>JASDDO010000010.1:397055613-398456402 GCA_030015575.1 Agapanthus africanus | reverse complement strand
TAAAAAACAGCGAGTAAAAATAAAATAAACAGCCAAAATGATTGGGCACCGCGAGAAATAGCCGAAACGATTGGGCTATCGCGACCTTCGCGATATAAAAGCTGAAATGATAGAGTATCGCGGAAATAAAAAAAATGATGATAAAACTTTGGCCCTACGGTTGAGATCACATCGATCCATGTATACAATCCAAGGGCGCAAATAAAGAGGGAACCATACTTTCCCAACAGGCTCCGCCAGAAAATGAAGCCAAATCTCGACGGTTCATCTCAACTCTAAGGAAACAAATAATCCTTGGCAAATACCTCAACTCAGGGAAACAAACAATCCTTGACGAGAGCCTCCTGATCCGCGTCGACTCGCAGAGTAACCAGTGCCTCCGTGGGAAATTCTCGATTCGTTTCAACACCAAGGAAACAAATAATCCTTGGCAAATACCTCAACTCAAGGAAACAAACAATCCTTGACGAGAGCCTCCTGATTCGCATCGACTCGCAGAGCAACCGGTGTCTCCGTGGGAAATTCTCGATTCGTTTCAACACCAAGGAAACAAATAATCCTTGGCAAATACCTCAACTCAGGGAAATAAACAATCCTTGACGAGAGCCTCCTGATTCGCATCGACTCGCAGAGCAACCAGTGTCTCCGTGGGAAATTCTTGATTCGTTTCAACACCAAGGAAACAAATAATCCTTGGCAAATTCCTCAACTCAGGGAAACAAACAATCCTTGACGAGAGCCTCCTGATTCGCATTGATTCGCAGAGCTACCGGTTTCTCCGTGGGAAATTCTCGATTCGTTTCAACACCAAGGAAATAAATAATCCTTGGCAAATACCTCAACTCAGGGAAACAAACAATCCTTGACGAGAGCCTCCTGATTCGCATCGACTCGCAGAGAAACCAGTGTCTCCGTAGGAAATTCTCGATTCGTTTCAACACCAAGGAAACAAATAATCCTTGGCAAATACCTCAACTCAGGGAAACAAACAATCTTTGACGAGAGCCTCCTGATTCGCATCGACTCGCAGAGCAACCAGTGTCTCCGTGGGAAATTCTCGATTCGTTTCAACACCAAGGAAACAAATAATCCTTGGCAAATTCCTCAACTCAGGGAAACAAACAATCTTTGACGAGAGCCTCCTGATTCGCATCGACTCGCAGAGCAACCAGTGTCTCCGTGGGAAATTCTCGATTCGTTTCAACACCAAGGAAACAAATAATCCTTGGCAAATTCCTCAACTCAGGGAAACAAACAATCCTTGACGAGAGCCTCCTGATTCACATCGGCTCGCAGAGAAACCAGTGTCTCCGTGGGAAATTCTCAATTCGTTTCAACACCAAGGAAACAAATAATCCTTGGCAAATACCTCAACTCAGGGAAACCAGCGTCCTTGACGAGAGCCTCCTGATTTGCGTTGGCTCGCAGAGAAACCAGTGTCTCCGCGAGAAATTCCCGATTCGTCTCAACATGCAAGATGAAGCCTCAGGCAGCAGGGATTAAAAAACTTGCTTCCTGAACAATGGGACCCTGCAAGTCGATCTAAAACGGTCTCTTGCATACTATTCATGGGTCTCACTCTCCAAAGTCGAGTTTCGACAAGGAGGGAAACAACCGCTTACGGGTCCTCTCGACTCGTAAGAGGGAAAAATTCTCTTATAGGATCCTTGCGACTTATAAGAGAAAACACACTTGGGAATCCTCACGATTCCTAAGGAGAAAACCCACCTACGAGATCCTCTCGATCCGTAGGGAGAAAAGTCTCTATGAGACCCTCACGGCTCATAGAGTTGAAAAGTCTTAGGCGGCAGATCTGAACCTGCGGCCTAAGCCATCGCTATCTCGTGAAGAAATCAAGATGCTTACTTTATTATCTGCTAATTGTGACAGCATGCTGATAATAAGAAAGGAAAAAGCAAAGAAATAGTACAAGACATTGCAAAGAAAAATGTGTATCTTTATTGAATGTAATCAAGTACAAGATGAAGCGTACAAAATATTGAAGAATGGCTACATATTATTTAAAAAGAAAAATGCTACAAGTTACTAGATACAAGGAGAATTACTGGGAAGGAAGCGTCTTGCATAGCTCTAGCAATTGTTCGCGCACTTCCTTCCCCACTTTCTCCTGATCGGCCACCACCGCCAGCTCCGCCTCCACTTGGGCCCGTTGCTGCAAGACAGATGCAAGCTGCTCTCTGACGGCCTGATGAGCAGCTTCGCGGCCTGGGGTATCACGCTCGGCTACATCAAGCTTTCGCTTCAAGTTTAGCCTATGGGAGATGCGCTCTAGGAGACCATCAAAGATAGCCTTCACTTGGGCAGCATTCGCCTCAACCTCAGCACGCAGATGAGCCGTCTCGTTCGAGGTCTCTTGGCATTCCCTTAGCTTTAAAGCTGCTTCTTGTTCCAAGTGGTGGACGTAAGAAGCGCTTTCCTTGATCCATGCTGCTCTTTCATTGCTCGCGGCTAAAGTCTCGGGGGCGAAACGCATCGACTCCAGCTGATGCAGGCGAGCCTCGATCTCCATACAATGGTTAACCCAAGATGCGATGATGCCCTCGTCATGGAAATTCACGAGTATCACCAACATCGGGTTAACCGCCGTAGAAAAATCCGCAACAGGCGTAGGGGTCTCGACGTCGAGCTCCTCAACATAGTCGCTCAACATACGCAAGCTGTTCGCGGCGCCTTTCGAAGATGGACGTCTCAGGTAAGGACCTGCCGGCATTGTGATGCGAGAAACCATAGGACGTTGGACCGGAATCGCATCCATAGTGGGATGAAAAAAGCCCTTTGAGGTCCAATCAACCATCTCCACGGCATACTGCACCGAGGGTGGGGTAGCATAGTGAATCGCCGTAATGGGTTCCGACGGCACTGCGCAGGTGAAGCTCCGTCGACCCATGATAATCTGATTATACCACGACCCCCAAAGGTGGAGACTCTTGCATTTCGGGTCGTGGTCCTTAATCATGGCTAGAACTTCACGATCCAAGGGTGCTTCAGGAAACCCTTCCTCCGAGCGGGCGAACAGGAACGAGGTATCGAGAGACATGGTCACTGCAAAGGAACAAGAAATAGCCGTTAGTGCTGCAATTCCAACGCTTGGCGTTTAAAAATTTCCAATTAACTGAATTTAAAAATTAATTAAATTAAAATTAATTACACCACACTGCAGTGCAGTAGGTAGGGGACCAAATGGGGACCCACAAAATCTGGATGAAAATGCCTCATTTAAAAAGACAGCCTCATCATTCGGTGAGACTGTCAGTTAAAGAAAAGAGCCCTAAGAGAATATTCTCATCAGTGGGGAATCCCTAGAGATAAGGAGAAAATCTCCTCTTTCAGAGCAAAGCTCTGTCACAGAATGACACTTGTCAAATTCCGGTCTCAAAGGAATAAAATTCCTTAAAAGAGCATAGCTCTGTGGTAATAATGGAAAGACCCATCAAAAAGAAGTTTTTAACACTTAAAAGAATTAAAATTTGTGGAATCTTGAAAAATCCATGAAAACTTATAATAAGTCCTTCATTTTTCAGATTTAAAAGATCTACATTTGATCCAAGAGCAAAGCTCTGTTCATGGGTTAGAACCCATGAACAAAATCTCTGTAGATTTATAAGTTTTTTGAGAGCAAAGCTCTGTTTATGAAACCCCAATGGGGATTTCTTTAGATCAAAAGATCTGTGAGAGCAAAGATCTTTGGTTTAAGATTGGTTTGAATTAATTTAGTTTAACTTAGATTAATTTTACCTAAAGTTTCTAACTTTGGAAACGAGCAAAGCTCTGAAGTTCTTAAGCAAGAGCAAAGCTCTGTTGAAATCAAAATCTTAAAAAAGATGGTGAAGATTTTCAAGGGCCATAGGTCCTATTTATAAGGCGCTTGTGCCCCTTCAGCTCACCCCTTGATCCAACGGTCAGGAGCTTGCCACCGCCGCACTCACGTGCGCGCCACATGAGCGCAACGGTGGGGGGCATTTGTTTCCCCCAATCAGAGCAAAGCTCTGTTGGAAATTCAAAATTCAAATTTTGAAGCAACGCTTCAAATCCCGGGCGCAACGCGCCACGTGTCAGGCGCTGATACGTCAGCGTAGCGCCCGAGGCAGCGTGCCCAATCAGAGCAAAGCTCTATTTAAAAAAAAATAAAAGAAAGCAACGCTTCAGTTGCGCAAGCACTGCGCTGGGCGACACGTATTAGCGCAGGTGCGCTAGCACAGTTGCGCTGCGCTTTGCGCTGCGCGACACGTGTCAGCGCATATGCCTAGCGCAGTTGCGCTGCCTTTTGCGCTGCGCGACACGTGTCAGCGCAGTTGCGCTGCTTGACACGTGTCACGCGCTGGGGCGTTTGCGCCAAATAGAATTAAGATTTTAAAGAAATCTTTCTGTTCTTATTAAAACAAGAAGATTTTCTTCTGTAAAACAGAAGCCCTAGGATCAAAGATCCAACGGTGGGTAAAATTCCCCAAATCACTCAGAGAAAGATCTCTTTAAAAAATTTAACTAATTTATGGGCACTATAAAAAGGACCCTAGACCTCAATTCAAAATCATCAACATTTTGTGAGAAATCAAAATTTTCAAACAGAGAGAACTCTGAAGAAATTTAAAGAAGAAAGGTAAAAAAACCTTTAGGATAGAAGAATTTCTTCTGATAGATCATTGATCTAAGAACAAGATCAATGATCTTTAATAAAAAACAATAAAAAATAGTGCTTTGCACTTATGAACCATTGGTTCTTTGAGATCAACAAGAGAAACAAGAAAATACTTATTTTCTTTGATCTAAATTAGATCAAGAAATCAAGCAGTGCTTTTCACTTTGTCATGAACCATTGGTTCTAAAAAAAATTATTATTATCAAATTAATAGTGCCTTGCACTTGTAAATCTGTACTGTTGCGCTCTTGGGTTGGCGCAAGCCACCAGAGAGCGCCACGTGTCAGCTCCAGAACAACTTGCACTATGCGCTTTTAAAATAGAGCATTGCTCTCTGAAATTGGTGCAACTCACCAGAGCGCGCCACGTGTCAGCAGCGCAGCGCACCGGCGCAGCGCACCGGCGCAGCGCACTGCGCTAACTGTGCTTGCTCTCACCGGAGCGTGACACGTGTCACCTCCACATGCGCTTACGCTCATTAATTAGCGCAAAGCGCCAGACAAATGCACTGCATTGTTTACTGAAGGGGCCTGGCCCAAGTCAAAAAGGCCTAGTAGGCCAAAATAAATGCCAATGCAATAAAAGGGGCAGAGACCAAATAAAATTGATGCTCTGCATCATTTATAAAAGGGCAGAGCCCAAACAAAATAAAACGCAATAAAAAGGCAGAGCCCAAACAAAATTGATGCTCTGCATCATTTATAAAAGGGCAGAGCCCAAACAAAATAAGAAATGCAGTGCATTATTAAACAGGGGCAAAACCCTAGCACAGACCTAATAGGCCAAAGACAAGTAAGATGTTAAACATTTCTAAACTGGACTTAGCCCAATCATGGCCGTATGTCCTCAAATTAAATTGACTGAGCACAGCTGCTCTCTTAATTCAATTTACATCTGGTTCAAGGGTACATCTACGAACTCCTCTGACACCTGTCGTTGTAATCCTTCAACGACGTCAGAGAGGCGATGGGTCCCGACAACCATACATCAACACGGACTGTGGGGTCCTTAAACTCATGGACTCATGCGTTCTTAAACTAAAACACGGACTGTGGGGTCCTTAAACCCATGGACTTATGCGTCCTTAAACTAAAACACGGACTGTGGGGTCCTTAAACCCACGGACTTAAGCGTCCTTAAACTACCTGTGGACCACAACGTCCCTAAACTGGAATATGGACCGCAACGTCCTTAAACTACCTATGGACCACTGCGTCCCTAAACTGGAACAATAGAGCCTCCAAATGCTCTTTTGCCGGATCTAAACGATCCCGTTTAAGTTGATCTTACCCGCAAACCTGGCTAACGTATCCTTAAATATTCAAATGGACTATAAAACTCCAAATCGACATTTGGTTCGAGGGTACATCTCCAAACTCCTCCGACACCTGTCGCTGTAATCCTTCAACGTCGTCAGAGAGGTAACGGGTCCCAACAGCCATATATTAAATGGATCACTACATTAAGTTGATCTTAGTCTCAAATCAGACTAACGTATCCTTAACGAACGTTTAAGTTGATCTTAGCCTCAAAATGGCTAACGTATCCTTAAACCAAAACCCAAAACTCAAATCTAAGAAAATACGGATTTGGACTAATCCACGTCCTACGGGCGACGAAATAAATAGTCTCCGTATACAATCCACGGGCAACCACAAACAAAACAAACACACATGACACGAAGTGAAATTCTGGAGAAGGAGAAAGTAGCTACCGCGATGCGGTAGCATAATTAACTGCAGGGGCTTGCGCCTGCAGGGAAGAGCGTCCCCACAATCAAAAACCCCTCTAACGAGGGGGAATCTGACGAAGTCTGCTACATCGTCCGCATCCGTCCAAACCTCCGATACACGATGCCATAAATCAACTTTGCATCTTCGGAGAGGTAGACGGATAAAACCATATAGCATCTGCCCCGAATCTCAGGCTAGACATCCTTACGTCGTCTCGGCCGCCATTCGGAGGGGAACATACGTATGTTTTGAAAAGGGTTTTGGATATATCAGGGGGCTCGCAGAGTTTTACGGCGGTCCTGCTACCCGGATAGTGAGCTAGCGGTCAAGAGAGCTAGCCGCCCCTTTGCAGGGTGCGGGGCAGCGCCCCGTAAGAAATTTTTTCTAACGGGGGATGCATTTTTAGTATGGACTGTATTAAAAAAATGAGGAGGAAAAGGGCGTCCAAAGGACGCGTGAGCGCCAGCGCCTCACGTGCCCGGCACATGGGCGATGGGCGCTCGGCGTTTGGGCGCTAGGCGTTTGGGCGCTAGGCGCTTGGGCGCTAGCGCCTTACATGCCCGACATGTGGGCGCTGTGCGCTGGCGCCTTACGTGCCCGGCACGTGGGCGCTGTGCGCTGGCGCCTCACGTGCCCGGCACGTGGGCCCTGGGCGCCTCATGTGCCCGACACGTGGGCGCTGGGGCGCCGGCACCTCACGTGCCCGGCACATGGGCGCCTGGGCGCTCGCTTGGGCGCCGGCGAAAAGAAGGGGCTTTTAGCCCCGAAAATAGGAGTTAAACTCCAAAAGAGGATTTTGAGTGGAGTTAAACTCCAAAACATTTAGATTTGGAGTTAAACTCCTAAAAGATCTGGATTAGGAGTTAAATTCCTTTGAGGATATGGGTCTTGGAGTTGAACTCCCCAAACATCTTCAGAGGTTCTTCTCTCTTAAGCCTTGGATCTTCTCTTGAGCCTTGGATCTTTTCCAAAATAGGATTTTCGGAGATGGGTCTCCTTCTTCCTCCTCTTTGTTAGCCGGATCTTGGAGGAAATGGGGGATGAGATTCAAAATCTCCCATTTTTGAGATCTAATAGAAGATCTGAGTTCCCCTTCAAGGGTTTGATGTTGAAAAACTATTTATTTCTAGAAAAGGAAGAGTTAAACTCTTGATTTAATTTAAAAAGGGGATGAAGGTTTTAGAACCTTGAGGAAGGAGAAGGAGGCACAAAACCCCTCCAGTTTTAGAGAATAAAAAAGTTATGCTTTTGATATTTTCATCATGTTTGCCTTTATAGGCTACAAACTTTACATATAGCCCATTGGGTTTTACAAAATGGCATTTTGCCCATCTCATACCTCATGTGCTCATTTCTTTTACACATGAGTCATGAGCTTTACAAAAATTTGGTTTTGTGCCCATAAAAATTACATCAAAATTATTTATTATATGATTTTTATTTTGGCATAGGGGAGCCGGCCGCGGGGCTCGACTTGGGCATGGGCCCACCTGGCTTGGGGTTGAATTTGATTTTGACTTGGTCAATCGGGATGTAATTTTTGACCCCAACAAAACCAACAAAGTGCAATACTAGAAAAGAAACATAAACCATAAATAATAACTAGATCCATGGAATACTCTGATCGGCAATCCAGTCAAAGTACTCTCAATCCTCCTGTGCTAATGTCAAAGTATCTGAGCCATGCAAAACCCAGACGCCAGTGCATCATAGATAACATTAATAGTAATATAACCAGAATGTAATATAGTATACCATTTGTAAGAACATGATGTCATTGTTCCCTTATTAAAAAAAGAGAGAACGAGAAGAGGAAACGGAACCCTTCTATGTGCAAAGCACGTGAGGGCTCACATGAAAAGCATGTGATCGCCAGCATCAAGGAGGATTAAATCCTATAGCCTCCTATTTGCAAAGCACGTGAGGGCTCACATGCAAAGTATGTGACCGCAGGCTCTGTAAGGATTAAAACCCTGGGATATAAGTCTCATGTGTTGAACATGTAAGAGCTAACATGCAAAGAATGTGAGCGCTGAATACAAATAAATCACAATCCAAATAGAGTCCCACGTTTTAAGAACGTGAGCGTTCAGGGGCAAAGCATGTGAGCGATGCTATCGTTTATATATGATAACCCTCACATGAAACCCACGTGAGCACATCTGTTTGAAGTGCTAGCTTCAAATAGAATTAAATTCTATATAGAATTAAATTCTATATAAAATTAAATTCTATTTAGGAAATATCTTCCCCTGATCTATCTAAAACTAGAATGATTTTCTCTGTTAAATAGAGAACCTTTGGATTTAAAATCCAACGGTGATTACAATATCACCGATCAAATCAAAAGACCTTTTGTTAGGAAAATATTTTCCTAATCGTATTAAAACTAATAGAAAATATATTTTGTTAAAATTAAAGCCACGAGATCAAAGATCCAACGGTGGAAAAAATTTCCTGAATGATCTTTGAAATCAATTAAATCAATTGATATCTCTCAATGAGAGATTTTCTCAAAATCAACAGTTTTTCCTCACCTATATAAAGGACTCGAGATTTCAAGTCTCAAAAGGAGAATCGGCCCCATAAGGTGATAAAAAAGCTACAATCGAGAATTTAATTCTCTGGCTGAAGAAAATCTTCATGCACCTCTCAATCCCCAGGTAAAGAAAAAAGCAGAGATCAAAATATCTCCTTTACCCATGAATACAAGGGTTTAACCCTTTATAAAAAAACTTAGTTCTTTTTCTAGATCTGAGATCCGCAAGACAAATCTTCCATAAGTTGAGAATTTAATTCTCATCGGGAAGATTTTGTTCTTCAGACTCATGATTTAGGGGAAAAACTAGATATAAGAAAAGAAACATGAAAAAAAGAAATGGAATGTATATTCCAGGAATTTAATTCCTCTAAAACTGGGTTCAACCCTTCACAGAACTTTGTTCTCATAAAAAAGAACAGAAGAACTTAGTTTTCAAAAATCTGATCTCAGATCCTCAAAACAGAGATCTTTGTGATCATCAATGGCCAAAAACACCATTAATAGAAGTTCAGCTTCTTTCAAAAAATAAAAAGAGATTAAATCTCCAAAGATCCTGCGTCTCACGTGCATCACACGTGTGCGCCCATAAGTAAAGACTCGGTGCCTCATGTGCCTCATACGTGAGAGCCCATAAGTAAAGACTCAGTGCCCCACGTGCCTCACACGTGAGCGCCCATAAGTAAAGACTCAGCGCCCCACGTGCCTCACACGTGAGCACCCATAAGTAAAGATCCGGCGCCTCACATGCTACCCACATGAGCATTTAAAAATTGTCAAGCTGGAGCGCCTCACGTGATTCCTACATGAGCGCTATATAAAAGTGCTTAACACTGTATATTCAAAGTGTTAAAGTGTTAAGTGCTTAGCACAGATAGGGCAATGCCCAAGTCTGAGCACCTTATATGATACCCATGTGAGCGCCAGAGCAGAATTTGGATATTATATCCATAATCAAAAGACTAAGTGCTTAGCCCTGCTAGATAATGAAAAAGTCCAAGACTGAGCCCAAAATTGCCTAAGTCTCTGAAATTTTCTTAAACCCATATTGTTCCTTGCAGTCGAGCCTATAGACTCTGTTGATGGATCTTAACAAAATTTAATAATCCTTAACCTTATTTCTAAGTTGATCTTAGTCTCATATAAGACTAATGTATTCATAGTTAAAATAAATTGAGCCCATATAATTATATATATTTAAGTTGATCTTTATCTAAAACCAGATTAACAGTTCTTAAATAAAATAAAATATTCCTTGAACTGACGAAACATATGATCTAGGTTCAAACCCAAATTTAATATACGGATTTGCACTAATCCGCGCCCTATGGGCGACGATATAAACTAGTCTCTGTATACGATCCATGGACAACCAAAATAAACAATAAATATAACACGATATGAAATGACCTGCCGGAGCTGGTGAAAGTGGTTATCGCAACGCGATAACGTAATTAACTGCAGGGGTTTGCGCCTGCAGGGAAGAACGTCTCCATAATCAAAAACCCCTCAAAGAAGGGGAATATGATAAATTCACGCTAAAACGGTCGCATCTGTCCAAACCTTCGATATACGGTACCATGAATCAACTTGGAATCTTTGGAGAGGTGGATGGATATGTACTAGATTGCATCTGCCCCCAAATTTAGGCAAGACGATCTATATCAGTTCGTCTCTATTTTCAGTGGTAAACAATCATGTGCCTTCCCACCAAAGTATTGTCACATATCCCTGTACATATTCGTATCTCCCGGATGTACTGAATATGCCTAACTATGTACTTCCTTCATAACTTCTTCATGGATCTCTCCCTTCGGCGCACACACAGGCGGATCCCCTATCTTAGCGACCCATCTTCATGAATTAATAAATCTGTTCTAAGACTTGTGGGTTATGGCCCTACCACGTTTCCACTGCGTAACTCTGATAAATTGATACAGGTCTTCAAAACTTCTTCAATCAAGTATCTTACGCTTGAGCGGCCTTGATGCGATCTATCAAGAATGACTATACTTAAGTAATAGCTCCCACTTAATCCAACCTCGAACTGTTATCATTCCTCCGGATCCACTGCTATGTCATTTCTTAGCATAACAAGGCCTAAGAACTTCACTTCATCGAGCCACACTCACATTTGCTCTCTTGGCATGCAGTCTCTCTTGCCTTAACGTCTGAAGTATAATCCTTAAATGCCCTTCATGTTCTTCCTCATTCATCGAAGTTCGTAGACTTTGCTTCTACTAGATGAAGTGTAGATAACACGGTTGATAGATTCAAAATTTAATATAAGACATAGATTTTAAAGTGATCGAATAGAAAGGGATAAGCAAGTAGTATAATGTAATCAAATAAAGTAAAGCGAATCAAGGGTATGATCCTAAGTTGCTTAAACAGAGTACCGCATTGTAACCATACCGCGGTACATAGGTACAATCACATAACTCCATCTAAGTCGTCTGAATCCTACAATCAGAGTCAATGGAATAAGATTGAAGTAAACAATAAGGAATCAAGAAGATTACAAGATAAGATCAAACAGAGGTAAGAGATTCACAGTTCGTGTCGAAAATATGACCGTCAGAGAAGGTAAGAAGGAATTTAAGAGAATAGGATTTATGGATGAACCCGTAGTGCAAATTCTACAGTCTCGCTCTACAGTCTATATCAAAGTTTTTCTAGAAATTTAACTAAAGAACTAGGAAAATCAAAACAATGGAATGCCACAGAATCAAACAAAACTAATGCTGGAAAACTACAAACGAGTAGGATACTTAAAACTATATCTTCCGAAACCTCTTCCGCCGTCAGAGTGAATGCCCTTCCCAGACTCAGCCCTTGAGTAATTTGCCTTTGCTGATAAGCTTGCTCTTGCGGTACAAGTAGTGCTTCTCAACTGATTCCTCGATGGATAGGTGTCGATCTGGTGATCAATAGCTCTACAACCAAAACATTGTCCCGTCTCTTTTCGACAAAAGCTCGGAATATGGCTTGGCCACCGGCAATAGTTATAGACCACAACCTCCTTCTGAGCCAGAACTGGAAAAAAAGGCCGCTTCATGGGAACTACTCCTTATCTCCAGACAGAAATTCCTCCATGTACATGATCTCTATTTGGTGCTTGAACTACCCGACGTGCTAAAACAATCTGCTGATGAGTACCTTTCTCTTTATCCACAGCTTCTGCTATTCTCTAACCGCCGTAAGAACTTGAGAAAATGTAGTCAATCCTAAGGAAGTAATGTTCCGCTGAATTTCAACATCAAGTCTCTTTAGGAAACACCTTGCTCTATCAGCCTCATTATCCACTAAAGGCCATGCAAATCGACCGAGTCGATTCCACTCTGCCGCGTGCACATCTACTAGCCCACCATTCTGCTTTAATCCAATAAGCTTCCCTTCCATCTCCTCCCTAGCAAACTGTGGGAAGAACTTCTCCAAGAAACTCTGGGTGAATGTCACCCAACTGATCGGCTTAGTCAAACGAATCTCCTCGACGAGCCACCATTCTCGAGCATAATCAACTAGCTGGATACATACTACATCCACTTTCTTTTCATCAGGAATCTGAGTAGCGATCAACAGGTTCTTAGTATCTATGAGCTACTACTCAGCGTGAAGCGGGTCCTCTCAATGGTATTGCTGAAAATCAGCAACAGTACCCTCGCGCGGACCATGCCTGGGATCTGTTGTCCTATCAATGGTAGCGGAAGCACTCTGTTGGGCTATCCTCAAGTCCTCCTGGAATGCCTCAGCATGTTGCTGGATCAAGTTTGTCTGGCGTTGTTGGTTCTCCAGCATACCTTGCATAACGCCAGGAAGTGCGACGCTATCAGTAGGTGGAGCGGGTTGAGCTCTTCTCGCAATAGTTCTGACGTCAAGGAAGAAGGACGTGTTGGATGCAGGTGCCCTCAAAGAAATTATTGTAATTGAAGGTGGACCTATACAGAGAACAATCTTACTCGAGATGATAGTATGCTATCTGGTGTGACTTTATTTATCGTGTACATACGTTTTACTCAGTATCACGTATTGATAATACATGAGATAAAGCCCCTAGGATTTTGTTTGATTACCAGGAATATGATGCAGATCATACTAGTGGGGCCTGGTAGTCCATAAGCACATTCTTAAATGTCCCTAGTTGTAGGAATATCGAGACTGGGTATCGATATTCCAGTTTAGACTAGTGTATACATTTCATGACCCTGTATGGGGCGATGGCTGATCCCATATCCATTGGTGTTTGACACCAATGATTGTATACAGGTGATCATTGGATGAGTACACTGGACGAACTCATCTGACAACTCCTAAGTGGTACTGTACCAATATCAGATAGCAGTTCTCTGGTGATATGAGTACAGAGCAGTTTGTAGACGTGAGATCGTCATAGTGTCTTGTGTAGTTCCCACTTTACTTAGATTACTACCCTACCACAGATCTACTAAGTCGTGCAAATAGGTTTTAGTTGGGTGCAGTCCCGAGCCACATGGAGGCAGTGAGCGATCAGAAGGAATTCGTCTCTCACGGTATAGGGAGTAGATGTCGCGTTGTGCAGGACATGACTATAACCAAGAGTTTGTGGCCACATCAAGTGAGATAAATTGAAAAGTGTTAACAGTTGTATCTCTAAGGGTTATGAGTCATCAGTCATCATGACTTATCGGGTTATTAAGAGTCTGTCGGTTTCCACCCCCCAGACCCAATATGTGATATCCTAGACAAAAAGACAGGACTGTACGGTGACTATCACCGATAGGCTCATTAGGAGTTCGGACATGCTTGCTTGTTGATCTTCTTTTCGTTCAATACTTGGGTAGTTGTTACGTGCAGCTAGTACCGCTGACGGTTTGTGGGTCGAACCCGTGAGGGGATTGATCTGAAATTGTTTCAGATCAATCGGATGTGATCTAGACCTACTGCCAGCGTATTGTTGGGTCTTTAGAGTCCCACACAGAGGTTTTCAAAGCTTGGGCAAAATATTGTAACGGCGGTTGATCAGTCGAAAATAGGGCATTCTCAACACGTTAATTTCCCTACTCTTATCATTCATATATAGGTGTTTATTGTAATTATAACACAGATTACGATTTCATCTGGAAAATACCAAATTACCTGTGTTATAGTTAAAATCGACATTTTAAAGGGAAATTAAGTGTTTATTACTAATAGCATTGATCTGTATATATCAACCCTTGTCTCGAGATTATGTGCAGGAAATTCTCCAGGTAAAAGAGCCAGAACTGCTAAAAAGTGCTGAGAAAATACATCAAGTCCATGACTTGGAATCTCGCAATGATTCAGAGAGTATAAAAATATTCCAAGCATCCCATGAAGACCCAAAATCCAGCACCAAACCAACCTGAAGATTCCATGCATCAACTCATCTATATGGCCGCGGATTCGTAGCCGAGTTGGCCGATCCGCCGCGGATCCGCGACATTGTTAGCTCCTCAGCGACTCAAAATTCTCCACGTGGCTTCTTGTAACGGTTTCAGCTTCCAGAAGACTCCCAAAGTGCACGTGGCTTTATACAGAAGGCTCGGCCTAACAAGCTTATCCTAGAATATACCTTATTATAGAATATTCCCTCCAACAAACTTCTTCTAGAAGACTCTCTCTAACAACCTAGGTTTGGAGGGAAGATTCGAATGAAGTGGTTATAAAAAGGGATCTAGATCTAGAATTTGAGGTTGTTGAAGAAGGGGTTGAATAAGTGGTTGAATAAGGGGTTGAATAGTTGTTCGGTAGTTCATTAGTTACATAATTAGCGTTGTTCATCATTTAGGGTAAAAAATCGAGTGAGATCCAAATCAATTCCAAAACAAATTGAGTGACACAATTTGATCCCAATCAAGATTCATCGAGTACCAAATCGAGCAAGCATCTATGATCCTTTTGAAGCGACGCCGATCTTCATCCGAGCAAAAGATCCACGATGATCTGCGACTCAAGAAGACGATGCGAAGCTCGTTTGATGATTTTAGTTCCTCCTCAATTCTTGTAGTCTTTGAGTGTGTTGTAACGAAACATCGAATAATAAAAGGTGAAGATCTTGATTCTTGTTTTTTATTCATTCTCGCATTATGATATTCTTCATTCTTGATTGCTTTATAATGATGCGTGAATAAAACTCCACTTGCATCGGAATAGAAAGAATAGGTAGATAATGTTGATGAATTCTTGAACGATTCTTAAGTCTTATGAGTTTTGTAAACCCTAGGAAATTGAATCAAAGATGACCTAATTTTGAGCGAGATGCTTTCTTGAATGTTTTCGCTCTAAATTAGAGATCAACAATCGATGATTGAATTTCCTAGAGACTAGAATTTGAATGCTAATCAACGAAAGGACAAGGGATGAGGATGAAGAAACCCTAGTTTCTTCAATAGATCCCTAAACCTCGTTGATTGTCATCGATCTAGCAATAAATCTTCAATAGATAAGAATTTGTAATTAAAAGCATCAATCATCACTATCGATTCAATTGATTCCGAAAAGCCTCTCTACAAATCTTGATAATTCAAACGATTTGGATATTTTCTTGATTTCTACCATTTCTTGATTTTAGATCTAGTTTGTGATGATTCTTAAAACTAAATTTCACAATTCTTGAATCTATTTTCTTGCATTTTCTTTTATATTTTAATTTCCAACTCAACTAAAATAATTTCGAAGCAAATCACACTTTCCCTGTGGACGATCCGCATTCACCGACGAACCTACAAACGACACCGTCAATTGATTGCGGTTATTATAAATTTCTTTGGTTGTGATATATTTTACATTTTCCAAACACGACACGGAATTTAAGGATCAATCAAATGGCGCTATTGCCGGGGATAGTGTGCTAATTTGTTCGTTTTTGTAATTTGGGTTCGAAAATTTAATATTCCATCAGAATTTTTAGATCAAAATTCGTAACAAGAGCTTAACGATTTGTTGCGAGGGAATCTGGAATATCTGGAGCAAGAGAAAATTTTTTCAGAGAATCTCAAAAAGTCCATAGAGGCAACAGAAGCATTTGTACCAATTTTTGTGCAGGGATCTCATCATCTCACCGCGCATCTGCGGTCATAGTGGGCTTATTGCGGCGGTTCCGCGGCACTCCTAAGGCTTCAGTGCACCAAACTTCTCAGGTCTATTTCTGTCTTTCTTATCTCCTCCTTGCTCTGTCCATTAACCAATTTTCTGCAGGATTCTTTGCAAAAATTCGCAGCGCTGCAAAAAGAAAAATTGTTGCGTGTTTGATCTTGGTTGTTTGCATTTTTAACACGGAAATTAAGGGGCACGAACAAAATTCAGATTAGGTCGGGATTTCATTACCCGTCCTAAGCCCCAAAAATCACAAACTTGCATCAACATCACCCTCATTAACTAAAAAATATCTAGACAAGACTCTAAGGACTGTCGCGCTCCATTAGGACAGAAGGAGGTCGTGGGTAATCTATTGCATATCCGCGTTTCTTTTGTGGTGTCTAGGTAAGTGTGTCTAAGGCAAGTGGTTACTTAATTAGGCCCACTACTTACATAGTGGAGAACCTCCCACTTACCTGGCACTTACCTGGCCATAGGAGGGGTAAAGAGGCAGTAGAGGATCTATCTTGCGACTTTTCTTCTGAAAGTCTAGGAGCGGTCTAGAGCCTTGACCTAGGTGACCACTAGATTTAGGGTTGCTTGTGCATTGTTTGTGTGAATTTTTCAAAATCCGTATTTTTCAAAAACCAAACACCAACTCATCTTGTCCTTAATTATCATTTAACGCTGCCACATATGCTATACCATTTAGTGCAAGCTTGGCTGGACACGGGATTCTTGTGCCCGTCTTGTCCGTGTTCCTTCTATCGACTCCGATGTCGGTATTTCTACGTCTACTTTTTCTACACCCACTACCACACCCATTTCGATGGACGGTTCTCCATCGAACTTCTTTAACACTACTCTGCCACCGTCCGCAGGTGCGCAGACCCCTCCTCGCATCTCTCTCCAAGAGAGATGTTATCCTATGCGAGGTCCTCTTTCGACCTGTCTCACCATTCCACCAGCCAATGTGGACAACTCTGAAATAAAACCCCAGTACATCAATCTTTTACCCAAATATCATGGTTTCGAGTCTGAAGACGCATATGTCTTTATTACCAAATTTGAAAATGTATGCGCAATGATGGGTAGTTCACAGCTTTCTGTGGATGCTATGCGTCTACGTCATCTTCCATTTACCTTGTGCGATATAGCCAAGAAGTGGCTTTATAACACAGCCGCACATTCTATTTCGAACTGGGGAGAATTCTTAACAGCATTCCTTAAGAAATTCTATCCTAATCATAAAACTGCTCGAGTTCGTAGCAAAATAAATCAATTTACCCAGCTTCTAAATGAACCATTCTCGAAATGTTTTGAACGCTTCAAGGATCTGTTAGTTCAATGTCCACATCACGGAATCCCTAGATGGGATCTGTGCAGAATCATATATGAGGGCATTAATCCTACAACAAAACAGAACCTTGAATCCATGTGTCAAGGCACCTTCATGACTAAAGATGATGGTGAAGCCTGGAGATTTCTAGAAGATTTCGCTGAAAGATCTTTACAGTGGGAGAGTGTAAACCAGTCATCGTGTAGGGGTGGCATTCACCAAATTGATGTTTCCATAGGAGTTAGAGCTGAAATGGCAGCAATGCAAAAGAAACTCGAAACTATGGAACACAAATTTTTAACAGCCTCCCTAAATCAGTTGTCACTTTCAAAAACTGTATGTGGATACTGTTCTGATCCATCACATCTTACGGAAGAATGTCTTTTGAATTCTCCGTTTCAAGGTCAAGAGCATACCAATGCCGCTTTCCAACAAAGACCTAGAAACAATCCATATTTTTCCACTTATAATCAAGGTTGGAGGAATCACCCTAACTTTGCTTGGAACCAATCACAAAATCAAAACACAGTTCTAAACCAAAATAATTTTCCAAGGGTTCCTCCACCACAACAGCAACCACTTCAAATAAGTCAACACCCCTACCAAACACAAACTTTTCAAAATCCGGCCACAAATTCTGTACCTGGGAATAATTCTTTCCAAACGGTCGGTACTGATAACTCCTCTTCACTCGAACAAACCATGAATTTGGTTCTGAAAAATTTCATGCAAGCTACGGCAAATTTTCAGTCTTCCGTCGATGAAATAAAAAGGAACTCTGCTTCCCAAAATGAGAGTATTAAATCGATGGAAGCACAGATTGCACGAATAAATACCGAATTGAGTGCTAGAGAGAAAGGGAAACTTTCAGCTCAACCTTTACCCAATCCTGGCTATTCACATCATGTGAACGCTATCACCACGTTGAGATCTTGAAGAGTGCTTGACAACCATGTCAGTGAAGAGATTGATAATAATGAAGAATCAATCGATGATACCCCGGCTGAGACTTTTCCTTCCACTTCCACTTCTACTTTTGACCCCAGTTCTTCTACCCCACCATTTTCTTCCGAGCCTATTCTCCGTTTTCCCCAAGGCTCGAACCCTCAGTGCCATCCTTCTACTCCACCAAAGATGATCCCTACTCCTATTCTGGGATCTTTCCTACCCACACGATCTTCTCCAATGTTGGACCCCGCTCTTATAGATAAAGCTCCTTATCCGAATCGGTTAAGGGGAAACAGACCAAGTTCGCAAATGGGGAAGATCACTAAAATGTTTAAGTAGATCAACATCAATATCCCTCTCCTAAATGCTATACAACAAGTCCCCGCTTATGCGAAAATTCTCAAAGACTTGTGCACTAGGAAGAGGAAGACTCAAGTGCTAAAAAAGGTATTCATGTCTAAAACTGTAGACACAGCTTTTCCCCAACAATTACTTAGGAAACGTAAGGATCCTGGCTATCCTACTGTTTCTATTTCGATTGGGGGTAAACACATTAACCGTGCTCTACTTGACCTTGGCGCAAGTGTTAACCTGCTTCCTTACTTGGTTTATGAGCAGCTAGCGATCGAAGAGTTGAAACCAGCTCACTGCACTCTCCAGATGGCTGACCGATCAATCACCAATCCTAGGGGTGAACTAGAGGATGTGTGGATAAAAATCGGGGAATTTGTATTCCCTGTGGATTTTATTGTACTCGATACACAGCCTGTAGCGAACCCACGGAATCAAATTCCGGTGATTCTTGGTCGCCCCTTTTTGGCCACTTCCAATGCTATAATCAATTGTCGTAATGGCTCTATGACCCTATCCTTCGGGAAGATGTCAATAGAGCTAAACATTTACAAGTTGGAAAGTGTACCCTCCGAACCTACTGTTCAGGTCTGTTCTGTCGAGTTAATGGATGTCGACAACAGCGAATTTTATCAGCCTCATGATAATGATCTAGACTCTTTTCATATGTTGTTGTTTGACCCAACTATGTATCATACACATACGGACTCTTCCACCGAGTTGTCCGGGTAAACAACTAACACTGATTATGAACTGTTTTTGGAGTCTGAAGATCACCCCGCGCTTTTTGATGACATTATTTTTTGGGGTATCGATGAAAGCTTTGAGGACATTTTCGCTGATTAACTCGCATTTTTTGCAAACACGGGTGTTGAGACGAATCATCTCCAAAAAGAAATTGAACCTCCACCCCTTCTTCTGGACAATCATGTGAATGCGAGTAATCCATCGTCACAATCACTGTGTCGTCTCTCCAAATTGAGACGCAAACACATCCCATCCCACCTCTTGTTTCTTCCCCACTTCTTCCCGACTCTATTCATCATATTCTTCCACCAACCGGTGCTTTTCACAGATAAAATCTTCGAATGGTTGGTGTTAAACTTTGGTCTTTGCAAAATTTGGCATTGACCAGTAACTTTGACCCCCTCTTATGATTTTAAAAGATTAATATCGTTTAACTCAAGTTTAGGGGGGTATATTTTTGGCTCTTGAACATAACTTTTGTCCTCAAAATTATGAGCTAAAAATAAATTTGGGGGAGATTTTCACGTCCATATTTCATGACCCCTGTAACAAATTTTTTCCTCCCAAGTTTACAGATTTTTGAGATTTAGCAGAAAACAACAGTGAGGACACTGTTGAAAACAAGTTTTGGGGAGGTTTGTGCTTATTTACGCATCATTTTACATCATACTTTGAATAAGCACAAAACAAAAAAAGCAAAAAATAATAATAATAAAAGAAAAAAAAATTGTACATAAAGAAGATAATAAAAGATTAGATAGTGAAAAATTACATCCAAAAGATGGGAAAAATTTAAGAAAACCAAGAAAATTAGAAGTTTTCTTAAACGAAACTAGTAATAAGTAGTTATGAGCCGTTGTTCCAAGAGTTAGTAAGATGAAAAAAATCACTAATCTGAGGATAAAAATAAGTCTAAAAAATAATTCTTATTCTGGAAGCCAAACATTTGAACGTTGATACCCTACTATACGCACTTACACACGTCTTGAAACTCGGGATAGTAGAGGATACGTTGAAATGCTCTTGTCTGAAAGCCAAAGTATGAAGGAAATAATAAATGGAAAATAAAAGATAAAATAGTGAAGAAAAATGAACACTGATTTTGTTATCGCCAAGGCAGCAATAATAAATATAGCGAGAGTGCTTCATCACCTAGTGCCTTAGACCAACTGGTTTGGGAGTCACTGCTAAGCCTTAGGTAGTGCAAGACGAGGAAAATACTAATACACCTTATAAGCAAGCACATGAGTAATCGGTCGGTTAGTACCTCAAGAAGTATTAACGGTCGCATGAAAATTGTGTGTGCAAATTCCATCTAAATATCAATTAAAAAGTACTAAGGTGGAAGGACAAGAGTATGATTGCTTGAATTGAATTCTCTGAGTGTAGGGATGTTCTTTACACACACGTAGGGTTATATGATCGATGTTTGGAAGAAAGGTAGGAATGAAGAATAAAGACGATGTTTTATTAAGAGATGACGTGATTTCTAACATCTTTTCATGACTATTAAGATAGGGCTCATGACAACTGAAAAAGCTAGTATTAGTTGGAAACTCTAATTTTCAAAGTCTTTCTTTTACAAGTTCATATCTTTATATGTAACTTTCACGGTCTTTCTTTTATTATGGGATTTTCTGGGTGCAGTCCGCTGAAAACCCTCAAGAGACAACACTCCTCCTACTAGGGACACCTAGAGGTTTAAAGGCTTGTTGCACGTGCTCAGTGCAATCGTGTTGCCTACGAAAGTGTGCTAGTTAGTTTTTCTTTTTCTTTATTTTCTCCTTCTTTTTAATATAAAGATGTTTGCTCAAGACGACCAAAATTAAGATTGGGGGAATTTGATCAGTCGAAAATAGTGCATTCTCAACACGTTAATTTCCCTACTCTTATCATTCATATATAGGTGTTTATTGTAATTATAACACAGATTACGATTTCATCTGGAAAATACCAAATTACCTGTGTTATAGTTATAATCAACATTCTAAAGGGAAATTAAGTGTTTATTACTAATAGCATTGATCTGTATATATCAACCCTTGTCTCGAGATTATGTGCAGGAAATTCTCCAGGTAAAAGAGCCAGAATTGCTAAAAAGTGCTGAGAAAATACATCAAGTCCATGACTTGGAATCTGGCAATGATTCAGAGAGTATAAAAATATTCCAAGCATCCCATGAAGACCCAAAATCCAGCATCAAACCAACCTGAAGATTCCATGCATCAACTTACCTATATGGCCGCGGATCCGCGGCATTGTTAGCTCCTCAGCGACTCAAAATTCTCCACGTGGCTTCTTGTAACGGCTTGAGCTTCCAAAAACTCCCAAAATGCACGTGGCTTTATCCAGAAGGCTCGGCCTAACAATCTTATCCTAGAATATGCCTTATTATAGAATATTCCCTCCAATAAACTTCTTCTAGATGACTCTCTTTAACAACTTAGTTTTGGAGGGAAGATTCAAATGAGGTGTTTATAAAAAGGGATCTAGATCTAGAATTTGAGGTTGTTGAAGAAGGGGTTAAATAAGTGGTTGAATAAGGGGTTGAATAGTTGTTCGGTAGTTCATTAGTTACATAATTAGGGTTGTTCATCATTTAGGGTAAAAAATCGAGTAAGATCCAAATCAATTCCAAAACAAATTGAGTGACATAATTTGATCCCAATTAAGATTCATCGAGTACCAAATCGAGAAAGCATCCATGATCCTTTTGAAGCGACGCCGATCTTCATCCGAGCAAGAGATCCACGATGATCCGTGACTCAAGAAAACGATGCGAAGCTAGTTCGATGATTTTAGTTTCTCCTCAATTCTTGTAGTCTTTGAATGTGTTGTAACGAAACATCGGATAATAAAAGGTGAAGATCTTGATTCCTGTTTTCTATTCATTCTTGCATTATGATATTCTTCATTCTTGATTGCTTTATAATGATGCGTGAATAAAACTCCGCTTGCATCGGAATCAAAAGTATAGGTAAATGATGTTGATGAATTCTTGAACAATTCTTAAGTCTTATGAGTTTTGTAAACCCTAAGAAATTGAATAAAAGATGACCTAGTTTTTAGCGAGATGTTTTCTTGAATGTTTTCGCTCTAAATTAGAGATCAACAATCGATGATTGAATTTCCTAGAGGTTAGAATTTGAATGCTAATCAACGAAAGGACAAGGGATGAGGATGAAAAAACCCTAGTTTCTTCAATAGATCCTTAAACCTCGTTGATTGTCATCGATCTAGCAAAAAATCTTCAATAGATAAGAATTTGTAATTAAAAGCATCAATCATCACTATCGATTCAAGTGATTCGGACAAGCCTCTCTACAAATCTTGATAATTCAAACGATTTGGATATTTTCTTGATTTCTACCATTTCTTGATTTTAGATCTAGTTTGTGATGATTCTTAAAACTAAATTTCACAATTCTTGAATCTATTTTCTTGCATTTTCTTTTATATTTTAATTTCCAACTCAACTAAAACAATTTCGAAGCAAATCACACTTTCCCTGTGGATAATCCGCATTCACCGACGAACCTACAAACGACACCGTCAATTGATTAAGGTTATTATAAATTTCTTTGGTTCTGATATATTTTACATTTTCCAAACATGACACGGAATTTAAGGATCAATCAAATGGCGCCGTTGCCAGGGATAGTGTGCTAATATGTTCGTTTTTGTAATTTGAGTTGGAAAATTTATTATTCCATCAGAATTTTTAGATCAAAATTCGTAACAAGAGCTTAACGATTTGTTGCGAGGGAATCTGGAATATCTGGAGCAAGAGGAAAATTTTTCAGAGCATCTCAAAAATTCCATAGAGGCAACAGAAGCATTTGTACCAATTTTTGTGCAGGGATCTCATCATCTCACTGCGCATCCGCGGTCATAGTGGGCTTATTGCGGCGGTTCCGCGGCACTCCTAAGGCTTCAGTGCACCAAACTTCTCAGGTCTATTTCTGTCTTTCTTATCTCCTCCCTGCTCTGTCCATTAACCAATTTTCTGCAGGATTCTTTGCAAAAATTCGCAGCGCCGCAAAAAGAAAATTTGTTGCGTGTTTGATCTTGGTTGTTTGCATTTTTAACACGGAAATTAAGGGGCATGACCAAAATTCAGATTAGGTCGGGATTTCATTACTTGTCCTAAGCCCCAAAAATCACAAACTTGCATCCACATCACCCTCAATAACTAAAAAATATCTAGATAAGACTCTTAGGGCTGTCGCGCTCAATTAGGACAGAAGGAGGTCGTGGGTAATCTATTGCTTATCCTCGTTTCTTTTATGGTGTCTAGGCAAGTGTGTCTAAGGCAAGTGGTTACTTAATTAGGCCCACTGCTTACGTAGTGGAGAACCTCCCACTTACCTGGCACTTACCTAGCCACAGGAGGGGCAAAGAGGCAGTAGAGGATCTATCTTGCGACTTGTCTTCTGGAAGTCTAGAAGCGGTCTAGAACCTTGACCTAGGTGACCACTAGATTTAGGGTTGCTTGTGCATTGTTTGTGTGAATTTCTCAAAATCCGTATTTTGCAAAAACCAAACACCAACTCATCTTGTCCTTAATTATCATTTAACGCTGTCACTTGTGCTATACCATTTAGTGCATGCTCGGCTGGACATGGGATTCTAGTGCCCGTCTTGTCCGCGTTCCTTCTATCGACTCCGAAGTCGGTATTTCTACGTCTACTTTTTCTACACCCACTACCACACCCACTTCGATGGACGGTTCTCCATCGAACTTCTTTAACACTACTCTGCCACCGTCCGCAGGTGCGCAGACCCCTCCCCGCATCTCTCTCCAAGAGAGATGTTATCCTATGCGAGGTCATCTTTCGACCTGTCTCACCATTCCACCGGCCAATGGGGACAACTTTGAAATAAAACCCCAGTACATCAATCTTTTACCCAAATACCACGGTCTCGAGTCTGAAGACGCATATGTCTTTATTACCAAATTTGAAAATGCAAGCGCAATGATGGGTACTTCATAGCTTTCTGTGGATGCTATGCGTCTACGTCTTCTTCCATTTACCTTGTGCGATATAGCCGATAAGTGGCTTTATAACACAGCCACACATTCCATTTCGAACTGGGGAGAATTCTTAACAGCATTCCTTAAGAAATTCTACCCTAATCATAAAACTGCTCGAGTCCGTAGCGAAATAAATCAATTTACCCAGCTTCCAAATGAACCATTCTCGAAGTGTTTTGAACGCTTCAAGGATCTGTTAGTTCAATGTCCACATCATGGAATCCCTAGATGGGATCTGTGCAGAATCATATATGAGGGCATTAATCCTACAACAAAACAGAACCTTGAATCCATGTGTCAAGGCACCTTGATGACTAAAGATGATGGTGAAGCCTGGAGATTTCTAGAAGATTTCGCTGAAAGATCTTTACAGTGGGAGAGTGTAAACCGGTCATCGTCTAGGGGTGACATTCACCAAATTGATGTTTCCATAGGAGTTAGAGCTGAAATAGCAGCAATGCAAAAGAAACTCGAAACTATGGAACACAAATTTTTAGCAGCCTCCCTAAATCAGATGTCACTTTCTAAAACTGTATGTGGATACTGTTCTGATCCATCACATCTTACGGAAGAATGTCCTTTGAATTCTCCGTTTCACGGTTAAGAGCATACCAATACCGCTTTCCAACAAAGACCTAGAAACGATCCATATTCTTCCACTTATAATCAAGGTTGGAGGAATCACCCTAAATTTGCTTGGAACCAATCACAAAATCAAAATACAGTTCCAAACCAAAATAATTTTCCAAGGGTTCCTCCACCACAACAGCAACCACATCAAATAAGTCAGCACCCCTAGCAAACACAAACTTTTCAAAATCTGGCCACAAATTCTGTACCTGGGAATAATTCTTTCTAAACGGTCGGTACTGATAGCTCCTCTTCACAAGAACAAACCATGATTTTGCTTCTGACAAATTTCATGCAAGCTACGGCAAATTTTCAGTCTTTCGTCGATGAAATAAAAAGGAACTCTGCTTCCCAAAATGAGAGTATTAAATCGATGGAAGCACAGATTGCACGAATAAATGCCGAATTGAGTGCTAGAGAGAAAGAGAAACTTCCAGCTCAACCTTTACCCAATCCTGGCTATTCACATCATGTGAACGCTATCACCACGTTGAGATCTGGAAGAGTGCTTGACAACCATGTCGGTAAAGAGATTGATAATAATGAAGAATCAATCGATGATACCCCGGCTGTGACTTTTCCTTCCACTTCTACTTCTACTTTTGACCCCAGTTCTTCTACCCTACCATTTTCTTCCGAGCCTATTCTCCGTTTTCCCAAAGGCTCGAACCCTCAGTGTCATCCTTCTACTCCACCCAAGATGATCCCCACTCCTATTCTGGGATCTTTCCTACCCACACGATCTTCTCCAATGTTGGACCCCGCTCTTATAGCTAAAGCTCCTTATCCGAATCGGTTAAGGGGAAACAGACCAAGTCCGCAAATGGGGAAGATCACTGAAATGTTTAAGCAGGTCAACATCAATATCCCTCTCCTAGATGTTATACAACAAGCCCCCGCTTATGCGAAAATTCTCAAAGACTTGTGCACTAGGAAAAGGAAGACTCAAGTGCCAAAAAAGGTATTCATGTCTAAAACTGTAGACACAGCTTTTCCCCAACAATTACTTAGGAAACGTAAGGATCCTCGCTATCCTACTGTTTCTATTTCGATTGGGAGTAAACACATTAACCGTGCTCTACTTGACCTTGGCGCAAGTGTTAACCTGCTTCCTTACTTGGTTTATGAATAGCTAGGGATCGAAAAGTTAAAACCAGCTCACTGCACTCTCCAGATGGCTGACCGATCAACCACCAATCCTAGGGGTGAACTAGAGGATGTGTTGATAAAAATCGGGGAATTTGTATTCCCTATGGATTTTATTATACTCGATACACAGCCTATAGCGAACCCACGGAATCAAATTCCGGTTATTCTTGGTCGCCCCTTTTTGGCCACTTCCAATGCTATAATCAACTGTCGTAATGGCTCTATGACCCTATCTTTCGGGAAGATGTCAATGGAGCTAAACATTTACAAGTTGGGAAGTGTACCCTCCAAACCTACTGCTCAGGTCTGTTCTGTTGAATTAATGGATGTCGACAACAGCAAATTTGATCAGCCTCATGATAATGATCTAGACTCTTTTCATTTGTTGTTGTTTGACCCAACTATATATCATACACATACGGACTCTTCCACCGAGTTGTCCGGGTAAACAACTAACACTGATTATGAACTGTTTTTGGAGTCTTAAGATCACCCCGCGCTTTTTGATGACATTATTCTTCGGGGTATCGATGAAAGCTTTGAGGACATTTTCGCTGATTAACTTGCATTTTTAGCAAACACGGGTGTTGAGACGAATCATCTCCAAAAAGAAATTGAACCTCCACCCCTTCTTCTGGACAATCATGTGAATGCGAGTAATCCATTGTCACAATCACTGTGTCGTCTCTCCAAAATGAGACGCAAACACATCCCATCCCACCTCTTGTTTCTTCCCCACTTCTTCCCGACTCTATTCATCATATTCTTCCACCAACCGGTGCTTTTCACAGATAAAATCTACGAATGGTTGGTGTTGACCTTTGGTCTTTGCAAAATTTGGCATTGACCAGTAATTTTGACCCCCTCTTATGATTTTAAAAGATTAATATTGTTTAACTCAAGTTTAGGGGGGGTATAATTTTGGCTCTTGAACATAACTTTTGTCCTCAAAATTGTGAGCCAAAAATAAGTTTGGGGGGATTTTCACGTCTATATTTCATGACCCCTGTAACAAATTTTTTCCTCCCAAGTTTACAGATTTTTAAGCTTTAGCAGAAGACAACAGTGGGGACACTGTTGAAAACAAGTTTGGGGGAGGTTTATCCTTATTTACGTATCATTTTGCATCATACTTTGCATAAGCATAAAAAAAAAGCAAAAAATAATAATAATAATAGAAAAAAATTGTACATTAATAAGATAATAAAAGATTAGATAGTGAAAAATTACATCCAAAAGATTGGAAAAATTTAAGAAAACCAAGAAAATTAGAAGTTTTCTTAAACGAAACTAGTAATAAATAGTTATGAGCCGTTGTCCCAAGAGTTAGTAAGATGAAAAAAATCACTAATCTAAGGATAAAAATTAGTTCAAAAAATTAGTTCCTATTCTCGAAGCCAAATATTTGAACGTTGATACCCTACTATACACACTTACACACGTCTTGAAACTCGGGATAGTAGAGGATACCTTGAAATGCTCTTGTCTGAAAGCCAAAATATGAAGGAAATAATAAATGGAAAATAAAAGATAAAATAGTGAAGAAAAATGAACCCTGGTTTTTTATCGCCAAGGCAGCAATAAAAAAATATAACGAGGGTGCTTCATCACCTAGTGCCTTAGACCAACTGGTTTGGGAGTCATTGCTAAGCCTTAGGTGGTGCAAGATGAGGAAAATACTAATACACCTTATAAGCAAGCACATGAGTATTCGGTCGGTTAGTACCTCAAGAAGTATTAACGGTCGCATGAAAAATGTGTGAGCAAATTCCATCTAAATATCAATTAAAAAGTACTAAGGTGGGAGGACAAGAGTATGATTGCTTGAATTGAATTCTCCGAGTGTAGGGATGTTCTTTATACACACGTAGGGTTATATGATCGATGTTTGGAAGAAAGGTAGGAATGAAGAATAAAGACGATGTTTTATTAAGGGATGACGTGATTTCTAACATCTTTTCTTGACTATTAAGATAGGGCTCATGACAACTGAAAAGCTAGTATTAGTTGGAAACTCTAATTTTCAAAGTCTTTCTTTTACAAGTTCATATCTTTATATGTAACTTTCACGGTCTTTCTTTTATTATGGGATTTTCTTGGTGCAATCCGCTGAAAACCCTTAGGAGACAACACTCCTCCTACTAGGGACACCTAGAGGTTTAAAAGCTTGTTGCACGTGCTCAGTGCAATCGTGTTGCCTACGAAAGTGTGCTAGTTAGTTTTTCTCTTTCTTTTTAAAATAAATATGTTTGCTCAAGACGACCAAAATTAAGTTTTGGGGAATTTGATCAGTCAAAAATAGTGCATTCTCAACACGTTAATTTCCCTACTCTTATCATTCATATATAGGTGTTTATTGTAATTATAACACAGATTACGATTTCATCTGGCAAATACCAAATTACCTGTGTTATAGTTATAATCGACATTCTAAAGGGAAATTAAGTGTTTATTACTAATAACATTGATCTTTATATATCAACCCTTGTCTCGAGATTATGTGCAGGAAATTCTCCAGGTAAAAGAGCCAGAATTGCTAAAAAGTGCTGAGAAAATACATCAAGTCCATGACTTGGAATCTGGCAATGATTCAGAGAGTATAAAAATATTCCAAGCATCCCATGAAGACCCAAAATCTAGCATCAAACCAACCTGAAGATTCCATGCATCAACTCACCTATATGGCCGCGGATCCGCGGCCGAGTTGGCCGATCCGCCGCGGATGCGCGGCATTGTTAGCTCCTCAGCGACTCAAAATTCTCCACGTGGCTTCTTGTAACGGCTTTAGCTTCCAGAAGACTCCCAAAATGCACATGGCTTTATCCAGAAGGCTCGGCCTAACAACCTTATCCTAGAATATACCTTATTCTAGAATATTCCCTCCAACAAACTTCTTCTACAAGACTCTCTCTAACAACCTAGCTTTGGAGGGAAGATTCAAATGAGGTGTTTATAAAAGGGAAACTTCCAGCTCAACCTTTACCCAATCCTGGCTATTCACATCATGTGAACGCTATCACCACGTTGAGATCTGGAAGAGTGCTTGACAACCATGTCGGTGAAGAGATTGATAATAATGAAGAATCAATCGATGATACCCCAGCTGAGACTTTTCTTTCCACTTCTACTTCTACTTTTGACCCCAGTTCTTCTACCCCACCATTTTCTTCCGAGCCTATTCTCCGTTTTCCCCAAGGCTCGAACCCTTGGTGTCATCCTTCTACTCCACCCAAGATGATCCCCACTCCTATTCTGGGATCTTTCCTACCCACACGATCTTCTCCAATATTGGACCCCGCTCTTATAGCTAAAGCTCCTTATCAGGATCGGTTAGCGGGAAACAGACCAAGTCCGCAAATGGAGAAGATCTCTGTAATGTTTAAGCAGGTCAACATCAATATCCCTCTCCTAGATGCTATACAACAAGTCCCCGCTTATGCGAAAATTCTCAAAAAACTTGTGCACTAGGAAGAGGAAGTCTCAAGTGCCAAAAAAGGTATTCATGTCTAAAACTGTAGACAGAGCTTTTCCCTAACAATTACCTAGGAAACGTAAGGATCCTGGATATCCTACTATTTCTATTTCTATTGGGGGTAAACACATTAACCATGCTCTACTTGACCTTGGCGCAAGTGTTAACCTGCTTCCTTACTCAGTTTATGAGCAGCTAGGGATAGGAGAGTTGAAACCAGCTCACTGCACTCTCCAGATGGCTGACCGATCAATCACCAATCCTAGGGGTGAACTAGAGGATGTGTTGATAAAAATCGGGGAATTTGTATTTCCTGTGGATTTTATTGTACTCGATACACAGCCTATAACAAACCCACAAAATCAAATTCTGGTGATTCTTGGTCGCCCATTTTTGGCCACTTCCAATGCTATAATCAACTGTCGTAATGGCTCTATGACCCTATCCTTCGAGAAGATGTCAATAGAGCTAAGCATTTACAAGTTGAGAAGTGTCCCCTCCAAACCTACTGCTCAGGTCTGTTCTGTCGAATTAATGGATGTCGACAACAGCGAATTTGATCTGCCTCATGATAATGATCTAGACTATTTTCATATGTTGTTGTTTGACCCAACTATATATCATACACATACGGACTCTTCCACCGAGTTGTCCGGGTCAACAACTAACACTGATTATGAACTGTTTTTGGAGTCTAAAGATCACCCCGCGCTTTTTGATGACATTATTCTTCGGGGTATCGATGAAAGCTTTGAGGACATTTTCGCTGATTAACTCGCATTTTTAGCAAACACGGGTGTTGAGACGAATCATCTCCAAAAAGAAATTGAACCTCCACCCCTTCTTCTGGACAATCATGTGAATGCGAGTAATCCATCGTCACAATCAATGTGTCGTCTCTCCAAAATGAGACGCAAACACATCCCATCCCACCTCTTGTTTCTTCCCCACTTCTTCCCAACTCTATTCATCATATTCTTTCACCAACCGGTGCTTTTCACGGATAAAATCTTCGAATGGTTGGTGTTGACCTTTGGTCTTTGCAAAATTTGGCATTGACCAGTAACTTTGACCCCCTCTTGTGATTTTAAAAGATTAATACTGTTTAACTCAAGTTTAGGGGGGTATATTTTTGGCTCTTGAACATAACTTTTGTTCTCAAAATTGTGAGCCAAAAATAAGTTTGGGGGAGATTTTCACGTCCATATTTCATGTCCCCTGTAATAAATTTTTGCCTCCCAAGTTTACATGTTTTTGAGTTTTAGCAGAAGACAACAGTGAGGACACTGTTGAAAACAAGTTTGGGGGAGGTTTGTGCTTATTTACGCATCATTTTGCTTCATACTTTGCACAAGTACAAAACAAAAAAAACAAAAAAGAAAAAAATAATAATAAAAGAAAAAAAATTGTACATAAATAAGATAGTAAAAGCTTAGATAGTGAAAAATTACATTCAAAAGATTGGAAAAATTTAAGAAAACCAAGAAAATTTGAAGTTTTCTTAAACGAAACTAGTAATAAGTAGTTATGAGCCGTTGTCCCAAGGGTTAGTAAGATAAAAAAAAGTCACTAATCTGAGGATAAAAATAAGTCTAAAAAAATAGTTCATATTCTGGAAGCCAAATATTTGAACGTTGATACCCTACTATACGCACTTACACACGTCTTGAAACTCGGGATAGTAGAGGATACCTTGAAATGCTCTTATCTGAAAGCCAAAGTATGAAGGAAATAATAAATGGAAAATAAAAGATAAAATGGTGAAGAAAAATGAACACTGGTTTTGTTATCGCTAAGGCAACAATAAAAAATATAGCGAAGGTGCTTCATCACCTTGTGCCTTAGACAACTGGTTTGGGAGTCACTGCTAAGCCTTAGGTGGTGCAAGACGAGTAAAATACTAATACACCTTATAAGCAAGCACATGAGTAATCGGTCGGTTAGTACCTCAAGAAGTATTAACGGTCGCATGAAAAATGTGTGAGCAAATTCCATCTAAATATCAATTAAAAAGTACTAAGGTGGAAGGACAAGAGTATGATTGCTTGAATTGAATTCTCCGAGTGTAGGGATGTTCTTTATACACACGTAGGGTTATATGATCGATATTTGGAAGAAAGGCAGGAATGAAGAATAAAGACGATGTTTTATTGAGATATGACGTGATTTCTAACATCTTTTCATGACTATTAAGATAGGGCTCATGACAACTGAAAAGCTGGTATTAGTTGGAATCTCTAATTTTCAAAGCGTTTATTTTACAAGTTCTTATCTTTATATGTAACTTTCACGGTCTTTCTTTTATTATGGGATTTTCTGGGTGCAAGCCGCTGAAAACGCTCAGGAGACAACACTCTTCCTACTAGGGACACCTAGAGGTTTAAAGGCTTGTTGCACGTGCTCTGTGCAATCGTGTTGCCTACGAAAGTGTGCTAGTTAGTTTTTCTCTTTCTTTATTTTCTCCTTCTTTTTAAAATAAAGATGTTTGCTCGAGACGACCAAAATTAAGTTTGGGGGAATTTGATCAGTCGAAAATAGTGCATTCTCAACACGTTAATTTCCCTACTCTTATCATTCATATATAGGTGTTTATTGTAATTATAACGCAAATTACGATTTCATCTGGAAAATACCAAATTACCTGTGTTATAGTTATAATCGACATTCCAAAGGGAAATTAAGTGTTTATTACTAATAGCATTGATCTGTATATATCAACCCTTGTCTCGAGATTATGTGCAGGAAATTCTCCAGGTAAAAGAGCCAGAACTGCTAAAAAGTGCTGAGAAAATACATCAAGTCCATGACTTGGAATCTGGCAATGATTCGAAGAGTATAAAAATATTCCAAGCATCCCATGAAGACCCAAAATCCAGCACCAAACCAACCTGAAGATTCCATGCATCAACTCACCTATATGGCTGCGGATCCGCGGCCGAGTTGACCGATCCGCCGTGGATCCGCGGCATTGTTAGCTCCTCAGCGACTCAAAATTCTCCATGTTGTTTCTTGTAACGTCTTCAGCTTCTAGAAGACTCCCAAAGTGCACGTGGCTTTATCCAGAAGGCTCGGCCTAACAACCTTATCCTAGAATATACCTTATTCTAGAATGTTCCCTTCACCAAAATTCTTCTAGAAGACTTTCTCTAACAACCTAGTTTTGGAGGGAAGATTCAAATGAGGTGGTTATAAAAAGGGATCTAGATCTAGAATTTGAGGTTGTTGAAGAAGGGGTTGAATAAGGGGTTGAATAGTTGTTCGGTAGTTCATTAGTTACATAATTAGGGTTTTTCATCATTTAGGGTAAAAAATCGAGTGAGATCCAAATAAATTCCAAAACAAATTGAGTGACAATTTGATCCCAATCAAGACTCATCGAGTACCAAATCGAGCAAGCATCCACGATCCTTTTGAAGCGACACCGATCTTCATCCGAGCAAGAGATCCACAATGATCCGCGACTCAAGAAGACGATGCGAAGCTAGTTCGATGATTTTAGTTCCTCCTCAATCTTGTAGTCTTTGAGTGTGTTGTAACGAAGCATCGAATAATAAAAGGTGAAGATCTTGATTCTTGTTTTCTATTCATTCTCGCATTATGATATTCTTCATTCTTGATTGCTTTATAATGATGCGTGAATAAAACTCCGCTTGCATCGGAACCGAAAGAATAGGTAGATGATGTCGATGAATTCTTGAACGATTCTTAAGTGTTATGAGTTTTGTAAACCCTAGGAAATTGAATCAAAGATGACCTAGTTTTGAGCGAGATACTTTCTTGAATATTTTCTCTCTAAATTAGAGATCAACAATCGATGATTGAATTTCCTAGAGGCTAGAATTTGACTAATCAACGAAAGGACAAGGGATGAGGATGAAGAAACCCTAGTTTTTTCAATAGATCCATAAACCTCGTTGATTGCCATCGATCTAGCAACAAATCTTCAATAGATAAGAATTTTTAATTAAAAGCATCAATCATCACTATCGATTCAATTGATTCCGACAAGCATCTCTACAAATCTTGATAATTCAAACGATTTGGATATTTTCTTGATTTCTACCATTTCTTGATTTTAGATCTAGTTTGTGATGATTCTTAAAACTAAATTTCACAATTCTTGAATCTATTTTCTTGCATTTTCTTTTATATTTTAATTTCCAACTCAACTAAAACAATTTCGAAGCAAACCACACTTTCCCTGTGGACGATCCGCATTCACCGACGAACCTACAAACGATACCGTCAATTGATTGCGGTTATTATAAATTTCTTTGGTTGTGATATATTTTACATTTTCCAAACACGACACGGAATTTAAGGATCAATCAGCGGTATATTGATACACGCGAGAGTTCGATTAAAATAGTGTATTTGATACACTAATTTTAATCGGGCATTTAAATAATACTAGCCGACTTTTGGAAAGCCGGTATATTAATATATGTATTAGATATGTGTATTACTAGTAATATTTAGTTCTTATTGACTCTCTTTTATATTTTCATTTTCTATTTAAATGCAAATTGGATAATTATGTTTACATAATTATAATGGTTCTTTTTTAACTTAAGTTGTGCCATGGGATGAGTACAACTTAAGCCGTCCTCTTATTTGTGACATGTGAAGTTTTGAATGAGGCTCGACACTTGTTAGAGAGAGGCTAATCCTATGGTTGGGATTTATCAAAGTGTTTGATATATTTTCCAACCATTAACGTATAGAAAAAAAAGATAATTCTTAGCTCACTCTCACTCTCTCTTTCAAGTTCTCTAAGCTCTCTACTAAATTGAAAGAGAAAGAAAAGAGGAGGTTAATTAGAAATTAATATCACTACAATTCTACTTCCAATTTCCTAGCAAGAAAGAAGAAGAAGTTTTCTTCAAAAGGTTGAAGCATGGAACTCAAGTGAAGGATTCCTCAAGTGGATCCTCTTTGGCCATGCAGATCAAATTGCAAGCTTATTCCTGCCTCTTCAAAGAATCCTACAAGGAGTCCAAAACAAATGCGGAGCACTTGAAAATACTACAATGGTTGTAGTTTCTTTGAACTTATAGATTAGCTCTTTGTTAGTTTGTTGCAATTCTAGTGAATGTTGTGAACTTGGTTGGTTTTGTGTGCTAAGTTTTTGTAAAATTTTGATTCTACAATTCCGTCGTGGCCACAAACGTTGCGGCCCTAGTGCAAGAAACCCTTCATGGTATCAGAGTCAAGCATTCACTTTAAATTGCTTTCCGATGACAAATTGAACTCCTGATTCCATTCTACTAAAAACTATTTTTAGTAGTTGTTAAAAAACCATTTCTTTTAATCGTTTTTCGTTGTGTCCGGGATTCAATTTAGTATTCAAATTGGTGGTAACTCGATAAAGAAGAGGTTAGGAGGGGTCCAACCCCACCCAGGACCACTGAGAGTGCTCTCGGGGGAGGTTGGTGATCCGAAATCACCTATAGGGTGATTTCGAGTCTGGAAGGCCCCTAGGGCACCATAAAGGTGCCCTATGGTCGTGTCAACCCCCCAATCTCCTCTCATGCATTGTTAATTCTTGGTTAGAGGTTCATGCAAAATTAGGGTCCATTTCGACGTGTTTCGACGCTTGAATATGATGATTTTTGTGTCGAGATGAATAGTGTTTTCAATTGTTGAAATCGACGTTTTGTCTTCGATAATTTTTTCATTTGTTGGCCAATGGCGACGATATAAATAGATTAAAATGTTTAATGGGGTTATATCGTCAGCGTATGTGATACGCACGGCTTAACGAATTATTGTTTCGAGGTGAATAGTGTTTTCAAGTGTTGAAATTAATTTTCGGCTTTGATGGTTTTGGGATTCATTGGTCTTTGGCGACAAGTTAAATAGATTAAAGTTTTTAATAGATATAACTCGTCGGTGTATGCGATACGCGGTATTTAACGTCAATGAATTGATAGTTGATCAATTTGAAGAGGTTGCACAAGTGAGTCTGTAATTGGTGTGTATGGAATGTGTTTAGATTGTTGTGAAATGAATAGCTCCCGTGCGGAAGTGTGATATTGTGATAAGTGTTATTCTATTCATGCTTATAGCCATTATGTATATTCTTTTGTTCGAGACGAGCTCCAACTTGTGGCCGCCGTTTCCTCTATTTGTATATTCTTTTTTTTTCCGGGATATAGTGGTTTACATGTGGCCATAGTTACCACTTGTTGTGTTATTTTTGTCGGGACACGACCAGGTTGCAGTCGTGGCTGCCGTTGTAAATATTACAGGTTTAGGTTTACCCTGCGAAGAAGCACACGGACAATCGGATCCTAGATTGCAGCGGGTGACTATCTTAAGGCGTTGAGACCGGCTCACTCGATTTTAGGGTTGGCGGATTTCTTGCCGCGCTTGTAGGAGGTATAGGATAGACCTACGGAAGAGTGCTCGAGTCACCGGATTTGAGAAAGTGTTTGGTGGCCTCCTCACGTTGATGATGATAGGTTGCCTCGTTTCTTGGATTGGCGGGTGGTTTGCCGCACTCATAGGGGTCTGTTTTTGGCTGCGCACGGGCTATTCACGGGACTGGGGAATTTCGCGTATCGTTTAAGGCTCGAACAAAATGCGGAATTCGTAGATAATTCGATCATTCCATTTCTGTGATGTTCATTACATTCTTCTGATATGATTACCTGCCTGTGATAATTTCTTTTGCATGATGTAATGTGATTATATGTGTGTGATGATATCTATCTATATATATATATATATATATATATGCTGTATATGTTTTGCATCCGCGCTAGTCTTGTCCCCGCCCCGCCGTAAGTTAAGTAATCTTATGGTGAAGACCCGGGACCCTGTAGTGAACGCGGAGGGCATATGTGTATTTTATTTTCTTTTCATGCTTTTATGTGTTGATTATGTGAAAAGATGCTAGATAATACGATTATCTAAATGATAGGATTGCGTTAATATGATTAATGCAAAGTTAATTAAACTTAAAACACATTGTAGAAACCAAATACTAGATATTGGTGTTATAGTCAATTCTTTTGCTTTGCATCGAGATATTCGGTTATGAATATCATGCACCTCATTCAACGAGGAAAAAGCCTAAATCCTTTCACAGGGAGTGACCTCTTTGGTAAAAGATTGTGTTACTATAAGTTTGCAAATTGAATAGACGTATTCATTTGCTTTGCATCGAGATATTCGGTTAGAAATATTATGCAACTCATTCAATAAGGTAAGAGCCTTGATCCTTTCACCGAGAGTTCACTCTTACGCAAAGGTTTATGTTACTATAAATTTGCAAAAACCTCTCGGTTCCTACGATGATATCAAGTTCATTACGTTAATGGTTTTCTTCAAAACCGGTCGTAGCCCTCTGTCATTTCAGAAAGTAGAGTACTTAGTATTCGTGCTACGTTATATTGATCGTTAGTCAAGGCGTAGTGTAAGGTAGCTAAGTGATGCTTCCTGCTTGCATTTGATGCGATTAGTTAGGACAGTCGTGCGATCGTTTTTATTTTTAGTCAAGGGTCGTGTGGGTGGATATAAATTAGTCAGGAAATGACGGGTAGAACTTGACTTGAACCTTTTAGCGTTTTGATCTTTAGTCAAGGTCTTAGGGTCCCAGGGGTAAAAACCGATATCGGGAGTTTCAAGCGTTGAAACATGCAATGAGATTGCATACCTTATATGGCGTAGGGTGACTTGTTGAACCCGTCAAGGTTACCACTCTATGATAGGTTGGATCCCGATTCCCACTATGAGTAATTCTTACACCCGGGAGTTTTTCTATACGAAATCCCGGCTAGTTCTCCTTTTAGGATTGGAAGGAGGATTCGACATAACGGTGGGAGCCATCCTTATTAGATGAATTTATTAACCAAGATAATCAAGGTTAGAGTGCACGAAGAGTGTTTCTTTTCTCTCTATCTCTCTCTTTGACAGCAACTTTTGACTTACCCTAAAACTAAAACTCGTAAACCAAATTTTAACTTTACCTTTTTACGATCAATGGCTTTTGGCATGTCATTTCTACCTAAATTCGCAACAATGTCGCAAATGACCTTACCCCTCCTATTTCCCCCAATCAGAGCAAAGCTCTGTTCAAATTTTGAAATTTAAAATAAAGCAGCGCTTCATAAAAGCGCTAGCGCCAAGAGCACCAGCGCCAAGAGCACCAGCGCTCTGAGGCAGCGCTCACGTGCAGAGCGCTGGCGCCAAGTGCGCTAGCGCTAAGAGTCAAAGACTCTGAGGCAGCGCTCACGTGCAAAGCACAAGAGCGCTCGCGCTAAGAGCGCCAGCGCTAAGAGTAAAAGACTCTGAAGCAGCGCTCACGTGCAAAGCACGAGATCGCTAGCGCCAAGTGCGCCAGCGCTAAGAGTCAAAGACTCTGAAGCAACGCTCACGTGCAAGGCACGAGAGCGCCAAGCGCTAGAACTAAATGTTCTCCACCGTCAGAGGATCAAAGATCCAATGAAGATGATAAATCATCAAATTGCCGGAATAAAATTCTGTTAAGGAAATACTCCTTAGAATCTTTCCAAACAGGAAAGATTGTGCTCTGTAAATCAGAGCACCATTGGATCAATGATCCAACGGTGATTAAAAATCACCAAGATACAGAATAAGCTCTGTATGGGAAAATATTTCCCAATCTTGTTAAAAAACAAGAAGATTGTCTTCTGTAAAACAGAAGCCCTAGGATCAAAGATCCAACGGTGGGAAACATCCTTAAATCAATCAGAGAAAAGATCTCTTTAACTGATTCAACAAATCAACCTCAACTATATAAAGGCCCCAAGACTTCAAGTCTTGCACAGAAGAACCCCCCCAACAAACTTTGAGAAATTTCAAAGAGAAGAGCAAGCTCTCGGAAGAAGAATTTCTTCAAGGTAATTAAAACAGAGAGATCAAAGCATCTCATTAAAAAAGAAGAACTTAGTTCTTTTTCTAGATCATAGATCTACAAAAACAGAATTCTTTCATAAAAGTAGAAGAGATTGGAGCATCTCATCATAAAAAAGGAGGCAGAAGAAATTAGTTCTCTTTAGATCACAGATCTATAAGACGAAGACAAAGTCTTTCACAAAAACAGAAGAAATTGTAACATCTCCTATTAAAATAAGAACTTAGTTCTTAAATCCACGAGACAAAGTCTCTTATAAACGAGAACTTAATTCTCGGAGCACAGAACTGATCAGAGCTGCCTAAAAAGAGCATTAGCGCTCCAATTAAAAAGAAGCACCTCAGCGCTTCAAGTCTGGCGCTCAGCGCCCAGCACTCCAAATTTGGCGCTCAGCGCTAAGCGCACCATGTGCTCCTCACGTGTGCGCCATTTCATAAGAAGCGTCTCAGCGCTTCAAGGATGGCGCTCAGCGCCAAGCGCACCACGTGCCACTCACGTGTGCGCTATTTCATAGGAAGTGCTTCAGCGCTACAAGACCGGCGCTCAGTGCCAAGCGCACCACGTGCTCCACACATGGACACTGAAAGAACACAAAGTGTTCTTTAAATAAAGGCCTCAGTGCTATAAAAAGTGTTCAACACTCAGCAAAAGACAAAAAGAAAAAGGGTGTCAGAACCTAAGTCAATGCTCAAGCATTGTTAAATAAAAAGGGACTGGGCCTAAATGAATATTCAACATTCTATTCAAAACTGGGTGGGTTGAGCCCAAGTTAGTCACAAATCCTTAATTCAGATTAACTGAGCCCATATGCTCGTAATCTCTTAATTGATCTTGGTCTAAAACCTGACTATGGATCTCCCAACTAACATTGGTTCAAAGGTACATCTCTTCACACCTCTGATATGTGTCGTTGTAATTCTTCAACGTCTTCAGAGAGGTGGCGGGTCCCGACAACCAGAAACTCAATGGACCGCAATGTCCTAAAACTAACAATGGACCGTAATGTCCTTAAACTAACTACGAACCGCAACGTCCCTAAACTAAACTCTATGGACTATGAGTTCCTTAAACGTATGGACTATGATGTCCTTAAACTTCATGAAATATGATGTCCTTAAACTTATGGACCGCAATGTCTCTAAACTAACACAACAGAGCCCACAGGCTCTTTTGTTGGATCTAAATGATCCCAAAACCCTGTCGAGTAGATCTTAGTCTAAAATTAGACTAACGTATCCTTAACAAACATTTATGTTGATCTTAGTCTCAAACGAGATTAACGATCCTTAAACCCAACACAAACCCAAATCTAAGAAAATACGGATTTGGACTAATCCACGCCCTATGGGTGACAACATAAATTAGTCTCCGTATACAATCCACGGGCAACCAAAAATAAAACAAACACACACGACACGAAGTGAACATCTGGAGAAGGAGAAAGTGGTTACCGTGAGGCAGTAGTGTAATTAACTGCAGGGGCTTGCGCCTGCAGGGAAGAGCGTCCCCGCAATCAAAACCCCTCGCAAACGAGGGGGAATCTGACAAAATCTGCTACAACGGCTGCATCTATCCAAACCTACGATATACGGTGCCATAAATCAACCTGGCATCTTCGGAGAGGTGGACGGATAAAACCAAATAGCATCTTCCCCCAAAATTCAGGCCGGACGTCCAAACGTCCCGGTCGCGTCTTTCGGCGGTGAACAGATTTTGGCACGCCCAGTGGGACCTTTTCCTCTTTTCATCCCACACTTCGTATGTCGTGTTTTGCGAACGAATCACGGTTTAATATGGTTGCCCCTGGATTCGAGGTACTAAGATTTGGTGTATTGCTCCCATGCAGAAAAAATGGCTTCCAACTGCACCAGCTGCAACAACAAATCTCACTCCGTCCTCGCTAGAAGAGTGACCTATGGGCCTTAAGCGGCCTCTATTTTCGCAATGCCAGTGGAACAGGTGATGCAAGCCACCACTGGGCTGTTCTTTGGGACCATGCTCCCACCAATAAGCTTCAGCTCCCTATGGCCGTCGCAAGAAATTCCGAAGAAGTCGGTCTTTGATCGACTTACTACTACCGCGGCCCCTCAACGGGTCGCCCAAATCCAACGCCTCAGTCTTTAATAGACTGGGCCAAAACTCCAATGGGCCTATGAAGAAGCCCGTGATACCTGAGGGGGTTATCCCGAAACGGATACCCATCCCTCTTCCAGTAAATGAAGTTATCAGAGAGACTTCTCCTGCTAAGGGATTAGTCTTCGCAAGACTTTCCGCTCCAACTCCCTCTTCAGGTGAGATCACCAAAGTTTCTTCCCCTACCCAAGGGTCAATCTTCGACAGGTTGGGTGCTTCTTCTCAGCGGACATCAGTCTTCAAGAGGCTAGCACCGGCAGCAACCCTTCACCAGAGCAGGGGGCATGATGAAGCCACCCCCATAGCTGAGCCAATACCGTCTGCAAGGCATGCTCGACGTCGCCATTGGCGCCGAATGAGGAAAGCTGGGGGCAGTTCCCCCTCTGGATTGACTCCACCAGCTCCGATGGTGGAAATTGATGATGTTGTTCCAACTGGAAACAGCTTTGAACCACTTAGGAGGGTGCGCAAAAACTCTCCAATTGTTGTATTGAAAAGATCTCCTCCACCTGTGGAGAGCGCTACAAAGGTAAAGCTGGAGCAACCCCCTCAGCGGCTGTACTCCAAAATTCACAGGGTGTGGTGAAGGGTCCAAGATCCTGTGGTTAACCAAGACTACTCCCGCCAACCAAAGAAAATGAAGGTTCGGCAAGAAAAGGACCACCCTGTCGTACCACAGAAGGTGTCATCTACTTGGGTTCTCGCTGCAACGGCCTCCTCAACTTCGACCGCCCATAAAAGGAGAAAGCCGGAGAAGATCCCTGCGTCTACGACGAATTGCAAGGTCATTGAATCCAAACGCCCCAAGTCTGGGGGCATGGTAGTGCATACTGTTTATATAGCTTCCGAAAAAGAGGAAAGTCATGCTTCTACGGGTCACCGACCGCTCACCCGATCAGTAACAAAGGCTCAGGAGCAATAACAGCAAAAGCTCCAAGAGATGCTAACGAAGATGGCCGGACTCAATGGGCCAAAAGAAAGTCCGGAAACATCGTCGGAACAACGTCAAGAACAGGAAACTGATGTCGAATTCCTCCGAAGAATGCTCGAGAGGAAAGACAAAGAGGCCGCGGAACAAGCGGCCAACATAAAACAAATGGCGCTTTTATTCCAAGATATGGTCGGGATGATGATACAGCCAGATCCTCCAGCTGAAGACCCCTCGATTATCCTTGAAGACGACAGTGGGGAGACATTGAACCCTCTTCCGACTCTATCAGCAGCCAAAGAGGAGACGATCTCCAAAGCCGCCCTGGATGACTATATCACTCAACAGATACGAGCTCATCAGGAGGGCGAAGCGGCCGGCCAAATTGTTAAGACTGGACGACCCTATCCGAATTGGTACGACCAAATAAAGTACCCGCCAGGATATACGATCCCTAAATTCTATGTATATATGGGGACGGGGAATCCACACCAGCACGTTGCTCAATTCAGAGCCTTATGCGGTAGGTGACAACAAACTGTTGCTTCGCCAGTTTGTTGGCAGATTGTCGGAGACAGCGTTTGAATGGTACTCTGAACTCCCGAATGACTCCGTTAAGACATTTGCAGAAATGGAGTTACTGTTTACACAAAGGTTCGCAAGCGCTAGCGAACGCACCCCAATCACGGCATTGATCAATACCAGGGTGAAGCCGGGAGAAACATGGGTCCAGTATGCAATCCGGTAGCAGAACCTATGGTCGAAATGCGAACAACCCATCGAAGAAGCTCCTGCAGTAGGCATGTTCGTGGGTACCCTTGATCCGCAGGTGACCATATCCCAATTCATGATGTTTTTCAAGCCGACTACCTTCCACTCCTTGATTGACAAGCTGGCCCAAATGGATCAGATGGGTCATAGACCGTCTTCTTCGAAGATGGAGCCTCGAAACGAAAAGGGAAAAGGGAAAGCGACCTTCGTCGCCAATGCTCAGCAGCAGCCCAGTGGTCCAAAACCAACTGATTGCCAAGACGATAGACAGCAATTCTTTAACGAGAAGCTGAAGCGCCCTTATTCGTTTCCCCGGGATAAAACGAGGAGACTGTTCGAGCTGGCGGTGTGCAACAGGCTCATCACTTTGCCGGATCCAAAACGCCCACTGCAGCCCGGTGACGTCAACAGTCCCAACTATTGCCCCTACCATCGAATAAAGGGTCATCCAATCGAAGATTGCTTTGTCTTCAAAAATTGTATTGAGGACCAGTACCAGCAAGGCAATTTCGCAGTGTCTGAAAACTGGAGGGTAAACCCGCCCCAGCCGCACGCTCTTAAAAAGGTGGACACGCCGGGGGCATCATGCTCTTTTATAGAAGAAACTCTATGGGAGGTCGCTCTTTCAGCCAAAACAAAAAAGAATTCTAAAAGATCTCCAAACATGCCCGATGATCAGGTGGAAAAGTCCGCTGGAACCCGAGGTCATCGAGGGAATGCTGAAGCCGCGCCCGACGACAAGAATTAGTGGTGATAGTCAAAACACCCATGCCCAGTCGTCAAAGTCTTCAAAGAAGAATACGAAGACCAAAAAGCCCGTGAAGCCTGATGACAAGCGCACAGACCTGCAAAAACATATTAACGCACTGGAAGAATATAACCAGAAGGCGCGAATCCCGGTCACACTCCAAGAGTTTCTCAACCACATCCTTGAGGACGGAAATGATGACAATGATGAGGGAGAAGACTCGTCAGATGAACCTGAGAATTATGTGGCAAACTGCCACATGATCTCTCACTCGTCAATAGATGGTGAAGAAGCTCCTGATGCAGAGAAACTGGGGGCAGATCCCGAACAGGAACTCCTATAACCGTCAGATGAGATGATTGACATGTTGCTGAACGAGACCCGTCAAAAAAGCAATTCTGACCGAGAGCGTGAAACGGCCATATATGAAAGGGCCAATCATCGGCGTCACGTTGAAGAAGCTCTGGTATTGAGAAGCCATAGAGTACACCAACCGGATGGAAGCACTTCTGCCACTAGCAAAAGCAGGTTTAAGATAAGGAAGCAATTCGCTAAAGCCATGTCGATGGGAGTGAAGTTTCCACCTTCCAAAGAAGACACTTCAGAAAATACGTTCCCCGACGGACTAGATACACATCCAAACTACTACTTATACCATCGGAGGATCACTCATCCTACCGAAGAGTACAGCGCCTTTATAAATTGGCGGCAGGGATACGTTGCTCATCGAAAGCATTTCAAGCAGATGAAGCTCAAAACTCGTCGAGAGCAGAGAAGCACGACAGATGAGCACAAAAGAACTGCAGGCGACTGTCACATGGTTAATTCCGGAGGATCGCAAGTTCTCACCTTCGGGAGCGATTCTGATGAAGAAATAACCATCGGCCCTCTCTTGAAAGAATCCATCTCTGAAACGGAAGAGACGAAGACATGCGAGAACATTCAACTACATAATCGCACATTACCCGAAAAGAATCTCGGACCCACAAACAAGGGAGCGAACAAAATAGATAAGGGGAAAGAAAAGTCCCTGAAGATATCGCCCTCAATGACCGAGTCCTCGAAGAGCTGGCAGCCAAGGACCCGCCAAAGAAAAACAAGGTGGATTACAACGTTCTGGTACACCTGAGGAAGATACCCTCGCAACTGAGCATTCTCGATGCCCTTCTACTATCTAAAGAGGCGAGAGATTCTCTGATAAAGGCACTTGATTGATCTCAAAAACTATCTATTACCGCAATCAAGAACGGCGTCGCATGAAGCTAGCCGGTGAGTACGGGTCGGTCCACAGGGATGTTGTGAATTTCCTAATCGCGCTAACGAGTTAATTCCGAAGGGTGTTCGGATTGATTATTAAATCTAAAAACCTAATTATTCTATACTACGATTATCTAGATCTAGTCTTGCTAGGGTTAGGCCTAGGTTAAGTTTGGAAAGTCAATAAATCTCACCGCTTTCTATACCCATATGAAGATCTAATTAGGTGTTATGGTAAATATTAATAAAAGGGATTAGGATGATTGGGAAGATTGTTCTTCCTCTAGATCCTTGTCCTTCCTTTCTTAATCTTTACCCTAACCTCCATGGAAAACCTTAAAATCCGGGCCTTTAGACTACGGTATCACCGCTACCTCGTGGGTAGAATGCTGTAGGGAGTGGAGTAAGAAGGTATGCATGGAGTCCTATGAAAATATATGACGGGCAAGAAAGGGGATGGGAGATCTTCGTCTCTCAAACCTTTCCCGGATCTAACCCTAACAAGCGAGGAGACTACGCACTCATTAGGGAATTGAAATACATTTATCTAGGGCAGAGAATAAAAATTACCTAGGGCAAGAATTGAAATCTAAACTAGAGCAAGGAATTAAATCTACTTACAGATGCATCTCTCCAATCATCAACATAGGATTGTCAGATCTGAATTCATGAATTGAAAAGAAACACCGATGCTCTCCAAAAGAATTCTAAAATTTATTATTAAAAGGAGGTATAAGAAATTACAATGAGTAGAGTTCCTATTTATAGAGAATAGGAAACCCTAGGTTACATTTTGATCCGCATGTCTACAATTACAAAAATAGCCTCAGGAAATCTTTTTAGAGCCGCCTCAGCATTATGGTAAAATTTTCACCCCGCACGGGCTTCATATGGCCGCGGAACCGCGGCATGGGCGCGCTTGGACCGCGGTTCCACGGCCCTTTAGTGAGTTCAGATGCTGAAAATTTAGGGTTTTGTTCTGGCTCCTTTTGGGGGCTTCTGGTTCTTTGGTTCTTTTATCACTTGGGCTTCTACATTAGTTCCAGATCTTCAGTGAACAATTTGTAGTGGTCTTTTAACCGTTTTCCTTGACGTTTTGGACCTTGCACTGCCTTATTGATTGTGAACTGTTCTTCGTCTAGGTTTTACTAGGATCCTTCTATTTGTTGGTCAAAAGTCCCTTTTTCTGTCGTCTTTTGTCTTTTTCACTGTTTTCGCTCCAAGAACCTGTAACCTGTACTATGTAGCAGACATGCGTCAAAAGCACCTGTTTTTATTGTAAAATGCGTAAGAATGGGGACTGTAAAATGCAATATTATGATATGAACCAATACCCCCAAACTTATCTTTTGCTCGTCCTCGAGCAAACTTATTTTTTATTCTCGATAAAAATCTAACCTAGCCGTACTTTCGCAGGGAAACGCGATTGCACTGAGCACGTGCAACAAGCCGTTAAACCTCTAGGTGTCCCTAGTAGGAGGAGTGTTGTCTCCTGAGGGTTTTCAGCGGATTACACCCACAAAATGCTATCAATTTAGCCCATTAACTTTTGTTCTCCAATTAGGTTTTCTAACAAGGAATTCTATTATCGTTGACCCGCAAATTATCCACCCACATTCTTCACACTTCCTCATTATTTAACTTAAGATTATATATGTTATGTAGACCTACTTAGCTTTCGGCATCTCTTAAGTTTTCCTTCTAGGGTTTCATCTCCACGTAGGAATTTTTATCAACTCTACTAAAGATACAAGTTCTATTCTTCATTCCTTTCTCTCATCTAAACTCTAATTACATATCCTCACGTGTGTGTAAATATCACCCCTACACTTGGAAATTCAAATCAAGAAATCGTACTCTCGTCCATTGTCCAAAGCACTTATTAATTGGTGAATTTTCGCTTACACATCCTTCATGTGACCGTTAATACTTCTTGAGGTACCAACAACCGATTACAAGATGCGTTAGCACTTTAAAGCGTAGTTCCTAGTCTTGTAACACCCAAGGCTTTAGCAGTGACTCCCAAACCAGTTGGTCTAAGGCACTAGGTGATGAAGCACCCTCGCTAAATATTTTTCTATTATTTTTAGCCTTAAGTAATCACAAAAACCAGTGTCCATTTTTTTTTTCCTTTATTCACTTTTTTTTCTTTTATTTTCATTGTACTAAGGACTTTAGACAAGAGCATTTCAAGGTCTCTTCTACTATTCCAAGTTTCAAGGTGCGTGATTGTGCAATTTGTAGAGTATACATTTTCAGAATCTAGACTTAAACTAGGAATTATTTTTCAAACTTATACTCTAATAAAAGTTTTAATACTTTTCCTTCGTTTTGACTTAGCCCAAGACGTGAACTCAAAATTTGCCTATTTCTAAATAAACTACAAAGACATATACTTTCTATCGTTAGACTTTAAGGAAGGTTATTTTTAGGGTTTTTAATTTACTAAGTCTAAGATCTAGTTGTTCCTAGCTAGTTGACCTATTTATCAAACTCAAGTTAATTAGCCAAAATTGAATACAATAATTTTTATATTTTTGAAAATTTTCAATTTTTATGGACTTTCAAATAAGTATGCAAATGCAAAAATATGTACAAATGAATGCGAAGGAAGAAAACGTACCGAGCATACCTCCAAACTTGAACTTGACAGTGTCCTCACTGTCATGCTAAACCAAGAGGGTCAAAATGCCGATACTCCCCTGTTTATTTATTTACAATTTTTTATTTTTTTGTTTTCTTGTTTTGAAATTTTTTTGTATTTTATTTTTAGAAAAAGAAAACAAAAAATATATACATATATACAAAGGTTCCCCCCAAACTTAAGCTTGGCCTTACACAAACCAAAGATTAGCACCAACCATTCAAAACTCTTATCGTGGTAATGGTCGAGTTGGTGAAAGAATGGAGTGGAAAGAAAAGAAATGAGAAGCACACGAGACCGTATGGGAAGAAAGGTAGAATATGGTCTCGGTGGGGGAGAAGAATGGCGGAAAGAAGAAAGAAGTGGAGTACGATCTTGAGGGTGTAAAGCGAGTGAATAAATCAACGCAATTTGTGATGACCGATGTGTTAAAAGCGATTGCGCTAACCTCTTAACCCGTCGAGAAATGGGGTCAAATTCCTCAAGATTCGCAAGAAAACATGGGTACGCCGAACTTGGTATTTGAGATGAAAGCGTAACGGTCACTTGCACGGTCTGAACAATAGGAAGGACGAAAGGGAGTGATTGAGGAAGGGTATTGGTTAAGGATTCAGGAGGGTGTATTGGAAAATTCGACATATCAAACGAAAATGGTTCAACCTCAATATTATCCTCAGTACTATCCTCATAATTCTCCTCAATATTTTCCTCAAAAATTTGCTTATCCATGCCAATATCATCAAAATCAAGACGCATATGAAGTTCGGGAGAAACATGTAATGACTCGGGATGATGAATTGGACATAAAATTTCAATCAAATCGGCAGGTTCATCATCCGAAATATTCCCGGCGTCTATATCCTCAATCAAGTGAAAATCAATTTTGGCGTCTATATACTCAATCAAGTGAAAATCAATTTTTTCTGACACCTCATCAAAAGTATGGATATTTATCAATTTAGGCTCTAGAGTGGAGGTGTAAAGATCGAAAGGATTAAGTGTGGTTTCACTCGAAAGGGGTTCTTCACAATTTGGCAAATCAAACACTACAAAGTCGCACAACTCGTTTTTATTTTGAACTTGTGAATCATTTAGGACATTCGATGGAAAACTGGAGTTGTGGGCTTCAAATGGGTAAGGGTAGGTTTGATTTGGAAATCCTCTCTCATTCTCACTCAGTCCAACCGCCTCCTCGTACATTGGAAAATTTGGAGCTAGCGGAAAACTAGCTACCGGTTCAGCAGGTTGCATAAGGGCGGCCACGGACGCTTCCATATTCCTAACCATTTGGTTTGTTGCAGCAATATACGCCTCCAACGCCTCTTCCAAACTAGACTTTGGTGGTAAAGGGGTTTCGGCAAAAGATTCGAAATTGTTTGGATATGTGAAACTCCCAAAAGGCTGTGTAGAAACATTGTCTAGTGACGGTGGAAAAGTCGGGTAGGACTGGTAGGAATTGGATGATTGGACAGGAGTAGGGTCAACATATGGATAAAAAGGTGAATAGTCGTGCGGATCCCTAGAAATAGATGAGTGGAGAGGGGTGAAAGATCGGCTGCGAGATTGAGCAATATGCTCAGCAATAGACATCGGCTTAGGAGTGACAGAAGGACTTGAAAAAGTGGTATCAACATATGGAGGTGGTAAAGATTGACTTGGTTGACACAAAGTAGGTTGAAAAGTCGAATTGTTTCTCCTAGACGCCTCTATTTGATCTTTCAAAGATATTTTAGGCATGGAAGGATCGCCTTTAAATTGATCGAACAAATTGCCGAACGACGCAAAATTAGGTTCGGGATACCAAAGTTCGGCAAGTGATTTATTATGTGGGGTACCCATGATAGAAGAAAGAGAAGAAAGAAAGAAAGTCGGTTGGTGCAAGGATTTATTTGCGGCTAAAGTTGGCAAGTTTTCTAAAAAAAATTCCTTTTTCTTTTCCCTTATTTGAAAATTGTTGCAAAAAGATTTTTAATAAAAGATATGCAACAGAAAAATATTACTTGCAACCAGTCATTATTTTAAGCATATCACAAGAATCTTTATTTGGAAAAAATTGTTGCAAAAATATATTCGAGAAAAGATATGCAACAAAAAAGATTACTTGCAATCAATTTCTAATTTAAGCGGGGCGCACAAATCCTGCACAAGATTGTTATTTGGAAGGGGAGATATTTTTATAGCGCACAAAATCCTGTAGGAATTTTCAGAAAAGATATTTCAAAATGTACAGAGAAGAGACAGAGGAGACTTACAGTGCAATTTTCAAGAGCTAAAGTCACTAAGATGCCGCGTTCCCGCAGTCTGAGGCCACCTCCCGCGGCGTTTTCGCGGTCAGTTAGCTGGCTCGAGTCCCAAGATTTTTTCTGACGCTCTGATCTGACTAGAAGACCGCGTTTCCGCGGCCTAAGGCAAGTTTTCCCCGCGGAAGGGCGGTGAAGTGGGCGGTTCGAGACTCCAAATTTTTTCTACTGTTCTGTTGTTTAAAATCTCTTCTGTTCCGATATCCCGTTTTCTGTTTCGCTTTCTGGAAATTTCTAGATCCGATTTTGTATATCCTGCAAAAATTCAAACAACAAAGTATCCCTTCCAAAAAAATAACAATTGATATATTTTTATATTTTTTGGGATTTTTCAGATTTTTATGATTTTTTGAATTTTGATTAACCCGAAATTGCAAAAAGGAAAGTTCTACGCCATCCCCGGCAACGGCGCCATTTGATTGATCTCAAAAACTATCTATTACTGCAATCAAGAACGGCGTCGCATGAAACTAGCTGGTGAGTACGGGTCGGTCCACAGGGATGTTGTGAATTTCCTAATCGCGCTTACGAGTTAATTCCGAAGGGTGTTCGGATTGATTATTAAATCTAAAAACCTAATTATTCTATACTACAATTATCTAGATCTAGTCTTGCTAGGGTTAGGTCTAGGTTAAGTTTGGAAAGTCAATAAATCTCACCGCTTTCTATACCCATATGAAGATCTAATTAGGTGTTATGGTAAATATTAATAAAAGGGATTAGGATGATTGGGAAGATTGTTCTTCCTCTAGATCCTTGTCCTTCCTTTCTTAATCTTTACCCTAACCTCCATGGAAAACCTTAAAATCCGCGCCTTTAGACTATGGTATCACCACTACCTCGTGGGTAGAATGCCGTAGGGAGCAGAGTAAGAAGGTATGCATGGAGTCCTATGAAAATATATGACGGGCAAGAAAGGGGATGAGAGATCTTCGTCTCTCAAACCTTCCCCGGATCTAACCCTAACAAGCGAGGAGACTACTCACTCATTAGGGAATTGAAATACATTTATCTAGGGCAGAGAATAAAAATTATCTAGGGCAAGAATTGAAATCTAAACTAGAGAAAGGAATTAAATCTACTTACAGATGCATCTCTCCAATCATCAACACAGGGTTGTCAGATCTGAATTCATGAATTGAAAAGAAACACCGATGCTCTCCAAAAGAATTCTAAAATTTATTATTAAAAGGAAGCATAAGAAATTACAATGAGTAGAGTTCCTATTTATAGAGAATAGGAAACCCTAGGTTACATTTTGATCCGCATGTCTACAATTACAAAAATAGCCTCAGGAAATCTTTTTAGAGCCGCCTCAGCATTATAGTAAAATTTTCACCGCGCACGGGCTTCATATGGCCGCGGAACCGCGGCATGGGTGCGCTTAGGCCGCGGTTCCGCGGCCCTTTAGTGAGTTCAGATGCTGAAAATTTAGGGTTTTGTTCTTGCTCCTTTTGGTCTTCTGGTTCTTTGGTTCTTTTATCACTTGAGCTTCTACATTAGTTCCAGATCTTCAGTGAACAATTTGTAGTGGTCTTTTAACCGTTTGCCTTGACGTTTTGGACCTTGCACTGCCTTATTGATTGTGAACTGTTCTTCGTCTAGGTTTTACTAGGATCCTTCTATTTGTTGGTCAAAAGTCCCTTTTTCTGTCGTCTTTTGTCTTTTTCACTGTTTTCGCTCCAAGAACCTGTAACCTGTACTATGTAGCAGACATGCGTCAAAAGCACCTGTTTTTATTGTAAAATGCGTAAGAATGGGGACTGTAAAATGCAATATTATGATATGAACAGCACTATAAGAGCCCGAACAGTTTCAAGCTTTCCTTGCCGAAGAAAAAGATGAAGGACGAGTTAGAAGAAGTGCACACCACTGATGTCACTTTTGGCGATGAAGACCTCCTCCTCGGGACGTACGAGCACAACCGTTCCTGTATGTCATCGGATACCATCATGACATCAAGATAGGCAAGATCATGGTTGACAATGGGTCCTCCGTCAACCTTCTTAATGTAAGAGTGTTGAAGGAGTTTTGCATGAGCGTTCAGCACCTCGCTCGGGATAAAATCACCATCTCCGGGTTTGACTCCCAGTCATCACGGACGCTCGGGTCTGTGATACTGACGTTACGCTTTGGGCTGCTCGTCACTGACATCAAGTTTCATGTCATTAACACCAAGACTTGCTACAACGCTTTGCTCGGCAGGCCTTGGTTACATGAGTACAACATCATCCCTTCTACACAATATCAGTATATGAAGTATTTCAAGGATGGTCTCGAGTATACCGTGACAGGGGAGCTGAACCCATTCTCCGTGAATGAAGTCCGAAAGTATGAAGATGCAAAGTACTTCTTACCAGATTTCGAAGACACGGAAAGATGCCATAAACCGGAGGACAAGCAAAAAGTTATCACCACTATTCCAGTCTTCAGGAGTGATACCGAGGAGGAAGAAGAAATAGTCTATTCGGGGCCGCTCCAATACAACAAGTCCGGACCATCTACCCCTATGTTGATCTTCGGCAGCGACTCTGAAGATGAGGTCAATGCAGTATTTTTTGTTCGACCATCCATACAAGCCGTGCCAGGCGACGAACGGAGTTTGCAAATCGCTATAGTTCCGCTGAAGCACTACAAAGAGCTCGATGCATTTGATACCTATAATGTGCAAAAACTGTATACGCTCTACGTTCCTCCTAGGTGAAAATATGAAAAGGCGATCCTCTTTTATCGATCCACGGAAACCAAAGTAGAGAAAGAAATATGGCATGGTGCCGATTCTGCACGTGACAGGCTCCGTCCCATCTGTCTGCCCAGATACTACACGGAAGGATTAAAAAGGCTGTTGAGGCGCCAAGGCGTACCCTTCAAACAGACTGCTCGACAAGCTCAGTTCTATAACAGAATCTAGAACGCCCCTGGAACTCAGCGAAAATTGCCCAACGGGAGAATGGAAATGATCGGGCTTGGGTATGTTCAATCCAAGAAACGGGAACGATTCTATGGCTGCTACGTTATACATGACTTCGATGAAGAAAGGGACGCTCTGTTAGAAGACACTACAGCTAAACCAAAATGAGATCCCGCCGTAAAAATGCTAAGTCCGTCATTTGAAGAAAAAATGGAAAAGCTAATAAGGGAGGCGGGTCAAAAGGTCCGGGATGACCACAACCGTGAAATGGTCATTTACGAGAAAGCCAGGACGCAGCGCCTCCTTCAGCAGACTACGGAGAATGACGATGCCCTTCCTCGCCAGCCCGTCATACAGAAGACCCGACGCAGAGGAAAAAACAAACTAAAGAACGAAAAAAACGTTTGACGGCGGCAAAGCGGGTCCAAAAAGCCACGCGATCGAGAATTGAGCAGCCGGGATTCGTCTCTTATAAAAAAGATGGGTCAAGCATATTCTTTTCCCCAAGACAAGACAAGGAAGATATTCGATCTTGTCATAAAACATCAAATGATTACGATTCCGGAGTCCAAACACCCCGATCAAGAAAATGAGGTTCATCACCCGGATTATTGCTCCTATCACCGAGCGATAGGACATCCTCTCGAAGACTACTTCACATTCAAAGACTGGGCAGAAGACCAGTATCAACAAGGCAGGTTTGCTCTATCCAGCAATTGGAGAGTAACCCCACTACAGAAGCATGAACCAAAAGCCACGTATGCAGCGAGAGTAGAACCAGATCAACATCGTTCTTGGAAGCGATCTCGCACCTGTCACGCGGTAATGATGTTGGAAGAAGGAGAGCACGATAATGTGGATGAGCTCTCCTGGTGCTTCGAAAATAGGGATGAAGAGGAATTGATCTCAGAATTTCCACCGGCGCCAAAGGAGTTGGAAGACGAAATACATACTACTGTGGACAACCTAAGGAAAATTGACTTGGGGACAGCAAACGACCCGCGGCCAACGTTCATCAGCGAGCTGCTGTCTAAAGAACAGGTAACTATGCTAAAAGACGTGCTCATGCAGTATAAAGAATGCTTCGTGTGGAACTATTCCGAGATGTCGGGGCTAGCTCCAGAAATAGCGGTGCATAAATTGGCGATATCTCCGGACGTCAAGCCAATCAAACAAGCGCTAAGAAGAATGCGGCTCGAACTTGAAATGAGCATCAACGCCGAGATCAAGAAGCTAATCAACTCCGACTTCATCCAAGAGGTTCGGTACACTGACTGGATCGCCAACATCATCCCAGTGATGAAGAAAAATGGGACGGTGCACATATGCGTGGACTTTCAAGATCTCAACAAAGCTTGCCCGAAGGATGATTTTCCCGTACCGGTTACCGAGCTGATGATAGACAACACGTCCACTCACGAAGTCTTCTCCTTCATGGACGGATCATCAGGGTACAATCAAATAAAGATGCATCCCGAAGACCAGAAGCATACCGCTTTTCGGACCCCGCTGGGCATATTCTGCTACAAAGTGATGCCTTTCGGTCTGAAGAACGCCGGCGCCACCTATCAGAGGGCCATGATGAAGATTTTTTATGACCTCATACACGAAATCGTCGAGTGCTATATTGACAACCTCGTGGTAAAAAGCAAATCACACGAGGAGCATTGGGAGCATCTGAAGATAGTGTTCCAACGTCTTCGGAAATACAATCTGAAGATGAACCCTCTCAAATACGCGTTCGGAGTTTCCTCCGGCAAATTCCTAGGATTCATCGTACGACATCCGGGCATCGAAATAGACCCGTCAAAGATCAATGTGATTATGGAAATGCCTCCGCCAAGAACTCTGAAACAACTGCGGTCTCTCCAAGGAAAGCTCGCGTATATCCGACGGTTCATAGCTAACCTCTCCAGCAAATGCCGCCCTTACAGTCACCTAATGAAGAAGGGGAACCCGTTCGTCTGGGATCGTAAATGCCAGAGTGCACTGTTCATAGCAGAATACTGCATTTTATACCGCCCATTCTTATGCTCGTGTGTTTATAGGTAGGTGCTTATAATTCGTATTTGTTACATATTTACAGATTACAGGTTTCCAGTACAAATAGTGCAAATCAAGACAAAATCTCCACAGTTACACCAAATACAGAACATCTGTTGACAACAGATAAAAGCCGGGTTCCGGTCATCCATATCCGTCCAGTGCTGCGTACCGGTTCCAGAGACAAGACATATGACAGCGGTCATTCGTGTCTCGGACAAGCACAGAGCACGAGAGGGGCAGCACAAGAATCAATGGGTCCGCGGAGCTCGAGGGAGAAAAGGTCAAAAGTATTATTTTTGTTGCCACTTTGGACCATTGCAAATCTGATGCAACTGTGGAAGCATACTGCAATTTGGTATATATACAATAACATAGGAAAGAGAACCGGGACACGACAAAATATGAAGGCCTAAACCCTCTTATGGCCGCGGAACCGCGGCCTAAGCATGCTTAGGCCGCGGATCCGCGGCCGTTCTGTCTCCTCACTCTGTCATCTTTTGGGGGCCTGTTGGTCTTTTCATTTAAAGGCAGATTGTTGCCCTAGGTTTCCCATTCCCCTCCTATAAATACCCAAGAACTTGCCAAGCTTTAGTGTTCATTCTTTGTTCCTCTTTTGTAGTTTTTAGTGTAGTTCTTCTTCTTCTTCTTCATTCTTCCTCCATGGAAATGTAGTGAGAGCATTGAGTGGATATTAATGAAGATGAGGGTTTTTTCTTTCTTGTTAGTTTAACTTCCCCTTGAGATTCTTGCTTCCTCTTGATCTTTCAACCTCTTCATTGAGCTTGAAAGGTTAAGGGTTAGTTATTGATCTCAAGGGTCATATTTTCTTATGAAATTAGCACTTCATTTCACATGCGTTCTCTTCCCTTCTCTTGATCTTGCAACCTCTTGATTGAGCTTGCAAGTTTAAGGGTTGGCTATTGATCACATGCTTGTCTTGAGTTCTAGTTTCTAATTCTTTTTATTGCTTATTTATTACTTGCTTTTTATTACCTTGCTTTACTTTCTTGCAATTTATATTCATGCACTTAATTACTTGTAATCTTTTCTTTTCTTTGTTCTTTTCTTTTTGGTTCATTTTTGTGAATGGTTGTAATTATTATTGTTAAGAAGAAATACGATATTATAAGTTAACGTTTCTTTGCCCATTTCCTTTTCCCGTATTTTCCATTGAACTCCGTCCAAACGATACGCAAGCGCTCCGTTAGGCACCCTACCCTAACAAGGTAACGGTGATTCCTAACCGCGACCGGTTGCGTTCGGTTTGGCCGGAGGCAAAAGCAAGAGACAAGAACGGAAGGACAAGGGTAAATAAGCCGTATTCCACGAATACCGCGCTTAAATCCCCTAATCCACGTTGTTGCCGATTGCTCTAGCTTCAATTGGTCAAGAATCGGCTCAAAGGTTTCGAGTACGGATTTCTTTAGCTTACAATTTCGTATCTTTTTCTTAACCACTTTATACTTGCAAATAATACACATAGGATAGTCTCGAACAAACACATACTCATTCTTTATTGACTCGTCTAAGACAAGAAAGGACATACAACCATCTCCCTGTGGATCGACCCGTGCTCAACCGGCTAGCTGCATAGCGACACCGTCCTGATCGCGGTTATACTTTAGAACTTTGAACATCCGATACGCCAAAAGCGTGCGATCATGCACTCGACGAAATCAAGCAATACCTGCAGAATCCGCCGGTACTAACCGCTCCGGTCAAAGGAAAACCCCTCATCCTGTATACAACTGCCCTTGAATGTTCCTTAGGCGCATTATGGGCACAGGAAAACGACCAAGGGAAGGAGAGTGCCCTCTACTATTTAAGCCGGGTTCTCCTGGGTGCAGAAAACAACTACTCTCCCATCGAAAAACACTGCCTGGCATTAATCTTCGCGATAATGAAGCTCAAACACTATGCGATGGCACATGAGGTCCACCTCATATCAAAAGTAGATCCTCTCAAATATTTGATGTCAAGAGCCATACTAACGGGATGACTCGCTAAATGGGCCCTCCTCTTGATAGAATTCTCGATAATATATCGACCCCTCAAGGCAGTGAAAGGCCAGGCTATTGTCGACTTCCTCGCTGAACATCCGATACCCGCTGATTCACCCATAAATTGTGAATTGCCGGACGAGCATGCGTTTGACATGATCGACAGGGAGAGTGGAGGGAGTGATACCCGATGGGAACTCTACTTCGATGGAGCATCTTCCATGAAGAAGCAAAAGCACAGCTCCCCCATAATCAAATCTGGGGTAGGCCTCATCTTCATGACTCCACAAGGAGGGATAATGCGCTTTGCCTTTTCCTTGACAGAGCCAAGGACAAACAATGAAGCAGAATATGAAGCTTTGATAGCAGGTCTTGGGATCGCTATCGACATGGGAATCGAAAACCTCCCCATATACGGAGACTCCCAGCTGATCGTCAGTCAAGTAAACGGCGACTATCAAACTTTCAAGCCAGAGTTGGTGAAGTATGGAGAGAGAGTGCAACAATTGCTGACTCAGATCCCTTTCTACGCCCTGGAAAGCATACCGCGAGCAGAGAATAGCAAGGCAGATGCGTTAGCCAAGCTCACTAAAGAACTGGCTGACGAAAACCTTGATGATGTAAGGATCGTTGTACAAAGCCGTCGGGTTCTGGCGCCAGCGGAAATATCTCCGGAGTCATCTGAAGAAAAGGAAGTGACCAAGCGAATAGCTCTGTAAATAGAGGACCAAGGAAGGGCTAAGGATTGGAGAGTAATCTTTATAGACTACTTCAAATCCCGTCGAACACCTGAAGATGCATCCTCAAGACATCAGCTTATAAGAAGAGCTCTGTCTTTCACCTTCGTCAATGATACTCTGTATAAGAGATCGTTCGACTCTCTATGGATGAGATGCCTGGGACCGGAAGAAGCAGGGAGAGTAGTCCAAGAAACTCACGACGGACTCTGCGGTTCTCATCAAGCTGGCCCAAAGATGAAGCTGAAGATCAAAAGAATGGGCTACTATTGGCCTACGATGATTCACGACTGCCTCGAATACGCGAAGCAATACCATTCGTGCCAAATTCATGGAGACTTCACCAGCATCCAAACCCGCTACATCCAACAGTAGCTAGCTGGCCGTTCGAAATGTGGGGAACCGACATAATTAGGCCCATCGAACCGACGTCGTCCAAAGGACATCGGTTCATATTGGCGACAACTGATTACTTCTCTAAGTGGGCAGAAGCCATACCGCTAAGGGAAGTGAAGACGGAGAACATCCTCCATTTCTTCAAGACACACATCATCTATCGGTTCGGCACTCCGCTACGGATTATCTCAGATAACGGGCCATCCTACAGAAGTCACAAAATCAGCCGCTTCGCACAGCAGCATAATATAGACTGGAGATACTCTTCGGTCTATAATCCCCGAGCTAACGTTCTAGCTAAGGCTTTCAACAAGACCTTGACGAAGATCATAAAGAAGACGGTGTCCAGAAATAAAAAGGACTGGCACGAGAGACTGCATGAAGCTCTTTGGGCGTATCGGACCACGTTCAAAACGGCCACCAACACGACACCATATGCGTTGGTATTCGGCACAGAATCAGTACTCCCCTTGAAGATAGAGCTACCCTCCCTACGAGTGGCGGTTCATTACGAGCTAACAGACGAAGAGAATGCCAATCTTCGGCTTGAGGAGCTCAACGCCCTTGACGAAACCCATCTCATGGCGCAACAAAACTTGGAGACTTACAAAGCAAAGATGGCGTGCTCATACGAGAGATTGACTAGGCCGAGAACATTCCGCCAATGCGAACTCGTGCTAGTGGTCAAGAGACCTATGATCCCCAATCGTGCCAAACGGGGGAAATTCGAGCCAACTATGAAGGCCCATACATCATAGACAAAGTCTATCAAGGTGGGGCTTACTTGCTCATGGATATGCATGGTGAAAGCCCCTTCCGACCAATAAACGGCCGATTCCTTAAGAAGTACTACGCTTGACGAGTCACGAACCAGGTTAATGATAGATGACGACGCCTATGTCCGCTCGCTATCTTCTTGAGCTAGACTCTAAAAATAGTATCCAACAATACCCCATCCCAAACACGGAAAACTACAGACCGAAACATCCCTAAACTACTACGAACTGCAGCACCCTAAGGCGGACGCAAAAATATATAATAAAAAAAGAAGAAAAAAACGGTACGTCCATAAGCGACAAGGGCACGGATGAAAACCCGAAAGGGCTCGGTGAGTAAAAACAGCAGGGCTACCGGTGAGTTTGTGAAAACCCGAAAGGGCGCCATCTCATTAAAAGACACTTGCAAGGTCCTCTCGACCTTATAAGGAGAAAATACCTGCGTGGGATCCTTACGACTCACAAGGGAGCAACACACTTAGGGATCCCCACAATTCCTAAGGCGAAGTTACACTTACGAGATCCTCATGACTCATAAGGAGAATTCCCCTATGAGACCCTCACGCTCATAGGATTCAAAAGCCTTAAGCTACAGGGATCTAAACCTGTTCTTAAGCCGTCGTACACCCCAATACTGACCTACAAGCGTTTCAATATTGACCCTTGTATACAATCCATGGGCAAAAATAAACATATCCCCAACAGAGTCCTACCAGCGACGAGGGATATCCTCACATGGTGAACGACCCTTGCAAGTCCTCTCGACTTATAAGGAGAAAACACTCTTGTAAGATCCTTACGACTTATAAGAGAACATACATTTAAGAACCCTCATGATTCTTAAGAAGAAAACACACTTACGAGATTCTCACGACTCGTAAGGAGAAACATCTTTGTGAGACCCTTACGGCTCATACAGTCAAAAGCATTAGTCGACAGGATCTTAACCCTGTTTGCTAAGCCACCTTTGTTCGAACCGACAAAGGCAAATGATGATTCTCTCCTAGCTATAACCCAGTTGTAGCGATGCTGATGCCTAAGTCGGTTTCAAATTCCAAGTCTAAACTCGTGATAAAAATCAGCGACCAAAAATGCATATGAAATAGCCGAAATGATGGGGCAACTTGCAACAAAATCAACAAGTAAAATATATGCATACAAAAATAGCCGAAATGATTGGGCAACTCGCAATAAAAAGCAGCGAGTAAAAACAAAAAATAGTCGAAATGATTGGGCACCGCGAAAAATAGCCGAAATGATTGGGCAATCGCGACTTTTGCGATACAAAAGCTGAAATGATAGAGCATCACGGAAAGAAAATAAAAAAATACATATAAAATGAAACTTTTGCCCTGCAGGTAAGTCCATACTGACCCTTGTATACAATCCATGGGCATAAACGAAAAGGGAACTACATTTCCCGACAAACTCTATCAAAGGGAGAGTCAGGTCTCAGCGGCAATATCTGTATCCTAGAGGACCAGCAATGGCGTTCCTCCTCATGCCAGCAGGACATGGACACGACACTACCAATCGTAGCCACGGCAAAGTAACTAGTTCCAAGACTTTGCGATTCACAGACAACCAAAAGTCAACCCCGACACCGTAGAAAACGGAGAAAGTCGATCCCGACATCGTAGAAAACGGAAAAAGTCGATCCCAACACTGTAGAAAATGGAGAAAGTCAACCCTGGACACCGTAGAAAACGAAGAAAGTTGATCCCCGACACTGTAGAAAATGGAGAAAGTCGATCCCCGACACCGTAGAAAAACGAAGAAATTCGATCCCCGACACTGTAGAAAACGGAGAAAGTCGATCCCCGACACCGTAGAAAACGGAGAAAGTCGATCCCAACACCGTAGAAAACGGAGAAAGTCAACCCCAACACCGTAGAAAACGGAGAAAGTCGATCCCGACACCGTAGAAAACGGAGAAAGTCAACCCTCGACCTCCCCGTCGAAACAACGCTTCGACTGGGGAACAAGTCAACTCATCAACCACTTAGGAGTCCTCTCGACTTGTAAGGGAGAAAATTCTCTTGTGAGATCCTTACGACTCTCAAGAGAAAGCACACTTAGAAATCCTCACAATTCCTAAGGAAAATGCATCTACGAGATCCTCTCGACTCGTAGGGAGAAAAGTCTTTATGAGACACTCATGGCTCATAAAGTTGAAAAGTCTTAGGCAGCAAACCCGAACCTGCTTCCTAAGCAATCGCTACCCTACAAAAAGGCTATGATAGGCTGTTATCTACTATCTACATGCCACATTTGCTAAAATAACATGCCAATGACACAGCAAAGAAAAGAAGGCAATAGTACAAAAAAATGTGTCTTTTATTCACGAATTCAATCGAATACAAGATACATCATGTAAAAGAATAAAAAAAAATGAATAAGGGCATGTTATTCATAAATTACAAATTTGAGGTCGATACAAAGGCGGCTATTAAAAAGGAGGAGTCTTCAGTAAGTCAGCAAGCCGCTCGCGCACTCCTCTCAACTCCTTCTCATCATCAGCCGCCGCGGCCAATTCCGCTTCAATTCGAGTCCGTTACTATAGGCAGGATGAAAGCTTCTCATCGATTTCCTGCTGAGCAGCTTCCTGACTCTGCATAACCTGCTCAATGAAGTCAAGCTTTTTTCTCAGCACCAGCCCATCAGAAATACAGCGCTGGAGGTTTTCAAAAATAGAGTTCAGCTGCGCAGCGTTCGCTTCGACCTGGACACGCAGTTGGACAGACTCGGCGGAAGTCGCCTCACGTTCCTTTCATTTAAGAGTCGCCTCTTGTTCAAAATAGCGAAGGAAAAGGGCACTTTGCTCAACCCACGCAGCCTGCTGGGAGTTCAGAGCCAGAACCTCGGGAGCAGGACGCCTGAGCTCAAGCTCATGCAGGCAGGCCTCAATCTTCCTGCAGTGATTAACCCAGGACTCAACGACGCCTTCGTTATGGAAGTTCACGAGGGTCGCCAGCATGGGATTAACCTCAGCAGCAATATCTGCAGCGAATGCAGGGGCCTCCACGTTAAGCTCCTCGATGGATTCACTCAACATACGCAGGCTGGTCACAGTTTCTTTGGAAGATGGACGTCTAGAAAAGGGCCCTGTCGGCATTAGGATGTGAGACTCGAAGGGAGCAGGAGTCGGTGCGATTGCTGCAAAATGAATTACGGTTAAAAGCTGACTCGCGAAATAAATAAACCACACGAGTGGTGAAGGCTACTATACCGGCTACGACAGATGGCAAAGTTGGGAGTACCGGTGGCGCGACTATTCTCTCGTCCCCTCCTTCAATCTGTAATGCTGCAATCAATGCAAAGAAGAATTAGCAACGACTTGGATGCCCGTAAAAGAAAGGAAAGAGATATTGGCCAAAGACTATACTCACCAACACAACTAGATGGAGCAATCTCCGACTGGAAGGAGAAATGTGGGCTCAACACCTGATATAAGTGGTCAAAAAGGACTCCTGCAAAGTTGAGACAATGTGCTGTTAGTACAAGGAAGATAGTATCCACAATTTGACCATGTAAATCGCAAACCCATACCTTCCAGCATTTGAGAGGACAAGAGAGAAGGCGAAGGGACAGCGACCGTCAGAGCAACAACTGTTGACGCTTCTTTGGGTGGCATAACCTCAGCACTCACCACACCTACATTCGAAACAAACAAAATGTCATCAGAAAGGACTGAAAGGGATTGCGAAATAAAAAGTAAACAGCGGCCCAAGACCTACTTGAGGGGTCATCGGCCAAAACCGCAACAGAAGCATCACCGGGCATTGTGGCCTCTTCGCTCGCCTTCAGTAGAATAGTTTCGGCGCCCGTGGCTTCATCCCCAGATTCTAAAGGAGCCGTGGTGACGCTTGCGATGCCCGCCGAGAGCAGAGAACCACAAGGAGAAAGAGCGACGGTTTGGGCAGTCCCAGACTCCCGAGAGAGAGTAGCCGCTTCGGGCTCTGTGGTCGCCGTCTTCTCACTTGCCACCTCATCGTCAATACTTGGCCCTGTAAGATATGGTATATCAAAATTTGCGGATCGAGTAAAAGTGAAAAGACCGGGCATTGCATTACCTGGCGATGGATTCTCGGTTGCCTCCCGAGCCGCGCGCACGACCTGTCTATGAGCGGTGGACAGGGCAGCTGGAGCATCCTATGGAGGAATAGCGATAGATGGAGCGGTGCTTGAGCCTGCACCCACAGCCAAGCTGACGTCACGTTCCCTCGCTGCACGCTTTCTACGCTTCTTGTCGGCCTTGACAGTGAGAAGTGATCTCCTCAAAACCTCCGTCAAAGAGACGTCATCGTCCGAATCAGGAACGGCCTCTGGAGCCATTACGGCGTCCGTCATCGGCTGCTTAAGTGAAGCCTCCTACGATACTGACGGGAGAGCTGGGGACACAATAGCCGGCTCTGGAAGCGTCGCCGCATCACCGCTCGGGATCGGCGCTACGCCTGGGATAACCTGAGTGGAGGTAGAACCTGCAATAAGATGAAAAGGAAAGGCTAAACCACGAATAAAGAAAAAGGGAATGAAGGCACAATGAGCCGAATTATACCAAGGCTCAAGGAAGCGCGAAGCCTCTCTTCCTCTTCGAAAGTCTTGAGTGAAGCCGCAAGAGCCTCTTCGGCGGAAATACCTGTTGAAGAAGAAAGTGTTAGTCAAAGCATAATAATATATATAACCACGGAAAGATACAACTGAAGTCTACCTGACTGTGCAATGGTGACCAGTGTTGCTTCATCGCGAGCTAGTTGCTCGAAAACCGTGATGGCAGTCTCTAGATCGGTATCATCCGGCGCAATGAATAAACCCTCATTGGTACCGTATTCGCTCAAGCCCTCGCTGTAAGGAGCATGAGGCTCCTGGACGAATGCAATGTCTGCAGAAAATATCGACTTCTTCTTCTTCCGTGAGTGGCCGCCGGTAGCCGATAAAACGAGCTTACGCTTGGCGGGCAACTTTGGGCGACAAGTCCCGATCTCTGTGCCCACGCCAGACTTGGGAGACGCCGCAGCTACCGCTTTTATAGGCATATGGGGTAGGGGCATCTCGGGGATAACGCGTGGTACCATAGCCGCAGCAGCTTCTCTTAAGGGAGGACGGACGATGGTCGGTCGCTTCAAGGGAACGGCCGGAATACCAGCGGAGGCAGCGCTCTTGCGATCAAGCAATAATCGCTTTTCTTCCCTGATAACAGCACCCATCGCGTGCTGGTACCACACCACGTATACGTTCAACACCTTCGGGACACAGCTCGGCTCGCTGATAAAGAAGTTAGACCCGATGTTGAGCCTCATGAAATGGTATAGCGCGTTGCGGATACCTTCTTCTGTGGCAATCGGCTCAGCTAGGAAGGCCTCAAGCAGGACACCCAGATTATAGCTAGCTTATTGAGCGAAACGATGCGGGTTGTATCTCATGAACAACGCCGAATCGTTCTGCCTAAACACTAGAAAGTCCGGCCTGATTGAATATAAATGAAGAATCTCCCGAGCTTTCAGGGTAAAGGCACTGTCTTTAAAGGTGTCCCGCAGCGGTTGCACCATCTTTGTAGATTCTTTGCCGATAGTGAAGACCTTATCGACGAAGGTCATGCCATCCCCGACCGTACGCGGGTGAAGAATCAAGCCCCGAGCATCCCGCGGAGTCGGTTCCAAAGCGGAAGTGTCAACTAGCCGCATAAGCCGAAGAAAGTTATAAATTTCGTAGAAACGGGGCCTCTTGTGAATTCCAAAGGCGCCGAACACATGCAGCTCGAGCCACGAAGTGAAATAATGCATCTGGAAGTTTACGGGCTGCACCCCCGGTTGAGTAATGTTTACTGCCAAGCTGAGGTCGTGATACAAATGGGCCAACCCTGTGACCCCGACGGCCACTTGCATCCTAACAACCATTCGGAGAGCTGGGTAGAAAACGGATGGCCTCATATGGCGAGGGTGCATCGGAAGCACAAACCAGCTTAGCCATAGCCCGAGGAACCCCAAAAAGAACGCTTCTTCGTCAATGTCAGAAGATGCAAGCTCTACGAAAGAGACGACCGGGGTGTCGGGAAGAAAGAAACTCCTCTGATCCGCCTCCACTACCGGCTGGTTATCCAAACCAAAGCCAAAAGGATCGTCGAGTTTGGCGAATTTCGCGGCTTACTTCGATAGGACTTCTGAGCGGAGAAAACGGGCGATGAAATCTGTGAAATTAACCCCATGGCTTCCGGATTCAAGAAATAAGCTCTCATAGATATTCAACACCTTAATCAAACTTGAGAATTGATGTTGAATGGCTTTCTCCAGGGTAAGGCCCATCATCACTGACTTGGCAGCAAAGACGTACTCATCAGGAGGAAGTAGCTCCTCGTAATGCTCCCCTCTGACAGGCAAGCCGGAAATCTCCGCGAACTCCTCTAAAGAGATTGAAACTTCCCGATCTAATAGAAGGAAGGTGTGAGTTGGAACGTTCCATTGTTCAAAAAAGGCTTTGACTCACCATACAGGGGGCGTGGAATACTGGAAGAGAGAAATATAAATCGCAGGATACAACCCGAGCTTCAGCAGCTGCGATCTCCTGGCAGAAAAAATATGTCGGGCCCACTGCAAGTACCCAGCTGGATGGCGGGGAGTCAAGCCTATCATGTATGGTTATCCCCAAGGGCACGACTCACCTTGATATATACGTCGCCCCAAGATATCCAAAGCCATTGGAGACTGTACGGGTATTGCAGCCATAGAAGGCTGAGGGAGACCCTCTGAAGTCCAGTTGACCTCCTCCACGGTATAGTTCACTGGGGGTGGGTCGGCGTAGTGGATCGCCGAAATGGGCTCCGAAGGTGCTGCGCAAGAAAAGTTACGCCGACCCCTGATGATCTGATTGTACCACGTCCCCCATAAATGAAGGTTCTTTTGCTCCAGATCGTGATCTTTGATCAACGTGAAGACTTCCCTATCCACAGGCACTTCAGGGAACCCGCTTTCCGAACGAACAAACGGGAAGGAAATGTCGAAAGACATAATACCTGTGCGAAAAAGAACAAAAGTTAGCCGCCCATGCTACAGTTTAAGTTCTGGCACTTGGTACTTTAAATTTGTACCACACTGCAATGCAGTTGAAATGGACCAAAGGGGACCCACACAATCTAGATGACGACTCATCATTAATGAGACAGTCTCATCATTGATGAGACAGTCATTAAATAGAGTATCCTAAAAGGATTCTCATTTAATGAGGGGCCCCTCAGGCCAAAGAGTTAATCTCCCTTGAGAGCAACGCTCTGCAGACAAGGGTGACACCTGTCAACCCTAATCATGAGGGGAATAAAAATTCCCCAAGAATCCTAAAGAGCCATGCTCTGCGAAGAAGATGGAATAATCCATCAAAAACCCTAAAAGAAAAGTTTTACTGAGTTAAAAACTCCGACATCTTTAAGATCTGTAAAATGAACTCTAAGAGTTCTTCATTAATGGGTTAAGAAATCCTAAAAAAGATCTCTTTAGATCTATGATCTAATAAGAGCAAAGCTCTGTTGAGAAACCCTAAAAAATCTATATGATTTGAGAAGAGCAAAGATCTGTTGATGGGTAAAACCCTAAAATATAATTTTAATATTTATGATCTGAGAAGTGCAAAGCTCTGTTAATAAGTTCAATTCTTACCGAATTTTGGCAGAGTTTTGACTCTGAGAAACTTCTTAAGGGCAGAGAGCTTGGCTCTGGAAGAGAATTAAATTCCCAGGAAACAAGAACAAAGCAAGAAGATGAACAGAGGTCATCTCAAGGGCCAAAGACCCTATTTATAGGCGCTGGAAGTCGATCCAACTTCCAAGACAATCCAGCGGTGGAAAAGCTGCCACCGCTGCACTCGCGTGTGAACCACGTGAGCGCAGTGGTGGGGGAATTTGTTTCCTCCAATCAGAGCAAAACTCTGTTCAAATTTTGAAATTTAAAATAAAGCAGCGCTTCATAAAAGCGCTCGCGTCAAAAGCGCCAGCGCTCTGAGGCAGCGCTCACGTGTAGAGCACAAGAGCGCCAAGTGCGCCAGCGCTAAGAGTCAAAGACTCTGAGGCAGCGCTCACGTGCAAAGCACGAGAGCGCTCGCGTTAAGAGCGCCAGCACTAAGAGTCAAAGACTCTGAAGCAGCGCTCACGTGCAAAGCACGAGATCGCTAGCGCCAAGTGCGCCAGTGCTAAGAGTCAAAGACTCTGAAGCAACGCTCACGTGCAAGGCACGAAAGCGCCAAGCGCTAGAACTAAATGTTCTCCACCATCAGATCAAAGATCCAATGAAGATGATAAATCATCAAATTACCAGAATAAAATTCTGTTAAGGAAATACTCCTTAGAATCTTTCCAAACAGGAAAGATTGTGCTCTGTAAATCAGAGCACCGTTGGATCAATGATCCAACGGTGATTAAAAATCACCAAGATACAGAACAAGCTCTGTATGGGAAAATATTTCCCAATCTTGTTAAAAAATAAGAAGATTGTCTTCTGTAAAACAGAAGCCCTAGGATCAAAGATCCAACGGTGGGAAATATCCCTAAATCAATCAGAGAAAAGATCTCTTTAACTGATTCAACAAATCAGCATCCACTATATAAAGGCCCCAAGACTTCAAGTCTTGCACAGAGGAACCCCCCTTCATAAACTTTGAGAAATTTTAAAGAGAAGAGCAAGCCCACGGAAGAAGAATTTCTTCAAGATAAATAAAACAGAGAGATCAAAGCATCTCATCAAAAAAGAAGAACTTAGTTCTTTTTCTAAATCATAGATCTACAAAGACAGAAGTCTTTTATAAAAGTAGAAAAGATTGGAGAATCTCATCATAAAAAGGGAGGGAGAAGAACTTAGTTCTCATTAGATCACAGATCTATAACACGAAGACATAGTCTTTCACAAAAATGGAAGAGATTGTAACATCTCCTATTAAAATAAGAACTTAGTTCTTAGATCCACGAGACAAAGTCTTTTATAAACGAGAACTTAATTCTCAGAGCACAGAACTGATCAAAGCTGCCTAAAAAGTGCCTTAGCGCTCCAATTAAAAAGAAGCGCTTCAGCGCTCCAAGTCTGGCGCTCGGCGCCCAGCGCTCCAAGCGCTATTTTTAAAGAAGCGTACAACACTCCAAATTTGGCGCTAAGCGCACCACGTGCTCCTCACGTGTGCGCCATTTCATAGGAAGTGCTTCAGCACTCCAAGCCTGGAGCTCAGCGCCAAGCGCACCACGTGCTCCTCACGTATGCGCTGAAGGAACACAAAGTGTTCTTTAAATAAAAGCCTCAGTGCCATAAAAAGTGTTCAACACTCAGCAAAAGACAAAAAGAAAAAGGGTGTCAGAACCCAAGTCAATGCTCAAGCATTGTTAAATAAAAAGGGACTGAGCCCAAATGAATGTTCAACATTCTATTCAAAACTGAGTGGGTTGATCCTAATTTAGTCACAAATCCTTAATTCAGATTAACTAAGCCCATGTGCTCATAATCTCTTAATTGATCTTGGTCTAAAACCTGATTATAGATCTCCCAACCAACATTGGTTCAAGGGTACATCTCTTCACACCTCTGATATGTGTCGTTGTAATTCTTCAACGTCTTCAGAGAGGTGGCGGGTCCCGACAACCAGAAACCTAATAGACCGCAACGTCCTAAAACTAACAATGGACCGTAATGTCCTTAAACTAACTACAGACCGCAACGTCCCTAAACTAAACTATATGGATTATGAGTTCCTTAAACTCATGGACTATGATGTCCTTAAACTCCATGGACTATGATATCCTTAAACTTCATGGACTATGACGTCCTTAAACTTATAGACCGCAATGTCCCTAAACTAACACAATAGAGCCCACAGGCTCTTTTGTTGGATCTAAATGATCCCAAAACCCTGTTGAGTAGATCTTAGTCTAAAATTAGACTAACGTATCCTTAAAAAAAGTTTAAGTTGATCTTAGTCTCAAGCGAGATTAACGATCCTTAAACCCAACCCAAACCCAAATCTAAGAAAATACGGATTTGGACTAATCCACGCTCTACGGGCGACAACATAAATTAATCTCCGTATACAATCCACGGGCAACCAAAAATAAAACAAACATACACGACACGAAGTGAACATCTGGAGAAGGAGAAAGTGGTTACCGTGAGTCGGTAGCGTAATTAACTGCAGGGGCTTACGCCTGTAGGGAAGAGCGTCCCCACAATCAAAAACCCCTCGCAAACGAGGGGGAATCTGACGAAGTCTGCTACGATGGCCGCATCTGTCCAAACCTTCGATATACGGTGCCATAAATCAACTTGGCATCTTCGAAGAGGTGGATAGATTAAACCAAATAGCATCTGCCCCAAAATTCAGGCCGGATGTCCAAACGTCCCGGTCGCGTCTTTCGGCAGTGAACACCTCCCACTTCCTTTTTCACTTACTCCAAAACCTTCTATATTCAGTTCAGAGATCCATATTATTTGGAGGCCATAGTATGGTTAGATACGAACCCAATTGTTTCATTATGTCACTCCCCACTTCTCAGAAGAAGATAACAGCATGTGACGAGGCCCGCAACGTATTTACTATGAGAAGATCATTTCCCTTAATAAATACATTAAGCGTATGTAAGCGATATAATAATGTACAAGAATAAAAAGAGTAATAAAGTAAATAGCAACTTTATTTACATTTAAATTTCAAATACAACTTTCAGAAATAAAAAGATACAATGATTTAAAATGCCTAAACAATGGCATACAGAAAGTAAGTACAGTGTCGGGACCCGGTTCTTGCTCATGGAACAAAGTTCCACACGGAACAAAGTGTCACGCCAATTGTCATGCCAAGAGGGGGGGCCACCTCTTGAATCCATGGGGACCACCTCTTGAGTTCGTGGGACCCACTGTAGAACAATGGGGAATTTTCGGAATACATTCCGAAAAAGAACCGAACTGCATTATAAATGTAATGATGCCACCCTCAATTACAGAGGTGCCTTTTAAGTGAATTGGCACTACAGGAGCTTGAGAACTCCGTAGTTAAGCATGCTCGGGCCAGGGAAGTCTTGGGATGGGTGATCTGTGGGATGGGTGACCTTCTGGGAAGTGGCCCCTGGTCGGGTCCGGTTCGCTCTAAAGGAAAAAACCATGCGGTTTCGATCAGAGCGGAAAATACCATCTGTACTGAGGCGTGGGGTGTTACATTTATGGTGGCCCATGCAGGTCCCTCAGTAGTAGGTTTGTGGTTCGAGGACGAACCATTGTTCAAAAGTAGGGAGAATGTCGGGACCCGGTTCTTGCTCAAGAACAAAGTGCCACGCCAATTGTCATGCCAAGGGGTGGGGGCCACCTCTTGAATCTGTGGAGGCCACCTCTTGAGTCCTTGGGACTCACTGTAGAACAATGGGGAATTTTCGGAACACATTTCGAAAGAGGACCGAACTGCATTATAAATGCAATAATGCCACTCTCAATTACAGAGGCGCCTTTTAAGTGAATCGGCACTACATGACCTTGAGAACTCCGTAGTTAAGAGTGCTCGGGCCAGGGAAGTCTTGGGATGGGTGACCTTTTGGGAAGTGGCCTCTGGTCGGGTCCGGTTACATGCAGAAAGGAACTAGTAGTCAGGCTAGATAGCGAACTGGTCCAAATCCTCCTGGCTCAGTTATATCTCCTCAGAGTCCAGTCCTTATGACGAACATTCTAAGGAAAAGAAACAAAGAGGAATGCCATCAGCGAACTAGGGCTCAGTAAGTCCCCAAAAGAAGTAAATAAAGATGACTGAAAGATATATAAAGTGAATAAAAACCAAGTAAATGTGAACGAGTAAAGTTGTATGTTAGAGTATCTAAGCATGTCGTTTATATATATAAGATAGCTATTCTAACATGCTTGTTTGTAGTTTGATAAAGAAAGTATTCATGTATACGAGAGGGGTCCAACTTACTCCGTGGACAAAGGTAACATGTAGTACAAAGCCCCGTCAAAACCTACGGGACAACGGCACATGAATTCAGGTTAGGTGTCTTTTAAAATGACCTCTCATGCCATGATATATGTTCCGTACCAACATACCCCTTATCCCAGAATATTGTAGTGTATAATTCAAGTTTATAGGTCTTGACCGAATCCATAAATATAAATAGTACAAGTTTAAGTTCAAGTTGTAGGTATTCATGTCAAGTTATATTTGTGGTTCGGTCAGGTCAAATCAAGTATTCAAGTTCAAGTTTGGATATTCAAATTCGAGTTTGGATTCGAGTTCGGGTTTAAAACAAGTTCGAGTTTGTATTCTGGTTATAGTCAATATTTTATGAATGGATTTAACTTTTAAATTGTTAAGTTCAAGAATAAAAAGACAACCGCGGCACATGTGCGGTAGGATTTGTGTATTTTTCCAAGACGATTGTCATTGATAATTCCTTTAATTTGCGATGTTATCTAACCTGGATAGGCAAGCACTCACTTTTTCCGAATCCCTAAGGCTCAAGAGAAATGATACCGCTTAAACCTATATTAATCAAGAGTTCTTAAAGTTTTATTCAAGTTGTTTAATATGTATTTTCATTGTTTGCATTTCTTGAGGGGTTTTATGTAAAATGTTATAATATTGTTTTAAAAATAAATCTCGATGGTGATTTATAATATTAAAAGTTTTTTTATAAAAATGTATTTTAGTTTTAGTGATATTTTAGTGATGAAACCTAGCTTTTAAAAGTTTATGGTATTTTCATGAAAACTATACTTTTGGAAACTTGGTGGTATTTTTGTGTGATTTTAATTTTTCATTCTAATAATATTTTTTTTTCAAAATTAGTTTTCATAGAAAAATACAGATTTATGATTTAAGAAAATTTCAAATGATTTAATTTTTTAAAAAGTCGTATTCTTTAAAATCGTATTTTTATTTCCTTTCAAGAATGAATTCTCCGTGAGGAGTTCTGTATCTCGCTCTATTATCCCAAAGACGTGCGATAACCCGTACCATCCGTAAGAGGTGCAATTGCAAAAGGGTTTAAAAATAGCGATAAAAGTACTTTGTAAAAGTAATGGTATTTTAATGTAAATCGTATTCTTCAAATTAAACATGTATCTAAAATATCATTCTATGAAACCATAGTATATGTGATGGGGTTGGTTATTACCCTGTGAATTTTCTAGGGTTATAGTTCATGATAATGTAAAAAGTATAAGCAAAGTTCATGGTATTTTGGTGTAATTTTTTTGTATGATTTATTTAGCCCAAAAATTTTACAAAATTCAAAAGTAATTTAGATAAATAATATTTAAAGTGATGTTAGAAGGATTAGGGTATAATTTTTAACATAGCAAGAGTGAAAAAACTTTTTAAAAGAAGCTTTATTTAACCTAACTCCACTTTAGTCGAAATAGTTTTAGAAAGCGATTTGAGGCGAAATGAAAGAGAGAGAAAATGACTTACGGGTTTTGGAGCGTTGAGAAGGGAGGAAAAAGAGAGGGGGGTCTTCATGGATCTTGGTAGCGTCGAGGATGGCTCCGGTCTTCACAAACGAACTTAGCTCAAGCTAACTCCACTTGACTAGTTTTAACCCTTTCTTGAACTTAGAAATTTTAGAGAATTTTGCTAGATTTTCAGAATAAGGGAGAGCTAAGGAATGGGGTGGTATTTATAGGGTAAAAAGAAGAGAGTGTGTGAATTAAAAAATGAATTAAAAAGAGATTAAATGGTGTTAATGGAGGAATTGAAAGGTTGTGAAGTCTCTGGTTGAAATCAGAGAAAACAAATAATAAAATAGAGGGGAGGGGAGTCAAATGGTCACATGGGGCAAGCATGGAAAGATTTGGAGAAAGGGGGATCACTGGCGGCGGGAATTTGGCGGCCAGAATTAGGTCATGTGTCTCGAAGTTCGTGTCCTGTGTATAAATTGCAATTAACTCCGTATTTATCAAGTTTGATTTCTCTAAAACTTTTCGATTCTTCGTGTATTGCCCGTGCAACTCTTGGGCTTCCGAAAAGTTAAAAAGAAAAAAATATAAAAATAATTGGGACTGATGGGATTCGAACACGCGGGATATGGCACAAAAGTCGAGAGTATTAACCGGTGAGTTATAAATTGCTTCTTGCTTTTACTGAACAATTTTAACTTATAACTCCTAATCAGACTGAAATACCATTTCTATACATTGAACAAGTTACATTTGTACAGGGATTTCAGAGTCATTACATTCTAACCTTATAAAAATTTCGTCCTCGAAGTTTACGCAAAGACTAATTTTCAAATAGGTGAGGGTATCATGCACGCATATCGTCTTCTCGCTCCCAGATTTATTCTCCTGGCGAATCCCTTCTCCACATCACTTGAACCAAACTCATATCTTTATTCTGTAATGTCTTCACCTTTCGATCCAAGATCTCGATTGGTTGCTGTTCGCAAGTCAGATAGGTCCGCACTGTGAGTTCCGAATGATCAAGTAGGCGAATGGGATCGCTCACGTATCATCGTAGCTGAGATATGTGGAATAAATTATGCACTCCTTCCAATGAGGGTGGTAGTACCAAGCGGTATGCCACTTCTCCAACTCGTTCAAGTATGTCGAACGATCCGATGTACATTGGACTGAGTTTACCCTGTTTTCCAAAACGTATCACTCCTCTGTTTGGAGAGATCTTCAGAAACACATACTCTCCGGGTTGGAACTCCAAGTGTCGACGCTTTGCATATGCCCAATGCTTCTGTCGGTCCTGGGCTATGTGTATCTTCTCCCTGATCGTGTGAACTACATCCACAGTTTTCATGATCATCTCTAGCTCAAGGAGTTTACGGTCTCCAACGTCGTCCTAACTCAGCGGGGAACGACACTTACGTCTGTCTAGTGCTGCGATTGGTGACATCCCAATGCTTACCTGGTAGCTGTTGTTATAGGAAAACTCCATAAGGTGTAGGTGATCTTCCCACGAACCTCCAAAGTCTAACATACAGGCTCTCAGCATGTCTTCTAGGATCTGAATTGTTCGTTCGGACTGTCCATCTGTTTGTGGATGATACGTTATGCTGAAGTTCAGGCTCGTTCCCAGGCTGGCTTGAAGACTCTGCCAAAACTGAGATCGACTTCTAGTATCTCAGTCAAAGACGATACAAACAGGTACCCTAAGTAATCTCACAATCTCCTGCATGAGTTTATGGGTATCAAGACAAGTATGGTACATCTTAAAGATTTAAATCTTACTTTATATTTTTTACTCACCTCCATGTACTTTCTTACCAACGTCTCGGTTGATTGGCAAACTCTGAATGGAATAAAGTGAGCCGAATTGATGAGTCGATCCACAATAACCCAAACTGCGTCGTTACCCTTCGTGTTGTGAGAGAGTTCAGTTACGAAGTCCATGGTAATGTGCTGCCATTTCTATTCCGGGATTGGTAACGGCTGAAGTAGACTAGCAGTTCTGTGATGTTCAGCCTTCACTTGCTGATAGATTAAGCACTTTGCTATGCTCCTTACTACCTCTCGCTTCATTCTATGCCACCAGTAGTGTTGTCATAAATCCTTATACATCTTCGTGCCGCCGGGATGTACAGAATACGGAGAATTGTGAGCTTCTTTCATTAGCTCTTCTCGAACAGGGCCGACTGGCACACATAAACGGCTCCCCATACCGTAAGGATCCATCCTCGTGGATGATGAAGTTGGTTTGAATCCCACTTTCTACTTGTTCTCGGATCTTTTGTAGCTTGGCATCATTTGCTTGAGCTTCCTTAATCTGATTGACAAGAGTGGACTGGACTTGTAAGTTCATCAAGTATAATGCGTTATCTGGCATAACTATTTCAATCTTCAATCCGTGCAGTTCTTATTGTATCCTCCACTGAGCGGTGAGGTTCATTAGGGGTTCAGACAGGCTTGTTTGTTGATTTTCTTTTCGTTCAATACCTGAGTAGCCGTTACGTGCAGCTAGTACCACTGACGGTTTGTGGATCAAACCCGTGAGGGGATTGATCTGAAATTGTTTCAGATCAATCGGATTTGATCTAGACCTACTGCCATCGTATTGTCGAGTGTTTAGAGTCTCACACAGAGGTTTTCGAAACTTGGGCAAAATATTGTAGTGGTGGTATATTGATACACGCGGAAGTTCGATTAAAATAGTGTATTTGATACACTAATTTTAATTGGGCGTTTATATAATACTACCTGACTTTTGGAAAGCCAGTATATTAAATCAAATGTTGATTTAATATATTAATATGTGTATTAAATATGTGTATTACTAGTATTATGTATTTCTAATTGACTCTCTTTTATATTTGCATTTTCTATTTAAATGAAAATTGGATAATTATGTTTACATAATTATAATGGTTCTCTTTTAGCTTAATTTGTGTCATGGGATGAGTACAACTTAAGCCATCTTCTTATGTGTGGCATGTGGAGTTTTGGATAAGTCTTGCCACTTGTTAAAGAGAGGCTAATCCTATGTTTGGGATTTATCAAAGTGTTTGATATATTTTCCAACCATAAGCATATGGAAAAAAAGGTAATTATTAGCTCACTCTCACTCTCTCTTCCAAGTTCTCTAAGCTCTCTACTAAATTAAAAGAGAAAGAAAAGAGGAAGTTAATTAGAAATTAATATCACTGCAATTCTACTTCCAATTTCCTAGCAAGAAAGAAGAAGAAGTTTGCTTCAAAAGGTTGAAGCATGGTGCTCAGGTGAAAGATTTCTCAAGTGGATCATCTTTGGCTATGCAGATCGAATTGCAAGCTTGTTCCTATCTCTTCAAAGAAGCCTACAAGGAGTCCGATACAAATGTGGAGCAATTGAAGATACTACAAAGGTTGTAGTTTCTTTAAACTTATAGATTAGCTCTTTGTTAGTTTGTTGCAATTCTAGTGAATGTTGTGATCTTGGCAGGTTTTGTGTGATAAGTTTTTTGTAAAATTTTGATTCTACAATACCGCCGTGGTCGCAAACATTGCGGCCCTAGTGCACCAAACCCTTCAAGACGAGCTTAGCAACGGAAACAAGATTCAATGAAAACAGAGGATTCAATGGAATACAATTCAACAAAAGCAGGGCTTATAGAATTTGAATGACAAGGCAATAATATGGCAGGACATGTTTCTATAGTTCAATGGTTCTTAGGCCAACTTATTGGGTACAATACCCAACTACAAAATTGAACCCAACCCCAGCTAATCTAAACCTAGGCTCTGATACCAACAAACCTTGTCATGCCCCGCTTCTTAAAATACACTAAAATGCGGAACACAACAAAGCTAACCATGCTACGTACGGTAAGGAATTATCCTTCCATAATCACATTAAGATTGTCATGCAGTAATCAAGCAGACAGATATATATATATATATATATATATATATATATATATATATATATATATAACTATCATATGTCCAATGCAACAATAACAAATAATAGAAGCGAAAGCGGAAATAATAATAAATGATCAAGTCTTAAAGATCCAAGGATAAATAAGGAGCAATAATAACCATACTCGTCCCTTACGGGCTCACAACTGATCCAAGAAAATAATCAATATTGGAGATAAATCTAAACCATCAATAACTAAATTAATTAACGCTTCTCATTACTCGGTGATCTTCTCGAAATATTTTCTGTCCTGCGGTGCTAAATCCAAATGATCTGAGCCATGCAAAACCCAGACGTCAAAGCGTCATAGTTATCATAATCATAATAGGGATATAACCGGAATAGTATATAATATATCATTAATTGAAACGAGTGTCACGTGAGTAAATAGTAACAATAGGAATATCCATGGTATAACAAGCAATCAGGTCATGTGGAACCTAAGTGTCCATATCTCTAAATTATCTATCCTACATGTATCTGAAAACCAATCAATATAATATAGTAACCAAGATATACAAGAAGAAATCATATTCAAGACGGATAAAGAATGTCATAAATCAGATACATGCATGTCAATGTACATATTTCCTTTGACCATATTACAGATGTCCTTTTGACCATAAGACAGATGTCTTACTTGACTATAATTCCGATGTCTCTCATGAATCATAATGCAAATGTCATCTCTTTAGAACATAATGCATATATCTCTATTGACCAGAATACAGATGTCCAGATTTCATGTTTCATGTAAAGTACCAATATAATCTTTACCCAATTTCAACACTAAAACTGGCATGAACAGGTCATTTCACACAAGACAATCAATCGGGTCAAGCAATATCAGGAAATAGTTGGCATTGGGTAAACAATACATAGCAAGCAAGCTGGATATGATAACGATAACAAGACAATATTAATAACGAGTTACCATGAATACATGAAATCAATCATTACACTAACAGGGTCAAGAATAGCATATTCAATCCGATCAATAACAATAAAATGGTGTCTATTAAGCATGAACATAAAAGTTCAATTCTAAAAATTTAGCGTCACTCTGATTTGTAAAAGACCTTAAAAATAATAACTGTCCTCCAAAAAATAACGTGTCATACACCAAAACGAAGCTAATTCAATAAGGTTTTCATTGTTATAAATTAGGGCATCTCAGTTTATTCTTACAGAAAATTATGGACGTTCGAAATTGGAAGTTTGTTGCTGGAAATTCCCTGGACAGTAGTCCTGAGGTGCGTTCCTTCATAGTTTATGTTATTTAAACAATATATTTTGCATGGAATCTTTTTACATAGTTAAATTATTTTGAGTAAACTTCGTAACAAACTAAAGAGCATGTGTTAACAATTTTTTTGTAATTTATAATGAATTTTACTAGGTAGAGTGTACAGAAAATTCCAGATTCGTCGTCTCCGCTTGGCGACGACATTTCATGTGTAAAAATATAATATTTTCCATCTATATTCTGTAACAACTATTATTACATGTAATATAACATAATAATCATAATACAGGTTTCATCAAGGGTTTTATTATTTCATTTAGGTATTATGTAAGTGACTGACGTAGTTTGAACATAACATTAATTCCATATCAACTTTATCTACTAAATATGATATATTATCATATTGATATTACGACAAGATCTAATCTTATCGTGTCAGTATGTTAACAAGTATTGAAAACTTGCCTCGATCGACAATCTCATGAAAGGAATAACGACGAAAACAATCCTTGGAACCGACGTCAAGATCTAGGCTCTGGACGGTGCTTGGGTATGCTTATTCAGCCAAACAGTGAGAAAAAGAAAAGACGAACCTTCCTCCAAAAATTCAAGAGATGAGAGCAGAAAACGGCCGCGTTTTGGCGGTCGACTATGCTATCCTAGCCGCTAATCGGCGGTCGCATTGAAGAATTAAAGGTTGCGGCTTTTGGAATTGGCAGAGAAGAAAGAAATAAGATTTCTAAAAGTCTCGGTTTTGGTTTAGGGTTTCGGTTGGTGCAGAAATCGGTTAGGGTTTCACATAGATATGCATGATGTTTAAATAGCGTTGTTAAGGCATGGGCCAAAAGTTTGGATGAAGTCAGTACCAAATAGGAATAGGAAATAGATAAGGCCAAATATTATTATCTCAAAACCATACATATCTTTTATCAAACTAATCAAATTTTAACATACCAATACTCTCTCTTACATAATCTATTTAAATATATTGTGAAATAATTAAATAACTATAATATCTTACATATCATTAAACCATATATCTTTTATTTTATTTTCTTAAACTAATAAATATGTATAAATACATAAACCTAACAATAAAATAATAAAACTATTGCAACCATAAGCAAGACATAATAGTTATAATAATTTAAATAATAAAATATACCCAATAAAATATATCATGTCCTATGAATATTCAAGGGTGCTACAGCCATCCTTCTTCAATGTTTTTCGTGACATGTAGCAATTCAATTACAAATACATAGATTTTTGCTCATTTGAAAGAAAATTAATTACAAATTGGAGTGTGATTCTTATGCTAATTAATTGAGTTCACAATATTCAAGAGCTTCATAAAGTTTCATCATAAAATATCGTTGAAATGTTGGTTAGAAAAACCACCGCCAACTCTCCACATCCAATCTTCTCTCATCTTTTAGTTATGCGTGATGTCAATTTTAACTATGGTCCACAAAAATTAGAAACACGTGCCATTACATGGAAAGCTAAAATAAAGAAATTTTCTAGAAGCTCATGTGTCCATAATTAACAATCGATTGCAAATTATACTTCTTTTAAATTAGTTTAGTACCGAAAATAAATTCGGGCCCCAATTTTGAAGTTATAAAATACATGTAAATATTTTACATGTAAGTATTCTAATTTAACGGAAGCCGTGATTAAATTAACCAAAAATCAGAATCAAAAATAAAAATTATGTGAAAAAAGAAATAGAATTTTTCGAAAAAAGATCATAGAATTTGGGAGAAAAATATGGGATTTCACAACAATAAATCTTATAATTTATATGAAACTCATCATAACATTTATAAATTTAAATGGGGATTTTGCTGAAGAATAAATGTTTTTAAAATGGAATTATTTGGGTAAGAAAAATAATAAGAGGTTAAAGTTAAAAAGGTTTTACCTCGAATTATGAATGGGTTTTTGTTAGACCTCCAAAAAGAAAACCATGAATATTTATTATAGAAAAATATATAAGAGAATAGAAAACTACAATTTATGTTAGGGTTAATTGCACATAGACCTCCTGAACTATGTGGCGTTGAGAACTTATACCTCCTGAACAAGAATAATAAGCACTTACACCCCCTATAATTAATAGATATTTTCTTAGTGTGCATTTTACCCCTTTCTTCTTCTCCTCTTCTATTTTGAAAAAAAAAATTAATCCTAAAATATCTATATTTTAGTCTTAATTTAAAAGCTTGATGTTTCCTTTTCTTCTATTACACCTCCAAACTTTTTTTCATTATCTCAAAAATACTTAAGTTTTTAACCCTAATATAAAAGCTTGATATTTAATATATTCTCTCCATTAATTCTGAGAAGGAGGAAAAAGAAATTCAAGATGAGTAATTTTTAATTTTATTTTATAATTATTTCTTTAGTTGATTTTGCATAGATTTTCTGTTCTTTGGATTATTAGGGTTATGAACTCTTCATGCTTGAAGAGGAAGGGGAAAAGGATATAATGGGAATTAGAAAAATATTTTTCAATCAGAGAGGTTAAAAACGCTAATTATGTTACTTTATGGGGTATAAGTGCTCGACCCCCCATATTACAAAGGGTGTATCCATAATTAACCTTTTATGTTATCATAAAATGTAACATAAACATGAACTATATATACTAAATGAGAGACATTATGTGTGAGATCGAAGAGAAATTAGTACATATAGTACAGGTCCATTTTTGCCTTTATTTGCTTGAAAATATTATCTATAAAATCAAAAAATACCACCACTGTCATGCCCCGCTTCCCAATAGACAAAAACGGTGACGTGGTAAGCCTGTGACGTATTTATTTCAAGAAGGTTATTTTCCCGGAATAAATACGCTAAACGTAAAGTAAGCAATATAAAATGACAAGAAATAAACTTGAGATTTAAACTTCAACAACTTTATTTATATTCAACTTGAAGCATTTACAATATATGGGTTCAACTGAAAAGAAATACAATACAAGAAGAGAAATGCCTAAACAGGTGGCATACATCAACTGAAAAAGATAGTTAGTCTAATCCTGAGACGTGGTCTAGTCGTGCTCCTCCTCAGTGGTGTCCATCTCCTCAGTCTCCACGGTATTTAATGAACATTCCAAGAAGCAAAAATGGGTAGAATGCTCATCAGCGAACTTTTGCTCGGTGAGTCCCCAAGAAATGGATATGAAGTATAGTGATAAATAAAATGTATATCATGAAACAATGGACTAGGAGATATGATGTTGAAACATATTAATAAGCATGGTAATTCTGTATAACGTGCAGTTATATATATATATATATATATATATATATATATATATATATATATATATATCATGGCAAAATAACATGAACATAGTATAGCATGGCTGTGTAATGTAGGTATAGTGAACATGAAGTGAATGTAAGTGTCCTAAAAGGTCTTTACATGGATGAATGTCAACCATTCTCAAGAGTGTTCTCGAACCCAACAGGCTGTAATTCAGGAGTAAGGAACTACGGGCCCGAATCAAGTGTTAGTAACGGGACTTCAACCTAGTGTTGAAGTATTCCAAACTCAACAGCTATAATCCAGAAGTAAGGAAACACGGGCCCTCATGATTGCTTGCTTGTGTTAGTAGACATAGATTTATGATCTAGGGGGACTCCTGAGATTTCGTTAGATTCACACATGAACTATCCCAACACTCCGTGTATTCTACGTTACAGTTAAAATTACTAGCCTTGCTCAAATCCATGAATACATCAAGTGGCAAGATTGTGTTCATGTCAATATCAAGTATTCATATCAAGTGTTCATGTATTCATATCAAGTTGTATTCATGGTTCGAGTCAAATCAGTTTCAATAGCAACCATTGTGTTCTGGTGTTCATGTGAAGTTCATGTCAAATTATAACCAAGGTTTGTTCAAGTCAAGTCAAGTATACATGTTTGATATTGATGTTTGATTTCAAGTATTCATGTTCATGATCAAGTATTCATGTGTGATTTTGGATTCAGGTTTGAATTAGACTCAGACTAAGTCAGACACTTGTAAACTGATTTAGCTCTTGAATTAGGTTCAGGAGTTATCGGTAACTGCTGCACATGGACGGCAGGATTTGTGTCTTTTTCCAAGACAATTACCATTGATAACTCTGTTAAGTTGTCTGCCTTAAATAGACAAGCACTCATTTTCTCCGGCTCCCTGGGGCTCAAGAGAATTGATCCTGGTTAAACATATATTTACTAAAGTCCTTAAAATATTGTTTTTATATAACTCGAGGGGGTTTTATGAAAAATATTTTAATATAGATGAAAAATAAAACCTCGAGGGTGATTAGTATTATTTAGGGTTGTCATGAGAATGGATTTTAAGTATTTGGGGTATTTTTAATGATAATTATTTAGTTTGGAAAGTTCATGGTATTTTATTGAAAAGCTTGCCTTTTTGGTATCTTGATGGTATTTTATTGTCATTTGTTAATCTTTTCATTTTTTAAAAATATAGATTTATTATATTTTGAAAATATGGATTTATAATTTTATATAATTTAATTTTAAAAATAATTTAATTTTATTTAGAAAATTCGTATTTCTTAAAAACCGTATTTAAATCCTTTCGAGATCGAATGCTCCGTGAGGAGGTCTGCATCTCGTTCTACTAGCCCAAGGATGTGCAATAATCAGCACCATCCGTTAGCAAGTCCTCTAAAGAGGATTGTAGATGCGTAATCGCAAAGGATAGGAAATACTGCTTTATAAGAAATCCGGTTTTTAAAGTTATGTGGTATTTTATCGTAATATTATTCTTCGAAACGAAAATACATTTGATGAATATCGTGCTATGAAACCAAGTGTGCGTGTGGGGTATGTCGTTATCCTGTGAAGTTTTCCTAAGGTATTGTTTTAACAAATACGAAAAGAGGTGTTTATAAAGTTCAAGGTATTTTAATGAAAAAATTCAAGTATGAATATTTCACATGAGATTTTTGATGAAATTTGATTCTAAAATATTAGGGTTTAAGGTTACAAATGATGTAGTAAAATTAGATTGACTAAATTGTAAAGGAAAAGGGAGTTATGTGTTTTAGAAAAGAAGATATCGGTATTAACTCCACTTTTACCGATAAAAATTTGAAAAGGAATTTTAATAGAAAGGAAGAGATTTAGAAGAGACTTACTATTTGGAAATGTCAAGAAAGGGTTAAGGAAGAGGAGAGATGCTTCGGGGCGTCGCGGGAGCGCCGGAATTTGCTTCGACCTTCGTCGGAACCAACTTGCTTGCTAACTCCTCTTTTACTTCACTTGCACTAGGAACTTTTTAGAGATATTTGTCTAGACTTTTCAGAATGATGAAGAGCTGGGGCATGGGTGATATTTATAGTAGAGAATTAGGGTTTGGGAATTAAAATTTGGATTAAAAAGCATTAAAAATGATGTTAAATCGTGAAATGAAGGGTCTCTGTTTGATTGCAGGAAAATCAAATAGTGCAGGGGAGTTAGGGGTAGCTGAAGAGACGAGTGTGCAAAGTACGGAGTGAAATGGCCACATCTCGACCGTCGGTGCCGATATTTAGGCCAATTTGGCCGGTCGATCTTGAGGCATCTGCCTCGAGATTCGTGCCACTTGATCAAATCCCTGTTTAAACTATTTTCCACATGTTTGATTTTTCTGAACTTTTCATTTCCCCGTGTATTGCACATGCAATCTTTTGGGCTTCCAAAAAATTAAAAGAAAAATCAGAAAAAATAATTGTGACTGATGGGAATCAAATACAGGGGCTACGTCACAGCAGTGTAGAGACTTTACCAGTAAGCTACAAGTTGTTTTCTTGCTTTTATTTAGCAAAAAAACTTATAACTCAAACTCAGACTGTAAAACTCTTTTCTGTATTGTAACTGAAGAATTTTCGTACAGAGATTTCAGAGTCGTTACAACCACAGTAAAACCGGTCATTTTAAAGATATTATAAGATAATAAGATTTTATACGTAAAAAAACACAATCAAACTATATAGCGATGTAAAACCATTAAGTGTTTGTGTGGATTTTGATATAAAAAAAGTGTGTATGTTTGTGTGAGGAACGGGGGACCAGAGGGAGGAAGGGAGTAAAATTAAGAACGTGTATTTGTTTTGGATGAAAAACCAAGCACGCAACATGGAAGTTATAGATTAGTTATTAGAAGATAAGTTGTTGCTTATTTTGTGGAGATAGTTACACATAATGAGACGGTAGTTTTTATTATGAATATCTTAAATTTTGATTTTTAATTTTATTTAAAATAGAAAGGGTGTAGAATTTTTATATTTTTCTTTTTGCTTTGTAAAAAAAGAGAAGGCCACTTCATCAATCAATTTTGAAACTAAAAGACCCCTATTCTTTTGCACTGTAATAGTGTAAAGATTCTGAAATAATTATATGATTATATCAATTTTTTTGGCTGCAATCAAACTGAAAAGATAATGATGTATCGTCAATTAAAATACACTACTCAAAATTAGGATGATTTAATTAGGATAAACAATAGGGGTATACAACAATCAAATAAAATTCAATATCCTAAGAAAAATGTTTATACCTACTATTAATATATAGGTATTTTGGTGCAAGTAAAAATCTCTGTTGATTTTTTATTGGCATATAGGCATTGCTTTGACTTCAACGAATACGTATATATGTCATAACATTGGAGCTCAATTTTATGATATAACATATTAGAGAAATTCTAAATGTGTGGATAGCTCCTAAAGAATCTTTAGTATCAGAGTATTTTTCAAAGCAAAAATCTCAACTTCATAAATACAGGCATGACAGATTCAATATTTGATTTATTTTACAAAAAAAATATAGGAAAATGAGAGAGAGAGAGACCAACCTCCTCCTCGAAACCTTCTTCTTCTAATGTCCATAAAAGATAACATCCAATAAATAATCCATGATTCTACAAAAAAAATTAAAGGTTAAAATAAAGAAAACCTTGTATGTGTCGGTGTGTGTGTGTGAAAAAGAGAGAAACCTTATTTCTCTTAAAGAATCTTTGGTTTCAGTGAGAGAGAGAGACCAACCTCCTCCTCCTTCAAATCTCCTTCTTCTATTGCCCATAAAAATAAACATCTAATAAACAATCCATGATTCTGCCAAAAAGAAAAAAAGGTTAAAATGAAGAAGACCTTGTGTATGTGTGGGTTTGTGGGGCTGTGTGTATGTGTAGGAGAGAGAGATAGAAACTTCTTACTTCCTTCTTTTTTTGTTGTGTATGTGTGGGGGAGAGAGATAGAAACCTCTTACTTTCTCCTTTTTTTTGTTTTTTGGTTTCAGCGTATTTTTTAAAGCAAAAATCTCAACTTCATAATATAACCATAACAAATTCACTGTTCGATTTATTTTACAAAAAGAGAATATGGGAAATTGAGAGAGAGAGAGACCAAGCTCCTTCTCCAAATCTTTTTATTCTATTGTCCATAAAAACAAATATCCAATAAATAATTCATGATTCTGAAAAGAAAGAAAATAAAGGTTAATATGAAGAAGACCTTGTGTATGTATGGGTTATGAGGGGTGGATGTGTGTGTGTGTCAGTGTGTGTGAGAGAGAGAGAACCTCTTACTTTCTCCTAAAGAATCTTCAGTTTCAGTATATTTTTCAAATCAAAAACCTCAACTTCATAAATATAACCATGACAAATTCATCCTTCGATGTATTTTAAAAAATGAAATATAGGAAATTGAGAGAGAGATACCAGCCTCCTCCTCCAAATCTTCTTCATCAATCTATCTATATGTCTATTATAAACCTATATGAGGGATATTCCCTCTTCAAGCTTTTTATTTGTCTTCGTACTTGGAAAATTATACTCCACCCCATTGGTTTAAGCAAATCTACATTTAGCCCCTTTTCATGAGAAATTAATCCTACACCCTCTATAACCTAAGTTAATATGCATTTGAGCCGTTCTAAGTTTATCTTCATATTCATGCAATGTATCTTCTGATGAATTATCTGTATTTATTTTCATATGAGTTATCACTATTCAGTTTAGGATTTTACGTAACATCTATAGAAAGCATCTTCTACATGGACACATGTGGAAGGAAAATTAGAGGAGGTCTTCGATATCTTTTGAAAATTGCAATCAGCCTGTCTACTATTGCTTTATATATGTAAATGCATGGAACGTTACAAAAGGCTCGGATGTATTTTGAAAAATTGCAATCAACACTTTCAAAATTATTTTGTATGCGTTCTCATCGATCGGATATATCCATCCACTATTACTTTGTACACGTACATGCATGGAAAATTATACGAGACTCGGATCTCTTTTGAAACATTGCAATCAACATCTTTACTATTACTTTTGAATGTTCTCATCGATCAGATACAGATCAGATGTAGATGCTATCATATTCGTATCATGTGGTCGTTGGCGGATGCAAATTTGGATATGGATAGTTATAAGAAATGAAAATTCGAATATTTTAGATCGACTAACAATAAGGCTATGAAATATATATTAAAATTTATATACACTTCTAACGTATATATTGAAAGTTGTGGGTTGAATTATATAATATGAAAATTATCAAGAGAAGAGTGTATGATGATATGAAGTGTATGATGATAAGAAGATAATCGTTGTCTGAAGAAGGATGGCGACAAGCAAATGGCATAAAGATTCCGAAGAAAAACTTCTCAGGAATTAAATGCAATCAACGGTGATGGAAGGAATTTGCAAATGCATTTTTTTATCCGTTCAATACTTGCAATATATAGAAATGTGTAAAGACAGATACTTTTTGTAACGCATTAAAAAATCGTTTAGGTTAATTGTATGATAATTAGTAGTACAACTCGTGTTTTTTGTAAAACCTAGTTATGATTATTTTTCCACATAAATATAAATATACCTATTTTAATTATGTAATTGCTTATGTATGGGTATTTAATTAGTTACTTATTTAATTGCTACTTTACTTAATTATTTTCCTTATTTTGTAATTTTTTAAATATTATTTTAAACATGCACATATACACTAAATTAGTGTTAATTACAAATTAGTATAGGTTAATACATGATTAGTGCACCATGACACAACTAAAAACCCATTTTTATAGCATGCTCACTTTCAAAAAAAAATCAAGATGGTTCTAGGTTTTTCATAGAAAAAGGTAAAGAGAAAAATAGAAATAAAATAAAATAAATAGAAAAATGAGGTATGGGGCATGTTGACTTGGAAATGGTGTGTGTGTGTGGTGGTATGGTAACCACACGCTCTCTCTCCCCTTCACCCCTCCAAAAAAATTCCGCAGCCCCCTCCACTTATCTCCATTCTTTTTTTTCATGCTAAAACTCATTTCCTCATTGCAATCTCCACAAAAATCAACACAAATTCCTATCTAAAATCATCACAAAAATTCATTTTTCAAATCTAAGCAAGGTTCTTGGTTCAAGTCTTCATTTTGGCTAGCAAGTTTGGATCTTTTCCAAAAACCATTTTTAGGTATAAAACTAACCTAATTGTTACTTTGCTAATCTTGCTTTTAATTGTCTTAATTAGGTTTTTTTGTAGATTAATTGCTTGTTTAGTGTGTTTAAGTAAGGTTAGGTTTAGTTAATATTTGTATGGCTTAATTAGGATATTTGTCACGACCCACCCCCAATACAGAGGGTATTGTCCGCTCTAGCCAAAACCGCATGGTTTTGTCCTTCGGGATGAACTGGATCCGACCAGGGGCCACTTCCCAGGAAGTCACCGATCTCAGAACTTTCCTGGCTCGAGCACGTTTAACTAAGGAGTTCTCAAGTTCCTGTAGTGCCGGTTCACTTAAAAGACGCCTCTGTATTGAAGAGTGGTATCATTTCATTTATAGTACAGATCTGCCCCCTTTCGGAATGCATTCCGAAGAGTCCCCATTGTTCTACAGTGGGTCCCACGGACTCAAGAGATGGCCCCCGCCCACTTAACACGACACTTGGCGTGGCACTTTGTTCCATAAGCAAAAACCGGGTCCCGACATTCTCCCAACCTTTGAACAATGGTTCGTCCTTGAACCACAGACCTACTATTAAGGGACCGGCTCTGATACCATTCTGTCATGCCCCACCCACAATACAGAGAGTATTGTCCGCTCTGGCCAAAGCCGCATGGTTTTGTCCTTCGGGACGAACCGGACCCGACCACGGGCCACTTCCCAGGAGGTCACCCATCCCAGAACTTCGCTGGCTCGATCACGCTTAACTATGGAGTTCTCAAGCTCCTGTAGTACCGGTTCACTTAAAAAGCGCCTCTGTATTGAAGAGTGGTATCATTCCATTTATAGTACAGATCTGCCCCCTTTCGGAATGTATTCCGAAAAGTCACCATTGTTCTACAGTGGGTCCCACGGACTTAAGAGGTGGCCTCCACGGATTCAAGAGATGGCCCCCACCCACTTAACACGACACTTGGCGTGGCACTTTGTTCCGTGAGTAAGAACCGGGTCCCGACATTCTCCCCACCTTTGAACAATGGTTCGTCTTCGAACCACAGACCTACTATTAAGGGACCAGCTCTGATACCATTCTGTCACGCCCCACCCACAATATAGAGAGTATTGTCTGCTCTGGCCAAAGCCGCATGGTTTTGACCTTCGGGGTGAACCGGACCCGACCAGGGGCCACTTCCGAGGAGGTCATCCATCCCAGAACTTCCCTGGCTCGAGCACGCTTAACTACGGAGTTCTCAAGCTCCTGTAGTGCCGGTTCACTTAAAATGCGCATCTGTATTGAAAAGTGGTATTATTCCATTTATAGTACAGATCTGCCCCCTTTCGGAATGTATTCCGAAAAGTCCCCATTGTTCTGCAGTGGGTCCCACGGACTCAAGAGGTGGCCCCCACGGATTCAAGAGGTGGTCCCCGCCCACTTAACACGACACTTGGCGTGGCACTTTGTTCCTTGAGCAAGAACCGGGTCCCGACATTCTCCCTACCTTTGAACAATGGTTTGTTCTCGAACCATAGACCTACTATTGAGGAACCAGCTCTGATACCATTCTATCAGGCCCTACCCCCAATACAGAGAGTATTGTCCGCTCTGGCCAAAACCGCACGGTTTTGTCCTTCGGGGCGAACCGGACCCGACCAGGGGCCACTTCCCAGGAGGTCACCCATCCCAGAACTTCCCTGGCTCGAGCACGCTTAACTACGGAGTTCTCAAGCTCCTGTAGTGCCGGTTCAGTTAAAAGGCGCATCTATATTGAAGAGGTGCCCCCCACTCACTTAACACGACACTTGGCGTGGCACTTTGTTCCGTGTGACACTTTGTTCCATGAGCAAGAACCGGGTCCCGACATTATTTAAGTGGATTAGTGGCTACTAGACTTACTAATCCACCTAATTTTGCACTAAAATACCACAAGGCTGCTAACTAGTTTTTTTTTTAAAAGAAAGGTTTTAGTTAAATTTTAGGTTGTGATTGATCTACAACTTTTTTCCTAAATTAGCTAGTGTGATGTCTTGTGCGATCCGAACGTTTAGACTCTGGGTTTGGTGTTTGCTACGCATAGCAACCCCTAGTTGTGGTTTGTGGCGATATTACGCGCGTTTTGTGCACCAAGTGCACGCGCGTCTAGCTAGTGCGTGTTGGCTGCTTCGTATCATTTTGTGTTCGCGTCTATTAAAATGTTTAGCCTCATATGTATTAGTTGTGCGATTATAGGATCGGTTGAGAGGATGTCGGACGCGGCAAGGAAAGGCAAGGCGGTGATCGGATTCGATTAGCCGAGGCAGTCCGGTGAGTAGATGTACACATCTAAGGGAAAATCACTTAGATGGCGTAAAGCGCCTGATAGTTAGGACTTAGTTATAATTCTTGTATTCATATGCGTATGTCATGTTCATGTAGCATTTGCATCATCATGTACATTGATATTATAATCTAGGACACTTGCACTATTACCAATGGTTTTTGCCGCACGTGCACTATTTTATGCAACACATACGCCATTGGTAATTGCTATGTCATGATACACCTTAGAACTTGCTTGATAATCAGTATATGTGCATTGCATCATGTATGCTATGTAGTTTTCTAGTCATATGCTTCATTGCATCATCATTTATATATAGTCTTCTAATCATACATCGCATTGCATCATGTTGATATCTTGGACATTCATAGTTACTGTCACGCCCCGCTTCCCGGTATACGGCGAAGGGGACGCGACGAGACCCGCTACGTATATACTCAGAAGTACATACGCTAAGCGTATCTAAGCAATATAAAAGTAAATCACAAGAGACAAGAGATATAGAAATAACAGCAACTTTATTAATAACATTCTTTTGTACAATGCATGAAAAGTAAATACAGCTGAAATGGAAAGCGATGCCTAAACAGTGGCATAACAGGAAATAAAAATACTAAAAAGAACAAGGTACAATTTCTAGAGCTCGGGGTCTTCGTGAAACTGCTTCAAGTCTTCACCGGTGGGCTCGATCTCTGCTGGGTCCAAAGCACCTGACGACATTCAAAGAAGAAAAAACAGAATGTCGTCAGCGAACAGGTCGCTCGGTAAGTCCCAAAGATAAGGGAGAAATAGACAGAAAGTAAGAAAGAGAGAGAGAGAACTTTTAATGTTGTATTATAATATTATAATATTGTATTAACGTTGTTGTTTGTAGCCTGGTATAGAAGATGCCAGTGTATACGAGGGGAGTCCCACTTACACCGGGGATCTTGGTAACCTATAGTACAAGGCTCCGTCGATAATACCACGGAACAACGGCATGGATGTAATTACGTCTTACGCGACCACCTCGTGCCACCTTTAACATATTCCGTACCAGTCTACCCCTTAAACCCCGTAGTGTTATGATTGTATTGTAGTATTGTATTGTATAAGTTGGATGACTGATCAAAACCATGATATCAGTAAACATGTTGTAACTGCATAATCAGGTAAATGGAATAACGGAATAATGGATGTATATCCATGGTTTGATTCAGTCAAGTTGTAATGATTGTTAACAGGATTCTGGAATTCATGTATTCATATTGAGTTGGAATATTAAAGAATATAGAATGACTTGAATCATATTCAAGTCAGAAATAATCAGACTCAAACCCGAGTCAGACCAAAAGAAATGTAAGTCGAAATTCTATTATTTGTTAGGGTCATTATTGTAATTTATAAAACTTGAGGGGGTTTTATGTAAAAAGTACTTTTGTATAGTTTTCAAGATACACCTCAAGTATTTATTATTCGTCTTTATAGTTATGATGAGTGTAAATTTTATTTGTGTTATTCTAGTGAATATAACCTAATAAAAGTATTAATATATAATATTGATTTATTTGAAATTCATGGTATTTTAATGTAACTTTTAATCTTGTAATTTTTTTGGGAAAAGGTGGAAACTTTATCTTATAATAAAATAGATGTTTAAATGATAAATATACATATATTTATACAAGAATAATTTTAAATAAATATTTTATTTTTCAAAAATCTCATTTTTCATAAATGTCGTATTCTAAACCTTTCGAGACCGAATGCTCCTTGCGGAGGTCTGAATCTCGCACTACTAAACCCGAGGGTACACGATAAACCGTACTATCCCTAACGAGTTCCCCAAAGATGGGTTGTAGTGGCGCTTTGCAAAGATTTAATAAATACTAATCATTTAGAAAACGGTTTTATAAAGATAAGGTATTTATTTGCAAAAGGGTGTAAATTTCCGTATTTTAGCTTCTAGAGTTTCCTAAGCCAACTAGCCTATTTCTAAATGGTCTAAACGACAAGTCATTAGAAGCCTCAAATCGCCTCTTCACCGCCAATTGCGGCCAGGTAAGTGCCAGGTGAGTGGGAGGCTCTCCATTACAAGTAGTGGTCCTAATTAAGTAACCACTCGCCTTAGACACACTTGTCTAGACACCACAAAGTCAGGTTTAGATAAACGATCGATATCCATGACATATCGTATTTCCTATTAAAAGATATTACATTAAAATTGTAAATAACTTAGAACTTTTAGAAAAGGTTTATAAAGGAAATGGTATTTTAATGTGAAGTCTTGTATTATCGTATTTTAAGTTTTGATGATATCAATTAGGGTTGTAATTGCGTGTGTGTGGAGGTAGGTCATTACCTCGTGATCTACGTTAAGATATAGCATTGTTAAAGGGGTAAATGTGAAAACTAAACATTGTGGTATTTAAGTGAAAGAAATACGATAAATGGAAACGTTATCATTTCATGTGAGAAATTTTATCCAAATTGATTTTTAAGTGATTAGTAGTCAACATGAATATGTTTAAGTATTATGGAATTAGTGACAAGTGAGTTTTGATAGAAAACCGAATCGGAAATCGGTTTGTTCCGATTTCCGTCGGGTTTATAAAGTCGTATTTTTCTTGAGAGAAAAGAAAGATAGAAAGAGGGGGACTTACGGGTTTTGGACACGTTAGAGAGTGAGAGGGAGGTAGAGGGTTTGCCGGGCGTCGAATCGTCGTAAAGAGTCCTAGCACGATCGCCGGAATTCGCCGTCGATTTCGGCAGCGCTTCGCCTTTCGCTTGTTTTCTAATGTACCGAGTTCTCTTGAGATTTTGGGAGAGTGGACTTAGGAATGTAGGGTGAAAGGGTAGAGGGTGGGGGGGGGGTTTATATAGGGTTAGGCTAGGGTTAGGGTTTTAATTAAAAAATATATATAAATATATAAAAATCATTAAAAATTCATTAAACATAGGAGTAAAAGGGATTTATTGGGCAATTTAAAACCGATCCAGGTATAATAAGTGTGCAGGAGGGTTGAACAAGTCAAGGCCCAACTTTTCTCAGTTGGTGACTCGGCCGTCCGGCCAAGTCCGGCCGGCGGCGCCGGACCGAGTCGGCCGATTCGCCGGTCGGCGGCGCCGAGTCGGGCCGAGTCCGGGGTCCAATGACCGGGGATTCTTCGTGGGTACAATTTGGTATATTTACTTTTTGTTGTCCAGTACATATTTTGGGAGTTATGGCATTTTTACCGTTGACTTCCAAAAAAAATTAAAACAAAATAAATACAAAAATAATGTGGGGTATGGGATTTGAATTCCGGTGGCTTGGTTCAGCAATGCAAGGTATTACCAATAAGCTACAAGCTCTTTCTTATAATTATTGTGGTATTTAATTACTTAAAATGATAGCAGCAAGAATAAATGCTCCTTGTATACATTAAATTTAAAGTAAATTCTTGTACACTAAAAATGGAGTTATTACATTCTTGTAGCTTGTAATTAAAAACAAAATAATTACTTATATCTTGTGCTCATGTTAAAATACCCCTTTGTGGATTTTTGAAAAAAATATTTGAAAAAAATTTGGTGTAGAAAAATAGGGTTGTTACATTCTACCCTCCTTATAAAAATTTCGTCCTCGAAATTTGTAAAAGGAAAGTATAACAGTTTGGTGATAGAACTAAAGATTGTAAAGAAGTTTTGGTCAAAGTTGTGAGGAAGTTACCTGGGTTACCTTGGTTCACAGTTTCATGTTCTATGGCTACTAAGGTGAAAGCATGTCGCCGTGGCACGTTCCTCCTAGCTGGAGGCATATTCCCCTGTACTCGAGGCATGTTTCTCAGTGCTTGATGGAATTGGCGATTTGGCTGAGCAGGGAATCTACGTGGAGGTGGTGCTGGGAGTGCAGGATGAGTTGCAGGAGCATGGATAGCTGGCTGCTGCGGGTAGTTGGCGGGTGTGTGTGCTGAGTTGCGTCTATAAGGACAGTTTCCAATTCCGTGATTGGACGCGCCACAAACCAAATATAGGCCTTTTGCGCGCCTACAGTCCTTCCACAAGTGTCCTTCCCTCTTGCAATAAAAGAAAAAATCGGGTCTTGACCGATCCTTAACTTCTTCCAGTCTTCTGAGTTCAACAGCTGGCCTTGAAGAGGCCCCGCCTGCCATTTGAGTGGCAGGACGTTTCACTCCTGCAGACTGAGGTCTGCTCCTTGCCTTTATCACTGCTTCATAACTGCGGGCAGCTTCCAGAGCATCTTCATGAGTCAGAAATTTTCCCGTGGCTAGGGCAGCCTGAATCTCCGTGTCCAGTCCTTGTTGAAAGCGACGGGCTCTGATCTCGTCCGTCGGTATCAAGTGTGCTGCGAATCGGCTTAACATGGTGAATTCAGCGTCGTATTCATCTACTGATTTGTCCCACATCGATCCTTGTTGTAGATGAATGAATTGCTGCTCCATTGCAAACCTGGCAGTCGCTAGAAAGTATTTCGTGTCGAACTTCTCGCGAAAAGTCTTCCATTCAATCGGCTGTACCAGACAGCTTTCTTCCGCCTTCCACCAGTTGCGAGAATTATCCGTGAGCTGTAGTTTTGCTACACGGACCCAAGCGATGTATGGTACTTGAGCTGCTGCCAGATCGTCTTCTATGCCTTGTGCCCATTCTTCCGCTTCAAGAAGGCTTCCTTTTCCAGAGAACTGCTTCGGATGTAAAGCCCTGAATTGCTTTACTCCCGGTGCTTCGGTCTCAGGTCGGTTCAGAAGTTGTTGCTGTCCCTCGAGAAGGCTGCAGATCGCCTCAAATAGCATTGTTTGCTCGGTGGGTGGTGCAGGAACAGCTGGTGCGAGAGGTAGTGCTGGAGGGGTGTTGTTGACGTTGGTGCTGGTGTTGTTCGGGGAATCCATAACCCTGAAGAAAAATTTGGGTTAGGACAGATTCAAATGATAAGATTCAAAGAATATGAAATTGTAAGATTCAAGGAACATGAATTGTAAAGAATATTTTAGTTGCTGGTTCTTTTGTTATATTGCTTAGGTTGTTCACGCAGACTAGAACTGCATGATAGGGATTCATACAGCTTTGACCTGCATGGGCCACCAACAAAACCTGTCACGCCCCGCTTCCCGGTATACGGCGAAGGGGACGCGACGAGGCCCGCTACGTATATACTCAGAAGTACATACGCTAAGCGTATGTAAGCAATATAAAAGTAAATCACAAGAGACAAGAGATATAGAAATAATAGCAACTTTATTAATAACATTCTTTTGTACAATGCATGAAAAGTAAATACAACTGAAATGGAAAGCGATGCCTAAACAGTGGCATAACAGGAAATGAAAATACTGAAAAGAACAAGGTACAATATCTAGAGCTCGGGGTCTTCGTGAAACTGCTTTAAGTCTTCACCGGTGGGCTCGATCTCTGCTGGGTCCAAAGCACCTGACGACATTCAAAGAAGAAAGAAATAGAATGTCGTCAACGAACAGGTCGCTCGGTAAGTCCCAAAAATAAGAGAGAAATAGACAGAAAATAAGAAAGAGAGAGAGAGAGAGCTTTTAATGTTGTATTATAATATTATAATATTGTATTAACGTTGTTGTTTGTAGCCTGGTATAGAAGATGCCAGTGTATACGAGGAGAGTCCCACTTACACCGGGGACCTTGGTAACCTATAGTACAAGGCTCCGTCGATAATACCACGGAACAACGGCATGGATGTAATTACGTCTTAAGTGACCACCTCGTGCCACCTTTAACATATTCCGTACCAGTCTACCCCTTAAACCCCGTAGTGTTATGATTGTATTGTAGTATTGTATTGTATAAGTTGGATGACTGATCAAAACCATGATATCAGTAAACATGTTGTAACTGCATAATCAGGTAAATAGAATAACGGAATAATGGATGTATATCCATGGTTTGATTCAGTCAAGTTGTAATGATTGTTAACAGGATTCTAGGATTCATGTATTCATATTGAGTTGGAATATTAAAGAATATAGAATGACTTGAATCATATTCAAGTCAGAAATAATCAGACTCAAACCCGAGTCAGACCAAAAGAAATGTAAGTCGAAATTCTATTATTTGTTAGGGTCATTATTGTAATTTATAAAACTTGAGGGGGTTTTATGTAAAAAGTACTTTTGTATAGTTTTCAAGATACACCTCAAGTATTTATTATTTGTCTTTATAGTTATGATGAGTGTAAATTTTATTTGTGTTATTCTAGTGAATATAACCTAATAAAAGTATTAATTTATAATATTGATTTATTTGAAATTCATTGTATTTTAATGTAACTTTTAATCTTGTAATTTTTTTGGGAAAAGGTGAAAACTTTATCTTATAATAAAAAAGATGTTTAAATGATAAATATACATATATTTATACAAGAATAATTTTAAATAAATATTTTATTTTCCAAAAATCTCATTTTTCATAAATGTCGTATTCTAAACCTTTCGAGACTGCTCCTTGTGGAGGTCTGAATCTCGCACTACTAAGCCCGAGGGTGCACGATAAACCGTACTATCCCTAACGAGTTCCCCAAAGGTGGGTTGTAGTGGCGCTTTGCAAAGATTTAATAAATACTAATCATTTAGAAAACGGTTTTATAAAGATAAGGTATTTATTTGCAAATGGGTGTAAATTTCTGTATTTTAGCTTCTAGGGTTTCCTAAGCCAACTAGCCTATTTCTAAATGGTCTAAAGAACAAGTCATTAGAAGTCTCAAATCGCCTCTTCACCGCCAATTGCGGCCAGGTAAGTGCCAGGTGAGTGGGAGGCTCTCCACTACAAGTAGTGGTCCTAATTAAGTAACCACTCGCTTTAGACACACTTGCCTAGACACCACAAAGTCAGGTTTAGATAAACGATCGATGTCCATGATATATCATATTTCCTATTAAAAGATATTACATTAAAATTGCAAACAACTTAGAACTTTTAGAAAAAGGTTTATAAAGGAAATGGTATTTTAATGTGAAGTCTTGTATTATCGTATTTTAAGTTTTGATGATATCAATTAGGGTTGTAATTGCATGTGTGTGGAGGTAGGTCATTACCTCGTGATCTACGTTAAGATATAGCATTGTTAAAGGGGTAAATGTGAAAACTAAACATTGTGGTATTTAAGTGAAAGAAATACGATAAATGGAAACGTTATTATTTCATGTGAGAAATTTTATCCAAATTGATTTTTAAGTGATTAGTAGTCAACATGAATATGTTTAAGCATTATGGAATTAGTGACAAGTGAGTTTTGATAGAAAACCGAATCGGAAATCGGTTTATTCCGATTTCCGTCGGGTTTATAAAGTCGTATTTTTCTTGAGAGAAAAGAAAGATAGAAAAAGGGGGACTTACGGGTTTTGGACACGTTAGAGAGTGAGAGGGAGGTAGAGGGTTTGCCGGGCGTCGAATCGTCGTGAAGAGTCCTAGCACGATCGCCGGAATTCGCCATCGATTTCGGCAGCTCTCCGCCTTTCGCTCGTTTTCTAATGTACCGAGTTCTCTTGAGATTTTGGGAGAGTGGACTTAGGAATGTAGGGTGAAAGGGTAGAGGGTAGGAGGGTTTATATAGGGTTAGGGTTTTAATTAAAAAAAATATAAAAATATATAAAAATCATTAAAAATTCATTAAACATAGGAGTAAAAGAGATTTATTGGGCAATTTAAAACCGATCCAGGTATAATAAGTGTGCAGGAGGGTTGAACAAGTCAAGGCCCAACTTTTCTCAGTTGGTGACTCGGCCGTCCGGCCAAGTCCGGCCGGCGGCGCTGGACCGAGTCGGCCGATTCGCCGGTCGGCGGCGCCGAGTCAGGGGTCCAATGGCCGGGGATTCTTCGGGGGTACAATTTGGTATATTTACTTTTTGTTGTCCAGTACATATTTTGGGAGTTATGGTCTTTTTACCGTTGACTTCCAAAAAAAATTAAAACAAAATAAATACAAAAATAATGTGGGGCATGGGATTTGAACTTCGATGGCTTGGTTCAGCAATGCAAGGTATTACCAATAAGCTACAAGCTCTTTCTTGTAATTATTGTGGTATTTAATTACTTAAAATGATAGCAGCAAGAATAAATGCTCCTTGTATACATTAAATTTAAAGTAAATTCTTGTACACTAAAAATGGAGTTATTACATTCTTGTAGTTTGTAATTAAAAACAAAATAATTACTTATATCTTGTGCTCATGCTAAAATACCCCTTTGTGGATTTTTGAAAAAAATATTTGAAAAAATTTTGGTGTAGAAAAATAGGGTTGTTACAGTTACCCACATATTCATATATTATGATTTTCTTGGAGATTTCCGTATTCATGAGATTTCTGGATTTGGGGAAAACCGCAAAGGAATTTCATAAACTTATAAAGATTTCAAATATAAAGTGTGGTTTTCTCGTGATATGATGTGTGTGGCGTCCACTATGAGATTTCTAAGTTCTTGAGCCACGTATGTACATATACCCGATTCGAGGAGAGAGACGCCGTCTGCGGGTACATGGTGGACCCGGTAAGATACCCCGGGGCAAGAGGGTCGTATAGTGAGACGTTGAGCCTGACAGGGGAGCACTATCTACCGGTGATTCTTGACCCGGCGGTTATCCGGAGGATACCGACCGGAGCCGTGTGATTTGATAGATTTGAGGGCCGATTTGAGAGATGGCTACCGAGATTTGACACACACACACATATATATATATACGGTGTCGATATTTGACACGGTTTTCTGTCAATTTCATTTGATAATTCCCCAGTTTTATTATGCAAAAGTTTTACTACGATAAGAACACAGATTTTTCTCATACCCGATATATAAGCAGATTTTGTATTTGATTATCCATTCATGTCTCATTCATACTAGTGCATCGCATTATAATTATATATGTAGGTTGTGACGCATTTGTGTACATGCTTGCGATAGCCTTATTAGATCTTATTACTACTCACGAGTTGGCAACTCACCCCCGTTGTGCCACAGTATCTTGCAGGACCGACCCGTCAGTATAGTAGCAGCGGGCATTGTTTAGATACAGAGAGATGTGGAGAGAGAGAGATTTTATTGCCATTCGGTTATTGAATTTGCAGGTTATTTGTCTGAGTTTTCTGAAAAACTAAGAGTCCACGTCAGCAATCAATTTCAGAAACCGGAGACCCCCTTTCTTTTACTAAAGATAATTCCCAAGTTTTGATATGCCAGCCCACTAACGCCTTATTGATAAACGCCTCACTCAAATGCTGGCCCACTAACATAAAATTTCCAAATGACCCAAATACCTAAAATAGAATTATGTAATTACTTTTGACCCCCCTTAGTTACATCTCTAACAACCATAAGATACAAAAATAGAAATTCAGGAGAGTGAAAATAGAGGATTTTTCAGGCATGTTTCATACAGCTTCGTAGGACTCTTTTATTTTATTTTATTTTTTTTAAAAATTACTGGATACATGCATCCACTGCATAGAATAATTTTCCATACCACAAACCCCAACTTAAGCTAGAAAATTCATGAGGTATATCACAACCTTCACGGTTCCTGGCATTCCTGCCCAATTTCCAAAATTTTTATTCTCAAAATTTTTTTAATCTAAAAACAAAAACAAACCGAAGGTCAAAGGAAGCAGAGGAGACTCTCACCATGGCCAAAGAGCTCCATTTGGATCCATTCATTGATCAAATCTAGAGCTAATCCTCATCTTTTAGATCAAGGAGAAGCTCTCATCTCTCTCTTCTCCTTCGATTCAATCAAAGTTTCTCATCTGTAAGTCCCTTTCTTTTGATTAATTTCACCCTTTTTCTGAACTGTTTTGTGCAAGACCCATGATTTATTTTGATGGGTTGTTCGATTTATTATTGATGTTTCTTCAATTCTATTATGTGGGTATCTGTAATCTTAGTCAAAGATTCAATCTTGTTTTAGTTTGGTTGTAAATTCATAGTGATTTTAGGTTATTTTGTTGGTTTTTAGGCCTAAAATGGAGCATAAGCTAAGACCCAACTTTGAATCTTCGTCAAGCTCGTCAAAGAATCTCAATAAAGATCACACCTTTTCACAATTCAACCCTAGAAATTCAATCCACAACCCTCAATTTTCGACTGTAGCCTACTCCAATTCAACCCATGAATCAAAAATCCCCAACCAATCAGAAACAAACCCCAAAACCCCAGCTTTGGATTGGGATCCTAGAGCCATGCTCACTAACCTCTCATTCCTTGAGCAAAAGATCCACCAAATTCAAGATTTAGTCCATTCAGTCATCCATCGCCGAGGCCAAATCTCGATTCAACCCAATGACTTAGCTGCACATCAACAAGCTGTAACCGCGGACCTCACTTGCATCATAATTCAACTGATCTCAACTGCTAGCTCCTTTCTCCCTTCGATGAAGAACACACTAATCGATGCTACAAATATTACCAATACTAATAATAATAATAATACCCCTTCGCAAAGAAACGTTGAGCTTATGAAAAGTTTCAATAATGAGCCGATACAAATCGAAGACCAAGATGTGAAAGATAGTGAAGATGGCGCCGAAGGAGAAAATCTCCCCATCGGTTCTTATGAAGTGTTGCAACTAGAGAAAGAGGAGATTTTGGCACCGCATACACACTTTTGTTCGATTTGTGGAAAGGGGTTTAAAAGAGATGCTAATTTAAGAATGCACATGCGAGGCCATGGCGATGAGTATAAAACTCCGGCCGCTCTTGCGAAACCTGTTAAGGACCCGGGTTCCGAGCCCGTGCCCGTTAAGAGATACTCGTGCCCTTTTATCGGTTGTAAAAGAAACAAGGAGCACAAAAAGTTTCAACCTTTGAAGACTATTCTTTGTGTGAAGAATCACTATAAGAGGAGCCATTGTGATAAGAGCTACATTTGCAGCCGATGCAATAGCAAGAAGTTTTCGGTGATAGCGGATCTTAAAACCCACGAGAAGCATTGTGGTCGCGACAAGTGGCTTTGCTCGTGTGGGACCACTTTCTCAAGGAAGGACAAGTTGTTTGGGCATGTGACGTTGTTCCAAGGGCACACGCCTATGATTTCGATGGATGAGTCTAACAATCAGGGGCAGGGCCAGAAATCGAATAACGGGGTTGCGAATTTGGAAATTGATAGTACTACTGGTTTCACTGGAAACCCGATGGATGTTAACATGATTGACATCAAAGGCGTCGATGATGACCGAGGCTGTTTCTCGCCAATGAACTTTGATTCATGCAATTTCGCTGTATTTGACGAGTTTGCGAGACAATTCGATGTCGGGGAGAATTCATTCGCGTTTAATTTCATGCAAAAGAACGGAGAGAATGCTAGTTCCAGCGATTTGGCGTAAAATATTAGTTTTATGTATGGTTTTCGCTTTTGTTTTCTTGGTATCTCAACTGTTCAATGTTATGTCAAGTGTCTTGTTAATGTATGTTGAATTGGTGAAAATTGGAAATAAATTCAAATTCAATGTTTTGGGTTAGTTTAATTCCTTTTATGCACAGAATGCAGAGATCCTCAATTATGGTGAGTCAAATGTATTAAGTTTATGAATTTCTTTCCATGAAATATGGAAGACTTGACTGTGTATAGCTGGAAATGAATGAGCTAAGAAGATGCTTATGACTAAAATGTTGTATCAAATACATAACCATTTAGTTTATGAGATGAGGTAAAGCTCTGAAGCAATCAAGTGGTGGTTGACTGTGCTGTGATCATATATTTAATTTGGTGATGAAGGGTTCTACTGAGGTGGCTATCAATCTTAAACTTGTATTGGGGTTGTCGAATGTTGAGATCTAGTGCATAACTCATGGCTAATTTGCCTATTTTTCCTATTTTGGTTTACAATGCATGCATATATTTGTGGTGATCTATTTTCAGATGGCACATAGTTTTCTGTTACTCTGTATAAAAGGCCGAGTAAAATCTAGTATTTCTTTGGGGCATGCATATAGGCCTGGTGCATGTTTTGGTGTCTCGGTTTTTTCGATAACAAACAAAAATGCACACCAGTTGGAAAATACATGCCATGCTTTCTATTCAGTCCATAAAAGCTCTTCACGCAAAAATAACAATAAAAATAAAATAATAAATAAACAAATACACAATTAGGATGCAAGAATTCAATTCTCTCTCTTCTGCTAACAATTATGGCCCACTAGTGCAAAATGTGTTATTTGTCCAGCATTCATGCATATGGATCTAAGTTTAGTCCTAGTCTACTTGCAATTTGAGAGAAACTATGAGAGCCATTTTCATATTTGTTAAGCTCCTTTCATTATTTTGCTGAAGCCATGGGCCTTTTGTTCTTAATATCTTCCATAACCCACGGTCATCCCTATCGAGGTAGCCCTCAAAAATGTAAAACAAGAAGGATAGGTCTTCTGTTTTAAAATTAGGGCATGACCCGCCTCCAGGGATGAGTCATACATGAGGCTGCAGTCTATCCCATTCTCGTTACCGATACAAGTAAAATTGAACACCCCTTGGTCAAGTAATGGGAAATCTACTATCTCGAGTTTGGGCCATCAATGTGCAGGTTTAAATTTGCATTCTCACACCTTAGACAATATAGATTAAGCAGGTGATTATTTTTTTTAAAAATTTCCTTGAATAGATTTTGAGGAGATCTTGTCATGTGGAACCTCCAATTTTACAATTTAATTTTTTTATTGGGTACACTAGCCCATAAGCCCTAATTTATACATACAATACAACATACACATTCAGGGACCCATAAATTCGCAGAGTATTAAATCATGCCACTTTTCCCACCGGGGAATGAACCCCCACTCTCCCCAGAGAAGGAAATGCCATATCATCTGAGATATATTGTTCATTGGTGTTGCAAATTGATATTTGTTTTCAAATTTAACATCTTGTTTTTTGGGTTAAAGCATCAAAGTTTCATGGTCATCATAATCCATTGTAGGTGAAATTCCTCTAATTTTAGATTACTCCTTTCTCAAGTGTTAGATCTAACAGTTAATGTAGACTTACCAAAATACGAACATAAAAAAAATTATTGTTGTATGATTTGGGTTGGAGTTGAGATCTTAACTCTTAAAGATTTGGAGTACTTACATATAAATATTTATATCAAGAGATAAATTGATCAATAGAAACCCAAAACAGGGCTCATGATGGAAAAAATAAGCCAAAGGCTTGTTCATCAAAAGTGGAGCCCCGTATGTTGGGCAACCCCCCCCCCCCTCCACAACTCAAAAATGAGTTATCCCTCTCTTCGGATGCCCCCTCCCGATACCATAAGGCCTCTAAATGGGGTGTCCTAACATAAAACAGTGTCGAGACCCCCTCTTGAAACAGGCTTTGACATATTCTTGTAAGAGATAGTGGGGAAATTTCTTGCTTCGCTGATATTTATGGAGTAGTTATGCACTATTCCCCGCTCACATAGGGATATAAATACCCTCCTATGAGCAATTGATCAAAGGGTCGACTCCTTTTGCCATGAAAATGTAGAACTTTGATAAAAAAAGTCTTTTGAAAAGAGGCAGAGAAAGAAGAAGAAAGAGAAGGTGAGTTATACGAATGGAGTCCCCATTACTTCACTCTTCTTGACTTCTCTCTCCTCACCCAATCACCCACCCACCCCTCTCCCTCGCCCTTCCTCCCCCTCTCCCTTTCTCTCTCTCTCTCTCTCTGGCTAGAAAGGAATTCATGAAAACTTATTATTAAAGTTTTCAGTCCTAACAGGGAAGCTTGAAAGCCACGGCCACGACTTTCTTCAAGGAGGATAAAGACATTGAATACAAGATCTTTGTGTACTTCACCAAATGGACAGAACATCGAACATGGGCCAACCAATGTTCTGCATATAATGAATAAAGCCACCATATTTCTTGCATATAAACAAAAATTGAATACTATTTCTTTAAGAATATAGATCAAAATCCCTATGTTCTTCCACAGAAACATCTGAACAGGAAGATATTATTTATTCTTGAGACATGAAAACATGTCTTCACTTTATCTATGAATAGAAAAACCTTATTCATGCATAGATATGAAAAACATATCTTCACGAAGGAATCCAATGTTGAACACATTGTATTCTTCATATGAAACATGACTTAAAAATCATGTTTTATCTTTGAACACAAATTTATGTGTTCATTTTGCACAAAACTACTGAAAATGACATCATACATCATTTTCAGTAAGTACAGGAAACTTAATTTAATGAGTTTTCATGAAAGAAACTCTCAAAAGGAGTTTCTGACTTAGCTTTAAACAAGCCATCGGAGGACCCTAAATAGGCCTCTCGCTTGTGTCGAGACCCCCTTCCGAGCCATTGGGAGGCCCCCAAAATGAACCTCCCTCAACAAGAACCCTCTTGTTGCTTTCTTAGAGTGTGGACCATGTTGACCAATAAATCTCATTCTCTTTAAGTTTTGATTATTTTACAAAACCGTATTTCTAATATATCATATGTTGCTAACTATGTCAAATAAGTTAAAATGCTACACAACTGGAGTTATTCAAGTATAAGAACAATCGACACTGCAACAGACATCTCAAAAGTAACATCAGTGATATCGAAAGACTCGGAAGACCTCAATGCCAATTCAAAGAAAATAACGGAGAAATCGACCAACGGACATATTCAAGATTTTTTTCATTTTTATTTGAGTCTACAGTCGAGTCGTTCTCAAACGGTTAAAATCTATTTTATGATCCTATATTTTCAATTAGAATTTTTAAAACCAAACCAAAATCCCTTTCTCAATTTTTTTTTCTAAATTTAAAGGATTTTATGTCTGATATATCAGACATAGGACGTCCCTATAGACGTCTCTTGAGATGAACATAGCAGTTATAAGTTTTTCGAAATTCTATTTTCGGTTTAAAATTCAAACCGTAACGGCTATTAACTGCCAGAAACAGTCTTAAATTTTAGGGATAGTTATTTTAATTGCCCCAACCGCCCTTCATTGTTTTTCTATATAAAGCACCTATTTTCTAAAGAGTTTTCACTTACACTTTCACGATTTTAAAGTTTCTACTATTTTGATTTTCAATTTTTCATTCGTGAAAACTCCGTCTCTCTAGCTCTCAAGTTTTTACTACTCTATTAAAGAGAAGAGATCTTTCTAGTGTTTTAGAATTTTCTATTTATTGGAAACGAAAGATCTCGTTGTTGTCGAAGAAGTTTTGTTTTAAACTTTTCTTAATCTTTGAAAACTTCTTCAAATCATTTTTAAAAGTTTCTATTCTCCAAAACACAATCCATTATCTTCTTAGATTCGAAAGTTGATTTATCATTTAAGATCAATAGAATTGTATAGTTGATTTGTAAAGATTTGATTAAAATCTTTTTGTACGACCTAATGAAGAAAGGTCTAAAATTTTCACATTTTAAGGATTTCGGACTTGAGCCTTGGAAAAATTCTAGGTATTCACAACCTGTAGGTGTAAAGGTTTTAAGATCTAAACCTGAAAAAAGATTTGGGTTTCTCTACCCGTAACGAGTCACTGAATAGTGAAGTTGAATTCTGAGTAGGAGTTTCCAGGCAGAGATTAGCCACAGAGTTGGTGAATCTCGATAACAATTCTTTGTGTCATTTACTTTCTTTACATTCCGTGTGTGTGAAATTGTTTATACTTGTACTCTGATTTTTGTTCCGCTGCAAAATTTCTTAATTCCGTACAATTGCGCTGAGTTTGCCATAAAATCTTATTCACCCTTCTCAAAGGCTGTTTTCAAACCCTACTAAGGGTGTCCCACCTACATTTCAAAAATGAAGTGATGTGACCCCCATATAGGGCAGCGCCCATCAATTTTTACTAAATTGACACCAAAATACACAAAAGTATAGGAAATCAAGCTCTTAAATTAGGGTTTTCACATAACTCTCATGTATTTTCACAATACCGATGTAATTTACAATTCAAATTGTAATCAAATGCGAATAGAATGGATAAAATATACAATATTCTTCTGTTTATTTCCCCATGTGCAAGTATAATATATGTGTGACATGATTTAAATCAAACTAGTGTGGAATCCCGTCTCAGGTGTTGTACACTGAGATAATAGGGTGTAATTAACGGTCGCCGTTTATACTGCCGGAAGTCTTGAATCCAGGACTTTCTGATCAACCTTTAAAACTCAAATACTTTGTTTTGTTTAAACTCTACCTATTTTTAAATGTTCAATCGTTAGAGGTCCTAAAGTGCTTAAACAATTTGTAGTTATAATATCTCATATTTATGAATTTTATAGCTAAAATATATAAAGGAATAACTTGTAAATATTTCAGTATTTTTCTTCAGCTTTTCAATAATTCTCTTGCTTGCATATGACAGCCGCAAATTTTTTGACTCAAAATTTTATTTTTTCTTCGGTTTTCCAATATTTTGTTTTTTAGCACACGAAAATCACGAAATGTACAAGATTCAAAAAGCTTTTGTTTTCTTCAAATTTTCAAAATTTTACAAGCCAAAAGGCGAAATTTTAAAAATATCAAAATTTTTGCTTTCTTCAATTTTCCAATATAAAAACCAGCACAATAAAATCATGAAAATTTTCAAAAATAAAATATATTTTGCTTTTTATGGTTTTTCAGTTTTTTCTTAATAAAGAACATGAAAATCGCAAAATTTGTAAAAATTGAGTTTCCTTCTATTTTTCAATATTATGCATGCTATTGCACACTAAAATCATGAAATTTTCAAATATATTTTTTTTGTTTTCTTTCGTTGTTTAATAGTTTGCGTGCCATATAACATATCGATAAGAAAATTTACAGAACCCCGAAATTATTTGTTTTATTTAATTAATAGTATTTTTCATGTAACCATACGAAAATTGCGTAATGTTTAAAAATCTTAAACTTTTCCATTTTCTTCGATATTTCAATATTTTTCTTGCTATAGCAAATGAGATCATGAAGTTTTCAAAATTCCCAAAAATTTAAGATTTCTTTGATTTTTCAATATTTTACTTGCATAGCCCCATAAAAATCATGAAATTATTAAAAATCTCAAAAATTCTGTGCTCTTCGGTTTTTCAATATTTTACTTGTATATAGCACACGGAAATTGTGAATTTTAAAAGGTAATCAAAAAATTTTGATTTTTGCATGTACACGAAAATCGTAATATTTTTTAAAAATTCAAAAATTTTATGCTATCTTCCCTTTTCAATATTATGCATGCTATATAGCAGAGAAAATCGCGAATTTAGAATCTCTAATTTTCTATTTCCTTCAAAATTTTAATATTTTACATGCTAACAGATGAAATTAATGAATTTTCAAAATGTCAAATTTTTCTGCTTGCTTTGCATTTTTGTTTTTGTTTTTTGTGCAATATCAAAGGAAATCGCAAATTTTTCAAGTCTAAAAATATTCCATTTTTTCGATTTTTCATATTTAGCATGCTATCGTGATATTTTTTAATATTTTGCTGGTAAAACCTAGTGAGAAAAATAAAATGAGATTTTAAAAAGGGTGCCAATCAAAATTTATCCATCATATAAACCTAGCTGTATTGAGTAAATTAAGTATTAAATATTGGATAAGGAGTCGATAAAATATTTTCCATGACCCAAATATGGAGAGATATATTTAATAGGAGATAAAGAACAATTTTTCCAATAAAATTCAAGCTCCATAAGAAAATATTCCAAGGTCTCGTGCTTTAAAAGGTAGGCTACTTTAAGAATAAGCATAAGCAAGACAATTATTGGAAAGTTGTGTGCTAAGTGATTAAATATACATGAAATGTTATCATAATATAGTCGATAACGTGTTACTATCTTGATACTAACATGTATGAGTCTGGCGGTCTTGGCTAAAATTTATACTAAAGTTTTCTATATGTACGAATTAGGCATAGCTCATGTGGTAAGAATTTCCTCTCGAAAGTAATAGGCCAACTGACACAGGGCGGATCCCTGCCAACATGTTACCTTCTGTTGGTTTGCTGATGGCGGCGATGGACGGCTGAGATTTGATCTGGAGGCTGGCTCCTGAAGCGTATGGATCTCAATGGGTTTGAGGTTGTTTGCGCCGAGCTACCTGCAAGGAAGTCCCGGGATGGTTGTACCACCGAGGACCCTCCGATGGTCAAGTTAGAGAGGAAATCCGAGCAGGGTAACAGTTTAGTGGAGTCAAAATGGTTTACTTGAACCGTCTGAAGAAGGGGTTTATATAGCGGTGGCAGCAGGCAGGGCAGGTGCGAGAATCACGCCGGCCGTTATGCTCCCGATGTCACGCCCGCGTGATGAGTGGGATCTCCCATTAATAGCGAGACAGGCTCGTTAATGGGGGATCGTGATGGCGTGGAACGTGGGATGTGGCCGGCGGATATCTCGCGCACGGCGAGATTCGCGGGATGGCGGTTGCGCCTGTGAGCGGTGCCGTTGGTCGGTCGATGAGACCGAGGAAGATGACCTCGGCGGGAGAGCTCGCGGACGAGCGGGAGAGCCGAGCTATCTTGGTTCTGTGGTAGCCTGGAGACGAGCTGGGAGGCCGAGAAGGCCAATTGTGCAGGGGGCTTGGAGGTGAGCCAGCGTTTGTTTGTGGGACGGGCACAGGAGTGGCCTGGTCGGCCACTGTAGGTCATTTCTTGTGAGCTTTGGGACACGTCATCTGCTACGTGTCATGATCTCGGAGATCACCGATATCGAGCATCATCATTAGCCCCCCACTCTTGGCTCGACCAGCTGACGGGTCGGGTCGAGAGTGGTCTGCCGGGTCACCCGAGATGAGCTCCTTTCGAAGATATCGTCGGGCGTGCCCCCGGGTAATCTGTCGTATTTTCTGGATGATGCCAGCGAATCAGGGGTGCGATCTTTGCCTTAAAGAGAGTGTGTCGGATCGTGCGTACTTTCGTTGAAGTGATAGGCCACGTGTCGGGCGCTGGTTGGCTGACGCGACGGGCGGTAAACTACCGGTGTCTGATGGGATACGGCCAATGCGCTTGCGACAAGTGGAGCGATCGTAGCCATCGAGTGCACTAGACTGTTTTGGCAGGAGACGACCGTCGCCGTAGGATGTACACTTTGGCCGCGATAAATAGAGGTGGGGTCCGCTTCAGGGCCTATCTCTCTTCATATTTTTCTCGTTCTTGATCTTGTAAGCTCGGCGCTCTCCTCTTTAGGTCGGATCTTTGCGTTCCCGGGGACTTCTCCATCAGTTCAGATGTCTGCTTTTTTTCTTTTGCTTCCTTTCCTTCTGAATCGAGCTTGCTTCTCCCTTTGGCAGGATAAATGGATCGATCCAGGGCTCTTGGTTCCCTCGGTGCTCCGTCCCGGAGGGGGGGCCGGCGGTGCGGCCGCGCCTTCGGCTGATCTGAGCCCCGCGCCAACTGTGCCTCCGGCGGCGGGGCCGTCTACCTCGTTACGAGCTCCCGACGATTGTCCCGGCGGCGGCCAAAGGCGTCCACGGGTTCCCGAGTCCCGGACGAGGGATGCAGGAGAGGACGGGGATGGGGTTCCTCTTAAGAGGAAGAGGACGGTCTCTCGCGCGCCACCGTCAGAGATTCCTGTGCAGGAGAGGGACGTTCGTTTCGTATTCCCGTCCGGGCTTTCCGTTGCCACCGGCCTGCTTGCTGGTATGGAAGAGTCGGCCGGTGGCAAGATTCCGCGGGGGACTTTGAGGGCCCAAATGGCGGCTATAGCTCAGGAAGCGGTGCAGGTATATACCCTCTTATGCATTATTTCGAGCGCCCTTTCTTTAGTTCGAGGGTCTTTAGGTCTCTTTGATGTTTTTCGTCAGGTCCTTCAGCGCCGCGCCCTCGTCACCCGCATGGAGGCCGAGGGGGCCCCCCTGCTTCAAGGCCAGCGGGAGAGTCATCTTCGGAGGTCGAGGCGTTGAGACTTGACCTACGTCTGGAGAGGGAGAGGGAGGCCGTCCTCGAAACCCGATCGGCTGCCGCGGAGCTCACCGTCTCAAAGTGTCAGGAGTCTTATCACTGCCTAAGTGAGTCCCACCGAGTCGTCGAGGCGAAGTTGATGGAACTGGCCGATCGCTTTGCAGCCATGAAGAGGGCGAGGGATGGCAGCAGGCGGGATGCCGAGGCGGCGCTTCAGGCGGTGAAGGTTGCCGAGATTCGGGTTAGGAAGGCAGTGACTGATTACAAGGGGTCGGATCAGTTTTTCGTCGACCTCGGCGAGACCTCCGCCATTGCATGGAACAAAGCTCTTTATGCCATCAAGAAGCAGTTTCCAGAGTTTGCCGATGGTGAGCTCCGTGCTTGGGTCCAACTTTCAGTGGTCATGCCTCCGGCCGACGGTGGTGAGGGAGGTGATGTCTAGGCGGGGCTTGTGGCTCGAACTTTTTGTCTTTTCCTCCTCTCTTTTTTGTAAGCCTCCGAGTAGTTTGATAAGGCTGGGGAGCCCACAATACCCTTGTAAAGACTTTGACTTTGTGAATAAAGATTTTTTGCAGTCATGTTTGCGCGCGTATTTTCCTTTTGTCGGCAACACTTGTATTTGTACAATACTGCCTTTTTGTAATGTCGGTTCTTCGTCTAGAGATTACACGTCGAGTTGAATCTGTTCACTTGCCAAGTGTGCAAAGACCGACGGGAAGATGGTATCTCGATGGCCCCGAAGTCGAGGTGGAGATCGCTCAGACGTAGATAGACCGGAGGCCTCTTGATAAGGGCTTTAGTTGCTTAATCGTGTGATGGGCAGGAGTCTGCCCGCTTGGGATGCGCCGAGCAGGGTAGCTGCTCGATGGCCTCTTGGAGCCGGATTTGATTTTTGGCGTCGGTGGGCAGTGAACTACCAGCTATGGATGGCCGAGCAGGGCAGCTGGAGCAAGGTGGCTGCTCGGCTGCATCTTGGTGAGGATTTCGATCCTTAGCGCGAGAGGGGCCGTAAGTGGCCTACGAAGGATGGGCATAGCAGGGTTACTGTTCGGTGCCTCTTGGCGAGGGCTTTGATCCCTGGTGTGTTGGGGTAGGGAACTACCAGCCAGGGATACCTGAGCAGGGAAGCCGCTCGGCTGCCGCTTGATGAGGGCTTTGATCCTTAGTGCGGGAGGGGCCGTAGGTGGCCTACTAAGGTTGGGCTGAGCAGAGTTACTGTTCGGTGCCTCTTGACGAGGGCTTTGATCCCTGGTGTGTTGGGGTAGGGAGCTACCGACCAGGGATATCCGAGCAGGGAAGCCGCTCGGCTGCCTCTTGGTGAGGGCTTTGATCCTTAGCGCGGGAGGGGCCGTAGGTATCCTACTAAGGTTGGGTCGAGCAGGGGAGCCGCTCGGCTGCCTCTTGGCGAAGGCTTTGATCCCTGGTGTGTTGGGGTAGGGAGCTACCAGCCAGGGATAACCGAGCAAGGGCGGGCTCGGTTGCCTCTTGCGAGGGCTTTTGATCCTTAAGGACGGGCCGGGAAGGGTTGCTGCTCGGTGCCTCTTGGTGAGGGCTTTGATCCCTGGTTTGTTGGGGTAGGGAGCTACCAGCCAGGGATAACCGAGCAAGGGCGGGCCCGGTTGCCTCTTGTGAGGGCTTTTGATCCTTAGCACGGGAAGGGCCGTAAGTGGCCTACTAAGGATGGGGCAAGCAGGGTTACTGTCCAGTGCCTCTTGGCGAGGGCTTCGATCCCTGGCGTTGTGGGGTAGGGGAGCTACCAGCCAGGGATAGCCGAGCAGGGTAGCCACTCGGCTGCTTTTTGGCGAGGGCTTTGATCCCTGGCGTTGCGAGGTAGGGGAGCTACCAGCCAGGGATAGCCGAGTAGGGTAGCCGCTCGGCTGCTTTTTGGCGAGGGCTGTGATCCCTGGCGTTGCGGGCAGGGGAGCTACCAGCCAGGGATAGCCAAGTAGGGTAGCTGCTCGGCTGTCTCTTGGTGAGGGCTTTGATCCTTAGCGTTGCGGGGTAGGGGAGCTACCAGCCAGGGATAGCCGAGCAGTAGAGCCGCTCGGCTACCTCTTGGAGAGGGCTTTGATCCCTGGAGTTGCGGGGTAGGGAAGCTACCAGCTAGGGATAGCCGAGCAGGGTAGCCACTCGGCTGCCTCTTAGAGAGGGCTTTGATCCCTAGCGTTGCGGGGTAGGGGAGCTACCAACCAGGGATAGCCGAGCAGAAGAGCCGCTCGGCTGCCTCTTGGAGAGGGCTTTAATCCCTGGCGTTGCAGGGTAGGGAAGCTACCAGCCAGGGATAGCCGAGCAGGGTAGACGCTCGGCTGCCTCTTGGAGAGGGCTTTGATCCCTGGCATTGTGGGGTAGGGGAGCTACCAGCCTGGGATAGCCGAGCAGGATAGCCGCTCGGCTGCCTCTTGGAGAGGGCTTCGATCCCTAACGCTGGAGGGGCTGTGGGAGGCCTGCTAAGGATGGACCGAGTGTAGGGTGTTTTTCGTCACCCCATTGAGATGGAAATACGCGCGCGCTTGTCAGGCGTACTACAGATTCCCCCTGCCTAGGGTAGGCCGGGGTTTAATGATTGTGGGGATCCGAATCTCCGGCAGCCGCGGACTAAGCTGCCGTTAATTACCCCTCGCCTTCGGGGCGAGGGAACCTCCGATTAACGGGTTAAAATGGTCATGCGAACTCAATGTGCAGTGTACGTGTATTGTGTTTTGAAAAGGGGGGTTTGGATATATCGGGAACCACGCAGAGTTTTTACGGGGGTCCCGCTACCCGGATAGCGGGCTGGGGGTCAAGGGGGCTAGCAGCCCCCTTGCGGGGTGCGGGGCAGCGTCCCGTTAGAAATTTTTTCTAACAGGGACAGTGTCGCGGAGTATGTGTATGTGTACATTTGTATACAAATGTATATATATATACATATATATATAAGTAAAGGGGAAAAGGCATCCAAAGGATGCGTGGGGCAGCACCTTGGGCGCTGTGCGCTTAGGTGCTGTGCGCTCAGGCGCAAGCGCGCCACGTGTCGGCACGTGGACGCTTTGCGCATGAGCGCTGCGCGCAGGAGCGCAAGCGCGCGCGCCACGTGTCGGCACGTGGGCGCTTTGCGCATGAGCGTTGCGCGCTGGTGCGCAAGCGCGCGCGCCACGTGTCGGCACGTGGGCGCTTTGCGCATGAACGCTGCGCGCTGGAGCGCATGCGCACTGGAACGCAAGCGCGCGCGCCACGTGTCGGCACGTGGTCGCTTTGCGCATGAACGCTGCGCGCTGGAGCGCAAGCGCACTGGAACGCAAGCGCGTACGCCACGTGTCGGCACGTGGGCGCTTTGCGCATGAATGCTGCGCGCTGGAGCGCAAGCGCGCGCGCCACGTGTCGGCACGTGGGCGCTTTGCGCTCGGGCGCAGTGCGCTGGAGAGGAAAAGATGGCTTTTAGCCCTAAAAACTCTCGAAAGAGAAATTAGTGGAGTTAAACTCCTACAAAAAAAAGAATGTTTTGGTTGGGGAAATGGTTTCCTCTTCTTCCTCCTCTGTTGGCTGGCTCAAGAGATGTGAGATCTAAAAATCTCTTCTTTTTGAGATCTAATGATAGATCCAAGTTCCCCTTTTTGGGTTTTGTGGTGAAAAACTAATTTGTTTTATATAAAGAAGAGTAAAACTCTTGATTTAATTCAAGAGAAAGAAGAAGGTTTTGGAACCTTGAAGAAGAAGGAAAGATCTCAGATCTGGAAAACTTTTTTGAGAGAGAAAAAATTGTTGGGATATTTCATTATCCTTGCCTTTATAGGCCATTCATTTTACACATAGCCCCTTGGGTTTCACAAAATGGCATTTTGCCTATCCCATGGCTCATGTGCCATTTCTTTTTGCACATAAGCCATGGGCTTTACAAAAATTTGGCTTTATGCCTATTTTTCTTACATTTATCCGAAAATAAGATAAAAGAAATACAACAAAATTATTTATTATAAAATTTTTATCTTGGCATGGGGGAAGGCCGGCCGCTTCATGTTCGGGCTCGACCCGGGCATGGGCCCACTGGATCTGGGCTTGGGCCCACTTGGCTTGGGGTTGACTTTGATTTTGACTTGGTCAACCGGGGTGTAAATTTTTACCCCAACAAATTGCCCCCCATCAATAAATGCACACCACATATGTGGGTCGTGTGCATGAAATTGATGGATCTTCTTTCACGTGGAGGCGACTTGATTTGGTTCCCGCCTTTCGGGAAGCTGGCACTGCCCTTTTTACGACATAGACGGTCGTTGCTTGACATGTCTTTGAGACGGAGTGTCCGTGATAGGCGTTTTCCCTGGCCCGGAGCTATCTGGTTCCCGCTTTGTAGAAATCCTGCGCTGCCCTTTTTGCGACTTAGACGGTCGGTGCTGCCCTTTTAGCGACGTGGACGGTCGGTTCTGCCCTTTTTGCGACTTGGACGGTCGGTGCTGCCCTTTTAGCGACGTGGACGGTCGGTTCTGCCCTTTTTGCGACTTGGACGGTCGATGCTGCCCTTTTAGCGACGTGAATGGTCGGTGCTGCCCTTTTAGCGACGTGGACGGTCGGTTCTGCCCTTTTTGCGACTTGGACAGTCGATGCTGCCCTTTTAGCGACGTGGACGGTCGGTGCTGCCCTTTTAGCGACGTGGACGGTCGGTTCTGCCCTTTTAGCGACGTGGACGGTCGGTGCTGCCATTTTAGCGACGTGGACGGTCGATGCTGCCCTTTTAGCGACGTGGACGGTCGGTGCTGCCCTTTTAGCGACGTGGACGGTCGGTGCTGCCCTTTTAGCGACGTGGACGGTCGGTGCTGCCCTTTTAGCGACGTGGACGGTCGGTGCTGCCCTTTTAGCGACGTGGACGGTCGGTGCTGCCCTTTTAGCGACGTGGACGGTCGGTTCTGCCCTTTTAGCGACGTGGACGGTCGGTGCTTGATTTGACTTGCTCTGCTTCTTGCAATGTCAGGGGTAGACTTGACTTGCTCCGCTTCTTGCGGTGTCGGAGTGGAAGTTGACTTGTTGATTTTGATTTGGGTTGACATCGGCATCGCTATACTGGAATATGGTACCAGGAGCGAATCATCATCTGTCATGGAGAGGATTTTTGGGATTTTGGTTTTTGTTTGGCATCTGTATTGCTGCACTGGAATAATGCCAAGAGCAACTCATCATTTGCCCCGAGAGGATTTGGGAGAAATTGGGATTGTTTTACGCCCGTGGATTGTATACGGTTTTGCAGGATGTATGATCCAGACCGTAGGGCCGGAAAAATTTCGGGACTTTGTCGGCGTCTGCATCGCTGCACTGGAATATGGTACCAGGAGCGACTCATCATTCGCCGTTGGGGTATGGGATTTGGAATTTGGTTGGCGTCTGCATCGCTGCACTGGAATATGGTACCAGGAGCGACTCATCATTCGCCATTTGGGGATTGGGGAGCGATGGCTTAGGAGACAGGTTTAGATCCCTATCGCCTAAGGCTTTTCAATTTTATGGGCCGTGAGGGTCCCATAAAAGCATTTCCTCCCTACGAGTCGTAAGGATCCCGCAGGTGTATTTTCTCCTTAAAAGTCGTGAGGACTCCTAAGTGTGTTTTTCCTTTATGAGTCGTAAGGATCCCACAAAGGTTTGTCCTCCTCATGTATCGTGAGGACACATGAGTGGGTCTTCTCAATGGAGCATAATTCCAAAGGCGGAGACCAGCCGCATAACTGGTAATTGTGGTGGGGCATGGGTATGACGAGAATTATTTGAGTCCGTGGATTGTATACGGTAGTCAACTTGGGGACCAACCGTAGGGCTGGGAGAATTTTGAGAAATTGGATTTTGGTTGGCGTCTGCATCGCTGCACTGGACTATGGTACCAGGAGTGACTCATCATTCGCTATTTGGGGACTTGGAATTTGGATCTTGTTTGGCATCAGCATTGCTGCACTGGAATAATGCCAGGAGCAACTCATCATTTGCCTCTGGAGGACTTGGGATTTGGGTTTTTGGTCGGCATCAGCACCGCTAACACTGAAGCGAAATGCCAGGAGCGAATCATCATTTGCCGTTGCCCGTTGGGGAATGATGGCTTAGGAGATAGGTTTGGGTCCCTACCACCTAAGGCTTTTCAATTTTATGGGCCGTGAGGGTCCCATAAAAGCATTTTCTTCCTACGAGTCGTAAGGATCCCGCAGGTGTATTTTCTCCTTAGGAATCGTGAGGATTCCTAAGTGTGTTGCTCCTTTGTGGGTCGTAAGGATCTCACGCAGGGGTTTTCTCCTCACAAGGTCGAGAGGACTTTGTGAGTGTGTTTCATCTCTTTTCACGAGTTTGCGCCCTTTCGGGTTTTCACAGACTCGCCTGTAGTCCCGCTGTTTTTACTCACGGAGCCCTTTTGGGTTTCCATCCGTGCCCATTTTGCTTGTGGACATACCGTTTATTTCTTCTTCTTCTTCTTCTTTTTTCTTTTTCTTTCTTTCTTCTTTTTTTTCTTTTTTTTTGCCGCTGGTGGGACTTTAAAGTAGTCTCACCGGCAGGATTTGGGAGAAATAGGGGTCATTTATGCCCGTGGATTGTATACGGTTTTGCAGGATGTCTGATCCAGACCGTAGGGCTGATGTGCTCAATTCGCCTGCGACTTAGAGCATTCATGTGTAGTATTTCTTGAGATATCGTCCATTGATGGGTGGCATTGGCCTTTCTCCCTCTGCACTTATTAGTTGGTAGGATCCTCCGTCGAACACTTTCTCGATGACGTATGGTCCTTCCCAGTTTGGCTCGAATTTTCCCTTGGCATGTCGATTGGGGATGATCGGCCTTTTGAGGACCAACACCAATTCACCTTTTTTGAAAGCGCGGAGACGGGTTATCTTGTCATAGGCCCGTGACATTTGGGCTCGGTATAGCTCCAGACTTTGCTGCACCATGAGTCTCTTTTCTTCGAGGGCATCGAGTTCTTCAAGTCGAAGGAGCACGTTTTTCTCCTCCGTCAACTCATGCTGAACGGCCATTCTTAAGCTTGGAACTTCGACTTCGAGGGGGAGGACCGCCTCCACTCCGAAGAGCAATGAGTATGGAGTGGACTGAGTTGGAGTACGGTGCGTGGTACGATATGCCCATAATGCCTCGTGAAGCTTGAGATTCCAGTCTCTCTTGTTAGCTGAAGCATTTTTCCTCAGGAGCTTGCATAGAGTCTTATTGAAGGCTTCGGCTAGCCCATTGGCTCTTGGATTATAGATGGAGGAATATCTCCAGTCTATCTTGTGCTGAGTAGCGAACCTTGAGACATTGAAGCTCTTGAAAGAAGGCCCGTTGTCAGAAATGATTCTTCTTGGTGTACCGAAGCGGTATAGAATATTATGCTGGAAGAATGTCAGAATATCCTTTGTCTTGACTTCTTTTAGCGGGACAGCTTCAGCCCACCTGGAGAAGTAGTCTGTCGCGCCCAGTATGAACCGGTGGCCTTTAGATGACGGAGGATTAATTGGGCCAACAATGTCGGTGCCCCAAACTTCGAAGGGCCACGACGCCACTGTAGGATGGAATGGGTTGGGATGCTTGTGAATAAAATCACCGTGAATTTGGCAGATATAACATTTCTTTGCATGCTCTCCGCAATCCCGTATTATAGTGGGCCAGTAATACCCAAGCCGTTTGATTTGAAGTCGCATCTTGGGGCCAGATTGGTGAGCACCGCAAACGCCCGAGTGAACATCTTTCATGACCTTTTGGGCTTCGGCCAATGACAGACACCTGAGCCAGAGTTGGTCATATGACCTGCGGTATAATGTGTCATTTACAAACACGTAACGGAGAGCTCTTTTCTTCAGCTGAATCCTTGCAGATTTTTCTTCGGGCAGCTTGTCATATCGGAGGTACTCTATGAAGGGTTCTCTCCAATCGGGCTCGTCTTGGATAATCGAAGCTTCTTCGGCAGGACTGCTCTTCTATTCCGCGCTTTCCTCTTCTCGTAGAAAGACTGGGGGTAGAATTTGCCGGCTCCTGACTGTGATCAGAATTTCGTCCATATTAGGATCAGCCAGCTCCTTGGCTAAGCGAGCGAGTATGTCGGCTTTTCCGTTCAACGCTCTAGGGACTCTCGTTAGTTCAATATGAGTGAATCGTTTCATGAGTTCCACCACTCGGCCCCTGTACCGAGCTAATTCGAGTTTGTATATCTTATAATCGCCGCTTACTTGGTTGACGACGAGCTGGGAGTCACCGTAAACTCGTAGCCGACGGATTTCCATTTCTATGGCGAGCTCCAAACCAGCTATCAGAGCTTCATACTCAGCTTCATTGTTTGTCCGAGGCTCGGTGAGAGCAAAAGAACGCCGTAGGGTTCCCATTGATGGTGTGATGAACACCAATCCTATCCCTGCTTTCATCTCCGGGACGCTTGATTTACTGGAGGTTCTTATCGATGAGGCCCCATCGAAGTAGAGGTCCCAACATGGCTCGTCATTCTCGAGGTGCAGCACTTGTTCGTCGGGTAACTTACAATTTAGCGGCGACCCTTCTGGTATGGGATGAGCAGCGAGAAAGTCTGCAAGAGCTTGCTCTTTTACTGCTTTCTAAGGGGTGTAAACTATGTCAAACTCAAGTAGCATGACAGCCCATCTTGCCATTCTGCCGGCTAGGCTTGCTTTGGTCATCAAGTGTTTGAGCGGGTCGACCTTGGAGATCAGCATAACCCGATGAGCGAGCAAATAGTGCCTCAGCTTCTTCACAGCAAATATTAGAGCCAGGCATTGCTTTTCGATTGGGGAGTAGTTGTGTTCCGTCCCGACTAGAGTTCGACTGAGGTAGTAGAGGGCATTTTCTTTTCCTTCCTCGTTATTCTGGGCAAGGAGCGCACCGAGTGACTCGTCCAGCGCGGCAGTGTAAAGAATCAGCGGTTTATTTGGAATGGGAGCGGCCAGCACTGGAAGGTGCAACAAGTATTGTTTGATGCTTTCGAACGCTACTTGACATTCGGCATCCCAAATAAAAGGAGCTCCTTTCTTCATGAGCTTTGAGAAGGGCCTACATCTCCCCGATAAATTTGAGATAAACCTCCGTATATAAGCAAGCTTGCCTTGGAAAGATCTTAGCTGCGTCAGACTCTTCGGAGGGGGCATCTCCATGATGGCCTTTATCTTTGATGGGTCAACTTCGATCCCTCGATGTTGGACTATGAAGCCCAGGAATTTTCCCGATGACACGCCGAAAGCGCACTTCAGAGGATTCATCTTCAGATCGTATTCCCTCAGTCTGGTGAGAACGGTCTTGAGATCTTGGATATGATCGGCCTTGGCTTTAGTCTTGACGACCAGATCATCAACATAGCATTCGACGACTTTATGGATTAGGTCATCAAAGATATTAGTCATCGCCCTTTGATATGTAGCACCTGCGTTCTTCAGTCCGAATGGCATTACCTTGTAGCAATATATTCCGATCGGGGTTCGAAATGCTGTGTGCTTCTCATCCTCAGGCGACATCTTGATCTGATTATATCCAGACGAGCCGTCCATAAAGGTGAACAGTTCGTAATTTGAGGTGTCATCGACCATCATTTCCATGACCGGTAGCGGAAAGTCGTCTTTAGGACATGCCTTATTGAGGTCCCTGAAATCGACACAAACTCGGATCTGCCCATTTTTCTTCTTCACTGGGACTATGCATGTGATCCAGTCTGCATATTTCTCTTCCCTGATGAAGCCGGCCTCGATGAGTTTCTTGGTTTCCTCGATGACCTTTTCTTCCAACTCCCTTCTCATTCTTCGAGGAGCTTGTTTGACTGGCTTAGCATCAGGAGATATAGCCAGCTTATGCACGGCTACCTCAGGGGAAAGGCCAGGCATTTCTTTGTACGTCCACGCGAAGCAGTCGACGAACTCACGCAGCAGGGCAATTATCTGCTCTTTCATTTCCTCCGACAAGAGTGAGCTGATGTAGGTCGGCCTTGGATTATCAGGCGTTCCTAAGTCAATCTCGGTTAGCTCATCAAAGGTTGCTTGTCCGCCATCTTCGAGCTCTTGAGGAGCTTCTTCTGGCTCGGCTATCTCGTCATCATCATTTGATCTTTCGCTGGCCTCACCAACATGGATCATGTAGCACGCTTTGGAATCAGGTTGAATGTAGCCTATGCCCCGTCTATCTGGAATTCGTCCATCGATGAGTGCTCGGACCTGGGGCGGATACCATAGCCCTTCGTAAAACTTTGCTTCGGACTCTGTTTGATATAACCGGCATCCGCACTTCTTAAAGTATTCCCGCATCTCGGGCGCATAGTATCTAGGATTGAGGACGGCTCTTATGCCTCTCTCATAGGGAAGGCACGCTACAGAAAGATCGTCCGGGTGCACAACGGGGTTTGACCTGTAAAACAGGATGCCCTTCTGTCCATTTTTCCTTCCGGGCACGTAGAAAGTTTTTAGCTGGTCCACGGTAAAGACTGACAATGCGTCGAGCTCTTTGCACGTCCATTCCGGCACCCTTGTAATGGCCAGGGACCCTTCTGCGACTTCGAATGTCTCTCGTAGTTTCGCTTGCTGCATGGGGGGCCGATCTGCACAGCTGTTGCACGGCAGGTCCTCTTCTTCTGACTCTTCAGTGTCACTGCCAAGATGAGGGCGGACTTTGCTGCTAGATGGGCCTTCAGTAACAGATTCGTCCGTATCGCTGCCGAAATGAGGGCGAGTTTTGTGGAAGGACGGGCTTCCAGCGTCGGACTCATCAGTGTCGCTGCCGAAATGCGGGCGCACTTGGGTATTTTTGCTTTTGAAAGTGATAGCTGGCGCAGATTTGCTTTTGAGTCTTGGGGCCGTTCTATCCTCAGTCAGTTGTGGCTTAGCATTTTGGTGGTTCGTAAAGTACCGAGAATCTTCATATCGGACTTCATGCACACCGAACGGCTGGATGTCTCCGTCAATGCGTCTTTCTTCGCCATTTTTAGTATACTTCATGCATTGATGGAGAGTTGACGGAATGATGCCATAATCGTGGAGCCACGGCCTCTCCAAGAGAATCTTATAAGACGTGTCGGCGTCGATCACGTATATCTTAGCTTCAGTTTGCAGATCCCCAAATTTGATTGGCAAAGCTATAGACCCCAGAACTTGCTGGCAATTTTGGTTGAAGCCTTGAATGATAATCCTTTCCCTTGACAGGTGTCGGACGTCCATTGACAAACTCTTCAGAGTTCGCAAGTTCATGATGTTCACTGAGGACCCCGGATCAATCAATATGCGATTAATTCGATCTCCGTCGCTGTACCCGGTCACGTAAAGCGGCCGATTATGCTCAGCCGTTCCCAGTAGCAAGTCTTCATCTTTAAATGTGACTGCGGCGGCATGCAAAGCGTGCTGGGCTTCTTTCATATTAATTTCCGCAAAGTGAGCCTGATACCGCTCGGGGTTTTGTAGAGCGTGAATGAGAACATCTCTAAGCTCCTTAGATAGGACCAAGGCGTCGTAGATGCTCAGGAGAGATGGAAGCTTCCGGAGATGTGCCAAGACATTATAGTCCACCGAGGAAGGACTTATGTTTTCTTCAGCCGGTTCTCTGCCATCTTCTTCATTAACGACTTGTTTTTCCTTCCCTTTTGGGGCGTTGCCCTGATTTTGCGGTAGAGCCCTGCCGCTTCTGAGCCGGATTTGATTGGCCTTCGTGGTGAGCTCCTCGTCCTCTTCGGGAAAACAGAGATCATCCTCGGAGTCGCTGCCAAGATGGATGGCGTAGCAGGTCACTACTGGGATCTCTTCATTGGAGTCTTCTTCTAACTCCTCCAGAATTTCAGCCGCTTGTACAGGGAAGAACTCCTTCAATTGAATCAATGTTCTTTCCTTTTGTTCATATTCTTCGAGAGAATCGATATATTTTTGAATGGTCGATCTCCCTGCAGACTCTTTTTCGCGTCGAGCTGCACTTTTCTTCTTCTTGAGCTTCTTGGATTCTAAGCATGATGGAGCCGCATTGGCAACTGGACTGGTAGGCTTCTTCTGCCCTTCCCATTCCCTCCTGGGTTCTTTCCAAAGTAGCTTTATCATCTTCTTCGTCTTATTAGATATGTGCGTACTCCACGGAGGCCGTGATGAGTCAGTTTTGTTTGTCAGGGCAGCGGGTTCGGCTGTCTGCTCCCACGAGGCTTCAGCTTCCGTCTGTATAAAGTTGGCGGTTGCAACTTGATTGTTCACCAACACGCTTTTGGACAGCTCGATCTCTCCGGCCTTGTACTGCTTCTCAACCCAGTCCTTGAAGATATAGCAATCCTCGATCGCATGGCTCACCACTCGGTGGTACGGGCAATACAGGGGATTGTCGGTCATCTTTGCTTCTTGGGGTCTTTTCGACTCCGGCAATTGTAGGCCGTTGTTCAAGGCATCTTTAAATATCTTGCGGACCTTGTCCCTTCTGAAAGAGTAAACCTTGTTCTTTTTCTCCTCTAGGGAAGGCCCATCTCCTCCCAGCAATGGCTTTCGAGACCGGTTGGCTTTGGATTCGCCCGCCCTTCGCTTTTCTTCATTGTCGGAGGCATTGAAGACATTGGTACTGCTGGAACTCCTGCTTCTACGGTTGTCGTCCCGCTTGCTTTTCCAGGTTTTGTCTCTCTGAGAGTCCGGCGGGGACTCTTGTTTCAAGCGTTCCAGCATTTGGACTTTCTTGGTTAGCTCCTGAAATGTCTTGAGGCCCGCTGTACACAAGAATGGGACCATCCAATTGCTGAGGTTCCCAATGAGAAGGCTGACGGACTGGTCCTGCTCCAGCGGTGGTTCGCACTTGACTGTGAGATTACGCCATCGGGCGATAAAGTCGGTGTTGCTTTCATTCTTCCCCGGCTTGGTCCTCACAAGGTCGGCAATGGAGATTTTATCACTGACACTCATGAACCTTTGCCGAAACAGGGACTCCATTTGGGCAAAGGTAATGACGGACCCGTCCGGTATACTCGCATACCAGTCGAAGGCGACGCCGGTCAGGCTGTTGACAAACTGACGAAGAAGGAGCGCGTCATTGCCCCATGTATTTCCGCACAATGCTTTGAAGTGGGCGACGTGCTGGTTTGCATTCCCCGTTCCATCAAATATTCCGAACTTAGGAATGACGTAGCCGCTTGGGAACTCAATCAGATCGTACTGCGTAGGATATGGCCGCCCACTACTGCCGATTTCTTTCTGAGCTTCAGCTTCGGCCACCAATGTTTTAACCTTGCCGGTGACCAAATCCATTATCCGATCCTGTGTTAGCGGGATAGTGCTATCTGGGGCCAAGGCGTCCCCAGAAGCGGAATGTAGCCGGCTTTCATTTGGCTCGACCAGTCTTGGTCCCAAAGGAACAGGCATTGGCTGCCTCGGATTGTCATCACCCGGCTGATTAGTAGCGGCTTGTGCCTGATTGGGAGGCGCTCGAGCAATTTGAGCCATAAGCTGCATCACCACATTCGTTAAGTCGTCAATCTTCGAATAGAGCTTGGCCATCTCTTTATCTTTGCTCCTGAGCTGTTTTCGAAGCTCTTGAAGCAGCTCCTGCTCCGCAGTCCTGGGGCGGAAAGTCGGCTCTTCCTCGCTGTCCGAGCTTGACTCATGAACCGAGGGGTTTATCTGCCTATCATCCTCATCGAGAGGGTTTTCTTCATCTAGCAGGGGCGGCTGTTCTTGGGCGGCGGCAACCACATTCAGGCTAGATTGGGCTTGGGATGTGGTGGCCCCGTCCTTGCTTTTGCTGCGAAGGTTGTCGCTGGGGCGCCCGCCCGCCATATAGACCGTATGGATGATATATCCGACCGTCTTTCTATCATTGGCGGCTGATTTCACGGATCGCTGTCTTGACCCCCTTGCTTCGGTAGCTGGTAGTCGATTGAAGGCGGCTGGCCTAACCGGGTTCTTGAATGGTGCTGGCGCTTCTTTTCTGGGTTTGCCCCACTGCTTTCGTGCGGCACAGAGTGCTTGATAGACTCTTGAAGAGACAGTGTCATACTTCTTCTGTTGGGGCCGGGACACGTCTCTTTGTTGCACTGTTCGGACCGCTGTCTTCTTGATTCTGGCGGTCATGGCGTTTTTCTGAACCCACTTCAGAGGCTCGAAGGAATTGCTGATTCTTACGTCCGACTCAGCCGTCGTCGCCGGGCAACCCTGCACTTGGAACTTCACACGATTCCATTTGGCCGAAGCCTTGGCCCTCTTGTTGGCTCGATACCTGAGCCGCTTCTGCCTTAACTTTTCTGTTCTAAGCACCTGGCAGACTTCGATTCTTTGGGGAGACGCCGCATACCGGTTGATGGAGGACCTTGGAGATACGCCCGATTGTGCATTTGTTGGAGTTATCGCCTGAGCTCGTCCGCAACATTTGATGTTGCCCTTTGTACCGAAGTTCTTGCCCCCCGCTGGAGCACCAGAGAATCGTTCAGATAGCGTCTTGAGTTTCGGTTGCGGTGCCTTGGCGATCATGACATTCGGCCTCTTTCCCCTTGAAACCGGCTTGGCCACATGTTCCGCCGGGATCTCCGCCAGATGAGCGCTTCCGGCAGGGTAGATGATGACGGAGCCGAACTGGCAGGGCGGTTCCTCCCACTGTCGACTGAGGCTTGCGGGGAGAACCACACGAGCATTGATCTTGACCACGTACGGAATCGGGGTCACGTTGGAAGCTAAATTCGTCTGGGGAGACATTGTCATCGAAGGTTGATTGCTTGAAAATCTGCATTAAAAAGCATTATTTTTAGTATAAATACAGGTATGTATATTGATTGAGTTCGCATGAACGTTTAACCCGAAATATGGGAGGAGAGATTGGCCCTACCGGGCGTGCCAGAATCTGTAGGGTGTTTTTCGTCACCCCATTGAGATGGGAATACGCGCGCGCTTGTCAGGCGTACTACAGATTCCCCCTGCCTAGGGTAGGCCGGGGTTTAATGATTGTGGGGATCCGAATCTCCGGCAGCCGCGGACTAAGCTGCCGTTAATTACCCCTCGCCTTCGGGGCGAGGGAACCTCCGATTAACGGGTTAAAATGGTCATGCGAACTCAATGTGCAGTGTACGTGTATTGTGTTTTGAAAAGGGGGGGTTTGGATATATCGGGAGCCACGCAGAGTTTTTACGGGGGTCCCGCTACTCGGATAGCGGGCTGGGGGTCAAGGGGGCTAGCAGCCCCCTTGCGGGGTGCGGGGCAGCGCCCCGTTAGAAATTTTTTCTAACAGGGACAGTGTCGCGGAGTATGTGTATGTGTATATTTGTATACAAATATATATATATATATACATATATATATAAGTAAAGGGGAAAAGGCATCCAAAGGATGCGTGGGGCAACACCTTGGGCGCTGTGCGCTTAGGTGCTGTACGCTCAGGCGCAAGCGCGCCACGTGTCGGCACGTGGACGCTTTGCGCTCTGCGCGCGCGCGCCACGTGTCGGCACGTGGGCGCTTTGCGCATGAGCGCTGCGCGCAAGCGCGCACGCCACGTGTCGGCACGTGGGCGCTTTGTGCATGAACGCTGCGCGCTGGAGCGCATGCGCACTGGAACGCAAGCGCGCGCGCCACATGTCGGCACGTGGTCGCTTTGCGCATGAACGCTGCGCGCTGGAGCGCAAGCGCACTGGAGCGCATGCGCGCGCGCCACGTGTCGGCACGTGGGCGCTTTGCGCATGAGTGCTGCGCGCTGGAGCGCAAGCGCACGCGCCACGTGTCGGCACGTGGGCGCTTTGCGCTCGGGCGCAGTGCGCTGGAGAGGAAAAGAGGGCTTTTAGCCCCAAAAACTCTCGAAAGAGAAATTAGTGGAGTTAAACTCCTAAAAAAAAGAATGTTTTGGTTGGGAAAATGGTTTCCTCTTCTTCCTCCTCTGTTGGCTGGCTCAAGAGATGTGAGATCTAAAAATCTCTTCTTTTTGAGATCTAATGATAGATCCAAGTTCCCCTTTTTGGGTTTTGTGGTGAAAAACTAATTTGTTTTATATAAAGAAGAGTAAAACTCTTGATTTAATTCAAGAGAAAGAAGAAGGTTTTGGAACCTTGAAGAAGAAGGAAAGATCTCAGATCTGGAAAACTTTTTTGAGAGAGAAAAAATTATTGGGATATTTCATTATCCTTGCCTTTATAGGCCATTCATTTTACACATAGCCCCTTGGGCTTCACAAAATGGCATTTTGCCTATCCTATGGCTCATGTGCCATTTCTTTTTGCACATAAGCCATGGGCTTTACAAAAATTTGGCTTTATGCCTATTTTTCTTACATTTATCCGAAAATAAGATAAAAGAAATACAACAAAATTATTTATTAAAATTTTTTTATCTTGGCATAGGGGAAGGCCGGCCGCTTCATGTTCGGGCTCGACCCGGGCATGGGCCCACTGGATCTGGGCTTGGGCCCACTTGGCTTGGGGTTGACTTTGATTTTGACTTGGTCAACCGGGGTGTAAATTTTTACCCCAACACCGAGCAGTGAAGCTGGTCAGTTTCTCTCTTGGCGAGGTTCTGTCCGTCCTCCCTGATGCGAGGACCAGAAAGAGGGACAGTCGTTGTCGACACGTGTCACGATCGCGTGGGGAACGCGAAGCGCCGGAGTGTTGTTTCAATTTCGTATTGAGCGGCGCGATGTCTGCCGCGTGGCGGCACAGTTGCAGGTGAAACGGCTGACCGTTGAACTCCGGGGGCGTTATGGGCTATTCGCGAGATCGGGGGAAGCTTGAAGAATCCCTCGCCCTTGGCCTCCTCTAGTAGCACTGTCTGGGAGACGTTGAGCGGGGTGTATTCCTGAAACTTTGGGAGATAGGGCTTTGCCCGCTCAGGTCCCCTTCTCTCTTCCCTTGCCCTTTTCTTCTGGTCGGCTTGCTCTGCCCGGGGGAGATTCGCATTCACCTCGGATTCGAGCTAGATCTCACGCTCGGTCCAGGATTTTACCTCGGCCATGGTCTTAGGTTGCGCTAATGAAAAGGAGCGTAACCACTCTTTGTGCCTAAGACCAGACCTAAGTGCTGTGATGACGGTCTCGTCCCGGTGCTCTGGAACCTCGAGAAGGGCGTTGTAGAAGAGAGTGACATATACTTTGAACGTCTCCTTGTCTCCGCTCTTGATCGTGAAGAGATGGTCGACTGTGCATTTTTGCCGCCTGTTCCCAACGAAGTGACTGAGGAATTGGGTGGCCAGCTCATCGAAAGTTGAGATCGAGCGAGGTTCAAGTCCTCGGAACCAGTCTCGTCCGGAGTGGATGAGAGTGTTCGGGAAGGCTCGGCACTGGGCGGCATCGGAGTTATCTTGGATGCTCATTCCCGCGGTGAACGCATCTAAATGGTCTTTCGGGTCAGATTTACCGTCGAAGAGAGAGACCTTTGGGGGCTTGTTGCGGGAGGAGACGTGGACGGCGAGCAGCTCCTCGGTGAATGGCTTGATGAGCGAGTCGGCAGTGTATTTAGCCCCGTCGCTCGAGTGGTGACCTTCCCGATTCATACTCTCAATCTTCTTCTCGAGGGCATCGAGTCGGCCGTGGTATCCTGACGATTCAGCACATTCTGATCCCCGGCCTCTGCTGTTGGAGACCTGCGTCTGGGAGCAGCCCCGGTTCCTCTTAATGAGGTTCCTTAGATCCCCCAGCAAGGTGGTCTTCGAGCCGCCGTGGCGAGTCCCGTCCGCGCAACCCCGTCAAGGGAGGGGGTGTTGGTCATGCCTGAGAACAGGCGAGCTGACCGACATCTCCTCGGGAGGGAAAAGGTCGCGAAGAGGCTCAGGGTGAGGTACTCTAGCGATGGACCTCGGTGTTGAATTGTGGGGCGCCCAACGAGTCACAGAAGGTATTGGCCCGAGAGATCTGCGGTCATGGGAGGTAGTGAGGCGACGGTCGGCAGTGCCAACGCGTGCGGAGTCTTCTCTCCCCCTGTAGGGGTCCCGGTCTCGAGGGGGAGGAGCGACGACCTGGGGAACTTGCCCTGCTGTTTGGACACGGATGAGCGCCTCTACGAAAGACGCGAGTCGTTCTATCCGGCTGGCAAGGACGTTGATGGCATTCGGCGGAGGAGGTTCTTTCGCGCCTCCGTTGAGGGGGAGGCGGCGGCTGGTGCTGGGGTCGTCGTGATGATCGCTCGCCATTAGATTAAAATTGGAAGATGAACTTTTATTTTTGTGGAATCAAGATTTCCCACAGACGGCGCCAACTGACGCGGGTGGATCCGCGCTAAGATATTACCTTCCGTTGGTCTGCTGATAGCGGCGATGGACGGTTGAGATTTGATCTGGAGGCTGGCTCCTAAAGTGTGTGGATCTCAATGGGTTTGAGATTGTTTGCGCCGAGCTACCTGCAAGGAAGTCCTAGGATGGCTGTACCACCGAGGACCCTCCGACGGTCAAGTTAGAGAGAAAATCCAAGCAGAGTAACGACTTAGTGGAGTCAAAATGGCTTACTTGAACCGTCTGAAGAAAGGCTTTATATAGCGGTGGCAGCAGGCAGGGCAGGCGCGAGAATCACGTCGGCCGTTACGCTCCCGACATCACGCCCGTATGATGAGCGGGATCTCCCATTAATGGCGAGATAGACTCGTTAATGGGGGATCGTGATGGCGTGGAACGTGGGATGTGGCCGGCGGATATCTCGCGCACGGCGAGATTCGCGGGATGGCGGTTGCGCCTGTGAGCGGTGTCGTCGGTCGGTCGATGAGACCGAGGAAGATGACCTCGGCGGGAGAGCTTGCGGGCGAGCGGGTGAGCCAAGATATCTTGGTTCTGCGGTTGCCCGGAGATGAGCTGGGAAGCCGAGGAGGCCAATTTTGCAGGGGGCTTGGAGGTGAGCCAGCATTTTTTTGTGGGACGGGCACAGGAGTGGCTTGGTCGGCCACTGTAGGTCATTTCTTGTGAGCTTTGGGACACGTCATCTGCCACGTGTCATGATCTGAGAGATCACCGATATCGAGCATCATCACCAACGGTATGATTTGCCAAAGAAGTCATATCGAGAGAAAAATATATTTAACATCTAAAGGATTAATATACAAATATAATGTGTTGGTTGAAATATTCATGAAATATGCTCGTCCTATTTGCTTAAAGAGACATATACATTATTTAGAATTTTTTTAATGTCAGGAATTCAAACTAATAAACTAATATACTTGGCATCCAAACACACAAACAATGAAGGATACTGGGTCCACACCCTCCATCGGCCTGTTGTCACCGTCTGCTGACGTTTCTTGTCGTCATCTATTACCGTCCACTGACCGCCACCGCTGTCCTCCGCCGGCTGGAATGAATTGCTGGGACATCACATTCCCAAATGTGTGGATTCTTGTAATCTTTCAATTCTTATACCAAACATCCTCTTATTAAAATAAACTATCTTTATAATAAACTAATTTGGCATACAAAGTGGAAATTTCAATAATTCCACTTTAGTCCTCAGTAACTCAACATTCTTATTATAAAATTTGGATTATATAGGTATATTTGAGATTCTTATGAAGTTGTGAAGGCAATAATTGAAAATCATAAAAAGACAAAATTTTGATATTTCCACTTTTACCCCCCTCTCACTTAACATTTTTAGCATAAAATTTGGATTTTATAGGAAATTTTGTGATGAAGTTACAACGACAATAATAAAAAATAATTAAAATGGCAAATTTTCAATTTAATTACATTTTTGCCACCTCTCAAGAATTATAGTATTGCCATCAACTCAAAATATCTGTTAGGTTTTCACTAAAATATCATAAATTCCCAATGTTTATATAGATAAATGCCATAAGATTTTTTCAAATAAATACCATGAAATTTAAATAGATACCATAAACTTTTTTCAAATAAATACCATGAACTTATCAACGTTTTTTAAATAAAAACCATGGACATTTTAATTTCAAATCAATACCATGAATTTCCAACATTTTTCACATAAATACTATGGGCTTTACTTATTACAAATATATAGAAAGAACTTTTAATGTTTCTCAGACAAGTATTATAGATTTGTTTTAAATTAAAAATCACAATCTTTGATATTTTGATAGATACTGTGGGCTTCCTTTACTATAAATAAATATCACGAAATTTGTTTATTATAGAAAAATGATGAATTTTAGATAAAAGGTTAGAAATTTGTTTTCTTTTAGCTAATAACTCAAAATCTCAAGTGGATTTCCACTAAAATACCATGAATTCTTAAAGTACTTAAGATAAATGTCAAGAGACTTTTTATTACAAATAGATGCCATGAATTTCAAATAGATACCATGGACATTTTTCAAAAAATATCATGAACTTCCTAAAGTTTTTTAAATAGTGAAAGTGTGTCTTAGCACCACCACTAAGTTTCAAGGAGTATCAAGTATGCAATTTTAAAAAATCTAGAGTGCTAAGGCATACAATCCAAGAATCGAACTAAAGAATTAGGGTTTGTAAGCAAGAAAACAATTTCTAAACTAAGTGAAGAGATTTACAAATTTTGTAGACCAAGTCCTTCACTTCTAAAGCTCTAAGTAGTAGTCCCTAGAACTCTTCTTGGCTCCACTTGAGGAAAGGATCGAGCTTGCTTTATACTCTTCGAAACCGAAGATGATCCACCTTGAAGTCTCTCTAACTCAAGGTTACTCTTCACTAATCAAGATATCAGTGAAGCAAGCAACCTATACTAAAGAGCTAGGATAGTGTAGTTTGATGAAGTAGGAGTTTTGATCACTTTAGAAATCTTCTTCTCTTTCTTTTTCCAACTCAAGAAAAACCCTAGAGAGCTCAAGAGAAGGAGATGAACATGAGTGTGTGAGTGTTAATCAATGAGAGAATGAACCATAAGCTAGAGATAAGGTTGGGGTGAATAAATATCTAAGAATAATAAAAAAAAAAGATGAGTCATGGCTTCTCAATACTTCTCCAAGCATCCAAAGACATGACTCATTTCTTATCTTTTTTATTTTCTTTAAACAAAAAATCACCCCTATAATCTTTAGCTCTAGTGTGAGTCTTATACACCCATGTTCTATGTATCATCAACCATAATACATAATCTATTTATATAAACACACACACACACACACACACACACACACACATATATATCAAGAGAAGAAAATCTTTAGTGAGCTATATTAGTTAATATATATGTATATATCAAATTATTAAATCAACACTTGATTCAATAATACGGTTATATCATATATAACCGACTAATATCATTTATATATATGTATATCATATTATCAAATCAACACTTGATTCAATAACCCGGTTATATTATATATTACCGACTAATATTCAATACTAGATACTAAATCAACACTTGATTCAATTATCCGATCATATCATATATAACCGGCCAATATCAAATATATATACATATACCAAATCATTGAACCAACACTTGATTCAATCATCCGGTTATATCACATATAACCTAACTGATATCAAATATCGTGAGATTAGAATACGGTATCATATACTCGTATTTAATCAAGCTCCTGCACATATCACCATATGTGCCCTATTTCATTTCGCTTGAGCTAGGAAACCTCTGTATGAGACTCTAAACACTCGTCAATACGCCAGCAGTAGGTAATGATCGCATCAGATACCCACAAGCCGTCAGCAGTACTAGCTGGACGTAACGGCTACCCAAGTATTGAGCGAATAGAAAATCAACAAGCAAACGTGTCCAAACTCCCATAAAGCTTACAAGCAACACTTACTGTACAATCCGATCTCTTCGTCTGATATGTCGCATATCGAGTTTAGGGGTGGAATCGTCAGACCCTAGTAACTTAATAAGTCATGCCGATGTGTGGCCTATAACCGTCTGAGAAACTACTGATAACACTTACCCGTAAATCTCAGCATCTCTAACCAGGGACTTGCTGTTATAGCCAATCGAGTATAGCGCAACATCATCTTCTAATACCGGGAGAGACGAAACCCTTCCATCGCTCACCGCCTTCATATGACTCGGGATTGTACCCAAAATCCACCTGTTTGCACGACTCCTTTGAGCCATGGTGGGGAGGAAATCAAAGCACAGTGAGAACCACACAAGACACTATGACTATCTCGGGTTTACAGACTAACCTGTACAAATGTCACTAGAGAACTGCTATCTGACGATAGGTATGTTACCATCTATAAGTTCTCGGCGAGTCCTGTTTGGTGTACCCGTTCTCTAATGAGCACCTGTGTACAATCTTTGATGTCAAACACCAATGACTGTAGGATCAACTATCACCCCATACAGGGTCAAGAAACGTACACACTAGTCTATTTTAGAATATCGATGCCTTGTCTCGATACTCCCTCGACTAGGAACTGTTAAAGGATGCTTTTGTGGATTACACAAGCCCCACTAGTATGATCTGCATCATAGTCCTGATAGTCAAGCCGACATCCTAAGGGCTTTATCAATATGTATCAGAGAGACAGTATAATAATACAAGCGTACATGTTAAGATAAATAGCAACCAGATAGCATACTATCATGTCGAGCAAGAAAGTCCTCTATATATATGTCCAAGCATCCACTATATCATACAATAATGTCCTCTAGGGCATACATATTCCTAACAATCTCCTACTTGTACTAAGGCCAGTTGTTGTAGTATCTCATACCCAACATCCCAAAAAGTTTCTCAAACTGTGTCTGGGGGAGGTCCTTCGTGAGTGGATCCGCTGTCTTGTCTTTTGTATCAACTCTCCTGACCTCGATCTCTCGGCGATCAACTATCTCCCGGATCAAGTGATACCGTCTCAGAATATGTCTGGATCGCTGATGGGACTGGGGTTCCTTGGCCAAAGCCACAGCTCCATTGTTATCACAATACAAGGGTATTGGATCATCAATGGATGAAACCACATCAAGTTCAGCAATGAACTTCTTCATCCAGACAGTCTTTTTGGCAGCATCGTTGTCAGTGATGTATTCAGCCTTCATCATCAAGTCTGCTACGGTATCTTACTTGAAACTCTTCCATCATACCGCCCCTCCATTGAGGGAGAAGAAAAAACCCGAGATCGACTTGCTCTTGTCCTTATCACTCTGGAAGCTTGAATCAGTAAAAGACTCCACTTGGAGTTCTCCGTTACCATACAACAAGAACATTTTTTTTAGTCCTTCTCAAATACTTAAGAATGTTCTCACAGCTGTCCAGTACTTCTCCCCTGGGTCTGATTGATATCTACTGCAGAAGTATAGCGTATCATTGTCATGCGAGTCCTCTCCAAATCAGTCTTGGGAGACATCTCTTTGGAGAGAGTGATTCCTTAACAAGCGGGTAAATTATCACGCTTAGAATTTTCCATACTAAACATCATTAGTATGGTGTCAATGTACCTGGATTGGGACAATCCCAACATCCGTTTAGATCTATCTCTATAGATCTTAATTCCCAGGATGTAGGAGGCATCATCTAGATCTTTCATGGAGAACTTTTGTGATAAGAAGAGCTTGACCGAGCGTAGCATAGGAACATCATTTTCTATCAAGAGTATGTCATCCATGTACAATACGAGGAAGACAATCATACTTTCTACAACCTTTTTTGTATATATAAGGTTCATCTATGCTTTTGATGAAGTTAAACTCTTTGACTGCTACATCAAAACGGATGTTCCAGCTCCGCGATGCCTGCTTTAATCCGTAGATTGATTTAAGCAGCTTGTACACTTTTCCGCTGCTCCCACTGTCTATGAAGCCCTCTAGTTGTGTCATATACACGCTCTCTTCTAAATCACCATTTAGAAAAGCGGTCTTAACGTCCATCTGCCAGATTTCATAGTCATGATATGCAGCAATGGCAAGTAGGATCCTGATAGACTTAAGCATAGCCACTGGAGAAAAGGTTTTATCATAACACCTGGTCGTCGACGAAAACTTTTTTCTACAAGTTTAGTTTTGAAGGTCTCAATCTTTCCATCTACACTAAGTTTCTTCCTAAAATTTCACTTGCTCCCAATGAGTTTTACCCCTTCAGGAGCAACTTCCAAAGTCCATACTTTATTGGTGTACATGGATTCTATCTCAGATTGCATAGCATCCAGCCATTTCACAGAGTCTCCACTTCTGATGGCCTGCTCGAAACTAGTTGGGTTATCATCTTCCATGATGCAATCCTCGCTTCCACCGTCTATGAGAAAACCTTAGTATCTCTCAGGTGGATGAGGAACACTACTGGATCTGTACATCGGCTGAAGTTCGTCGGGGACTGTTGAATCCTCCGGTTCTACCAAATCTTCTATTGCAGTTTGTATATCTGGAACTTCTTCCAGCTCTACCTCATTACCACTAATTTCTTTCATAAGAAATTTCTTTTCTAAAAAGGTGGCATTCCGAGAAACAGACACCTTTTGTTCCTCGATATGGTAGAAGATATACGCTCGTGAATGTTTGGGATATCCAACAAACTTACACAGAACATACCTTACCTCGAGCTTGTCTGGATTTTGCTTTTTAACATAAGCCGGACAACCCCATATCTTAATGAAATTAAGACATGGTCTCTTCCCTTTCCATATCTCATATGGAGTGGTAGACACTGATTTGGTCAGAACCCTATTCAATAGTTATGCAGCTGTCTCAAGTGCATAACCCTAAAAGGAAATAGGTAACTCAGTATCGCTCATCATAGAGCGCACCATATCTAATAGAGTGTGATTCCTCTGCTCCAATACTTCATTGTGCTGCGGTGTATATGGAGGAGTAAGCTGAGAGAGAATCCCATTTTCTTTTAGATAATCTCGGAATTCCATACTTAAGTATTCTCCTCCTCGATCAGATCAAAGGATTTTAATATTTTTACCCATCTGGTTCTCTACTTCATTATTATATTTCTTGAATTTCTCAAAAGCTTCAGATTTGTATTTCATCAGAAATACATGTCCGAATTTGAGAGATCATTGGTGAATGTAATGAAGTACGAGAAACCATTCCTAGCATGTATAGACATACGAACGTATACATCACTATGTATCAGTCCCAAGAGTTCAGTGGCTCTTTCTCCGTGTCCCGTAAACGGAGTTTTGGTCATCTTACCTTTGAGACATGACTGGCAAGTCTCATAAGAGGTAAATTCGAACGGATTCAAATATCCATTTTTATGCAACTTAGCTAGTCCGGTCGTATTGATATGACCAAGTCTACAATGCCAGAAAAAAATTTCGTTCATTTCTGAACTTTTCCTCTTATGTGTGCTCTGTATATTTAGAACTGTATTTTGATTTAGAACGTATATACCATTACATAACGTACCAAACCTAATCAACACTTGATTTAGGAAAATGTTCATAACATTTTTCTCTAGTGCAAAGTTATATCCTTCTTTATCTAATAAAGAAACGGATATTATGTTACACATCATCGTCGATACGTAATAACAGTCGTTCAAAATCAATGTATTACCATTTGGTATTACAAGGTGATATTCGCCGACAGCTTCGGCAGCAACAATTGCTCCGTTCCCTACTCTGAGGGGCATATCACCATTTCCCAGTAATCTACTTTTTCTTAACCCTTATAACATATTACAAATAGAGGACCCTGATCCGGTATCTAATACTCAGGACGTAGAGCAAACTGAGCAACGGCTCTCAATAATAAACACATGTGAAGAAAATGCATCAGAATGCTCTTTCTTCGTTCGGGTTGTATGGGAATCCATGCATTCCCCTATCCCTTGCTCGGACTTATGAAAGCCATAAGATAGAGCGGAACCAACGTTCCCCGGCTCAGTATAATAAGCGGATTCGGTCAATACATCCATATTATTATCTTGATTAAGGCGTGTCATGGTCGCTACCTGGAGAGAGAGAAGAAAACACTTTAGCGTGCGCTCTTTCAAGATTAGATTGGTTATTATCTTATCTAATCAGGATGACTCCCATTATTTTTATCAAATCTTCCTTCAAACCCTAAAAGGTAAGATTAGCCGGGATTAATTACACCTACTAATTCGCCAATCGGTCAGCCAGGCAGGTATTAGTACTCCGAGAGAGTCTTCCCATGCTTTCGCATAGAACTAATTAAATAATCTCGTTTCCGCAGGGGCATAACCCCGTCAACACCTTTCTTAGACACCTACTGGATTAGCTAATTGTAAAGTGGAAAACTCTCCCAGGGGTAACTTTTAGTCACAGTGGGTATTGGGTTCCAACTATCATATAGAAGGTATGCAATCTCATTGCAAATTTCAACACTTGAAATTCCCAATATCTGTTTTTACTCCTAATAACTTATGACCTTGACGGAGGCCAACAAACCATAGGCCACTAGTCAAGTTCATCCCATCATTTCATGATTGAATTAAACCCACTCGCACGACCCTTGACGGAGGCCAACAAGTTCGTACGACTAACCTAATCCAATCGCATCATATGCTGCTGATAAGCACTAATCAGCTACCGCACACTACGCCTTGACGGAGGCCAACAAACACAGCACAAATACTAAATAGTCCTTATCTGAAATGACGGAGGGCTATGACTAGTTTTGAAGAAAACCTTTAACGTAATGAACTTGATATCGTTGTAGAAGCTAGTGATTTGAAAAGGAGTGGTTTAAACTCCGCTTTTAAAATCGAGTAGTTTTAAAAACAAACCAAGTGGGTTGTAGCATATGCTAGTTTTGCTAAAGAGATCATTCCCGGTGAAGAGATCTAGGCTCTTTCCTCATCGAATGAGCTGCTGGATATTCATAAAGGAATACCGCGATGCAAAGCAAGAACTAGAGCTAACTTTTTGAAAATTTTGATTCTACAACATTTTTAAGTTTCTTTTCTATTCATTAATCTCATTAATGACGTCCCATCATTTATGTTTCCTAAACATCACAGAAGAAATGAAAATAAAACACACATATATGCCATCCGCATTCGCCACAGGGAACTGGGTCTTCACCGTAAGGTTACTTAAGTTACAGCAGGGCGGGGTCAAGACTAGCGCGGATGCAAAACATATATAGTGTCTACTAGTATATCATATATAAGTAGCATTCGTCTCACGCAGTTTATATGATCACATCATACACAGATTCAGTAGAAGCAAATATATGAAATACAGAATATACTAGGAGATCCGTGTTTTAGATTAAGCCAGCAATGAAAAACACGGATTCCACGGTCGTGATGAATAGCCAAACCCACATCCCTAGACTCCTACGAGAGTGTTGTTTACCGCCGAAAGATGGACTGAGACGCGGAAGGCGTCTAGACTGAATTTGGGGGCAAATTCTATTTAGATTTATCCGTCCACCTCTTCGAACATGCCAAGTTGATTTATGGAACCGTATATCGGAGGTTTGGACGGATGCGGCCGTTGTAACAGACTTCGTCAGATTCCCCCTCGTTTGCGAGGGGTTTTTGATTGTGGGGACGCTCTTCCCTGTAGGCGCAAGCCCCTGCAGTTAATTACATCACCGCATCACGATAACCACTGTCTCCTACTCCAGAAGTTCACTTCGTGTCGTGTGTGCTTGTTTTATTATTGGTTTGCCCGTGGATCGTATATGGAGACAAATTTATGTCGTCGCCCGTAGGGTGTGGATTAGTCCAAATCCGTATATATTAGATTTGGGTTTGTTTTATTTAAGGATCGTTAATCTGATTTGAGATTAAGATCAACTTAAATGTATATGAGCAGTTGGGGCTCGGTTGGTTTTTTGTTAAGAATACGTTAGTCCAATTTGAGACTAAGATCCACTTAACAAGGTTTTAGGATCATTTTTATTTAAAATCCAACAAAAGAGCATTTGGGCTCTATTGTTTTAGTTTAAGAACGTTTCGATCCGTTATCGCCATTTTGGAGGTGAAGTTTTAGTTTAAGGACGTCTCGGTCCGTTGTCGCCATTTTGGAGGCAACGATTAATTTAAGCGACATTTCGGTCCGTTGATCACCATTTTGGAGGTGACAGTTTTAGTTTAAGGACGTCTCGGTCCATTGTCGCCATTTTGGAGGCAACGATTAGTTTAAGGACATTTCGGTCCGTTGATCACTATTTTGGATGTGACAATTTTAGTTTAAGGACGTCTCGGTCCATTGTCGCCATTTTGGAGGCAACGATTAGTTTAAGGACATTTCGATCCGTTATCGCCATTTTGGAGGCGAAGTTTTAGTTTAAGGACGTCTCGGTTCGTTGTCGCCATTTTGGAGGCAACAATTAATTTAAGGGACATTTCGGTCCGTTGATCACCATTTTGGAGGTGACAATTTTAGTTTAAGGACGTCTCGGTCCATTGTCGCCATTTTGGAGGCAACGGTTAGTTTAAGGACATTTCAGTCCGTTGATTATCTTGCACGCACGTGTATTTGTTACGTGACAGGATGAGCAACGATGATATGGGATGCACCCAGTTTGGGGTGTGGTTTGATTTGGGGTGTGCACATCAGTTTGGGCAGTGCACCAAAAGCTGTTGGTTGTCGGGATCCGACACCTCTCTAAATACATTAAGGAATTACAACGACATGTATCAGTGGTGTAGAGAGATGTATCCTGAACCAATTCCCGTATTTGAGGGAAAAAGGAATTAGTGGAAAACCCAGAAATTATTAGTCATATTTTGAGACTAAGATTTCTTCGGGAGGATGTGGAATGAATATCATTTTGGATATCATCAGTTGAAAGATCAATAGTCGTATTTGGGACTAAGATCAACTTTGGCTTGGTCCAAAGTGCTAAGTACTTGTTTGGGCTCTGTTTAATCAGTCCCCTTTTCGTACAAAGAATGTTGAGCACTTATATAAGTTCTGATGCTCATATATAATCATGTGGGGCTTTCAATCATGGAGATTGCCCAATAAGTGTAAAACAATTTACCCCCTTTGTCTTTACATGGAGTGATGGGCACTCTTTATGGCACCCACGTGCGAAGCATGTGAGGCGCTAGGCGCTGTCTAGTGAGTGCTAAGCACTCTTCCATTCTGTGGCGCCCACGTGAGGCGCTGGGCGCTGGGCACTGCTCATTGAGTGCTAAGCACACTTTTCTTCTATAGCGCCCACGTGAGGGGCACGTGGGGCGCTGGATGCTGAGCGCCTCTCAATGAGTGCTAGGCACTCTTTTTTTCTGTGGCGCCCATGTGAGGAACACGTGAGGCGCTTAGCGTTGGGTTCTTTCTTTTATGAGAAACATATTTCTCTTGAGAAATTCAATTCCTAATTCTTTTCTGAATCTCAAGAACAAGTTCCTCCCGATGAGAAGTAAATTCTCAACTTGTATGAGACTTGTCTTGTGGATCTCAAATCCAGAGAAAAAACTAAGTTCTTTTTTAAAAAGATTAAACCTTTAGATATGTAAATGAGATGATCTTTGTTCTTCTTATTTACCTAGAGTTTTTGAGGAGGGAGAGCTTCCTCTCTGTTTCTTTTTGAAGCTCTCTTCATTTTTTTAAAGCTTATAGGGGGCTTCTTCTATCTCAAACTTGAAGTCTTAGGTCTTTTATATACTAGAGGCAAGTTTGTTAATTAGTTTTTGAAGAAATCTCTCATTAAGAGATCCTAATTGATTTGAGGAGTTTACCCACCATTGGAATTTTGATCCAAGGGTTTCTGTTTTACAGAACAAGATTGGAGAAATATTTTCCCTTGCACAGAATTTATTCTGTAAAACGGTGATTTTTTAATCACCGTTGGATTTTTAATCCACCGGTTCTCTGTTTTACAGAGGGCAATCTTTCTTGTTTAGAAAGATTAAGAAAATATATCCAATAATAGAAATTTATTCTATAATCCAATTTGGGAAATGTTTTTTCCCGACAGAATTTCATTCTGTATTTTTGACGATTTATCATTTCCGTTGAATCTTTGATCCAATGACTTTGGTTAACAGAGAGTATAATTTAATTCTAATTGGACGTTGGCGCTCACGTGTTGTGCACGTGGGCGCTACTCAAGCTTTTAATTCTTATAATGGGTATTCATGTGTTTTGCACATTGACGCCCGCGTGAGGAGCACGTGAGGTGCCACCATAGAATTAATTCCTATTAGATTGGTCTTGGTGCTGGCGCCTGTGTGAGGAGCACGTGAGCCGCTACCATAGATTAATTCCTATCAGATTGGTCTTGGCGCTGGCGCCCGCGTGAGAAGCACGTGAGATGCCGTCTCACGCCCCGCTTCCCAAAATACGGAAAACGAGGGATGACTAGGCCAGCCATGCTCCTACGGTCAAGGAATCATCCCGCCGTAGTCACACTTCGGCTTCTAGCACTACATGGTAATCAGTAAATAAAGCACAGTATTAAAGGAATCACATCACTAATTTATTATATTAAAATTCCATCGTTCACAAATTACAGATAATAAGAACAATAACTAACCAAGTTCAATCTCACGATCACTTTTATGGAAAGCAGTAAATGAAGAAAGGTACACCAAACTATATCTCCGTGAACTCAAAGGGTAGATCCGTCTCCTGTGCTGGTCCTCCTGCGGAATCTGAGCATGCATACTCAGGTCGTCAGAACGACACAATAACAATATTATTATAATAAGATGAAACAGGTATATGAGCTAATACTGGTATAGGAACAATGCAAGTAATCACTATGTCACTATATGATGCAGAATATGTTATGTGTCCCTATCGGTCTCTAGGTCATGTTTGAAATCACATAGTGGAAGGAGGATCATGTTTAACAGGAGTCTCGTACATACCCGAGACAACGGCCCACATGCCCGGGACATAACCCTGTCAGCCGGATCGCTAGATCCTACCCTACACGTATCAGTATCACGGTTCGAATGATCATCCTCTAAACACGGTCCCGCTAAATACGACACTCTTTCTACTTTGATTTCCCCTTTTTCCCCGGGTTCTCACTAGTTATAATCTTGATTTAGTCGTGTACGAGTATACCAATGGCACGGTTTTATCACTGTTCACTGTATTAATCACTGTCACGAATATTCACTTTCCATTGGTGTACTCGTCACTCCTAAACCAACATCTATCACGTACGATAATGCAATGTTCACACGCACTAACACTGAATATATGGCAAGGGTACGATATATGTATGTATGCTACCAATAAGCTATGTATGTTATGAATCAACATGCATGTCATTGACTAAAATAAATTGCATAACTTAATATATTAAGAATTCAACAAAATGATACAAGTAAAATAAATAGAACACTCAGTCAGAAATTTATCAAAATTTGTTTCAGTTCAATCGGGATTCCGGTTTTCAAGATATAGCTGTTTTATTTTAAGTGCTCGCGGCTGGAAATTCAATTTCAGAACTGAACGTCCGTTTCGCGGCACGAATTTCACCCAGTTGAGCTCAGAATTTAGCGATGTTGCAGTTAAATGAAATCTAGGGTTTTCAATATAGTATTCAACGCAATAGACGGATCCTCAATCGCATCTGTACGTTGAAAGTTATACACAGTTTAACCTCAGTGTGTCATTTCAGAATCTGTTCTGGACAGTTATACGTTCTGCCCTTTTAAATATAGTTTAAAATAGCAAACGGCGATGAATCGGAATGGAACCACCAGTTTTGTTTAACTAACAGAAATATCTTTAATCTACTACAGGGTTCCGCAACATACGACTTCAGAAAACACAGTGACGCAGGTCTTGAGACAGAACACAATAATCAGAAACGCTCTGGACTGCAGTCCAGAGTCGCATTCCGATCTAATTATCATCACAGTTACAGAACAGAAATCATCATAATTTTACATAGGATTAAAGTTCGTCAAGTCGTCTTCGATTTAAGCCCTCGAAGGTATCATTCCAATAAGTATATAATTTACGGTGATTTTATTCATTTTCAGATATGAGAAAATTTCTAGTTTAACGGCATATTTGGGGGTATCAATTTTTATCACTAACAATCGCATTTTCCAGCGAGATTCATACACGATATTTGTCATCTAATGGGCCAACAGAAATTATCAGTTTCCGTCAAAATAAACAATCATTTCCATGAGAGACTAGCATCGAACACCTAGGTCATGATACATATCGGTAATCGGTAAGTTTATAAACTATATGATCTAGGTTTGTAACACAACTATATTAGCATGAAGCAAGTAAACACCTGCCTGGAAACGTCTCGGGGTCGTACGGCAGCAGTGGCGTCACGGACGCGTGACGTACGCCGTGTAACGGATTCTCGCGAGCTTGGTTCGAAACACGGGTTTTACGTCGGAGTTTCCCGGAGTCGTCTTGTGCGCGCTGGAAGTGTAGAGTAGGCTCTGTGGATCTCTTGAGTAGTGCTGAGATTGACGATGGTCGGCGGCGGCGCTCCGGCGAAGTGCAACGGTGAAATGTTTGGAAATGGGTTTGGGTGATCTTGGGTTTTGTGTGGTTTTGGAGAGAGGGAGAGATTAAGCAGTGGGGCTTGGGAATTGTGGTGAGGGTGATGATGCTGAGGAGGTGGAGGTCGACGACGTGGTGGGGGTCGCCGGCGTCGAGGAGGCGTGCAGGGATGACTCGAGCTCGATCGGGTAATGGGTTTCTGTGTGCAGAGGTTGGATTGATGGAGGGGCTCGGGTTGATGAAGTGTGAAGCCTTAGAGGGAGAAGATTGGTGGAGGAGGAGTGAGGGATCACTGCGGGTTGTCGAGTGTCGTCGCCGCGGCGAAGTGAGGAAAATTTTGTGCTCGGTGAGTTTTTTGTGAGGGGGAGAAATGAGGTATAGATCTGGGAAAATGAGGGGAGAAGCGAGTGTGAAGGAGTTAATGGAGACGAGGAGGTGTATGCGTCGTGGTTGTAACGGCAGCAGGGGCGTGAGCGTGGGCGTGAGGCGCGGCTGGGAGGATGGGATTGCGCACGTGAACAGGGGAGGTTACCGTTGGGGAATAAAGAAGAGGAACAGTAATGGGGTCGGGTGAGTTAAGGAAAGTGGGAAAGGGATTGGGCTTGGTTTAAATTTCAAAACAATTCCTTTTACAGAACTTCGTGGGCTGCAGGGGAGAAACGGGCCGGCACAATTTCAAAATAATTTTGAGTGGGCTGAGGGAAAATAAAGGGAACGGGCCGGGGATTTATAAGGAAATTTATTTCAAAAAAATGTGTGGGCTGAGATGAAACGGGCTGGGGAATTTTATAAGGAATTTATTAAGGGTTTTATAAAGGAAATGAATGAGTGGGTTAGGGTTTTGTAAAATAGTTTGTTTGTTTTTAACTTTTGGTTTGAGTTTGGTTTTCCAATTTATCTTGGGTTTTAGGGTTTGGAAAAAATATAAATATTAAGCTTAAACAACCAATTCAAAATATGAAGGAAAAGAAAAGAAACCACTGGAAATCAGAGAATATGAAACTTTTATTAGAATGGAAACGGGGATTTACATCATACCCTCCTTAACAAAAATTTCGTCCTCGAAATTTAACGAAGATACAAGAAACAATGTACTAAACAAAGAGATGTGGATAACGATCATGGATGTCTTCCTCCCGCTCCCAGGTGGATTCTCCTGGGGAACGACCGCCCCAAGACACTCGGACTAACGGAATGACCTTATTCTTCAGCACTTTCTCTCTGCGGTCGAGGATGGTAGTAGGCTGCTCCTCGTATGACAGATCGGTTTCCAAAACTAGTTCCGAATAGTCCAGGACATGTCTCTCATCCCGGACATAACGCCGCAACTGTGACACGTGGAAGGTATTGTGCACACCAGCTAGCGATGGAGGCAAGGCAAGTCGATAGGCCACCTCTCCTACTCGCTCTAGCACCTCAAAAGGTCCGATAAAGCGATGACTAAGTTTTCCTCTTCCTCCGAACCTGATAACTCCACGAGTAGGGGAAATCTTCAAGAACACATGATCTCCGACTTCGAATTCTAGTGCCCTTCTGCTGGTATCTGCCCAACTCTTTTGTCGACCCTGAGCCGTCTTAATACGTTGCCTGATCATTTGGACTTTGTCGACTGTCAGCATAATGAGTTCGGGGCCCAGTAGTCTTCGTTCTCCCACATCATCCCAACATACTGGGGATCGACACTTCCGCCCGTGTAGTGCTTCAAAAGGAGCCATCTGAATACTAGCCTGATAACTATTGTTGTAAGAGAACTCGACTAGGTGCAGATGGTCCTCCCAGGAACCCTGAAAGTCCAACATACAGGCTCTCAACATATCCTCGAGCGTCTGAATCGTACGCTCGGATTGTCCATCCATCTGTGGGTGATAAGTGTTGGATATATGTATGCCCTAGAGGCCATTATGTGATAGTGGATGTATCTATACATGTATATATATTCAGTTTGCATTCTTGCTCGACATGATAGTATGCTATCTGGTTATTCTTTATCTGACATGTTGATTTGATCATGCTTTTATTCATTCATACATGCTGATGAAGCCCCGAGGATATCGGCTTGACTACTCTGATTATGATGGAGATCATACTAGTGGGACATCTGTAGTGTATAAGCATATCCTGGAACGTCCCTAGTCGGAGGTATATCGAGACGAGGCATTGATATACCAGAGTAGACTAGCGTATATGATACTAGACCCATACGATGGGCGATGAATGTTCCCACATTCATCGATGTTTGACATCAAGATCATATACGGGTGCTCAGTGGTGACTGGGTACACTGGACGGACTCACCGAGAACTCCTATATGGAATTATATCTATCGTCGGATAGCAGTTCTCAGGTGACACTGGTACAGGTTAGTCTGTAGACCCGAGATCGTCATGGAGTCTTGTGTGTTCTCCCACCGCACTTTGATTGCCATCCTACCACGGCTCTACTGAGTCGTGCAAATAGGTGACCGTTGGGTACAGTCCCGAGACACACGAAGACGATGAGCGATAGGAGGGGTTTCGTCTCTCCCGGTATTGGGAGTTGATGCTGTGCAGTGCCCGACTGGTTATAACAGCAAGTCCCTGGCCAGGGCTGCTGAGATTTGCTGATAAGTGTTATCAGTAGTTTCTCGATCTGTTATAGACCATTCACCGACACGACTTATTGAGTTATTGGGGTCGACGTGACCATCCCTAGGCTCGATATGCAGCATATCTGACGAAGAGACCGGACTGTACGGTAGTGTTACCGGATGGCTCGACGGGAGTTGTAGCAGGTTCGCTTGTTGTCTTCTGATCGCTCAATACCCGGGTGGCCGTTACGTTTAGCTGACCGCTTGCGGCTTGAGGGTACTTGATATGATCATTACCCTCTGCCGGCGTATTGACGAGTCTTAGAGTCCCACAGAGGAGTTACCCAGTCCAGGCGAAACGTTGTGGTGCGCATATGCGATATGCGCATGCACCCGATTGAAATGTACGTATATGATACCGAACATTGATCGGGTGAACTGCTTTTGGTGGGGTCATATGAGATATGACCGGATTGATAAATCAAGTGTTGATTTATCATTTAACCATTAGTTTTCTCACTTAAAACCTTTCTAGGGTTTGATGGATGTAAGCATGCATGCATGTGTTTCTTTATTTTCATTCTAGTTTCATGCACATGTGAATGTGCATACATGCATACATACATACACCCATCCATCATGGTTGTTAGCATATGGAAATGGTGGCAATGCAAGACTTACACCATGGATTAAATAATGGATAATTATTTAATTTTGGTTTTAAAGTTAAATGAAAAAGAAAAGGATAATCATGTTAGTTTCCACACTCTTCTTCTAACCTAACCTAGCTCAACTACCACTAACCTATGGTTATCCTTCTCTTTATCATTCTAAACCCAAGTTAAATTAACTATCTATCATTTAATCATGGTTGAAGTCAAGAAGGAATAAAATATATATAGTGATATATATTTCTTTCTCTTGTTTAACTCAAGGTTATCTTTTTACCTCTTGCAAAAAAAAGGCCACCATCTTCATCTTCCTTCATCTTTTCCTCTCTAGGTTTTTCTAGTGAGTTAAATACAATCAAAGAAAGGTTTTTGAAGTGAGATCCAAAGCCACAACACCATTCTACTCAAGTCTAGCCAACTTGATTAGAGTGTTTCCTTTGATTTTACAAAGTAGCGAGCTTGGACGGAGATCTCCGTGGTGGATCGTCGTGGACACAAGGGGAGTTCAAGAGGACCTCGATTCAACACCCAAGACACCAAGGAGTCTTGCAAAGGGGAGCTACAAAGGTTGTAGCCTTCAAACCCTAGTCTTTACTAGCTTAAAGTTTTGATAACCCTAATTTTCTAGGATCTATCCTTTGCATGTTAGCTTAGCACCTTAAAAATACAAACTTTGAGACATGTGATGCTTGAAAACTCTTCATAGGGTGCTATACTAACCTTACAATAAGTTGTGCTGAATTTAAGGCGGGTTCCCAAACTCTCCTGTAAGCTCTTCCAAAAGTGCGACAAGAATCTCGTGTCCCGGTCTGACACAATGCTGACTGGAACACCGTGAAGTCGCACAATCTCCTGCATATATCTTTCAGCCAGTGATTCTGTCGACTGTCCCACTCGGAAAGGTAGGAAGTGTGCAGCTTTTGTGAGGCGATTGACGATAACCCAAATAGCGTTATTGCCTCTAGGGCTTCGTGGTAAGGCTGTCACAAAATCCATAGTAATATGCTCCCACTTCCATTCAGGTATCGGCAATGGTTGTAACAATCCTGCTGTCCTCTGATGTTCCGCCTTCACCTGCTGACATACCAAGCTCCTGGATACGAACCTCGCAATTTCCCACTTCATTCCGTTCCACCAAAAGTGCTGCTTTAGGTCCTGATACATTTTTGTACCTCCTGGATGCACAGAATAAGCTGAACTTTGTGCTTCAGCCAAAACTTCTTCTCGAACATCTCCTTTAGGTACGCAGAGTCTGCTACCGAATCTCAGAGAGCCATCTTCATGTATAATCAAATCCATTCTCAGTCCAGCTTCCACTTGCTCTCTGAACTTTTGCAATCGGGGATCATCCGCTTGTGCAATCTTGATGCGATCCACCAGGGAAGATTGCACCTGTAGTTGCCAAAATTGACCGAGTGCGTTCGGCGTAACTACCTCAAGTGCAAGTCTCTGGAAATCCTCAATAATGCTCCTCTGATTGGTCAACATCATGACCGCTGGTTTGCGACTGAGCGCATCTGGTACAACATTGACCTTCCCCGGGTGATACTGAAGGTCCAAATCATAATCTGCCATTAGCTCTAGCCATCGGCGCTGCCTCATGTTCAGTTCCTTCTGAGTGAATACATATTTCAAACTTTTATGATCCGTGTATACCTCCACTTTCTCACCCAAAAGATAGTGCCTCCAAATCTTCAATGCAAAAACTACCGCAACTAATTCCAAGTCGTGCGTAGGGTAGTTCTTCTCATGGTTTCTCAGTTGTCGAGAGGCATAAGCAACCACTCGGCCGTACTGCATCAAAACACAGCCTAAACCCTTCCCTGAGGCATCACTGTGTATCACCAAACCACCGGAATCATCTGGTACAGTAAGAATAGGCGCCGTGGTTAACTTCTGCTTTAGTGTGTCGAATGCCTGAGTGCACTCCTCTGTCCATGTAAACGGCACGTCCTTCCGTGTCAGCCTCGTCAATGGTTCCGCGATCCTTGAGAAATCTTGGACGAATCTCCGATAATAACCTGCCAATCCCAGAAAGCTCCTGATCTTGGCTACTGACTTCGGCGTTGGCCAATCTCTGACAGATTCTATCTTCGCTGGGTCCACCGAGATGCCTTCGCCCGAAACAATATGTCCCAAAAACTGAACCTTGTCAAGCCAGAATTCATACTTGCTTAGCTTCGCATACAGCTTCTCTTCCCGAAGAATTTGTAGTACCGTGCGCAAATGTTCAGCGTGCTCTTTCCGGGTCTTCGAGTAGACAAGTATGTCGTCGATAAACACAACGACAAACGTGTCCAAGTACTTTGCGAACACTCTGTTCATCAAGTCCATGAATATTGCTGGGGCATTGGTAACACCGAACGGCATCACGAGAAACTCGTAGTGTCCGTATCGGGTCCTGAAAGCCGTCTTGCATACATCCTCGGCTGCTACTCTGATCTGATGATATCCAGAACGAAGGTCCAACTTCGAGAATACCTTCGCTCCACTTAGCTGATCGAATAGGTCGTCAATGCGCGGTATTGGGTACTTGTTCTTTATTGTGACCTTGTTCAGCTCCCGATAATCTATACACATTCGCAGCGATCCCTCCTTCTTCTTTACTAACAGAACTGGTGCACCCCACGGTGAAGCACTCGGCCAAATAAATCCCTTCTCCAAAAGTTCTTCAACCCGCTTCTTCAATTCCGCCAACTCAACTGGTGCCATTCGGTATGGGGCCCTGGATACTGGGGCTGTACCTGGAATCAAATCGATTGAGAACTCCAAGATTCGAGGAGGTGGTAGACCGGGTAGATCTTCAGGAAATACGTCCAGAAAGTCTCGAACAATTTCTGGGACTGGGCTTTTATCAATCTTCATAGCTGTCAGCTCCTTAGGCTTTGCTCTGTACTTAGCTGGCTCCAAAGATTCGCTTCCGCCCTCGAAAATAAACTTCGGGTGATTGGGGATGTGGAAGATCACCTTCCTTGCACGACAATCGATAACTGCATGGAAAGTGCTCATCCAATCCATCCCGAGAATTGCATCGTAACTGCCTGTCCTGATCAGAAGGAAATTCGCATAGAATTCCCTGCCACACACTACAACCGGGCATAATCTACATTCTCGACTAGATATTATAATGCCATTACCCGTATGAATTTCCCATCCCTTGGTTAGTGGTTCATGTGGTATTGAGTGTGTATTTGTGAAATGCTCAGACAAGAAACAATGCGATGCCCCCGAATCAAATAGTACTTTAGCTGGCAAGGAATGTACGAGTAGAGTACCTGTAACCACGTCTCCTGACGCTTCTGCCTGCTCGGCGGTCAAGGTGAAAGCCCGTCCCTGACCGCGACCTGTAAAGGGTTGCCTCTGCTCCTGTGGCCTCTGCTGTGGCGGTCCAGAACCTCCCTGTATCTCTGCTCGCTCAGGGCAACTGTTAATCCTGTGCTGACTGGAACCGCAAATCAAGCACTGTCCCTTGGCACGGCGACAGTCCTTCTGGGTATGCCCTCCTCTACCGCAATAGCCGCAAGTTACGCCCTGTCTCTGGGGGCGATGCTGTGGTACGAACGGGCGCTTCATTTGTGTCGTTCCTGCTCTGTGAATCGGTATGGCTCCTCGAGAAGGCGCGTGGGTACGTGCTGGAACGACTGGGGGTCTTCTGAACTTGTTAATCAATTGCTCCTGAACTCTCGCCGCGTTGAGTACCTGTGTGAAAGTCTGCAAATCCAACGATGCAATCAACTGCTGCAACTCGAAATCTAACCCCTGAAGGAAGCGTCTGGCCCTGGTAGCCTCTGATTTGACCATGTATGGAGCAAAGCGGCTCAGACGGTTGAACTCTGCCGCATATACGTCCACTGGGCGTCCATTCTGCTTCAAAAGAATAAACCTTTCCTCCATTTCTGCCTTGGCTGTGGGAGGAAAATAATGATCTAAGAAGCACTCCTTAAACTTGCTCCATTCAATCGGCTCATCAAGTCTGCTTTCTTCCACCGACCACCATGTACGGGCTTCGTCTTCTAATTGAATCTTTATCACGTCCACTCTGTCTTCCTCTGGAACCCTGGCGGCTGTCAATAAATTCTCCATGTTCACCAGCCATTGCTCCGCCTCAAGGGGTTCAGCTAGCTCTGTGAATGCAGCTGGGTGTAACCGTCGGAAGTATGATACGGTACCAGCCCTAGCCTGATAAGCTGGTGGAGTAGCGCCCTCGGGGGCGGTAATAAGTGCGGAGGGTCCTCCTGCGGCGGTAATCGCCCTGAGTCCGTCAGTGAGTAATCTGTCTTTCTCTCCCGAGCTTCCGCGAGAGTGGTCAGTGCACTAAGTATTCTTTTCGTGCGGTCCTGAGAGCTGGAGTCCGAGGAGGGGTCGTTCGGGGACGTCATATCACTGGACGATTCAAAAGGATAGGATCAGATTCAAAGATAAAAATCAAGAGTAGTGAAACAAGAATAACGTAATACAGTATAGTTAATGTTATTCCTTGATACTAAACACGGCTCTGATACCAACTAAACCATGTCACGCCCCGCTTCCCAAAATACGGAAAACGAGGGATGACTAGGCCAGCCATGCTCCTACGGTCAAGGAATCATCCCGCCGTAGTCACACTTCGGCTTCTAGCACTACATGGTAATCAGTAAATAAAGCACAGTATTAAAGGAATCACATCACTAATTTATTACATTAAAATTCTATTGTTCACAAATTACAGATAATAAGAACAATAACTAACCAAGTTCAATCTCACGATCACTTTTATGGAAAGCAGTAAATGAAGAAGGTACACCAAACTATATCTCCGTGAACTCAAAGGGTAGATCCGTCTCCTGTGCTGGTCCTCCCGCGGAATCTGAGCATGCATACTCAGGTCGTCAGAGCGACACAATAACAATATTATTATAATAAGATGAAACAGGTATATGAGGTAATACTGGTGTAGGAACAATGCAAGTAATCACTATGTCACTATATGATGCAGAATATGTTATGTGTCCCTATCGGTCTCTAGGTCATGTTTGAAATCACATAGTGGAAGGAGGATCATGTTTAACAGGAGTCTCGTACATACCCGAGACAACGACCCACATGCCCGGGACATAACCCTGTCAGCCGGATCGCTAGATCCTACCCTACACGTATCAGTATCACGGTTCGAATGATCATCCTCTAAACACGGTCCCGCTAAATATGATACTCTTTCCACTTTGATTTCCCCTTTTTCCCTAGGTTCTCACTAGTTATAATCTTGATTTAGTCGTGTACGAGTATACCAATGGCACGGTTTTATCACTGTTCACTGTATTAATCACTGTCACGAATATTCACTTTCCATTGGTGTACTCGTCACTCCTAAACCAACATCTATCACGTACGATAATGCAATGTTCACACGCACTAACACTGAGTATATGGCAAGGCTTTGATATATGTATGTATGCTACCAATAAGCTATGTACGTTATGAATCAACATGCATGTCATTGACTAAAATAAATTACATAACTTAATATATTAAGAATTCAGCAGAATGATACAAGTAAGATAAATAGAACACTCAGTCAGCAATTTATCAAAATTTGTTTCAGTTCAATCGGGATTCCGGTTTTCAAGATATAGCTGTTTTATTTTAAGTGCTCGCGGCTGGAAATTCAATTTCAGAACTGAACGTCCGTTTGGCGGCACGAATTTCACCTAGTTGGGATCATAATCTAGCGATGTTGTAGTTAAATGAAATCTAGGGTTTTCAATAGAGTATTCAACTCAATAGACGGATCCTCAATTGCATCTGTACGTTGAAAGTTATACATAGTTTAACCTCAGTGTGTCATTTCAGAATCTGTTCTGGATAGTTATACATTCTGCCCTTTTAAATATAGTTTAAAATAGCAAACGGCGATGAATCGGAATGGAACCACCAGTTTTGTTTAACTAACAGAAATATCTTTAATCTACTACAGGGTTCCGCAACATACGACTTCAGAAAACACATTGACGCAGGTCTTGAGACAGAACACAATAATCAGAAACGCTCTGGACTTCAGTCCAGAGTCGCATTCCGATCTAATTATCATCACAGTTACAGAACAGAAATCATCATAATTTTACATAGGATTAAATTTCGTTAAGTCGGCTTCGATTTAAGCCCTCGAACGTATCATTCCAATAAGTATATAATTTACGGTGATTTTATTCATTTTCAGATATGAGAAAATTTCTATTTTAACGGCATATTTGGGGGTATCAATTTTTATCACTAACAATCGCATTTTCCAGCGAGATTCATACACGATATTTGTCATCTAATGGGCCAACAGAAATTATCAGTTTCCGTCAAAATAAATAATCATTTCCATGAGAGACTAGCATCGAACACCTAGGTCATGATACATATCGGTAATCGGTAAGTTTATAAACTATATGATCTAGGTTTGTAACACAACTATATTATCATGAAGCAAGTAAACACTTGCCTGGAAACGTCTCGGGGTCGTACGGCAGCAGTGGCGTCACGGACGCGTGACGTACGCCGTGTAACGGATTCTCGCGAGCTTGGTCCGAAACACGGGTTTTACGTCGGAGTTTCCCGGAGTCGGTCTTGTGCGCGCTGGAAGTGTAGAGTAGGCTATGTGGATCTCTTGAGTAGTGCTGAGATTGACGATGGTCGGCGGCGGCGCTCCGGCGAAGTTTAACAGTGAAATGTTTGGAAATGGGTTTGGGTGATCTTGGGTTTTGTGTGGTTTTGGAGAGAGGGAGAGATTAAGCAGTGGGGCTTGGGAATTGTAGTGAGGGTGATGATGCTGAGGAGGTGGAGGTCGACGACGTGGTGGGGGTCACCGGGGTCGAGGAGGCGTGCAGGGGTGACTCGAGCTCGGTCGGGTAATGGGTTTCTGTGTGCAGAGGTTGGATTGATGGAGGGGCTCGGGTTGATGAAGTGTGAAGCCTTAGAGGGAGAAGATTGGTGGAGGAGGAGTGAGGGATCACTGCGGGTTGTCGAGTGTCGTCGCCGGCGGCGAAGTGAGGAAAATTTTGTGCTCGGTGAGTTTTTTGTGAGGGGGAGAAATGAGGTATAGATCTGGGAAAATGAGGGGAGAAGCGAGTGTGAAGGAGTTAATGGAAACGAGGAGGTGTGTGCGTCGTGGTTGTAACGGCAGCAGGGGGCGTGAGCGTGGGCGCGAGGCGCGGCGGGGAGGATGGGATTGCGCGCGTGAACAGGGGAGGTTACCATTGGGGAATAAAGAAGAGGAACAGTAATGGGGTCGGGTGAGTTGAGGAAAGTGGGAAAGGGATTGGGCTTGGTTTAAATTTCAAAACAATTCCCTTTACAAAACTTCGTGGGCTGCAAGGGAGAAACGGGCCGGCACAATTTCGAAATAATTTTGAGTGGGCTGAGGGAAAATAAAGGGAACGGGCCGGGGATTTATAAGGAAATTTATTTTAAAAAAATGTGTGGGCTGAGATGAAACGGGCTGGGGAATTTTATAAAGAATTTATTAAGGGTTTTATAAGGGAAATGAATGAGTGGGTTAGGGTTTTGTAAAATAGTTTGTTTGTTTTTAACTTTTGGTTTGAGTTTGGTTTTTCAATTTATCTTGGATTTTAGGGTTTGGAAAAAATATAAATATTAAGCTTAAACAACCAATTCAAAATATGAAGGAAAAGAAAAGAAACCACTGGAAATCAGAGAATAGGAAACATTTATTAGAATGGAAACGGGGATTTACATGCTGCCTCATTTATTTTTAAACAGAGCTTTGCTCTTTTATTGGGGAAGCAAATGTGCCCCACCGTTGCGTTCACGTGGCTCGCACGTGAATGCAGCGGTGGCATCTTTTCCACCGTTCGATCTCCCGGGGAGTTGAACCGTCTCTTAAAGTTTTATAAATAGGGCCTTTGGCCCTTGAGATGGCTGATGTTCATCTTCCTTTTAGCCTTCTTCTTTTCTTGAGAATTTAATTCTCCTTTCAGAGCTTAGATCTCTGTTCAAAGAAACTCGTTCAGAGTCAAAACTCTGTCAAAATTTGGTAAGAATTATGACCATGTCTTAATGTCTGAGGAAACTCTTGAAGGAATCTCTTCATGTTTTAGGGTTTCCAACCTATTAATAGAGCTTTGCTCTTCTTTTTCAATGATCTCTTAGAGATCTAAAAAAAATTTACTTGAGTGGATCGTAGATCTTAAAGATCTTTTAGAGTTTTGCCTTGTTAGAAACTTTGTTTTTTAAAGGTTATTTGGAATTTAATTTCCTTTCTCGAGCGGAGTTCGGAAATGTTATCCCATTGTTCTACAGAGCTTGGCTCTGAAAAGTTTCTTTTAAAGAAATTCTTTTGGGAATTTTATTCCCTTCATAGTTTTCTTAACAGATTTGAAATCTATTTGCATAATACAGTTCTCGAGTGAGTTTAACTCCAGAGTTTGATGATGTTTTCTCATTAAGTGAGAATCCTTTTGGATTTTATTTTTAATGAGTGGCCGCCCCATCATTGATGGAGCGTTACCATGATTTTATGGGGCCCCCTGTCCCTTTCTTTTTTTTTGAACTGAAGTGCAGTACAATTTTAGAATGTTAAAGCCTTGAACACTGTGTCGATAGCTAAACCTTCCCCTTTTGTGCAGGTATTACGGCTTTTGATTCCTCATTTCCCTTCGTACGTTCGGAGAGCGCTTTTGCCGACACACCCATAGATCGGGAAGTCTTCGCATTTATTAAGGATCATGACCCAGAGCAAAAATATCTTCATCTATGGGGGTCATGGTTTAGTCAAATTATTTGAGGTCAGCGTAGTTTTACTTGCGCGGCGCCTTTGAAGCCGATCCCGACGATCCATTATGTTGATCTGCCGCCGGTGACCTTCGCAGTAGAAGAGGTCAACTGGACCTCGAAATGTCGTCTTCAGCCTTCCATGGCCTCAATACCAGTGCAGCCGCTGATGGCCTTGGACATTTTAGGGCGATACATATGCTAAGGAGAGTCGCGTCCTTAGAGGCAAGTTTACATAATAGGAATAACTCCCCGTCATTCGGCCGGCTATCTACAGTGTGTCTGATATATCCTGTCGGCCAAGAAATCGCTGTTATTAAATACCGGGTTGTATCCTGCGATCTACGTGTCCTATTTTCATTACCACGCACCTCATGTGTGGTGGATCAAATCCTTTTTAGAACAATGGAACATCCCGACCCACACTTTTCTCTTATCATATCGGGAGGTTTCGATTTCATTGGAGGAGTTTGCGGAGATCTCCGTCTTACCTGTCAGAGGGGAGCACTATGAGGAGCTACTTCCCCCCGATGAGTATGTCTTTGCCACCAAATCAATGGTAATGGGCCTTACTTCGGAGAACGCCGTTCAACATCAGTTCCCAAGCTTGATTAAGGTGTTGAACATATACGAGAGTTTATTCCTGGACTCTGGTGGGCACGGAGTTGGCTTCGCAGATTTCATCGCCCACTTTCTTCGTCCGAAAGTTTTGTCTAAACAGGCTACGAAATTCGCCAAACTTAACGACCCGTTCGGGTTTGGTCTGGATAACTTGCCGACTGGGGAGGCGGATTTAAAGAAATTCTTTATTCCGGATACTCCAGTTGTCCCCTTTGCAGAGATTGCGGCCCCGGATGTTGACGAAGAGACGTTCTTTCTGGGGTTTATTGGCTTGTGGCTGAGTTGGTTTGCGCTTCCGACACACCCCCGCTACATGAGTCCATCTATTTTTTATCTGGCGCATCGCATCATCATGGGGACGCACGTGGCCATTGGGATCGCGGGGTTGGCTCATTTATATCATGGCCTGAGCTTAACAGCTGACACCACTCAACCGGGGGTAAAGCCCGTGTATCTCCCATTGCACTACTTCACATCATGGATCGAGATGCACGTGCTGAGCGCCTTTGGTGTTCATAAACGACCTCGATTCTATGAAGGCTACAACTTCCCCCGGGTCATGTATCTAGTTGACGCTTCCACTCCAGACCCATCATAGCGAGAGGCTCGGCGATTGCTCCTTCGCCCATGCATGGTTGGGGACAGTATGACCTTTGTTGATAGAGTCATGACTATCGGCAAAGAATCTTCCAAGGTGGTCCAAACGTTGCATGATACTTTCAAGGACGGGGCTTCTGCGTTGAGGGCTCGGGAGGTTATGCACCTATATTCTATCACCCCGGGCTTCCTAGTATTTAGACAGAACGCCTCGGTGTTGTTTATGAGGTACAACCCGCATTGTTTTGCCCAACAATTGGGTTATAACCAAGGTGTTCTTCTTGAGGCATTCTTAGTTGAGCCGGTTGCTACGAAGGAGGGTTTTCGCAGCGCAACGCATCATTTTATGCGACTAAATATGGGGTCCCATTTCCTTGTCAGCGAGCTGAGCTACGTGCCAAAAGCCTCGAATGCTTACGTCGCGTGGTACCAGCATGTGACAGGTGCTGTTATTAGGGAGGAAAGGCGGCTGCTACTCGACCACAAGGATGTCGTCCCAGCCGGTAATCCCTCGGCCCCGCTGAAGCGACAGACAATCGTTCGTCTTTCTTTAAGAGAAATCACTACAAATGTAGTCCCACGAGATTTTCCTGATAAGCTTTGACCGGATGTTCCTACGACCGCGGTAGCTATGGCGTCCCCGGAATCGGGCATTGCTTCGGAGATCGGGACCCGCCGTCCAAAGAAGCCCATCAAGCGAAACCTTTTATCGTGGGTTGTTAGTGTCAGTTCACAGAAGAAATCTCTATTCTCTGCTGACGTCGTATTCGGCCAGAAGCCCCATGCTCCCTATAATGAGGGCTTGTGTGAGTATGGCACTAATGTCGGTCTGTTTGATGCTCCGGTGACTGATACCAATCTTCAGGCCGCCATTGAAGCGTCGAAGCGACTGGCCCATGAACATGCGGCATTAGCCTCTATTGCGATGTCCGGTATACTTCATTTATACTCTCCTGTATATATATCCCCTTCCTTTTCTTTTGAATTTATTATGCTTTACTAACGTTCTCTTCCTTAATAGGTATTTTTGCTGAAGAGGCTCTCTCGGCTTCCCTCAAGACGTTTGAGGAGGAGGAGAGGATCCGCACCTTCTTGGGCCTTGGTATGATTCATTTCACTACACATTTAGTTCTTTTTATTCATGATCTGACCCTTTTCTTTATCCTATTACAAGAACCACCACAACCCAGGTTGTTCCGAGTGTAATGTCAGTCTTGGGTGGTGATGCAGAAAAGCCTTCGAACCCACCGACCGCAGTTGAGGCTCTCCCAAGGCCACCACAGGAGGTATTGCTGAAGCAGCCAATGATGGATGCCACAGCAGGTCCGGAGGCTGAACTCGATTTGGATGACGACGTCCTCCTGTCGGAAGTTTTAAGGAGATCAGTTCATACGGCCCAGGCTAAGAAGAAGCATAGAAAGCATGCTGCGAGGGAACACGAAGCTGTCTTGGCCGCGGGTGCAGGTTCGAGTAACGTTCCACCAGCTGACATTCCTCTGGTGGACGTTCCTTCTGCCTTGCATACTGCCCATAGATAGATTGCGCGTGCAGCTCGGGAAAAGGGAAAACGGCTACTTCAAGGTAGAACAACATACGACTCTTAGTAACAGCCCCTCCCCTTTTTTTATATCATAACATATGCATTTTTTTTATTTACAGAGCCAGATTTGGGTGACGGCGTGACAGATGATGGCCGACAATTAAAGAGCCTGAAGTGGCCAATCTTTCTCTGGAATCTGAGACCGTTCCAACTGCCGCTCTTTCTCCCTGTGGATCCTTGATACCGGCGGGTGACGCAAGTGTTACGACGGCCCTTGTCGAGTCAGGGGATGAAGCCGTGGGTGCTGAATCTATTCTCCCAATGGAAACCAAAGAAGCTGTCACAACCGGTGACGCTTTAGGCACGGTTTCGGTTTCTGACCTGTCAGGTACTCCTTGGGTTATTATCTTTGAGCTTTTAATCCCGCTAAGTATCTCTGATGATATTTCCTTTGTCCTGAGCATAGGCGCAGTAAACTCTGAAGCTGTACTGGCTGAAGAATTACCGCCGGCCGTTGCCTTGACTGTCACAGTTCCTTCTCCCTCTTCTGAGTCTCCCCGAATTTCGGAAGGTAAAGACTTCTCATTTATTTGCTTCACTGTAGATACCATTTTTTGCATTAATCATATATTGTCGCAACCTTGCAGGAATGCTCTTTGACCACTTATACCAAGTGCTAAACACACATTTTTCCTTCCAATTGGAAGTCGTTCCCCCTCCAGCATTGGTCAGTATATTCTTCACTTGGTGTTTCTCCTTTTCATGAGTAGACCTTCTGTTGCTAAGCTTTCCCCATATTGACCATAGTATCACGGCTCGAAGGAAGGAGCGAAGGAATAGCCAAGCCTCCAGTGCTCCCTGTCTTGCCACTTTCAACAGCTGGTACGGCAGCTCTTGTCTATCAGCTTCCGTCTTCAAGTTGAAATTTGACCCTTAGTCGTGCGTGATTTATTTTGCAGCAATTATACCGGCTTCGCTTCATTTTGAGTCTCGCATTCCCATGCCTACGGGGCATTTTGCTAAACGTCAATCTTCTAGGGGCGCGGTGACTAACATGCGGATGTTAAGCGAATTTATTGAAGATCTTGATGTCGAGGCTCTCACCTCTGCTGTGGATTTCGTTGACGAAGTCAACCCTATGCCAACGATGCTTGCGAATTTGCACAACAAAGATTTCGTTCGCTTTTGGGTCGATCATTGTAAGAAGATTGAGGCTTGTTTGCATGAGATCGAGCTCAAGCGTCTCGCTCCTGAAGTATTGACCTTGAAGGCTCAGCGGGTCGCGTGGATCAAGCAAAGCGCCGACTTCATTCAACATTTCGAACAAAAGCTGACCCTGAAGCGAAAGGAGCATGCGACGGCTTCTGGCGAATCCATTCAATTGCGTGCCCAAATCGAAGCGAATGCTACGCAGCTGAAAGCTATTTTTGAAAAGCTCCAACAATGTATATCTGATGGGCTGGCGCTAAGGCAGAAGCTCAACTTTACTGAGCGGGTCACGCAAGATTGCGAAGTAGGAAATCGCTGAGAAGCTTTCATCCTGCTTGCAACAGCGGGCTCAAATCGAAACGAGGCTGGCTGCAGTAGCTGAATGCGAGGAGTTGCGGGGAGCGCGTAAGCGGGTCGCCAACTTGAAAGCCCCACTTCCTAATTGTTACTGTATTCCCCTTTTTGCGTTAATTGTATCTTTTAAACATTTTGATTCATGAATAAGAATATACATTTTTTCTTTTGCATCCGCTTATCTGTTTCTTGATGTGGCGCTAATTAGTTTATTTACTCGTTTCGGAGTTTGTAGTTTATTCACTCGTTTCGGAGTTTCTAGTTTATGTACTCATTTCGGAGTTTGTAGTTTATTCACTCGTTTCGGAGTTTCTAGTTTATGGACTCATTTCGGAGTTTGTTTAGTTTATTCACTCATTCCGGAGTCTCTAGTTTATGGACTCATTTCGGAGTTTGTTTAGTCTGCCTCCCTTGGGCTTATAAGCAAACTTGTCCTAAAGTTATAGATAACCCATGCTCTTTGCGACAGAGGTCCGTTAAGTTTTGTGGTACTAGGATTTTAGTCCGTGGTACCGTCGCGTTGGCTGATGCATTCCCCGATATGCAGTCTTTACGCTGCTGTTCAAGTAGCCCAGCGACTGTCGTGTCTCTGATCCCTTCGGGGGCTGGAAAAAACGTCTTTAAGTAATCTTCTTAGGCAGTTTGACCGTCAGAAGAGCAAGCGTTAGGGATTTTGCCATGCCGCTTTTTATTTAAGATTAGGCTCAGTTTGGGAGCCCTGATGAGTCATAACCACTCCGCACTGGTGTAGGATGATCTACGATAGTTTTTTGGGCTTTATTTGAGTTACCGTCAAGACCCTGAAGGTAGGAATTTTGCCTTCGCTTCCTTTTTTATGTGGCTGTTTTGGAGCCTTTTGTTGACATTGTGTCTGCTGTAACGAGAAGCATGTCGAGGTTGTCTCTAAGTTGTATATGAACCATCGAGACTTGGAGCTAGAAATTTGCCATAGCTCCGTTTTGTTTCGACCTTGGGGTCTTTCATTGACGTTGCATCTGCATCCTGATGGACTGAGACAGAACGCCGTTGTTGACATTGCGTCTGCTGTAATGAGACGGATGTCGAGGTGGAGCTGGGATTTTGCCGTCACTCCTCTTTGTTTCGACCGTGGGGTCTTTTATTGATGTTGCTGCTGCATCTTGTTAGACTGAGAAGGAACGCCGTTGTTGACATTGTGTCCGCTGTAACGAGACGAATGTCGAGGCAGAGCTGGAATTTTGCCGTCACTCTGCTTTGTTTCGACTGTAGGGTCTTTTATTGACGTTGCGTCTGCATCCTGTTGGACTGAGAAGGAACGTCGTTGTTGACATTGCTTCTGCTGTAACGAGACGGATGTTGAGGTTTTCTCTAGGTTGTATGTGAACCGTCGAGACTTGGCTCTCCCTTTGATGGAGCCTGATGGGAAAATATGGTTCCCTTTTTCGTTTATGCCCATGGATTGTATACAGGGGTTTATGTGGACTTACCTGCAGGGCAAAAGTTTTTTTTCCGCGATGCTCTATCATTTCAGCATTTTATATCGCGAAAGTCACGATTGTCCAATCATTTTGGCTTTTTATCGCGGTGTCCAATCATTTCGGCTATGTATATTTTTTTTACTTGCTGTTTTTTTATTGCGAGTTGCCCAATCATTTCGGCTTTTTTATATGTATTTTTTTCTCGCTGATTTTTATTACGAGTTTGGAACTTGATACTAACCTGGGCATCAATATCACTACGACTGGAATATTGCCAAGAGTGAATCATCATTTACCTTAAGAGGACTTCGAATTTGACACCGATTTGGGCATCAACATCGCTACAACTGGAATAATTCTAGGAGCGAATCATCATTTGCCTCGAAAAGACTTGGTGTTTGACACCGATTTAGGAATCAGTATCGCTACAACTGGGATATTTTCATGAGCGAATCATCATTTTCCTCGAAAGGACTTGGTGTTTGACACCGATTTAGGCATCAGTATCGCTACAACTGGGATATTGCCAGGAGCAAATCATCATTTACCTTTGCTGAATTGAACAAAGGTGACTTAGTACACAGGGTTAGTATCCTGTTAACTAAGGCTTTTGACTTTATGAGCTATAAGGATCTCATAAAGGGTTTTCTCTCCACGAGTCGAGAGAATCTCGTAGGTGTAGGTTCTCCCTAGAAGTCATAAGGACTCCTAAGTGATATTTTCTCTTGCAAGTCGTAAGGATCTTACAAGAGTGTTTTCTCCTTACAAGTCGATAGGACTTATAAGTGTCACTCACCATATGGGGAAATTTTTCGCCAGTGGTGGAACTTGGTGAGGGGATATTCGTTTATTTGTTCCCGTGGATTATATACAAAGGCCAATATTGAAACGCCTGTAGGGCAACTTGGGGAATACGACGGCTTAAGAACATGTCCAGGTCCCTGTAGCTTAAGGTTTTGAATCCTATGAGCCATGAGGGTCTCATAGGGTGAGTTCTCCTTACGAGTCGAGAGGATCACGTAAGTGAAAATTTTATGAGATTGCGCCCTCTTGGGATTTCACAAGCTCGCCGGTAGCCCTGCTGTTTTTACTCACGGTGCCCTTTCGGGTTTTTCATCCGTGCCCATCTTGCTTGTGGACATACTGGTTTTTTTAACAACGAGATTGCGCACTTCCGGATTTTCACAAACTCGCTGGTAGCCCTGCTGTTTTTACTTACAGCGCCCATTCGGGTTTTCACACGTGCCCTTTCGCTTGTGGATATACCTTTTTTTAACAACGAGATTGCGTCCTTCTGGGTTTTCACAAACTCGCAGATAGCCCTGCTGTTTTTACTCACGGCACCCTTTCGGGTTTTTCACACGTGCCCTTTCACTTGTGAACATACCATTTTTTTACCCATCTGTTTGCCAATGGGACTTAGGGGTGACTTCACCGCTGAAGTAGTTATGTGGCTAGTGCGACTTGAGTTGCAGTCTTCGCCGTTGGATCTTTGACTGCAATATAGATCTCAAGAGAGGATATCGCCGTATTTAGGGAGATGTACCATGTTTGAGGCAGAGCACTAGTTTAGGGACATTTCGGTCCATTATCGTCGTGTTTGAGGCGACGTGCTAGTTTAAGGACATTCCGATCCAAGGCCAGTTTAAGGACATAGTGGTCCATTGTTAGTTTAGGGACTTCTCGGTCCAGTGTTTCCGTTCGAGGAAAAGTTTTAGTTTAAGGACGTCTCGGTCCATTGTTAGTTTAGGAACATCTCGTTCCATGGCCAGTTTTGAGGCGAGGTTTATTAGTTTAAGGACTTTTCGGTCTGTTCTCGCTATTTGGGAGGTGAAAATTCTTTTGATACTACTTTTAGAGTTTTGACTCAGGAAGATAGAAAGCGGACACAAGCGTCGTCATCTACCATTGACCTGAATCGTAACCCGTCAAGCATAGTATTTCTTGAGGAATCGGCCGTTTATCGGCCGGAAGGGTCTCTCGCCATGTATATCCATGAGCAGGTAGGTCCACCTTGGTAGACCTTGTCTTTGATGTACGGGCCTTCATAGTTCGGCTCGAATTTCCTCCGTTTTACACGATTGGGGATCATAAGTCTTTTGATGACTAGCATGAGTTCGCCTTGGCGGAATGTTCTCGGCCTTGTCAATTTTTTGTATGACCACGTCAACCTTGCCTTATAAACTTCCAGATTTTGCTGCGGTATAAGGAGGGTTTCGTCGAGGGCGTCGAGCTCCTCAAGCCGGAGATGAGCGTTTTCGTCATCTATTAGCTCATATTGAATCGCTACTCGGAGAGAAAGGAGTTCTATTTCCAAAGGAAAGACCGCTTCCGTGCCGAATACCAACGGGTATGGGGTCATATTCGTGGCTGTTTTGAATGTCGTCCGATACGCCCAGAGAGCTTCATGCTATTCTTTTTTGGTTCTGGACACTGTTTTCTTTATAATCTTGGTCAAGGTCTTGTTGAAAGCTTCAGCTAGACCATTAGCTTGGGGATTATAGAGGGAAGAGTATCTCCAGTCTATTTTATGCTGTTCTGCGAAGCGGCTGGTTTTATGGCTCCTGTAGGCTGGCCCATTATCCGAGATTGTCCGTCGCGGAGTGCCGAACCAGTAGATGACATATGTCTTGAAAAAATGGAGAATATTCTCCGTCTTCACTTCTCTTAGTGGTACTGCTTCTGCCTACTTATAAAAGTAGTCGGTCGTTGCCAGGATGAACCGGTGTTATTTGGATGATGCTGGTTTGATGGGGCCAATTATGTAGGTTCCCCACATTTCGAACGGCCAGCTAGCTACCGTTGGATGTAGCAGATTTGGATGTTAGTGGATGAAGTCCCCGTGAATGTGGCACGAGTGACGCTGCTTCGCATATTCAAGACAATCCTGAATCATTGTGGGACAATAGTAACTCATTCTCTTGATCTTCAGCTTCATCTTTGGCCCGGCTTGATGAGAACCGCAGAATCCGTCATGAGTTTCTTGGACAACTCTCTTCGATTCTTCTGGTCCCAGGCATCTCAGCCACAGATTGTCGAATGATCTCGTATACAGAGTATTATTGACGAAGGCGAAAGACAGAGCTCGTTTCATGAGCTGATATCTAGACGACGCTTTTTCGGGCGTTCGTCGAGATTTGAAGTAGTCTATGAAGACTTCTCTCCAATTCTTAGCCTTTTCTTCGTTCTCTATTTGGAAGACTGCTTATTTAGTCGCTTCCTTTCGTTTAGATAACTCTGTTAAATCTCCCGAAGATATTTCTTCTGATGCGAGAACCCGGCGGCTTTGCACAACGATCCTTACTTCATCAAGGTTTTCGTCAGCCAGTTCCTTAGTAAGCTTGGCTAATACATCCACCTTGCTATTTTCCTCACGCGGTATGCTTTCCAGGATGTAGGAGGGGATTTGTGTCAGCAGTTGCGCTCTCCTGCCATATTTTATGAACTCTGGTTTGCACGTCCAATAGTCGCCATTTACTTGGCTAACGACCAGCTGGGAGTCTCCATATATGAGGAGGTTTTCGATTCCCATATCGACAGCGATCTCAAGACCCGCTATCAAAGCTTCATATTTAGCCCCGTTGTTTGTTCTTAGTTCCGTTAAGGAAATGGCAAAACGCATTATCCCTCTTTGCGGAGTCACGAAGATGAGGCCCGTCCCGGCTTTGATTATAGGGGTGTTATGCTTCCGCTTTTTCATGGAAGATGCTCCATCGAAGTAGAGTTCCCATTGGACATTATTTTCATCCTTCTTCCCTTCGATCGTGTCGAACGTGTATTCATCTAGCAATTCGCAATTTAAGGGAGAATTGGCTGGTATCGGATGCTCGGCGAGAAAGTCGGCGATAGCCTGGCATTTCACTGCTTTGAGGGGTCGATACGTTATCGAGAATTCCATCAAGAGGAGGGCCCATTTGGCAAGCCTTCCTGTTAGTATGGCTCTTGACATCAAATATTTGAGAGGATCCACCTTTGATATAAGATGGACCTCATGTACTAAGACGTAATGTCTTAGCTTCGTTATTGCAAAGATCAGTGCCAGGCAATGTTTTTCGATGGGGGGGGTAGTTGTTTTCTTCCCCCAGAAAAACTCAACTCAAATAGTAGAGAGTTCTCTCCTTCCCATGGTCGTTCTTCTGTGCCCATAACGCGCCTAGAGAACCTTCCAAGGCTATTGTGTACAAGATGAGGGGCTTTCCCTTAACCGGAGCGGTCGGTATCGGCGGGTTCTGCAGGTATTGCTTGATTTCGTCTAGTGCACTTTGGCATTTATGATCCCAAATGAACGGGGTCCCTTTCTTCATCAGATGGCTGTAGGGGTGGCATTTGCCGGAAAAGTTGGCTATGAACCACCGGATATACCCGAGCTTTTCTTGGAAAGACTGCAGTTGTTTGAGAGTTCTTGGCGTGGGCATTTCCATAATCTCCTTGATCATTGATGGGTCTATTTTGATGCCTCGGTGTCGTATGATGAATCCTAGGAATTTGCCTGAGGAGACTCCAAACACGCATTTCAGAGGATTCATCTTTAGATTGTATTTCCGAAAACATTGGAACACTATATCTATGTTCTCAGTGCTCTTCGTACGATTTTCTTTTCACCAGAAGGTCGTCAATATAGCATTCGATAATCTCATGTATGAGATCATCAAAGATCTTCATCATGGCCCTCTGGTAGGTAGCGCCTGCGTTCTTCAAACCGAAGGGCATCACCTTATAGCAGAATATGCCTAGCGGGGTCCGAAAGGCGGTGTGTTTTTGGTCTTCATGATACATTTTTATTTGATTATAGCCTGGAGATCCATCCATGAAGGAGAAGACCTCATGAGTGGACGTGTTATCGATCATCAGCTCGGTAACAGGTACTGGAAAGTCATCCTTCGGACAAGTTTTTTTAAGGTCCCGAAAGTCCACGCAGATGCGTATTGTCACATTTTTCTTCATCACTGGAACAATGTTGGCAATCCAGTCGAGATACTGAACTTCTTGGATGAAGTCGGAGTTAATTAGTTTCTTGACTTCGGCATTGATACTCACCTCGAGTTCGAGCCGCATTCTTCTTGGCGCCTATTTGACTGGCTTGACGTCTGGCGATAAAGCTAGTTTATATACCGCTATTTTTGTAGCTAGTCCCGGCATCTTGGAATAGTTCCATGCAAAGCATTCTTTATATTGCATGAGTACATTTTTTAAAGTAGCCACCCGCTTTTTAGATAGCAGCTCACTAACGAACGTTGGCCTCGGATCGTTTATCGTTCCCAAGTCAATTTTCCTTATATTGTCTGTCGTGGTGTGTATCCAATCTTCCAGCTCTTTTGGCGCCGGTGAAAACTCTGAGATCACCTCGTCCCCATCCTCATCTGTGAAGCATCTGGAAAGGTCATCCATATTCTCGTGCTTCCCCTCTTTTGAGAATGTTATCACGTGGCAGGTACGAGTTCGTTTCCAAGCTTGATATTGATCTGGCCTTACTCTCGCAATATAGGTTGCTTTTGGCTCATGCTTTCGCGGTGGGGTTACCCTCCAACTGTCGAATAGAGCGATCCTACCTTGTTGATGCTGGTCTTCGACCCAGTCTTTGAAGGTGTAGCAGTCTTCAAGAGGATGTCCTATTGCTCGATGGTAGGAGCAATAATCCGGGTGATGGACCTCATTTATCTGTTTGGGGTACCGAGGCTCCGGGAGCATCATCATTTGATGCTTAATGAAAAGGTCTGATATTTTTCTTGTCTTGTCTTAGGGGAAAGAATATTTCCGACCTATCTTCTTCATAAAAGTAGGATTCCAGCTGACTTTTACTCGATCGCGTGGCTTCTTGGATCCTCTTCGCTGTTTTCGAACGTTATTCTCGTTCTCCACCATATTTTTGCCTCTGTGTCGGGCTTTTTCCTTGTCGCGAGAACGTACAACGGGCTGAGGGTGAAAGGCATCGTAATTTTCCTTTTCCGCAAACTACTGAATGAGACGCTGAGTCCTGACCTTTTCATAAATGGCCATTTCGCGGTTGTGGTCATCCCGAACATTTTGACCGGCTTCTCTTATTAGGTTGGCAACCTGCTCTTCGAACGACGGACTTGACATTCGTACGGCGGGATCTCGCTCTGATTCAATATTATGACCATTTGGAATAACGTTCCCTTCTTTACCGAAGCCATTTATGACACGGCAGTTGTGGAATCGCTCTCGTTTATTTGACTGAACGTATCTAAGCCCAATCATCTCCATTCTTCCGTTAGGCATCTTTCGCTGAGTTCCGGGGACATCCCAAATCTTGTTGTAGAACTGGACTTATCGGGTGGTTTGTTTGAAGGGTATGTCTTGGCATCTTAATAGCATTTTCAATCTCACTGTGTAATATCTGGGCAGACGGATTGGTTGAAGCCTGTCAAGCACAAAATCGGCATCATGCCAGACTTCTTTTTCCACCCTGGTTTCCGTAGATTGGTAGAAGAGTATCATCTTTTCACCTCTTCGCCTGGGAAGGACGTAGAAAGTCCGCAGCTCTTGTACACCGTATGTATTGAGCGCATCATGTTCCCTGTAATGCCGCTGTGAAACCATGGTGATTTGTAAACTCTAATCAGCTCCAGTAACGGTTTGTGCTGACGGGCGAATAGAGAACACGGCATTGACCCCGTCCTCTGAGTCACTGCCAGAGACCAAAATAGGAGTAGATGGTCTAGGCCTGTTGCCTTGGGGTTGTCCCGAGTAGAATATTTCTTCATCTTCCTCGATATCGCTCCTAAAGATCGGGATGGTGGTGACGGCTTTTTGTTTATTTTCTGGCTTATGACATCTTTCTGTTTCTTTGAAGTTTTGTAGGAAGTATTTTGCGTCTTCATATTTTCATACTTCATTTACGGAGAATGGATTTAGCTCCCCCATGACGACGTATGCGAGGCCATCTTTGAAATACTTTATACATTGGTGTTGTGTAGAAGGGATGACGTTGTACTCGTGTAACCAAAGCCGGCCGAGCAGAGCGTTGTAGCAAGTCTTGGTGTCGATGACATGAAATTTGATGTCAGTGATGAGAAGCCCAAAGCTTAATATCAATATTATAGACCCAAGTGTCCGTGATGACTGTGAGTCGAACCCGGAGATGGTAATCTTGTCCCGAGCCAGGTGTTAAACGTTCATGCAAATCTCCTTCAGCACCTCCACGTTGAGAAGGTTGACGGAGGACCCGTTGTCAACCAGGATCTTCCCTATCTTGATGTCGTGGCAGTACCTGGTGACATATAGAGGACGGTTGTGCTCGCACGTTCTGAGGAGGAGATCTTCATCGCCGAATGTAATGTCAGCTGTATAAACCTTTGCCAGCTCATTCTTCATCTTTTCTTCGGCAAGGTAAGTTTGGAACTGATCGTGCTCTTGTAATGCCCTGATCAGAGAATCTCTTGCTTCTTTAGACAGGAGGAGAGCATCCAGTATACTTAGTTGTGAGGATATCTTCCTCATATATGCCAGGACATTGTAATCCACCTTATTTTTCTTAGACGGGTCCTTGGCCGCGAGCTCTTTGACGACTCTATCATAATTTCCTCAGGGACTTTTTCCTTCTCCTTGTCTCTTTTTCTCGAACCTTTGTTTGTAGGCCCGAGGTTCTTTTCAGGCAGCGTGCGGTTACGCAGTTGAATATTCTCATAGTTCTTCTCCTCTTCTTCTTTTCCGGAGGTGGATTCTTTGAAGAGAGGGCCGAGAGTTATTTCTTCCTCAAAATCGCTCCCGAATGTAAGAACTTGGGATTTTCCTTTTGTCGAACTGGTATCAACCATAGGACAGTTGCCAGCCGTTCCTTCACGCTCATCTGTCGCGCTTCTTTGCTGTCGACGAGCTTTGCACTTCATCCACTTGAAATGTTGTCGGTGGGCAACGTATCCTTGCCACCACTTCTTGAAGGCATTGCACTCTTCGGTGGGGTGGATGACCCTCCGATGATATAGGCAGTAATTCGGATGTGAAATCTCTTCATAGAGGCATGTGGCCCTGGGAATATTTCCTTTGAGAGGTGGAAACTTCGTTCCCATTGACAGGGTTTTGTTGAACCGCTTTTCTGTCTTGATCCTGCTTTTGTTTGCCGCAAGTGTGCGTCGGTCTTGTTGGAGTACTTTGCGACTCCTCCTTGCCGCGTCTCCTTCATCCTAACGCCGACGCTTGGCCTTTTCGTATATGGCCGTTTCACGTTCTCGATCAGTTTTGCTCTTTTGAAAGGCTTCGTTTAGCAGCCTGTCAATTGGGTCTTCCGACAGTTCCAGGGATTTTGGCGCCGGTCCTGCCCCCAGTTCCTCTGCGTTGTTTTCTAACGCCAAGGGAGCTTCTTCGCCATTTGACGACGAATGAGAAACCATGTGGCAACTTTCTACATAGTCTTGGGTTCCTCTTGATGAGTCATGTTCCTCATCATCGTCACTATCTTCGTTTTCAAGGATATGGTTGAGAAACTCTTCAAGAGTGACTAGTGTATGCGCCTTCTGATTGTATTCTTCCAGTGCATCAATGTACTTTTGCAGGTCCGTGCGCTTATCGTCATACTTGGTAGGCTGCACGGGCATCTTGGTCTTCTTCTTTTTCTTTGAAGACTTTGAAGTCTTGACCTGGGGGTTTTGCCCATCGTCAACAGTTCTCGGTGCGAAACGCGGTTTCAGCATCCCTTCAATAATCTCGGGCTCCAACGGGCCTTTCCACCTGATCGCCGGACATGCTTGGAGATCCTTCAAGATTCTTTTGGTTTTAGCTGGAAGGACAACTTCCCACAGAGCTTCTTCCACAAATGAGCATGATGCCCCCGGCGTATCCACTTTTTTCGAAGTGTGCCTCTGTGGCGGGTTCACCCTCCAGTTCTCGGACAGCACGAATTTCCCTTGGCGGTACTGGTCCTCGACCTAGTTCTTGAAGATACAGCAATCCTCAATGAGGTGACTCACCATTTGGTGATAGGAACAGTAGTTGGGATTGTTGATGTCACCGGGCTGCGGTGGACGTTTTGGGTCCGGCATAGTGATGAGTTTGTTGCGCAATGCCAGTTCGAACAATCTCCTCGTTTTATTACGGGAAAACGAGTAAGCACGTCCTAACTTCACTCCGAGGGATTGGCACGGGCACGCATTGTTTTGGCGAGCAACCGGTTTCGGGTCACTCGGATGTTGTTGAGTGTTGACAACGAAGGCTGCTTTCCCTTTACCCTTTGCATTCCGAGGGTCCATTTTTGAAGAGGAAGGCTTGTGGCCCATCTGGTCCATTTAGACCAGCTTATCGATTAGCGCCTGGAAGGTGGTCGGTTTAAAGAACGTCATGAATTGGGACATAGTCGCCTGAGGATCGAGGGTCCCTATGAAAATGCCCACGGCAGGAGCTTCTTCGATGCGTTGTTCACATTTTGACCATAGGTTCCGCCACCGGATCGCGTATTGAACCCAGATCTCTCCTGGGGTGCACTCGTTTGCGTTAGCGAACCGCTGTGTGAACAGCAGTTCCATCTCGGTGAATGTTTTGACGGAGTCATTTGGGAGCTCTGAATACCATTCGAATGTTGTTTCCAACAGGCTACCAACGAACTGGCGAAGCAACAATTTATCGTCGCCTCCAGTATTGCCGCACAAAGCTCTGAACTGAGCAACGTGCTGATGAGGATTGCATGTCCCCTTGTACACATGGAACTTGGGGATTGTATATCCTGGCGGGTACTTGATTTGATCGTACCAACCCGAATACAGTCGCCCAGTTTTGACAATTTGACCAGCCGCTTCACTAGCTTGATTTGCTAGTATTTGTTGAGCTATGTAATCATCAAGGGCAGCCTTGGAGATCGTTTCCTCCCTGGCTGTTGATAAAGCTGGAAGAGGGTTTGATGTTTCCCCTCTGTCGTCCTCAATGATTATCGGCGGGTCTTCAGCTGGAGATTCTGGCTGGATCATCATTCCAACCATGTCTTGGAATAGGAGCGCCATCTGTTTTATATTAGCAGCATGTTCCGCGGCTTTCTTATCCTTTCTTTCTAGCACCCTTCGCAAGAACTCTGTATCGTTCTCCTGCTCCTGGCGCTGTTTATACGCCGATTCCGGGCTTTCTTTCTGCCCGGTGAGTGCTGACATTTTCATCGGCATCTCCTGGTGCTTTTGTTGTTGCTCCCGAGCTTTTGTCAACGACCGAGTTTGCGGTCGATGACCCATGGAAGCACGGCCATCCTCTTTCCCGGAAGCCATGTAGACCATGTGCACTATCATGCCCCTAGACTTAGGACATTTCGGTCCATCACCTTTGGAATTTGCCGCCGGTGGTGGAATTTTCTCCGTCCTTCTCCTTTTGTGGGAGGTCGAGGTTGAAGGAGCCGTTGTAACAGGCGCCTGTGTGAAAGAAATCCCTCACCGTATAGTGGAGGGATGGTTTTCCTCTTGTCAAACCTTCATTTTCTCCGATCGACGAGAGTAGTCTTTGTTGATCACAGAGTTCTAGATTTTCTGCTAGACCCTGTGAATTTGGGAGGAGAGTCGTTGAGGGGACTGCTCCGGTTTTGCCTGCGTCATGTTTTCAGCAGGAAGTGGAGATTTCTTCAACACCACGGATGGGGAGTTCTTTCGCACCCTCTTAAGCGGTTCGAAACTGTTCCCGGTTGGAACAGCAGCATCAACTTCCACTATTGGAACTGGTGGAGTAAGTCCAGAGGGAGAGTTGCCCCCAGCTCTTCTTACCCGGCGCCAGTGGCGACGTCGAGCGTGTCTTGCAAACTGGACCACCTCAGTTGTGGAAGCAGCTCCGTCATGCCTCCGACTTTGATGAGGGGCTACTGTTGGTGCCATGTCAAAGACTGACGTCCGTTGAGAGGGAACGACCAATATTTCGAAGGCCGATTTTCTGGTCGGGGAAGCACGTTTGACAACTTCACCCGCAGCAGGAGTTGGAATGACCAATCTGTCGAAGACCGATCTTTTGGTAGTCAAAGCACCTTTGACAACTTTACCTGCCGGAGGAGTTGGGAGGAAAATCCGTTTTAGGATAGCCCCTTCAGATATTGCGAGCCTCTTAGCAGGCCCACTTAAGCTTCGGCTCGGCCTGTTGAAGACTGAGGTGGCAGATTTGGATGACTTGTTGAGAGGGGCCATGGTGGTTACAAGTCGATCGAAGACCAACTTTTGGGGAGGTTCCTGTGGTGGCACTGGGGCGCTGAAACTCGTTGGCGAGAGCATGGTCCCGAAGAACAATCCAGTGGTGGCCTGAGTAACTTGCCCCACCAGCATAAAAAAGATGGAGGCCGTATTGGGCCCGTAAGTCGCTCCTCCAGTTGGGGCGGAGCGGGAGTTGTTGTTGCAGTTTGTGCAGCTGGAAACAATTGATGTTATCTTCTGCCTGCAAAGGAGCAAGACACCAAATCTTAGTTCCTCGAATCCAATGGCAACCATAGAAAACCGCGATTTTGTTCGCGAACACGACACACGAAGTGTCTAGTAGAAAAAGGAATAGGTCCTACCAGGCATGCCAGAATCTATTCACCGCCGAAAGCTGGACTGAGACGCGGAGGGCATCTAGCCTGAATTTGGGGGTAGATACTATTTGGATTTATCCGTCCACTTTTCCGAAGATACCAAGTTGATTTATGGCTCCGTATATCGGAGGTTTGGACGGATGCGGCCATTGTAGTAGACTTCGTCAGATTCCCCCTCGTTTGCGAGGGGTTTTTGATTGTGAGGACATTCTTCCCTGCAGGAGCAGTCCCCTGCAGTTAATTACGTTACTACATCGCGATAACCACTTTCTCCTACTCCAGAAGCTCACTTCGTGCCTTGTGTACTTTTTTTATTTTTGGTTTGCCCGTGGATCGTATACGGAGACTAATTTATGTCGTCGCCCGCAGGGCGTGGATTAGTCCAAATCCGTATATCTTATATTTGGATTTGTTTTATTTAAGGATCGTTAATCTGGTTTGAGATTAAGATCAACTTAAATGTATATGAGCAGTTGGGGCTCGATTGGTTTTTTATTAAGGATACGTTAGTCTAATTTGAGAATAAGATCCACTTAACAAAGTTTTAGGATCATTTTTATTTTAGGTCCAACAAAAGAACATTTGGACTCTATTGTTTTAGTTTAAGAACGTTCCAATCCGTTATAGCCATTTTGGAGGCGAAGTTTTAGTTTAAGAAATTCTCGGTCCGTTGTCGCCATTTTGGAGGCAACGGTTAGTTTAAGGGACATTTTGGTCCGTTGATCACCATTTTGGAGGTGACAGTTTTAGTTTAAGGACGTCTCGGTCCATTGTTGCCATTTTGGAGGCAACAGTTAGTTTAAGAACGTTTCGGTCCGTTGATCACCATTTTGGAGGTGACAATTTTAGTTTAAAGACGTCTCAGTCCATTGTCGTCATTTTGGAGGCAATGGTTAGTTTAAGGACATTTCGGTCCAATATCGCTATTTTGGAGGCAAAGTTTTAGTTTAAGAATGTCTCGGTCCGTTGTTGCCATTTCGGAGGCAACAGATAGTTTAAGGGACATTTCGATCCGTTGATCACCATTTTGGAGGTGACAGTTTTAGTTTAAGGACGTCTTGTCCATTGTCGCCATTTTGGAGGCAACGGTTAGTTTAAGAACATTTCGGTCCATTGATCATCTTGCGCGCACGTGAATTTGTTACGTGACAGGATGAGCAACGATGATATGTGATGCACCTAGTTTGGGGTGTGGTTTGATTTGGGGTGTGCACATCAGTTTGGACAGTGCACCAAAAGCTGTTAATTGTCGGGACCCGCCACCTCTCTGAAGACATTAAGGAATTACAACGGCATGTATCAGAGGTGTAGAGAGATGTACTCTTGAACCAATTCCCGTATTTGAGGGAAAAAGGAATTAGTGGCAAACCCAGAAATCATTAGTCATATTTTGATACTAAGATTTCTTTGGGAGGATGTGGGATGAATATCATTTTGGATATCATCAGTTGGAAGATCAATAGTCGTATTTGGGACTAAGATCAACTTGGGCTTTGTCCAGAGTGCTAAGTACTTGTTTATGCTCGATTTAATCAGTCCACTTTTTGTACAAAGAGTGCTGAGCACTTATATAAGTTCTAACGCTCACATATAATCATGTAGGGCTTTCAATCATGGGATTGCGCAATAAGTGTTAAACACTTTACCCCTTTTGTCTTTACATGGAGTGATAGGCACTCTTTATGGCGCCCACGAACAAAGCACGCGAGGCGTCAGGTGCTGCCTAGTGAGTGCTAAGCACTCTTCCATTCTGTGGCGCCCACGTGAGGGACACGTGAGGTGCTGGGCGTTGGACGCCACTCATTGAGTGCTCGGCACACTTTTCTTCTGTAGCGCCCATGTGAGGGGCACATGGGGCGCTGGGCGTTGAGCGCCGCTCAATGAGTGCTAGGCACACTTTTTTTCTGTGGTGTCCACATGAGCAACACGTGAGGTGCTTGGCGCCGGGTTCTTTCTTTCATGAGAACCAGATTTCTCTTGAGAAATTCAATTCCCGGTTCTTTTCTGAATCTCAAGAACAAGTTCCTCCCAATAAGAATGAAATTCTCAACTTGTGGGAGACTTGTCTTGTGGATCTCAGATCCAGAGAAAGAACTAAGTTCTTTTTTAAAAGGATTAAACTCTTAGATATGTAAACGAGATGATCTTTGTTCTTCTTATTTACCTAGAATTTTTTAGGAGGGAGAGCTTCTTCTCTGTTTCTTTTTGAAATTCTCTCATTTTCTTTTAAAGCTTATTGGGGCTTCTTCTATCTCAGACTTGAAGTCTTGGGTCTTTTATATAGTAGAGGCAAGTTTGTTAATTAGATTTTGAAGAAATCTCTCATTAAGAGATCCTAATTGATTTGGGGATTTTATCCACCATTGGATCTTTGATCCAAGGGTTTCTGTTTTACAGAACAAAATTGGGGAAATATTTTCTCTTGCACAGAATTTATTCTGTAAAACGTTAATTTTTTAATCACCGTTGGATTTTTAATCCACCGGTTCTCTGTTTTACATAGGGCAGTCTTTCTTGTTAAGAAAGATTGAGAGAATATATCCCAAAATAGAATTTTATTCTATAATCCAATTTGGGGGATGTTTTCTCCCAACAGAATTTAATTTTGTATTTTTTATGATTTATCATCTCCGTTGGATTTTTGATCCAACGGCTTTGGTTAACAAAGAGTAGAATTTAATTCTACCTGGGTGCTGGCGCTCACGTGCTGTGCACGTGGGCGCTACTCAAGATTTTAATTCTTATAATGGGTATTCATGTGCTTTGCACATTGGCGCCCGCGTGAGGAGCACATGAGGCGCCACCATAGGATTAATTCCTATTAGATTGGTCTTGGTGCTGGCGCCCGCGTGAGGAGCACCTGAGGTGCCACCATAGAATTAATTCCTATCAGATTGGTCTTGGCGCCGGCGCCCGTGTGAGGAGTACGTGGACACTGCCTCATTGATTTTTAAACAGAGCTTTGCACTTTTATTGGGGAAATAAGTGTCAAGCAACCTTGTCAATTCTACAGTTAGGCGACCCGGTCTCGACTCCTCGAGATGGCCTCCCACTGGGCTCTAGAACCCGGTTACTTATGCTCCCTACCTTGGGTCTATCCTAATACGGAAAAGTAAATAATATACATCAATGGAGACAACGAGCTCAACCCGGAAGTGTCCCAATAAAAGAATATTACATACAAAATTTATATGAATGAAAATGGAAAAACTCTCATCTCACGCAAAAAAAACCCGACTATTCAATCACAACGATCCAATATAACATATCAACCAGCAACACAATAACATCGCATGTCATCAACGTAAGTAAATATGCGTATCTCTAATGTCGTTTACGTATAGCAATAAGATCGGGGATACTACCACATATTACACTTACGGTCACAGAAAAAAAATAAAAACTACAATAATTAGAATCTGCATCATCCTTTGACATCATAAACCTGGATTATCACATATTCCAGATTTCATGCCTAACATCTATAAACCCTGCATTTAAGTCTCAAATTGAAAACACATTTCAAAAACAAGTCGGGTAATTCAACAAGATTCCTGATTATATGATCGAATGCTCGTCGGGAACTTTTAGTAGATGACCGCACCCCCGATGCCGTCAACGAAGTGCACTTGGGTGGAACACCGTGGCTGCAAGCACCCGAGTAGATGATTTTGGCTATGGGGTTCTCCTGTAGTCACTTGGTCGGGCTATGGTGCGTGGCTATCTAGTAGTGTTTCTCGGCGACTATTCGCGTACAATACGAGATTGCGACGGAATTTTGATCCGAATCGAAACTCCGTGGCAATTCATCACTTGAGACTAAAACGCGAGATTTACAAATCGTTAACTAGTTTTCGCAAAACTAATCAATGTGGATTCTAAAAATTGTATCACATAACTAAAGTAATCTAGACGATGTTAAATATTTCGATCGATATTTCAAGCAATAACAATTCACAGAGACCTAAACAACCTGAGCCTCATCAAAAATACCCAGAAAGTCCAAAATATGAAAATGAAGCAGCACAAGAAAATCGAGACCCTAACTCCACTATTGCGCAGCAGAAAGGCCGCAAATACATGGTATTTGCGGCGGTTCCGCCGCTAAATTATGGAGTTACGTTCTCGTATTTCTTGAGCCTTCATAATTTTACCTGCATGATTTTATGAGAATTTTTAATTGTTAAAATCCAACGTTTGGAAAATGGACAGAAATTAGTAAAATCCGTGTTTAAAAACGTCGATCGAACACTTTAATGTCGTCTAGATTTTGCCTAAGTCTCTAGCTTGGCTTCGATACCATGAAAGTATGTCTTAGCGCCACCACTAGGTTTCAAGGAGCATCAAGTATGCAATTTTAAAAATCTAGAGTGCTAAGGCATACAATCCAAGAATCGAACTAGAGAATTAGGGTTTGTAAGTAAGAAAACAATTTCTAAACTAAGTGAAAAGGGTTACAACCTAAGTAGACCATGTTCTTCATTTCTAAAGCTCTAACTAGTAGTCTCTAGAACGCTTCTTGGCTCCACTTGAAAAAAGGATCAAGCTTGCTTTGTAGTCTTCGAAGCCGAAGATGATCCACCTTGAAGTCTCTCTAACTCAAACACACTCTTCACTAATGAAGATATTAGTGAAGCAAACAACCAATACTAAAAGGTTAGGATAGTGTAGGTTGATGAAGTAGGAATTTTGATCACTTTAGAAATCTTTTTCTCTTTTTTTCCAACTCAAGAAAAACCCTAGAGAGCTCAAGAGAAGGAGATGGACTTGGGTGTGTTAGTGTTAATCAATGAGAGAATGAACCATGAGCTAGATATAAGGTTGGGGTGAATAAATATCTAAGAATAAAACAAAAAAAAAGAGATAAGTCATGGCTTCTCAATGCTTCTCCAAGCATCCAAAGCTATGGCTCATTTCTAATCTTTTTTATTTTCTTTAAACAAAAAATCACCCCTATAATCTTTAGCTCTAGTGTGAGTCTCATACATCCATGTTCTATGTATCATCAACCATGATACATAATCAATTTATATATATATATATATATATATATATATCAAGAGAAGAAAATCTTTAGTGAGCTATATTAGTTAATATATATGTATATATCAAATTTATTAATATATATCAAATTATTAAATCAACACTTGATTCAATAATCCGGTTATATCATATAACCGACTAATATCATTTATATATATGTATATCATATTATCAAATCAACACTTGATTCAATAATCCGGTTATATCACATATAACCGACTAATATTCAATACTAGATACTAAATCAACACTTGATTCAATTATCCGGTCATATCATATATAACCGGCCAATATCAAATATATATACATATAACAAATTATTGAACCAACACTTGATTCAATAATCCAGTTATATCACATATAAGCTAACCGATATCAAATATCACGAGATTAGAATACGGTATCACATACTCGTAATTAATCAAGCTCCCATACATATCACCATATGTGTCTTACTTCGTTTCGCTTGATTAAGAAACCTCTGTGTGGGTGTCACGCCCCGCTTCCCGGTGTACGGGGAAGGAGACGTGGCGGGCATGTGACGTATTTACTCAGAAATAAATACGTTAAGTGTAAATAAGCAATATATGAAATGCACAAGAAATGACAAGAGATATAATATAAACAACAAGTTTTATTAACATTCATCTTTACAATACAAATGCTTTGAAAAGGAAAAGATACAATGATATAAAGCAATGCCTAAACAGTGGCATACAAACTGAAATAAGTATAAGATGAATTAGAAGTCCTGCTGGGCAGTGAACTGGTCCAAGTCCTCCTGGCTCGGCTCGATCTACTGAGAGTCCAGTCCTCCTGATGAACATTCCAAAGAAAGAAATAGACATGAATGTCGTCAGCGAACTAGCGCTCAGTAAATCCCAAAAGAAAGAAAAGAATATAGCATGTAATGTGGAAGGAAACTGTTAAGTTATACAGGTATCAGTTTATTATTCTAACGTAGCTGTTTGTAGCTTGGTACAGATAGTATCAGTGTATACAAGAGAAGTCCATCTTACCCCGTAGACTATGGTAACATGTGGTACAAGGCCCCGTCAAAATCCACGGGACAACGGCTCGAGAGTTCATATAGGTGTCTTTTAGTGATCATCTCGTGCAACTTTTAACACATTCCGTACCAATCTACCCCTTTAACCCCGTGTAATGTATATATAGGTTATAATTATCAGAGTTGCCAAAACCATGGATATAAGTTGTTTCTTGTAATCAGGTTCAGGATGTAAACAAGTAGTTATATAATCAAGTCAAGTTATAATCATGATTCGGTCAATTCAAGTCATATTTGCATGTTGATATTGTTCTGGTGTTTAGGTTCAGCTTCAAGTATACATGTTAGAATTTGGATTCATGTTTGAATTGGATTCTGGTTTGAGTTGAATTCAAGCTTGATTTAGACTCAGGCTTAAGTCATACACTTAGAACTGATTTGGATCCTGAATTATATTCGAGAGTTATCGGTAACTATTGCACATGGACAGCAGGATTTGTGTCTTTTTACAAGACGATTACCATTAATAACGCCATGAAGTTTTTCTATCTTAAATAGGCAAGCACTCACTTTCTCCGACTCCCTGACCCTCAAGAGAATTGATCCCGCTTAAACCCATATTTACTAAAATCCTTAAATGTAATTTTATATACCTCGAAAAGGGTTTATGAAAAATATTTTTAATATAGTTTCAAAATAATCTCGAGAAATTATTTATATTATTTAGGGTTTACATGGATGTGTATTTTATGGATATGAGGTGTTTTAGTGATAATTACCTTACTTGAATAATTCATGGTATTTTTCTGTAAACTTGTATTATATTGATATCTTGATGGTATTTTGATGAAACTTGTAATTCTTTTTTTTGAAAATAAGCCCGGATAAACCACTTCTGGCTTTGGCTTCGCTTATTATATTTTGAAAATATATGAATTTGTAATATTTATATAATTACAGATGGTATTGTCCACTCTGGCCGAAACCGCACGGTTTTGCACTTTATAGCGAACCGGATCCGACCAAAGGCTACTTCCCAAGAGGTCACCCATCCTAAGACTTCCCTGGCCCAAGCATGCTTAACTACAGAGTTCTCAAGCTCCTGTAGTGCCGATTCACTTAAAATGTGCCTCTGTAATTGAGAGCGGTATCATTATATTTATAATGCAGTTCGGTCATCTTTTGGAATGTGTTCCGAAAATTCCCCATTGTTCTACAGTGGATCCCACGGACTCTAGAGGTGGCCCACACGGATTCAAAAGGTTCCCCTCACCCCCTTGGCATGACAATTGGCGTGTCATTTTGTTCTGTGTGCCATTTTACTCCGTGAACAAGAACCGGGTCCCAACATTCTCCCCACTTTTGAACAATAGTTCGTCCTCAAACCAAAAACTTACTACCGAGGGACCTGTATGGGCCACCATAAATGTAACGCCCCAAATAGTATTGTCCCCTCTGGCCGAAACCGCACGGTTTTGCTCTTTAGAGCGAACCGGGCCCGACCAGGGGCCACTTCCCAGGAGGTCACCCATCCCAAGACTTCCCTGGCCCGAGCACACTTAACTACGGATTCTCAAGCTCCTGTAGTGCCGATTCACTTAAAAGGCGCCTCTGTAATTGAGGATGGTATCATTATATTTATAATGCAGTTCGGTTCACTTTTGGAATGTGTTCCGAAAATTTCCCATTGTTCTACAGTGGGTCCCACGGACTCTAGAGGTGGCCCCACGGATTCAAGAGGTGGTCCCCGCCCCCTTGGCATGACAATTGGCTTGACACTTTGTTCTGTGTGGCATTTTGCTCCGTGAACAAGAACCGGGTCTCGACAGTGGGACTCTAAAGACCCGTCAATACGCCAGCAGTAGGTAATGATCACATCAGATACCCACAAGCTGTCAGCGGTACTAGCTGGACGTAACGGCTACCCAGGTATTAAGCGAATAAAAGATCAATAAGCAAACTTGTCCAAACTCCCGTAAAGTCTACAAGCAACACTTACCGTACAGTCCGGTCTCTTCGTCTGATATGTCGCATATCGAGTCTAGGGGTGGAATCGTTAGACCTCAGTAACTTGATAAGTCATGCCGATGTGTGGCTTATAACTGTTCGAGAAACTACTGATAACACTTACCAGTAAATCTCATCAACCCTAACCAGGGACTTGCTGTTATAGCTAATCGAGTATAGCGCAACATCAACTCCTAATACCGAAAGAGACGAAACCCCTCCTATCGCTCACTGCCTCCATGTGACTCGGGACTGTATCCAAAATCCACCTGTTTGCACGACTTTGAGCCGTGGTAGGAAGGAAATCAAAGCACGGTGGGAACCACACAAGACACTATGACGATCTCGGGTCTACAGACTAACCTGTACAAGTGTCACCAGAGAACTGCTATCTGACGATAGATATGGTACCATCTAGGAGTTCTCGGCGAGTCTTGTTCGGTGTACCCATTCTCTAATGAGCACATGTGTAAAATTTTTGATGTCAAACACCAATGACTGTGGGATCAACCATCGCCCCATACAGGGTCAAAAAACGTACACACTAGTCTACTCTAGAATATCGATGCCCTGTCTCGATATTCTCTCGACTAAGAACTGTTAAAAGATGTGCGTGTAGACTACACAAGCCCTACTAGTATGATCTGCATCATAGCCCTGGTAGTCAAGCCAACATCCTAAGGGATTTATCAACATGTATCAGAGAGACAGTATAATAATACAAGCGTACATGTTAAGATAAGAAACAACCAGATAGCATGCTATCATGTCAAGCAAGAAAATCCTCTATATATATGTCCAAGCATCCACTATATCATACAATAATGGTCTCTAAGGCATACATATTCCTAACAAATAGATACCATGGACTCTTTTTATTTTAAATAAGTACCATGAAATTCCGATTTTTTACATAAATACCGTGAGATTTTCCTAATAAAAAATAGGGAGAACTTTTAGCGTTTTTTATATGAGTACCATTAGATTTTTAAATAAATTAAAAAATCACAAACTTTCAATATTTTCCAAATAAACACTAAGGGACTTACTTATGAGAAATAAATATCATAAATTTTGTTTATTACAGAAAATACGACGAGTTTCAAATAAATGCTATGGATTTTTTTTTGGCAACTAAATACAATGTTTTAACCAATATTCAGATAAATATTATGGCCTTTGTTTTTAGTTACTAAACACCATGGACTTTATCTCTTGGAAATAAAAAATATCATAGACTTTTACGTCAATAATCTAGAACATATATAAATAATCGCTTTACATAATTAAATTTACATTGTATAAAGAATTTATTGATATTCGTAGATCCTGCACATCGTGCAGGGTTCGAACCTAGTAAATAATAGATAACCCCGTTGGAGATATGGAAATAACCTGCCAATTGATATTTTTTTTATTCTTTAAAAGTTATGGAATTATTGAAGAAGAAATGTATTTGAAATTTACAGTGACTTATGCAACTTCTTAAGACTCCAAAATAAACGATTTAGCGGGGAAGAGAGGGGGGGGGGGCTAAACTGAAATTTTCAAAACCTAAGCTTGATCTGGAGAATGAAAAAAAGGAGTGGGGGAGATTTGAGGAGGGGGCAATCACCATTTTTCATCATATTAAGCTTAAACGGTGCAAAATATAGAAACAACAGGTATTCATGAAGGGGCTATCACAATTTTCCACAGCCTAAATGGAAAAGATATTCAGGGAGGGGGCAGATTGTAATTTTCTATATTTATGTGTTTAGATGCGGGAATATTCCCTCATACATCTTTAGTATATATATTATCGATGGATGTAAATTCATCATAGAGGACAAAGACAATACTAAATTGGTCTAATATAGGAATACATATATACTATTTGAATGCAAAACGAAAGGATCGAAAATTTGAGAATTGAGGTGACGTGGCTTACTTATTTTTCAGAGATGAAGAAAACATAAAATTCCACCACAAAATCAACGGTTAAATTATTGGGATAAGACTGAATTGCCCACAACACGTTCAAACTCCAAAGCCTGTTCAAAATAGTTATGAAAACGAATCCTTCATTCAACTAATCATTCATTCTTTCTCTATTCTAAAAACACACAGTGTCACTTCCCGTTTCCCAAAATACGGAATACTGAGGGTGACTAGGCCAGACATACTTCTACGGTTAGGGAAAAATCCCGCTATAGTCACACTTCGGCTTCTAGCATTACATGGTAGTCAGTAAACAGTATTAGAATAAAGGAAAATCACAGTTCACAACTTTATTACATTGCAATAAAAAGAGTTCGAGATACATTTATTTTGCAGAATAAAATAACTAACTAACAAAAACAAAATGCTGGAAGCAAAAAAAATAGCGCTGATGAAGCAGTCTAGACCAATGCGATCGCGAATGGCAGGTCCTGCTCCTGGGCTGGGTCCATTTCGTCCTCCGAGCATGAACACTCAGGTCGTCAGGACGACATATATAATAATAATTATACAATGGGTGTCCCAAAATACGGAATACTGAGGGTGACTAGGCCAGACATACTTCTACGGTTAGGGAAAAATCCCGCTATAGTCACACTTCGGTTTCTAGCATTACATGGTAGTCAGTAAACAGTATTAGAATAAAGGAAAATCACAGTTCACAACTTTATTACATTGCAATAAAAAGAGTTCGAGATACATTTATTTTGCAGAATAAAATAACTAACTAACAAAAACAAAATGCTGGAAGCAAAAAAAATAGCGCTGATGAAGCAGTCTAGACCAATGCGATCGCGAATGGCAGGTCCTGCTCCTGGGCTGGGTCCATTTCGTCCTCCGAGCATGAACACTCAGGTCGTCAGGACGACATATATAATAATAATTATACAATGGGTGTGCAATGTTATTAAACACAAAAGTGCAACAGAATACAGAACATGAAATCAAAGAACATCGTTACATATGAACAGTGTGGTATAACTATCATGTCAGTAAACTAGGCAATGCGTATGCCACCACTTATCAGTTATTAAGTCAATGAAATCAATTGGTGGAAAGGATGCTCGTATTTAACAAAGGTCTGGTGCATGCCTGAGACTACAGTCCGCTGTGCCCAAGACATAACCCTGTCAGCCGTGCCGCTAGGCCCACGACCTAATATATGTATATGTATATATATCACTAATAGCGAATGATTATCCTCTAAATCACTGTACCTTGCTAAATACGAGTTCAATTCCATCTATATTTCCCCATTCCCCAGGTAATAGTATTCATTCAGGTATTAAATAGGTTGTGAACAAATAAGTTTTGTTGTCACTTTCAATCACTTTTCCACTTATCAATATCACTGTCGTATTTACCACAACCCAATTACTAATATTAATATATCGACAATGCAAAACAGTCGCTAGGTCTCAATGTGAACGATCACTATGCAGCAGGTATAAAGCAAGCACAAAAATAGGCAGAAATACACTGAACAGATATTCACTATTTTATGACGACCAATACCATATAACTTGAATATTTTACGATAAATCACACGCATAAAATAGACCAAAATAATATAAAAAACGTACGAAGCACACTTGATCATCTAAACAGTAAAATTAATTTCATGTCGATCGGAATTCAGGTTAGGGAATTATCATCATTTTAAGCTAGCGATCGATTGCTGGAATTCCAGTTTCAGAACTGGAAGCCCAACTTCACGCGCGTTTTAGCAGTGATTATGTTCAGATTCAGGTGTTTCCCCAGTTGAATAAAATCCAGTTATATCTGTTAAGTTTCCAATGCATCAAACGGATTATCAATAACATTTTTGTATTAGAAGTTATGTCCGGATTAGTGTAATGGTGTAAGAAAGGTCACTACAAAAACTGCAGAACACATCGGTACGCTAAAATGCAAATTAAATATCAAAAGACGGTGAAACGGAAAGAGACCAGATTCAGGTGTTAGATAATTAAGTTATCTATGTATTCATATCGGGCTCCTCACATTTTCAATCTAAAGCGGGGATGCACAGGTGTTCAAATTCTGGTATCCAAAACGAAACGCTGCTCCGGACTGCAGTTCAGTGCCGCGTTCGCAACCAAGTATCATTACAGTGATCTAAAATTGTTGTGAAACAAACTATGGTTGGTTATAGGTTATCGAGTCGGTTTCGATATGAGCCATAGAACGTTAGGTTCCAAATTGTATTTAATTTACAATGATTTTAACAAGGTAGCGTGCACGGTAAGGTTCAGATTTTGTGTCGCCTTTAGGAGGCGACGATACATGCTTATAAACAAGATACTTATAATTCAAAACCTTACACAACATTCACTAATCAGTAAGGGATTCGACGATCACAAAACATGAACACTTTAACCAGACTTTTCATTCATGTATCACTTCGAGCTTTGATTTAAGTACGGGTATCGATCGTCGTCAGTGTTATCGAATGATTATAACAATGAATTCATGTAAATTACGAATGATATCATTACGGTTGACAGGCCTGAATTGGGTTCAATTCAATACAATCAACACGATGGTTTTCTAACAGTTCCATTATAGTCTACAATCTAAATATGTATATGTATACATACGTATGATTAAATCTTTAACTTGGTTATTTAATCTAACGGGTAATTTAGCATGGGTAGCAAGTGAAGAATTTTCACTTACCTTTGGCAAAAGTGGCACGGCAGCGACGACGATACCGAATGCGATGCAGATACGGAAGTGGGCACGGTGCGTGCACTGGATCGGGGTACGGAGTGACATGGGTGCTGGCACGACGCGGCACGGGGCTGACATGGCGTGGCACGACGTATGTAGCGTGGGGAGTGGGTACAATGTGGTACGGGTCTTAGTACGGCGTGGCAAGAGAACTGGCACGGTGTGACACGGTGCATAGGCGAGCTCGGGGATGGTTAGCAAGAGCTCAGAGCTCGTCGGTAAGGTGGTCGGGCAGCGGCCTGCAGTGGTGGCGCGGGTGCTGAGGCACGGAGGCGTCGGGTGCTACGGTTTGCAGAAAGCTCGGCTCGTCGGCGACGGGGTTGGGTGCAGGGGTGGCGGGTTTTAGTCACAGCGGAGGAGAGGGGTCGGCTTGGGAACTCGAGGGCATCGGTGGTCGCCAGGTGGGGAGTCGGCGGTGGAGGAGAGGAGCTGATGGAGGTAGGTTGATGGTGGAAGTGATGAGGGGGTCGACGATGGTGAGGTGGTCGGGGCTCGTCGGTGAGGTGTAGGGGTGCAGTGGGTACTGGGTCATGGGTTCGTAAGTGTCGCCGGCGATGGGTCTCCGGGAGTTGATGGCTATGGTGAGGTAGGAAATTCAAGGTTAAAAGGGAGGGTTAGGGAACGAGAAAGAAGTTGAGCGAGACGAGGGCTCGTCGGGGAGTTAGGTGAGTGGAGTCGTGGCCGTCGCGGCCATTGGGCAGAGACGTTGGAGGAGCGTGGGTTGTGGGGCGAGCGCGAGTCATGGGGAAGTGGGCGCGGTCGTTGCGGCGCGAGAAGAGAGGGAGGACGTTGGTGGAGAAAAGAAGCGGGAAAGGAAAAGAAGAACGAGGGAAAAGAAGAGGAGGGGAGCGGGTCGGGTCGGATCGGTTGAGTCGGGTCGGGTAGATTAGGAGTTGGGTTTAGAATTTAGGATTTGTTTTAGAGTTTAGGTAATAATTTAATAAATAAAATATTAAAATATTAAAAAAAATTTGTAAAAATTCTAGGAAAAATATGGAAAAATACGGAAAATAAATATACGGAAACTGGGGATTTACATCATACCCTCTTTATAAAAATTTCGTCCTCGAAATTAAAATGGAAACAACGGAACAACAACACTACACAAACAGATGCGGAAAACGTGCACGGATGTCTTCCTCGCGTTCCCAGGTGACTCCCCTGGAGAACGACCACCCTAAGAAACTCGAACTAAAGGAATGGCTTTGTTCTTCAGCACTTTTTCCCGACGATCGAGGATGGTTGTAGTCTACTCCTCTGTAATACCCAGTTCTTTTTGTACACCAATGTCCGTATTCTTCATAAAGTATTACTTACAAAATTTATTTATTTTTTATTTATAATTATTTTATTGCTTTTAAACCCCAAACCTAAATCCCAATCCCTTTTACTTTATGTCTCAGCCCACTCCCTTCCCAATTCTTCAAAGTCTTTTCCTAATCTTTTTCCCTTCACATTTTCTTTTCCTAAACCCTTTATAACCCTAATTTATCTAAAACCATTTTTATTTTTCTCCCTTTTATTTTACCCTAAAACTCGTCCCAACTTCCTATTTATTTTCTCCAAAATTCATTCCCATTCTTATTTAACTCCAAGCCAAGAAAAAATAAAATATAATTTCCCCATTTTAAAACCTTAGCCCAAAACCCAAATCTTAAAAACAATTCCTCAGCCCTAGCTATATTTCGCCCAGCCCATGCATCAAAACCCAAAGTTAAAACCAAATATATATTTTCCCACCATTTTTCCCAAGCCCGTTTCCCTTTTTAAATCCAACCCCAGCCCATTCTCACCAAAACCCCAAAACTCAGCCCAAGCAAATAAAATATAAGGTTAATTAAAACCTCACTCCCTGGCCCAAGCCCAGCTTCCCACAGCCCGAGCCCGCCTTCACTGACCCGACCCGCTTTTAACCCCTCTTCTCCCCCAACGTAAATTTTCCCGCTCATTTCCTATCGCGCGAACCCACGTCGCCCCCACCTCGTGCCCACGTCTCCGCGCCGTTTCCCCACTTCCCCGCGACCCTGACCACGTCCGCGCTCCCCCTCAAACTCCTCGTCTCCCCTTCCTCCTCTCTCCCTCACACTCTCGATCTCTCGTCCTCGGTCCTCTCGTTCACCCAAAACCCACTGCCAACTCCATCACTCGCCACCGACGACGACGAGGACAACCACTACAACCACCTGGTCGACTCCCTCGTGCTCTTCTCTCCAGAACTCACCACCTCACCGAGCCCCCTGCACCTTCAGCCGCCACCAAGCTCCCCTGCACCCATCTCGGCCACCTCCTGTACCTCGATGCCGGCGAGCCCCCACTGCACCAGAAACACCTCGTCGATGTAAGTCCATATCACGCACCCCACGAACTTGCGGGGAGGCGGAATATATGAAAAACGATTATCAAAGCTTCGTAACACGGACTTGAGCGCATGAATCGTTATCTAAACCATTGCTAACAAAGTACTGGAGGTTTAACTACTCTGATACGAAGTTATACCTCACGTTACTTGTCCTTCGGGTCTTCATCGCGGTCCTCCACTCCTCGTAGGCTCCTTGGAACATCGGCACCTCAATGGCCTCCTCAAATCAAAGACGATCCACCCGAAAGCTCCTACGCCAAGCTTAATCTCAAATTTGAGATAACTAGGTTGCTTAAAGTGCTAATCTAAGCTACCTAGAGGATATAGAGTGAGGTTATGGATGTATTAGTCTAGCTAACCCTTGATCTCAACACATGAGAGGTTAGGGTTAGGGTTTGAAGAGAGAGTGAGCTTGAGGAGAGAGAAGGTGAGAATAATAATGAAATGAGATAATGAACTTATCATGATATATATGAAGCATTATTATTTATCCAAAAATCAAATAATAGAATTAACAACCATGCTTCACAAATATCTATGAGTGATTCATCTCCATGAGTCATTAAGCATTTATGATGCATTAATGACTTGGATGAATCACACAAAATGAGTCACTAATCTCATTTAATGCAATGCCACCTTAACCCCTTAGTCACCACTCTTCTAGAAGCTTCCCGAAAAATTACGAGAACGCCCCTCCAATCCGTGAAAACACGGAAAAACTTTAGACTGTATAAATCCAATAACCCGATACTAGAATCTGGCTTAAACCAAAGCCGGCAAGTAAAAACTGTCCGAAAAGTCGTACTTGCGTAAACACACGTACGCATCCGAACCCTTGTCGTAAAACCATACGACCTCTATATCGTTTCGCCTGGAGCAGAGAAACTCTCTGTGTGGGACTCTAAAGACTCGACACTATGCTGGCAGTGGGTTTAACCACAGACCGCAAGCGGCACTAGCTGTACGTAACGGTCCCCAGGTAGATTTCGATAAGAAGGCCGATGAGGAAACTCATCCGAACTCTCACTGAGCCTGATGTGACAATCTCCGTACAGTCCGGTCTGTTCGTCTAAGACTATCGCATATCAAGCCTAGGGGGCGGCAAGCGTCAGTCCCCTAATAGCTGTATAAGTCATGTCGGAGCGAAGTCCATTACACCCTGAGAAGCTACTGGAACCTACCAGTATATCTTGCTTTCCCTGGCCAGGGACTTTACGTAATGGCTCTCTGACATAGCGCGATATCATCTCCCAATACCGGGAGAGACGAATCCTGTCTAACCACTACTGCTTCCAAGTGCTCGGGACTGCACCCAACTGCTATCTGTTTGCACGACTCCTTTGAGCCATGGTAGGGTAGCAATCTAAGAATAGTGGGACACACTCGAGGCGAAGTAGCAGTGTCAAGTCTGCGGACTATGCTGTACTCAAGTCACCTGGGAACTGTTAACTGACGGCGGGTATAGTACCAACCAACAGTTCCCCTGCGAGTCATGTCCGGTGTACCCGCAACCTAACGAGCACCTGTATACTATCTCCAGTACGACGTACTGATGGCAATGGTACAGACCATCTCCCCAACTGGGGTGAGAAGCATACACACTAGTCTACTCTGGAGTATCGATGCCCTGCCTCGATAATCCTACGACTAGGGACAAGTATAGGATGTTGCTTATAGACTACCCAGCCCCCACTAGTGTGACTGCCATCACAACGCTGGTAATCAAGCAAAGAACTTATGGGCTCTACTAATATGTATAAGTGATACGTTACAAGAAACATATGCACATATTAAAGTAGACACAAACCAAGTAGCATGCTACCATTTTCAGCAAGACTGTATATATACAACTGTGAATATCCCAAGCTTCCATTAAGTAATATACATGCTAGTATGATACAATAATGGCCCCTAGGGCATATACACTAACAATCTTCCACTTGCACTAGGGCCATGAGCTGGCATATCGTAGACCTATCATCTCGAATAGCCTCTCGAACTGTGTCTGAGGAAGGGCCTTTATGAATGGATCAGCAATGTTATTCTCCGTCTCTACTCTCTTCACCTCGATCTCCCGGCGATCGACGATCTCCCTGATCAGGTGATACCGCCTTAAAATGTTTCTGTACTTCTGATGTGACATGGGTTCCTTCGCTAAAGCTATAGCGCCGTTGTTGTCACAATACAGAGGTATTGGACCAACACTGGAAGGAACCACCTGAAGTTCTGTGAGGAACTTCTTCATCCAGACAGCTTCTTTTACGGCATCGCAAGCAGCTATGTACTCCGCTTCCATCGTTGAGTCTGCAACGGTCTCCTGCTTGGAACTCTTCCAACAGACCGCCCCTCCATTGAGGATAAAAACATAACCCGACATGGACTTGGAGTCGTCTTTGTCACTCTGGAAGCCGGAGTCAGCAAAGGCCTCCATCTGAAGGTCTTTTCCGCCATACACCAAGAACATCTCTTTAGTCCTTCTCAAGTACTTGAGAATGTTCTTTACTGCTATCCAGTGATTCTCCCCTGGGTTTGCTTGATACCGGCTTACTACGCTCAATGCGTATGCTACATCTGGTCTGGTACATAATATCGCATACATTATAGAGCCTACCGCAGAAGCGTAGGGTATAATCGACATGCGATCCCTTTCCAAATCAGTCTTGGGAGACATCTCTTTGGAGAGGGTGATTCCGTGACAAGCCGGTAGGTTACCGCGCTTAGAATCATCCATACTGAATCTCTTCACTATGGTGTTTATGTACCTGGACTGTGAAAGTCCCAACATCCTCTTTGATCTATCACGATAGATCCGGATCCCCAGAATGTAGGTGGCATCACCCAGGTCTTTCATGAAGAATTTATGTGACAAGAATCTTTTGACTGACTGTAACATAGGAATATCATTTCCTATTAGGAGAATGTCATCCACGTACAAGACAATGAATACTACAGCTCTCCCTACAATCTTACTGTATATGCATGGTTCATCTGGATTTTTGATAAAGTCAAATTCTTTGACAGCATCATCAAAACAGATGTTCCAACTCCGCTATGCCTGCTTTAGTCCATAAATGGACTTAAGCAGCTTGCATAATTTACTGCTGCTCCCACTCTGAATGAATCCCTCTGGCTGATCCATATAGACGCTCTCTTCCAAATTTCCATTTAGAAAAGCCGTCTTTACGTCCATCTGCCAGATCTCATAATCGTGGAAGGCAGCAATAGCAAGAAGGACCCTAATGGATTTTAGCATAGCTACTGAAGAAAAGGTTTCGTCATAGTCAAAACCAGGTCTTTGACGGAAACCCTTTGCAACAAGTCTAGCTTTATAGGTTTCAACCTGTCCATCTACACCAATCTTCTTTCTGAAGATCCATTTGCATCCTACGGGTTTTACCCCATCTGGAGCAAAGTCCAAAATCCATACTTTGTTAGTGTACATGGACTCCATTTCGGTCCGCATTGCATCCAGCCATTTTACTGAGTCACCGCTCTGAATGGTTTGCTGGAAGCTAGTAGGCTCATCATAGTCAATAGTGCAATCCTCTCTATCCCCGTCTATGAGAAAACCGTAGTATCTCTAAGGCGGATGAGATTGCCTACTACTTCTGCGGATAGGCGCTGGTATGTCCCTTTCTTCTTGAACCTCTGGTTCTACCATACTTTCAGTTGTAGTTTGCGGTTCTGGAATTTCTTCCAGTTCTATTTCGCTCCCACTTGTTTCCTTTTCTAAAAACCGATGTTCTAGAAAATGGGCATTACGAGAAACAAAAACCTTTTGTTCCTCTGCGTAATAGAATAGATATCCCCTGGAGTTTTTTGGATATCCCACAAACTTACACTGTACTGATCGTGCCTCGAGCTTGTCCGCATGCTGCTTTTTTTACAAAAGTTGGACATCCCCATGTCTTCAGGTACTGAAGACAGAGTTTCTTCCCACTCCACATCTGATATGGTGTGGTAGGCACAGTTTTGGTTGGAACCTTATTTAAAAGATATGCAGCTGATTCTAGTGCATAACCCCAGAAAGATCGCGGTAACTCAGCTTTACTCATCATGGAACGAACCATATCCAATAGGATTCGATTCCACCTTTTTGAAACACCGTTGTGTTGTGGTGTGTATGGAGGAGTAAGCTGAGAGAGAATTCCATTCTCTTTTAAGTAACCCAGGAACTCGACACTTAAGTATTCACCACCTCGATTAGATCTCAGTGTCTTGATACTTTTGCCTGTTTGTTTTTCCACTTCATTCTTGTATTCCTGGAATTTCTCAAATGCTTCGGATTTATGCTTCATCAAGAAGATATGTCTATACCTAGAGAAATCATCCGTAAAAGTAATGAAGTAGGAATTACCACCTCGCGCATGTGTAGACATTGGACCACACACGTCACTATGTATGAGTCCTAAGAGCTCGCTTGCTCTTTCTCCGTGTCCAGTGAACGGAGTCTTTGTCATCTTTCCTATGAGACAAGATTCACAAGTGGTATAAGACTGATACTCGAACGGATCCAAGTATCCCTCTCTATGTAACTTTGTCAACCTTCTTTCATTGATGTGACCTAGTCTACAATGCCATAAGAAAACCTGATTTAATTCCGGAGACTTTCTTTTAAGTGTATTCTGGACATTGAAAACCTGAGCTTGACTTAATACGTATATACCGTTATCTAATGAACCTGACCCAATCAGAACTTGATTTAGGTGGATGTATACTACATCGCTTTTTAATGTAAAATTATATCCCTCTCTCGAAAGTGAGGACACTGATATGATATTACAAGTCATACTAGGTACATACAGACAGTTACGTAAAATCAATATCTGCCCACTTGTCAAACCTAGACGATATTCTCCCACGGATTCAGCGTCCACGCTCATTCCGTTTGCAACTCTAAGAGACCAATCACCTACCTTTATAACTCTACGGTTTCTCAAAGCATGTAATGAATTACAAATATGAGATCCTGCTCCGGTATCTAGTACCCAAGAAGTAGAGTTAATGGACAAACAGTTCTCAATAACAAATACACTTGAGGCTGAAGCCACAACATACTTCGAATCCTGGGTACTGGCTTTGCTAGCCCTGCAATCATTCTGCCAATGTTCATTCCTGTAACAATAGGAACGTCCTTCTTTTACTATATCCAGTCCCGAAACTTTTTCCCTTCTCTTTCCTTTTACTTCCCTGGTTTCCTTCAGGGTAAGAGGTAGAGACTGTAGAATCAAGTCAGTATCTGACTCGTTTCCCAACGCGGTCTCCAGGTCCTGGAGCTCATCAATACAGCTAGTCATTGTAAGGACGTTGTCCCCTACAGATGACCCGTCATCCAACCTCGCTTGAATTAATTTGTTCGAGGTCTTATATCTTGCGATATGAGATTTCTCTCCATAAAAATCTTTGTTATGGAGAAAGATGGAAACTAAGTCCATCTTCTCGTGCTGCTTCTGGTATACACCATCAACTGAAGCTAACACGAGGCATTTGGCTTTCGCTTTATCTTTTTCCCTTGTCTGACAGATATCCATATCCGTGACAGTGGAAACTGGACCTGGGACGGCGGGATCTAGAGTAGTAATAGGGTGGTCCAGTTTGTCATAGGTAATGGACATCTGGACAGATCTTTGCCAGTCATATAAGTCAGATTCAGTCAAATTATTTTCTAGATGTAACCTATGTGTGGTCACAAGGTCGTTGCAATTAAGATAGAGAGAAGAAAATATTTTAGCATGATGCTGTTGCAAGTTTAGATTGGTTTTAAGTTTATCTAAACAGGATGGCTCCCACTGTTTCTCGAATCCCTCCTCAAACCAAAAAGGAAGAACTAGCCAGGACTATTCTCACCGTACAATACTTGCTTAACCGTTCAGCCAGGTCAGTGTCGATACTTCGAGGGAGGTTTTCCAACGCTTTCGCGAAGTTCCTTAATTAAAGAACCTCTTTTCTCTGGGGGCGTAGCCCCGCTGACACCTTTCTTAGGCACCTACTTGGTTTATAGTATTGATCGTTAAGTGACGAATCTCCTGATAAGTAGCATGTACTCACAGTAGGATCGGGATCCAAAATATCATCGTATGATAATGTTGAAGGAATCCTACCAACATTCATCAAACTCCAAAATGGTATGCTTCTTTCTGCAAATTTCAGTTTCTTTAGAAATTCCCGATGTGGATTTTTGCCCCATGCTCTTATGACCTTGACGAAGGCCAACATATCATAAGTCACATGTCAATATCTACCCGTCATTATCCAGGTTAATTTGAACCCACCTGTACATACCCTTGACGAAGGCCAAAATAGTAGTACGACTGTCCCAAACCAACGCATATATCTATGCTACAGATAAATATCCAGCAGCTACCAATCACTATGCCTTGGCGAAGGTCAAAATACATAGCTTGAATACTACTGAATATCTAACTGAAATGACGGAGGCTACGACTGGTTTTGGCAAAACCGTGAACGTAGTGAACTTGATATAATCGAAGGAACCTGGTACCTTTTAGAAGGAGTGGTTAAACCTCCGCAATTAAAAATTCTGATCCTTTTTAAAATAACCGAGCGGTTTCTTTTAAATTTGTTCCAACGACTTAACTTTGGTTTATTTTCTTTGCATTATAATAATGCGCCCCATCATTTATCCTATCATTGCAGAAAACAACGAAAATACCACGTCCTCTTATGCCATCCGCATTTGCCACGGGGTCCCGTCATCACCCGTTAGGTTACTTAACTAACGACAAAGCGGGGGCTGGGCTAGCGCGGGTGTAAAACATAAGTGACATCTAATAGCTATCATATATAGATATTGTATATTCGTCAGAAGCAATAATAAGTATTCCAGATCACAGATGAACTTTATTGGATTTATTAGCAATCCGCATTTGCTTTGAGCCTGCAATAAAAGACGGATTACACAGTTGTAATGAATAGCCATTTCCCCACCCTAGACCCTTACGGGTACGGCAAACTACCCGCCAAGTACCCGAAGTGAAGCGGTCTCCCTCAACAACATGAGTAGGCTACTAAACACTTCGACGTACCCGGTAGTTTGTGTACCCCACATTGGGTCTATCCTAGGAGCAAAAAACAGTAAAAAGAAATAATACAACGGCGGCTACAACCGCAACCTGGATGTGCCCCGCAAAAGAATATTACATCAAATTACATTTACATCGAATGAATGAATACAAAACCCATCTCAAACCCCGGCTAATCATCATAACAGTCCAACACAGTTCATATACACAAACAGTAAACATTACAGAAATGTGCAACCCCCTGCCAACCGACATACTAGCAGTTAGGGGAGGTTTACGAACACATTAAACATTACAGATAAAAACCCAATTAGCAAATATCTTAGAATATCGACCGATTACCATATTTCGTGTTTACCCCAAAAGCCAACCAGCAAAGAAGCAACCTGGGTAGAAACAGAATATACAGGAAGACAAAAACCCAAAAAATATGAATTACTGTGAAACTCCGAGTCAACTCGGCGTTGACTCGGCGGCGGATCCGCGGCAAAAGCTCTCTATTGCCGCGGATTCGCGGCCGTTTTGCCGAGTCACTGGCTCGTATTTTCCCATAACTCATATACTTCCCTGCTGTGAATTTTAAGGTATGTCAAATCTTTTTTCAGACAAGTTTAAAATTAACAGAAACTTAGGGTTTTCGGTTTTTTTGTTTTCGTGTTTTCCGTCGATCGAACTTCTAATCAGTTGCTAATAAGCTAGTAATGGTTTAGTTGGCTCTGATACCACTGTAAGTCCATGTCACGCACCCCACGAACTTGCGGGGAGGCGGAATATATGAAAAACGATTATCAAAGCTTCGTAACACGGACTTGAGTGCATGAATCGTTATCTAAACCATTGCTAACAAAGTACTAGAGGTTTAACTACTCTGATACGAAGTTATACCTCACGTTACTTGTCCTTCGGGTCTTCATCGCGGTCCTCCACTCCTCGTAGGCTCCTTGGAATATCGGCACCTTAATGGCCTCCTCAAATCAAAGACGATCCACCCGAAAGCTCCTACGCCAAGCTTAATCTCAAACTTGAGATAACTAGGTTGCTTAAAGTGCTAATCTAAGCTACCTAGGGGATATAGAGTGAGGTTATAGATATATTAGTCTAGCTAACCCTTGATCTCAACACATGAGAGATTAGGGTTAGGGTTTGAAGAGAGAGTGAGCTTGAGGAGAGAGAAGGTGAGAATAATAATAAAATGAGATAATGAACTTATCATGATATATATGAAGCATTATTATTTATCCAAAAATCAAATAATAGAATTAACAACCATGCTTCACAAACATCTATGAGTGATTCATCTCCATGAGTCATTAAGCATTTATGATGCATTAATGACTTGGATGAATCACACAAAATGAGTCACTAATCTCATTTAATGCAATGCCACCTTAACCCCTTAGTCACCACTCTTCTAGAAGCTTCCCGAAAAATTACGAGAACGCCCCTCCAATCCGTGAAAACACGGAAAAACTTTAGACTGTATAAATCCAATAACCCGATACTAGAATCTGGCTTAAACCAAAGCCGACAAGTAACAACTGTCCGAAAATTCGTATGTGCGTAAACACACGTACGCATCTGAACCCTTGTCGTAAAACAACCTCTATATCGTTTCTCCTGGAGCAGGGAAACTCTCTGTGTGGAATTCTAAAGACTCGACACTACGCTGGCAGTGGGTTTAACCACAGACCGCAAGCGGCACTAGCTGTACGTAACGGTCCCCAGGTAGATGTCGATAAGAAGGCCGATGAGGAAACTCATCCAAACTCTCACTGAGCCTGATATGACAATCTCCGTACAATCCGGTCTATTCGTCTAAGACTATCGCATATCAACCCAAGGGGGCGGCAAGCGTCAGTCCCCTAATAGCTGTATAAGTCATGTCGGAGCGAAGCCCATTACACCCTGAGAAGCTACTAGAACCTACCAGTATATCTCGCTTGCCCTGGTCAGGGACTTTGCGTAATGGCTCTCTGACATAGCGCGATATCATCTCCCAATACCGGGAGAGACGAATCCTGTCTAACCACTACTACCTCCAAGTGCTCGGGACTGCACCCAACTGCTACCTGTTTGCACGACTCCTTTGAGCCGTGGTAGGGTAGCAATCTAAGAACAGTGGGACACACTCGAAGCGAAGTAGCAGTGTCAAGTCTGCATACTATGCTGTACTCAAGTCACCGGACTATGCTGTACTCAAGTCACCTGGGAACTGTTAACTGACGGTGGGTATAGTACCAACCAACAGTTCTCCTGCGAGTCCTGTCTGGTGTACCCGCAACCGAACGAGCACCTGTGTACTATCTCCAGTACGACGTACTGATGGCAATAGGACAGACCATCTCCCCAACTGGGGTGAGAAGCGTACACACTAGTCTACTCTGGAGTATCGATGCCCTGCCTCGATAATCCTACGACTAGGGACAAGTATAGGATGTTTCTTATAGACTACCCAGCCCCCACTAGTGTGAGTGCCATCACAACGCTGATAATCAAGCAAAGAACCTATGGGCTCTACTAATATGTATAAGTGATACGTTACAAGAAACATATGCACATATTAAAATAGACACAAACCAAGTAGCATACTACCATTTTCAGCAAGACTGTATATATACAACTGTGAATATCCCAAGCTTCCATTAAGTAATATACAAGCTAGTATGATACAATAATGGCCCCTAGGACATATACACTAACAGTCGACCCCCTTCATCCTCAACATCATCATCATTATCACCACAAACTCGAGCCCTTAAACCCTCGCTGCGACCTCCAAACGCCCGCTGCTGCCCATCGCGGGAGCGACACCACCGACCATCGTCGACCCCAGCGCACACACAGAGATCCACAGAGCACCCTCTCCGCTTCCAGCGAACACGAGCCATCTCCGGACAACTCCGACGACGAAACCGAAACGCGGGCCGAGGCCGTGAACCCTAGCCGCGCCATTCGTCGCGCGTTCGTGTCGTTACCGCTGTCGTGTATCGCCAAAGCGTCTCCAAGCAAGTACCCTACTTGCTACATGCTAGTTTATTTCCGTTACAAACTAAAATCGTATTAATTCCATGTTTACAATTCACGAAAACTTATATGACAAAACTGTTCGATGCAAAAGCCGAATGAAAACCTTCATTTAATTTGATGGAACTTGATTGCATATTCTGGCACGTGTGGCAATGAGCACTGTGTAGAAATTTTACTGGAAAAAACAATTGTTAATGGCTTAAACGAACACCCCCAATTACACCCGTAAAAACTGGGAATTTCCCGCACCTGAAATTTGTTAAAATCACAATTAAGTGTGTACATATTGAAATAAGGCGTTCGAGGGCTCAAATCGAAGCCGACTCGACGAACTGTAACCCTATGCAAGTTATTAATTGTTTCTATACTGATATTATGACGAGAATTGGTTCGGAGAGCGGCTCCGGACTGCAGTCCAGAGCAGCTCTGGTTGTTGTTTCCTGTCTTGTAATGCCTACCTCTTCGCTGCTTGAACTTGTATGTTGCGGAACCCTACACTTTATTGAAGATGAATCTGTTAGCTAAATAACGCAAGTGACTTCACCCCTTTATATCGTCTTTTACTATTTAAACTGCAATTTAAAAGATCGGGACGTATAGCAGTCACAAACAGAACCAGAACCGATACACTCGTGTTGAACATAGTGCGTTAGAAACCTCATTGAAAACCCTAAATTTCATTCAACTGTAGCGTCGCTAAATTCCGATCCCAACTAGGATTAAAATGCGTTACGAAACGGACTTCTAATTCTGAAACCGGATTTCCAGCAGTGAACGCTTAAAATGAAATTGCCATATCTAGTGATCCTGAAACCCGATTAACGTGAAACTAATTTTGATGGATATATAATTAGACATCCCCTTTTTATTTTTTTGCTAAATTTTGCACGTAGGATTTATGATAAATTATGCAAGTGGTAGGACACCGACTTATGACTTCTTAATCATGCCTGAATTATCGTATTCTCATCACCTTATATATATGTCATTGCATTGGTAACTTAGTGATCATGTGCATTACCCAGTGTTAGGTATTAGTGGTGATTGTGGCAAGTATGTTAGTGTTGAGCATGAATGGATAAGTGAAAGTGACACGTACTTGTACACAATCAGTGGACCCTATTGATTTATTGCATTGTCGATGTCTGTGGGACGCGTATAAGTGTGACCATAATTGGTATGGGACAATTATGGAAGCACCTGTATGGGTGTCACAGGTAAGGCACCAAACACTGTCCATTGATCTTGGGTATCAGTCGAGACATGCTTGATGGAGACCCTGTCTTCAGTTCTCGCGTAGACTCGTCATGGACCGGCTGGTATTTGAGTTTATGGTTGGCGTTTGATGTAGACCACGGGGTGTGGGGTAGTTTGAGTGTGAGTTCAACAGATTCTCGGGAGTCCCATGCCGGCACATATGGAGATATATAGAGATATATAAGGATATCACTGATTATTAGCGAGCGACTTAGGCCCGTGTTCCCTTGCCCTTGGGTCCTACCTTTGGGTGTGGGATACTCACGAGTGGTTGACTCTCACACTTAGACTGACGATAGGCTTAGTGACCTGTACAGTGAGACTTAGAGACTGATAGGGATAATGACATTGACATGCATTGCTTACTGAATCGACACACCTGACATACTATTTTACTGCTTTACTGTTCACCTGCTATATTAGACACCAGCACTGGCTACTTCATGTTCACATCTTTACTATCTTGATTTACTGTTATATATTCATTATTACTGTACGAGTTACCACTTGCAACTATATATATATATATATATATATTGCAATCGCGTCGCTCTGACGACCTGAGTATCATGCTCAGAGTGAGAAGCGGATCTAGCTTGGACCAGGACCAGACGTACATCGCAGACATCTTAATCAGCTATCCAGAGCTATACTCTTTTGATCCACATCAGGTTAGTTCTTTGTATTTGTTTTGTTTCAGTTACTGCATTTCTCATTACCTGTGCATTGTTTACTGATTACCACGTAAAGCTAGAAGCCGAAGTGTGACTACGGAGAGATATTACCTCGACCGTAGGAGCATGGCTGGCCTTGTCAACCCCTCGTATTCCGTATTTTGGGAAGCGGGCCGTGACGTGGTTTTGTTGGTATTAGAGCCAGGTTTTGCTATGATTGGGATTGCAGTTTCCGAGTAGAGCTTGACAATTTAAGTCGCTCTTTCGGCCCAGATTGTGAACTGTTATCTTTGACTTGAATCTTTATTATTCGTCATGCCATATTTTGACTCCATCCGTTAGAGTTTTGGGTGACTTAGTAGAGTTACGTGGTTGTAATTATGAACTGAAGCATAGCTACAATACTGTACTCTATTGGGTAACTTGGAGTTCTACATTTGTTTTTCCGTTTGAATGAGTTTCACCTCACCCGATATTCTTGTTTCATTGTCAATTTTATATCTTGTTCTGATTTTTTCCCTGTATCTTATGCCGTCCTAAAATGGTTGTTTCAGGACCATGTCTTCCAATGACCCTTCCTCTATCTCCACTCCCCAGAATCAGACCGTAGAGATTCTGAATGCACTGCAAAATCTGAAGGAAGCCCAGGAGCGAACAAACAACCTGTTAGCTGAAGGACTAAGAAGGCAGATGACTCAGGCACCAGCGGAAGTCTCCAATCGTAAAGGGCCCCCCGTTAGACGAGGAAAAGAGGTGAAGATGAAGCGCCCACTTGTTCCCCCGCGACAGAAGCAGCAGAAGACCTAATGTTATGGGTACTGCAAGAAGCCAGGACACCTTTAGAGGGATTGTCGCCGCGCCAAAAGGAAATGCCTGATTTGCTGATCCAGCGAACACTTTATCAATAGTTGCCCTAATAGGAAGGAGCTACAAGGAGGCGGTTCGTCCACACTCTCCACTTCGGCTAAGTGATGGTTATTTCGTAGTTCGAGCTTCGAGGATAGTGCGGACCCCGCGCAGGATTCAACTCGCGAGACAGGACTGCAGCAGTCCAGAAATTAAAGAAGAATTATCACGTTTTCTACTTTCAATAAAGACGTTGTCACTTTTTGTAAATATTTCTTTTCGTTTGAAATCTTGTATCCGTCGAACTTTTAGCTGAATGCAATAAAACTCTGAGTTGTGATGTATGTATCGTTCTCTTGCTTCTCACTTTATTTATACTATTCATTGCATCAGCATTCTTACATTTTTAATTTTTCCGTCCTTGCCTCCAGCATATCCTCCCTGTGCCACCGTATCTTTGGATATCTTCTTAATGTTTCCTACTGCCTAATCATGACTCCCTCTTTTCAGGTCATGGCCCACTTTGGAGAAGCGCCGCCTCTAGATGAGGACACACGGTCGTGCGTTTCCTCGGACTACATGCTGGTAAGATCAGATGACGAGATTAATAGCCCACAGGTTATTTTCGGAAATAGCGATTCCGAGGGTGAGGGATTCGCAGCCCCAGAAGTCGACATAGTCAGCGACTCTGACGAAGAAGAAGAGGACCTCGAAGAAGACCCAATAGGGGAAGATTCCGAGGAGGACCTGATAGAAGAAAATCCTGGAGAGGAAAACCTTGGGGAGAATCCAGTGGGAGAAAATCCTATGGAAGAGGATCCAGCAGAAGAAGATCACGTAGAATCAGACCTCGATGAAGAAGCTCCAGCCGAGAAAGAAGGGCCAGAAGAAGGATACCCTATGGCATAAGAACTTCCAGTAGCGATCCCTGCGAGGCGATATGGGAATGGATGCCCTTATCTGAGCGTGCGAGCCTACCGTAACCTGCTGAACCTCTACAACCGTGACTGACGTGATTGAGCTTTCGTCTCCTCTGGCCAAATAAAATCTATGTATAGTTTAGGGCTATCTTTTATTCGTCGTGGATGCCTTGTTCGGACTTTTCTGAAATGAAATAAATTGCTGAGTTCGCAAATCTTTTGATTTTTTTGGTTCACATGATGCTTGACTGTTTCCCCTATACATTTATTTTCCTCCTGAGATCCCTAACTGTCCACCCCTGCACTTTGTGCTATTTTGACCCTCGCTTAGATTAAAAAGTACCGCACCCCGAACTTTTGAATGGGCCACCCTTCATCCTTCGTATGTGCCTCGTTTGAGATCCTTCTGGAGGAGAAATTGATAGTGAAATTTTCGAGTTAGCCAACCCTTCGGATTTTTGATTCACATGATGTATCGACCGTTTTCCTTCCCATACATCCCTTCCCCTCCTGTGGTTCTTTGATGCTCACCCTTACACCCTGGGATGACCCGACCCCGGCCTCTTCGACCTTCAGTTTAAAGTGTCACATTCCGACCTTTTGAGTGAGCCTTATTCCATCGTAATCCCTACCCTGGCTAGCTCAATACATCTTTGTGCTATTTCCTGATACCCTAACTATATTTAGGGACATCGTTATTCGAAAATTTAGTTTTCATTATTTAGTGTTTATCGAAAAGTGCGTGTTATTAATTACTCCCGTTTTATGCATTTTAAGTACACTACTATTCTTCCCATTTTTCGGTAGCGCAACCATATATTGCACATATTATTTTGTGCTATGTTTCTTATTTTCACCATGTGATTTTCTAAGTTATGTTAAAATTGGTTGATTGATACGTTATTCTAAAATGTTTTAACCTACCGAAAAATCCTTCACTATTTCATTATGGTTATGCTTTATACTTATTATTTTAGCTACGCTACTTTTGATATACTTATGTGTGCACATATTTAGGATTTCGATTTTATTTAGCACGCCTCGAATGTTATTATTCGTTATTGCTATTTTATTCTTTTGTACATATAGGTTGCCCTTATAGTTGTTTCTGCCTTATACTTATTTAGACCTATCCTTTTAGTTGTGTTATTCTTACATATATAGACCTTCAAAAATTTTTTTATCCACCTGTTTTAAGTAAATCACTATGTATTAGTGTTCGATGTAGTAGACTTTCGCTTATTATTTTGTAGCTTATTGTTTATTTTAAATTTCGAGGAAGAAATTTTTGTAAGGGTGGTATGATGTAATACACAGTTCTTTTTGTACACCAATGTCCGTATTCTTCATAAAGTATTACTTACAAAATTTATTTATTTTTTATTTATAATTATTTTATTGCTTTTAAACCCCAAACCCAAACCCAAATCCCAATCCCTTTTACTTTATGTCTCAGCCCACTCCCTTCCCAATTCTTCAAAGTCTTTTCCTAATCTTTTTCCCTTCACATTTTCTTTTCCTAAACCCTTTATAACCCTAATTTATCTAAAACCATTTTTATTTTTATCCCTTTTATTTTACCCTAAAACTCGGCACAACTTCCTATTTATTTTCCCCAAAATTCATTCCCATTCTTATTTAACTCCAAGCCAAGACAAAATAAAATATAATTTCCCCATTTTAAAACCTTAGCCCAAAACCCAAATCTTAAAAACAATTCCTCAGCCCTAGTTATATTTCGCCCAGCCCATGCATCAAAACCCAAAATTAAAACCAAATATATATTTTACCACCATTTTTCCCAAGCCCGTTTCCCTTTTTAAATCCAACCCCAGCCCATTCCCACCAAAACCCCAAAACTCAGCCCAAGCAAATAAAATAAAAGGTTAATTAAAACCTCACTCCCTGGCCCAAGCCCAGCTTCCCACAGCCCGAGCCCGCCTTCACTGACCTGACCCGACCCACTTTTAACCCCTCTTCTCCCCCAACGTAAATTTTCCCGCTCATTTCCTATCGCGCGAACCTACGTCGCCCCCACCTCGTGCCCACGCCGCCACGCCGTTTCCCCACGTCCCCGCGACCCCGACCACGTCCGCGCTCCCCCTCAAACTCCTCGTCTCCCCTTCCTCCTCTCTCCCTCACACTCTCGATCTCTCGTCCTCAGTCCTCTCGTTCACCTAAAACCCACTGCCAACTTCATCACTCGCCGCCGCCGACGACGAGGACAACCACCTCGTCGACTCCCTCGTGCTCTTCTCTCCAGAACTCACCCCCTCACCGAGCCCCCTGCACCTTCAGCCGCCACCAAGCTCCTCTGCACCCATCTCGGCCACCTCCTGTACCTCGACGCCGACGAGCCCCCACTGCACCAGAAACACCTCATCGACCCCCTTCATCCTCAACATCATCATCATTATCACCACAAACTCGAGCCCCCAAACCTTCGCTGCGACCTCCAAACGCCCCCTGCTGTCCATCGCCGGAGCGACACCGCCGACCATCGTCGACCCCGGCGCACTCACAGAGATCCATAGAGCACCCCCTCCGCTTCCAGCGAACACGAGCCATCTCCGGACAACTCCGACGACGAAACTGAAACGCGAGCCGAGGCCGTGAACCCTAGCCGTGCCGTTCGTCGCGCGTTCATGCCGTTGCCGCTGCCGTGCATCGCCAAAGCATCTCCAAGCAAGTACCCTACTTGCTACATGCTAGTTTATTTCCGTTACAAACTAAAATCGTATTAATTCCATGTTTACAATTCACGACAACTTATATGACATAACTGTTCGATGCAAAATCCGAATGAAAACCTTCATTTAATTTGACGGAACTTGATTGCATATTCTGGCCTGTGTAGCAATGAGCACTGTGTAGAAATTTTACTGGAAAATACAATTGTTAATGGCTTAAACGAACACCCCCAATTACACCCGTAAAAACTGGGAATTTCCCGCACCAGAAATTTGTTAAAATCACAATTAAGTGTGTACATATTGAAATGAGGCGTTCGAGGGCTCAAATCGAAGCCTAATCGACGACCTGTAACCCTATGCAAGTTCTTAATTGTTTCTGTACTGATATTATGACGAGAATTGGTTCGGAGAGCGGCTCCGGACTGCAGTCCAGAGCAGCTCTAGTTGTTGTTTCCTGTCTCGTAATGCCTACCTCTTCGCTGCCTGAACTTGTATGTTGCGGAACCCTACACTTTATTGAAGATGAATCTGTTAGCTAAATAACGCAAGTGACTTCACCCCTTTATATCGTCGTTTACGATTTAAACTGCAATTTAAAAGATCGGGACGTATAGCAGTCCCAAACAGAACCAGAACCGATACTCTAGTGTTGAACAATGCATAACTTATGACATGGAGACGCGATTGAGAATCCGTCTAGTGTGTTAGAAACCTCATTGAAAACCCTAAATTTCATTCAACTGTAGAATCGCTAAATTCCGACCCAACTGGGATTAAAATGCGTTACGAAACGGACTTCTGATTCTGAAACCGGATTTCCAGCAGTGAATGCTTAAAATGAAATGGCCATATTTAGTGATCCTGAAACCAGATTAACGTGAAACTAATTTTGATGGATAGATAATTAGACATACTGATTACCCACTTTTTATTGGTTTGCTAAATTTTGCACTTAGGATTTATGATAAATTATGCAAGTGGTAGGACACCGACTTATGACTTCTTAATCATGCCTGAATTATCGTATTCTCATCACCTTATATGTATGTCATTGCATTGGTAACCTAGTGATCATGTGCATTACCCAGTGTTAGGTATTAGTGGTGATTGTGGCAAGTATGTTAGTGTTGAGCATGAATGGATAAGTGAAAGTGACACGTACTTGTACACAATCAGTGGACCCTATTGATTTATTGCATTGTCGACGTCTGTGGGATGCGTATAAGTGTGACCATAATTGGTATGGGACAATTATGGAAGCACCTGTATGGGTGTTACAGGTAAGGCACCAAACACTGTCCATTGATCTTGGGTATCAGTCGAGACATGCTTGATGGAGACCCTGTCTTCAGTTCTCGCGTAGACTCGTCATGGACCGGCTGGTATTTGAGTTTATGGTTGGCGTTTGATATAGACCACGGGGTGTGGGGTAGTTTGAGTGTGAGTTCAACAGATTCTCGGGAGTCCCATGCCGGCACATATGGAGATATATGGAGATATATAGGGATATCACTGATTATTAGCGAGCGACTTGGGCCCGTGTTCCCTTGCCCTTGGGTCCTACCCTTAGGTGGGGGATACTCATGAGTGGTCGACTCTCACACTTGGACTGACGATAGGCTTAGTGACCTGTACAGTGAGACTTAGAGACTGATAGGGATAGTGACATTGACATGCATTGCTTACTGAATCGACACACCTGACATACTATTTTACTGCTTTACTGTTCACCTGCTCTATTAGACACCAGCATTGGCTACTTCATGTTCACATCTTTACTATCTTGATTTACTATTATATATTCATTATTACTGTACGAGTTACCACTTGCAACTATATATATATATATATATATATATATATATATATATATATATATATATATATATATATATATATATATATATTGCTATCGCGTCGCTCTGACAACCTGAGTATCATGCTCAGAGTGAGAAGTGGATCTAGCTTGGACCAGGACCAGACGTACATCGCAGACATCTTAATCAGCTATCCAGAGCTATACTCTTTTGATCCACATCAGGTTAGTTCTTTGTATTTATTTTGTTTCAGTTACTGCATTTCTCATTACCTGTGCATTGTTTACTGATTACCACGTAAAGATAGAAGCCGAAGTGTGACTACGGAGAGATATTACCTCGACCGTAGGAGCATGGCTGGCCTTGTCAACCCCTCGTATTCTGTATTTTGGGAAGCGGGACGTGACATGGTTTTGTTGGTATCAGAGCCAGGTTTTGCTATGATTGGGATTGCAGTTTCCGAGTAGAGCTTAACAATTTAAGTCGCTCTTTCGGCCCAGATTGTGAACTGTTATCTTTGACTTGAATCTTTATTATTCGTCATGCCATATTTTGACTCCATCCGTTAGAGTTTTGGGTGACTTAGTAGAGTTACGTGGTTGTAATTATGAACTGAAGCATAGCTACAATACTGTACTCTATTAGGTAACTTGGAGTTCTATATTTGTTTTTCCGTTTGAATGAATTTCACCTCACCTGATATTCTTGTTTCATTGTCAATTTTATATCTTGTTCTGATTTTTTCCCTGTATCTTATGCCGTCCTATAAGGGTTGTTTCAGGACCAAGTTTTCCAACGACCCTTCCTCTATCTCCACTCCCTAGAATCAGACCGTAGAGATTCTGAATGCACTGCAAAGTCTGAAGGAAGCCCAGGAGTGAACAAACGACCTGTTTGCTGAAAGTCTAAGAAGGCAGATGACTCAGGAACCAGCAGAAGTCTCCAATCGTAAAGGGGGCCCCGTTAGACGAGGAAAAGAGGTGAAGATGAAGCGCCTACTTGTTCCCCCGCGACAGAAGCAGCAGAAGACCCAATATTGTGGGTACTGCAAGAAGCCAGGACACCTTTAGAGGGATTGTCGCCGCGCCAAAGGGAAATGCCTGATTTGCAGATCCAGCGAACACTTTATCAATAGTTGCCCTAATAGGAAGGAGCTACAAGGAGGCGGTTCGTCCACACTCTCCACTTCGGCTAAGTGATGGTTATTTCGTAGTTCGAGCTTCGAGGATAGTGCGGACCCCGCGCAGGATTCAACTCGCGAGACAGGAATGCAGCAGTCCAGAAATTAAAGAAGAATTATCACGTTTTCTACTTTCAATAAAGACGTTGTCACTTTTTGTAAATATTTCTTTTCGTTTGAAATCTTGTATCCGTCGAACTTTTAGCTGAATACAATAAAACTCTGAGTTGTGATGTAAGTATCGTTCTCTTGCTTCTCACTTTATTTATACTATTCATTACATCAACATTCTTACATTTTTAATTTTTCCGTCATTGCCTCCAGCATATCCTCCCTGTGCCACCGTATCTTTGGATATCTTCTTAATGTGTCCCACTGCCTAATCATGACTCCCTCTTTTCAGGTCATGGCCCACTTTGGAGAAGCGCCGCCTCTAGATGAGGACACACGGTCGTGCGTTTCCTCGGACTACATGCTGGGCGACCCGTTGAGAGGGGCCGCGGTAGGTGTAAGCCGATCAAAGACCGACTTCTTGGGAGCTTCCGGTGTCAGCACAGGAGCGGTGAAGCTCATTGGCGGGAGCATGTTCCCGAAAAACAACCCTGTGGTGGCTCGGGTGACCTGTTCCATGGGCATCGTAAACAGCGAAGCAGCTTGGGGCCCGTAGGGTATACCTCGTGGCGAGGCGGAGCGCCGGTTGCGGTTGCAGTTGCAGTTGGAGCATTTCGCACAAGTGGAAGCCATTGATTCTTTGCTTTCTGCAATAAGCAAAACGCCAAATCTTAGTAACATGAAACCCAAGGGCAACCATATCGAACCGCGATCCGTTCGCGAACACGACACACGAAGTGTGGAGTGGAAAGAGGAAAATGTCCCACCGGGCGTGCCAGAATCTGTTCCCCTCCGAATGGCGGCGCGACAGGGACGTCTTGCCTGAGATTCGGGGCAGATGCTAATTGGTGCTATCCATCTACCTCTCCGAAGATGTCAAGTTGATTTATGGCACCATGTATCGAAGGTTTAAACGGATGTGTCCGATGTAGCAGACTTCGTCAGATTCCCCCTCGCTTGAGGGGTTTTTTGATTGTGGGGACGCTCTTCCCTGCAGGCGCAAGCCCCTACAGTTAATTACGCTACCGCATTGCGGTAACAACTTTCTCCTTCTCCAGATGATCACTTCGTGTCGTGTGTGTTTGTTTTGTATTTGGTTTCACGTGGATTGTATATGGAGATTGAATTATGTCGTCGCCCGTAGGGCGTGGACTAGCCCAAATCCGTATTATCTTAGATTTGGGTTTGGGGGTTTGGGTTTAAGGATACGTTAGCCTCGTTTGAGACTAAGATCAACTTAAACGTTTGTTAAGGATACGTTAGTCTCATTTTAGACTAAGATCGACTTAACGGGATCGTTTAGATCCAACAAAAGAGCAATTAGGGATGCTCTGTTATTTAGTTTAGTGACATTGCGGTCAATAGGTAGTTTAAGGACATAGCGGTCCAATGTTAGTTTTAAGACGTTGCGGTCAAGGTTAAGGACGTCATAGTCCGTGGATTTAAGGACTCCACAGTCCGGTGTTAGTTTTAAGACATCACGTTCAAGGTTAAGGACTTCATAGTCCGTTGTTAGTTTTAAGAAATTTCGGTCAAGGTTAAGGACATCATAGTCCATGGTTTAAGGACCCCACAGTCCGGCGTTAGTTTTAAGACATCACGGTCAAGGTTAAGGACCTCATAGTCGATGAGTTTAAAGACCCTACAGTCCGTATCAATGTGTGGTCATCGGGACCCGCCACCTCTTTGAAGACGCCGAGGAATTACAACGCCGAGTATCAAAGGAGTGAAGAGATGTACCCTTGAACCAAGGTAGATTAAACAGTCTTTGGCCCAGTTTGGGACTAAGACCAATTAATTATGTTATGAGCCCATTAGCCTAGTTAAGTTTGAATTGAGGACTTATGGCCAGCTTGGGCTAAGTCCAATCATGTTTAGGATATTGACCCTCTGTTGGCTCATTAAAGAAGAGGCTTTGCCTCTCGAAACTTAGCCAATTGGGCTAAAGCTAGTATTGAACACTAGAGACCAACGGTGTTGAACACTGGGAATGAGATTGACAAACTGGTGTTAAACGCCAAAAGATAATCGGTGTTACATATTAGCAACAAGGCTTTCACTAAAGCAAATCAGTGTTAAACACTGGCCAGAGAGATTTCAAATTAGTGTTTAAACACTAAAGCAAATCAGTGTTAAACACTGGAAATGGAGATTCCAAATTAATGTTAATCAGTGTTAAACACTGGTAACAGAAATTTTAATTTAGTGTTAAGCACTGCTAACAGAGATTTAATTTAGAGTTAAACACCAAGAAATTCAGTGTTAAACCCTGCAAATAGAGTTTTTCAGTTAGTGTTACACACTAAAGCAAATCTGTGTTAAACACTGGATACAGAGGTTTCAATTTAGTGTTAAACACTAAGTCAAGAGGGGTCACATGGTAGCATGTGAGAGCGCCCTCCTTCTCTTTATTTGTTCTACCGAGAGTATTGAATACTTTGGAGCATCACGTGCTGTCACGTGCTGGGCATTTAAGTGTTTGTCTGTTAGAGCTTCTGCCAAGGGGTCACATGGGGCACGTGAGGCGTTACCTCAAAGCCCTTCTCTGTGGATCTTTTCAGGGGTCACGTGGTAACACGTGACCCTGTTTCTTTCCATGTTTTAAAGATCTGTTCATCTTTTAAGAATTAAATTCTTCATAGGGTTAAACCATAGCAATAATTTTAGAGGAATTAAATTCCTACTTTCTTTTGAAGAATTATATTCTTGGATAGGGTTAAACCCTAATTTCTTTTCTGTAGGAATTAAATTCCCCATATATGTAAAGAATTAAATTCTGGCAAAGGGTGAAACCCTAATTTCTTCTTTTTTAAGAGAATTAAATTCCCGTGATTTTGAGAGAATTAAGTTCTCAATTAGGGTTAAACCCTGGTTCTGTCCATTTTGAAGGAATTAAATTCCTATAACATAGGGTTAAACCCTAATTTATCTCAAAGGAATTCATATAATTCTGTGAGAATTAAATTCTCAAAACTCAATTTCTCCTCTATGTTTTGGATCTGCATGGCAGGATCTCAACCCAATGAGAATTAAATTCTCAATTCATGGGAAGATGTGCACTTTGCAGATCCTCCACCAGAGAAAGAACTAAGTTCTTTTCTTTATATAAGAGTTAAACTCTTTTGAGAATTAAATTCTCTTTTTAAGCTTCTCCTTTCTTACCTAGGGTTTTCTTTTGCAGAGGATCAATTTCTTCCAAAATCTCAAGGCTCTATCTCTCTTTCTCTTTGTATATGTCTCTGTATCTGTCTCTGTATATGTCCCAAACTCTCTCCTTTGGCTCCTATTTATAGGAGCAGGAAAAGAATCAAATCAGTTTTAGTGAATCTTTCATTGAAATATTTGATTTGTTTATTGAGAGATTTGATTTATGTTTATCATTAATCTGGGTCATTAGATTCTTAGGTGAATTTTATTCACCATTGGATTTTAAATCCAAAGATATCTCTTTGTTATTTCGGTTAGATTTAAGGGGAAATCTTTCCAAGTCTGATATTTTTCCATAAGTTGGTGATATTTAATCACCTTTGGATTTTTAATCCAACGGTTCCAAATAATTCTTTTCCACTTTGGAAAGACTTGCGAGATCTTTTCTCAGAATTTAATTCAGTCATAAAATAAGACTCTTGAGGCTGGTCACGTGTGGCCACGTGACCCCTGGTCACGTGTAGGCACATGACCCCTGGTCACGTGTAGGCACATGACCCCCCTGGAATAGGCTTCCCTTCCTTCTGCGTTTTGTTCTTTGCCGCTGCTTAGTCATCACGTGTCAACACGTGACCGCTGGTCACGTGCTAGCACGTGATGCCTCTTCCGTAGGTTTTCCTGATTTTAAATCAGGAAACAAATGCCCCCACTGCGTTGGTCTCACGTGTCTGCACGTGAGTGCAACGCTGTCACTTTTGTGACCGTTGGATCCATCTAGGGAATCGGGGAGATGAAGCGTTTCCACCACATCCTATAAATGCCCATGTCTTTTCAGAAGAGCCTCCACTTTGGCCATCTTCCTCCTTGCATACTTTTCATTCTGAGAATTTAATTCTCCTTTCCAGAGCTTTGTTCTCTGTTCCAAAAATCTTCCAGAGTTTAACTCTGTTGACTGATTCCTCTTCCTCAGGTAATCATCTTGAGCGAACGGAGAACTTTTATACATAAAATTCTCTGGACTTTAAATCCACCTCAAGGGTTTCACTCTTTTAATATGAACCCATTTTCTTCAAATTCATCAACAAGAACAGGTAGCCATCTAATCTTCAAACTGTAGATCTCTTAGGGCTTTTCCAATCTTTTTGGGAGATGATAATGTCGGTTATTTTCCATGGAATTTAATTCCATCTTAAGGAGCTCTGGCTCTGGAACAAAATCTTCTGGGAATTTAATTCCCTTTTTCAAAAAGGAATTTAATTCCTATGAAGAACTAAGTTGTTCTCAAAGAACTTCATGGGTTTTACTGTCTTGAGTCATCTTCTTCACAACTCAGAAGAAAAGGTTTGTAATAGATTCTCATGATCTTTATTTCAGGTATCATGGATGCCCATATGTACGATCCTGATGAAATCATTTCTTACGGGAATATTCGTGCATTGGGCCGTAGCCAGAACCAGGAGTTCACCAACGCTCAATGTGCTGAGATCATGAGCCGTTTCAACGAGTACAACAATCGGCTACTCCCCCGTCGCTCTTCTCTTCTGAGACTCATCGTGCTGGCGATCTGGGAGGCGCTTCCTCTCTTCTGCACCGGCATACCGCTCAGGGCATTGGACGCTACCGAGGATAAGATACATTCGGTGTATCTGATGAGCCTAATCTCGAAGAGAAGGCGCGACAACCTCATTGATCTCTTGCACCAGGCTTTTCAGCAATCGGCTATTCTTGCTGCCTATCGGAGGGTGGAGGACATTCGTGAGGATCCCGACGCTTGTGATCGCGAGAGAAAACATAATAGGATGGTTCAAAATGCCTGGAAGATCTTGGACAAAGTCACGTTTGAGTTTCTCAATCCATGCCCCGCATCTGAGGTCTTGTCGTTGTAATCGTTTTCTTTTTTATTCTGTATGAACTTTTAAAGTATGAGTGATAAGTTTCATCGTGCCTTTCTGTGTTTAAATGCCTTTCTGTGGGATTTTTTCATTTTTTGCTATTGTTGCTGCTGATGTGTTTAGCGTGCAGGGAATTATTTCACTTTCTAGTACACACCAAGCATGGTGCTCACGTGCTCCACACGTGGGGGGCCTTTTATGGGGCTATTTAATTTTTCATGCCATATTTCTATGCATGGCATTAGATGCAGAAAAGGCGCCTTGGAAATAGTTCCCTTTCTTGATTTCCAATGCCTTCCCTTTTCTGGGCCTTGGAAATGGTTCCATCATACAATTTTCTCCGCGCGTAGCATTTAATGCTCCCCTTTATAGTCTTGAGGCCATAGCCTATTTCCTCTTCACAGAGAAATCTATTCTCATTTTGGCGTGATTTATTTTGAGAAACAACTGAGTGCCATGGCCTGCAACCGTCCACACGCTCATCGACAGCCATGGGAAGTGCCTATTGAGGAGATGATCCCTCGCTTTGCTGCACGATTGGTGGACCCTCTCCTTACTGACGACGAATGCGACTTAGCGACATATGAGCTCTCGATCCGTAGGGGGTCCCCCCTCCCAATGGGCTCTCTCTGGCTCCGGATGATTCTTGTTGCCGTGCTTGCCGATGTCCCCCCCCCACCCAGCGGAGATGACCCTAGCGATGCTTGACGCGGCTGAAGAAAAGCTTAAGGGTTTTCATGAGGCGTGCCTGATTACTCAGGCTTTGAAAGATCGCTCAGTTCACCTGCTGAGCGAAATAAGAGCTCGGCGGGCTGTTATGTCTGCTTTTGCGGACGAACACGGGGCCAATCGGTGAGGAGCGACTCCTCGCGAGAACCGTCGTTTTGATGTGTTGGAGAAAGCAGAGAGAGATGGAGAATTTTGTTCTCTGTTTTGTTAACCTTTGCGCTACTGATCCCGTGTTTGGTGACCTTTTCCCGCTAGCGTAGTATATTCAAATCAGTGTACTCTTTTTATCGTTAGCTTTCGCATGCTTTATGGTGAATCTTCATGTATGTTGGATACTCATATGTGTGTCTGGCTTGCGTAAATGAACCTCATACCTTTCCCATAAGAGCTTTCTTTAATTGCGAACGCTATTATCATGTTGCATGCACATCAGAGCTTTAGGTATTATTTCTTTTTGGATATTCACATAATTGTGAATGCATGCTTGATAGGATATACATCGGAAATTTTCTTGTTGCTTCCCATACCCGATGATGTGCGCGTGTTTTAGACCGACTATTGCTACCAACCGGGGCTTGTTTATACAGTCCCGAGCGTACCTATCCTGTTTTAGAGGCTGCGGTCGTGACAGCAGGCTTGCATGATCTGATAGAGCGATGTGTAGCGAACATGGTGTCCTACGAGAAAAGGCTCGGCCGCAAATTCTCGGAGAGGGAGCTGGCCTCTAAGGCATTGAGCGAGCTTCAAACTAGCCTTACAGCCAAAGCCAATAAAGCGTATGAACTCTGGCGGGTACTTCAAGAGTCTGCTCTTGATAAAACTGCCGTGTTTACTCGTGAAAGGGTTGAGACCCATAAGGCCACCGAGAAAGAGCTTGAAGGTCGGCTTGCTTCGTATCAGGCCCAGCAGGCTCAGGCGGAGGCTCGTCTTCTGGCGATCCTGAATCATGAAGCCGTGACTCAGCAAAAGAAGGATGAGCTAGTAAAATTGCTAAATCGCCCGCCATCTTGAAGACTTGTATCTTTTCCTTTCTTTTTTGTACATACTCCTGGATGAGAGTATATCCTTTTTGCCTTTTTATGAATTGTACTTTGTATCCATTTTGGTTTATGAATAAAAGATATATTTTTCTTCTCAATGGTGTGTCTCTTTTTATTGAACGTATTCTGCGGACAATTTATCTTGGTCTCCTTTGCAGGGCAGCGATGGCTTAGGATTCAGGGTTAAGATCTGCCTCCTAAGAGTTTTGAGTTTTATGAGCCGTGAGGGTCTCATAAAGAGTTTTTCTCCCTACAGGTCGAGAGGATCCCGTAGGTGTAAGTTCTTCTTAAGAATCATAAGGATTCTTAAGCGGGTTTTCCTTTGGGAGTCGTAAGGATCTCACAAGAGAGTTTTCTTCCTTGCAGGTCGTGAGGACCCGCAAGTGCTGGGTGCGGTCACCCTTATCCGTATTTCACGGGGTCAGGGGTTGCTTTGAGATGTTTTCCAGGGTACCGTAGTTTAAAGACATCACGGTCAAGGTTAAGGACCTCATAGTCTGTGGGTTTAAGGACTCCACAGTCCAAGGTTAGTTTTAAGACATCACGGTCAAGGTTAAGGACATCATAGTCCGTGGATTTAAGGACTCCACAGTCCACGGTTAGTTTTAAGACATCACGGTCAAGGTTAAGGACCTCATAGTCCGTGGATTTAAGGACTCCACGGTCCGATGTTAGTTTTAAGACATCGCGGTCAAGGTTAAGGACCTCATAGTCCGTGGATTTAAAGACTCCACAGTCCGATGTTAGTTTTAAGACATCACGGTCGGGCCTCATAGTCCGTGGATTTAAGGACTCCACAGTCCGATGTTAGTTTTAAGACATCACGGTCAAGGTTAAGGACCTCATAGTCCGTGGATTTAAGGGCTCCACAGTCCGATGTTAGTTTTAAAACATCACGGTCAAGGTTAAGGACCTCATAGTCCGTGGATTTAAGGACTCCACAGTCCAATGTTAGTTTTAAGACGTCACGGTCAAGATTAAGGACCTCATAGTCCGTGGATTTAAGGACTCCACAGTCCATGAAATGTGTGGTTACTGGGACCCGTCACCTCTTTGAAGACGTTGAGGAATTACAACGCCAAATATCAAAGGAGTGAAGAGATGTACCCTTTAACCAGGTAAAATCAGTCTAGAATCATCATGGTTGGTTGTTAGTTTTAAGACGTTTCGGTCGAGGTTAAGGACATCATAGTCCGTGGATTTAAAGACTCCATAGTCCCATGTTAGTTTTAAGACATCACGGTCAAGGTTAAGGACGTCATAGTCCGTGGATTTAAGGACTCCACAGTCCGCCGTTAGTTTTAAGACATCGCGGTTAAGGTTAAGGACATCATAGTCTGTGGATTTAAGGACTCCACAGTCCAATATTAGTTTTAAGACATCACGATCAAGGTTAAGGACCTCATAGTCCGTGGATTTAAGGACTCCACAGTCCAATGTTAGTTTTAAGACATCACGGTCAAGGTTAAGGACCTCATAGTCCGTGGATTTAAGGACTCCACAGTCCATGAAATGCGTGGTTACTGGGACCCGTCACCTCTTTGAAGACGTTGAGGAATTACAATGCCAAACATCAAAGGAGTGAAGAGATGTACCCTTGAACCAAGGTAAAATCAGTCTAGAATCATGGTGGTTGATTGTTAGTTTTAAGACATTACGGTCGAGGTTAAGGACATTATAGTCCGTGGATTTTAAGGACTCCACAGTTCGGTGTTTGCTCTGGATGCTTCACACGGGTTCACCGCCGTGCTTGGCGAAGACCAGGCTCAGCTCTGGGCGTTTTCCACGGGGTCAAAGAGTGACATTATCTGCGTTCCACGTGACCAGAAATTTTGCACTAGATGCTTCACACGGGTTCACTGCCATGTTCGGCGAGGACTAGGCTCCGCTCTGGATGCTTCACACGGGTTCACTGCCGTGCTCTGCGAGGACCAGGATCCGCTCTGGACGTTTTCCACGGGGTCAAAGAGTGACGTTATCCACGTTCCACGTGACCAGGAATTTTGCACTAGATGCTTCACACGGGTTCCCTGCCGTGCTTGGCGAGGACTAGGCTCCGCTCTGGATGCTTCACACGAGTTCACTGCCGTGCTCTGCGAGGACCAGGATCCGCTCTGGACGTTTTCCATGGGGTCAAAGAGTGGCGTTATTCGTGTTCCACGTGACCAGGAATTTTGCACTAGATGCTTCACATGGGTTCACTGCCGTGCTCGACGAGGACTAGGCTCCTCTCTGGATGCTTCACACGGGTTCACTGCCGTGCTCTGCGAGGACCAGGATCCGCTCTGGACGTTTTCCGCGGGGTCAAAGAGTGACATTATCCGCGTTCCACGTGACCAAGAATTTTGCACTAGATGCTTCACACGGGTTCACTACCGTGCTCGGCGAGGACTAGGCTCCGCTCTGGATGCTTCTCACGGGTTCATTGACGTGCTCTGCGAGGACCAGAATCCGCTCTGGACGTTTTCCACGGGGTCAAAGATTGACGTTATCTGCGTTCCACATGACCAGGAATTTTGCACTAGATGCTTCACACGGGTTCACTGCCATGCTCGGCGAGGACTAGGCTCCGCTCTAGATGCTTCACACGGGTTCATTGCCGTGCTCTGCGAGGACCAGGATCCGCTCTGGACGTTTTCCACGGGGTCAAAGAGTGACGTTATCCGCGTTCCACATGACCAGGAATTTTGCACTAGATGCTTCACACGGGTTCACTGCCATGCTCGGCGAGGACTAGGCTCTGCTCTGGATGCTTCACACGGGTTCACTGCCATGCTCTGCGAGGACCAGGATCAGCTCTGGACGTTTTCCATGGGGTCAAAGAGTGACGTTATCCACGTTCCACGTGACCAGGAATTTTGCACTAGATGCTTCACACGGGTTCACTGCCGTGCTCGGCGAGGACTAGGCTCCGCTGTGGATGCTTCACACGGGTTCATTGTTGTGCTCTGCAAGGACCAGGATCCGCTCTGGACGTTTTCCATGGGGTCAAAGAGTGACGTTATTCGCGTTCCACTTGACCAGGAATTTTGCACTAGATGCTTCACACGGGTTCACTGCCGTGCTCGGCGAGAACTAGGCTCCACTCTGGATGCTTCACACGGGTTCACTGCCATGCTCTGCGAGGACCAGGATCCGCTCTGGACGTTTCCCACGGGGTCAAAGAGTGACGTTATCCGCGTTCCACGTGACCAGGAATTTTGCTGATTATATTCGCATTTCACGGAATGGAGGTTTGACTCTTGGTGATCTGTATATCGCCGAGCCATTGAACTGGGAGTTGCCGCTGTTCCGCTTCGCTTGATGTTGTGTCCGTTGTGACGAGACGAGTGTTGAGACGATCTCTAGGTTGCTTGTGGCCCGTCGAGATTTGGCTTCTTCTTTTGATGAAACCCGGGGGGGAAGGAGTGTGATCCCTTCTTTGTTTGCGCCCCTGGATTGTATACAGGGATTGAGGTAATATCACCTGTAGGGCATAAGTTTCATTTTTATTTTATTTCTTTTTCCGCGATGCTCTATCATTTCAGCTTATATATCGTGAAGGTCGCGATTGCCCCATCATTTCGGCTATTTTTCATGCATACATTTTTACTTGCTGATTTTATCGCAAGTTGCTCTATCATTTCGGCTGTTTCGTATGCATGTGTGGCTCGCTGGCTTTTCGTTGCAAGCTTGGATTTAGACACCGATTTCAGCATCAACACCGCTACAACTGGGATGTTTCCAGGAGCGAATCATCATCTGCCTCTGTCGATGTCGAACAAAGGTGGCTTAGCGAACAGGGTTAGGGTCCTGTCGACTAAGGCTTTTGACTTCATGAGCCGTAAGGGTCTCACAAAGGTATTTCTCCCTACAAGTCGTGAGGATCTTGTAGGTGTATTTTCTCCTTAGGAACCGTGAGGATTCCTAAGTGTATGTTCCTCTGTAAGTCGTAAGGATCCTACAAGAGGTTTTTCTCCTCATAAGTCGAGAGGACTTACAAGGGTTGCTCACCATATGGACATATCCCTAGTCATAGGTAGGACTTTGCTGGGGAAATGTTTATTCGCGTCCGTGGATTGTATACAAGGGTCAGTATTGAGCCACTTATAGGGCAATATCGAAGGTTGGGGGGGTTTGCTTAAGAGCAGGTTCAGGTTTCTGTAACTTAAGAGTTTCAAATCTTATGAGCCCTGAGGGTCCCATAAGAGAGTTCTCCTTACGAGTCGTGAGGATCTCGCAAGTGTAATTTCTTCTTAGGAGTCATGAAGACTCCTAAGTGTGTTGCTCCCTTATGAGTCGTAAGGATCTCACGTGGGTGGTTTCTCTTTACAAGGTCGTGAGGACCCTGTAAGTGTCCTTTAACGAGGTTGCGTCCTTTCGGGTTTTCACAAATACTCGCCGGTAGCCCTGCTGTTTTTACTCACGGAGCCCTTTCGGGTTTTCATCCGTGCCCATTTTGCTTATGGACATACCGTTTTTATTATTATTATTATTATTATTTTATTTTTATATTATTTTTTTTTACGAGGTCGCGCCCTTTTGGGTTTTCACGAACACTCGCCGGTAGCCCTGCTGTTTTTACTCACGGAGCCCTTTCGGGTTTTCATCCGTGCCCATTTTGCTCATGGACATACCGTTTTTTTATTTTTTATTTTTTTTATTTTTTATTTTTATTCATCTCGTCAGCCTGAAGATGCTGCGGTAGTAGTTTAAGGACGTTTCGGTCCGTCATTAGTTTAAGGACGTTTCGGTCCGTCGTTAGTTTAAGGACGTTCCGGTCCACTATTGAAGAAGGCCTATCACTACTTTATGGAGTTTAGGCTTAGAGAGATAGCGAGCGGACACAGTCGTCGTCATCTATTTTTGACCCGGGCCATGACTCGTTAGGAGTAGTATTTCTTCAGGAAGCGACCGTTTATTGGCCTGAAAGGTCTTTCACCGTGCATATCCATGAGTATATAGGCTCCACCCTGGTAGACCTTGTCTATGATGTACGGACCTTCATAGTTCGGCTCGAATTTTCCCCGCTTGGCGCGATTGGGGATCATAGGTCTTTTGACCACTAGCACGTGTTCGCCTTAGCGGAATGTCCTCGGCCTGGTCAATCTTTCGTATGAGCGCGTCATCTTCGCTTTGTAAGCCTCTAGATTTTGTTGCGCTATGAGCCGTGTTTCATCGAGGGCGTTAAGCTCCTCAAGCCGAAGGTGGGCATTTTCTTCGTTCGTCAGCTCGTAGTGGACTGCCACTAGTAGAGAAGGTAGCTCTATCTCAAGAGGAAGTACTGCTTCCGTACCAAATACCAACGCGTATGGCGTCGTGTTTGTGGCTGTCTTAAACGTAGTCCGATAAGCCCAGAGAGCTTCTTGCATTCTCTCGTGCCAGTCCTTCTTATTTCGGGACACCGTCTTCTTCATGATCTTTGTCAAAGTTTTGTTGAAGGCCTCGGTCAGACTGTTAGCTCGGGGATTATAAACTGAGGAATATCTCCAGTCTATGTTGTGTTGTTGCGCGAAACGGCTGATCTTGTCACTTCTATAGGCCGGCCCATTATCGGAGATGATCCGTCTTGGAGTTCCAAACCGATAAATGACGTGCGTCTTGAAGAAATGGAGAATATTTTCCGTCTTCACTTCCCTTAACGGTATTTCTTCTGCCCATTTAGAGAAGTAATCAGTCGTCGCCAGGATGAAACGATGTCCCCTGGATGATGCTGGTTCGATGGGGCCGATTATGTCAGTTCCCCATATTTCGAACGGCCAACTAGCCACCGTTGGATATAGAGGATTTGGATGCTGATGGATAAAGTCCCCATGGATCTGGCACGAGTGGCATTGCTTCGCGTACTCGAGGCACTCCTGGATCATTATGGGCCAATAATAACCCATTCGTTTGATCTTCAACTTTATCTTTGGACCTGCTTGGTGAGAACCACAGAGTCCGTCGTGAACTTCCTGAACGACTCTTTTCGCTTCATCAGGTCCCAGGCATCTCAACCATAGAGAGTCAAACGACCTCTTGTACAGAGTATTATTGACGAAGGCGAAGGACAGAGCTCGTTCGACGGGACTTGAAGTAGTCTATGAAGACTTCTCTCCAATCCTCAACCGTTTCTTGGTCTTTTACTTGTAGGGCCGTCTGCTCAGTTGCTCCCCTTTCTTCGGGTGATTCCGGAGATATTCTGCAGGAGCAAGTACTCGACGGCTTTGCACCACGATCTTGACGTCATCGAGGTTCTCATCAGCCAATTCTTTAGCGAGCTTGGCTAATGCATCCGCTTTGCTATTTTCGGCACGCGGTATGCTTTCCAAGGTGTAGGAGGGGATTTGAGTCAGTAGTCGCTGTACTCTCTCGCCATACTTTTCCAGCTCTGGCTTGCATGTTTGGTAATCGTCGTTTACTTGATTGATGACCAGTTAGGAATCTCCATATATAAGGAGGTTTTCAATTCCCATGTCGATGGCGATCTCGAGGCCTGCTATCAAAGGTTCATATTCAGCCTCGTTGTTTGTCCTTGGCTCTGTTAAGGAGAAAGCAAAGCGCATTATCCCTCCTTGTGGAGTTACAAAGATGAGACCCACCCCCGATTTGATTATAGGGGCACTTTGTTTGCGCTTCTTCACGGAAGATGCTCCATCGAAATAAAGCTCCCATCGGATATTACCACCGTCGATTGCATCAAACGCGTGTTCGTCTGGCAGTTCGCAATTCAGAGGGGAATCGGCCGGTATCGGATGCTCAGCGAGGAAATCGGCGATGGCCTGGCCCTTCATTGCCTTGAGAGGCTGATATGTTATCGAGAACTCTATCAAGAGCAGGGCCCATTTAGCGAGTCTCCCTGTCAATATGGCCTTTGACATTAGATATTTAAGGGGGTCCACCTTTGATATAAGACGAACCTCGTGCGCCAATGCATAGTGCCGGAGTTTTGTTATCGCAAAGATTAACGCCAGGCAATGTTTTTCGATAGGGGAGTAATTGCTTTCTGCCCCCAGAAGAACTCGACTCAAATAGTAGAGCGCTCTTTCTTTCCCTTGGTCATTCTCTTGCGCCCATAATGCACCTAAGGAACCTTCGAGGGCTGTTGTGTAAAGAACGAGGGGTTTTCCCTTAACTGGGGCAGCCAGCACCGGCGGGTTCTGCAGGTATTGCTTGATTTCGTTCAGCGCGTCTTGGCATTTGTGATCCCAGACGAACGGGGTTCTCTTCTTCATCAGGTGACTGTAAGGGCGGCACTTGCCTGAAAGGTTGGCTATAAATCACCGAATGTACGCGAGCTTCCCTTGGAGAGACCGCAGCTGTTTGAGAGTTCTCGGCGGTGGCATTTCAATGATCGCCTTGATCTTTGACGGATCTAGCTCAATGCCTCGGTGTCGGACAATGAAGCCTAGGAATTTGCCTGAGGACACACAGAACGCGCATTTGAGGGGGTTCATCTTCAAGTTGTATTGCCGAAGGCGTTGAAATACGGTCTTCAGATGCTCGAGATGTTCCCCGTATGATTTGCTTTTCACGACGAGGTCGTCGATATAGCATTCGACGATTTCATATATGAGGTCATCAAAGATCTTCGTCATGGCCCTTTGATAGGTGGCACCGCCCTTCTTTAGACCGAAGGGCATCACCTTGTAGCAGAATATTTCTAAAGGGGTCCGAAAAGCGGTATGCTTCTGGTCTTCGGGATGCATTTTTATCTGATTATACCTTGATGAGCCGTCCATGAAAAGGAAAACTTCGTGAGTGGACGTATTATCTATCATCAGCTCGGTGACTGGCACTGGGAAATCGTCCTTCGGGCAAGCTTTATTGAGATCCCGGAAGTCCACGCATATGCGCACTGTCCTATTTTTCTTCATTACAGGGACGATGTTGGCGATCCAGTCGAGATATTGAACTTCTTGGATAAACCCAGAATCGATCAGCTTCTTGACTTTGGCGTTGATGCTCATCTCAAGCTTGAGCCGCATTCTTCTCGGCGCCTGTTTGACTGGCTTAACGTCCGGGGATATCGCCAATGTATGGACAGCTATTTCTGGATCTAGTCCTGGCATTTCGGAGTAGTTCCATACGAAGCAATCCCTATGCTGCATAAGCACGTCTTTTAATGCAGCCACCCTTTCTTTAGATAACAATTCGCTAACAAATGTCGGTCGCGGGTCGTTCGCCGTCCCCAACTCAATCTTCTTGAAGTTATCTGTGGTAGTATGTATGCCATCTTCCAGCTCTTTCGGTGCTGGGGGAAATTCTGAGATTACCTCGTCATTGCTGTTTTCGAAGCACCAGGGAAGGTCATTCATGTTCTCGGGCTCTTCTTTTGATACCGTTATCATACGACAGGTACGAGCTCGCTTCCAAGACCAACGTGGATCTGGTTCTGCTCTTGTGGCTTTGGGTTGGTGCTTTTGTGGCGGCATTACCCTCCAGCTGCTGGATAAAGCAAACCTGCCTTACTGGTACTGGTCTTCGACCCAGTTTTTAAAGGTGAAGCAGTCTTCGATAGGGTGTCCTATGGCTCGGTGATAAGAGCAATAGCCCGGATGAGAAACCTCGTTAGCTTGCTCAGGGTGCTTAAACTCCGGAAGTATGATCATCTGATATTTTATAGCAAGACTGAGTATCTTCTTCGTCTTATCTTGAGGAAAGAAATACGCTCGACTCATCTTCTTCATGAGGGATAAATCCGGGCCTCTCGATTTCGGATTGCGTGACTTCTCGGTCCCGCTTTGCCGCTGTCGAACGCCTTTTCTACCCCTTGACTTGTTTCTACCTCTGCATCGAGCCTTTTGCACAACAGGTTGACAGGGAGGAGCATCTTCGTCTTTTGCAGTCTGTTGAAGAAGACGTTGCGTCCTGGCCTTCTCGTAGATGTCCATCTCGCGATTATGGTCTTCCCGAGTCTTTTGACCCGCTTTCCTGATAAGCTTGTCCATTCGTTCTTCAAACGACGGACTCGGCATTTCGATCGCGGGATCTAGTTTTGATGAGGGGTTGGCATTGTTCGACGGCCGTTCTCCTCTTTATCGAAGTTATATATGACGTAGCTACCGTGGACTCGCTCCCATTTCCCGGATCTCACATATCCAAGCCCAAGCGTTTCCATTCTTCTGTTGGGCAGTTTGCGCTGAGTCCCAGGGACATCCCAAATCCTGTTGTAGAATCGAGCTTGTCGAATAATCTGTTTTAAGGGTACCCCTTGGCGCTTCAATAGCCTTTTCAATCCGTCTGTGTAATATCTGGGCAAACGGATGGGTTGGAGCTTGTCAAGTATAGTATCCACGCCATGCCAGATCTCTTTCTTCACCCTTGTTTCTGCGGATCGATAGAATAGGATCGCCTTTTCGCCTTTTCACCTGGGAGGGACGTAAAATGTCCGCAGCTCTTGCACGCTATGAGCTTCAAGTGCATCCAGGTCTTTGTAGTGTTCCCGCGGCACCATGGTGACTTGCAAACTCTGATCATCGCCAAGGGATGCTTGTATTGACGGCCGACTGGAGAACACAGCATTAACCTCATCTTCCGAGTCACTTCCTAAGATCAATATGGGGGTGGACGGTCCCAGGTTGTTGCGTCGAGATGGCCCAGCGTAAACTATCTCTTCTTCTTCTTCAGTATCGCTCCCGAAAACAGGTATGGTGGCGGCGGCTTTGTTCTCCGGTTTGCGACACCTCTTTGTATCCTCGAAATCTGGCAAAAAGTACTTTGCATCTTCGTACTTGCGGACTTCGTTCACGGAGAACGGGTTCAGTTCTCCCTTCACGGTGTACTCGAGACCATCCTTGAAGTACTTCATACACTGATGTTGCGTAGAAGGGATGATGTTGTACTCGTGTAACCAAAGACGACCGAGCAAGGCATTGTAGCAGGTCTTGGCGTCGATGACGTGGAACTTAATATCCGTGACGAGTAGTCCAAAGCGTAATGTTAGTATTACAGATCCGAGAGTCCGTGATGATTGAGAATCGAACCCGGAGATGGTGATTTTGTCACGAGCGAGATGCTGCACGCTCATGCAGATTTCCTTCAACACCCGAACATTAAGGAGATTGACGGAGGACCTATTATCCACCAGGATCTTGCCTATCCTGATATCATGGCAGTATCCAGAGATATATAGGGGACGGTTGTGGTCGCACGTCCCAAGGAGAAGGTCTTCGTCACCAAAAGTGATGTCGGCCGTGTGCACTTATTCCAGTTCATCCTTCATCCTTTCTTCGGCGAGGAAGGCTTGGAATTGTTCGGGCTCTTGTAGCGCCTTGATTAATGAATCTCTTGCTTCTTTTGATAATAAGAGGGCGTCGAGAATGCTAAGTTGTGAAGGTAGCTTCCTTAGGTGTGCTAGGATGTTGTAGTCCACCTTACCCTTCCTAGGAGGGTCTTTGGCAGTCAACTCTTTCATGACTTGGTCATCTAAGGTGATATCCTCACTGATCTTCTCCTTTCCCTTATCTTTTCTATTCGCGGGTCTAAGATTCTTTTCCGGGAGTGTGCGATTGCGCAGCTGAAAGTTTTCGCAGGCCTCCAGTTCTTCCTCTTTCCCTAAGATGGACTCTTTAAAGAGAGGGCTCAGAACCATTTCCTCATCAAAGTCGCTCCTAAAGGTGAGAACTTGTGATCCTCTGGCGTTGACCATGTAACAGTTGCCGGTAGTTCTTTTGTGCCCGTCGGTAGTTCTTCTCTGCTCCCGACGAGTTCTGCGTTTCATGCGCTTAAAATGTTGCCGGTAAGCAACATATCCCTGCCACCACATCTTAAAAGCGTCGCACTCCTCAGTGGGGTGCGAAATCTCCCGATGATATGCACAGTAATTAGGGTGCCTCTCCGCCCCATTGAGCGTGTTTTCTACAGAGGGTGGCAGCTTCATTCCCATTGACATGGCTTTGGCAAACCTTTTCCTCGTCTTGAGTATGTTTTTATCCACCTCGGATGTCTTTTGATCTGGCGGGAGTGCTTCGACTCTTTTCTTTATTCGTGTGCGTTTGGCTCTTTCTGATGCGGCTATCTCACGCTCCTGGTCGGCTTTACTTTTCAAACGAATCCCGTCTAGAAAGGCGTCGATCATTTCGTTTGTTGGCCACACAAGCTTTGGTTCAGGCTCTGCCCCCAGCTTCTTAGTGCCAGGAGCTTTCTCATCGTCGGTAAACGAGTGGGAGATCACATTACAACTTGCCGTGTATCCCTCGGATTCATCCGACGAACTCTCCCCCTCATCTTCCTCTTGAAAGACGTGGTTGAGGAACTCTCGGAGTGTGATGGGAGTCCGTGCCTTTTGATTGTACTCCTCCAGCACGCCAATCTGTTTCTATAAGTCTATGCGCTTGTTGCCAGGTTTCACGGGCTTCTTAGCTTTCTTCTTCTTTTTCTTTGAAGATTTCGACGGCTGGTTGTGAGTTCTCGAGCCATCACCACTGATCCTCGGAGTTAGGCGCGGCTTCATCATCCCTTCGATGATTTGAAGTTCAAGCGGGTTCTTCCATTCGACCGCTGGGCACGCATGAAGGTCGTTCATCATCCTTTTGGTTTTAGTTGATAGTATGACCTCCCATGGAGCTTCCTCAACAAAAGAGCATGTCGCCCCTGGTGTGTCCGTCTTTTTTGGAGCGTGTGGCTGTGGCGGGTTCACCTTCCACTTCTCGGGCAGCGCAAACTTGCCTTGTAGGTATTGATCCTCAATCCATCTTTTGAAGTCGAAGAAATCCTCAATCGGATGGCTTACCGTTTGATGGTAAGGGCAATAATTGGGATTATTCGCCTCACTGGATTACGGCGGTCGCCTTGGGTTTGGCAAGTTGATAAGCCTGTTGCGTACTGCCAGCTCGAATAACCGTTTCGTCTTGTCCCGCGGGAACGAGTAGGGGCGCTTCATCTTCTCATTATAATACCGCCTTCTTTCTTCCAGTTGATCCGCCGGCTTTGGGGCAATGGTTTGTTGCTGAGCATTCGCAACGAAGGTTGCCTTCCCTTTACCCTTGTCATTCCGAGGCTCTGGCTTCGGGGGAGACGGTCTGTGACCTATCTGGTCCATCTGGGCTAACTTGTCAATTAAGGCCTGGAACGTGGTTGGCTTAAAGAACATCATGAACTGGGAGATAGTTGCATGAGGGTCTAGGGTTCCCACGAACATGCCCACTGCGGGTGCTTCCTCAATGCGTTGTTCGCATTTCGACCACAAATTTCGCTAGCGTATAGCATACTGGACCTACGTTTCTCCTGGTTTCACCCTGGCATTAATCAATGCCATTATCGGAGTGCATTCGCTGGCGCTCGCGAATCGCTGAGTGAATAGCAACTCTATTTCAGCGAACGTCTTGACGGAATCGTTCGGGAGTTCCGAATACCATTCGAACGCTGTTTCTGACAAGCTGCCGACTAATTGGCGAAGCAAGAGCTTATCGTCGCCGCCAGTGTTGCCACAAAGTGCCCTGAACTGGGCAACATGTTGGTGGGGATTGCCAGTCCCCTTGTAGACATGGAATTTTGGTATTGTATAACCCGGCGGGTATTTTATCTGATCGTACCAGCTTGGATACGGTCGCCCCGTGTTTATGACCTGACCAGCTGCCTCAGTTGCCTGATGAACCCGGATCTGCTGGGCTATATAGTCGTCCAAGTTAGCCTTGGAAATTGTCTCCTCCTTGGCTGTTGACAGAGCCGGTGGAGGATTTGACGTTTCTCCCATGTCGTCTTCAAGGACGATCGGGGGATCTTCAGCAGGTGGGTCTTGTTGGATCATCATTCCCAGCATATCCTAGAATAAGTGGGCTATTTGCTTTATATTGGCCGCTTGTTCTGCAGCCTCTTTATCTTTCTTTTCCAATATCCTCCGAAGGAACTCAGCGTCGGTTTCCTGCTCTTGTCGCTGATCCGAGGACGCTTCGGGGCTTTCTTTTAGCCCAGTAAGCACATCCATTGCGATCATCATTTCCTGGAGCTTCTGCTGTTGCTCCTTAGCTTTGGTCACTGACCGTGTAAGCGGTCTATGACCTGTAGATGCACGGCTGTCTTCCTTCCCCGATGCCACGTATACAGTAGGACCATCATGCCCCCAGACTTAGGGCGTCTGGGCTCAGCGCCTTTAGCTTTCATTGCAGGCCCGGGGATCTTCTCTGGCCTCCTCTTTTTATGAGCAGTGGAAGTTGAGGGGGCCGTTGAGGTGGGCACCCAGACAGCTTTCATGGCTTAGCAGGATGGCTGACTTCCTGTTGGGTCTTCAGCTTCTTGTGCTGGCGGGAGAAATTTGGATCGATCACCGAGTCTCGGGTCTACTGCCAGACTTTATAGATTTTGAAGGACAGCCGTTGAGGGGATTGGGGCTGTTATGGTTTTACCTCTACAGCCTTTTCCAGCGGAGGGGGAGACTTCTTCAGCACCGCGGTAGGAGAATTCCTACGCACCTTATTTAGCATCTCAAAGCTGTTCCCAGTTGGAACAGCAGCATTAACTTCTGCCGTCGGGGCTGGAGGAGTTAGCCCAGAAAGGGAGTTGCCTTCGGCCTTCCTCACTCGGCGCCAGTAGCGACGTCGAGCGTGCCGTGTTGATGGAATCGGCTTGCTGATGGCGATAGCCTCGTCTTGCCCCCTGTGTAGGTGGGGGGTCGCTGTTGGTGTCAGCCTGTTAAACACTGATGTCCTTTGGGTAGCAAGAGCAGGAGCTGGAACAGTCAATCTTGTAAAGACCGATTTTTTGGCAGGAGAAGCCGCCTTGACGACTTCAGGAGCAGGATTGGTTATTTTCTTAGGAGCAGCCTTCTCTGGGATTGTAGGCCCCATTGCGGGCCCGCAGGGGCTCTGGCCCAGTCTGGAGAAGACTGAGGTGCTGGTGTTGGGCGACCCGTTGAGAGGGGCCGTGGTAGGTGTAAGCCGATCAAAGACCGACTTCTTGGGAGCTTCCGGTGTCAGCACAGGAGCGGTGAAGCTCGTTGGCGGGAGCATGGTCCCGAAAAACAACCCTGTGGTGGCTCGGGTGACCTGTTCCACGGGCATCGTGAACAGCGAAGCAGCTTGGGGCCCGTAGGCTATACCTCCTGGCGAGGCGGAGCGCCGGTTGCAGTTGCAGTTGGAGCATTTCGCACAAGTGGAAGCCATTGATTCTTTGCTTTCTGCAATAAGCAAAACGCCAAATCTTAGTACCTTGAAACCCAAGGGCAACCATATCGAACCGCGATCCGTTCGCAAACACGACATACGAAGTGTGGAGTGAAAAGAGGAAAAGGTCCCACCGGGCGTGCCAGAATCTGTTCCCCTCCGAATGGCGGCGCGACAGGGACGTCTTGCCTGAGATTCACGGCAGATGCTAATTGGCACTATCCATCTACCTCTCCGAAGATGCCAAGTTGATTTATGGCACCATGTATCGAAGGTTTAAACGGATGCGTCCGATGTAGCAGACTTTGTCAGATTCCCCCTCGCTTGAGGGGTTTTTTGATAGTGGGGACGCTCTTCCCTGCAGGCGCAAGCCCCTGCAGTTAATTACGCTACCGCATTGCGGTAACAACTTTCTCCTTCTCCAGATGATCACTTCGTATTGTGTGTGTGTGTTTTGTGTTTGGTTGCCCGTGGATTGTATACGGAGACTGAGTTATGTCGTCGCCCGTAGGGAGTGGACTAGCCCAAATCCGTATTATCTTAGATTTGGGTTTAAGGATACGTTAGCCTCGTTTGAGACTAAGATCAACTTAAACGTTTGTTAAGGATACGTTAGTCTCATTTTAGACTAAGATCGACTTAACGGGATCGTTTAGATCCAACAAAAGCGCAATTAGGGGAGCCATGTTGTTTAGTTTAGTGACATTGCGGTCAATAGGTAGTTTAAGGACATTGCGGTCCAATGTTAGTTTTAAGACGTTGCGGTCAAGGTTAAGGACGTCATAGTCCGTGGATTTAAGGACTCCACAGTCCGGCATTAGTTTTAAGACATCACGGTCAAGGTTAAGGACTTCATAGTCCGTTGTTAGTTTTAAGACATTCCGATCAAGGTTAAGGACATCATAGTCCATGGGTTTAAGGACCCCACAGTCCGGCATTAGTTTTAAGACATCACGGTCAAGGTTAAGGACCTCATAGTCCATGAGTTTAAGGACCTCATAGTCCATGAGTTTAAGGACCCTACAGTCCGTATCAATGTGTGGTCATCGGGACCCGCCACCTCTTTGAAGACGCTGAGGAATTACAACGCCGAGTATCAAAGGAGTGAAGAGATGTACCCTTGAACCAAGGTAGATTAAACAGTCTTTGGCCCAGTTTGGGACCAAGACCAATTAATTATGTTATGAGCCCATTAGCCCAGTTAAGTTTGAATTGAGGACTTATGGCCAGCTTGGGCTAAAACCAATCATGTTTAGGATATTGACCCTCTGTTGGCTCATTGAAGAAGAGGCTTTGCCTCTCGAAACTTAGCCAATTGGGCTAAAGCTAGTGTTGAACACTAGAGACCAACAATGTTGAACACTAGGAATGAGATTGACAAACTGGTGTTAAACGCCAAAAGATAATCGGTGTTACATATTAGCAACAAGGCTTTCACTAAAGCAAATCAGTGTTAAACACTGGCCAGAGAGATTTCAAATTAGTGTTTAAACATTAAAGCAAATCAGTGTTAAACACTGGAAATAGAGATTCCAAATTAATGTTAATCAGTGTTAAACACTGGTAACATAAATTTTAATTTAGTGTTAAGCACTGCTAACAGAGATTTAATTTAGTGTTAAACACCAAGAAATTCAGTGTTAAACACTGCAAATAGAGTTTTTCAGTTAGTGTTACACACTAAAGCAAATCAGTGTTAAACACTGGATACAGAGGTTTCAATTTAATGTTAAACACTAAGGCAATAGGGGTCACGTGGTAGCACGTGAGAGCGCCCTCCTTCTCTTTATTTGTTCTGCCAAGAGTATTGAATACTTTGGAGCATCACGTGCTGTCACGTGATGGGCATTTAAGTGTTTGTTTGTTAGAGCTTCTGCCAAGGGGTCACGTGGGGCACGTGAGGCGTTGCCTCAAAGCCCTTCTTTGTGGATCTTTTCAGGGGTCACGTGGTAGAACGTGACCCTGTTTCTTTCCATGTTTTAAAGATCTGTTCAACTTTTAAGAATTAAATTCTTCATAAGGTTAAACCCTAGCAATAACTTTAGAGGAATTAAATTCCTACTTTCTTTTGAAGAATTATATTCTTGGATAGGGTTAAACCCTAATTTCTTTTCTGTAGGAATTAAATTCCCCATATATGTAAAGAATTAAATTCTGGCATAGGGTGAAACCCTAATTTCTTCTTTTTTAAGGTAATTAAATTCCTGTGATTTTGAGAGAATTAAGTTCTCAATTAGGGTTAAACCCTGGTTCTGTCCATTTTGAAGGAATTAAATTCCTATAATTCTGTGAGAATTAAATTCTCAAAACTCAATTTCTCCTATATGTTTTGGATCTGCATGGCAGGATCTCAACCCAATGAGAATTAAATTCTCAATTCATGGGGAGATGTGCACTTTGCAGATCTTCCACCAGAGAAAGAACTAAGTTCTTTTCTTTATATAAGAGTTAAACTCTTTTGAGAATTAAATTCTCTTTTTAAGCCTCTCCTTTCTTACCTAGGGTTTTCTTTTGCAGAGGATCAATTTCTTCCAAAATCTCAAGGCTCTATCTCTCTTTCTCTCTGTATATGTCTCTGTATATGTCCCAAACTCTCTCCTTTGGCTCCTATTTATAGGAGAAGGAAAAAAATCAATTAGTTTTAGTGAATCTTGCATTGAAATATTTGATTTGTTTATTGAGAGATTTGATTTATGATTATCATTAATCTGGGCCATTAGATTATTAGGTGAATTTTATTCACCATTGGATTTTAAATCCAAAGATATCTCTTTGTTATTTCGGTTAGATTTAAGGGGAAATCTTTCCAAGTCTGATATTTTTCTATAAGTTGGTGATATTTAATCACCTTTGGAGTTTTAATCCAACGGTTCCAAATAATTTTTTTCCACTTTGGAAAGACTTGCGAGATCTTTTCTCAGAACTTAATTCTGTCATAAAAATAAGGCTCTTGAGGCTGGTCACGTGTACGCACGTGACCCCTGGTCACGTGTAGGCACGTGACCCCCCCTGGAATGGGCTTCCCTTCCTTCTGCGTTTTGTTCTTTGCCGCTGCTTAGTCATCACGTGTCAACACGTGACCGCTGGTCACGTGCTAGCACGTGATGCCTCTTCCGTTGTTTTCCTGATTTTAAATCAGGAAACAGACCTGTACAGTGAGACTTAGAGACTGATAGGGATAGTGACATTGACATGCATTGCTTACTGAATCGACACACCTGAAATACTATTTTACTGCTTTACCGTTCACCTACTTTATTAGACACCCGCATTGGCTACTTCATGTTCACATCTTTACTATCTTGATTTACTGTTATATATTCATTATTACTGTACGAGTTACCACTTGCAACTATATATATATATTGCTATCGCGTTGCTCTGACGACCTGAGTATGCATGCTCAGAGTGAGAAGTGGATCTAGCTTGGACCAGGACCAGACGTATATCGCGGACATCTTGATCAGCTATCCAGAGCTATACTCTTTTGATCCACATCAGGTTAGTTCTTTGTATTTGTTTTGTTTCAGTTACTGCATTTCTCATTACCTGTGCATTGTTTACTGATTACCACGTAAAGCTAGAAGCCGAAGTGTGACTGCGGAGAGATATTACCTCGACCGTAGGAGCATGGCTGGCCTTGTCAACCCCTCGTATTCCGTATTTTGGGAAGCGGGGCGTGACATCCTCGTAGGATAGATCAGTGCCCAAAGCTAACTTTGAATGGTCCAGAATATGGCTGTCATCCCAAACGTAGCGCCTTAACTGAGAAACATGGAATGTATTATGCACACCAACTAGCGATGGAGGAAAGGCGAGTCGATAAGCCACCACTCCTACTAGCTCTAGCACTTCAAAAGGTCTGATGAATTGGGGAATGAGTTTTCCGCGACTACCAAACCTGATCACTCCCCTAGTAGGCAATATCTTCAGAAACACATGGTCACCAATACCAATCTCCAGCGATCTTCTGCTGGCATCTGCCCAACTCTTCTGTCGGTCCTGAGCCGTCTTGATCCGTTGCCTAATCATCTGAACCTTGCTCAGTATCTGCACTATCAGCTCAGGGCCTAACAACCTTCGTTCACCCACGTCGTGCCAACATACAGGGGTTCGACACTTCCGTCTATACAGAGCCTCGAACGGTGCCATCTGGATGCTAGCCTGGTAGCTGTTGTTATGCGAAAACTCCACCAGATGGAGGTGATCCTCCCAAGAACCCTAAAAGTCAAGCATGCATGTCCTCAGCATATCCTCGAGCGTTTGGATAATATGCCCAGATTGCCTGCTTCTTTAATTCTGCCAATTCCACCGGCGCCATCCTATAAGGAGCTTTGGAAACTGGCGTCGTCCATGGAATCAGGTCAATAGAGAATCCCAAGACGCGGGGAGGTAGTAGACCTGGTAAATCTTCAGGGAACACATCAAGAAAATCTCGAACGATCTCTGAGGCTGGACTCTCATCAATCTCCATAGCCGTCAACGCTTTTGGATTGGCTCTAAACTTGGCGGGCTCTAAGGACTCGTGGAAAGTCATTTCCCTAGCTCGGCAATCGATGATCGCATGGAAGGTGATCATCCAATCCATCCTGAGAATTGCGTCATAGATGCCCGTCCCGATTAAAAGAAAATTCACGTAGAATTCCCTGCTGCATACTACCACCGGACATAATCTACACTCTTGGTTGGACACAATAATTCCGTTACCCGTATGTATCTCACAACCCTTGGTCAACGGCTCATGAGGTATAAAGTGTGTGTCAACAAACCGCGTGGAAATAAAGCAATGCGATGCACCCGAATCAAAAAGAACTCTAGCTGGTATAAAATAAACAAGAATGGTACATGTAACCACTTCTCCAGAAGCCTTTGCCTGCTCGTCGGACAGGGTGAAAGCCCGTCCCTGATTCCAACCTGTACCAGTCTGCCTATGATCGAAAGATCGCAGATGGGATACCCGAGGTGGACCCCTTTGAGATGAAGTGCCGTATAATGGTTGTTGTTGCTCGAACCCTTCCTGTAGCTCAGATCTCTGGGGACACCCGCTGATCCTGTGCTCGCTGGATCCGCAAATCAGAAACTGCCCCTTAGCTCCGCGACAATCTCTCTGCATGTGTCCTGACCTCTGGCAATAATTGCAAAACAGGGCCCTCCGCTGCGGTTGCTGAGGTGAGAAAGTGCGCTTCATCTGCGTAATACCCGGCCTGTGAACTGGCATCGCTCCACGGGGGGAGATGGTAGGCCGTGCTGGAACCACGTGGGGTCTTCTGTCCATCGATCGTTGGCCCTTGGCCTTCTCCGCCAATCTTTTCTGCACTCGGGAAGCGTTCAACACTTGGGCAAAGGTTGGTAGATCGAGTGACGCGATAAGTTGTTGCAGTTCAATATCAAGCCCCCGCTGAAACCGTCTTGCCCTAGCGGCTTCGTTGGCTACCATGTACGGTGCGAAGCGACTCAGCCGGTTGAACTCTGCGGCATAGACATCCACTGAGCATCCATTCTGCTTTAACATGATGAATTTCTCCTCCATTTCGGCCATGGCAGTTGCCGGAAAATAGTGATCCAGGAAGCATGCGGAGAACGTGTCCCATCCAATGGGTTTCTTGAGTCGGCTTTCCTCTACGGACCACCACGTGCGGGCCTCGTCTTCTAGCTGGATCTTCACTATGTTTACTCTATCATCGTCAGGAACTCGAGCGGCTGTCAAGAGGTTCTCTACATTGATGAGCCTTTGCTCGGCCTCAAGTGGGTTTTCTAATCCCGTGAACACCGCTGGATGAAGCCTCCTAAAGTCCGAAACCGTACCAACCCTAGCCTGGGTAGTCTGTACGAAGGTGTCCTCGGGGGCGGCGGGAACAGCCGTGGATCTCTCCAGGGCGGTAATTGCGGTCTCCTGTACCGCCTTCAATCCCTCGGCCAGAAGATCGGTCTTCCTCTCTTGAGCATGGGCCAAGGTCGTCAGTGTGCTGAGGATCTTCTCGGTACAATCATGGGAACCAGCACCGAAGGAGTTGCCCGAAGAGTCCATATCTCTGAAAAGAATCAAAAGAAATTAGATTCAAACAAGGCTACACAATGATTCAATGAGGATTAGAAAGTGAACAGAAACATAGTAAAGCACACGTCAAGGGTGTAACTCAATCTAGGGATCTCTCGACGGAACTGTAATTTCATCCAAAACCTGGCTCTGATACCAACAAAACCATGTCACGTCCCGCTTCCCAAAATACGGAATACGATGGATGACTAGGCCAGCCATGCTCCTACGATCGGAGAAAAATCCCGCCGTAGTCACACTTCGGCTTCTAGCATTACATGGTAGTCAGTAAACAGTACTAGAGTAAGGAAAATCACAGTTCTCAACTTTATTACATTGCAATAAAAAGAGTTCGAGATACATTTATTTTGCAGAATAAAATAACTAACCAACAAAAACAAAGTGCTGGAAGCAAAAGAAATAATGACGATGACGCAGTCTAGACCTCCGCGATCTCGAATGGCAGGTCTTGTTCCTGGGCTGGGTCCACTTCGTCCTCTGAGCATGCACACTCAGGTCGTCAGGGCGACACATTTAGCAATAATTATACAATGGGTGTGCAATGTTATGAAACACAAAAGTGTAACAGAATACAAAACATGAAATCAAAGAACATCGTTACATATGAACAGTGTGGTATAACTATCATGTCAGTAAACTAGGCAATGTGTATGTCACCACTTATCAGTCACTAAGTCAATGAAATCAATTGGTGGAAAAGATGCCCGTGTTTAATAAGGGTCTGGTGCATGCCCGAGACTACGGTCCGTTGTGCCCGGGACATAACCCTGTCAGCCGTGCCGCTAAGCCCACGACCTAATGTATGTATATGTATATATATCATTAATAGCGAATGATCATTCTCTAAATCACTGTACCTTGCTAAATACGAGTTCAATTCTACCTTAATTTCCCCATTCCCCAGGTTATAGTATGCATTCAGGTATTAAATAGGTTGTGAACAAATACGTATCGTTGTCACTTTCAATCACTTTTCCACTTACCAATATCACTATCGTATTTGCCACAACCCAATCACCAACACTAATATATCGACAATGCAAAACAATCGCTAGGTCTCAATGTGAACGATCACTATGCAGCAGGAATAAAACAAGCACGAAAATAGGCAGAAATGCACTGAACAAATATTCACTATTTTATAACGACCAATACCATATAACTTGCAAAATTTATGATGAATCACAAGCATAGAATCGACCAAAAAATATTTAAAATGTACGAAGCACACTTGATCATTTAAACAGTAAAATTAATTTCATGTCAATCGGAATTCAGGTTAGGAAATTATAATCATTTTAAGATAGCGATTGATTGCTGAAATTCCAGTTTCAGAACTGGAAGCCCAACATTACGCACGTTTGACCAGTGATTATTTTCAGATTAAGGTGTTGCCCCAGTTGAATAAAATCTAGTTCTATCTGTTAAGTTTCCAACGCATCAAGCGGATTATCAATAGAATTTCTGTATTAGAAGTTATGTCCGGATTAGTGTAACGGTATAAGAAAGGTCACTGCAGAAACTGCAGAACACATCGGTACGCTAAAATGAAAATTAAATAACAAACGACGGTAAAACGGCAAGGGACCAGATTCAAGTGTTAGCTAATTAAATTATCTATGTATTCATATGGGTCTACGCACATTTTCAGTCTAAAGTGGGGATGCACAGGTGTTCAAAGTCTAGTATCCAAAATGAAACGCTGCCCCGGACTGCAGTCCAGTGCCGCGTTCGCAACCAAGTATCGTTACAGTGATCTAAAATTGTCGTGAAACAAACTATGGGTGGTTATAGGTTATCAAGTCGTCTTCGATATGAGCCATAGAACGTTAGGTTCCAAACTGTATTTAATTTACAATGATTTTAACAAGGCAGCGTGCGCAGTAAGGTTCAGATTTTGTGTCTCCTTTAGGAGGCGACGATACATGCTTATAAACAAGATACTTATAATTCAAAACCTTACACAACATTCACTAATCAGTAAGGGATTCGACGATCACAAAACATGGACACTTTAACCAGAGTTTTCATTCATGTATCGCTTCGAGCATTGATTTACGTATGGGTATCTATCGTCGTCAATGTTATCGAATGATTATAACAATGAATTTATGTAAATTATGAATGATATCATTACGGTTGACAGGACCAAATTGGGTTCAATTCAGTACAATCAATACGTCCATTATAGTCTATGATCTAAATATGTATATGTATACACACGTACGATTAAATCTTTAACTTGGTTATTTAATCTAACGGGTAATTTAGCATGAGTAGCAAGTGAAGAATTTTCACTTGCCTTTGGCGAAAGTGGCACAGCAGCGATGACGATGCCGAACGCGATGCTGGTACGGAAGTGGGCACGGTGCGCGCACTGGATCGGGGTACGGAGTGACACGAGTGGTGGCACGGGGGCTGGCATAGCGTGGCACGACTTGTGTGGCGTAGGGAGTGGGTACGATGTGGCACGGGGCTTGGCATAGCATGGCATGGGGCTTGGCACGGCGTGGCACGGGAACTGGCACGGCGTGGCATGGTGCAGAGGCGAGCTCGGAGATGGTGAGCAGGAGCTCGGAGCTCGTCGAGGAGGTGGTCGGGCAGTGGCTTGCAGTGGTGGCGTGGGTGCTGTGACACAGAGGCGTCGGGTGCTGCGATTTGCAGAAAGCTCGGCTCGTCGGTGACGGGGTCGGGTGCAGGGGTGCCGGGTTTTAGTCGCAGCGGAAGAGAGGGATCGGCTTAGGAACCCGAGGGCATCGGTGGTCGCCAGGTGGGGAGTCGGCGATGGAGGAGAGGAGGTGATGGAGGTGGGTTGATGGTGGAAGTGATAAGGGGGTCGATGATGATTAGGTTGTCGGGGCTCGTCGACGAGGTGTAGAGGTGCAGTGGGTCGTGGGTTCAGAGGAGTCGCCGGTGATGGGTCTCCGGGGATTGATGGCTGTGGTGAGGTAGGGAAGTCGAGGGTGAAAGGGAGGGAGTGGGAACGAGAGAGAAGTTGAGCGAGACGAGGGCTCGTCGGGGAGTTAGGTGAGTGGAGTCGTGGCCATCGAGCCGTTGGGGAGAGACGTTTGAGGAGCACGGATCGTGGGGCGAGCGCGGATCGTGGGGAAGTGGGCGCGGTCGTCGCGGCGCGAGAAGAGGGAGAGGACATTGGGGGAGAAAAGATGCGGGAAAAGAAAATAAGAACGGGGGGAAGAAGAGGAGGGGGAGCGGGTCGGGTCGGGTCGGTCGGGTCGGTCGGGTCGGGTCGGTTGAGTCGAGTCGGGTAGATTAGGAGTTGGGTTTAGAATTTAGGATTTGTTTTAGAGTTTAGGTAATAATTTAATAAATAAAATAATAAAGTATGAAAAAAATGTGTAAAAATTCTAGGAAAAATCTGGAAAAATACGGAAAATAAATATACGGAAACTGGGGATTTACACACGGATTTCAATCTTACGAATTTCTAAATTATAACCGTAAATGCTTTTGTATTAATAAACGGATTTTACTTTGTGTCTGAAAATTAATCAGCCTATCTCCACTATTATAGTTGAAGCCACGTGTCATTTTCTCATTTTTTAAGGAATGTTCAAAATAAAGAAGAAAATTTATTTAGTCGATTCTCCACAAATTGCCTTATTAAGTTAATAAAAAAATTACTCTGATGAAAAAAGAGTTGAATATGCAAACCATAACAAAATTCAAATTTTCTAGAAGAGGAAATTACGGATTTAGATTTAGATTTAGATTGTTAGTTGAATAAAATAAATTTAAAATCATATTTAAATTAGTAATGATTTGAGAAAATATTATTTAATTTAAATGGTATTCTAGTAGGAATAGGTTTAGATATTTTAGGACTATAAATATAAATCGATTAAGATATTTTATGTAAAGATGAAGAAGAGTTGAAGAAAAGGTTTTTGTACGAAGAGAGATTTTATAATTCGTATTGAAGTTAAATAAAAAAAAAGTAGTAGGATTTTTTTTTTTGTTTGATTGTGTCTTTTATTTTATTATTTCTTCTTAAAAATCCTGTGTTTGTTTTCTGAATTATAAAAGAACTAAAAAACCTAACAATTGGTATCAGAGCTTGGTTGAGAGAAGAACGATGAAGATAGAGACAACTCAAATAGCAACAAAGATGGTGTGTTTGAATATCACAAATTGATCGATATAGAAGTTGAGGATGGAGGACGTGTTGTGCCTCAAAGATTTAGATTCGCGTCTCTATGGGATTAGCGTCAAACCAAAGATGTCTGATGAAGATTGAGCAAAGATATATCGAAAAGCGAGGAGTCTTATTCGCCGATGGATAGAAGATTCGGTGTTCCACCATATATTGTCAGAAAGCACTGCAGAAACTTTATGAAAGAAGTTGACAGATATATACGCGAGAAAGACGGCTACGAACAAGGCTCCTCTAATGAGAGAATTGATGAATTTGAAGTTCCAGGAATATTCCTTAATACCGGAGCCTTTGAATGAAGTTCGGAATATTGTGAGTCAACTTACAGCCATGAAAATGCCGATTGAAGACAAGATGCAAGCACTTATAGTATTGAGTTCCCTTCCGAGCAGTTGGGAAACTCTGGTAGTTTCTTTGAGATATTCGTCTCGTGAAGGAGTTATTTCTATGAGTGCAGTAAAAAACTGTCTTCTAAATGAAGAAATAAGAAGGAAATCATCAAGTACATCATCTGATTCATCTGCACTTGTTGCAAGAGAGGGTCCGAAATGGAGGAAGGAACAAAGTAACGAAAGAAAAAATTAGAGATCATGGCATGCAAGAGATATATAGAAAATAAGGTGTCATTACTGCAACGAGATGGGTCACTGTATTTCCTATTGTCTTAAAATGAAAGAGGACTTAAATGGTCTAAAGAGACGTAGAGAGAAAAAGAAAGCGAACGTGGCTTACAATGCTGAACCAAAGTACGATTTTCTTATAACTGAGGATGAAAAAGTCAAAAAGGAAGATATGTGGTACATGGATTCGGGAGCATCCTTCCACGTATGTTCAAATAGGGAATGGTTCGATGAGATTGAAGAGAAAAAGAAGAAAATGACGTTAGCGGATAATTCTAAAGTAGAAGTAGAAGGCGTGGGTATCGTGAAGATGAATATGTTCGATGGGAAGCAGAGAGCTCTTGGAGATCTCAGATATGTCCCAAAACTGAAGAGAAATCTAATTTCTCTTAGGAGATTGGATACGAGAGATTACATAATTATTGCTCAAGGTGGAATGATGAAGGTGTGTCAGAAGAATTGTGTCGTGATAAAAGGAGTCAAAAGCTCAAGTGATATATATCAAGTTGTAGGGAAGTCTGTGCATTGAAGAACGATCTTGGAGCAAGATTGAGGAAACTTAAGTCAAGGTGGAGCATTGTGTAGAACTCAACAGATATCGTAGGTGAAAGCAGTGAAGAGAAGATAGAAGATAGTGTTGAATGCATGCAAAGATGGAGATTATTGAGATTTGCCATGCATTCAAATCTTCTAGGAGAGCAAGTTACAGATTTAAATTTAGATTAGATTTAAATTTAAATTAATCTGTTGAATAAAATAAATTAGAAATCATATTTAATTTTAGTAATGATTTGAGAAAATCTTATTTAATTTAAATGGTATTTTAGTAGGAATAGGTTTAGGTATTTTAGGCCTATAAATATAAATTGATTAGGGTATTTTATGCAGAGAAGAAGAAGAAGAGTAGTGAAAGTGTTTCTTAGCACCACCACTAGGTTTTTACCGGTATCAAGCATGCAATTTTTAAAAAATCTTGGGTGCTTAGCTACACTAACCTAGAATCTAACTAGATTATTAGGGTTTAAGTAATGATATAACAAGAACTACACTAAGTGAAAGAGATTACAACCTTTGTAGACCAAGTCCTTGCTGGGTTCCCTAGGTCACCGCTGGGTTTCGGGAGGCATCGACCATGCCATTTTAAAAAAAATGGCGCGCTAAAGAACCCTAACGCTAGAATCTAAACTAGAGAATTAGACGAATCTAGAATGCAAACATATTTACATCTAAGTGAATAAGAAATACAACCTTTGTAGATCGGTCCTTTACTTCAATAGCTCCGTGTAGTAGTCCCTTCGCTCCAAATAGTGATCTCTCGGACTCTAGTGAGGCTCCACAAGGTGAAATGAACAAGTCTGCTTGAAGTCTTCGAAGCCGAATATGATCTACGTCGAGGAGATACTAACTTAAGCTACCTCTTCAATAAGTGATGAACTAGTGAAGAAACAACCCAATCTAAATGGCTATTAGAGAAGAGGTTGATGAAATAGGAATTTTGCTCACTTTAGAAATTATTTTCTCACTATTTTTCTTCACCTCTCATGAAGCTAGAAAGCTTGAGGAAGGGAATGAAGAAAGCAACCATGGAATGAAGCAAGTGAAGAATGAATCATGTTATGAGAATAGCAACCATGGGTGAGATAATATCTCAAACTAACTCATGTAGAGACTAAACCATGGCTAACAATAATGGTTAGGTTAATAAATATCTAGAGTGAGACAAAATTAGTGGACTAAGTCAATGGGTTCTACAAACTTCCACTAAGCATCAACCATGTGACTTATTTCCAACTAATTTTGATTTACTTTAAATAAATAAACCCTTCATTATTATTAAGTATGGTGTGCGTCTCATACACCTATGAAGCATGTGGCATCAAGCATGACACAAAAGATGTACATTAATATATATATCACATATATACTAAGTGTACACTAGTGAGAAAAAGAAATCTTAAGTGAGCTAATATTAGTTAATGTAAGATAATATATCAAATATATAATTATATATTAAATTATTAAATCAACACTTGATTTAATAATCCGGCTATATCAAATACAACCGACTAATATCAAATGTATTAATTTGTCGAATCAACACTTGATTCGACAGCCCAGTTATATCACATATAACCGACCGATATCACATATTGCGAGAATAGAATATGGTATCACATACACGTATTAATCTCGGTCCCGCACATATCGCATATGTGCTCCTATTTCGTTTCCCTTGAGCCAGGAAACCTCTATGTAGGACTCTAAACACAGACTCTAAAGACTCGTCAATACGCCAGCAGTAGGTGGTGATCATATCAGTCACCCACAAGCCGCAAGCGGTCTGCTAAACGTAACGGCCACCCGGGTATTGAGCGATCAGAAGATCAACAAGCAAGCCTGCTCATACTCCCTCGAATCAAATCAGTAACACTACCGTACAGTCCGGTCTCTTCATCTGATATGTCGCATATCATAGCCTGAGGGGTGGTAAACGTTAGACACCAATAGCCTGATAAGTCATGCTGATGTGAGGCTCATAACGGCTCGAGAAATTACTGATAAAACTTACCAGTAGATCTCAGCAACCCTGGCCAAGGATTTCCTGTTATGGCCAATCGAGCATAGCGCAACATCAACCCCCAATACTGGGAGAGACGAAATCCCCTCATATCGCTCATTGTCTCCATGTGACTCAAGACTGTACCCAAAAACCACCGTTTTGCACGATCTCTTGAATGTGGTAAGGTGGAAATCAAAGCACGGTGGGAATCACACAAGACTCTATGACGATCTCGGGTCGACAGACTAACCTGTACCAGTGTCACCAGAGAACTGCTATCTGATGATAGGTATAATACTATCTAGAAGTTCTCGGCAAGTCCATCCAGTGTACCCAGTCTCCACTGAGCACCCATATACCATCTCTGATGTCAAACACCAATGGATGTGGGATCATCCATCGCCCATCATATGGGTCGAGAAGCGTATACGCTAGTCTACTCTGGAATATCGATGCCACGTCTCGATACTCCCACGACTAGGAACAATTGAAGGATGCACTTACCGACTACCTCTGCCCCACTAGTATGATCTGCATCATAATCCTGGTAGTCAAGTACTCATCCTAAAGGCTTTATCAACATGTAATAGAGAGACAATAAGTGTACATGTTAAGATAAAGAGGAACCAGATAGCATACTTTCATGTCGAGAAAGAAAGTCCTCCCTATATATGTCCAAGCATTCACTATAATATACATCACATGTATAATAATGGCCTCTAGGGCATACATATAACTAACAATCTCCCACTTGCACTAAGACCATTTGTTGTAGTATCTCATACTCAACACCCCATAAAAGTCTTTCTAGGGAAATGCCTCTGTGAGTGGATCCGCCGTGTTATCCTTCGCGTCAACTCTCCTTACCTCGATCCCCTGGAGATCAACCATCTCCCTGATCAGGTGATACTATCCTCAGAATATGTCCGGATTATTGATGGGACCGGCGTTCCTAGGCTAAAGCCACAACACCATTGTTGTCACAATAACAGTTATTGGACGCTCAACGGTAGGAAAAATGTTCATCTCATGAACAAGAAATATCCAGACATCCATTTTGGAAGCATCGTTGGTAGCGATGTATTCAGCCTTTATCGTCTAGTTTGTCACGGTATATAGCTTGGAACTCTTCCAACATACCGTCCCTCCACTGAGGCCCGAGACTGACTTTCAGTCGACCTTATCACTCTGGGAGCTGGAATCGGTAAAGGACTCCCACTGGAGTTCGCCGTTACCAAACCCCAAGGACATTTCTTTAGTACTTCTCAAGTACTTAAGAATGTACTACACAGCTGTCCAGTGATTCTCCTAAGATCCGATTGATTCCTGATCACTACACCTAGTGAATTAGCTACATCTGGTCTGGTACATAACATCACATACATGGTAGAGCCTACTGCCGAAGCATAGGGTATCCCTTGCACGCGAGCTCTCTCCAAATCAGTCTTGGAAGACATCTTTTTGGAGAGAGTGATTCCTGAGTAAGTGGGTGAACCACCACGCTTAGAATCTTCCATACTAAACCCCTTTAGTATGGTGTTAATGTACCTGGATTTGGGACACTCCCAACATCCACTTAGAACTATCACCATAGATCATAATCCACAGGATGTAGTAGGTATCATCCAGATCTTCTATGGAGAATCCTCGTGATAAGAGGAGCTTGACCGAGTGTAGCATAGGAAACCATTTCCTATCAAGAGTATATTATCTGCGTACAAAACGTAGAAGGCAGCCTTACTCTCTACAACCTTCTTGTATATACAAGGTTCATCTACCTTTTTGATGAATTCAAACTCTTTGACTGCCATATCAAAATAGATGTTCCAACTCCGCGATGCGTGCTCTAATCCTGATAGACTTAAGCATGGCCACTGGAGAAAAAGTTTCATCATAAACCACACCTGGTTATTGATGAAAACCTTTTACTACAAGTCTAGTTTTGAAAGTCTCAACTTTTCCATCTACACCAAGAATCTTCTCAAGATCAATTTGCTCCCAATAGGTTTTACCCCTTCAGGTGTAACATTCAAAGTCACACGTTGTTGGTGTACATGGATTACATCTCTGATTGCATAGCATCCAGCCATTTCACAGAGTCCCCACTCGTGATGGCCTGCCTGAACCTGGTTGGGTCATCATCTACTATGATGCAATCCTCGCTTCCACTGTCATCGAGAAAACCGTAGTATCTCTTAAGGGGATGAGGAACCCTACCAGATTCGCGGAGAGGCTGAGCTTCGTCGGAGACTATTGAATCCTTTGGTTTTACCAAATCATCAGCTGTTAGTTTGTCCAGCTGGAACTCCATCCAGTTCTACCTCATGACCACTAATTTCTTCACAAGAAATTCCTTTTCTAAAAAGGTGGCATGCTGAGAAACAAAACACCTTTTGCTTCTTAGTGTTGTAGAAGATATTCCCTCGCAAATGTTTGGGATATCCAACAAACTTACAGTACTGACCTTGCCTCGAGTTTGTCCGAATTTTGCCTTTCAATATAGGTCAGGCAACCCTATATCTTAACTCATTTAAGAGAAGGTCTCTTCCCATTTCATATCTTATATGGAGTGGTAGGGACTGATTTGGATGGAACCCCATTCAATGAGTATGCAGCTTCTCAAGTGAATAACCCCAAAAGGAAACATGCAACTCAGCAGTACTCATCATAGAGCGCACCATATCTCATAGGGCGTGATACCTCCGCCCCGATACACCAATGTGCTGTGGTGTATTCGGAGGAGTAAGCTGAAAGAGAATCTTATTCTCTTTTAAATAATCCAGAAACTCCGTGCTCAAGTATTCTCCTTCTCGATAACATCGAAGGACTTCATACTTCTACCCGTCTGGTTCTCAACTTCAAGCTTATATTCCTTAAATTTCTCAAAAGTTTCAGACTCGTGTTTCAACAGAAACACATGTCCGAATCTTGAGAGATCGTCGATGAATGTAATGAAGTACAAAGAACCAACCCTAGCATTTATAGACATAGGACCGCATACACATCTTGTATCCGCCCCAAGAGTTCAATAACTCTTTCTCTATTTCCAGTAGATGGAGTATTGGTCATTTTATCTTCGAGACAATACTGGCAAGTATCATAAAATGAAAATTCGAACGGATTCAAATATTCATCCTTATGTAACTTAGCTAGTTGTGTTGCATTGATGTGACATAGTTTACAATGCCACAAGAAGGATTCGTTCATTTCTGAACTACTCCTCTTGTGTGTGTTCTATGTACTTTGAACTGTGGTTTGATTTAGAACTTATATACCATTTCATGACGTTCCTGATCCAATCAACTCTTGATTAAGGAAAATGTTCACAACATTATCTTTCAATATAAAATTATATTCTTCTTTAACTTAATAAAGAAACTAATGTAATGTTGTATATCAGGTTCGGCATGTAATAACATCTGTCCATAATCAATGTATTTACCATTTGGTAATACAAGGTGATATTTGCCAACTGATTTGGCTGCAACAATTGCACCATTCTCTAACACTTAGAGACATATCACCCAATCCCAGTTCTCTACCTTTCTATAGCCCATGTAACAGATTGCATATGTGGGATCCTAATCCGGTATTTCATACCTAGAATGTAGAGGATACTGAGAAACATTTCTTGGTAATGAACACACCCGAATAATATGCATCAACATGCTTATTCCTCGATTGGATTGCGTAGGAATCCGGATATTCCCCTATTTCCTGCTCGGACTTATAACAATTATAAGATAGAGCGGAACCTATGTTCCCCAGCTCAGTATAATAAGCAGGTTCGGTCAATGCATCCATATTATTATCTTGATTAAGGCGTGACATGATCGCTACCAGGAGAGAGAGAGAAGAAAACACTCTGCGTATACTCTTGCAAGATCAGATTGGTTATTATTTTATCTAATCAGAATGGCTCCCATTGTTATTATCAAATCTTCCTTCAAACCCTAAAAGGTAAGACTGGCCGGGATTAATTACACCCTACAGGTTCGCCAATCTTTTGGCCAGGCCAGTGTCGGTACTTTGAGGGAGGTTCCCCGTGCTTTCGCACGGACCTAATTAAAATAAACCTTGTTTTTGCAGGGACGTAACCCCGTTAACACCTTTCTTGACACCTACTTGATCGGCTAATTGTAATATGTAAAACTCTTCCAGGTGTAACTCTTACTCGTAGTGGGTATCAGGATCCAACTATCTCATAGAAGGTATGCAATCTCATTGCAAATTTCAACACTTGAAATTCCTGATAATATTTTGCTCCAAGCGATCTATGACCTTGACAAGGTCAACAAACCATAAATCGCAAGTCAAGTTCAACCCGTACATTTTATGATTGAATTAAACCCATCTGCATGACCCTTGACAAGGTCAATAAGGCCGCACGACTACCCTAATCCAATCGCATCATATGCTTTGCAGAATAAGCACTAATCAGCTACCGCACACTACGTCTTGACAAGGTCAACAAACGCAGCACGAATACTAAATACTACTTATCTGAAATGACGGAGGGCTACGACGGGTTTTTAAAAAAACCTTTTGCGTAATAAACTTGATATCGTTGTAGAATCGAGTGATTTTGAAAAGGAGTGTTTTTGGGGTTTTTGCTAGTTTTGCTAAAGAGGTCACTCCCGGTGAAGGGATCTCGGCTCTTTCCTTATCGAATAAGGTGCTGGATATTTCATAAATACCACTATGCAAAGCATGAACTAAAAAAGCAATCAAAAAACAAAACCGAGTGGGATGTAGCATTTGCTAGTTTCGCTAAAAAGGTCACTCCCGGTGAAAGGATCTCGGCTCTTTCCTTATCGAATAAGGTGCTGGATATTCTATAAGGAATACCGCTATGCAAAGAAAAAACTAGAGCTACCAGTTTTTAAAACAAGATTCTACAACATCTTTAGGTTTATTTTACTTCATTAATCTCATTAATGAAGTCCCATCATTTATGCTTCCTAAGCATCACAGAAGAAACGAAAGCAACAATATTTATTATATATCATATATATATATATATATATAATATAAACATTCGTCTCATCATATCAAGCGATCACAACACATAATATCAGCAGCAGAAGAACACATATGAAATATTGGATATACTAGGAATTCCGTATTTTAATTAAGCCAATAAAAAAACGCGGATTCCACGGTCGCGATGAATGGCCAAACCCATATCCCTAGACCCCTATGAGAGCAGCAAGCAACCCTACCAATTCTAAAGTTAGGAGACCCGGTCTCGACTCCTCGAGATGGTCTCCTATTGAACTCTAGAACCCGGTTACTTGTGCTCTCCTCCTTGGGTCTATCTTAATGCGGAAAAGTAAATAATATATATCAATGGTGACATCATCCTCAACCCGGAAGTGCCCCAATGAAAGAACATTACATACAAGTTTTTACATGAATGAAAATGAAAAACTCTCATCTCACATAAAAAAAAACCCGGCTATTCAAAACACGACGATCCAATATAACATATAACAGCAACACATAACATCACATGTCATCAACGTAAGTAAATATGCGTATCCCAATTGTCGTTGACATATAGCAACGAAACCGGCGATACACCACATATTACACTTACGGTCGCAGAAAAGAAAGTGAAAAACTACAACAATTGGAATCTGCAACCACCTCAGACATCATAAACCCAATATATCACATACTTTGGATTTCATGCCTAACCAAATAAATTCCTTAGAATCACATGCCTAACAATTATAAACCCCGCATTTTAGTCTCGATATTGAAAACACTTTCCAATAACCAGTCGGATAATTCAACAAGATTCCCGAAAACCTGATCGAATTCTCGTCGGAAACTTTAGTAGACGGCCGCACCCCCGATACCGTCGACGAAGTGCACTAAGGCGGAACACCGTGGCCGCGAGCACCCGAACGGATGCTTTTGGCGACGGGGTTCTCCTACAGTCACTTGGTTAGGGATATGGGGTGTGTCTATCTAGTAAGGTTATCCGGTGAGTATTCGCGTACGCTACGTGATTGCGACGGACTTTTGATCCACATCAAAATTCCGTGGCAACCGATCAAATGAGACCGAATTGCTAGATTTATAAAATTCAAATTAGTTTTCATAAAACTAAATTTTATGGATTCCAAATATTGTATCACAATAACAGAAAGCTAGACGATATTAAACTTTTCGATCGAATCAACAAACACCCAAAATTTCCCAAAGAGCTCAACACTTGAGCGCAGTTTAAAAAGTACCCAGAACATGCCACAGCACCTATGGACCGGCCGTAGAACGATCAACCCTTGCCTCACTTATGGTGCCGCGGAACTACCACAAACCCTGGGGTTTGGTGGCGGTTTCGACGGTCACAGAATCGAACTTGGGTTTCATCCTTCTAGAGGGTCCATAAAAAACACCTGCATGATTTTCTGAAAATTTTAAACCTGAAAAAATCCAACTCTTAGAAAATTTCCAGCGAGGGAAAAATTGGATTATTGATATCCGTTCGAACTTTTTAACGTCGTCTAAATAGCCCGAAACAATGTTAAAATTACGAATACGAAACACTCTGAATTGCCAATACAGTAAAACCACATGACATGCAATCTTAGAAAAAAAACAAGCAACACCTGAAACACCAAAACCCAGAGACTGGAACACATACAAAAATTGAAGCCCAGAACTCATCACATGACCGGCCAGCTCGGATTTTTGTGTGATGTCGCCGGCCAAAGTCCGGCGAGAGGGGCTCTAATTTCTACTGTTAGTGTATATGCCCTAGAGGCCATTACTGTATCATACTAGTTTGTATATTACTTAATGGATGCTTGGGATATTCACCTTGTATATACAATCTTGCTCAAAATAGTAGTATGCTACTTGGTTTGTCTCTACTTCAATGTGTACTTGTGTTTATTTTACTATATCACTTATACGCATTAGTGGAGCCCTTAGGATCTTTGCTTGATTACCAGCGTTGTGATGGCAGTCACACTAGTGGGGGCTGGGTAATCTATAAGCACATCCTTATACAGGTCCCTAGTCGCAGGACTATCGAGACAGGGCATCGATACTCCGGAGTAGACTAGCGTATGCGCTTCTCATCCCAGTGTGGGAGATGGTCTGTCCCACAGCCATCAGTACGTCGTACTGGAGATAGTATACGGGTGCTCGTTAGGTTACGAGTACACTGGACAGGACTCGTCGGGAACTGACAGGTTGGTATTATACCTATCGTCAGTCATCAGTTCCCAGGTGACATGAGTACAGCTTAGTCCGCTGACTTGACACTGGCACTTCGCCTCGAGTGTGTTCCCACTGCACTTTGATCACTACCCTACCACGGCTCAAAGGAGTCGTGCAAACAGGTGGTGGTTGGGTGCAGTCCCGAAGCACTTGGAGGCAGTGACGGTTAGACAGGATTCGTCTCTCCCGGTATTGGGGGTTGACATCGCGCTGTGTCTAGGAGAGCCATTACACGAGTAGTCCCTGGCCAGGGCAAACGAGATATACTGGTAGGTTTCCAGTGTTATCTCAGGGTGTTTTGGGCTTCGCTCCGGCACGACTTGTACCGCTATTGGGGGACTGACGTTTACCGCCCCCTAGGCCCGCCATGCGATGTATCAGACGAACAGACCGGACTGTACGGAGACTGTCATATTCAGACTCAGTAGGAGTACCGATGGGGTTTCACCTCGTCAGCCTTCTTGTCGACATCTACCTGGGGACCGTTACGCACAGCTAGTGCCGCTTGCGGTCTGTGGTTAAAACCACTGCCAGCGTAGTGTCGAGTCTTTAGAGTCCCACACAGAGGGTATTCGCCTATGGGCAAAACAGAGTAGAGGTCGCATGGTTTTGTGACAGGGTTCGTTCTCATCCGCGCACTTGTGCACGTTTGGAGTCCGGACAGATATTACCAGCGGGCTCTGGTTTGAGCCGGATACTGGTATACTATTTGGGGTTGCTTTTATCTCTCAGTATTCATGTTCCTCGGAATAAGAATGCAGGTGTGTATGCACAGTTATTTGAGGAGGAGGAAGATGATTTCCATTAGGGTTTCGGAACGGGTGCGTATGCACAGTTGACAGTCGTCTTTTTCCAAACCCTAATGGATTTGTATTATATCATTTAATAATATATAATAAAATGAAATTGTGTCATGGTTAGTTTTTGTTGACTTGTTGACCATGGTTGACTTGTTGACCATGGTTGAACATTTGACTACCATCATTACAAATGCAAGATGCCTTTTCATTCTTGCTTTATTCATTTAATGCATGTAATGATATTAGTCATTCTAAACTATCCATCAAACCTTTTTCATTTTGATTATTATTATTATTTGATTATTCTTTTTCTTTTGTTATGGTTGCAAAAGGAAAAGAAAGAGCTCATTCTATCATTCTCACTCTCTCTCTTCATTCTCATCTTCTTCTTCCTCTAGTCAAGAGAAACCTTCTCATGAGTTGAGAATCCTTCTCTTGAAAAACAAAAGCAAACCCTAAACACTCTCTACTCACTCTAGGATCAAGGGTCTAGCAAGCCGGCGATTCTAGTTTCACTCCAAGTACGAGAAAGAGCCCAAAGGTCGAGCCTTCGAGGTGGATCCATCTTCGACGGGAGAAGGCGACAAAGGAGAACCATCAACCTCTACAAAGTTTGAAGACGAAGGAGTTCAAGTCTAGGTATAACCATCTTCATCCGAGTAGCTAAACTTCTTTAGCTAGGTTGCTAGTTTTAGTTTAGGTAACGATCCCGACCTTGCATAGTCCATGTTGCTTCTTGCACTAAAAATTTGATTTTTATACCGTTTCCGCCTCCCCGTAAGAACCGGGGGTGGCAACGTGGACTTACAGTGGTATCAGAGCCTAACTAAACTTAAACTAGCTTGGTAGTAAAGTGTAACGAAGTTCGGAACCGTAAAAAACCCAAAAACCGTATTTTTCCAAAACCTGAGTTTCTGTTGAAATTTTTTGGGCTCAAAATGAAAAACTTTATATTTGTAAATTCATCTCAGGGTTTTCTAAAAACACCCATGAAAAACGAGACAGAGATTCATCTAAGCCGCCGCCCTTCCGCCGCGTGAGCCTTCTTGGCCGCCGCGGATCCGCCGCGACTTGATGTCCCCTCTGCATCGATTTTCGTGCAGTGTCTTTATTTGTTGATTTTGGGATTTTTAGGATATAAATTATATGCCCAGATTTTCCAGAACTAAAATTTACTTTTGGGGGCCTATAATTCCGTATTTTTCCGAACTTCACTGCACTTTGACTATGATGGTTATATCTGTGATGTTTGCATGTATTGAACGTCGACTAATCGCTATAAGACGATTAGTCGGGGTTATACATGATCTGTAATGTGCTGGAATGTGTATATAAATATGTTGGATTGTCGCGGGTGAATAGCCGGGGGTTGTGAGACGAGAGTTTTCTTTTCTTGCAATTCATTGTAAATGTAAATTGATGTAATAATTATTATTTGTTTGGCCGCACAACCGGGTCGGGGTTGTAGCCGTCATTGTATAATTCTTTTTACTGTTTTTGCTCCTAGGATAGACCCATGGAGGGGTGCACAAACTACCGGGTATGCCGAAGTGTCGAGTGGCCTACTCATGGAGATGAGGGAGGTTGCTACGCTTCGGGTACTTGGCGGGTCGTTTGCCGCACCCGTAGGGGTCTTGGGCGGGGTATTGGCTATTCACCGCGACCGTGTTATCTGTTTTTGTTACAGGCTCGTACAAATTACAGATTACTAGTATATCCAATGTATTTATCTGTGATCTGAAATGTTTATCATTGCTTTCTATTTAGGCGTTGCTTATGTTTTACAGACGCGCTAGCCCAGCCCCCGCTCTGTCGTTAGTTAAGTAACCTAACGGGTAATGACGGGGCCCAGTGGCGAATGCGAATGGCATAAGCGTACGTCATATTTTGGTTGTTTTCTGCAATGGTAGGATTAAATGATGGGACGCATTAAAAGTACTAATGCAAGAATATCACGCATTAAAAGAACTAATGCAAGATAATAAACCAAGTTAAAGTCGTTGGAACACTTTCGAAAAACCACTCGGTTCTTTTCAAAACTAACTTTTAAAATGCGGAGCTTGAGCCACTCCATTTAAAAGCTATCTCGTTCCATCGGCCAAATCAAGTTCACTACGTTCACGGTTTTGCCAAAACCATTCGTAGCCCTCCGTCATTTCGTATGAATATTCAAATAGTATTCAAGCTGTGTTTGTTGACCTTCGTCAAGGCATAGTGATTGGTAGCTGTTAAGTATTCATATGTAGCATAGATAGATGCGTTGGTTTGGGACACTCACATTACCTTGTTGACCTTCGTCAAGGGTATATGCGGGTGGATTCAAATTAACCTGGATAATGACGGGCAGAACTTGACATGTGACTTATGATTTGTTGACCTTCGTCAAGGTCATAAGAGCATGGGGCAAAAATCCACATCGGGAGTTTCATAAGTACTGAAACTTGCTAGATTTGCATACCATTTGGAGTGTGGTGATTCTGGTAGGATTCCTTCAGTTTCGTCACGCGATGATATTTGGATCCCGATCCTACTGTGAGTATATGCTACTCCTCGGGAAATTTCTCACTTAACGATCAATGCTATAAACCTAGTAGGTGCCTAGAAAGGTGTTAGCGGGGCTACGCCCCCAGGGAAAAGAGGTTCTTTAATTAAGGAACTTCGCGAAAGCGTTGGAAAACCTCCCTCGAAGTACCGACACCAGCCTGGCCGAACGGTTAAGCAAGTATTGTACGGTGGGATTGATCCTGACTAATTCTTCCTTTATGGTTTGAGGAGGGATTCGAGAAACAGTGGGAGCCATCCTGTTTAGACAAATTAAAAACCACTCTAAACTTGCAAGAGCATCATGCTGAGTGTTTCTTCTTCTCTCTCCTAATTGCAGCGACCAATCAACATGACTGGACTTAAGTTACTCCTAGATAAAAACAAGCTGACAGGGCCAAACTACAAAGATTGGCTCAGGAATGTCAAGATAGCAATCACTTATGACAAGCTGGGGTATCTTCTTACCACCAAAGCTCCCCCTGTCCCTGGTCCAACTTCCAGCATCGCGGATAAGGAAATCCGCAAGACTTGGGAGATTGATAGCACGAAGGCCAAGTGCCTCCTGCTTGCCTCGATGGACAACGAACATCAGAGGAGGCATGAGAATATGGACATGGAGTCCATATTGCTTCATACAAAAGAACTGTATGGAGAGCAATCACGTATCGCAAGATACGAAGCGTCGAAAAAGTTGTTTTCGACAAGAATGGCCGTCGGATCATCAGTAGCCGAGCACGTGCTAAAGATGATCGGCTACATTGAGGAGCTCGCTGACCTAGGGATCATATTGGAGAGTGAGCTATATACGGATATAGTTCTCCAGTCCCTTCCTTCCACTTACGCCCAGTTCATAATGAATTTCAACCTACAAGAAAAGGAGGTTGAACTTTCAGAGCTCCTCAACCTGCTGAGGAGCGCAGAGGGCACCCTACAGAAAGGTAGGGAAACATCCACTTTGTTTGTAGGAGGATCATCTTCTTCTAGGTCCAAGGCGAAAGCCAAGGGAAAGAAGAAGAAAGCCCCCGCCAAACCAAGGGGCGGTGTTTGTAAAGTGGATACGAAGGGAAAAGGAAAAGCAACAAAGATAAGTGGGAAGCTTGTGGATAAGGAAGAATGCTTCTTTTGTCATAAGAAAGGACACTGGAAGAATGATTGCAGGGCCTGGAAGGCCAGAACACAGGAATTGAAGCAGGTTGCAGCTTCAGCTTCAGGTGTGTATGTTATTGAAAACTGTCTTTCAATAAACTCTACTTCCTGGGTATTGGATACCGGATCAGGATCTCATATCTGTAATTCTTTGCAGGCGTTGAGAAACCGTAGGGTTTTGAAGGCAGGTGACATGACCCTCAGAGTTGCAAACGGAGCTAGCATGGATGCTAAAGCCGTGGGGGACTATCACCTGGGAATGTCAGATGGACATGTTTTGGTTTTGCGTAATTGCTTTTTTGTACCCAACGCAACTTGTAATATCATTTCTGTATCTTTAGTTTCTAAAGAAGGTTATGAATTTGCGTTTGTAAGTAATGTTGTAAACATTCACCTTAATCAAGTTCTGATTGGGTCAGGTACATTGAGTAATGGTATATACGTATTGAACCAACCACAGATTTTCAATGTCCAGAATACACACAAAAGAAAGTCTCCAGAAATAAACCAGACTTTCTTATGGCATTGTAGATTGGGTCACATCAATGAGAGAAGGTTGACGAAGTTACATACAGAAGGGTATTTGAATGCGTTCGAATATCAGTCGTATGCCACTTGTCAATCCTGTCTCAAGGGAAAGATGACAAAGACTCCATTTACTGGACATGGAGAAAGAGCGAGCGAGCTCTTGGGACTCGTGCACAGTGACGTGTGCGGTCCAATGTCTACACATGCCCGAAGCGGACATTCTTACTTCGTTACTTTTACGGATGACTTCTCAAGGTACGGTTATGTTTTCTTAATGAAACATAAGTCCGAGGCTTTTGAAAAATTCCAGGAGTATAAGAATGAAGTAGAGAAACAGACCGGCAAAAGTATTAAGATTCTAAGATCGGATCGAGGTGGAGAATACTTAAGTGCCGAATTCCTGAATTACTTAAAAGAGAATGGTATTCTCTCTCAGCTTACTCCTCCATACACTCCGCAACATAACGGTGTATCGGAGAGACGGAACCGAACCCTATTGGATATGGTTCGGTCCATGATGAGTAACGCTGAGTTGCCGCGATCATTCTGGGGATATGCAATAGAAGCAGCTGCGTATCTCTTGAACAAGGCTCCCACCAAGACTGTGCCTACCACCCCTTATGAGATGTGGACTGGGAAGAAACCCTGTCTCAAGTATCTCAAAGTATGTGGATGTCCAGCTTTTGTAAAAAGGCAGCATGCGGACAAGCTTGAGGCACGTTCAGTACAGTGTAAGTTTGTGGGATACCCAAGAAACTCCAGGGGGTATCTTTTCTATTCGGCTGAGGAACAAAAGGTTTTTGTTTCTCAGCATGCCCGCTTCTTGGAAACTGAGTTTTTGGAAACCCAGATAAGTGGGAGCACAATAGAACTGGAAGAAGTTCCAGAACCACAAACTGTTACTGAAAGTTTGGTGGAACCAGAAGGTTCAACAGAACAGGACATTCCTATGCCGCTCCGCAGGAGTAGTAGGCAGTCTCATCCGCCCGAGAGATACTACGGTTTTCTCATAGACGGGGATAGAGAGGATTGCATCATAGATTATGATGAGCCTACTAGCTTCCAGCAGGCCATTCAGAGCGTTGACTCAGTGAAATGGTTGGATGCAATGCGGACCGAAATGGAGTCCATGTACACCAACAAGGTATGGACGTTGGACATTGCTCCAGACGGGGTAAAACCCGTAGGATGCAAGTGGATCTTCAAAAGGAAGATTGGTGTAGATGGACAGGTTGAGACCTATAAAGCTAGGCTGGTAGCAAAGGGTTTCCGTCAAAGACCTGGCTTGGACTATGACGAAACCTTTTCTCCAGTAGCCATGCTGAAATCCATTCGGATCCTTCTTGCCATCGCTGCCTTCCACGATTATGAGATCTGGCAAATGGACGTAAAGACAGCTTTTCTAAATGGAAATTTAGAGGAGTGTGTCTATATGGACCAGCCAGAGGGCTTCATTCAGAGTGGGAGCAGCGGAAAGGTGTGCAAGTTGCTTAAGTCCATCTATGGACTAAAGCAGGCATCGCGGAGTTGGAACATCTGTTTTGATGAGACGGTCAAAGAATTTGGCTTTATCAAAAATCCAGATGAACCATGCATCTATAGTAGATTTGTAGCGAGAACTGTAGTATTCCTCGTTTTATACGTGGATGACATTCTCTTAATAGGAAATGACATTCCTATGCTACAATCTGTCAAGGGGTTCTTGTCACACAGGTTCTCCATGAAAGACCTGGGTGATGCCTCATACATCCTGGGGATCCGGATCCATCGTGATAGATCCAAGAGGATATTGGGACTTTCTCAGTCCAGGTACATCGACACCATAGTGAAGAGATTCAGTATGGAAGATTCCAAGCGCGGTAACCTACCGGCTTGTCACGGGATCACCCTCTCTAAAGAGATGTCTCCCAAGACTGATTTGGAGAGGGATCGCATGTCGATTATACCCTACGCTTCTGCGGTAGGCTCTATAATGTATGCGATGTTGTGTACCAGACCGGATGTAGCTTATGCACTGAGTGTGGTAAGCCGGTATCAGTCAAACCCTGGGGAGAAACACTGGATAGCGGTAAAGAACATTCTCAAGTACCTGAGAAGGACTAAGGAGATGTTCTTGGTGTATGGCGGAAAAGACCTCCAGATCGAGGCCTTTGCTGACTCCAGCTTCCAGAGTGACAAGGATGATTCCAAGTCCATGTCGGGCTTTGTCTTTACCCTCAATGGAGGGGCGGTGTGTTGGAAGAGTTCCAAACAGGATACCGTTGCAGACTCGACGATGGAAGCGGAATACATCGCTGCATCTGATGCCGCAAAAGAAGCTGTCTGGATAAGGAAGTTCTTGAAAGAACTTCAGGTGGTTCCGTCCATTGTTGATCCAATATCTCTGTATTGCGACAACAACGGGGCTATAGCTTTAGCAAAGGAACCCAGGTCCCATCAGAGATCCAGGCACATCTTGAGGCGGTATCACCTGATCAGGGAGATCGTGGATCGCAAGGAGATCGAGGTTCGGAGAGTTGCTTCAGAAGACAACACTGCAGATCCATTCACCAAGGCCCTGCCCCAGACTCAGTTCGAGCGGCTGATCGAGATGATAGGTCTTCGATACGCCAGTACATGGCCTTAGTGCAAGTGGGAGATTGTTAGTGTATATGCCCTAGAGGCCATTACTGTATCATACTAGTTTGTATATTACTTAATGGATGCTTGGGATATTCACCTTGTATATACAATCTTGCTCAAAATAGTAGTATGCTACTTGGTTTGTCTCTACTTCAATGTGTACTTGTGTTTATTTTACTATATCACTTATACGCATTAGTGGAGCCCTTAGGATCTTTGCTTGATTACCAGCGTTGTGATGGCAGTCACACTAGTGGGGGCTGGGTAATCTATAAGCACATCCTTATACAGGTCCCTAGTCGCAGGACTATCGAGACAGGGCATCGATACTCCGGAGTAGACTAGCGTATGCGCTTCTCATCCCAGTGTGGGAGATGGTCTGTCCCACAGCCATCAGTACGTCGTACTGGAGATAGTATACGGGTGCTCGTTAGGTTACGAGTACACTGGACAGGACTCGTCGGGAACTGACAGGTTGGTATTATACCTATCGTCAGTCATCAGTTCCCAGGTGACATGAGTACAGCTTAGTCCGCTGACTTGACACTGGCACTTCGCCTCGAGTGTGTTCCCACTGCACTTTGATCACTACCCTACCACGGCTCAAAGGAGTCGTGCAAACAGGTGGTGGTTGGGTGCAGTCCCGAAGCACTTGGAGGCAGTGACGGTTAGACAGGATTCGTCTCTCCCGGTATTGGGGGTTGACATCGCGCTGTGTCTAGGAGAGCCATTACACGAGTAGTCCCTGGCCAGGGCAAACGAGATATACTGGTAGGTTTCCAGTGTTATCTCAGGGTGTTTTGGGCTTCGCTCCGGCACGACTTGTACCGCTATTGGGGGACTGACGTTTACCGCCCCCTAGGCCCGCCATGCGATGTATCAGACGAACAGACCGGACTGTACGGAGACTGTCACATTCAGACTCAGTAGGAGTACCGATGGGGTTTCACCTCGTCAGCCTTCTTGTCGACATCTACCTGGGGACCGTTACGCACAGCTAGTGCCGCTTGCGGTCTGTGGTTAAAACCACTGCCAGCGTAGTGTCGAGTCTTTAGAGTCCCACACAGAGGGTATTCGCCTATGGGCAAAACAGAGTAGAGGTCGCATGGTTTTGTGACAGGGTTCGTTCTCATCCGCGCACTTGTGCACGTTTGGAGTCCGGACAGATATTACCAGCGGGCTCTGGTTTGAGCCGGATACTGGTATACTATTTGGGGTTGCTTTTATCTCTCAGTATTCATGTTCCTCGGAACAAGAATGCAGGTGTGTATGCACAGTTATTTGAGGAGGAGGAAGATGATTTCCATTAGGGTTTCGGAACGGGTGCGTATGCACAGTTGACAGTCGTCTTTTTCCAAACCCTAATGGATTTGTATTATATCATTTAATAATATATAATAAAATGAAATTGTGTCATGGTTAGTTTTTGTTGACTTGTTGACCATGGTTGACTTGTTGACCATGGTTGAACATTTGACTACCATCATTACAAATGCAAGATGCCTTTTCATTCTTGCTTTATTCATTTAATGCATGTAATGATATTAGTCATTCTAAACTATCCATCAAACCTTTTTCATTTTGATTATTATTATTATTTGATTATTCTTTTTCTTTTGTTATGGTTGCAAAAGGAAAAGAAAGAGCTCATTCTATCATTCTCACTCTCTCTCTTCATTCTCATCTTCTTCTTCCTCTAGTCAAGAGAAACCTTCTCATGAGTTGAGAATCCTTCTCTTGAAAAACAAAAGCAAACCCTAAACACTCTCTACTCACTCTAGGATCAAGGGTCTAGCAAGCCGGCGATTCTAGTTTCACTCCAAGTACGAGAAAGAGCCCAAAGGTCGAGCCTTCGAGGTGGATCCATCTTCGACGGGAGAAGGCGACAAAGGAGAACCATCAACCTCTACAAAGTTTGAAGACGAAGGAGTTCAAGTCTAGGTATAACCATCTTCATCCGAGTAGCTAAACTTCTTTAGCTAGGTTGCTAGTTTTAGTTTAGGTAACGATCCCGACCTTGCATAGTCCATGTTGCTTCTTGCACTAAAAATTTGATTTTTATACCGTTTCCGCCTCCCCGTAAGAACCGGGGGTGGCAACGTGGACTTACATCTACTGTGTTCATGTTACATCTCATATAACATTCTGCAACTGCTTAAAAAAATTTTAGAGGCAATTTAAAAATCGACAGAAACTAGGTCATGTTTCAGAGTAGTTTCGTTTTCGTAATCTAAAAAATATCGTCTAATTCTCTAGCATGGCTCTGATACCACTGCTGGGTTCCCTAGGTCGCCGCTGGGTTTCCGAAGGCATCGACTATGCCATTTTAAAAAATTTGGCGCGCTAAAGAACCCTAACATTAGAATCTAAACTAGAGAATTAGAAGAATCTAGAATGCAAACATCTTTACATCTAAGTGAATAAGAAATACAACCTTTGTAGACCGGTCCTTCACTTCAATAGTTTCGTGTAGTAGTCCATTCGCTCCAAGTAGTGATCTTCCAGACTCTAGTGAGGCTCCACAAGGTGAAATGAACAGGCTTACTTGAAGTCTTCGAGGCCGAAAATGATCCACGTCGAGGAGACACTAACTCAAGCTACCTCTTCACTAAGTGATGAACTAGTGAAGAAACAACCCAATCTAAATGGCTAGTAGAGAAGAGGTTGATGAAGTAGAAATTTTGCTCACTTTAAAAATTATTTTCTCACTATTTTTTTTCACCTCTCATGAAGCTAGAAAGTTTGAGGAAGGAGATGAAGAAAGCAACCGTGGAATGAAGCAAGTGAAGAATTAATCATGTTATGAGAATAGCAACCATAGGTGAGATAATATCTCATACTAACTCATGTAGAGACTAAACCATGGCTAACAATAATGGTTAAGTTAATAAATATCTAGAGTGAGACAAAATTAGTGGACTAAGTTAATAGGTTCTACAAACTTCCACCAAGCATCAACATGTGACTTATTTCCAACTAATTTTGATTTACTTTAAATAAATAATCTCTTCATTATTTTTAAGTATGGTGTGAGTCTCATACACCCAAGAAGCATGTGGCATCAAGCATGACACAAAAGATGTACATTAATATATATATATATATATATATATATATATCACATATATACTAAGTGTACACTAGTGAGAAAAAGAAATCTTAAGTGAACTAATATTAGTTAATGTAAGATAACATATCAAATATATAATTATACATTAAATTATTAAATCAACACTTGATTTAATAATCCGGCTATATCAAATACAACCGACTAATATCAAATGTATTGATTCGACAGCCCGGTTATATCACATATAACCGACCGATATCACATATCGCGAGAATAGAATACGGTATCACATACACGTATTAATTTCGGTCCCGCACATATCGCATATGTGCTCCTATTTCGTTTCGCTTGAGCCAGGAAATCTCTGTATAGGACTCTAAAGACTCGTCAATACGCCGGCAGTAGGTGATGATCATATCAGTCACCCACAAGCCGCAAGCGGTCTGCTAAACGTAACGGCCACCCGGGTATTGAGCAATAGAAGATCAACAAGCAAGCATGCTCATACTCCTGTGAATCCAATCAGTAACACTACCGTACAGTCTGGTCTCTTCGTCTGATATGTCGCATATCACAGCCTGAGGGTGGTAAACGTCAGACCCCAATAGCCTGATAAGTCATGCCGATGTGAGGCTCATAACGGTTTGAGAAACTACTGATAACACTTACCAGTAGATCTCAGCAACCCTGGCCACAGATTTCATGTTATGGACAATCGAGCATAGTGCAACATCAACCTCCAATACCGGGAGAGACAAAATCTCCTCTTATTGCTCATTGCCTCCATGTGACTCGGGACTGTACCCAAAAACCACCGTTTTTCACGATCTCTTGAACGTGGTGAGGTGGAAATCGAAGCACAGTGGGAATCACACAAAACTCTATGACGATCTCGGGTCGACAAACTAACCTGTACTAGTGTCACCAAAGAACTACTATCTGACGATAGGTATAATACCATCCAGGAGTTCTTGGCGAGTCCGTCCAGTGTACCCAGTCTACGTTGAGCACCCGTATACCATCTCTGATGTCAAACACCAATGGATGTGGGATCATCCATCGCCCATCATATGGGCCGAGAAGCGTATACGCTATTCTACTTTGGAATATCGATGCCCTGTCTCGATACTCCCACGACTAGGAACAATTGAAGGATGTACTTACCGACTACCTCTGCCCTATTAGTATGATCTGCATCATAATCCTGGTAGTCAAGTACTCATCCTATGGGCTTTATCAACATGTAATAGAGAGACAATAAGTGTACATGTTAAGATAAAGAGCAACCAGATGTCATATTATCATGTCGAGCAAGAAAGTTCTCCCTATATATGTCCAAGCATCCACTATAATATATATCACATGTATAATAATGGCCTCTAGGGTATACATATAACTAACAGTCCTTTACTTCTATAGCTCCGGATAGTTGTCCTTACAACTCCTCTTGACTCCACTTGAAGAAATGCACGAGCTTGCTTCGCGATCTTCAAGGCCGAAGATGATCCACTTTGAAGCTTCTCTAGTTCAAACTACCTCTTCACTAATTTATCATTAATGAAGGACACAACCTATACTTAATGGCTAATTGAGTGTAGTTTGATAAAGTAGGAGTATTAGCCCACATAAAACTCTCTTAAACCCTAGGGTTCACAACTCATGTGAGGGTTAGGACTTGGAGGAAGAAGAAGATGAAAATGGAGAGAGTGAAGGAAAAGAGCTAAGGCAAATTATCAGGTGAAGAATGGCTCTCTATAGCTCCTTACTTATTAAAGCATGAATAAATCCCAATAGAAATATACAATCAAGCTTCAATAGTGTAGCCAAATGAATAAACAAATAGAAAAAGCCATGCCTCACCCATTCCACAAATATCTCTCCAATTTCCACCTCATTTTTCTATTTTCTCAAAATAGAAAATCCAAATATATATATATATATATATATATCACATATATATAAATATATATTAAGAGAAGAAAATAATTAGTGAGCATTAATATTAGTTAATATATAAATATATCAAATATAAATATATATCAAATTATTAAATCAACACTTGATTTAATAATCCGGTTATATCATATATAACCGACTAATATCATTTATCTGTATATCACATTATCAAATCAACACTTGATTCAATAATTCGGTTATATCATATATAACCTGACCGATATCAAATGTCGCCAGATTAGAATACGGTATCACATACTCGTATCTAATCAGGCTCCCGCACATATCAGCATATGTGCCCTACTTCATTTCTCTTGAGCTGGGAAACATCTCTGTGGGACTCTAAAAACTCGTCAATACGCCAGTAGTAGGTAATGATCACATCAGTTACCCACAAGCCGTCAGCGGTACTAGCTGGACATAACAACTACCTAGGCATTGAGCGATTAGAAGATCAACAAGCAAGCTTGTCCAAACCCCCATAAAGCCTATAAGTAACACTTACTGTGCAGTCCGGTCTTTTCGTCTGGTATGTCGCATATCGAGTCTAGGGGTGGAATCGTCAGACCCCAGTAACTTGATAAGTCATGCCGATGTATGGCTCATAACGGTTCGAGAAACTACTGATAACATTTACCAGTAAATCTCATCAGCTCTGGCCAGGTACTTGTTGTTATAGCCAATCGAGTATAGCGCAACATCAACTCCCAATACCGGGAGAGACAAAACCCCTCCTATCACTCACTGCCTCCATGTGACTCGGGACTGTACCTAAAATCCACCTATTTGCACGACTCCTTTGAGCCATGGTAGAGAGGAAATCAAAGCACAGTGGGAACCACACAAGACACTATGATGATCTCGGGTCTACAGACTAACTTGTACCAGTGTCACTAGAGAACTGCTATCTGACGATAGGTATGGTACCATCTAGGAGTTCTCGGCGAGTTCTGTTCGGTGTGCGCATTCTCTAATGAGCACCTGTGTACAATCTTTGATGTTAAATACCAATGGTTATGGGATCAACCATCGCTCCCTACAGGGTCAAGAAACGTACACAGTAGTCTACTCTAGAATATCGATGCCATGTTTCGATACTCTCTCGACTAGGAACAGTTAAAGGATGTGCTTGTGGACTACACAAGTCCCAGTAGTATGATCCGTATCATAGTCCTAGTTGTCAAGCAAACATCCTAAGGGCTTTATCAACATATATCGGAGAGACGGGATAATAATACAAGTGTACATATTAAGATAAAGAGCAACCAGATAGCATACTATCATGTCGAGCAAGAAAGTCCTATATATATATGTCCAAGCATCCACTATATCATACAATAATGGCCTCTAGGGCATATATATTCCTAACAATCTCCCACTTGCACTAAGGCCAGTTGTTGTAGTATCTCATACCCAACATCCTAAAAAGTCTCTTAAACTGCGTCTGGGGGAAGGCCTTCGTAAGTGGATCCGCCGTATTGTCCTTCGTATCTACTCTCCTAATCTCGATCTCCCGGCGATCTACTATCTTCCGGATCAGGTGATACTGTCTAAGAATATGTCTAGATCTCTGATGGGACCAGGGTTTCTTGGCCAAAGCCACTGCTCCATTGTTATCACAATACAAAAGTATTGGATGCTCAATGGATAGAACCACACCAAGTTCGGTAATGAACTTGTTCATCCAAACAGTCTCTTTGGCAGCATCGTTGGCAGCGATGTATTCAGCCTCCATCGTCGAGTCTGCTACGGTACCTTACTTGGAACTCTTCCAACATACCGCCCCTCCGTTGAGGGTGAAAACAAAACCCAAGACTGACTTACTGTTGTCTTATCACTATGGAAGCTTGAATCGGTAATGGACTCCACCTGGAGTTCTCCGTTACCATACACCAAGAACATTTCTTTAGTCCTTCTCAAGTACTTAAGATTGTTCTTCACAGCTGTCCAGTGTTTCTTCCCAGGATTCGATTGATACGTACTCACTACATTTAGTGCGTAAGCTACATCCGGTCTGGTACATAATATCACATACATGATAGACCTAACTGTAGAAGCATAGGGTATCACTGTCATGCGAGCCCTCTCCAAATCAGTCTTGGTAGACATCTTTTTGGAGAGAGTGATTCCTAAACAAGCGGGTAAATTACCACGCTTAGAATCTTCCATATTAAATTTCTTTAGTATAGTATCAATGTACCAGGATTGGGACAATCCCAACATCCGTTTAGATCCATCTCTATAGATCTTAATCCACAGGATATATGAGGCATCACCTAGATCTTTTATGGAGAAATTTTGTGATAAGAAGAGCTTGACCGAGTGTAGCATAGGAACATCATTTCCTATCAAGAGTATATCATCCATGTACAATACGAGAAAGAAAACCTTACTTTCGACAACATTTTTGTATATACAAGGTTTATCAACATTTTTGATAAAGTCAAACTCTTTGACTGCTTCATCAAAACAGATGTTCCAGCTCTGCGATGCCTACTTTAATCTGTAGATTGATTTAAGCAACTTGCACACGTTTTCGCTGCTCGCACTATGTATGAAGCCCTCTGTCTGTGTCATGTACACGCTCTCTTCTAAATCACCATTTAGAAAAGCGGTCTTGACGTCCATCTGCCGGATTTCGTAGTCAGGTATGCAGCAATGGCAAGTAGGATTCTGATGGACTTGAGCATAGCCACTGGAGAAAAGGTTTCATCATAATCAACACCGGGTCGTTGACGAAAATATTTTGCTACAAGTCTAGTTTTGAAGGTCTCAACCTTTCCATTTACACCAATTTTCCTCTTAAAGATCCACTTGCTCCCGATAGATTTTACCCCTTCAGGAGCAACTTCCAAAGTCTATACTTTGTTGGTGTACATAGATTCCATCTCAGATCACATAGCATCCAGCCATTTCACAAAGTCCCCACTTATGATGGCCTACTCGTAACTAGTTGGGTCATCATTTTCCATGATGCAATCCTCGCTCCCACCGTCTATAAGAAAACCGCAGTATCTCTCAGGTGGATGAGATACCCTACTAGATCTGCGGAGTGGCTGAGGTTCGTCGGAGACTATTGGATCCTTCGGTTCTATCAAATCATCAGTTGTGTTTGTGTAGCTGAAACTTCTTCCTTCTCTACCTCTTTAACACTAATTTCTTTCACAAGAAATTCCTTTTCTAAAAAGGTGGCATATTGAGAAACAAACACCTTTTGTTACTCAGTGTGGTAGAAAATATATCCATGTGAATTCTTTGGATATCCCATAAACTGGCAAAGAACTGATCGTGCTTCGAGTTTTTCCAGATTCTGTTTTTTAACATAGGCCGGACAATCCCATATCTTAACTCTTTTAAAATATGGTCTCTTTCCACTCCATATCTCATATGATGTTTTAGGTACAGATTTTGATGGAACTTAATTCAATAGGTATGCAGCTGTCTCAAGTGCATAATCCCAAAAGAAATAAGTAACTCAGCAGTACTCATCATAGAGCGCACCATATCTAATAGGGTACGATTCCTCCGCTCCGATACTCCGTTGTGCTGTGGTGTATACGGAGGAGTAAGCTGAGAGAGAATCCCATTCTCTTTTAAATAATCTCAGAATTTTGTGCTTAAATATTCTCCTACCCGATCAGATCGAAGGATTTAATACTTTTACCCATTTGGCTCTCTACTTCGCACTTATATTCCTTGAATTTCCTAAAAGATTCTGATTTGTGTTTCATCAGGAACACATTTCCATATCTTGAGAGATCATCGATGAATGTAATGAAATATGAGGAACCATTTCTAGCATGTGTAGATATAGGACCACATACAACACTATATATCAGTCCCAAGAGTTCAGTAGCTCTTTCTGCGTATCCTGTAAACGGAGTTTTGGTTATCTTGCTTTTGAGACATGACTCGCAAGTTTCATAAAATGTAAATTCGAACTGATTCAAATATCCATCTATATGTAAGTTAGCTAGTCTTGTCGCATTAATATGAGCTAGTCTACAATACCACAAGAAGGCTTCGTTCATTTCTGAACTTTTCCTCTTGTGTGTGTTCTGTATATTTAGAACTGTAGTTTGATTTAGAACATAAATACCGTTACACAGCGTACCAAACCTAATCAACACTTGATTTAGGAAAATGTTCATAACATTTTCCTCCAATACAAACTGATATAATATTACACATCATTTTTGGTACAAAACAACAGTCGTTCAGAATTAATGTATTACCATTTGGTAATACTAGGTGATATTCGCCAACTGTTTTGGCTACAACAATTGCTCCATTCCCTACTTCGGGAGACTTATCACTCTTTCCCAGTTCTCTACTTCTTCTTAACCCTTATAACATATTGCAAATATGGGATCCTGATCCGATATCTAATACCCAGGACGTAAAGCAAACTGAGAAATGGTTCTCGGTAATGAATACACCCGAAGAAGATACATCGGCATGCTTTTTCTTCGTTCGGGTTGCGTGGGAATCCTGATATTCCCCTATTCCTTACTCAGACTTATGACAGTCATAAGATAGAGATGAACCAACGTTCCCCAGCTCAGTATAATAAGCGGGTCCGGTCAATCCATCTATATTATTATCTTGATTAAGGCGTGTCATGATCGCTACCTGGAGAGAGAGATAGAGGAAAATACTTTAGCGTGCGCTCCTGCAAGATTAGATTGGTTTTTATCTTATCTAATCAGGATGGCTCCCACTGTTTTTATCAAATTTTCCTTCAAATCCTAAAAGGTAAGATTAGCCGGGATTAATTACACCCTACAAGTTCGCCAATCGGTTAGCCAGGCAGGCATTAGTATTCCGAGGGAGTCTCACATGCTTTCGCATGGAACTAACTAAATAACCTCGTTTCCGCAGGAGCATAGCCCCGTTAACACTTTTCTTAGACACCTACTGGATTAGCTAATTGTAAAGTGGAAAACTCTCCCAGGAGTAACACTTACTTGCAGTGGGTATCGGGATCCAACTATCATATAAAAAGTATGCAATCTCATTGAAAATTACAACACTTGAAATTCCCGGTATCTGTTTTTATCCCTAGTGACTTATGACCTTAACTATGGTCAACAAATCATAAACGCTAGTCAAGTTCTACCCGTCATTTCATGATTGATTTAGACCCATTCGTATGACCCTTAACTATGGTCAACAAAGTCGTACGAATGTCCTAATCGATCGCATCATATGTTTTATAGGAAAACATTACTTAGCTACTGTACACTACGCCTTAACTATAGTCAACAAACGTAGTACGAATACTAAGTACTCTACTTCCTAAAATGGCAGAGGGCTACGAATGGTTTTGATAAAAACCTTTAATGTAATGAACTTGATATCGTTGTAGAATCTAGTGACTTTTAAAAGGAGTGGTTTAAGCTCCGCTATTAAAATCGATTAGTTTTCAAAACAAACCATGTGGGTTGTAGCATTTGCCAGTTTTGCTAAAGAGATCACTCCCGGTGAAGGGATTTAGGCTCTTTCCTCATCGAATGAGGTGCTGGATATTCATAATGGAATACCGCTATGCAAACCAAGAACTAGAGCTACCTTTTGAAACAAACCGAGTGGATTGTAGTATTTGCTAGTTTTGTTAAAGAGGTCACTCTCGGTGAAGGGATCTAGGCTCTTTTCTCATCGAATGAGGTGTTGGATATTCATAATGGAATACCGCTATGCAAAGCAAGAACTAGAGCTACCTTTTTGAAAAATTTGATTCTACAATATCTTTAGGTTTCTTATATTTTCATTAATCTCATTAATGACGTCCTATCATTTATGTTTCCTAAATATCACAGAAGAAACGAAAATAGAACGTACGATTATGCCATCCGCATTCGCCACGGGGCCCCGTCATGCACCGTTAGGTTACTTAACTAACGGCAGAGCGAGGGCTGGACTAGCGCGGGTGCGAAACATAAGCAACGTTTATTATATATATCATATATATATATAGCATTCGTCTCACGCAGTTATATGATCACATCACAGAACTCAAGCAGCAGAAGTCAACATATGAAATATTGGATATTCTAGGAGGTCCGTGTTTTAAATTAAGCCAGTAATAAAAAATACGGATTCCACGGTCGTAATGAATAGCCAAACCCGCATCCCTAGACCCCTACGAGAGCGGCAGGCAATCTTGCCAATTTTAGAGTTAGGAGACCCGGTCTCGACTTCTCGAGATGGTCTCCCACTGGACTCTAAAACCCGGTTACTTATGCTCCCCGCCTTAGGTCTACCCTAATGCGGAAAAGTAAATAATATATATCGATGGTGACAACAACTTCAATCTATAAGTGTCCCAATAAAAGAATATTATATACAGTTTTTACATGAATGAAAATAGAAAAACTCTCATCTCACGCAAAAAAAAACCCGGTTGTTTAATCACGACAATCCGATATAACATATCACAGCAACATATAATATCACATGTCATCAACATAGGTAAATATGCGTATCCCGAATGTCGTTGACATATAGCAACGATCGGGAATTGTAATACCCGGTTCTTTTGCGCACTAATATCCGTATTTTATAAAACGCTACTTACAAGTTTAATTATTTATATTTAAAATTGTTTTGTTTTGTTTTAACTCTTTTACTCTCTTCCTTTATTCTTTGCCTCAACCACCCTAATTCCTTTTTCCCGTTCCCATCAATAAAAGTTTTTCTATTTTCCCAGTTCCCCGATTTTCCCTCTCTCCTCGTAAATTTTGTGTGAAACCGTTGTTAGGTTTTTTCAGTATTTAAAATCTTTCTGAACGTTTAAAATCAAAGCCAAAAATCTAAACCTATATATATATCAACCTAACCCCATTTCTTTCTCCTTTTAAATAAATTTTTCCCGGCCCAAGTCCCCTTCAGCCCACACTTTCCTTTCCAGCCCAAGAAAAACAAAAAAAAGGTTTTAATTAACCTTAATTTCCCCGACCCAATCTTGTCAGCCCAGGAGAAAAATAAAAAAGGGATTTATTTAACTCCGGCCTAGACTCCCTCCTCAGCCCATTTTATTTTCTCCCTTTCTTTTTAAAAACTCCTTAGCCCAAGCCCGCTCCATTTCTTCTCCTTCCCCGCGTTTCCATCTTTCCCGCTCGATACTTCCCGTTGCACCTACTTCGCCAGCGCCCCGCTCCTCGCGTCCACGACGCGGGCGCTCCCCCTCAGACCCGCTCCCCTCAACGACCTCAAGCTCCTCCTCCTTCAGCTCCCTCTAACAACCACCACGAATCCATCACCAGTCACACTTCCTTTTCCTCTTTCTTCACCTGCGACAGCCACCAACTCACTCTCCTCCTCACCTCACAACCGACCCGGCCCCCTCACTGTCTCCACCCCCGACGAGTCACCACTCACTTCCTCGATGCCACTCTCACCTTATCACCACCTTCCTCACTTCCATCCCCTCCACTTCACCCATCAACTAAAACCACTCCATCATCTTCTCCACATCCAAACACCGAGCCCACTGCATCCATCAACGCTGGCCTCCCCTCGCCGCTGTGCACCGCCTGAGCACCAACACGACCACCTCCACGTCGCCAACAGCCTCCATCGCCATCACTCCGCACCAACATCCACTCCGTCGACCAAGCTTCACTTACCCCTCCTCTCGCCAGCGACCTTTTTCTCACCGCCGAGCACCACCGTCGATTCCTCCGGAGCCAACAGGCCACCGCTTACCTCCACCTCCTCCTTCGATCACGCGCATCACCGAGCCCCACTCCAGACATCATCACCATCCACACTCTCTCAATCTCTCTCTCTTTCTCTCAATCTCTCGGTCTCTCTCTCAGTCTCTCACTCCATCTCTCTAATTCTCTCTGTCTATATATATATATATATATATATATATATATATATCCCTCTCTCTCTCGCTCTCAGTGCCTCTCCTCCCTGCTGGAGCCACAGTACCCGTCGCCACCATCTCCAGCCGAGACCGAGCCTCGAGGCTAGCCCAAGCCTCAAACCCAGCATTAGCCATTTCATCGAGCACTTGCCCCTATCGTCGATCGCCGCTATTCCAGCCGTCATCGTCGCCGAAAAAGCCGTGGCTTCAGTCTCTGCGTCCGTCATCATCAGCAAGGTTGTAACCGTCGCAACGCCAGCGCACGTCCGTCGCACCAACCGAGACATCGAGTCCAAGAGCCCAAGCTCGAGCCGAGACCGCAAAATCTAGACGCGTCGTTCGTCGCGCGACCGTGCCGTTGCCGCTGCCGTGTATCGCCAGAACGTCTCCAGGCAAGTACCCTACTTGCTACATGCTAATTTATTCGTGTTACAAACTAGAATCATATAAATTCCATATTTACTATTCCCGATAAATTATATGACACAACTGTTCGATGTAAGATCCCAACGAAAATCTTCATCTAATTTGACGGAATTGGATTGCCTAGGCTGGCCCGTGCGATAATGAATACTTTGTATAAATTTCACTGGAAAATATGACTGTTAATGACTAAAACGAACACCCCCAAATACACCCGTGAAAACTGGAAATTTCCCGCATCTGAAAATTGTTAAAATCACCATAAATCGTGTACTTGTTATAATGGTGCGTTAGAGGGATCAAATCGAAGCCGGCTCGATGACCTGTAACTCTATGCAAGTTTCTAATGGTTTCTGTACTGAAATTGTGACGATAATTGGGTCGGAGAGCGGCTCTGGACTGCAGTCCAGAGCAACTCTGGTCATTGTTTTCTGTCCCGTAATATTCACTACTTTGTTTCCTGAACTCGTATGTTGCGGAACCCTATACCTTATTGAAATTGAATCTGTTAACTAAAGAATGCAAGTGATTTCACCCTGTTTCATCGTCGTTTACTATTTAAAATGCAATTTAAAAGATCGGGACGTATAGCAGTCCCAAACAGAACCAGAACTGATATCTTAGTGTTGAACAGTGCATAACTTGTGACGTACAGACGCGATTGAGAATCTGTCTATTGCGTTGAAAAAATTATTGAAAACCCTAGAATTCATTCAACTGTAGCGTCACAAAATTCTGGTCCCAACTGGGATTAAAATGTGTTGCGAAACGGACTTTCGATTCTGAAACCAGATTTCCAGCAGTGAACGCTTAAAATGAAATGGCCATATCTAGTGATCCCGAAACCCGATTGATGTGAAATCAGATTTTATGGATAGATAATCAAACATACTACTTATCCCCTGTTCATTATTTCGCTAAATTGTGCATGTATGACTTATGATAAATTATGCAAGTGGTAGGATACCGACATATGACATCTTAATCATGCCTTACATACTATTTTCTCATCTCATCATATATATATGTCACTGCATTGGTAACCTAGTGATCATGTGCACTACCCAGTGTTAGGTACTAGTGGTGATTGTGGCAAGTACGTTAGTGTTCGTGCATGAATGGATAAGTGAAAGTGACACGTACTTGTACACAATCAGTGGACCCTATTGTTCTATTGCATTGTTGACGTCTGTGGGGCGCGTATAAGTGTGACTATAAGTGGTATGGGACACTTATGGAAGCACTTGTATGGGTGTCACAGGTAAGGCACCAGACACTGCCTATTTATCTTGGGTATCAGTCGAGACGTGCTTGATGGAGATCCTGTCTCCAGTTCTCGTGCGGACTTGTCATGGACCGACCGGTATTTAAGGTTATGGTTGGCGTTTGACGTAGACCACGGGGTGTGGGGTAGTTTGAGTGTGAGTTCAACAGAATCTCGGGAGTCCCATGCCGGCATATATATATATATATATATATATATATATATATATATATATGGAGATTTACAGGGTACATGATTATTATCGTGAGTTATATTTTGGGCCCGTGGTCCCTTGCCCTTGGGTCCTACCCTTGGGTGGAGTACACTCGCGAGTGGTTGACTCTCACACTTGGACTGACGATAGGCTTAATGACCTGTACAGTCAGTGAGACTTAGAGACTGATAGGGATAGTGACATTGACATGCATTACTTACTGTATTGACACACCTGACATATTATCTTACTGCTTTACTGTTCACCTGCTCTATTATACACCCGCATCGGCTACTTCTTATTCGCATCTTTACCCTTGTTTTTACTGTTACTTTTCATTATGATTATACGAGTTAATACTTGTACCTATATATATTACTATCATGTCGCTCTGACGACCTGAGTATGCATGCTCAGAATGAGAAGTGGACTTAGCTTGAACCAGAACCAGACGCACCTTGAGGACATCGCGGACATTTTGATCAGCTACCCAGAACTATACTCTCTTGATTCCCATCTGGTTAGTTATTTGTATTTGTTTTTATTTTTATACTGCATTTCTCATTACCTGTGCATTGTATTACTGGTTACCACGTAAAACTAGAAGCCGAAATGTGACTACGGCAGGATATTTTCTTGACCGTAGGAGCATGGCTAGCCTTGTCAACCCCTCGTATTCCGTATTTTGGGAAGCGGGGCGTGACAGGGATACACCACATATTACACTTACGGTCGCAGAAAAGAAATAAAAACTACAATAATTAAAATCCGCATATTCCTTAGACATCATAAACCGGAATATCACATATTCCGAATTTCATGCCTAACCCTATAAACCTTGCATTTTAGTCTCGAATTGAAAACACTTTTCAATAACCATTTGGGTAATTCGACAGGATTCCCGATAAATGATCGAGTTCTTGTCGGGAACTATAGTAAATGGTCGCACCCCCGATGCCGTCGACGAAGTGCATTTAGGCGGAACACCGTGGACGCGAGTACCCGACTGGCTACTTTTGGCCTCGGAGTTCTCCTATAGTCACTTGGTCGGGGTTATGAGGCGTGGCTATCTAGTAGTGTTACCCGGCGAGTGTTCGCGTACAATACGAGATTGCGATGGAGTTTTGATCCGAATTAAAACTCCGTGGCAATCGATCAAATGAGACCAAACCGCTAGATTTACAATACACTAATTAGTTTTCACAAAACTAGTTATTGTGGATTCCAAATATTGTATCACATATCATCATAATTTAGACAACGTTAAATATTTCGATCAATTTATCAGGAATCCCGTTGAATTACCCGAATGGTTATTGAAAAGTGTTTTCAATTCGAGACTAAAATGCATGGTTTATAGGGTTAGGCATGAAATTTGGAATATATGATAATCCGGATTTATGATATCTAAGGAATATGCGGATTCTAATTATTGTAGTTTTCATTTCTTTTCTGCGACCGTAAGTGTAATATATGGTGTATCCCCGATCATTGCTATATGTCAACGACATTCGGGATACGCATATTTACTTACGTTGATGACATGTGATATTATATGTTGCTGTGATATGTTATATCGGATCGTCGTGATTGAATAGCCGGGGTTTTTTTTGCGTGAGATAGGAGTTTTTTTATTTTCATTCATGAAAACTGTATGTAATATTCTTTTATTGGGTCACTTCTGGGTTGAAGTTGTTATCACCATCGATGTATATTATTTACTTTTCCGTATTAGAATAGACCCAAGGCGGGGAGCACAAGTAACTAGGTTCTAGAGTCCAGTGGGAGACCATCTCGAGGAATCGAGACTGGGTCTCCTAACTCTAGAATTGGCAGGGTTGCTTGCCACTCTCGTAGGGGTCTAGGAATGTGGGTTTGGCTATTCATCACGACCATGGAATCCGTGTTTTTCATTACTGGCTTAATTTAAAACACGGACCTCCTATATATATATATATAGCATTCGTCTCACACAGTTATATGATCACATCATAGAACTCAAGCAGCAGAAATCCGTGTTTTTCTTTTCTGCGACCGTAAGTTATATATATATATATAATAAACGTTGCTTATGTTTTGCACCCGTGCTAGTCTAGCGCCCGCTCTGCCCTTAGTTAAGTAACCAAACGGCGCATGACGGGGCCCGTGGCGAATGCGGATGGCATAAGCGTACGTTTTATTTTCGTTTCTTCTGTGATGTTTAGGAAACATAAATGATGGGACGTCATTAATGAGATTAATGAAAAGATAAGAAATCTAAATATGTTGTAGAATCAAATTTTTCAAAAAGGTAGCTCTAGTTCTTGCTTTGCATAGCGGTATTCCATTATATATATCCAGCACCTCATTCGATGAAGAAAGAGTCTAGATCCTTTCACCGGGTGTGACCTCTTTAGCAAAACTAGCAAATGCTACGATCTACTCGGTTTGTTTCAAAAGGTAGCTCTAGTTCTTGCTTTGCATAGCGATATTCCATTATAAATATCCAGCACCTCATTCGATGAGGAAAGAACTTAGATCCCTTCATCGGGAGTGACCTCTTTAGCAAATGCTACAACCCACGTAGTTTGTTTTGAAAACTAATCGATTTTAAAAGTGGAGCTTAAACCACTCATTTTCAAAATCACTAAATTTTACAACGATATCAAGTTCATTATGGTAAAGGTTTTTATCAAAACCATTCGTAGCGCTCCACCATTTTAGGAAGTAGAGTACTTAGTATTCGTGCTACGTTTGTTGACTATAGTTAAGACGTGGTGTATGGTAGCTAAGTGATGGCTTCCTATAAAGCATATGATACGATCGATTAGGACATTAGTAGCACCACCACTAGGTTTTTACCGGTATCAAGCATGCAATTTTTAAAAAATCTTGGATGCTAAGCTACACTAACCTAGAATCTAACTAGATTATTAGGGTTTAAGCAATGATATAACAAGAACTATACTAAGTGAAAGAGATTACAACCTTTGTAGACCAAATCCTTCACTTCTATAGCTCCGGGTAGTAGTCCCTACGACTCCTATTGGCTTCACTCGAAGAAATACACGAGCTTGCTTCACGATCTTCGAAGCCAAAGATGATCCGCATTGAAGCTTCTCTTGTTTAAGCTACCTCTTCACTAATATATCACTAGTGAAGGAAACAACTTATACTTAATGGATAATTGAGTGTAGCTTGATGAAATAAGAGTATTAGCTCACTAGAACTCTCTTAAGCCCTAGGGTTCACAACTCATGTGAGGGTTAGAGCTTGGAGGAAGAAGAAGATGAAAATGGAGAGAATGAAGGAAAAGAGCTAAGGCAAATTATCAAGTGAAGAATGGCTCTCTATAGCTCCTCACTTATTGAAGCATGAATAAATCCCAATAGAAATATACAGCTATACTTCAATAGTGTAGCCAAATGAATAAACAAATAGAAAAAGCCATGCCTCACCCATTCCACAAATATCTCTCCAATTTCCACCTCATTTTTCTATTTTCTCAAAATAGAAAATCCAAATATATATATATATATATATATATATATATATATATCATACATATATAAATATATATTAAGAGAAGAAAATAATTAATGAGTATTAATATTAGTTAATATATAAATATATCAAATATAAATATATATCAAATTATTAAATCAACACTTAATTTAATAATCCGGTTATATCATATTTAACCGACTAATATCATTTATCTGTATATCACATTATCAAATCAACACTTGATTCAATAATCCAGTTATATCACATATAACACGACCGATATCAAATGTCGGCAGATTAGAATATGGTATCATATACTCGTATCTAATCAGGCTCCCGCACATATCAACATATGTGCCCTACTTTGTTTTGCTTGAGCTAAGAAACCTCTTTGTGGGACTCTAAAAACTTGTCAATACGCCAGCAGTAGGTAATGATCACATCAATTACCCATAAGCCGTCAGCGGTACTAGATGGACGTAACGGCTACTCAGATATTGAGTGATTAGAAAATCAACAAGCAAGCTTGTCCAAGCTCCCATGAAACCTATAAGTAACACTTACCGTACAATCTGGTCTCTTCGTCTGATATGTCGCATATCAAGTCTATGGGTGGAATAGTCACACCCCAGTAACTTGACAAGTCATGCCGATGTATGGCTTAGAACGGTTCGAAAAACTACTGATAATACTTACCAGTAAATCTCATCAGCCCTGCCCAAAGACTTGTTGTTATAGCCAATCGATCATAGCGCAATATCAACTCCCAATACCGAGAGAGACGAAACCCCTCCTATCGCTCGCTACCTCCATTTGACTCGGGACTGTACCTAAAATCCACATGTTTGCACGACTCCTTTGAGCCGTGGTAAGAAGGAAATCAAAGCACAGTCGGAACCACATAAGACACTATGACGATCTCGGATCTACAGACTAACATATACCAGTGTAACCAGAGAACTGCTATCTGACGATAGGTATGGTACCATCTAGGAGTTCTCGGCGAGTCCTATTCGGTGTACCCATTCTTTAATGAGTACCTGTGTACAATTTTTGATGTCAAACACCAATGGTTATGGGATCAACCATCGCCCCCTACAGGGTCAAGAAACATACACACTAGTCTACTCTGGAATATATATGCCATGTCTCGATACTCCCTCGATTAAGAACAGTTAAATGATGTGCTTGTGGACTACACAAATCCCAGTAGTATGATCCGCATCATAGTTATAGTAGTCAAGCAAACATCCTAAGGGCTTTATCAACATGTATCAGAGAGACGGTATAATAATATAAGTGTACATGTTAAGATAAAGAGCAAGCAGATAGCATACTATCATATCGAGCAAGAAATTCCTCTCTCTCTCTCTCTCTCTCTATATGTGTGTGTGCGCGCGCGCGCGCGCGCGCGCGTGTCTCAGCATCCACTATATCAAAGAATAATGGCCTCTAGAGAATACATATTCCTAACAAGTTGAAGAGAATGTTTTTGTAGGAAGAGAGATTTTGTAATTCGTAGTGAAGTTGAATAAAGAAGAGAAGTTGAAAGATTTTCTTGTGTTTGATTGTCTTTTATTTTATTCTTTCTTCTTAAAAATTATGTATTTGTTTTCTGAATTGTTTGGAATATAAAAAAATACTAACAAGCCTCCAATCAAATTATTAAAAACCCAAGACATAACAAAGGCATTTATGCCTAAAGTTTAAAATCGAGCTTAAGTTGAAGCAACTAAACTATTTGACATTGTGCTATCAATTATGCACATGCTTGGCGCACACAATTTTTTTTTATTAAAGAAGAAAGCCAGCGAGGCCGTGCGTTCCATTAAAGATAGATTAACAAAACAACATTCCGACTGTTGCTTTGGTTCACGTGAAAATTAGCAAACTTGACAAATAGTATTTTTCTAATCAGTAAAAATTAGCAAACTTGTTTTGGTTCTAAATCCACTCTATTAATAGACACACGTCTATTGTTTCTATCTAGTTTTGACAATTGGTGTGAGAATAACTAATTATATTAATGCTACATTATACTTTTTAGTATATTGCTCATAGGTTTATTGACATTAATAGTATGGTAAGTTATAATATTATTGGCCAAATACAACTCCTGCAAATTAAGAAGAGGGCTAAGGTAATGATTTTGGTTGATAAACTATGGCTTTTCCAGGTTTTACTTGACGAGGGGTGCAAAGCTACAATGACACATCTATTTGTTTCAAACAAAGAAGCAGCTATTGCGAAGAAGAACGGAAATTGTTTTAGCATCAATAACATGAAGAGCCCTGTATGGTATGGTCACTTCCCCTCTTGGGAAGAGTACCGGGTTCGAATCCCAGAAACACCACAAATTAATGCTTTCGAGGTAAATTCGTGGGTCCCTTGGGTGTACGTGTGTGTTGTGTGCTTGTATGGTATGCATGGGTGTGTTATGTGTATAGATTAGGGTTTACTGGTCAGTGCCAAAAGGAAAAAAGAAAAAAATGTTCGATCTATGGCTTTGGGTAAATTACACTAAAATACCCCCAACTATCATAAATTTTCAATAAAATAGTTTGGGTAAATCAGTGTTGAAGAAGAACTTTAAAGTATTTTAGTGACGAAGTTATTTCAGCTTAATTAACCCAACATATTTTTTCTCTTCTTTTTTGGACCAAAACGGAAGGTAAAACCTCACGTTACATTTTTTTTATTAATACATTATCTCTTTTCTCAAATTACTTTTTTTTTGGAACTTCACAGTCCATTATTTTCTCTCCTCAAATCACCCCACCTTTTCAATTAACCTCAACTCCACAATTTAAGTGAGAAGGCATCTTCTTAAATATTTTTTATCTCACTTTCACCGACACATCTTCTTTTTTCTTTCTAATTATTTTCTAATTTCACAAACCCATATTCTTCAAACTTTTCCCTCTCATAAATGTCATTAAATTTCACGATAACAAAACCACCTTGTTGACCCATCTTATACTCCAGCCATCCTCGCCGTCGCCACCCGATGAGAAGATAAAATGACCTTAAGATCAAATCATGGTATAAAAGAAATGATTATGTGGTTAAGAGGAAGAGAAATGGTGTGTGTGTGTGTGTATATAATGTAGAAAAGAGCTAGAAGACTTTTTCGTTAGGTTGCGTCAAAAAACTACATCTCCACCATTTTATTCGACGATCGACACCAATCAACATCTTTATCATCTAAGATGTGCATACACCAAATTTCATGTGATTCCAACACCTTCTCACCGTTGATTTAGCAATGTAAAAAGTTATATTGTCAGTAAACCGTTAAATTTGCACCCACTAAATCAACGGTGAAAAGGTGATGAAGTCACATGAAATTTGGTGTATCAACATCTAAGATGATAAAGATGATGACGACGAATGCCAATCATCGGAAAAAATGGTAGAGGGTGCATTTTTTTGCACCACCGAACGAAAAAACCGACCTAATATATATATATATAGAGAGAGAGAGAGAGAGAGAAGCCATAGGAGGGAATTTCCTCCTATTGCGTCGAAAAATTACACGCTCTCGTATTTTTTCCGACGATCGGCACCCATCATCTTCATCGTTATCATCTAAGATGTGAGCACACCAAATTTCATGTGATTCTACAACTTTTCACCGTTGATTTAGCAAAACAAAAAATTATGTTATTGGTAAACCGTTAATCTTGAACCCATTAAATCAACGGTGAAAAAATTATAGAATCACGTAAAATTTGATGTTCCCACATCTTAGATGATAACGATGAAGATGATGGGTGCCGATCATCGGAAAAAACGTGGAAAGTTGCATTTTTTTGACGCCATAGAAGGAAATTCCCTCCTATGGCATCTTTCCTCCATTATTCTCATATATATAAAGAGAGAGAGAGAGCTCACGATAAGAAAAATTGAGTCTGATCTTATTTTTTTTATCATGAGAATTGGACTTTTTTGGGGGGAAGATTCAAGGTTTTATTATCCAAACCCCATCCAAACATGCAAATTTGCAGGAATGACATTCCACGGGTAAAAGGAATCCAGCCTTCTTTTCTCCTGGAATATATATATATATATATATATATATATATATATATATATATATATTCAAACATACCGTAAGGATATGGACGGATATCCTACCAATTGGCTTAAGTAGTTTGGATTGAACGTCGCCATATTGAAAGCCAATGTATTCTCATAAAAAACCCTGACACTCTAACTGCTAAAACTATAAAAACTTTAATAAAAATGTCAAGGTCAATTCATCTTGGAGCTATTCAAACCAAGTACAAATTCATCATTAGAACGGTTACTTATAAATGAATTAAAGGAACTAGCATACAATATTGCTAGTTTAAGGACCAACGATGGTTCACCACAGTTTAAAGTTCAATGGTATTATTTCAAAAGTGAATAATGGGCATGGGAAGCTCCGCTCCCAAGCCTTGTGCTTATGAGCGGGCACAAGCGCGGGGATGGGCCCCGCCCGCTCAAGAGGGCCGTGCGCCCAAGTGAAGTTGAGCCTTGTTCGCAGGTCCTGTGCTTGCGGAGCTCCACCAAGCCCAATAACCTCATCTCACAATCCATGAACGCTTCAATGGTACATATCTTATAAAATTTACTCAAAGAAAAAACAAACACAAGAGAAGACCAGACCTCGAATAACATATGAGAAGCCGCATGATTTTTCAAGAGGACTTTGGCCTGCTCTTTTGTCTGAGGCCAGCGTGTGAAAAGCACATTTTGTTTCTTCACAACAAACTTTGATGATGGAAGAAGATGCCCTTTTTGCTTGAAGTTGTCCAATTGCGACCTCTTTTGTCAAAAGCTTTGAATTTGTCATTCATGCTTTGTACAAGACGACACCCAGATATGGAAACACTAGTGATAGACATCCTGACTTTAATAAAATTAAATTATCACAAGCTGTTAATGTTTTTGAGCATCATTTCAACTCCCACATCTTTATTCTCCTATAATTAAACAAAATAATTTCAAATTGTTTTATTTTATAGACCCGAAATTATGCACCAAAGATCCTTTCTTTTTGAGTAAATCGATGTTTTGACCTTTCAATAAAGAGAAGAAATAACCCATATATAGAACCTTTTTTTGTGACTTTGTCATATTGTCACCACATTCTTTTTAATATATTTGTGCAACTAAAGAAATATAAGCTTGAACCTGCCACAATTAATATTGTGAGAGAAATTACTGAAAAACAAAAACAAAATTTTATTAATACCAAGGACCAAATTAAAGGAAACAATAAAAGATCCATTTGGGAGAAGATGTATGAAACAAAAAGGATATACTTGCATTGAAATAATACATTGATGCTTACTGTTTATATCGAAGCTTTGGAGTTAACATCCAAGCTTTGTACAATACGGTACTAATTAATATGATTGTTTCAGCTTAACTTTCATCCATTTGAGCCGAGAAGGTATCAAAATATAACAAATTGTAAAGAATTATTTATTTAACGTTATGCTCCTAGCTACTTGGAAATGTTAGGCAACAAAAGGAAACCAAGATTCTTATGAGTAAAATATCCTGCGATGGATCCAAGGCAATGTACATGAACTTAGACAAAAGAAGGGAAAATTTACGTAGATGTCACCATTAATAGATATATGATGTTAACCACTTTGAACTGACTTGAATGCATGGAAAAGGTCAAGAAATGTGTATTCAAACTTACAAGAGTTGCTTGCTTATTAATGCAAGTAAATGCCCTTGTCAGCAATATTGGCATGCACTTATCTTTATCTTCAATTTAGCTCTAAAGTTTGCATGAGCTTTGAATCCTTCGATTGAGGTTTACTCTATTTGCTTTTCTATGACAGAACTTTCTTTTTTGATTAGAATGATAATATAACTTTCTAATAAGTTAGTCTATGACCAAAATATTCATGGAATTACATTGGATAAACTTCTACTTAAAAGATGAATGTTGATATGATAGTTGATATATATGGATGAATAGATAATCCAACTCAGATCACAGTTCTACACACAACACATGACGGGATCAGCTCTGTATGTCCTACCATACTCTCATTAAGTTACAGTAACTCTAATGCAATATGCAAGAAATCAATCGACATGGGTCACTAGATTCAAGATTTTTAATGAATTCCTAAAATTCAAAATTGCGAAACATCCATACACAACATGCATACACTTGATAAGGCATGACCATTAGATAGACCAAAGACTTCAAGTTTATTTTTTTCCACCTCAAAGTCATTCTTAGTTTAGACTTCAAATCGATCAGCTGGCATGTCAGACATTTTTTATTACATCTCTAATCTGTCTTTGTAGACGCTAATTTCGATATGCTTCCGATCTAGTTTATATTTTGGACGGCAACAACATCCTTCTCAATCAGAGGGCAATGGTCTTTAAATGCTATAAGATGTCTATATATTACTAACAAAAAAACTATCAAATAAAAGGTTGGATTTCCAAACTTTTGTTGATTGAGAAATAAATAAGAATGTACATCTAGAGTCGGTAGACATGAGAACCCTGACAAAAATGCCACGGGCATAAAAAAGGATGCAGACAACACAAATGTAAGAGATTAATGAAGTTACTGTAGATTAGTTGACCTATCCAATTTCTTTAAACAAAGATAAGACACATGAAGAGAATAGTAACACAAAAAACAACCAAACATTCAAAAGCATTGACTTCCAATTCATGATCAACTAAAACTTATTCCAACATTCTGTCCCACAACTATAATCAGCAGCACTATCCCCAAAAGAGGGGGGGAAATGGTCACCATGTCCAAGAATTAGAAAGAATGAAACCTATAACAATCATCAACAATTCAAGTCACACATCTCCATGATGAGACGGTTATCAAATGTCGATCTTGCCATGCTAATGATAGGCCTCTCCCTTCATCTCTCTCAAGAACCCTGAACCCCCCAACACTATTACCTGAACAATGGCTCTTAATCTTCAGCAAGAGCTTAGCTTGGCTCACTGATCTTGAACTTAGCTTAACCCCTTCAAACCTATTACTCACCATTCTCTCATTCCAACTCTCAACCCTCTCATACTTGGAACTAATCCCGTCATCCAAAAGAACTTTCTTAATCTCTCTCCCTAAGTGATTCTTCTCGATGCTAAGCCGCTCCGTGCTCTCCACGGGCAAACAATCGTCGAGGGAATCAAACATCGCGGCGAAATAGTGTAACGACTCCATGAACCTCGATAGAAAAGTTTTTGGGGTCTTGCTTAGTCCATCCTTCTCTACTAGAACTATTAGTGTTGGATTCAGCAAGTGGATGTTTCTCAATGTAGAACTAATCTCATCTGTACTTCTCAAAGCTGATTGTGGATAGAATACCAAGTTCACAGCCAATGTCTCATCCTTCTTGATCTTGATTTTGTTGTTAGAAGGCGATGAGCCTCGTAAAACGCCATCAAATTCGAAGAACAAGTTATGACATCCCTTGGCGAAATTTTTCAACCTAAACTCTGTTTCTTTAAGATCCTCTAATGTCTCTCCGAACCCTGTAATTCTAAGCGAAACGGGTTTTGTGGCCGTAGCTTTATCCGATAAAGATTGAATTAAAGAAGGCCATTGGAATCCATACGATACATCAAAATCCAACACATGCAGGGTTTCTCCCTTGAGCTCGTCCTGAGCCTCGAATGCTTCGATGATCGCTTGGTTCGCGGTGAAATGAGCGAACTGGTAGTAGGGCGAAGCGCGGTAAAGATGAGTAAAGGCCGAGAATTTTTCCTCGGGTGCAGGATTCGTAATCATCGAGTCGTAGAAAGGGGAGGTTTTGGTGAGGATTCTTGCGACTAGGCCATCGGCGAAATAGGCGGTGACACGCTGGATCGGATCGCCGTTCAAAGAGACGTTCCGATACAGTTCGATTAAAGAATCTACGGCGGAGCTCTTGTTGTTGCCGTCGATGGAGGTTGCCGAAATGAGGAGGAGATGGATGAGTCGTAGCCCCTTGCCATCTTCCAGGATGTTTCTCTCGTAAGGGTGTTGTAGTAGCATCTTCTCTCTTGTGTCGAACAAAGTGAGGAAGTTGTTGTCGAAGATGTGTTCATCTTTCATCCTCCTCTTCTTTGTTGAGCCATTGATGCTTAGGCCAAGGGTTAGGAGATCTTCACTAATTTCCTCTTGCATTCTTGACTAAAGTTTCTTTTCTTTGTGCGGGGGGAGTGGGATCGAAAAATATAGCATGCGTGGGAATATAAGGTAGGAAGGTTTTGGAGAGGAATATGGTGGGAAATTCTTCTGTGTGAGTGATTACAATGTGAAGGGAACAAAGTGTAATATTAAGGTCTTTGGTCCCCCTCCCTTTCCTCTCTAGGATCCTAGGTTCTTTTTATATGCATGCTTCTCCTTTTAAAAGTGATTCTTGCATATTAGCCCCTACGAAAATGTTTATTTACATCATTTAACTTATCCTTGCCCCCTAGCAAATGAATGTTACTGAACATTTTAATTTTTTTGCCTATATTACCATGTTATACCGCAATTCAACTACTATCCTCATATGCTTAAGCTATATAAAATTGTTGGCTCACCATTCACTAGCTTAAAATTTTCATCACAATGTTGACCAACTTGAATCATGTGACATCAAAGCCGCCAGAAGTAAATGATTCTTGATTCGGATCACACCCGCTAATATTATAGCATTAACGTGTCTTTTTACATGTCCAATATCCTCTACATAACATAACAACGTATTCAATGTCCCACTTCCATTATCTTAATAGACATAAAATAACCATTGGTCCATGTATATTGGCCTAAGATTATCCAAAATGTAACTCTTTCCTTATGTCATGAGCCGTCAAATCATGAAAAAAAATCCAGGAGTAGAAATTCCTTTTTTGTACCGGTTGTGCATATCCAATCAAGAGAGTAAGAAGATGGGAATCCAAAATTTTCTAAACAGATTTATTTCTCTTGACCTGGATGCATTGCATCATGAAAACTGAATAATTTGGAGAAAGAAGACAATATAGCCTAACAAGTCAATAATTATAATTGATTGTAAGCATAGCATGCAAAAAGGAATATTGGATAGTTGATAAGGGATAATGCCAAACACATCTACTTTTTGTTGTGGTGGTGGCTTTAGGTGTAAAGTGGGTGAAGGTTGGGGAATGGTTCAAAAGATGCCAGTCCATCCACCCAAAAAAGCCGCAACAAGAAATTGGAATTTTTTTGGCACGAGCCAGTAAGCCCTAACCTACAATACACTCATCCCATCCTATACACACGTACAGTTGACCAACGAATTTGTCCCGAAAACGTTAATTTATGGCAACTTTCCCTCTTGAAGTTCCTGGAATTCAAATCTCACACTCCCATGTCAACTTAAATACCGCCCATAACTAGAAATTGGAATTGGAAGCAAACAAAGAGCACGGAATCATCCTCACCTGTCCTCAGGCACCTGTCCTCACACCATTTGTCCCCTTGTCTTTTTTATCTTTCAAGTCTCCCGCCCTCTCAAAAAGAAAAAGGAAAAGGTAAAAGGGGAAAAATGAATTATTTTCTGTTCTTCTTCTTTCAACCAAACGCCAAAACTTTGTTAAAAGATCCGCATTCATTAATTAAGCTTTGTTGTGCTTGTCTGGTTCCATTATTAAATTAATAAAACAGTAGAAAAAGCATGTAGCCATTGCTTACTGAAAGCTTAACCAAATAGAATATACAATTTCATTTTCAGAAATTGGAAGCAGTTTACGGATTTTGGGATATTCTTTCACATCTCCTTGTATCTCTATCGAGTAACTCGTGCTGTAAATAAAGTATTATAATAGAAGAAGATTCGAAGCAACGGTAAAGTTACTTTTGATGATGTTAATTTTGATTTTTGTCAGTATGGCTCAAGCTCTAGGTGTAATTATCATGGAATAATGATGTAATGCGGTTAAGACAAATCCCTAAAGCATCTTTTATGTCCTCTTCCCTCTATGCCCAAATTCTATTTTAAAAGTAATGCTACAACCGAAACTAAATTAAAAGCGAATTAGGTTCAGCGAATTAGGTTCATCCATCGAATCTTATTCGTAAGGGGATTGGAACGGTAAAACTAGATTGTAATGCGGTCATAAAAATACCCGACTTATGCTATGACACTCTATACTCAATTACAACTTGGTATTACCTGAACATCGACGACTAACATAAATCCTCATTCGAATATTCCTGGATATTCAACAACAAGATTTTCGAGATTTGAACAATGCCAAGATGATAGGAACTAGTTTTGATGCAATGCAATGTACTCAATTGATTGAGTCCAGCAGTGCTTAATATCCAACACCTACTTTCTGGTGCAAGGTCGAAGATGAAATCATTATTTTTTTCCAAAGAACAAAAAGGAGAAGGAAACAAAAAGGAAGGAACAAAAGAAGAAGCCCGTGACCATAATAACTTACAAAGCGTCCTATGACTTTAGTTCACCTATACGAATTAATTCATTAATGACGTTTATCATAAATTAGCAAGAAATTAACAAGTATATAAGGCGGCAACAGAAAGAACAAAAGAGATGCCATTAGTTGTAGGAACAGGAGCATTAGTTTACCGAATATACCATTACTAAAACAAGCTAGCTATGCTACTTTGTTTCCTCTGAATCATGGGAAAGGTTTATACTTGGGCTAAATTCATGACATTCTTTTTCTTCCCTATTGCAGATATCACCCTCTCTTTTCAAAAAATTGCACTTTTTTCCTTTCCATGGAAAACCTTTTCGCCAACAATGCACTCCAAGGGTTATTTTGGAAATTAAGGCACTACAAGAAACTGACATTTTGACGGGAGGTTTATTTCGAAAAAATACCCGCGTCCAAATATATGTTGACAATAGTCAACAACCTTAACACCCTTATCAGCCTCCCCCCCAACACCACCAAAATTATATCGATTCCCCCCAAGAAAAAAACCTTCTCTGAGCCTCCCTTCTCCGTCGATCCTCCTCCAAGCCCCATCCCCCCTCCTCTATCCCTTCTGAGCGTGCCCCTCCTCCTCGCCCCTGCATCCATCTCCACCGACCCCTCCCCGCGCCTCCTCTCGGAGCCCCTCCTCCTCCACCAAGCCGCCGCCGCCACCGAGCCCCTCCTCCTCGTCAACCCGAGCCCCTCCTCCACCGATCTACTTCGACGCCAAATCGGCAACGAATTAGATGAGTTGTTTTTAATTCAATTAATTTGTTTAATTTGTTGTTAATTTTAATTAATTTTAGGGTTATGGTTAATTTAGTTGATTTGTCATTAATTTTAGTTAATTTTAGGGTTAGGGTTAATTTAGTTGATTTGTCATTAATTTTAGTTAATTTTCGGGTTAGGGTTAATTTTAGGATTGGGGTTAATTTAGTTAACTTGTTGATTTATTGTTAATTTTAGTTAATTTAGGGTTAGGGTTAGAGCCAATTACTATACAAACTTGCGCGCGCGGGTGTGTGTGTGTTTGTTATTTAAATTGTTGTATGATTGTAGGATTGATGTCGGGATGATTGCTCGCTCTTGCTTCGCATTCTATATACATCAGTCTCATCCTTTTAATTCTTAACTACTAAACTTAAACTAAGTCATCGTATCTATATTAAGTCACCAATTAAACATTAATTAAACCGAAAACCACGTTGTCCTCATATAGATACTTGACATGTCATAAACCAATTAGCTATATACATACTTTCTTTCACGGGTTTAAAATCAATTAATCAATATTCCTTAAACAAACAGTCAACGTCGGATCTTCATCCGCCCCTCCAAGAGGCCATGCTCCTTGTCTACAGGATTGCTAGCAATGGATGATATCAAGAAGAGCATCCCTTACACATAGTGAAAGATGAACTCCCGAGAATAAACTATGTTGGTTATTCTCTATCGATTACGGCGGGTATGCATTGACCAATCAAGATCGATCACATCCTTCTATCCTTGCACTTAGCCGTATTGGATGCGCTTCCATCTTCTCTTGAAGAAGTAACTCATAGCCACCATATCGAAGCAAATCGTCGTCTCCATTTCTTTCATTCTATGGGTCTTCTTTCTAATCGCGGCATCGAGTACTCCGCAAGCATTCTCTACCGCATCTTTATACACCGTCAGACTTTGCACCGTCTCGAACTCACAAGGAATGTTGCGGTAGATGATGAGACCTCTATAGAGCGGATTAATTCTGTTAATGCGGAGCTCGGTATTGAAGAGAATTTATTTCTAAATAATAAGTGATGAATTCTGGTGTTGTGACCGTTCTTGCAATTTATTTGGTGTGTGATATTTGCGTCTGTTGTAGATATGTGTACTGTGTGTGTAATATATTGTGTATGGAGGTGTATTGTGGATGATATGTTGTGGACATATGTTTATGAGAGAGAGAGAGAGTGTGAGACTTACCTTTATGTAATGTTCTTTGTACGGATGCATGTTTATTTTAATGAATCCAGATACTTCGTTATTAATATCAATTGTTTGAGCGATAGACCATTCAAACTGAAAATTCCAAAAAAAACTTAAACTAAATACTCCAATAACCGACGATATTGAAAAGTTAACCATCAAAACTAATCTAATTAAGTGCATAATACTCGATGAGGACAAAAAGTAAACCGATACATATCGTCATCGAGTATGTCACATTGATAAAATATCACACCTTAGAATCCGTCTATCAATTATATGCATACGGTTATCTTCGTGACATAAAATTACGTGTGGATTGTCTACCTTGAACGCTAATCGTTCTTCATTGACAACCATCTCGTGGTTTATGCGACGAGAAGACCAGTCGCACTATAATCAATAGATATGTCCCATTTTGGACAAGTTAAAAATATATAATGTGTACACTTTCCTGCATACTTATGATTTCATTCGTTTCGATATGAGTTTTGTTCGGCATGATTAATTACATTTTAATGCCGCTTATTTTTTTTTATCATTTTTCCCATAAACAGTGCTATTTAATCTGTATCTATTCATTAGTACAGATTACATGTACACAGACAAAAACACTGGAAAACATACACAACATGCACAGAAACGACGATTTTGAGCCGGAACTGCAAACGGGACGGAAAAATGACCGAGTTCTAAAGAGTTTGCAGCAAATGAAGTTGTATACAAAAATAAATCATTTTTCATTTTTGGTCCAACATGATTTGAACTTGATCAAGTATGAACATGTGCATGGCTCAAGTGGATCAAGTTGCAAGCACCATCATGAGGCGTCAAGTGGGCATGCAAGTGGGTATGTCATGAGTATTTGAAAAAGAGTTGATATGAAGTGTGAACACATTGCCACTTGCTCACCTTCTCTATTCATTAGCTCTAGGTTGCACACCAGAAAGAATTAAAAGAAAAGAAGATACCAGAGAGATGATATTAAGCTCAGAAGACCACAGTCCAAAGATGGACCCCATTCTCTACATTGTGGCCGCCATTTAATCCCAAAAACGGTGATTTGCGGTCCAAGTTTATCCATTTTGGGGCGAGCTCTTTTGGTGGGTCCCTGATGATCTTGTCAGTCCATTTCTATTGTTTGTTTTTTATTTTGAGTTGTCTATATATAGCAGGTCACAAATTAAGTTCTGGATGAAATTTTGAGTAAGAAAAACAGATTGTAATATATGATAGCTTCTTCTTCTTCCCTCTTTGAGCTCTCAATTGATTGCTCTATTAAGGAGATTGAAGTTGCTATCTCATCTTGTAGCTCAAGCCCTTCCAAGTGTGAATAAGAATCAAACTCTTTTTTTTACTTCTTGTTCTTGTGTTTTATGTTTTCCTTCTCGTGTTTCTTTTTTTCTTTTTGTGATGTTTAAGTAACTCTTTGGTTGTGGTGATGGTAAAGATATGAGATTAATGGCTTTGTCTTTCTCCTTCTTTTGTGATGCTTAATGTGCTTAAACTTGATTATATGTTCAAGATTGCTTAATAGTAAATGTTTGATATGGTATTTAGTTTCTATAGTTACTGTAACGACTCTGAAACCTTAATACGGAAATTCTTCTGTTAAAATACAGAATAGAGTTTCACAGCCTGAGTACAAGTTATAAGTTAATTTTGTTTAAGAACAACAAGAAAATAACTTGTAACTCACTGGTAAAGCCTTGCACTGCTGTGACGTAGCCCCTGTGTTCGAATCCCATCAGACACATTATATTTTTTCTGATTTTTCTTTTAAACTTTTTTGAAGCCCAAAAGTTTACACGTGCAATGCACATAAAAATGAAAAGTCTGAACAAATAAACATGTGCAAAAGAGTATTAATATAGAGAGGAACACGTGGCTCAAATCCACCGGCCCCCTCCACAAATTGACCGGCGAGATCCTCCCCAAGGCCGGCACCGACGATCCCCCCATGGCCAATGAGACTTGTGCCTTGCACACAAAACCCTTCCCCTATCCCTAACTCCCCTGCACTGTTTGATTGCTCTGCAATCAAACAAAGACCCTTCAATTCCCCATTTATCCTCATTTTAATGCATTTTAATTTATCTTTTTAATTCCAAAACCCTAATTCCACACTATAAATACTATCCTATGCTTTAGCCCTTCATCATTCTGAAATCCCTAGCCAAAATTCTCAAAATTTTCTAAATACAAGTGAAATACAAGTGGAGTTAACAAGCGGTCAACTTCCGGCAAAAAATCGAAGCAATTCCGACTACCCTGCGATGCCACGACAACGACAATCTACTCTCCTATCTCTTCTTAATATAACCAAGCGGTAAGTCCCTTCCAATTCTCATTCTTTTTCTCTAAAAATTCTTTTTCAAAACATATGTCGGAAGTGGAGTTAATACTGACATCTTCTTCTATACTATATAAAATCCATTTTTTTCTTACATATTTGGCATCCATATCCTTACACAAAGTTTGTAATCATAAAACTAAGGTTTAGAACCAACTTTCAATCAAAAATGTCATGTAACATAACTTTAAGTTTTACATTAAAGTACCATGAACTTTATATATGACATCTTATATTGCTTTGCTTAAAACATACCTTTAGGAAAATTCACGAGGTAACGACCTACCTCTCACATACACACATGGTTCCATAGCACGATACTCTTCGAACGTATTTTTGTTACGAATACAAGATTACATTAAAATACCATTTACTATAAAAACGGTTTTCTTTTAAATTGTATTTTCAATTCTTTTGCAAATAAACCTCTACAACCCTTTTTAGGGGACCCGCTATTGGATGGTGCGGATTATCGCACATCCTTGGGCTAGTAGAGCGAGATGCAGACCTTCTCACGGAGCATTCGGTCTCGAAATATTTTTAATACGGTTTTTAAGAAAAACGTAATTTTTTACTTAAATAAAAATTTAATTTTTATAAATTATATAAATATTACAAAAACCATATATTTTCAAAATATAATAACCTTATATTTTTCAAATGAAAGAATTACAAGTTTTATCAAAATAACATCAAGATACCAACAAAAGTCAAGCTTTACAATAAAATACCATGAACTTTCCAAACTAAACTATTATCACTAAAATACCTCAAATCCCTAAAATTCACATCCATGGAAATCCTAAATAATATAAATAATTTCTTGAGATTATTTTGAAACTATATATTAAAAATATTTTTCATAAACCCCTCTCGAGTTATATAAAACTATATTTAAAGACTTTAGTAAATATAGGTTTAAACGGGATCAACTCTCTTTAGTCCAGGGAGCCGGAGAAAGTGAGTGCTTGCCAATTTAAGGTAGAAAACTTAACGGTGTTATCAATGGTTATTGTCTTGGAAAAAGACACAAATCCTGCTGTCCATGTGCAGCAATTACTGATAAGTCTCAAACCTAATTCAGGATCTAAATCAGTTTATAAGTGTCTGACACAAACCTGAATCTAAATCAAACTTGAATCCAAACTCAACCCTGAATTTAAAATCAAACACGAATACTTGACCATGAATACTTGAATTCAAACAAACAAGAATACTTAATCATGTACTTGAACACACGAAATCAATACCGAACTCAAACAGGTATACTTGAACCTTGATTGTGAATCAAAACACTTGAACTTGATTAAAGCAAAACATGAATATTTGAACACTATGACTTGACTCGAACCATGAATACAACTTGACATGAATGCATGAATACTTGATATATACATGAACTTAATCTTGCAACTTTATGTATTTATAGATTCGAGCAAAGCTGGTAATTTTAGCTGTAACTTAGCAAATACGGGGTGTTGGCGTAGTTTATGCGTGAATCCAACGAAATCACAGGAGTCTCACTACGTCATGAATCAATGTCTACTAACACAAGCAAGCTATCATGAGGGCTCATGCTTCCTTTCTTTTGGATTACAGCCTGTTGAGTTTGAAATACTTCAACACTATGTTGAAGTCCCATTACTAACTCTTGATTAGGGCCCGCGGTTCCTTACCCCTGAATTACAGCCTGTTGGGTTCGAGAACACTCTTGAGATTAGTTAACATTCATTCTTGAACTTACGTTAAATTAGTGTACCCAAGTAGAGACTGTTAAGACTCTTATATTCACTGCATGTTCACCATACCTACACTACACGGGCATGTTATAATTGTTTGCCATGCTCATGCTATACTGTCATATTTACCTGCATACCATACTTGTTCACATAAATTACGATAGAACTGCATGCTAAATAAAATTGCCGTGTTTACATAAAATGACATGCTGAGACACCTACCTCATAATCAATTGTTCATGATATATACTTCCTTTATCATTACACTTTATATTTCCCTTCATATCTTGGGGACTTACCGAGTGAAAGTTTGCTGACGGGCATACTACCCATCTTTGTTTTCTTGGAATGTTCGTCAGATACCATAGAGACTGAGGAGGTAGACATCTCAAAGGAGGAGCACGATCAGATCGCGACCCAGACCTAGACCAGTTATCTTCTTCTCAGTTTATGTATGCCACTTGTTTAAGCATTTCCATTCTTGTATTTTCCTTCAGTTGATATCATGTATTGTAAATGAATCAAGTTGAATGTAATAACGTTGTTGAAGTTTTAATCTCATGTTAATTTTCTTGTTATTTTATATTGCTTATTTACGCTTAGCGTATTTATTCCGAGAAATGACCTTCTCGAAATAAATACGTCGCGGGCTTGCCGCGTCACCGTTTCCGTCTACTGGAAAGCGGGGCATGGCAGGTTTTGTTGGTGATCCATGTAGGTCCGTTCTGCATGAAATCATAAGCAATATATAATAAGAAATATGAGATTCAACAACTTTGCATCCTTTGCAATTCAATTTCCGTTGAATCTATTCTAATCTTTCTTCTCTATCTAAGGTGATGGATTCTCCTAGCAACCCTAGCACCAACGAAGGAAGTACACCACTGCCACATATCTTTTACCGTTATACCACCTCCACCTACCGTATCCGCTCCACTCACAGAACAGACAATACTTCTGGAGCCTATCAAAAGCTTACTTGAGGGTCAGCATGCTCAAAGCACGATTTTTTAGAAGCAGACTGCTCTCCTTCAACAAAGTTTCATCCGTTCTGAAGCAGAAGCACCGGAAGTGAAACAATTTCGAGCGTTACACCCGAAGAACTTCTCAGAAAAGGAGAAACCACTTGAGTCCGAGGAATGGGCACAGAGCATTGAAGACGACCTAACCGCAGCTCAAGTTCCAGAAATGGCTTGGGTCAGAATAGCAAAACTCTAGCTTACTAACAATGCCAGAATCTGGTGGAAGGCCGAGCAGAGTCATCTTGAGCAGCCAATCGAGTGGAAGACTTTTTGTCATCTCTTTGATACCAAGTATTTTCCAGAAACCGCGCACTTCAAGATGGAACAGAAATCCATCCACCTTCAATAAGGATCCATGTGGGATAAGTCAATGGACGAGTACAATGCTGAATTCACCATGCTCAGCAGACTCGCCGTCCATCTAATTCCTACAGCAGAAATCGGAGCCAGACGCTTCCAGCAAGGATTAGATATGGAGATTCAGGCTTCCCTAGCAACGGGAGAATACCTGATACATGAAGCAGTTTTGAAGTCAGCCCGTCGCTATGAAACTGTCATTAAAAAGAAGGGAAGACCATAGTTAGTCGGTATGAAACGTCCCGCCCATCAGATTACTGGAGGAGCCTCTCCTAGGCCAGCTCTCCAAGCGCCAGCTATGAGGCCAAGAGGATCATTTTTCGAGACTGAACCAAACTTCTGCATCTATTGTAAGAGGACCGGACACCAAGTCAAAAATTGTCGTCGAGCGAATGGCATGTCTTATATGTGGATCATCCTCACATACTATAGAAACTTGTCGACATAACCGAACTGGCCCAGCCCCTGCAGCTAGACCAGCTATTCAAGCTCCACCTACTCGTTTAGCTCTTCCTGCACCACCTTCACGCGGACCATCTTTACCTCGTCAGCCATCGATGTACCGGCATGCACAAAGACATCAGGCTTACACCTTGGCGTCCGTAGAAACCGAAGCTATAGGTCAAGATAACACTGGTAAATCCCCTCGCATCTTTTTCAGCCTTTTCAAACTCTTGCATCCTTTCGTTCTTTCAAACATTTTTCATGCACATTCGGTACAATATCAGCAGTTCTTTCACCATCGCTGTAATCAATTTTTTCTTGAATCTGTTACAACTTCCTTGTATAAATTTTGAGGACGAAATTTTTATAAGGAGGGTAGAATGTAATGACTGAAACCTTAGTACGGAAATACTTCTGTTAAAATACAGAATAGAATTTCACAGCCTGAATACAAGTTGTCAGTTAATTTTGTTTAAAAATAGCAAGAAATAATTTGTAACTCACTGGTAAAGCCTTGCACTGCTATAACGTAGCCCCTGTGTTTGAACCCTGTTAGATACATTATATTTTTTCTGATTTTTCTTTTAAACTTTTTGGAAACCAAAAAGTTAACACGTGTATTGCACATAAAAATGAAAAGTCTGAAAAAATAAACATGTGCAAAAGAGTATTAATACATAGAGAAACACGTGGGTCAAATCCACCGGCCCCCTCCACAAATCGACCAGCGAGATCCTCCCCAAGGCCGACATTGGCGATCCCCTGTGGCCAATGAGGACCGTGCTTTGCACACAAAATCCTTTCCCTACCCTAACTCCCCTGCAATCAAACAGAGACCTTTCAATTCTCCATTTATTCTCATTTTAATGCATTTTAATTTATCTTTTTAATTCCAAAACCTTAATTCCACACTATAAATACTACCCCATGCCCTAGCCCTTCATCATTCTGAAATCCCTAACCAAAATTCTCAAAATTTTCTAAGTACAAGTGGAGTTAGTAAGCGGTAAACTTCCGGTGAAGAATCAAAGCAATTCCGACGACCCCGCGAAGCCACGACGACAACAATCTATTCTCCTACCTCTTCTTAATATAACCAAGCGGTAAGTCCCTTCCAATCCTCATTCTTCTTTTCTAAAAATTCTTTTTCAAAACATATGTCGGAAGTTAAGTTAATACCGACATCTTCTTCTATACTATATAAAATCCATTTTTTCTTACATATTTGGCATCCATATCCTTACACAGAGTTTGTAATCATAAAACTAAGGTTTAGAATCAACTTTCAATAAAAAAATGTCATGTAACATAAGCTTAACTTAACTTTTACATTAAAGTACCATGAACTTTATATATGTCATCTTATATTGCTTTGCTTAAAACATACATTTAGGAAAATTCACGAGGTAACGACCTATCTCTCACATACATACATGGTTCTATTGCACGATACTCTTCGAACGTATTTTTGTTATGAATACAAGATTACATTAAAATACCATTTACTATAAAAACGGTTTTCTTTTAAATTGTATTTTCAATTCCTTTACAAATAAGCCTCTCCAACCTTTTTTAGGGGACCCGCTATTGAATGGTGCGGATTATCGCATATCCTTGGGCTAGTAGAGCGAGATGAAGACCTCCTCACGGAGCATTCAGTCTTAAAATGTTTTTAATACGGTTTTTAAGAAAAACGTAATTTTTCTACTTAAATAAAAATTTAATTTTTATTAATTATATAAATATTACAAAATCCATATATTTTCAAAATATAATAACCTTATATTTTTCAAATGAAAGAATTACAAATTTCATCAAAATACCATCAAGATACCAACAAAAGTCAAGCTTTACAATAAAATACCATAAACTTTCCAAGCTAAGCTATTATCATTAAAATACCTCAAATCCCTAAAATTCACATCCATGGAAACCTTAAATAATATAAATAATTTCTCGAGATTATTTTGAAACTATATATTAAAAATATTTTTCATAAAACAACGTCGAGTTATATAAAACTATATTTAAGGACTTTAGTAAATATAGGTTTAAACGGGATCAATTCTCTTGAGCCTCAGAAAGCTGGAGAAAGTGAGTGCTTTGCCTATTTAAGATAGAAAATTTAACGGTGTTATCAATGGTAATTGTCTTGGAAAAAGACACAAATCCTGCTGTCCATGTACAGCAGTTACCGATAACTCCCGAACCTAATTCAGGATCTAAATCAGTTTATAAGTGTCTGACTCAAGTCTAAGTCTAAATCAAACTTGAATCCAAACTCAAACCTGAATCTAAAACCAAACACGAATACATGATCATGAATACTTGAATTCAAACAAACAGGAATACTTGATCATGAACTTGAACACACGAAATCAATATCGAACTCAAACAGGTATACTTGACTCTTGATTATGAATCAGAACACTTGAACTTGATTAAAGCAAAATATGAATATTTGAACACTATGACTTGACTCGAACCATGAATACAACTTGATATGAATACATGAATACTTGACATGAATACTTGATATATACATGAACTCAATCTTGCAACTTGATGTATTCATGAATTCGAGCAAGGATGGTAATTTTAGCTGTACCTTAACATATACGGGGTTGTTGGGGTCGAAAATTACACCCCGGTTGACCAAGTCAAAATCAAAGTCAACCCCAAATAAGCGGGCCCAAGCCCAGATCAAGTGGGCCTATGCCCAAGTCGAGCCCCGCAGCCGGTCTCCCCCATGCCAAAATGAAATCATGTAATAAATAATTTTAATGTAATTTTTTCTGCATGAATGTAAGAAGAATGTGCATAAAACCAAATTTTTATAAAGCTCATGGCTCATGTGCAAAAGAAATGAGCACATGAGGTAGGGGATGGGCAAAATACCATTTTGTAAAGCCCAATGGGCTATATGTAAATTTGTAAGCCCATAAAAGACAACATGATAATGAAATAAGAATAACTTTTCATTCCTCTTAAAATCTAGGGTTTTTATGCATCCTTTTCCTTCCTCAAGGTTCTAAACCTTCTTCCCATTTTCAATTAAATCAAGAGTTTCACTCTCTTTTTCAAAATTAAATAGTTTTACAACACAAAACCCACAAAAGGGAGCTCAGATCTTCCATCAGATCTCAAAAAGGGAAGATTTTTAAATCCCCTTTTTCTCCGAGATCCGGCCAACTGAAAGGAAGAAGAAGGAGACTCACCTCCAAAAACCCTACTTTAGGAAAAATCCAAGGCTAAAGGAGAGAAGAAGGGGTCCCCTTTAATATTTTACAAAGATTTCTGGGAGTTGAACTCCATTCAACATATGCTGGAGTTTAACTCTATATTTTAATCTCTTTTCAGGAGTTTAACTCCAGGAGTCAAATCGGGAGCACAGCTCCCAGTGCAGGGATTAAGTCCCTTTTCTTGCTGACGCCCAGCGTCCGCGTGCCAAGCACGTAGGGCGCCGGCGCTCAACGCCCACGTGGGGCGCGGGCCCAGCGTCCACGTGCTAGGCACGTGAGGCGCTGGCACCCACGCGTCCTTTGGATGCTATTCTTCCTTTTTTTCATACACACACTCCACGACCCTGTCTCCGGTAGAAAAAAATTCTAACAGGGCGCTGCCCCGCAAGGGGGCTGCTAGCCCCCTTGACCCCGAGCCCGCTATCCGGGTAGCGGGACCCCCGTAAAACTCTGCGGGGCCCCCGATATCTAATCCCCCTCCAAAACACATACGCACACCGCACATTGAGTTCGCATGACCAGTTTGACCCGTCAATCGAAGGTTTCTTCGCCTCAAAGGCGAGGGGTAATTAACGGCAGGTTAATCCGCGGCTGCCGGAGATTTGGATCCCCACAATCAATAACCCCCATCTACCCTAGGCAGGGGGAATCTGTAGTACGCCTGACAAGCAACGCGTATTCCCATCTCAATAGGATGACGAAAAACACCCTACGGGGGTGTTGGGGTAGTTCATGCGTGAATCCAACGAAATATCAGGAGTCCCACTAAATCATGAATCTATATCTACTAACACAAGCAAGCTATCATGAGGGCCCGTGTTTCCTTTTTTCTGGATCACAGCTTGTTGAGTTTGGAATACTTCAACATTAGGTTGAAATCCCGTTACTAACACTTGATTCGGGTCCATGGTTCCTTACCCCTGGATTACAGCCTGTTGGGTTCGAGAACACTCTTGAGATTGGTTGACATTTACTCTTGAACTTACGTTAAATTGGTGTGCCCAAGTAGAGACTGTTAAAACACTTACATTCATTGCATGTTCACCATACCTACACTACACGGACATGTTATAATTGTTTACTATGCTCATGCAATACTGTCATGTTTACCTACTTACCATGCTTGTTCACATATATTACGATAAAACTGCATGCTAAATAAAACTGTCGTGTTTACATAAAATGACATGCTGAGACACCATACCTCATAATCAATTGTTCATGATATATACTTTCTTTATCATTACACTTTATATTTCACTTCATATCTTGGGGACTTACCGAGCGAAAGTTCGCTGATGGGCATTCCACCCACCTTTGTTTTTTTAGAATGTTTGTCAGATACTGTGGAGACTGGGAAGATAGACATCTCAGAGGAGGAGCACGATCAGATCGCGACTCAGGTCTAGACCAGTTATCTTCTTCTCAGTTTTTGTATGCCACCTGTTTAGGCATTTCCATTCTTGTATTTTCCTTTAGTTGATATCATTTATTGTAAATGAATCAAGTTGAATATAAATAAAATTGTTGAAGTTTTAATCTAATGTTAATTTTCTTGTCATTTTATATTGCTTATTTTTACGCTTAGCGTATTTATTCCGAGAAATGGCCTTCTCGAAATAAATACGTTGCGGGCTTGCCACGTCACCGTTTCCGTCTACTGGGAAGCGGGACGTGACAGTTACTTAGTAACCTACAACTTATACCTTATACTTTCAATAGATCTTTTATGCAACGTTAAACTTATAATCAAACTAGTGTTAAGGTTGCGAAATGTTTAGATAGGGTATTTTGCTTAATATTGCATGACACCCTTCATTTAGCATATATCATGTGCTATCACCCCATACCTAGCAAGCTTAACACCAACTTTACTTCTCGTGTGCTTGTTTGTTTATTTTTGATGTTGTATGCTTGCTAACCCTTGTGCTTAGTGTTGATATATCATGCTCAGACATACAAATGGTAAGTGAGAACGTAACGGACTAGTTTCATTCCGCGTGTTGCTACTTTGATATTTTGATGGTTTATACTTCGCCACCACCTTGATAAACCATGCTTCATTTCGGAATCAACACAAGGAAGGAATACTCATAATTAAGAGAAAGTCTAAGATTTCGCCATGATTCAATCATCCGAACCAAAGCCACGACCGCTTTTCTTCTCTTATATACTTCGTTTTCTAATTTTGTGACAAACTAATTCATAACGCATTCTTTTCTTCTTGAACTTGCAATAAAAACCCTTAATCACCAATTCCCTGTGGATCGACACGTACTTGTCGGTTAGCTACAACACGTCGTATACTTGCGGTTTATAAATTTTAAAACGTAACCGAGCTCATGTGCGCCGTATTTTTAAAAACCTTTTTCTTTTCAAAACGCGTAGGTGCGCGCGTGAGATCCCAACAAGTTTCGTCGGTACCTTTCCACTGGTTCTCCGTATACAAATATAACTGAGATCATCATCTCAATACCTGATACTATTGAGATGTTTATCTCTTCTATTGCGATGTACTCGGAGAACGGCAGAAATGTGCTGCCGAAATTTTCTCGAAGCGAACGAAAGCATACGTGCAGAGGGTGTATGTGTTATACATTCTTAATAGGATAGAAGCATTACCCTCGACAGCCGTTACTCTCGACATCCAAAGATAGAACCGTTAATATCGTCGATCACGATAAATCAATCAAATGTATTTCCGAGACACTGTTGTCATTCTCTTCTGGCAATAACCATCTCGTTTTTAGCTTTTTCAATGCAGTATAAAACCGTTAATATCGTGTATGATTTGAAAATGTTTATTATTATATCTTAGGTTTTACATATCGAACAAGAATGGATAAGATTTGGATAAATAAGAACAAGGTTGGCCATGAATTCCTTAATGGTGCTGAAAAGTTTATGCAATTCTCGTCGAGAGTGGGTGGTAGTCGTATTACATGTCCCTATAGGAAATGCTATAACGGCAGAAAGGATAGTCGAGAAGCGGTTTGAATGCATATACTTGCTAACAGATTCTGTCAAGGTTACACTATCTGGCACTTGTATGGAAAGGTCGTAGGCTATAGAATCTCTGCATATCGTCTGTTGCCGTCTCCTATGAGAACTCCAACAACAATTGGTTTAAATGATATGATGGACGAGTTGTATGATAGCATTAATAGGTTGAAAGAGATATCAATGCTAGACCTGTAACAGAAAACATAAAAGCGCTAGCGTATGGTCCAAATGAACAAGCCGAGTACCTCTCTGGTTACGTTGTGAACGGGTTTAGATTTTACACCAGAAAATAAGATAAAAATAAAAAGCTTCAAAATTACGGCGTCTGTGCGACATCCACCGTTACTGGATATTCATCTTCTAGATATTCAAATCCAACCACGAGAAAACTGGAATATTACGGAGTGCTAAAAAAATAGTTCAGATGCATTATCAGGAACAAACGATTGTCATGTTTAAGTGCTTGTAGTACTATATCCATGTTCGACAGACTGGGTTCAAAGTTAAAAATGGCCTACTTTTATTCAATTCCTCGAAACTCGCTTTTGGTGGAGCCTTATATCCTTGCGAGTCAAGCTCGTCAATGCTTTTACGTCGCAGACCTTAGGGATCACCAATGAGATGTTGCTATTATGACAAATCGTGAAAGTGATGTGAGCGAGATTAATTGTCCTACAATCCCGGTTATACAAGCTAATGATATTCCTCTCGAATTCGATAACAGTTTATCAAGGACGGACATAGAGCCGGAAATAGTCTTTGATATGCCATCGGCGGTCGTAAAACTAGAAATCTAAGAACTAACGTGTCGTAATTATGATATTGATTTCCGTTATTCTATGAACCATTTCGATGTAATCTTAATATTTAACTCTCTTGTTTGATAGTCATAACTTAAGTAATGTGAAACTTACATATTTGTTGCTCCAGTATGATATATCCTACATTTCATCTACTTTTCAGCATATTTTTTTCCAGCATTTGTTGCTCCTGTATGATATTCTTTTCAGTATTATTTTGTTCTCTAATATATTGAACTATATATCGTGAAGTTGTTTTAGATATAGCATGTTTTGATAGCAGGACCGATTGGGATACGGGGACGAGAGATAATCCATTAAGAAATGGATACGGGGTGGAAGAGAACCCACTTGGGCCGCTGATATCTAGAGGAGGATGCCACATGGTCTCGACAAGCCGACTGTATACCTTTCGTACACATAGGACCCTGTTCATAAAAGCAGCAAAGACGTGAAAAAGATGATGTCGTCTACCGTGAACAGCGAGAAACGTATGTCTCATGTGATCGAAGACGACGATGGCGAATGGGAAGGCCTTGATTGGGAAAGGCCAGAGTTGACGCAAAAGAAGAACGTTGTTGTATAGAAGATGATAGTGAGATTCTTTTATATAATTCAATACTGAACTTTATTTTGATTTGTTTAAATACGATAATGAATTATCATGTTATGCAGACACAGTTCAACTTCCGGTGGTATGGCGTAGAGGGCCCCGAGACAGTTGTCGATGAACGTGCAATTCATGAGAAGCTGCTTAAGCACATAGGGAAGAACTGAAGATGCCATGAAAACAAGGTCTTCACTGGAAGAGATGTATGCGATGAAACCGGATCCAAATTGGTCTGACGCATACTGGCGTGCTTTGGTCAAGCATTCTTGACCGATAAGTTTAGGACATGTCTTTTGACGATACATTTTTACTCTTTTGTAACAATTCAATAAACATTATTTAATATAACTGCAGGAGAAAAACGAGCGAGGCAAAGCATCTCGCGCTCAGTTGCAAGATGTTTACAGAGGAGGGAGCAAGAGTTCCCAACAGGTTTGCGTCGAACACATAAGTATCAACAATCAATATTTAATATTAATACGTTCAAAAAATATCTTATAAATTATGCGTTTACTTTCTAAATGTAATATACAACAAGAAAGCCATGATGGAGAGTCTCTTGATCGGATCGAAATCTTCAAGAACGGATTTGTACGAAACGATGGCACGCCTGCATTGATTATGGCCAGGAGCAATATGTAAGACTCCACTAATGTAGTGTTTCTTAATTATTTCGGAATAATTATCGTGTAGTTATAAGAACGACAGTAATATGTTTCTTATCCAAACCTGAAAGAGATCGGTTGATCGAAGAGATGGAGAGAGAGAAGGGACACCTGGTTGATGACGGGCAGAGATGTTTCGCTACAGATAGGGCTTTCATGACGTATTGATCGGATCATCACGGGAGAGTCCAATATGTCTCCTAACCAGTATAACGCTCCTTTCCAACCCCGTAGGCATTCGCCTCCTAAGTATCATCGGCAGACGACGTGACAACGAAGACATCGCATGGGACCAGAACCCCTGTTTTTCATGGATCTCTCTAGGAGCGGACGCCGGATACCGGCGGTTCTTCATACCAATCAGCTCCCGCTCCCGCTCCATTTACTGGCTGGAAGTCAAGCAGAAGCTTAATCTTATCACCATACACGTCGAACGAGGGATGCCAATAAATCCGGTAAATTCGATAACCCTAATTTAATAATATATAAATATATAAATTGCATATTTACTAAATTATGTACTTTAAACCTTTAATCGCAGGGGCTTTACCCCAGAGATGAAGGTGCGTCTTCCTCGTGATCGACTCTCCCTTCTCGTGATCGTGCTTCCTCGAGATTTCATTTCCAACTTTTGTAAATATATGATTTTAGGATTGTATTGGAATGGATATTCGATTGTAATTGATATTTGGATAAAATTTTATATTGGGATTGGTATTTGGATTTTAATTGATATTAGAATGGAATGGATATTGGATTGTAATCGATATTTGAATCGAAATTGGATTGTATTCGATATTTGAATCGAAATTGGAATGTAATTAAAATTCCAGATTTCCAGTTTCAATTATTTTTTTCTGTTATTAAGGTTTATTTCGACGGGTATAATCCGTTGAAATAAAATATGTTTCGACGCGACTGACGCGTCGAAACAGATAAATAATATTTTAAAATATTTTTTGGATTACTTTATTCGTGTAAAATAAGGGTTTATTTCGACGCGACTGATGCGTCGAAATAAAAATTATGTTTCAACGCTTGTTACAAGTCGAAACATTTTCATATATTTCGACACGTATAACGCGTCAAAATAACCTTACAACGACGTAGTTTGTCGCGACGTCGGTCTTCGGTCACCATTTAGGGGGCCCTGTCGAAATAACCTTCTATTTCCCGTAGTGAGGAAAAGAGCCGTTTCACGTTTGCATATTTTGAAAAAATGATGGTCAATATGTGAAAGGCGAGGGAAGTTTTCTGCGATTTAGCGGTGATTATGAAAGTTGGAAACATACCTGCAGGCCAAACCAATAGGAGATGGACGAAAGGGCCCCATTGCTTAGTAATTGCCTTCAGGAATTAGCAACCACCTTCAGAATCGGCATCCAAGTAATGTGAAAACAAAGGAGTTGTTAGTATTTAAAACATCAGGATTCGATTCCTATTATCATTAATAACACTTCCACTTGCTCCAAAATCTCTAGAGTAGCTGTAATCTATAAGCTTATGCTAAATGACATCAAAAAGGGGCATTGAAAACTCAGATGCAAAACGTATCATTAAGATGTTTCGATACTTGTTCAGTTGTGTCTTCTAATAATTTTCCTGACTAAAAGTAATGTTTATCTTGATAGTGTTCCCAGATGTTGTAGCTTTCAAAAGAAATTGTAAAATATTTGAAGGTAAAGCGCCGAGAAACAAAACCCAAGTTACTGAGACTTTGCATAAATTATCTCAGGTAATTCTTCGATTATTGTTTTGTTACCTATGCACCCTCGTGACTTTCAGTTGAAGATCGGATGCTCGATTATCCTCGACACTGTAAGTAGCAGTCTGCATCACACAATAAATGCATGAATATTTCAGAATCTATTATGCACATGTCTTGAAGCTAGTAACCTGAATGCAAAAAAAAATACATTATATAACTATTAGACTATCTTAGACAATTAAGTACTTGAATACTTGTAGACCTCAGCATATATACACAGTTTCAAATTTCAAAGAAATAGAACAAAAAGCCAAATAAGAGAAATGATTGCTTACTGTAAATTAAACTTAGTGGGAAAATTGAGATTAATTAGCAATATTCAATTTACTGTTTAATAGAAACATATTTGGAATCCGAGGTTTGTCAACTGATTACATGTTTTATTTGTTTCAAGAAAGAACCATGCAACATCCTCTCTCTCCATATGGCATTAGGACATCAACTGATTAGGTCACTGAATGATCCTTTATATGTGGAATGAGATCAGCTGACCACTACAAAAATTAAAGCAAAGCGTACTCTAGTGAAGTAGCGATGCATCCTCTCTCCATAATTGAGGGGGTTTTTGCTACATATCTCCTCTCTTCAGTAATATATTTGAAAAGTAAAAGTATGTTACATAAATATAGGGGCTTTTCGCCATACCAAATTGGTCTCTTCTGGGCTACACGCCCTAAAAAAAGCCTAGCCAAATGGAAGTTGGGCCAAGGATTTATTGAAAATGGGAGCAGGAAAAACCTAGAAAGTTGCGCTATATTGTCTAAAATCCTTATACAAGAACAGAAGTAATATTCGAGTGGTCATAAAATGGCTGGATTCTGACTCCTGATAACAAGTTAATTAGACATGAGATATAGAACAATAGAAATTAACAAAATTCTCGGTCACATGTGTTTTTAAAGGCAGAAAAAGATGTTTTTGGAGAAAAAAGGGTTGAAAAAGTGGATCGCTGCTTTTAATCATTCAGAAGAAATGCGTACACGACATCTACTTTGTAAAAGGGTTAAGATGGAGAAGGCTTTATTTCTCTCTTGTGCATATCCTATTTATTTATTTTCCTTCTTTCGTATCTGATCCAAAACCTACTTTGCAGTTTTCTATGGACAACCAGAACTTGGTTATCATATCATCAAATTGAGACTTATAAGATATATTCCTATAGATCTCTTTATCGTTCCATATTTCCATACACCTGATGTTTATTGGAGCAGAATATTTAATCAATTGGATGCAGAATTGGAGCAAGTCATCTGCTATCTTTATCACAACATCTTCACCGAGCTTGCAAATTTAAAGGGTTTCATTTAATATTGCTTGACCTGCCTTCCATAGGGCACTATTATGGATGTTTCACAAAATTGTTCCACTGTTTGCACCAATCTGGTAATTTAAGCACTTAACAGCCATGTTTTTAGAAAATCAGATAGTAATAGCATAAGAACAGAGGCGGTCTAAGAATATAGTATTCCTACTTCTAAGCATTGCCACACTAGTCAAAAGGATTTACAGGGCGAAGGATACCAAGCTGGGAAGAGTTCACAACTTGCATAAGATTTGACAAGAGTAAATGGCATGAGATATCAATAACATTCAGATAGAGTATGGTTAACATGTTACAATTCTTAATCGAAGAATAAAATATAAACGTATATACTGTATGAAAGAAACAATTGAATACCTCTTGTGAAAACTAAGCTTTGTCTTCCTCTAGCAACAGATGAATGATGGACCTCACTACTTCATTATTGGTAAATGTTGACATCTGATGATAACGGGATATTCTAATTAATAGGAGAATAGAAATTTCAAAACCCAAATTAGAAATAACAATTCCTCCAAACACCAATAGCAATCCATGGTTATATTGCAATTTAACGACGAGCATGAAGTTGTAGGCAGCGGTTCCAAAACAAATAATTCGTGAACACGCATATCTGAGCAAAGACATGACCCTTTTCTATAAAATCTAAATCTTAAGTATTGTTAAAAGTAAGAATGAAGAATCAAGCTATGATAGTCCTCTTTATATTATCACTTCGTTTTTGGCATCTTCTATCTTTTATGGTTTATAAAACTATATCTATAAAAATTAGATTTGGGATGGGTGCTATTGCTTCAATGCTATTTTGGTGCTATTTGTCAATCCTAACCTCACATTAAGATCACGCATCATGGGCTCCCCTATTTGACCATATTGGCTACCATTGGATCTTAAATAGCATCAATACCATGTGCTCAAAATAGCACCCACCCCGAATCCATAAAAATTACAAGTTAAAATCGAATAGTTATTATAATAGGTATAAATTATATATTATAGTCTTGAGCATGTGTCTAAAAATTATGTGGGTATTTGATAAGATCCCGAGCATGTGTCTAATATAACGAGCCTGCATTTATTTCTCTATTAAATGATATGTTATGATAAGGGAAACAAACCAATTTCGCATGGGAATTAAAATCTTGCACGAAACAAACCCATTATCTTAAACATTTTTAGCCACACGGGTTAAAGTCCCCATCATCCCCAACGCTTCTTAGCCACAAGGAAATTAAAGTCCCCATCATCCCGAATGCTTCTAAGTTTCGGCTCTATTATTTCTTCGTTAAAATTCTCCAACTTTCCTTATTCTCCTCAACAACATCAACTGAGTCATTGATCCTAAGCATATGGGATAGGCTACATGAACCAACATGAGAATCATGCCGGGTTTATCACATGAATCCTCCACCCCCATTAGCTCCTATCGAACGGTATACTTTCATTGAGGCCTTTGGCAACCATATCTTTTCGTACCATCTTCATCCATGTTTTCTCCGGTCTCCCTTTCGCCCTTTTGATATTGCCTATATCGAGAGTATCCATTTATCAAATCGGTGTTTCCATACATCTGCGTCCCACATGACCAAACCATATTAACCGGTTTTTCCGCATCTTTTCCTCCACGGGTGCTATACCAACTTTTGCACTTACATTCTCATTTCGCACCTTATCTTTTTTAGTATTACCGCACATCCAACAAAGCATGTGCATCTCCGCTACGTGCATCTTCTGTGTATAATGCTTCTTAAAAGCCCAGCATTCGGTACATATAATAAGGCGGGCCTCCGATAAGACTTCACTTTCAACTTAAACGGAAAGTTACAATCCCACAAAATCCCTGTTGCACTCTTCTATTTCAACCAATTAGCCTGCATCCTTTGGTTGACACCGCTATCAATCTTCACATCCTTTTGGATGATATAACCTAGATATCTAAACTGATCGATTGGTGATATCTCTTGCTTATACAGAGTTATACCACTATGGTCTCGACTTCTCTGTTTGCTAAATTTGCATTGTATATATGTTGTCTTGGACCTGGCATTAACCCTTGCTTTCGTCTCATTTACCAGAACAATATCATCAGTGAACAACATACACCAAGGTAACCTCATCATGGATAGTTCTAGTAAACTCATCCATCATGATGGTTAAAAAGAATGGACTTAATGTTGATTATTTATGCAAGCCAATTGTAATCGAAAAATCATTCGTTATGCCGCCGTAAATTCTGACATTTGTCATTACTCCATCGTACATGTCCTTTATTATATCAATGTACTTGACCGGTACTCTCTTCTTCATCATTGCCTCCCATAACACCTCTCTAGATACCATACGTCTAATGCTTTCTCTATATCAATGAATATCAAATGCAAATCTCTTCTTCTCTCCCGAAAACGCTTGACAAGTTGACGAAACAAATGAATAGTCTATGTCATCGATCGTTCAGGCATGAACTCAAACTGGTTTTCTGTTATCTTAACATCCTTTCTTGGCCTGTGTTCAATTACTCTTTCCTAAAACTTCATGGTATGACACATAAGTTTTATTCCATGGTAGGTTGAGCAACTTTGAATGTCACTCTTGTTCTTGTAGATAAGTACAAGGGTACTTTTTCTTCACTCATTTGGTATCTTTTTGATCTGCCAAATCTTATTAAACAGACCTGTCAACCATCTAATGCATATCTCTCCAAAATATCTTCAAACTTGATAGGAATTCTGTCTGGACTAACCGTTTTTCTTGATTTCATTCTCTTCAAAACCTCTTTAACTTCATGTATTCTTATTCTACGTATGAAATCACGGTTTATATTTTAAGATTGAATGACAAATCCATCCAAATCCTTAGTAAAACTCTCATTGAACAATTTGTCAAAATAGTCTCTCAACATTTCCTTTATATCCTTATCTCGAACTAAAACCTTCTGATCTTCATCTTTGATACACTTCACTGTACACAAGTCTATGGCCTTTCTTTCCTGCATCCGAGCAATCCTGTATATATCATTTTCGGCATTCTTAGTGTCCGACTTCTCGTACACCTCCTTATAGACCTTAGTTTTAGCTTTCCGAACATATTTCTCAACTTCCTTTTTAGCTATTTTATACATCTCAAATCTCTCCGCATCTCTACTATTCTTCAAATCTCTATAAAAACCCCTCTTGATTTTAATAGCAGCCTTTACTTCTTCGATTCACCATGACGCATCCTTAGATGGTGGAACACCACCCCACGATTCACCAAGTAGATCTCAAACTACCCTCTTGATACAACTAACCATCTTGTTCCATGCTGTGTGAATCATCTACAGACTGTCAATCCGTATGTTGAACTACACGATCTATAAAGGCTTTTTAGTTGCATTCTTTCAGTCGCCATCACTTAATTCTAGGCCTTACCATACATCTAATTTTCATAGGTTCTCTTCTAAATCGAATACCTAGAACTAAAAGTCTATATTGAGTGGTTACACTCTCACCTGGCACTACCTTACAATCGATGCAACAAGCTCTATCTATCATTTTAGTCAGAAAAAGTCTATTTAACTTGCACTCGATCCACTTCTAAAGGTAATAAGATGAGACTCTTTTTTTCTAAACCAAATGTTTGTTAAGATCAAGTTATAGACAAGACAAAATTTGCAATCGAGCTACAAGTTTCGTTCCTCTGTTCAAAACCAAAACCTCCATGGATAGTATTGAACCCACTACGACTAGTACCTACATGTCCATTGAGATCACTACCAATAAATAACCTCTCCACTGGATATTCTTTACACCATCCCGTTTAAATCCTCACAAAATAGACGTTTACCAGTATCATCAAGACCTATATATGATGCATAAGCACTAATAACATTAAGGATTCCCCCACCTAAAATAAGCTTAGCCAGTAAAATCATATCGCCTTTTCTCATAATCTTAACTACATCCTCAAGCAATTGTCGATTTATGATTACGCGTACCCCATTATGATTTTTATCCCTGCCAGTATACCAAAATTTATAACCCAAGGCTTTATGACTCTACCCTTTTCACCTATCCACTTAGTTTTTTGCACACCTATAATACCAACTTTCCTCCTAATCATTATAGAGTGTTTTTCGTCACCCTATTGAGATAAAAATACGCACGCTTGTCAGGCGTATACAGATTCCCCCTGCCTGGGGCATGCTGAGGTTTATTAATTGTGGAGATCCGAAACTCCGGCAACCGCGGATTAAGCTATCGTTAATTATCCCACTCTTGAGAGAGGGAGAACCCCCGATTAACAAGTCAAACAGATCATGCGAAATCAATATGCGGCATGTGTGTATTGTGTTTTGAAGGTATTTTGGATATATCGGGGGCCTCGTAGAGTTTACGTCGGTCCCGCTATCCGGATAGCGGGGTGGGGATCAATGGGGATTTATTTATTCTATTTGTTTTATTCTATTTGTGACAAAAGCAAATAGGCGTATTCATTTCATTTTTTATTTTAATCTATTTGTGACAAAAAAGATTTATTTATTCAAAAGAAACATTTATTTATTTATTTATTTTAGGAAAAGTGTGGGAAAAGAGGGGTGAGAAGCGTCCTAAGGATGCGGACGCCAGCAGGCCACGTGCGCGGCGCACGGCCGCTGGAAACACCAGCGGAAAAGGGAGGCTCAGCTCCTGGGTTGGGAGTTGAACTCTCGAAAGACTTTGGAGTTAAACTTCTAGAAAAAAAAGAAATTTTACTTAGAGTTAAACTCCCAAAATTGATTTTTATATTGAATTCGGAGGAGTTACTCCTAAAACATTTATTTTGGATTTAAATGAGTCAAACTCCTAAAAGATTTTTGAGAAAAAAACCTAAGAAAGAAATCTCTTGAAACTTCAAGATCTAAATCCTGGATCTTGGATGATGAAAGGAGGTCCATTTTCCTCTTCTTTAAGCTTTAGACTTCCCCAAAATGGGTTCTTTTGAGATGGGTTTCCTTCTTACTCCTCTTTTTTGGGGACCTTGAAAAAGAGTGGTGAGATTAAAAATCTCCCCTTTTAGAGATTTGATGGGAGATTTGAACTCTCCTTCAAGAGTTTTATGGTGAATAACTATGTCTTTTTGAAAAAATAAGAGTTAAACTCTTGATTTAATTCAAAAAAAGAAAGAAGCAGGTTTAAAACCTTGAATGAGGCACAGAACTCTAGATTGATATGGAAAGAATTTTGTTGTTTGTTATTCATCATGATGTCTTATATATGCTCTAAATTTTACATATAGCCCATTGGGATTTATAAAATGACACATGTGTATTTTCCCTGCCATGTGATCTTTTCTTTTCACACATAAGCCATAGGCTTTTACAAAATTAGGTTTTTTGCCTATTTTTATTACATTTATTAATGGAAATTGCATTTGGCATGGGGATTGGCCTCTTCATGCTTGGGCTCGCCTTGGGCATGTACATACTTGACATGGGCTTGGGCCCGCTTACTTAGACTTGGGTTCGGACTTGGGCCCACTTGACTTGGATTCGGGCTTAGGCCCAGGCCCACTTTTCGGGCTTTGACTTTGACTGTAGGGTGTAATTTTTGACCCCAACAAAGTGCCCTCATCAATGAATGCACGCTGCGTATATGGATCGTGTGCATGAAATTGATTGATCTTCTTTCATGAAGAGTTTGATTTTCGGGGAATTTGACTTGATCCCTTTTTACGACATGAAGGGAGTATGTCGATACTCACTTTTGTGATATAGCAGTCGATATTTGACTTGGCTCCTTTTGCGACATGAAGGTCGATACTTTCTTTTTGCGACATTGTGGTCGATGTTTGACTTTGCACCGTTTTTGCGACAGGGCGGTCGATACTTAGGCTTCGCTCCGTTTTGCGATATGGCGGTCGATACTTGACTTCATTCCGTTTTATGACATAGCGGTCGATATTTGGCTTTACCTACTATCAGAGGATTTAAGAATTTTGGTCTTAGTTTGGCATCAGCGTCATTACACTGGAATAGTGCCAGGAGAGATTCATCATTTGCCGTTGGGAAATTTAGGATTTTGATTTTGATTTGGCATCAATATCGCTATACGGAAATAGCACCGGAAGCGGCTCATCATTTGCTTTATGAGGACTTGGGGTTTGGTATTGGGCAGTATCAGCACTGCTAACACTGAAGCGTAGTGCCAGGAGCAACTCATCATTTGCCGTCGCCCGTTGGAAACGATGGCTTAGGAAACAGGTTTAGATCCCCGTCACCTAAGGTTTTAAATTTTATGGGCCGTAAGGATCTCATAAAAGCATTTTCTCCTTAGAAGTCGAGAGGATCTCGTAGGTGTCGATTCTCCTTAGAAGTCATGGAGATTCCTAAGTGTGTTTCTCATTTGTGAGTCATAAGAATCTCACGTGAGGATATTCTCCTCACAAGATCGAAGGACTTTGCGAGTGTATTTTCTTCTTTTTTCACGAGTTTGCGTCTTTTTAGGTTTTTTTTACAAACTCGCCGGCAGTCCTGCTGTTTTTACTCACGGAACCCTTTCGAGTTTTCATCCGTGCATGTTTTTGCTTGTGGACATACCGATCTCTTTAAGCCTCGTAGGTGGAGCTTCATCGCCAGTGGGACTTCCGATGTAGTCTTGCTGGTGGGACTTGAGAGAGATGGGGGTCATTTATGCCCATGGATTGTATACGGTTTTACAGGATGTATGACCCAAACCGCAGAACTATTGATCATGGTTTCGGGACTTTAGGATGTTTTAGCTTGTTTGTGCCCGTGGAACGTATACGGTTTTACGGAATGTATGATCCAGACCGTAGGGTAGATGTGTTCAATTCGTCCGCAACTTGGAGCATTCATGCGTAGTATTTCTTGAGATTTGGCCATTGATGGGTGGTATGGACCTTTCTCCCTCGATGCTTATCAGTTAGTAGGATCTTCCGTCGAACACTTTCTCGATAACGTACGGACCTTCTCAATTTGGCTCGAATTTTCTTTTGGCATGCCGATTGGGAATGATCGGTCTTTTGAGGGCCAATTCGCCTTTCTTGAAAGCACGGGAACGGGTCATCTTATCATAAGCACGCGACATTCGGGCTCGGTACAGCTCCAGATTTTGCTGTACTGCGAGTCTCTTTTCATCGAGCGCATCAAGCTCTTTGAACCGAAGGAGAGTGTTTTCCTTCTTTGTCAGACCATGCTGGACAGCCATCCTTAAGCTTGGAACGTCGACCTCGAGGGTGAGGATTACCTCCACTCCGAAGAGCAGCGAGTATGGAGTGGACTCAGTTAGAATGCGATGCGTGATACAATATGCCTACTACGCCTCATAAAGTTTCAGATCCTGTCTCGTTTATTGGCTGAGGCATTTTTCCTCAGAAGCTTGCACAGGATTTTGTTGAAGGCTTCGGCTAATCCATTGGCTCTTGGATTATAGATGGAGAAATATCTCCAGTCTATCTTGTGTTGAGTAGAGAACCTTGAAACTTTGAAGCTCTTGAATGAAGGCCCGTTATCAGATATGATTCTTCTTGGCGTACCGAAACGGTATATAACATTATGCCAGAATGTCAGAATATTTTCTGTCTTTAACTTCTTTCAGCGGGACAGCTTCAGCCCATCTGGAGAAGTAGTCCGTTGTGGCTAATATGAACCGGTGGCCTTTGGATGGTGGAGGATCAATCGGGCCAACTATGTCGATACCCCAAATTTCGAAAGCCCAAGACCCCACGGTTGGATGCAGCGGATTGGGATACTTGTGAATGAAGTCACCGTGAACTTGGCAGAGATGACATTTCTTCACATGTTATCCGCAGTCCCTTATCATGGTAGGCTAGTAATATCCAAACCGTTTGATTTAAAATAGCATTTTAGGGCCGGATTGGTGAGCTCCGCAGATGTCCGAGTGAATCTTTCATGATTTTTCGGGGTCGGCCGGGGACAGACAACTGAGCCAAACACGTATTGGAGAGCTCTCTTTTTCAACCGAACCCCGCAGATTTTTCTTCGGACGGCTTGCCATATCGGAAGTACTCTATGAAGGGTTCTCTCCAATCGGGCTCGTCTTGAATGATCAGAGTTTCTTCGGCAGGATCGTCCTCTTATTCTATGCTTTCTTCTTCTCGTAAAGAGGCTGAAGATAGAATTTGCCGGCTTCTGACCGTGATAAGGATTTCATCCATCTCGGGATCAGCCAGCTCTTTGGCTAAGCGAGCGAGTACGTCGGCTTTTCCGTTCTACGCCTTAGGAACTCTAATTAGTTCAATGTGGGTGAACTGTTTCATGAGTTCCACCACCCGGCTTCTGTATCGAGCTAATTCGGGCTTATATATCTTGTAATCGCCGCTCGCTTAGTTGACGACAAGCTGAGAATCACCGTAAACCCATAGCTGAAGGACCTTCATTTCGATGGCGAGCTCCAAACTGGCTATCAGAGCTTCATACTCAGGCTCGTTGTTCATATGAGACTCGGTAAGAGCGAAAGAATGTCGTAGAGTCCCTCCCGATGGCGTGATGAACACCAATCTTATCCCAGCTTTTATCTACGGGATGCTTGATTTGCTGGAGGTCCTTATTGATAAAGCTCCATCAAAGTAAACCTCCCAGCATAGCTCATCATCTCCGAGGTGCAGCACTTGTTCGTCGGGTAACTCGCAATCTAGCGGTGACCCTTCAGGTATGAGATTAGCAGCTAGGAAGTCGGGAAGGGCTTGCCCTTTTACTGCTTTCTGAGGAGTATAGACTATGTTAAACTCAAGCAGTATGACAATCCATCTGGCCATTCTACCAGTTAGACCCGCCTTGGTCATCAAATATTTCAGTGGGTCGATCTTGGAGATCGGCATAACCCGGTGAGCAAGCAGATAACGCATCAACTTCTTTATGGAAAATATCAAAGATAAACATTGCTTTTCGATCGGGGAGTATTTATGCTCCATCCCAACTAATGTTCGGCTGAGATAGTAGAGGGTATTTTCTTTTCCCTCCTCGTTATTTTGGGAGAGGAGGGCGTCGAGTGATTCATCCAGTGCGGCGGTGAAGAGGATCAACGGTTTATTCGGAATGTGAGCAGTAAACACTGGAGGGTGCAACAGGTACTGGTTGATACTTTCGAATGCTTCTTGACATTCGGCGTCCCAGACAAAAAGAGCCCCTTTCTTCATGAGCTTTAGAAAAGGTCGACATCTCCCTAACAGGTTTGAGATGAACCTTCTTATTCACCCTCCGCAAAACCCCAAGTGGTACCAGTCTCACTTCACGGAAGTCAATATGAAAAAAGCCCAGTACACTCTACACACAGCTGCGGTCACATTCAAGGATGAAGACCTGCTACTGGGGACAGCTGAGTACAACCGGCCGCTTTACATGATAGGGTACAGCGACGAAGACCGAATTAATCGTATATTGATTGATCCGGGGTTCTCGATGAACATCATGAACTTGCGGACTCTGAAGAGTTTGTCAATGGACGTTCGACACCTGTCAAGGAAAAGGATGGTCATCTAAGGATTCAATCAAAACTGCCAGCAAGTTCTGTGATCATGGCCCTGCCAATCAAATTTGGGGATTTGCAAACCGAAGCTAAAATATATGTGATCGACGCCGACACGTCTTATAAGATTCACCTGGGACGTCCGTGGCTCCACGATTACGGTATCATTTCGTCAACTTTCCATCAATGCATGAAGCATACCAAAAATGGCGAAGAAATACGCATTGATGGAGACATACAGCCGTTTAATGTGCATGAAGTCTGATATGAAAATTCTCGGTATTTTGTGAACCTCAAAATGCTGAGCCACAACTAACCAAAGGCAAAACGACCCTGAAACTCAAAAGCAAATCCGAGCCGGCGGTTAAAAACCCAAAATGCGCCCTCGTTTCGGCAGTGATACTAACGAGTCTGACACTGGAAGTTCGTCCTTCCGTAAAAACCGCTCTCATCTTGATAGCGGTACGAAAAAGTCTGATAACGAAGGCTCATCCGGCAGCAAAATTCGCCCTCATTTAGACAACAATACTGAAGAGTCGAAGGAAGAGGACATGTCTTGCAACAACTATGCAGATTGGGCTCTCATGCAAAAAAGCAAAGCCAAGAGAAACTTTTGAAGTTACAGAAGGGTACCTAAACATCACGAGGGTGCCGGAGCAGATGTGCAAAGAGCTTGATGCGTTGTCAGTCTCCACCGTGGACCAGCTGAAGACCTACGTTTCCAGAAGAAAAAGTGGACAGAATGGCATCCTGTTTTATGGGTCAAAACTTATTGTGCACTCGGGCGATTTTTCTGTCACGTGCATTTCCTATGAAAGAAGCATAAGAGTCGTCCTAAACCCTAGATGTTATGCACCCGAGATGCGAGAATATTTTAAAAAGTGCGGATGTCGGCTATATCAAACGGACTCCGAAGTGAAGTTTTATGAGGGGCTATGGCATCCGCCTCAGGTCCGAACACTCATCGATGGACGGGTCCTAGATAGATGGGGTATAGGTTTCATTTGACCTGATGTCAAAGCATGCTACATGATCCATGTGGGTGAAACCAGCGAAAAGCCAAATGATAACGACGAGCTAGCCGAGCCAGAAGAATCCCCTCGAAAGCTCGAAGATGGCAGACAAGCAACATTCGATGGGTTAACCGAGATTGATTTAGGAACGTCCGATAATTCAAGGCCGATCTACATCAGCTCACTCTTGTCTGAGGAAATGAAAGAGCAAATAATCATTCTGCTGCGCGAGTTCGTCGACTGCTTCGAATGGACGTATAAAGAAATGCCTGGCCACTCCCTCGAGGTGGCCATGCATAAACTGGCTATTTCTCCTATTCTCCTAATGCTAAGCCAGTCAAACAAACTCCTCGAAAAATAAAAAGGGAGTTGGAATAAAAAGTCATCGAGGCATATTCCTATCTCAATAGGGTAACGAAAAACACTCTATAGATTCTTGCACATCCGATAGGAAGCTGGGGTTTATTGATTGTGGGGATCCGAATCTCCGGCAGCCACGGAATAAGCTGCTGTTAATTACCCCTCGTTCTTGGGAGAGAGAGAACCTCCGATTAACAGGTCAAACAGGTCATACGAACTCAATATGCAGCATGTGTATGTTGTGTTTTGAAAGTGTTTTGGACGTATCGGAGAACTCGCAGAGTTTACGGGGATCCCGCTATCGGAAGAAGTGTTGTGGAACACGCCTTTTTGAAAACAAAAGAGAATGGGCATGATCATTTCATTTTTTTATTTTATTCTATTTGTGACAAAAAGGATTTATCTATTCAAAAAAAATATTTTTTTATTTTTATTTTTATTTAAATTTTTTAGGAAAAGTGTAGGAAAAGATAGTGAGGAGCGTCCTAAGGACACGTGCACGGCACGTGGTCTACTAGCGCCAGCGGGACACGTGCGCGGCTTGTTGCCGCTGGGAGTTAGCGGACCACATGCCGCTGCCAGCGGACCAAGTGAGCGGCATGCAGCCGCTGCGCGCAGTGGGACAAGTGCCCACTGGAAACACCAACGGAAAAAGGGGCTTAGCCCCTGAGATGGGAGTTGAACTCCCAAACGACTTTGGAGTTAAACGTCTAGAAAAAGAGATTTTACTTGTAGTTAAACTCCCAAAAAGGATTTTTATTTTGAATTCGGAGGAGTTAGACTCATAAAACATTTATTTTGGATTTAGAGGAGTCAAACTCCCAAAAGATTTTTGAGAAGAAAACTAAAGAAAGAGATCTCTTGAAACTTCAAGATCTAAATCTTGGATTTTGGAGATGAAAGGAGGCCCCTTTTCCTCTTCTTCAAACCTTATACTTTCCTAAAATGGGTTCTCTTCTCTTCTTTTTTGGGATCTTAAAGAAAAAGGTGGTGAGATTGAAAATCTCCTATTTTAGAGATTTGATGGGAGATTTGAACTACTCTTCAAAGATTTTATGGTGAAAACTATTTCTTTTTGAGAAAAGAAGTGTTAAAACCCTTGATTTAATTTAAAAAGAGAAAGAAAAAGATTTAAAACCTTGAAGAAGGCATAGAACCATATATTGATATGAGAAGAATCTTGTTATTTGTTATTCATCATGATGCCCTATATAAGCTTTACATTTTACATATAGCCCCTTGGGCTTTATAAATGGCACGCGTGCCTTTCCCCTGCCATGTGTGCTCTTTTCTTTTTGCACATAAGTCCTAAGCTTTTACAAAATTGGCTTTCTTGACTATTTTTATTACATTTATTAATGAAAATTGCATTTGGCATTGGGGGCTGGCCTTTTCATGTTTGGGCTCGACTTGGGCATGGGCCCACTTGACTTGGGCTTAGGCCCGCTTGTTTGGACTTGGGTTCGGGATTGGGCCCACTTGATTTAGATCCAGGCTTGGGCCCGGGCCTACTTTTCGAGCCTTAACTTTGATTGTGGGGTGTAATTTTTTACCCCAACAATCATCACATCCACTAATTTTGTTAATCAACCAGTAAGGGAACCTATAATCCAAGAAACTAGAAAGATCCTATGCAACCCTTACTTATTTGTCACTACACCGAGGTCCAACGTAGAACGCCGCTTCCAGACGACGACCCAGAAGCCCTTGTATACTTAACACTACATCCGGGGACCGATATAGCGCGTCGCTAAGTAGGGGACGCCCCAATGATATTCTTATTATAGTTCATGTCATAGAATGTGACAAAGTTTTACGTTGGCCGTTGTTGGGGTAAAAAATTACAACCCATGGCCGAAATCAAAATTCTAAAATAAGGTCATCGAGGCCTAAAAAGTGGGTTTACGCCCGAATCCAAGTCAAGTGGGCCCAAGCCCGGCCCAAGCTCAAGCATAGAGGTCGGCCACATGCCAAGAAAAGAATTAAAATGTAGTAAGTATATGTAATAAGTAGAAATAATGTAAGAAAAATAGGCAAAAAATCAATTTTGTAAATCCCAAGAGCTTAAATGCAGATGTGTAAAAGTATTTAAACCCACCATATGAAGAAATGAACAAGTTATTCCCTTCCCATAAAATCTTTCTAGGATTTTGAGCCTCCACAAAAGAGACAAGTCTTTTTCTTCCTCAAAGAAAGAGCTCCAAAAGGAAATAGTTCCTTTTAGATCTCTTTCATTTCCTTCATCTCTTTCTTTCTCAATACAACCCATCAAAAAAGAACCTATCTCTTTTGGAAAACTAAATCTCAGAACCTGTCACGCCCCGCTTCCCAGAGTACACTAAGGTAGGCACGTGACATAGCCAACCATACTACATGTGGATAGGAATTATCCTTCCACAGTCACATTACGGCTGTAGAGATATCAAGAACAATAATAAAACTATCTAGCACATGTTCATAAGCCAAAATAAAATGAGTCAAGAATAAATAATGCGGAAGCAAGAGATCCAATACAAGAATAACTGGAATGTACGTCCCATAATGCGGGCCCACATCAGGAATAAAATACTACCGAAAGTAAAAGACTAACTACTAATGAGTCCTCACTGCTCAGCCTGCTGACTGAAGTACTCCAGCTCGGACTGCAGCAAGGGTACGGAATCTGGGCCATGCAAAATCCAGACGTCAGCACGTCATGTCATCAAGCAATAAAATATAAACAGGATAACAAGACATGCAAGTATAATCATAAATGGTAAAGCAGGTGTAACAGCAATATAAATCAGGGCAGTGAAAGGTAGTGTGCAGTGAGTAATCCAAACTGGTCTATTGGGTTAACTACTCTCAAGTATTTGAAATCAATTTGATGAATCATCGATGTAACTCAATAGTATCTCGTGCGTGCCCGGGATCACGGTGAAGATTCTCAGGCTGAAACCGAGACATGCCGCTAGACACTAAAGGAAAAGGGGTAATGATGAATGATGTCCATGGCATCATCCCAAGGCTGGCCTAGCCTGTAAAAGGTAGTGGATAACGATGGATGATATCAGCGGCATCATCCCAAGGCTGGCCCAGCCTCTAAAACTGATCGGTAAAGGTAACGAACTGTCGAGTTACAATTCAGGTTTCATCATTGATTTCCCCATACCCCCAGGTTGTGTATTCAAGCCAAGTATTTAAATAATCTGGAGCTAATGCCAAAACAGGATCAGGCAGGTACAGGTTTCTCTGGATAGACAACAGGAACGGTCCGTAAGGACAACATATCAGGTTTGTTGGCATTAGACACAAGATCAGGTAACAGGTAATACCATGGTACATCAGGTCAAGCCAGGTAATGTATAAAGGTGTCATGTCATGTCAAGAGGTGCACGGTACAATGTCGGGTCGGGTAGTAGGTGTAAAAAGTCATGTCAGGGTGTACAAGATATCATGTGGGTGCTCAATCAACTAGCATAAGCATGTGTATACAAAATAAGCATGGGTACTAATAGCACAATAAACTGAAACATGTAATATGATATGCAAATAGGTACAGATTAAACTATATGGATGTACGGTTATCGATTAGAGTCGGGGTTATGGTTCCAACATTAAGTATCTTACACTTAAATGAATATGGAATATTAAAATCACATTAACATGTATTAAATGGCCTAGGGATACAATTATATATAAAAACAGGTTAGATGGATGCAAACGGGTGTTGAACAGTTATACACTATTTAAAGGGTACTATGGCTATGCGACCAAGAACTATGTTATAAATATAGGCATGGGCATACAATATTGTAATCTAACATGCAACAAGTTATAATTCAAGATCCGAAACTAATATGATATACGGAACATCGTAAAAGAAAAATGGAACAGGCGGTGCTATAAGTGATCTACAGTTTTACTGTGCGTTTTAATAGGTATAAAATATTATAGATAACATGAAGCAAGTTTTCACTTGCCACGACGGATCGCGAAGCGGTATACGGAACGTCACGCGTCGACGGGAAAAGTCACGACGCGCGCACGGTACACGGAATGAGTCCAAATAACGAACAGTGGGATCACACGGGTCAGATATCCTCGCTGGGTTGTCGGGATCGTAGACGGCACGGCCGGATTTCGGCGATCACAGAAAACAGTGAATAATAAAGAAGAGAAGAATGCGTAAAAGAAACAAGTAGAGAAGAAGGGAAAGAAAAGAAGAGTAATGAGAATAAGATTGCTTACTAGGTTGCAGAGGGATGTGCTAGCGGTGGCGGCGAGACCAACGGCGGGGAAAGGCACCGATCAAGGGTTTTGAAGAGCTAGGGTTTGGTTAGGGTTTGGGCTCGGGTTTGAAGTTGTTGGGGTTTTATGTGCAGGATTTTGGGTGCTGGAGGGAGAGCAGAGGAAAGGGAGGAGATGGCGATGGCGGCGGGAAATGGTCGGCGACGTGAGAATGTGGTGGTGGTGGAGAAAGGTGCTCGGGTTTCTTGGTTGCAGTGGGTTCGTTCGAGGGAGAAAGAAGGAGAAGGAGGTGATGGAGATGAGGGTGACGAGGAGGCGAGAAGGATGTCGACGAGGGCTGAGGAGCGGGGGAAAATAGGGTTAAGGTTTCCTTTGGTGGGTTCTCGTGGCTAGGGTGCATGGGTGTTTATAAAAGGAAGAAGAAGAAATAAAAGAAGGAGGTGACGGGATCGCAAGAGCGGTGACGGGAGTCGAGGAGTATACAGTATTCACGAGAGGTAAGAGAGAGCTGCGGCGGAGGAGAGAGAAAAAGGAACGGGATACAAAATATTTCAGAATTGCGTCCGAATCGGGTACAAAAATTTGGATTTGAAATATGAAAATTATTAGCAAGTTTCAAAAATTAAAATGAAGGATTTTGTAACAGAAATGCATACCCCCAAGAACGGACGCACGTACGTGCACGTAGCCATCCAAACGTGTCTGTTTCACTGAACGGGACGAGCACACGATGCAAGGACGCTACCACAGGGTTAGGGGTACCATGCAGGTCATGTCATGTATTTTTAAATTATTTTAAGTAACTTAAATTGTTATATGCAAAATATGTAATGTTAGGGTAATCTATAATTAGGAAACAACAAGCTCAAGCAAGCGGGTCGAATATAAAGTAAACTACCATTCGCATCCAAACACGGTAAATGAAATAAACACCACAAACAACACATACGGCAACAGAAATTGGTATAACTGAACTCGGTTGTTACATTATACTCAACTACAAAAAGAATTTCGTCCTCGAAATTCCAAGAACACAAAAAGGACAAACGACCAACTACAAGAAAAGATGGGGAAACTTCTGCCGGATTTCATCTTCTCGTTCCCAAGTTGACTCTCCGTGTGAGCGATTACCCCAAGAAACAACTACAAGAAAAAATGGAATCGAAAGAATTGGTTTTCAAGTTAACCGTATAAAGTTCCGTTACACATTTTATGATCTCGAACTTGAAACTTAATTGTTGCATCTAATTATTTATACCTAGTAATCACCTGTAAATGTTAGACCACATGATCACATTTGTTCATAGCCGTGATACCCCTTTTATCCAGTTTTTAACCTATCGGACATCCATGTGTATCTTTAACCAGTTAGTTGCAATTGCATCCATATTATACATGTCGTCGCATCCCTAGATTACTCTATACTTATTAATCTGGGTTTTATCATTTACATCTATCATACTGTATTCATATAATGCTGACACCATCTCTTAAACACAACTGATAACCGTACGACTAATTAGTTAAATCTGCATTTATTGCTCAACCTGTTACATGTAGTGTGTGGTTGATAACCTTGCTTGATTATTTATAACCATGATTATGCTAGCTGATTATGAGTACCCACATGTTATCTTTTACGCCCTGGCATGACTTGCTACATACATATTGATTGACCCGACACGGTACTGTACACTACTTGACCTGACCTGATATACCATGGCTTGACCCGTTACCCGATCTTGTGTCTAATGCCAATAAACCTGACATGTAGTCCTCACGGACCGTTCCTGTTGTCTATCCAGACTAACCTGCTCTTACCTGATCCTGTGTTGGCATTAGTTCTGGATTACGGAATACCTGACTTGACACATATAACTTGGGGGCATGGGAAAATCAATAATGATGAAATCCCGACTTGTAACTCGACAGTTGCTCGCTTATACTGATCAGTTTTAGAGGCTAGGCCCGCCTCGTGACGATGATGCTGACATCGTTGGTCTGTATCCTTTTCCTGTTAGTGCCTAGCGGCACGTCTCGGTTTCAGCCCGAGAGTCTTAGACCGTGGTCCCGGGCATGCACGGGATACTATTGAGTTACATCGATGATTTATCAAATTGATTTCAAAGACTTTAGAGTAGATAACCCAATAGACCAGTTTAGTTTACTCACCGCACACTACCCTTCACTGCCCTGATTTATATTACTGTTACACATACTTTATCACTCATGATTATATTTGCATTGCTTGTTACCCTGTTTGCACTTTATTATTTGATGACATGACGTGCTGACGTCTGGGTTTTGCATGGCCCAGATTCCGTACCTTTGCTGCAGTCCGAGCAGGAGTACTTCAGCCAGCAGGCTGAGCAGTGAGGTTTCTGTATTAGTTAGTTCTTTTATTTTCTGCATTTTATTCCTGATGTGAGCCCGCATTATGGGACATACATTCCAGTTATTTTGTATTGGATCTTTTGCTTCCGCACTTTTATTATTCTTGACTCGTGTTATCTTGGCATATGGACATGTATTAGATAGTTATATTTTGTTCTTGATATCTCTACAGCCGTAATGTGACTGTGGATGGTACTTCCTACCTACAGGTAGCATGGTTGGCTATGTCACGTGCCCAATTTAGCGTACTCTGGGAAGCGGGGCGTGAGTGAACATGGAAAGTGCCGAGAAAATCCATTCCCAAGACGACTTCATAGCTGCCCGTATCAATCACCAAGAAATCTGAAAAAGCTCCCGTCCGCAAACAACAACTGCACAATCTTTACACTCTCTACTAAATATGATTTTCCCATTCTCAGTGTGTATGTCCCAGAAACTAGATAGGATCGTGCAGGTAATCGAGTGTGTAGCTATAAACTTAGACGACATAAAACAATGAGATGCACCAGAATCAAATAACGCTAATGCGGGAAAACCATGATCAAGTAGAATACCTGAAACAACTTCCCCCGAAGCCTTGGCTTCCTCGGCCGTCAGGGTAAATGCTCGAGCTTGATTGGGTCCCTGAGTTAGATGCTTCTGTCCTTGAAACGGTTTCTGCGGTGGCTTCTGAAGATCATCCTTTGTACGAAGCTTTGACGGACAAGAGTTAATAGTATGATCCGCCGATCCACAAACTAAACAAAGCCCTTGCCTCCTTCGATAGTCTCTTTGCACATGTCCGGGTAAATGGCAGTAGTTACAAATCACGCTCTTTCTCTGATCAACGACAACAGGCTTCTTCATAGGTGTTACACCACGACGGTTCACTGAAATACCTCTGTGTCCATATGCTCGGTTCGGTGCAAAAGCCGGCTTCCGTACTGTGATTGTTGTCTGCTGTGAACTCCCAGTCTTCCCAGATAAGCTCTGTTGTTCACGGGCCGCCGCAAATACCTGTGAGAAAGTGGTCAAACCCAGGGAGACAATCTGCCTCTGGATGTCCACATCCAAACTGCGCATAAAACTCCTTGCCCTATCAACATCATTGGCAACTAAAGGTCCAGCGAACCTACTGAGCCGCGTCCACTCAGCTGCATGTACATCTACAGGTGCACCATTCTGTCTTAGACTGATGAACTTCTCTTCCATTTCCTTCCGTGCAGTCCGCGGGAAGAACTTCTCCAGGAAACTCTTTGAAAAATCCGTGCACATGATCGGCTTGGGCAAGCGGGTCTCTTCCACAAGCCACCATTCACGGGCGTAATCCACCAACTAGATGCGTACCACATCCACTCTCTTATCTTCGGGGATCTGCGCCGTAATGAGTAAATTCTCCGTGTCAACCAGCCACTGCCCCGATGGCAACGGTTCCTCCAAACCAGTAAAGACAGACAGACCCAGCCTTCTGAAATCCGCTACGGTTCCCAAACGATCCACTGGTCTGGCAACAATATTGTTCACGGACTGCCGAACAGTCCGTAAACCTTCCTGTAAGGAGTCAGCTTGCTGCTGGTTCAGCTCGATCTGCCGCCTTTGGTTCTCCAACATCCCACGTATCACTCCAAGCATAGCGGTTTCGTCAACACGCCTTTGGTGCGTCTTCGAATTCTTATCTGCCATGTTCCTGAAATCAAAGCACCAAAGGATTAGCATGATAACAGATTCAAAATGTAGATCAAGGCTAGAACTCCAAATTACTTAAATAGAGTACTGCATTGTAACCATGCAGCGGTATCATAGCTACAATTACGTAACTCCACCCAAATCGCCTAAGTTCTAGAGATAACCAAGGAATCGGGTTTCGAGTCGATATGCAAAGGAGATTTGCATATCGTAAAAGTATAATCAGGAGGAGGTTAAGATTCAAGAACGGTAAAACGGCAAGGTGGCAGGACATGTTTTCTAATCACGAGTATTCTGATTCGTGTATTGGGTCCAATACCCAACTACAAAAAGAATCAACCCGATTAACCTATAACCTATGGCTCTGATACCAAAAGAATCATGCCACGCCCCGCTTCCCAGAGTATGCTAAGGTAGGTACGTGACATAGCCAACCATGCTACCTGTGGATAGGAATTATCCTTCCACAGTCACATTACGGCTGTAGAGATATCAAGAACAATAATAAAACTATCTAGCACATGTCCATAAGCCAAAATAAAATAAGTCAAGAATAAATAATGCGGAATCAAGAGATCCAGAGATCCAAAACAAGAATAACTGGAATGTACGTCCCATAATGCGGGCCCACATCAGGAATAAAATACTACCGAAAGTAAAAGACTAACTACTAATGAGTCCTCACTGCTCAACCTGCTGACTGAAGTACTCCAGCTCGGACTGCAGCAAGGGTACGGAATCTGGGCCATGCAAAACCCAGACGTCAGCGCGTCATGTCATCAAGCAATAAAATATAAACAGGGTAACAAGACATGCAAGTATAATCATAAATGGTAAAGCAGGTGTAACAGCAATATAAATCAGGGCAGTGAAAGGTAGTGTGCAGTGAGTAATCTAAACTGGTCTATTGGGTTAACTACTCTCAAGTCTTTGAAATCAATTTGATGAATCATCGATGTAACTCAATAGTATCCCGTGCATGCCCGGGATCACGGTGAAGATTCTCGGACTGAAACCGAGACATGCCGCTAGGCACTAAAGGAAAAGGGGTAATGATGAATGATGTCCATGGCATCATCCCAAGGCTGGCTTGGCCTCTAAAAGGTAGTGGATAACGATGGATGATGTCAGCGGCATCATCCCAAGCCCAGCCTCTAAAACTGATCGGTAAAGGTAACGAACTGTCGAGTTACAAGTCAGGTTTCATCATTGATTTCCCCATACCTCCAGGTTGTGTATTCAAGTCAAGTATTTAAATAATCTGGAGTTAATGCCAATACAGGATCAGGCAGGTACAGGTTTCTCTGGATAAACAATAGGAACGGTCCGTAAGGACAACATATCAGGTTTGTTGGCATTAGACACAAGATCAGCTAACAGGTAATACCATGGTACATCAGGTCAAGCCAGGTAATATATAAAGGTGTCATATCATGTCAAGAGGTGCACGGTACAATGTCGGGTCGGGTAGTAGGTGTAAAAAGTCATGTCAGGGTGTACAAGATATCATGTGGGTGCTCAATCAACTAGCATAAGCATGTGTATACAAAATAAGCATGGGTACTAATAGCACAATAAACTGAAACATGTAATATGATATGCAAATAGGTACAGATTAAACTATATGGATGTACGGTTATCGATTAGAGTCGGGGTTATGGTTCCAACATTAAGTATCTTACACTTAAATGAATATGGAATATTAAAATCACATTAACATGTATTAAATGGCCTAGGGATGCAATTATATATAAAACAGGTTAGATGGATGCAAACGGGTGTTGAACAGTTATACACTATTTAAAGGGTACTATGGCTATGCGACCAAGAACTATGTTACATATATAGGCATGGGCATACAATATTATAATCTAACATGCAACAAGGTATAATTCAAGATTCGAAACTAATATGATATACGGAACATCGTAAAGGAAAAATGGAACAGGCGGCGCTATAAGTGATCTACAGTTTTACTGTGCGGTTTAATAGGTATAAAATATTATAGATAGCATGTAGCAAGTTTTCACTTGCCTCGACGGATCGCGAAGCGGTATACGGAACGTCACGTGTCGGCGGGAAAAGTCGCGACGCGCGCACGGTACAAGGAATGAGTCCAAATAACGAACAGTGGGATCACACGGGTCAGATATCCTCGCTGGGTTTTCGGGATCGTCGACGGCACGGCCGGATTCCGGCAATCACAGAAAACAGTAAATAATAAAGAAGAGAAGAATGCGTAAAAGAAACAAGTAGAGAAGAAGGGAAAGAAAAGAAAAGTAATGAGAATAAGATTGCTTACTGGGTTGCAGAGGGGTGTGCTAGCGGTGGCGGCGAGACCAACGGCGGTGAGGGGCGCCGGTGAAGGGTTTTGAAAAGCTAAGGTTTGGTTAGGGTTTGGGCTCGGGTTTGAAGTTGTTGGGGTTTTATGTGCAGGGTTTTGGGTGCTGGAGGGAGAGCAGAGGAGAGAGAGGAGATGGCGATGGCGGCGGGAGATGGTCGGCGACGTGAGAAGGTGGTGGTGGTGGAGAAAGGTGCTTGGGTTTCTTGGTTGCAGTGGGTTCGTTCGAGGGAGAAAGAAGGAGAAGGAGGTGATGTCGACGAGGGTGATGTCGACGAGGGCTGAGGAGCGGGGGAAAAATAGGGTTAGGGTTTCCTCTGGTGGGTTCTCGTGGCGAGGGTGCATGGGTGTTTATAAAAGGAAGAAGAAGAAATAGAAGAAGGGAGGTGACGGGATCGCAAGGGCGGTGACGGGAGTCGAAGAGTGTACAGTATTCGCGAGAGGTGAGAGTGAGCGCGAGAGGAGAGAGAAAGAGAAGAGAGAGAGCTGCGGCGGAGGAGAGAGAAAGAGGAAGGGAAAGAAGAAAGAGGGATCTGTGGGGCCCAACGAAAATAAACAAGGATTCTGATTGGTTGAGTAAAATAAAAGAGAGAGAGAAGAAAGAGAGATTTTGTGGGGAGAGAGACGTGAGTCCCAGTGAATTAAAATGAAGGTTTCTGATTGGTTGAAAGATTTCGATTGTTAAAAAAATTATTCATTAGTTGTAAAAGAAATCTGGGCTGTTAAGAAATCTTTAATGAATTAAAGAAATTTAAGAAGAATTAAAGAAATTTAAGAATAATTAAAATTTGGCGGGATACAAAATATTTCAGAATTGCGCCCGGGTCGGGTCCAAAAATTTGGATTTGAAATATGAAAATTATTAGCAAGTTCCAAAAATTAAAATGAAGGATTTTGTAACAGAAATGTATACCCCCAAGAACGGACGCACGTACGTGCGCGTAGCCATCCAAACGTGTCCGTTTCACTGAACGGAACGAGAACACGATGCAAGGACACTACCACAGGGTTAGGGATACCATGCAGGTCATGTCATGTATTTTTAAATTATTTTAAGTAACTTAAATTGTTATATGCAAAATATGTAATGTTAGAGTAATCTATAATTAGGAAACAACAAGCTCAAGCAAGCGGGTCGAATATAAAGTAAACTACCATTCGCATCCAAACACGGTAAATGAAATAAACACCACAAACAACACATACGGCAACCGAAATTGATATAACTGAACTCGGTTGTTACAGAACCCAAGATCCAAGATTAAAAAAAAACAAGTAAAGAAGCAACCTTTCTTCATCAAGATTGAAAAACAAAGGAGGACTCTTGGTGGCTTTCATCCCGAGCTAGCATTTTTGGACATGTACATTCAATGAAACCTCTAGGCTTTCATCATTTGACCCCGGATCTCTTGTGAGATCCATGGGAACATGGGTCATAACCCATGTTCCTCCCCTAAATCTTGAACATGGGGCAAACATGTGTTCGTCCTCAGAGCCCCCACCGGGTTCCCTGTTTCGGGACCCTTCCCGGGTCCCCAACTTCGGAACCCCCAAATTGGGGTTTCCACCTCTGAAATCCCCAAGGGGTTCTCTTCGGGAACACCCAATAGGAGGCTCCCGATTTCGGGACCCCCCTCAAGGGCCTCCTTCGCGTTCGGGACCCCTGGGCCCCTTGTTTCGGGAGGGGTTCCCGACCCCTTCGGGAGGTCATCCTAACTCGGGTGACCATATCTCACTTTTCTCTTCCTTTTTACTTTTCGAAAGTTTTTCGACACACTCAAAACACTTTTCTTCAAAAATATTTCTAGCGGCCCCCCCGTAAACTCTGTGAAACTCCTGATATACTCGAAACATCCTCAAAATTATTTTCAAAACACAATACGTGCATATTGCACATCGAGTTCGCATGACCTGTACAACCCGTTAATCGGAGGTTCTCTCGCCTCAAAGCGAGGGATAATAACAGCAGTTTTGTCCGCGGCTACCGGAGATTGGAATCCTCACGATCAATAAACCATGTCTATCTGAAACAGGGGGAATCTGGACATACCTAACAAGCAAGTGCATCATGTCTCAATAGGATGACGAAAAATACTCTACGGCTGTCATATGCCTACCACAACTCTCACCCTTTCTCATCCGAAGTTGGAACCGGCAATGATGGGTTTTTTCCTTATACCCTTCGTTCACTAAAATTTTAGTAAGCATTTGATGTATTGTCCTTATAAAGGACGTAGGCGAGCAAAATTCATAAGAGCCATTGGGATCTCCAAGGTCTACGACTCCTCCCTTATTTCTTATGCAATAACTTATTTTTTTAATATCTAAGGTTTCTTAGACTCATCGTTGTTTTATTTTTCTTGTTTATTAAGATATTAATATGTTTGATTTTTATTAATGTTTAGATTTATGTGATTGTTTTGAATCCTCCATTCTCGAAAGTCTATATCACACAATTGAAAACAATTAGACCATCTTATAGTCTTAGTTTACTTCTTATTATAATTTCTTAATTTTAGTTCTTTTCATGATTTCTTGAATCAATTTTGGTGAGGGTGATTTTCTATGGCAATTTTCTATTACGTGTTTGGTTCAAATATGCGCTTTTGGAACGAATGTTGTTGCCATGCTAATTGAGAGTAGAATTTTTCTTGTATTTTTTCTTTATTTATATTGACGTATGGATGGTTATATTGATTCTTGAACGACTAGAGGAAAAATTGATGTTTTGCATTAAATCATCGTCAAGATATGTTACTCGGTTTAGAATGATCCTTTGATTGGCTTCATATTTCTTCTTTTTTATTGCAAGACACCTTGGCCAAAAAAGGTAATGAAAAATGTTTTTGTTATGAAAAAGATGAAAAGATTAAAATGGTTACTTTAATCTTTTATTGAATTGAATGGTTGTATGCATATGTGTGAAAGGAAAGTATAATTATTTGGAGGCAGAATTATAGAATTTGTTGAGTAACAAGTTGTTGAATTTTGAGGGGCACCAAGTCGATAACATACTAGAACTTAGATCTAGGACTGTGCAAAAAATAGACGCTACCGACAAAACCGACGGCACCGAATTCCAAAACCGTTTGATTTGAGTCGATTGTCAAATTGAATCATGCTGGGTCGATTCTGAAATTTACAACTGATCGGTTGGTCCATCGGTCAGCGTCTGGTCTTTGAGAATTTTAAACTCGTCCAAAGCCGCATTGACCAACATTTATAATATATATTAACATATACCTTAACCATAATCTAAATTAAATTCTCTTGCTCGGCTCAAATTCAACCGTGCTACCTAAAAACCTTAGTTTTTAACCTTCTCTATACCCTTAAATTTCTAACTCTTTCACTACAACATCGGCGCATATCTATCATACTACTTACGTCTCTCTTTTTCTCTAATCTTTAACCTCGTCAAATTTCTATTTCTCGAATCCCGAATAATCGAATCCAATTGTTTATTCAATAATATAAGGATTTTCCACTAATTTGTATGGAGATTATTCATCTATATAGGGATTGTTCTAATAATCTAATTTGATTACTTTTCCAGAGAATTGTTATTAATTTAACCAGGTTTTTGTAAGGCCCAGCTCGGCCTATCTCAACCAACTTCCGAATCAAATCACTATTGATACGGTTTATAGATGTTTATAGGGCACATCAGTATTTTTCGGTTGCATTTCTAAGCCTGGTCGATTTTCTTCAATTCTGTTTATTTAAGCAAAAAATAACCCTGCCTTATTGTTGCTCAATCCTATTTTAGATCTGATTTTTTATGCAATTCCATTTAGTCTTTTCTATGCCGCTTTTTAACCAGGTGAAAAGGAAATTAGACATGTCTACTATTTATTGCATTATTTGAGTGATTGGCTAAGATGAATCAAATTTGGTGTGCTTTTCAATCATGGTAAGGTTTGTTTAGTTTATTTATTCTAGATATGTTATTCTTAGTTCCGTTTAATGTTTAAGAATGGATTGTTGCACGTCTCGAATATATTTCTATAAGGAATATGGTCACAATTTAAATACATCTGGCTTTAGGATTAATTATAAGCGACTAAACCCACATTATAAGGACATGCTTGATGTCTAAAATAATAAGCTTCAGGTTGGACACATTATTTTTTTCATCTTAACCTGCATCTTTCATATTACAAGCACTGGCTTCTTGACATGACGATCTACTCCTTTCTCCTGTCATTCTTTCTCTAATGTAATAGAAAGAAAAGAAAATAGAAAGAAGAAATTGTTTTATTCTATGAAATTCTTAAATTTTGCTATACACACACTAGCAAGTTGCCCCACGCATAAGCGTGGGGTTGCTAAGCAACGTGGATGTTTTGAATGTAAAAGATATTCGAATATTGATAACATAAAATTTTGAAATATATCGGAAATGTAATATATTCAAAACAAAAACTATTGAGACATATGGGAAATATAACATATAACGTCTAGTATTGAAAACAAAAACTATTGAAACATATCGGAAATGTAACTTATAACTTTTTTCCGAAACGACCTAATTTTATAAGCGCAACACCCAAATAACTTAAAAGAGGAACGATAGGAGATAGACCCACATATACGACATAGTATTAGTAATAGAGTATTGCTTTAAATTAATCGATATTTTAAACCCATGACAGCAAAATCGACAGCATACCTATCTTAATAAGTAAATGATGGTATATATAATTATTTTTATCAATGTCCGACCAGATCCGATAATATATATCCCTATCCCTATCCCAACGAATCCGAATTGAATATTTGTATCTGAAAATATTTGGATATCCGAATTTGAATGCAACCCTAGATCCATCGCACGCGAATCATGTGATGTTATTGCTATTCATTGTTTCGCAAGAAAGTGAGGGGAATTGGCAACTTTCACGAATGAAGTAATTGCTCATGGGTGCGGGCTAATAAGTGGCATCAAGGGCTAATTAAAATTATTCCCAACCATATACCAGGGGTCCTCATGGCTGCAAATTGTATAGGGGTCGCACGAAAACTTGGAGGAAAATGGAGGGGCTAGACCTAAATATGCGCAGATGTGGCCAAAAAAAACTCGATTCTGCTCCCAATAGGGCTTGGTTTATATATATATATAAACCAAAGTCACAATCATCGACCTCTATCTAGAAAAGGCTGTGAATTATTTTGATATCGGATAACAAATTAAAAAATTTGCACTTCGTACTTTATACTGAAGAACTCGGTTCACAGTTGTTTCATCCAATGACTTAATTTCGTTTAGTGAATACAGTTTGACTAGATTGATTGAAGTAATGCTTATTGGATTGATTAGGTTTCTTTCGAATTTTCTACCTTTTGCATTGAGTTTTTTAAATTTTGAGTTGATATATTTTATATTCATTTGGAGTATGGTTTGTCCTTTATCTATTTTGCTTTATATATGTGTATGTGTTCACACAGGGTAGAGCAATCAATAATAGTCCACAATTGCGCTTCATACTTGTCAGATGAGTATATAATTTCCTCTTTAACCGTAGACTCTGTGTGGTTTTGATATATGCTCTTAGTGCTTTTCTATTTCGACCTTAAAAATACAGCAAGCTAGCCTGTCGACCTGGCATTTGAATCTATCTTAGCATTTTGCTTTTGTAGTTGATAACTTGATATGACTCTTACCTAAGATCAATGTGTATAGATTATTTAAAGTTTATTTAATGAAAGTCCATCATATAAATTATATGCAACTGACAGACACATAAATAGAGAACAGTTCAATTTCCTGCATGCCGGTAACTTAACCAAAATAAAAATATCTCAATTATTTTTTATCAACTGTCCACGTGGCACGCGCATATGATTAGTTAAATAAAAAAAGAAAATAGAACATGACTAGATAAGCGTGAATAAGGAGATAGTAACCCAGGCATAGTGGGTTACATAAACCACAAAAAGGCACAATATGGCTAAATCCAGTAAATTGAGAAGGGCATGCACCCTATAAAGATAACTGTTAGTAATTAATGTAATTATCTGGACAAAAATTGCGTTTTGGTTGTAATTTACTGAATCTTCAATACTATACTGGAAGGGGAGACATAATTAATCTAGTCTACAGGTCATCCTAAACCAATCTTAAATGCATAACTTAATTTAAAACCTGGGCAGCAAAAGACTAACTTCAGGAGTCCACTGAGTGGATACTTCCTTCAAAATGTTGATTGTCCAGCTGCCAGGGAATTGTATCTCTACATAAATAAATAACTAAACTTTGGGCTCAAGTTATCAGATCCTAACAATACTTGAGCAAAAAGGTCAAACATCAATAATCCACTTTCGCATAGTTTAATTTTGAAAGAGTTTATTTTTCTCGCTTTGATTTGTGTGACTCTAAGATTAGACTTGAAAGATTTATCCTCATTACATGGAAAAAAGGATATTTTCTGTCTAGCTTCGCACTGATAGAGCATGATTCTCTTAGGGCATTAACCAGAGTCCTAAGAACTTTAAATGGCTTAAACTTACAGAGCACTAAATAACATTACTTTTCTTTTCCAAGAACTCCACAGTAGGAAGAGGTGAAAATAATGCAGCGCAGGATACGGAGAAATTAATATTCATATGGAGAGTTGCAGCATGCAGATAACATAGAAGCTATATAGGGGAATGCAGCCTCCATATATAACAAAGGGGGATGACCTTGTAGTTATAATAAATCATCGAGACCCATAGGAAGAGTTCTTTCTAATGATATTTTAGCAAGAATATATACCTCTGGGTTGTAAATGAGGTCCTTCAGAACAGCATCGACCGTGATCCGGAGTTCCTTGATCAGAACTGCTGTTTGCGCAGGTGCGGTCAGCTTTAACCAGTTGTTTATAACTGTTCCTGTCTGCAACCAAAATTGGGGGGGGGGGGGGGGGGGAGTCACATTTAGATAAATTCAGAAGATAGAAAATTGAAAGAAGCAATTCTTAATAAGCAAAAGAGATAAATTGGAACACCCTCCAATTACTTTTATAGCTCATGCAATAACAATTTCCTCTCCAAAGCGAAAGCTCACCGGTTTGATTCCCAAAAGGGTCGCATCCAAAAAAGAAAAAAGAAAAATACCCTCCAATCACCTGATTACTGATGGAAAAATCCACTCACTAATTAAAGGGAAGCTTGGGTTTTGGCTTGGAGAAGACAAAAGATGAAGAGAAGCTAGGGTTCGGAATTGGAATTTAATGAAGACATGAGGATATGATTGGTATATACTAAGCAAGCTATCTTTCAAATAAGAAATAAATATCCAAAATAGGACAGTAACGTAACCGGTTAGGAGATATTAAGAAATTTTAGAAATCTGTTTCTATTTTATTTTTTTCCTTGGGGGGGGGGGGGGCGTGGGGGGTTTGGAGGGGGTGGAGAATGACGAAAATAATGGGGAGTGTATTAAAATAATGAAGAATTTTAGGGGGCTATACTGGAGAGACCCTTTTGCTTTTAACTGCCTAACAGGGAATTTCCCACTACTACAATTCATGATCGTGTCCTTTCATAGTCGAGTTTGGAAAGTTATAACAGTTATTTGGCAGCTAGACAGGCCAAGACATACCATGGAAGATAAATACGGCATCCAACAGATACAAAATGCAATGGGCATACCATTAAGAAAACAACAAATTATGTTATCTGATGTTGAATCATGATAGAGCAACCAAAAAGCAGAATAGAGTAGGAGAAATGATGCCTGTGTCTCGCAGAAATACCTTGTTGGTTTCAACCTTAAAACATAATGGAAGAGGAAACTCAGTGAATATTAGATTTTGTTGATTTAAGTAGCTCAATAACACTAAAAATGTTTTTTTTTTAACTAGAAAGAAAGAGATAACAGCACCACGTATGGCAAATCTTTTTCTTACCAAAAAAAAGGTTCAGAATCCGAAATTTCTCTTCTTGGCAAACACAATATTACTAAGAAGTAAGAAGTAGATGCTCAAATAAAAGAAACAATAATTTATCAAACCATTGAGAACCAATGAGATGTGTCAATTATTAGATTCTCTTGGGTTTGGGTAAAACAGCAACAGAAAGAAACTGTAAAATGCACAATGATAAAGGGAGCACTACTTAAATGGTACATAAACGAGAGCAAAGAAATAACAATTATTGATGGAGCAAAAGAGAACTCTAACCAATGCCACTATAAATGATGGGTTAACTAATCATATCCATTTCACCATTCCACACATGTTACTAAGAGTGTTTTTTGAGCAAACACTGACAGATGAAGAATACAGTATGATGGGCTAAGATCGACTAAAACTGATAGAGCCATCATTGAGAATACTCAAAGTTATTGCCAATATTAAAAATCAAATAATACCAAGATTATATAGCTTCGCTTTCTGAGATAATCGGGTATTCAAAAATTTGGGGAAATAATACTGGTAAAGAATGCAGCAGTATATGAAGTTGAAGGTGTACCTTTTCTAGGAAGGCAAGAAATGAATAACGAATAACCCTGGTTGTGTAGTTTACAGAGGAAGGATGTAAATGAACCTCTCTCCTTCCATCAAACCAGATTGGGCAATCCTTTGTGGATAAGCTGCTGGACGGTGCTTTACTACTTCCTAGCGTCCCAACCGTACATTCTAGAGCAGCAGCAACATTGGGATAAAGACCTGCACATAGAACTGACTGTAGAGAGGTTATCAGAAACTTTGCTCATGATTACTGAAAAGAGAGAGTGTATATCCTTTAATCGAGCACAAGAATACGTTGAATAATACAAGGTTGTTATAATCAGTATTCTAACTCCAAAATTGGTCGTAAATGTCAAAGGGGCATTTTGGCATTCTAACCACAAATGGAACGAACTGTGTACAAATAACTATAAAATATTGAATATCAAAAGAAATGAACTGTGTACAAACAATTAACAAATACAAATATCGCAAAACGTGATCCTTTATGAACAAAGAAACATAATAAATTGGATGGAGCGAAATTGCTGGAAGAGAAATATCGCAAAGCATGAAAGGATCCAAAGTAATGCAAGGAAACTAAATTAGATAAATGAATAAAGTAATGAAATAAATTGATCAAAATACATAATAAGCATTCCATGCATCTAATCTGTTCATCTGAGCATAAAACTTATAGCGAAACCCAAATTATAACCAACTCAATGTGATCACCAAACTAGACTATAAAAAAAAAATGGAATCTCAAACTACCGTTATCCAAAAATTCACTGTAAGCTGAACCAATTTTGTCACTTTGTGGGCTTCCATATATCTTCCCTTGGAGGAAGAAAATAGTCAAGTTGCCCTTCATCAGAACTCTCCAATAAAAGGAGAAGACTAAAGGAGACGGCCTTGCAAATGGGAAAAGAGTTTGAGGTGGCTTTAGAGTGTTGGTGTAAACTGTGAATCAAGAAGGCACTGAATTTGATGGCATGTAAGAAGAGGCTCTACAGCCAGCATATTGCAGCAGGATCCAGAACAGGATCATAATGAAGTGTTGGCGATTCCGTATCAGATTCCAAGGGATCAACATGTGAGATTGCCCCAGGAATCGGATCGATAGGCTCTAAGCAGTAAATGATTTTAATCTTCTCATTTAGCCAACACGGATATAAAATTTTAGGGTTAATTTCCAAAGGCTACCAAAAACTTAGGAGTCGTGGCAAGTAACAATCAAATTCTTTGCAAATTACAGAAAACTACCAAAGTGTGCGGACATCCTTAAACTAGTTTGATAGCTTATTGAATATTTAGTAAACAAGTATGATAGTTTATTGAATATTTACTAAACATGTTTGGTAGTTTATTGGATATTTACTAAATAAGTTTGGTGGTTTATTGTTTATTAATTTTACAAGTCCCCCCTCCCCACCCAACCCCCAAAACAACAACAACAACAACAACCGTTACATAAACTATAAAGCATGCTTTAACTTTAGTAAACCAATTTATTTTTTTACAATAGGTAAAGTTTTCACCAGGTAGACCATGCAGTTCTATTTTAATCCCTTGTGTGATTTGCATTAAACAGTTTATAAAAATAAAACCTCCACTTTTCTCAATTAATGAAATAAAACTAAATAACTTGAGTTATAATGGACATGGAAATAAACGTTGTTAAAACCATATAAGATAAGAACACCACAAAGAAAATAATCTACCAATAAAAGGATTCTTATAAGATTTTACCAAGGTTCAATTTATTGACCACTGTGGTTTTCTTTTCGTATAAAAAAAGTAGATCTAGGCAAACTAATCTAAGAAAATAAATCCTTGTATGAAGATAACAATAGCCTTATTTAAATAATGTTAAAGTTATTTTTAAAATTGAGTAGAGTTTAAAATTAGAGAAGAGTTGGAGGAGTGATGGACTTTTACACATGGGCATTTAATGATAAGTGGGTTCCAACAAAAAGACTCAAGCCTTGTTGAGGTGTGACTCATTTTATATTTTCTACTATGTGTTTCTTTTGTTGTTTCCAATGTGGAACTATCTTTAAAGTCCCATCATTTGTTTTTTTTGTTTTTTTAGTTTCAACACTCCTCCTCACGTGTAACAATCACTTTTGTCACGTGGAAAGTACAACACTTGGTAGTATTGTCAAGTCGAGTTTGGATCGAGCCATCATCTCCGATACCATGTTAAAGTTACTTTTAAAGTAGAGCACAATTTAGAGTTAGAGAAGAGTTGAAGGAGTGATGGGCTTTTACACATGAGCTTTTAATGATAAGTGGGTTCCAACAATAAAACTCAGGCCTTGTTGAGATATAACCCATTTTATAATTTATACACGTGTTTCTTTTGTTGTTTCCAATGTAGGACTATTTTTAAAGTCCTATCATTTGTTTTTTTTTCCCACTTTCAACAAATAAGTAAAATAATCTTCTAGCAGCAGCGATACAATCGTAATCCCAAATTTGTGTAGTTGGCCACATGAATTCCCTTTTGTCACTTCGGCTATTGTAAAAGCATCTCTTTTGTTCAATTAACATCTAACATTTTCCTTTTAATACAAAAATCAATGTTTTTTTTGGGTCTATCCTAGTCCTAATGCCATCAACTAGGAATCTATCATCTCCTCTGTTAATTAAATAAACCTCCGCAGGAAAAAACACACAGCCTGTTGGATCTCCCAATGGTTTCTTCCTCCATTACACCCATCCCCTTGAAGTTATATTAGATGCCATGATTTTAATACATCCTTATACATTAATAAAATCAACTCATTGATGCAATATGCAAGTTAATAAGTCATGAGAACCAAGGATAGAGAATAAATGTAAGCAGTACTTTACATTTTGTACAGATCAATGTCAATAAATAGTAAGAAATATCATCATGATTATTACCATCGCCACCGTCGTCGTCGTCGTCGTTTTTTCCCAATAAAAAAATGGGGTCAACTATGAAGCTTTAAAGCTTCATGAAAGATTTGAGAGAGTTTTAGGACCATCTATCAACCCTCTCATAGTTAGCGGTAAATCCCTTGTTTAGAAGACCATGACAAGGAAGGGATCTGCTAATATCCAACCTGACCAGTTAGCATCTTCCGCATTCTCCTAGACCACGGAAGAAGTCTAAATGAGAGGAGAAAGATAATATATTTGCTATGAGATATTAAGTTCAACTCTAGTGCGGGATAAAGCCAAAGGGTGAAATAGAACATATTCCACAAATAGTAAGAAACATACCAAGTCAACTGCCTATACACATTGAGAAGAAGTGCTAAAAGATTTACCTTGATAATTGATGAATGGTGTGCATACATATTAAATGGCTGAGACATATCAGCAAACCAACTGTCAAGCTTGTCTTTTTTCTTCACATCACTCTGTTTCAGAAAAAGCATCCCCTTAGGCTTATCCAAAATTAAGAAGTAAAGGTTAGTCAAGAAAATTAATATAATTGATGACTTGATGTTGCTATGAAAGAAACTCTAAAGCAGGATTTAAATACAATAATTTGTTTTAGAAACAGTTTTATATTGAATTACTGTAAATGATTCACATTTCGTCAAATAGATGAATAAACAAATGACTACATCCAGGGGGGAAGTTTCTGAGTTAAAGTGTCACGCCCCGCTTCCCAAAATACGAAAATTTCGGAACGTAACAAAACCAACCATGCTAGCTATGGCTAGGAAAAATCCCTCCATAGTAGCATTACGGCTGTCAATCATATATCAAGAACAGTAAACTATTAAATCTATCTATCACATATCCAACAGCCACAAGAACAATAACTGAAAAAAATAGAGGAAGCAATAAAGGTCCAAAGAATAACTAACCCGCATAACAGCTATATCAAAGAGGTGGTCATCACTGATCGGTGATCCTGTCGAATACTCACATACTATATCAAGTATCTGAGTCATGCAATACCCAGACGTCAGTGCGTCATAAATATCATAGTAATAGTAATAATCTGAACAGTGTGATATACAAAATGTCGCATATAAAGTAAGGTATGAGTATAAACAACAATCACAGGTGTCATAGCAATGGGCTATAAATATACCACGTGTAACCTAAAGTCTGTGTTTTTAGGTCATCTATCCTAACGGTATTTGAAATCAATTAATGGAATCGTCTATGTAACTCAATAATATTCCGTGCGTGCCCGAGACCACGGTCAAGACCCTCATGGCTGAATCCAAGACATACCGCTAAGCAGTAAAAACAGGGTATCATGCACAGACGAATGATGTCAGCATCATCATTCCAGAGCCCGAAGCTCGTATCGACTGATCGGTCTCGGGAAAGTATCGAACTGTTGAGTTACAAGTCGGGTTTCATTATTGATTTCCTCTTTTCCCCCAGATTTCGTGTTCAAATCAGGTATTAACGATATCTACATAATGCCAACACAAGATCAAGCAGGTACAGGTCTTGTCTAACTAGACAACAAGTCACGTCCATCAGGACAATAAGTCAGGATTGTCGGCATTAGTAATAATCCAAGTAACAGGTCTAGTAATGTGTCGTGAACATGTCAGGCAGTGTGTTAACACTTAACACGATAAATACTAGATGGAAACGGTAACCAGTTTATTTTAACACTGTAGAAATAACTAATGTTTATTATTTATTTTGTAAGGTATAATTAATTAATTTATATATATATATATATATATTTGTAATAACATCTTACATATGCTATGAGATATACTGTCGTCTAGGTAAAGGATCATGAACTACAGTGGAATTATATTGAAATTATAACGAACTAGCATGCAACAAGATAAGCCTGTTATTGCTACAAAATACGGATTAATGCTATAAAACTATATATTGATTATACTTGCTAAATATTTGAATGCATATACTATAACTAATTATATAAATATTGGAATAAGTAAAGTAGCATGGTGCAAGTTTAGAAACTTGCCTCATATATGACGATGATCAAGACAGAGAGAAGGACGACATGATGACTGGAATAGTGGAAATTACGACATTTATAAATACTCGACCAAATGCCAGGCTCAATTTAGCGTCGATTGATGCTGTGGAGGGTGCGATGGTGGCAGAACCCGGTCGCAATGAGCAGAGGAAAGCTCGTTTGTCACGGATGCGGTATAAATCGGTGATGGAAGAAACAACGGCGTCAATAATGATGAAAGTGTGCAGTGGCTCGCCGCGACACAACACGGTGCTGGGCATTGCGGTGACACGGAACTGATGCAGAGGTGACACGCAAGTGGGCACGAGTTGGGCATGAAGCGGGCATGGCGTGGCACAAAAGCAGGGCACAAGGCGTGACATGGTCTGGATACGGAGATGGCATAGTCTAGATATGGTGATGGCATAATCTGGACATTGTGTATGGTCCGGACATGGTCATGGCATGGTGGTGACACGGTCGTGACACGGTGGTGGCACGATGATGGTATGGTCTGTACATAGTGGTGGTACAGAAGAGATGGCGATCAAAGAAGATGATAGTGGTCGGTGGAGATGGGGTCTGGGTCGGATCAGAGGCGAGGGGACAGGGTGGTCACGGCGGTCGGCTCCGGCGAAGCACGACAGAGAACAAAAGAAAAAGAAGATGATGAGGTCGGGGATAGCGGCTGGTAGCTGGGTTTCGGGTCTCGCCGAGAGCAAGGAGAGGAGGTGGTAGGGTCGTCGACGAGAAGATGAGGGGGAAGAGGTCGACAGCATGGTGGATGTGGGTGCGGTGATGGGTGAAGCTCTCGGTGGGAAGAAGGAAAGAAGTAGAAGATGTCAGCGACGAGATGATGATGGTGGGTAGTCGGGGTTCAAGCGAGGACGGCGACAAGGAGGGAAGGAGGAGTCGACAATGGGTTCAAGCCACGATGAGGTCTTGGGCAAGATGGAGATGCAGGTGATGGGGTTCGGTCGCTTGGGCACTTGAAGAAGAAGATGAAGTCGAAAAAAATGAGGCAATGATGTTGAGGGTAGCCATGGTCAAGGTGGGTCGAGGTGACGGTAACGAGGCGGTGGCGGTGTAAGTGTAGACGATGGAGGAAAAGAAAGGAAGAGAGAAATAACGAGAGGAGAGAGAGTTTGAGAATAGAGAGAGTTATAGACGGGGAGGGGGAGAGATTGAGACGAGAAGAAAAAGAGATTAAGAGTTTTTATATTAATAAAGTATTATATATATATATATATTATAGTTTAGGGTAACTAGATAATATCTAATTACACCAAATTTTACCAGAATCTCGTCCAAAAAATATATTTTTGAAAATAATACACATACGTAAAGATTTATACCATAATGTGATGACCTAATTTTAAATACATATACCCCCTAATAATATTTTGAAAGGAATTTGAATAAATATATATGATTTAGTAAATATTTAAAGGTCTGATAAATAATTGGTTATCTTATATTTTAGGATTTGAACATACCAGATAGGAACAAAATAAGATGGGATGATATGCCCTGTAAAGTCAGGTAGCTAAAATATCATTTATTCATAACTTGTGGCTCTAAATAGACATATTAGATTTAAATATATATAATGTATATATAATACTGGATTCACGTAGATACACTTTACTGGTAAATATCAGATATAATCGTACACCATATTGGATTCTAAACATACGGGTCGGGTCTGATAACGACTACTACTATTCGAATCATTCGCATCACAAAAGATGGAATAAAAGAGTTATAAAACAAGATTTAAAATACTAAGTTATATTATTTAAACGTACTAGGGTGTTACATTATACCCAACTATAAAAGAATTTCGTCCTCGAAATTCACAGAACAGAAAAAAGATAACATACGGATCTAAGAAAAAAGGTGTAGAAACTTTTGTCGAACCTGGTCTTCACATTCCCAAGTAGATTCTTCGTGCGAACGATTTCCCCACGAAACGAGTACTAGTGGGATTATTTTATTCTTGAGAACATTTTCTCGTCGATCCACAATAGTCATTGGTCGCTCTTCATAAGTTAAATCTTCTTATTGTCAGTTCGGAATGATCTAGAACGTGCGTCTCATCTCGAACATACTTACAGAGTTGAGATACATGAAACATATCATGAACACCTGCTAAGGATGGTGATAAAGCCAATTGATAAGGTACCTCTCCAACACGCTCGATGATATCGAAAGGCCCCACGAATCGAGAACTAATCTTGCCTCGACTACCAAATTGGGCCACTCCCCTAGTCGGTGATATCTCCAAGAACACAAGATCACCAACAGCGAACTCCAAAAGTCTTCTTCCAGTGTCAGCCTAACTTTTCTGTCTATCTTGTGCCGCTTTCATATGATCACGGATCAAGTTAACTTTCTCCACAGTTTACGCAATGAGTTCCGATCCTAACAATCTTCTTTCTCAAATATTGTCCCAACAAACAAACGAGCGACACTTACGACCGTAAAATGCTTCGAATGGAGCCATCTGTATAGTCGTCTGAAAACTTTTATTGTATGAAAACTCCACTAAGTGCAAATGATCTTCCCACGAAGCCTTGAAGTCTAACATGCATGCTCTCAACATATCTTCAAGAGTTTGGATAGTTCTTTCAAACTGTCCATCTGTCTGAGGATGATAAATCGTACTAAACTTCAAGCGAGCTCCCAAACTTTCTTGCAGACTTCTCCAAAAGTTTGATAGGAACCGGGTATCACGATCAGAAACGATACTCACGGGTACTCCATGCAATTTCACAATCTCCTGCTTGTACCACTCTGCCAAAGCCTCCGTCGACTGACCAACTCGAAAGGGTATGAAATGAGCTGCCTTGGTCAATCGATCGACAATCACCCAAACTGCGTTATTGCCCTTTGGACTCCGTGGTAAGACTGTCACAAGATCCATGGTTATATGTTCCAACTTCTATTGAGGAATCGGAAGTGGTAGTAACAAACCAGCTACACTTTGAATTTCAGCATTGACTTGTTGACACACCAAGCACCTCGATACGTAGCGGACAATCTCTCTTTTCATGCCTTCCCACCAAAAATGTTGTCGCAAATCTTTAAATATTTTCGTGCCTCCCGGATGTACTGAATAAGCAGAACTATGAGCCTCCTTCCTGACTTCTTCACAAACATCTCCTTTAGGCATATATAAACGGCTTCCATATCGTAACGAATTTTCATGAATCAACAAATCTGTTTGAAGTCCCGCTTCTACTTGTCCTCGAAATTTCTGCAGTCTTTGATCATGCGACTGTGCAGTCAACATCCGTATCACTGGCAAACGACTTAAAGCATCCGGCACTACATTAACCTTCCCCGGATGGTACTTTAGATCAAGGTCATAATCAGCCATCAGCTCTAACCATCTATACTGCTTCATGTTGAGCTCTTTCTGTGTAAACACGTACTTTAGGCTCTTGTAATCAGTAAACACTTCAACTCTTTCGCCCAATAAGTGGTCTCTAAATATCCAGCGCAAAAAACACTGCTGCTAGCTCCAAGTCATAAGTTAGGTAGTTCTTCTCATGAGTCTTCAATTATCTTGACGTAAACACTATAACCTTCACATGCTGCATCAAAACACATCTCAGGCCTTTCCCAGATGCGTCACTGTGAACTAGTCCCCCAGAACCATCTGGCATTGTTAAAATAGGAGCGGTTGTCAATTTTTGTTTCAGTGCTTCAAAAGATAACGCACACTTCTAAGTCCAGATGAACGGTGCCTCCTTTCGTGTTAGCTTGGTCAATGGTTCTGCTATTCGAGCGAAATTCTCCACAAACCTTCTATAATATCCAGTAAGTCTAAGAAAACTTTTAATCTCCCCCACATTCGTTGGAATTGGCCCATCATGATCTGCAATCTTTTCGGGGTCAACTGCAATCCCATCTCCGGATACAATATGGCCCAAGAACATCACTTTTTCGAGCCAAACTCGCACTTACTCATCTTAACATATAACGTTTCTTATGTCAATGTCTGCAGTACGATCCTCAAGTGTTCTTCATGCTCTTCTTTGCTCCTCGGATAGACCAGAATATCATCGATGAATACAACCATGAACTGATCTAGAAATGGTGAAAAGATTCGGTTCATCAAGTCCATAAATATCGCTGGTGCGTTAGTAACTCCAAATGGTATAACCAACTACTCATAATGCCCATATCGAGTTCGGAATGCCGTCTTGCAAATGTCTTCTTCTTTCTCCCGAACTTGATGATACCGTGATCGCAAATCCAACTTCAAGAATACTCTCGCGCCACTGAGTTAATTGAATAATTCGCCGATGCGAGAGATTGAGTACTTATTCTTAATAGTCACCCAATTTAACTCTCGATAATCGATGCACATCCTCTGCGTACCATCTTTCTTCTTGACTAGAACTGAAGCTCCCCATGGTGAACCGTTGCTGCGAATCCAACCCTTCCCTGGTAATTCGGTAACTTGTTTCTTTACTTTCTTCCAGTTCTACTGGTACCATCGGATAAAAGCTTCCGAATCGGCGCTGCTACAGAAATAAGATAAATCGCGAACTCCACATCTCATTTAGACGATACACCCGAGATTTCCTAAAATAGCTCTATGAATTCCCGAACAACTATCGATGCTTCATCTGCAACTTGTTTACGAACTTCACCTTTTAGTAAACGGTTCCCTTGATCATGAACTTGCAAGTATATTCTAAGATTTGTGGGTTATCAGCCCACACACTTCCGATGCGCTACTCTGATAACTAGAGACGGGTCATTTTGAACTTCTTTAAAGAAATATCTTACACCTGATCGGCCCTGAAGTTGTCTGTACCAGCTCCCGCTGAGGTCGACATCGAACTACTGAAATTATCATATGCTCTCCTGTGTTTCTCCTTGTTCTTCGAAACGTAAACGAATAGGTCACAACGGGACAAAGTGAAAGATTTAACACGGTTATTGGATTCAAGCTCGCGATAAGACAAACTCGTAAGCAATGAAACCGAGAGAAGACAAGCTAGTACCACGAACATAAGTCAAGAAAATGAATCAGAATAGAATTCCAGGTCATCCAAATAGAGTACCGCATTGTAACCATACCGCGGTACATAGTTACAATAACATAACTCCATTCAAATCGCCCAAATTCTACTATCAGAATCGAAAGAATAAGAGGGGAGAAATAATAAGGAATAAGGAGAATTCCAAGCGGAGGTGCAATGTCATTTCCGTATCGTTGACATAAAAGAGTTTAAGGGACGAAGGCTCTACCAGCTCTGAAGGAGAAAAGAAAATTGGAATGTACAAAAGGCAATCAAATTATATTATAACCATAGAAAATTAAATAAACAAACAGATGAGTTAGAATACTGAATACTGGAAACCCATGCCAACAAGTGACCAATATCATATATACATACTACAGAGGAATGCATGACCCATTTTTTAGTAAATCAAGTTTTGCCCTTTCCATTAAAGTACTCTATTAGACTATAGAAAATAGACAATGTTGTAGTTATACATAGGAGAGAGCAAAAAGGAATATTTTGCACTAATGAGCAATGTTGAGATTTTGTAGTAGCTCATAAGCCAGTGTTGTAGGCTTATAGGATAGTTTGAATTCAAAAGCTATTAAAAATTTAGATAAGGACAAACGTAATTAAAACCAAGAGAGTTTGAAAACAACTCATCTCTCATGCATGCATTGATTGCGGGTCCTACTAACAAAGTAAGCATACATGTTTTTAACCAACGCAGGATAAAAATCAATGCAAACTTAACTCCTTAATTGCAAAAAAAATATTTACCAGAAAATTATGTAAAAATAATATTTAGAGTCAGCTCGTCACCACGAATCTACTGACACTAACTTTGTCTTACGACGAGATAATAATTTCAACTCATTTTCTAATATAATAAAATTATTTTCAGTTTAAATAATTATTAGAAAATAACAAGTCTCCGAAAAACCATGAAAGATATTTTTCATACTTTGGAAAAATTCAGTGATCATAATGATATATAATTTGTCAACTTTTATACATCATGAGAAAATGATATTTTGAAAAAAATATTGTGCGAAATACATATGTGATAATCTGTGTGCAACTCCCTAGCATTTTAGTCCCTTTACATTTGATTCCGAAAGAATTAGGTAAAATATAAAAACCAAACTCAAAAACCCAAAATGCGAGTCTTCATCTTCATGAATGTCATTGTGTAGCATGTTTAACAGCTCGTCCTGATTTTCATGGGCTTCAATCTCTATATTAATGTTTAGCCTTGTGAAGTCCCAACTTATCCTCCAACCTCCTTTGGATATAACATTATAGCTATTTCCTTCGTCCTCCGTTAAATGCTCCAAATAACGATCTGCAAAATCTAAGTATAGTATGGAGCAATTTCTTATCAATAATCAAAATCTAACCAGCAATTTCTTGATTCTTTTACTATAGAGTGGAATTCTATTATTCAACCTATTTGTATAACTATGGATCTAAAGAGTATGTCTTTTGAAGAGTTAACTGGCAGGTTAAAACAGCAGAACTTACTCTTCAAAACCAAGCAAGAGAAGAACAAGTTCGTGCACCGGTTAAAAAAAAGCACCGCATGGCCTTAAAGAGAGTATATGATGGATCCTCATCCGAAGACAGTTGTGAAGAGATGGACGAGAAGATCGCTAATTTCTTAAGAAAAATTGCAAGAATGATGCAAAGAAACAAAAGTTGAAAAAGCAAAGGTCCAAAAAGAGTGTTCAATAAGAAAGAAGAAAGCTCGTCCGGAAATTGCTTTGAGTGCATCAAACCGGGACACATGAAAAGAGACTACCCTCAACTCAAAGAGCGGTCAAAGAAATTTGGTGAGAGAACAAGAGCCATGTACGGAAATTGGGAGGAATCGGAGCCAGGTGACTTTGAAAATGATGAACCCTGCAAATCGGCAAAATACAAATCCAAACATTTGTTTTATGGCTCTTGAAAATGAGGTAACTCGAGAATTATGTGATTCTCCTTCTTATGATGATCTTGAAGATACTTTACTAGAGTTAAATGCCGAATACAAAAAGTTAGGAATAAAATATAGCATACTTTAAAAATTCATTTCTCTTATGACAACATAATAATAGAACTTGAAAAAGAATTGTTCATCAAGAACCAGGTATTTGATGAGTTAGAACATGTGAAGGCTCGAAATGAACATTTACAATAGTTAAATAATTCACTTCAAGAAAATATATATAACCTTAATTTAAAATTTGGAGAACAATTTTATACTTCTGCCCAAACGAGAAATGGAAACACTTATTAAGCCTCACACTCACACTCACATATTTATGGAGGTCATTCTAGACCCAAATTTGTTTGCACTTACTGCATGAAGCATGGACACATTTCCATCCATTGTAGAATAAAAGATAATTTAGTTTCTTATGGTTTAATGCGGACAACTAAGAGTGTTAAAACTAATCTTAAAGCACTTAATAAAATTTTGGTACCTAAGAACACACCATCATCTTCTTCTTTTGTAGGTGTCTTCGATCAACACGTAAAGAAGTATGGGTTCTCGATAGTGGATGTTCACATCATATGACAGGCAATCCAAATCTATTCATATCACTATCGAGATTGGAAGGCGGTAAAGTCGCCTTTGGAGGTAATGAAAATGGGATTATTATAGGTATTGGCATTATAGGTATGAAACCCAATCCCGTTATTGATAATGTTTATTTAGTAAAAGGCTTAAACCATAGTCTTCTTAGCATAAGCCAATTATGTGATAGAGATTATGAAGTTGTTTTTGAACCATCAAAATGTGTTGTTAAAATTAACAATGAAATTGCCTTTTCAGCTTTTAGAAAAGCTAATGTGTATGTGAGTTCAGTGAATTCGTTACACAAAATGTTAGATGCTTAGCAGCTATGGACAATGAAGCTTGGGTGTGGCACAAACGACTTGGACACGCCAACATGGAGCTATTAGTAAAGCTATCAAAGAAATGTTTGGTTCGTGAACTTCCGCAACTCAAGCACGTTGACCATTATATTTGTGATGATTGTCAAAAAGGCAAACAAATGAAATCTACTTTTAATTCGAAAAATATTGTCTCTACTTCTAAACCTTTACAATTATTGCATCTTGATTTATTTGGACCTATGAGTACAACTAGTTTAGACGGCCAGCATTATGTTCTTGTGATTGTTGATGATTTTTCCAGATTTGCATGGGCTTTGTTGGCAAATAAAAATGATATTTTTCCTATGTTTTCAAATTTTTGTAAAAGAGTTAAAAATAAAAATAATTTGTCTATTGTTAAAATTAGGAGTGATCACAGGAGAGAATTTGAAAATAATTTTTTTGAAGTTTTGTTTAGAGAATGGTATCAAGCATGAATTTTCCGCTCTAAGAACATCTCAACGGAATGGTGTTGTTGAACGGAAAAATAGAACCATTCAAGAAATGGCGAGATGTGTACTTAACTCATACAACCTACCCATGTATTTTTGGGCCGAAGCGGTTAATACGGCTTGTCATGTACTCAATTGTGTGCTCATTAGGCCATTATTTAAAAAGACCCCTTATGAGCTTTATTATGATAAAACCTCAAATGTTAGTTATTTAAAGTTTTTGGTTGTAAATGTTTTATTTTAAATATCAAGGATAGAAAATTTAAGTTCGATTCAAAAATCGATATTGATATTTTCTTGATTATGCTTCAACTTATAAAGTTTTTAATAAACGTATTCTAATTGTTGAAGAAACCATGCATGTAAAATTTGATGAATTCATTAGTTTTATTTCTTCTAATATTGACAACGATGAGATCAAACTTTCTAAGAATGTTGAAAACCATCACCTTGTCAATGATAAAGTAGAAGAGATTCAACCCGCCAAAGATCTACCTTGTAGTCCGCAGCTGCCAGAGATTTGGATCCTCACAATCAATAAACTCCTGACTACCTCATGAAGAAAGAATCTGGACATGCCTGACAAACACGCGCATTGTCATCTCAATGGGGTAACGAAAAACACTCTATAAAGATGCGCACCTAGGCAACGTGCGAGAGTGATGGAAGCCAAAGGGTCCCAAATGGGCCAAAAGGTCCAGTGAGATGCGTACCTAACGAGGTGCGTGAGTGGGGGCCAAAGGGTTCTAAATGGGCCAAAAGGTCCAGTGAGGTGCGCACCTAGCGAGATGCTTGAGTGGGGGCCAAAGGGTCCTAAATGGACCTAAAGGTCCGGTGAGGTGCACACTTAGGGAGATGTGCACCTGGTATGATGTGCACCCAATAAGGTGCATATCTAGCCAAATGGGCACCTAGCGAGGTGCGCACCTAGCATGGTACAAATAAGGGTCGAAACCCAATGGAGCTACGGCCCCAAACACAAAAATAAATTTTGACTAGAGAAAATCATAGAGGGCTCTTTTCCCCTTTCTATGAAGCCTCAGGACGTGCGCACGTGTGTTTCTTGTTCTTCCTCTTCTCTGTTGGATCGTGAGAAAAGGGGAAAAAAGTGCTCCTTTGTTGATTCTAGCGGAAGATTTGTACTCCTCTCAATGAATCAATGGCTAAAATCGATTTTATTTTTGAAAAGGGGAAGGATTTGCCTTGGATTTAATTGAAAAAACGAAAGGAAGGAGACCTTGAGAGAGAGAGAACGGCACAAAACACTAGGTTTATTTTGAAAAATCAGAAGTTTTTCATTTCTTCATCATGTTTGCCTTTTATAGGCTACACACTTTACATTTTGGTCTTTGGGCTTTACAAAATGGCACTTGTGCCTCCCCATACATCATGTGCTTTTTTTTTGCACATAAGCCATGGGCATTACAAAATTTGGCTTCTTGCCCATTTAATTTACATTCATTTTCTAATTGACTATGACTTTGACTTGATCAACGGGGTGTCATTTTTTACCCCAACACTCATTCCTAAATCATCCAGTAAACAGGAGCATTTCACAGATTAGAAACTATGCAGATACTACCATGCAACGCTCACCAACAAATAACATCTCGAAGACCGTTTACTTGGAACTTAATAGCCCCAAACAGACTAGGTAGCATGGAAATAGACATAGGATGCAGACATGACACGACGTGGATATGGCGACACGGCAAAATCCCAAAAAATAGGACACGGGACACAGCGATACGAAAACTTTTAATACAAATTTATTTATTTATATATCTATTAGTAACAAGAACAAGCTATCAACTATGATATTATTACCATCATCCACATTCATCCATATGAATTAAAATAAAAATTATATTTAAAGCAATAAAAACTAAACAACTAAATTCATACATCGATAATTATCTCACATGCAGCATTAAATTTAATTGAAAGAAAAATCAAATGACATATGTTCATGCAAAGAAAAGATTAATGTTTATGAACAGGGACAAGAATGCTATGAAAACAATTGACAAGTTGATAACTATACACAAAAAAATCTAATATAACAAAATCAAGTTATCACTTAGCTCTGCATGAATAGAGTACATCAAGATATATACATAAAGCAAGTTCTAACTTTTAATGAATAAGATATAACGATGCATGTTATTTTACTTGAGACACATATACAGCATGTATAGGACACACATAGGACACGCATTGGACATGGGCATGCATATAGCGTGTTCGACAAACATACAGTGTGCATGACATGTGTCCGGTACATGTCGGAAACAGGCATGGCAACCCGTTGGAAGTGTCCGTTCTTCATAGCAAACAGATAATAAAATGTAAATTCAGTGACTAGGAGCCTGTGCAAGCATATGTTGCTTTTTACCAGCTTATGTTATATTTACTTCGACAAACACAGATGAAAGTATGTGCAAGTACCAAGCCACATAATTAGTTATAATATATTAATAAGCTCTTGATTTTCTTCCTAACTCAATTTAAATATATTTGCTCATCTGCGGCACAAGCGAAAGAACCAGGGAACTAAATTGGGGGAAGAAGAAAATATGAGATGAAATGTAAAACCGACGACCTGCAGTATCCAAGCGGTATTTAAACTGAGTTATCGTATTACCTGGCACTGTCAAGGCGAACTTGATAACCTACTAACGAACCTTCACTGCCAGGAGAGGATTCGCATCGCTCGTCAGACACTCTTTCAGCCACAGATATGGCCTAGACAAAAGTATAGTCCATGCATAAAGATCAGGCCCAATAAATATACATAGCAAGAAACCAGAATGTACAAAGCAACCGTAAAGGAAAATATATAGAGGCATTAATCCTGTCTAAAGTAACACACATTCGAATTGTCAAGGCAAGTTTGAAATTTTGATCAAATAGAAGTTCCAGCTTAATATTTACTCAACTTTCCGCTTTCAGTAAATTGAGGCACCTGCAAAGGTTAACTAGTTAAATTGAAAAATAATTATTACATTTTTAAAAATAAATAAATTTAATAACATGTAATTAAAAAATAAAATTAGCTGAGGAAACATATCCTATAAACTAGTATTTGTATATGTTTCATTCTGGTAAAAAATTAACAGATAAGATATGACATGAGTGCATTCATAATAATAAAAAAAAATCAATCGAAATAAGTTGCCGGATAATCCTTAAAAACACAAAACTATGATCTTATATATAGCTATCAGAAGTTAACCCTGTATGAAAAGAGGTTTGCTGTAGAGTCTTGAACTAACCTATTAAATTAATTGCAACCATTCAATAGTGGTAGTCACATATCGGTCCCACAAATTGATAGTTATGGTTACTTCTACAGTTTTCAATGGTTAGTTTCAAGGAGAAAAGCATTTTCCACCCATCAATGGTGTAAAAGTCTAGCTCAAGACAACCATGAACAAGCAAGGAAATTGCGATTAGGGGTGGAAATTGAGAGCTGGTACCATCAACCCGAATCTGGCCAGATTATTGAACTGGTAAAAACTTTTGACTCTTAAGTAATCACTAATCAGCTAGCTTATATCGGGAAGTAGAACCATAGAAATTGTTGCCCAGAAAAAAAAATTCTTTAATAACTACAATAAAGTAGAGCCACGTCTCCTTCGAACAAGAGAGGCATCACCATTAAGGGCGGCAATTGAGTAGGGTCGACCTGCACCTAGAGAGACATTGCCATTGCAGTGTGAGACGGTTGCCTAAAATGTTGCAGATTGTTTCTCTCATCCATTTGGTTTTCCTGAACACCGACAAAAAGAAACCAAAGAGACCTTGGCATAGTGACATGTTGTAACACCCGAGTTCATTTATACCAATTTCAGTTTCCGTATTTACTTATCCATGGTCTATTCTTGATTTATCGTGTTTGGGTCGAATGGTAGTTACTTGGTACATTGCATTCGACCCGACCCGCTTGCTTGAACCTGTTTGACTCTTATTTATAAATTATCTTGACTGGTTGCATGAACTAGTACACCTCATGATTTAGTTTATACTGATATTTTTTTTAATATTGCATCTTTTGCATATAACAATTTAAATCACGTAAAATAAATTAAAATACTTGTCATGGCCTGCTTGATACCCCTAACTCTGTGGTAGCGTCCTTGTATTGCGTTCTTGTCCCGTTCAGTGAAACGGACGTGTTTGAATGGCTACACGCATGTGCGTGCGTCCGTTCTTGGGGAGTATGCTTTTTCATTACAGAATCCTTCATTTCAATTTTTGGAACCTGCCAATATTTTTCATATTTCAAATTCAAATTTTTGGACCCGACCCGGACGCAATCCTGAAATATTTTGTTTTCCGCCAAATCCTATTTATTTTTGAAATTCTTTAATCTGTTTTAAAAAATATATATTTCCAGCTCAAAATCTTCTCTTACCAACGATTGATTCTTTGAAAAATATTAAATCTTATATAAAATATTTTTCCCAACCAATTCCCTTTTTTTCCAGCCAATCAGAACCCCCTCTTTGGGGTGCACCTGGCCCCACCACCGAGTTCTCCTTCTCCTCTATCTTTTCTTTTCTTTTCCAACCAATCAGAACCCTCCTTTCCTTTTTCCTTGGGCCCCAACGTCTCCCTCTCTTTCTTTCTCCTTCTCTTTCTCTCTCCCCGAACGCGCTCTCTCTCTTCCCCTTCTCTTTCTCTCTCCTCTCGCACCCTCTCTCTCTCTTCTCGCGACTACTGTTTCTTCCTCAATTCTGATCACCGCCTCCCACTACGGTCACCTCTCTTTTTCGTTCTCGTCATCTTCTTCTTTGTTAACCCAGCGCCCACGAGAAAACCCTACCCTCGCCGTCGCCGCGCTTCGCAGTCGCCACATCCACCTTAGACCTCGTCTCTCCTCCCTCGCCTCCTCATCCCTCTCGACCGCCTCCATTTCCTTCCTCTACCCCAAACACCCGAGCCCATCTCCATCGAAGCCAAGACCATCGTCGACGTTGCCCTCGTCGTCAAGCACCCAACATCATCCTCATCGGCTCCTAAACCCGCAACCACTACCACTTCCGATCACCACCTCCTTCGACCCCATCTTGTCTTCGTCGCCACCATTCTCCATCGTCCCAGCAAACCCTTGCCGATTCGCTAAACCCATGCCGGCGACTCTACCTTCTTCTCCGTCCATCATCTTCTTCAATCTAAGAAAACCATCCATCAAAACCGACCACCAGTTCTCAAGATCAAGAAGCTCACCCAAGACACCACCTTGCCTTCTCACGATCACCTCGTTCCCGAGACCACCCTCACCTCACCGCCGGCGATCCCTCCACGTCGTCGTCACCACCACCTCCTCTCCTCTCCCCTTCTCCCTCCTACACCAAGGTCTTTGCACCACCAAGCACCAGCCAGCACCAAACCCTAACCTAACCTTAACTTCTTTAAACCAACACTAGTCTCGCCGGAAACCCCAATATCGACGACGCCACCATCGTTGTTCCACCCTCGGCCTTCAACCCTCGAACAGAACACCAAACTTGGAACACCAACTTCTTCTTCTTTCTCTTTCTTCTTCTTCTTCTTTGCTTCACTCTCCTTCTTGATCCGGTTTTCCCCGGCCATCACCGGAGCCGTGCCGATCGCTGTTGATCCGGGTGACCCTGAGAACGTTCCCAGATAGCGTGATCATGTTCTTGCCATACCTGGTTCCGTTCTGTACTCGCGTGGACATATCGCGACGTTTTCCCCGATATCCGACGTGGCACGTACCGCTTTGGTATCCGTTCAGACAAGTGAAACTTGCTACATGCTATTCAAACTATTCTTATGCTAATTTATTTATTTTCCTATTAAATCTCTAAATAGAATCGAAAGTCTTGAATTTCAAGTTAACCGTATAACGTTCCGTTTACAGATTTTCTGATCTAGAACTTGAAACTTAATTGTTGCATCAAGTTGTTTATACCTAGTAATCACATGTATATGATAGACCACATGATCACAATTGTTTTATAACCATGATATCCCTTTTCTCTAGTATTAACCTATCGGACATCCGTGTGCATCTTTAACCAGTTTAGTTATAATTGCATCTATATTATACATGTCATCGCATCCCTAGATTTCTCAATACTTATTAACCTGGTTTTAGTATTCACATCTGTCATATTGTATTCATATAATGCTGACACCATCTCTTAAACACACACTGATAACCGTACGGCTAATTAGTTAAATCTGCATTCATTGCTTAACCTATTACATATGCCAATTTATTGTGTTGTTGACCCCATGCTAGATTATTTATAACCATGATTATGCTAGCTGATTATGAGCACCCACATGTTATCTTTTACACCCTGACATGACTTGCTACACACATATTACTTGACCCGACATGGTACTGTACACTACTTGACTTGACCCGATATACCATGGCTTGACCTCTTACCTAATCTTGTGTCTAATGCCAACAAACATGACATGTAATCCTCACGGACCGTTCCTGTTGTCTATCCAGACAAACATGCTCCTACCTGATCCTGTGTTGGCATTAGTTCTTGATTACTGAATACCTGACTTGACATACATAACTTGGGGGTATGGGGAAATCAATGATGAAATCCTGACTTGTAAATCGACAGTTGCTCGCTTTTACTGATCAGTTTTAGAGGCTAGGCCCGCCTCGTGACGATACTGCTGACATCGTTGGTCTGTACCCTTTTCCTGTTAGTGCCTGGCGGCACGTCTCGGTTTCAGCCCGAGAGTCTTAGACCGTGGTCCCGGGCATGCACGGGATACTATTGAGTTACATCGATGATTCATCAAATTGATTTCAAAGACTTGAGAGTAGATAACCCAATAGACCAGTTTAGTTTTACTCACTGCACACTACCCTTCACTGCCCTGATATATATGTTGCTGTTACACCTGCTTTATCATTCATGATTATATTTGCATTGCCTGTTACCCTTTTATATTTTATTACTTGATGACATGACGCGCTGACGTCTGGGTTTTGCATGGCCCAGATTCTTCTACCTCTGTTGCAGACTGATCAGGAGTATTGCCAATGTTAGACCGAACGGTGAAGATCATGTCGGTATGCAGTTTTACTTTCCAGGTGTTTCTTTTACTGTATCTTTTGCTTCCGCATATCATTATTTCTTGACCTATTTATTCTGGCTCATGGACATGTACTAGATAGTTTAGTTTAATTTTTCTTGTTCTTGATATCTCTACAGCCGTAATGTGACTGTGGAGGGATTTTCCCTATCCACAGGTAGCATGGTTGGCTATGTCACGTGCCTATTTGAGCGTACTCTAGGAAGCGGGGCGTGACACAGGTCTTCCTCAATAAGAGTATCAATGAACGTTTTAGATCATCATCAACATCATTCCCATCAAAAATTGGGTTGGCCACAGAACATATGATCTATGAAATATTTGAAAATATTTTTTTCAATAGGACACGTATCCTCTACTAATTAATGCCAAATCTCTCAGCGGTGAAATTATGGATAAGAGAGGGCTTGTCATAATCCTATAAGACTAGTCGGTGTCCTTCAAATTCACCCAAGACTGATGAAAAAGATACCAAGGCAATGGTGACCCGTGAAAACAGTAAAAGCCTCCCTTAGAGTAATCCAAAATTATGGATAATTGACTAGATAGTTTCAAGTTTAAATTATTGTATAATTAAATTCAAACTTGAATTTTATCTTAGTATCTGTATTTGTATACGTATAATTTTAATTTCAAAGGTATCCTGCGATTACATAGTACTCTTGAAGCACTTCTCCATTTCAACCATCCCGTTTTGATCATATGAGATGCATCCTCCTCAATCTTCCAGCATTATAAAATTATTATGGATCCTAAATAACGAAAGAGGTTTTTCTTAGATATTTCATTGACCATCAATTTGCACCGAACGCTTATTTATTCGCACTTCTTTGCTGAAATTGCATAATTTGCATTACATGTGTTTAGTTTTTGTCTACTAATTCTAAATCCTTTTTCCAAGGCATCTTTCCATTTTCTAATTTAATAATTATTACTTCTTTAGATTCATCAACTAAAACAATATCATTAGCAAACAACATACACCATGGCATGTCATCCTAAATATGCCTAGTAAGTGCATCCATAACTAACGTAAAAAGATAAGGACTTAACCCGATCCTTACGTAAACCTATGGTGATAGAAAATGGCTCTATCTCTCATCCGACTCACTCTAATAATTACTTCATCATACATATCTTTAATCATGTTAGTATATTTATGGGACCCTGGTTTCTTTTCTAAACCTCGCCATGTATCTTTTTAGGGACCTTATAATAAGCCTTATAAAAATCAATAAAAACTATATGTAGATTTCTCGTCTTCTCTCTATATTTCTACATTAATCGTCTTAATAACTAGATCGCTTCTAGACCTTCCCGGCATAAAAACCAAACTAATTTTAAGATATTGGTTTTTCTTTCCTCAATCTATGTTCAATTACTCTCTCTCATAATTCCATTGTCTAACTCATAAGCTTAATTTCATGAAAGTTTGAACAATTTTGTATATCTTCTTTATTCTTATAAATAGGTGTCAATATACGTGTCCTCCATTCATCAGACATTTTCTTTATATCTATAACTTTATTAAATAACTTAGTTAATCATATTAGACATGTATCTCCTAAACACTTCCAAACTTCGATAGGAATATCATCAGGTGCTACTGCTTTTCCTATTTTCATTTTTTTTACAGCGGCATTACTTCATTAAGCATAATCTTTCGATAATACAAAATGTCCATATTATCGCCTAAATTGCTTGTTTCTATCTTAAATTCATGACTATTATTTTCATTAAATAATTTATAAAAGTAACTTTTCTTTCTTTAATTTCATCGCCTTTTTCTAAAACTCTTTCATCTACACTCTTACTACATTTATTTCCTACGTCTTTATTTTTCTTCTCTCTTATCTTAGCCGGTTTACATGTATCTTTTTCTTCCTCCTTTGTTTATGGTTTTTTATATAAATTATTATAAGCTTTAGATTCAGCTTCAATAACTGCCTTTTAGCTTTCTTTGTTTGCTAATTTATACAATGGCATTACAAAATAAGAACATGTAACAAAACTATAATGGAAGCATAAACGAGAGATTACATTTTCCTGCATCAGCAATCCAAACTTGCAGCAGTTGCATATAATGTAGAAGTAGACGATAGAAAATTTGTAAAATATGATGATAGATACCTCAACAGACTCAAAGTTTTCGTCTTGATCAGGGAGCTGAATGGTAATCAAGCCTCCTGCCTTCCAATTCTTGCCTCGTCCAGTAGCTGTGTGTAATATATTAACAGAATAAAGAAATTTATTCACTTTTTGGTACAGTTTGCCATATTTTGGTGCTTCCCATCCTAGCCTTTGACAGATTTTTTGAAGAGAGGCTTTGGGAGTGCTTCGAGCTTCGAGAGTCCCCCTAATACCAAGAAAGCATTGAATAAATACTTAGACAAGTTTGAACATAGAAAATATTACTAAAATGTGACAATATGGGTGCAACTGCTGGAAAGTAATGTCAACATAAGGAAATTTGTAGCTAACTACCTTTTTCCATAGGTTATCAATGTTCACTACAGTATGACCAGATACAAGTTGTGACGCTTTCTCTTTCTTTTGTTGTTTCAGTACTTCAGGGGGCAATTGCCCCATGGAATATGAATCCTCACTAAACAGATTATCAAGTTCCAAAACCTCTGGCTCTTCTTTCTTTTCCCCATCCTCGGCATTTTCAGTTTTCGGAAAATGGATATTTCATCAACAGTTGCAGTCACTAAGATTTCATTGTCAATTGGTGCTAAATCAGCACAACTGAATGCACCACCTGGTTCTACTGATTTAGAGGATATAAAATCCATTGATTCACATGGCATCTCATCTGAAATTAAAGTTGTACACTCCTCCTGCAGCCTAGTTACCAGTATCTCATCTGATAGACCTGCACAGAAACTAGAGCATGTCAGAAAAGCAAAAAACTAGCTTCAACCAGACAAGGCTATGGTAGTAAGAACACCAAGGGAAGACATTTCTTGCTTAAGCTTCTGGATAATATCACCAAAATGTTCCTGACTTTTCTCGTCTTTTTTCTGTTTTGCTTCTAGAGCCCCCAGCCTTGCACGTTGGTATTCTTCAGCAATCGAAGCAGCACGTAAGTTTGGATCCTGAACCACTTCCTTTAAGGGGGGGGGGGGGGGGGAATCATGTCGTCAACAGACACAGAAAGTTTTTTAATTACAGCAAACTTCTGAATGAATAAGCACTCTGGATAAAAATATGATGATGGTAGTGAAATCCTTGAGGCAAGCACAATCTAATTATTTAAACATCACTCTACAAATGGAAGTCTCCTCCAAGGAGGAATAGAATTTAAAGAAATTCATTATGTTACAAGCTTGCCATGCAAGAATGTCATCTTGCGCTCCATGAATTCACCTTTTAAATTTTTAATGCAGATTGGAAATAGACATTGACAGTTGACAAATGCATGAAGTACAGTCTTGAGAGGAATGAGAACAAATACTCATAATAAGAGAAATTTTCCTCTCATAAGTAAATGGTTTTATATATTGGGCAGAAATTAAATCGGTTTTGGTAATATAATTTGGAGGCAAATTTAACATGAACTATAAAGTTCATCAAAGTGAGTATATACAACAATAATAAGGTGATGAGGATTGTATTATAAAAGTTATAACTATTTTCGTTATACATCTCCAAGCAGCATATTATGTCAAGTATCGACTTAAATTCCTTGAGATTTTGAAAAGAGAGAAATAAACTGTACATAAAGGTTCTTCCATAAGTGTCGTCATCATCATCATCTAAGCCCTTTCCCATAGAATGATTTGGCTATGAAACATGGCTCCACGACAGTTTTGAGAAAGTTTTGTGACTTGTTGTAGACCTAACGTCAGCCCCCTCTTAACTAGAGTCGAATTCCTGATGGAGGAAATCCCAGACGAGAGAGAACCCCGCCACACTCCCAAATGACTAGTTAATAAATGTCAATTGTGATTACTGAGTGAACCATGATTGGCTGATATTGATCATCCACCTCAGCCTCAGGTAAATAAAATGTATTGATTTCCTTAATCTATGCAGATAAATTGGAAACAAGATGCTTAAAGAGGCAGAGATTGTCCTTAGCTAGCACAGCTTCAATGAACCAGAACAAAATCAAAAACCAGGGCTCGGTTATGGCTCCAAAGCAAGACTTTAACATCAAGTGGAACAGAAAATGGACATGACAAACTTATAATGACAAATAAAATACAAATAGCCTCAAAAAAGAACATGGCTGACTAGGAGTCTAGCAGAGATATTGGTTGGAAGATATTAGATATCTAACTCTGTCAAAGAGGGGAGGTTGGGAGGAAGGCAGAGCTCACCCGACCTTCCTTGTTATTGGATCAGAACATAGTTTGGACTTTGGAGACTCCATACCTAGAACCAAAGCCAACAAGTTGAACGTGAAAGAACAAAGGTTTGTCCAGACAAAAACTGGTCGGTTGACGCTGTTGTTTTTTTTAATGACTCAATGCTATGATTTTCAATTTTGCATGAAATAAGTAGATCAATTACCTCTTCATGTTCATTTATGTCTTCTTGCTCCGCCTGTTGCTCTAGGTATTGGCGAATCCAATCTGCTTGAGATGAGTTATCAAAATCCAATGACATCTCATCTTTTTTTGCTTCAACTCTAACAGATACACCAGGTTTCTCTTCCTTCACTTCATCCTGAGAATGTTGAGGAGTCCAGTCTGTCCGAGCAGTTGATATGATTTTTACAGATCTTTCTGCTCATGCACAAACAACCACCAAATGCAAGTCAAGTTGAAAGGAGAAGGTTAAATCAGTTGGATCTCATTAACAGAATAATAGACAGACCTAAGAAAGCAGGGAAGCCGAATCAAAACACAGCTTTGCACAGAACTTGCTATTACAAATATGCAAAATATGGAAAAGGCAACAGTCTAGCAAAACAAAAGGTCAAAACTAAACATATACTTGAATAATAATAAAAATTTGACGAAAATAATACTTGAATAAATTAATTCAGGAAACATAAATTTCATCCATCTAATGAGATTTTGTCTACAAAAAGCAAAACATATATGTTGAATATAAGTTTACCGCTAGTTAGTTGTGATTGAACAATTGCAAGGCCAGCAAACTTTATGTGCTTGCAACAATAATTGGGTAATTCATCTACACCAAATCACAGTTTGAAAAAATCTAGATAACAACATCAGCAATTTAGGTATCTTAAAGGACTAAAAAGAATGAAGATACCTTCAGGTGCCAATGAAGAAGCCCCACTAGAAAATTTCAGGGGAAGCTCATTACCTGGAAGGTTCAAACACAACCAATCAAGAGCAGCCTTGAATGATGCTCCCTCCTATATTAAATGCAAAATAACCAGATTTAGATATAAGAACTAACTAAGATTCAGGCAAAATTTCGGAGATTTAAAATAATGATCACTTTCAAAAGCATGAAAGTAACTACTTCAAATTCAATGTAATTTATAAGATTAAAAATTACCCATTAGTCATGCAAACCTTTAAGTAAAAGATACCATTGTCTACGGTATAAAATATAGAATGTGATCCACCAATCAGAGTCAATAATCATGTATGGGCTATGTAACATGGGTTCGGATACGGATACAAGATACGATACAATATGGATTCACGGATTCATAATTTTCCAAAAATCTAGGATACGGGACACGTTTTTATATCAATTTTAAATTAATTAAGTATGCATATATATATATATATTAAGGTATGCATACCAATATATTCATAATATAAATAAATAATGGCATCATGTTAGATATTCAATGCATTTTCAAACTTTTGAGTGTCTTAATTTTTTAGAGAAAGAATAGATGCGTCGCTTAGAGAGAAGTTGGTGAGACATTTACAATTACGAGCGAATCCAAAAGAATCCGAGAGTTTTCGAGAGTTTCGGACTCCAATGATCAATGATCAAGGGCGATTCGTGAAGCATATACAAGTATCCATACTTCATAGTACTGTTACCAATGCCTTATGCTACACGATTAATATCTTACGAGACGATACGATTTATAGGGATTTCAATACATATCCCAGCTATGTATTGGACCATTTATGTACAGTACGATATGGTACGATATGATGCATCTCGTTGATACGCAACATGGTCCAATATGTTGATATAGCTTGGGTTTTAAATTGTGCATAATGAATTTGCTAATCTATGAACACGCTATCCTATATATGAATTACTTCTTTCTCTCGATCCTATGATAAAAATTCCTAAAATTTCATCTTCTTTTAAATTTCTATCATGACTCGTGATGATTGTCATGTCCATCGGAAACTCTTCTCGCATTTCTTCCGACATCAGTAAGTCAGCTCTCCCCTTTCTATCAAACTTAATTTGATGCCTATCCAATCAAGCACCGGCTTTCCCTAGTGCATCTTCTTTATCAAAAAAGCTTGATTTCCTTCATCGCTTAATCACCGGCTAACTTCAGGCAATAACTGAATTTTGATAGCCGCTAAATAGTGTGATAGTGATGGTTCAAACACAGATAATTGAAATATAGTATTTTTAGGCTTATCTAACTTTTATTAGAATAGATGCTTTCTATACTAACTTGGTTGAATGCTTTATTAATGAACCTTATGAAATTCATGTTTTCATCATATTGTAAAGTATTTTGGTATCAATTTGATTATTTGAAGGATTTATATATTTATATACGCGTAGTTACAGCTTTCAAATTGTTTTTAGTCGCATATTGCTTTATGTTGTTAATTTGAACAATCTTTTTATAATTCATCATTATACTCAATTACTTTATTATTGCACGAGGAAAGATCATCTTACGATACACTATATAGGATACGCGATACAACACTTAAGTAAATGATACATAAAATGATACATGATACATATCACAATTTGACAACTTTGATGAGAACTGCAGTAACTGATGCAAAGAGCAAGACTAACATAGAAAACAATCAGAACACAGAAAGTATTGGTAAAATTCAAATATTAACTTATTTTTAGGATAAACGGAAAGCACTTGCTGAGTTAATTTTCATTCAAGAAACTTTAAACTCAAAGAAAGTATTATGAAACAAAACAAAAGGCAAAACGACCTTTCTTTAGTAAGAAATTAGACGGTTGCTAATTTTCACAGAAGATTAATTAACAATAAATTAATGTTATATCAGCCTAATTGAACAACTAGAAGAACGCGATCAAAAAAAACCCTAAAGCGACAAAGAGATGATAAAAGGAAAAGGAATTGGAACAAACATTGAGAGCGGAGAGAGCCAGCTCGATCTGATCAGCGGAGAAGCCCTCGAGCGATAGCTTATCGTACACGCTCCTCAGCCTCTTTGACTTCTGATCTCTCGACGCGGCGTCGCCGCCTCCGCCGCCGGCGGACGATGACGAGGCGGCTGGGCGATCGGTGTTCAAGAGGAGGCGGCGGAGGCAGAGCTCGTTCTCGGCCGATATCTGAAGTTTCGGAGCAGATTTCGTATCGGATTTGGGAGCGGACTTGTTAGGGTTTGGTTTTCGCTGCTGGTGTTTCTTTTTCGGTGCCATTCTCCCGTCGACTCTCGAGAGAAAGAGAGCGCAGTGAAATGGCGCAAAGCGAATGAAAAGGGGTCGCTTCGTATTTAAGCGGGTGCTGTAAGTTATTTTGGGTTTTCTATATCAACCCCAAAACTTATATGTTTTTATATTTCATCCCAAAAAAACTCAATATATTAGGCAGCTCTTATATTTGTTTTTCCTCTCATTTTCCTAAAAGTCATCAAAAAAACTTGGCAATCATAGGTATTCAATTCTAGGAACCATAGTTCTCTTTTATGTCCACCTCCAATCCGAGCAATGACATAATTGGGCTAAGATATATGCATGTTCATATTTCTATCTACCATATAATTACAAAATCCTTGTTGCTCTTGATATTTTATAGTTAATTAAAAGTCCATTTGTTTATGTTTATTAACCCAATTAGGTGATAAAAGCTATTATATCATTTTCCCCAGAAAGCCTATCCCTAAATTTTAGAATTTGAGTTGCATTTCATTCATAAGAGAAGAATAATAGAGCAGAAGATTTTATCAAGCCGTTCCCCATCATTATATAGATTTTAGTTTAACAAAAATGCAAATTTTCAAACTTTGAAATCCGGATAAAACATAATCTTGACAAAATTTCAGGTAGAAGATGACCATTGAAGCCATTTTTGTCATTTATAAATGAGAATAATGGAGAAAAGAAACCATAGGAGTGGATTTCCTTCTATGGCGTCGAAAAAATACAACCCCCACCATTTTTTCTGACGATCGGGATCCATGGAGATTTCCTCCTATGGCGTCGAAAAAATACAATCCCCACCATTTTTTCCGACGATCGGGATCCATCATCATCATCGTTATCAACTAAGATGTGCATACACCAAATTTTATGTGATTCCACTACTTTTTCACCGTTAAATTAGCAATGTAAAAAGTTCTATTGTCGGTAAACCATTAATTTTGCACCAACTAAATCAACGGTGAAAAACGGTATAATCATATGAAATTTGGTGTATCCACATCTTAGATGATAAAGATGGAGACGATGTATATCGTCGAAAAAAATCACGGAGGATGCATTTTTCCGATGCCATAGGAGTAAATCCCCTCCTATGGCACCTTTTCTCCATTAATCTCTTTATAAATAGCATTTAACGGTTTGTATTCTCGTTTAGATAATATTCTGTTAGAAATCTCACCATCAAATAACTTACAAAATAGGGGGTCATAAATAAAGTTTCAAAGGTTGAAAAAACAGAATTCATAAGTTTTGGGAGTGACTTGGAAAAGGCCGTAAATGAAATATTATCAGTAATCAAATCACTAAACTCATAACATTCCCAACTTTTTTTGGCTGAGGCCAACAGGGAACTATCCTCTACAGTATGGACCTCAGAAGAAATCGCAACCATTAATCATGCTCGGGGCACAAGGCCACGTGTCATCCACCAGACTGCGTTGCCTATCTCCTTAGAGCTTAATAATACACTTGTACGAGCCTAAAGAACAGATCCTGTTCAATTAAGGTCGCAACATTCCCAACTTTTACATCAGCAAATGCCTTGAAAGGATATATTCAGTAGTCACTATTGATCATAGAGCAATTCAAGGTCCAGAAACATCATACTCTGCCTGCAACTCTCTGGTATAATTGTATTATAGCAAAAATGGAGAGGGATGATGATGATGATGATTACAAGGTATATATAGTGAGAATCAGTTCCCATAAATGAAATCTTAAATGATCACAACACACAAAAAACACTCATAAACTTCTGCTATTTCTCCCACCTTTCTTGCTGACAAACTCACATAATCGACACGGCAAAGTATCAAGGCTCGCTTTCCTCACCCTCCCATAATTCCCCAAAACTCCACACCGTCTCCAGGCATGAAACTCCGCATAAGCGACCGGATCATTCGCGACGTCCTTCACATACAAAGCCAACTCCTCCATTGACCCAAACTTCGACCCATCAATAATCGAATTTGGAGGTACAAAGTCCCAAACATTCGGAGCCCCGAAATAAATAGGGACCGAACCTGCATCTAAAGCATAGTATAATTTCTCAGTTACATAGCTTTCGGTTTCAGTGTTTTCGATGGCGAGGACGAATTTGTAGTACGACATGGCGCAGTGGAGGTGGTCCCACCAGTGAAGGGTTGAGCTGGGGTTTGAGCACTCTGGGTAAAGGGAGAGAGCCATGTCGAGGCCTCCAACGTTGTTTAAGCATTTTCCGAACGAGTGGCTGGGGATTAAGGAGAGGAGGGCTTTGGCGAGGCGATTTCGCTGGGGGAGGCACCTTGAAGAAGACCAGTATACAAGCGTGCCCTTGAAATACAAAAGTTGAATATACAGTAAAAGCTTCAAAATTGTTTTTACATTAGCTGGATATACAACAATGTTGTAAAGCGCGTGTCTATTCTCTATTTATTTGGCTGTCAGGTGCGTGCATATAGCATAAATGGATTATGACTAGATAATCAGATATATGCATAAATAGATTATTATTAAATGTATATAGAGAATATCAAGGGGCAAAAAGGATAGGGAAAAATATGTGGATGTTGATTTTAGAATTGGACTTTTATTAGTGGATATTGTGTTGCATATCAGGTTTTGATATCAGAGATGTTTTGGCATCGCATACACGCTCAATTAAATGATCATTCGTCCGCATACGTTGCATAGAGTCAATTATGCGGTCATTTGCAATGTTAATATTATTCAATGTGGATGCTAAGCGAAAATTTTTGAGCTGCAATTAATCGACCTTGAAAAACACAGTATACAGCGATTACCCACAACCCAAAATGCCTTAGAATAAAATGTTTCCTGACACAGTGTCAGCACATAGGTTACAAATTGTACCAGGCCAGACCTCATAATTCACAATTTATATATATTTATTTAACCCCTATTTATTATCTCTTTCAAAGAGGTGTGATGCATCGCCCATAGGCTCACATAAGAGGGGGCATTACAAGGTAAATTTCGTATACAATGCATGTTAATCCACAACTCGGTAAATTAAGCTTTTGGAAAATGTGGTTATTTAGCATAAACAATGAAACTACGATAGTAAGAGTATGCAAAGTCTTTATAATTTGTCATCTATGCAGCAATGTCTTACATTTCGTTTTCGTGGTGATATGTTGTAATTCCGATTATTATGGAACAAGGCGCCTGCATATGTAGACTGAACATCGTCGTTGGCATGATAACCAATAAATATGTCCTCAAAGCCTGAAGGTTTTCTAGAAGCCTCAAGATCCACATAAACACGGAGAGGATCACCTTCACGTCGCTGCCAAAATAAAAAATACTTGTAAGTATGTGGGATAATAACACATGAATCATCATATGTCAAGATGTCTAGCCATTTGCAGTAACAAATTACAAATATAAACTAGTGTCGAGCAGTAAAGATAATAATAATATGAATCTCTTATATAGACTTTTTGGAAACAGATCTCCCTTGCAATGTTGATAAACCCGGTCTGCATACCCCAATTGTGCTTAATTAAGGATCCCGCTGTTCGGTGACAAATCCAGATAGTTTGCAGCATTCTAAGACCAACTGCCAATTCATTATTACTTCATGTAAAGATTATTAAGTAGCCACACATTTATCCGAATGTTAATCCATTTACACAAGACTTCAAACCTTTGGGGATCAGTAAAACGAGTCAGCCTAATAGAAACCTGTAATAAACCCCATATAAAGCTTTGGAGGAGACAAGCATAAGCCTGCATTTTGAATAACTATTTTCTGTAAAAGAACCTCCATTTTACAAGTTTTGCACACGTATGAATTCACAGTCAAGACATGATTGTATATCTCTAATGTATTTTCATTATTCAGAAAAACTTGCTGGCTTTACAAAGAGTGGAAAAGAGAGGGGTAAATATGAGTCAGCTAAGCTGTAACATGATAACGGTTTTCAAGTATATGAATCGTTGAAACCAACTGTACAAGGGTTGAAACAATAGATTGATCAATGGAGGTCTAAGGGTTATCCATGCAATGACCTCGCACACAACAATTATAGACGTGAGCAAATGGTATACTACCAACTAGGGGACAAAATTTGTACTTAATGGATCAAGGACTGAATGAAAGCTAATGTTCGACAAGATAACCCTTCACAGAGCTAAATGAAAAAAGAATTCATGTAGCTGACCCAGAAAGTTTAGCATCAAAGGCTGAGCTGTGGTATTAGAAACTAGCATTTAGCACGTGCAATGCATGTGTGTATGAAATATATGCACAAAATAGATATGTAAGATTATTTTTTGAAATATATGAAATCTAATTTCCATAAGAAATAAGTATTTTTGCATTTTTATGACCAATTCTGTTTTTTGTAACAATAACAAATATCTAAATTAACACCAATTTGATTTTCAGAATTATTGTATTGCATATAGTAAAACTAAAAAGGAATCCTGGAAATGAATATCTTCAGAAAATTTTATTACGAATGTAATTACATAAATACATAACTTTATTTAACTATAAGATTTTAATTTTTGAGTTAATATGATTCATTAGTAAGTTATGTAAAAATCTTTGTTCGATGGTCAACTTGTTTAAACTATTTTTTACAAATATATTGATTATTGGGGTTCGTTTTAAATAAATAATTGAACCACTTTGACCAACTATTATTGCATTTGACAGTTGAAGGATAAAAATGTAAATTCATGAATTTAAGTGTATGAGTTGGCATGCTTTGAGGCTAGAGTTTCATGAGGGATTTTTCTCATTTTTATGAACTATCTTATTGAGAAAATGGAGAAACTTTTTGGATAGCTCCATGTGTTTTAGTTATAATAGTAAAGATTATCCTGAAGAAAGGTAGAATGCTTAACCGGCATAAGATAGCTCACTAAAATAGTTTGCACCAAAATCCCAACGTATACACTTCTTTTGTTCACAGGTTCGCACATAGCCATAGGCATCATTTCTAAACTGCATCATCAAACTTTAACAGTTCCTTCGGATAAGTATAAGTGCTCCCCGTTCATCATTTCAATCCCGGCAAAATCGATCTATCATCACCAATATGCAGTTACCAAAACGATCAACCAGCATATGCATAATCTAATCCATCAATTCAACCATAAAAATCAACTACTTCCTCCTGATCCAATTCTTCATTAACCTACATCAATCTCTACCTCAACGCCGTCATCAAAATGTATTTCTCTACCCTATATTACAAAAACATTTAGAATTTTCAAATAAAAACCCAATTTTTTTCTTCTCCAATATAACTCACCAACGCCGGAGGCATGACGCTCTCGAACAAATGTGCGTCGGGCTTATCAGCAAGCACCCTCGATTTTGTCCACAGACAGCTCAATCCGCAGCGGCATGAATACAAATTATCCAAATTATCAGGAATCCAAGTCCACCCCTTGACCAGCACACTCACATGCCCCATCTCAGCCCCAGCGCAGTCGCCGCCATCGGCGTCCTGCACCGCCGACGAGTTCACGGCCCAATCTTTATACTTGCTTCTGAAACTAGGGCACCCGACCTGCGAGTCCCATTGGTTGAAGGCGGCGACGAGATCGGTGAAGGGGAGGTTGGGTTTAGGTTTAGGTTTAGGTTTAGGGTTTGAGGTAGCGATAGAAGAGGAGGGGGTGGGGAACTGGAGGAGGTGGGAGAGGAGGAGGAGAGTGGCGGCGAAGGCGATCATTGGGGCGAGGTAGTGAATGGGGCGCGATGGGATCCTGAACATAGAGGGTTTTTTTTTGTCTGATAATTTGAGAGAATTGATTAGGGTTTAGGGATTGGGGAGTTCATTGAAATGGTGGATATGAGATTGGGGAAGAGGATGATGATGATGCCGGCGTCGGCGATGGAAGAGAGGGCTTTATTAGAAAATTAGTTGGACTACCGTTTTGTTGTGAGCATCAATTGGACTGTTTCCTATGGGATTATTTTCTTTCTCTCGTTTTTCTTTTGTGGGTAAATTGTCAAAAACCCAAGCACGTTTAATCAAAACAGCCTCAAAATTTTCAACATGCCAGCTTCTATCTAACAAATCCATTCTTGCAATTTAGATATCGCTTGAAACGGTTTAAATTTCTCATGCAACTGTTTAGATATCGCTGGCAACTGATTAGATATCGCAGGAAACCAGATATAGCAGGCAACTGGAAGATATCACAGGTCAGGATTATCTTGACAACTATAAACTCTTTTTAGAGGTCTTTGTGCGGAAAAAAGTGATTGGGATTTTTGACAATTTACCCTTTTTTTAATTTAATTTTTGGATAAATTGCTTAATAAATTATAATATACGTGGCAAAGCACAGTTGGGTCTTGTGCCATGCATGTATTATTATATTTGGATCTAATGCCAAGTGATATTTTCTCAGATTCTCAGGGTGGACATCGACACCTCATGCGCCAAACAGAAAGCAGCAAAATCGGCATCAGAACTCGCAGTTGTCGACAATAGTCGGCGGTTAATGCTCACAACTGGCGCTATGGCGGGTGCAGCTGTGCTCACTGGGATGGGGCTGATGGTCTATCTGAAACGAGCCAGGGTGTGATTTTTTCCTCGAAAGTGAAAAAATATTAAAAATTATATATGTTATATAAAGCCACAGCTCCTAAAAAACAATTAGAGAGACATCAGTCATCACCAAATCTCGAAGAAAGTATCAAAAAATGCCATAATAACTTAAAGGGTCACCAGGCTTCTCATATCTACAGCCCTTTCCTTTCCGAATAAGAAGCAAATTATTACAGAGTTTACATGTAATGTATTTTTATTTATAGTTTTTTATCTGTTGCTAATATTTGAAGCAAATTTTGTGTTTATATATGCATTCTTTTGCAGTCAAGTATAAACTTGCAAAATGTATACAAGCAGGTAAAATTTATGCTCAGATTTCTGTTTAAATTGCAATTTTTTATAGCCACATTTCTGTTTATTCTTTTTGAACCAAAACGGAATGAATTTAAGGATGGCCTCTGGGTGTTTTTTTCCCATAATTCAAGCGAAATTGAGTCTATGGTTTTCATTTTGGTTGTATTTGCCTCAAATATGCAGAATAACGAGATATTATTTAAAAAACAGTGATGATGATATGCTTGGTTTTGGATAGCACTTTCTGCTTGATCTATTTGGTTACACAAGCGTAAAACTTTAACGGGTTATGATAAATGCGTCGATCGTTGGCTAGAACTTGGTGCGATTACTGAGGTTGATGTACCATTTGTTGTTTGTCAGCTTTTTTCATGGGGCTTTGAGCTGTGCTATTTGTATTTATTTTGATCGGTGCTTAAACGGGTGCTAGATTGTCTGAATGAGAAATAAGCCACAAGCTTCATACAGTTTCCCAAAATATTTTCAAAGGAAGAAGAAGAACAAGGCGAGAGCTTGGAGCCAAGTTCACTTTTCTCACCATCTCTCTCGGCTCCAAAATGAAACACTTGGAGAGCTCTATGGAGTTTTCTCCTTGTATTCTTTGTGACCAGAGTAGAAGGACCCGGAGAAAACTCAGCGTTCATCATATAAAAATGGGGAAACCCCATTTCTCTTTGGCATGAAAGCAAGCTAAAAATCCTACTTTCTTATGGATCGAGTCTTAAATCACGATGTCGGGTCAGCCATGGAAGTGGGAATATTTACTTCTCTCGTATTGAAAACGAGCAAAAGACGCTCCTTTTCTCAAAAAGACTAAATCTTGAGAATGGGGCAAACCTTACTCTTTGCATATGAACTCAAGACGAGGATTTCATCAACACAAAAGCATGAGAACGCAGTTTAACGAACTCAAAACAGCGGAAAAACAGAAGAAAAAAACGCCAAGACGAAGTGCTATGTCGAACCTATAGAGCAAGAGCGGATGCCCTGTAGAGTGTTTTTCGTCACCCTATTAAGATGGGAATGCGCGCGCTTGTCAGGCGTATTACAGATTCCCTCTGCCTAGGGTAGACCGGGATTTATTGATTGTTGAGATCCGAATCTCCGGCAGCCGCGGACTAAGCAGACGTTAATTACCCCTTACCTTTGGAGCGAGAGAATCTCCGATTAACGGGTCAAACTGGTCATGCGAACTCAATGTGAAGTGTGTGTATGCGTGTCTTGAGGGGTTTTGGGTATATCGGTGACCTCGCAGAATTTACGGGGTTCCCGCTATCCGGATAGCTGGTCGTGGGTGAAAGGGGCTAGCAGCCCCTTATGAGTTGCGGGGCAGCGTCCCGTTAGAAATTTTTTCTAACGGAAGATGTATTTTGATTGTGGAGCGTGTGGGAAAAATAGGGTGAGGAGCGTCCTAAGTACGCGTGAGATGGCACATGCGTGGCAGGCGGACGCTCCGCACGAGCAGGTCACTCGCCCTGCACGCGGGGGCTGGACGCCAGCGGTTCACACGCCCGGCGTGCGGGCGCTGGACGCCAGCGGTTCACGTGCAGGGCGCGTGCGCATCTTGCACGTGGGCGCTGGGCATCCGCGGAAAAAAAGGCTTCGCCACTGGACTGGGAGGTGAACTCCCGAGTAACTTTTGGAGTTAAACTCCTAAAAAATGATCTTTTATGGAGTTAAACTCCAAAAAGATCTGGATTTTTGGAGTTCAACTCTTTCGAGAATTTGGATCTTAGAATGGAGCTTCTTAAAGATTAATTTAGAGTTAAACTCCTAAAGAAGAGATTCTTGTTCGGAGTTAAGCTTTCAACAGTTTTTCGGAGACGATGAAAAAGGACCATTTTCTTCTCCCTTGAGCCCTAGATCTTCTTTTGAGCCTTGGATCTTCCCAAAATGGGATTTTTGGGGATGGATCTCCTTCCTCCTCCTCTCTGTTGGCTTGATCATGGGAAAAAGAAGGGTGAGACTTAAAAATCTCCCATTTTAAAGATTTGATGGGAGATTCGAGCCCCCCTTCAAGGGTTTTATGGTGAAAAACTATTTCTTTTGGAAAAGAAAGAGTTAAACTCTTGACTTAATTTTAAAAAAAAAAGAAGGTTTAAAACCTTGAGGAAGGAGAAAAAGACACAGAACCTTAGAATTTTTTAGAGAATGAAAGTTGTTATTGATTTTCTCATCATATTTGTCTTTTATAGGCTACACACTTTATATATAGCCTCTTGGGCTTTTCTAAATGGCACTTGTACCTCTCCATGCCTCATGTGCTTAGTTCTTTTTGCACATAAACCATGGGGTTTACAAAATTTTGGCTTTTTGCTAATTTTTTATACATTTATTTCTAAAAATTGCATTTAAACTAATTTATTGCCTCCCTTTTGGCATGGAGCCGGCCCCTTCCATGCTTGGTCTTGACTTGGGCTTGGGCTCACTTAGCTTGAGCTTGGGCCCGCTTGCTTGAGTTCGGGCCCACTTGGCTGGGGGTTGACTGACTTTGACTTAGTCAAACGGGGTGTAATTTTTGACTCGATCAAACGGGGTGTAATTTTTGACCCCAACAAAATGCCCCCATCAATAAATGCACACTGCGTGTATGTATTATGTGCATGAAATTGATGGATCTTATTCTATATGAAAATTGATTTGGTTTGGTCCCTTGTGGAGGGTCGATGCTACCCTTTTTAGCGACGTGGACGGTCGGTGCTGCCATTTTTGCGACTTGAACGGTCGGTGCTGCCATTTTTGCGACTTAGATGGTCGGTGCTGCCATTTTTGCGACATGGATGGTCGATGCTTGATTTGACTTGCTCCGCTTCTTGCAGTGTCAGAGTTTGGATTTGATTTGCTCCGCTTTCTGTGGTGTCGGGATTTGGATTTGATTTGCTCCGTTTCTTATAGTGTTAGGGTTGAAATTGACTTGCTCCGCTTCTTGCGGTGTCGGGATTTGATTTGACTTACTTCGCTTTCTGCGGTATCGGGGTTGAAGTTGACTTGCTCCGCTTTTTGCTGTATCAGGATTGTTTTATTTCCGAGGTGGAGCTTGATTCCACCGAGGAGGTGATTGGTTGACTTGTTTGATTTGATTTGTTTTGGGAGTTCCCTATCCGTCCAGCAAGACTTTTGAGCTCGGAAGCGCTGCCGGGTAAGACATTGATTTGATCTGTTTGATTTCTGTCTTATTTGGCATAACTTTTGAATTTGAAAGGAACTTGAAATTTGGATTTTTTTAGCATCGGCATTGCTGCACTAGAATAATACCAGGAGCAACTCATCATTTGATCCGGGAGGACTTAGGATTTGGTTTTTGGGTCGACACCAGCACTGCTAATACTCAAGCGTAGTGTCAGAAGCGACTCATCATTTGCCTTTGGGAAAACTTGGGGTTTGAGTTTTGGGTCGGTATCAGCACCGCTAACACTAAAGCGTAGTGCCAGGAGCGACTTATCATTTACCATTGCCCGTTGGGAAGCGGTGGCTTAGGAGACAGGTTTAGATTTCTATCACCTAAGACTTTTTAATTCTATGAGCCATAAGGATCTCATAAAATCATTTTCTCCATACGAGTCGAGAGGATCTCGCAGGTGTATGTTCTCCTTAGGAACCGTGAGAATTCCTAAGTGTGTTTCTCTTTTGCGAGTCGTAAGAATCTCATGCGGTGATTTTCTCCTCACAAGGTCGAGAGGACTTTGTGAGTGTATTCCATCTTTCTTCATGAGTTTGCACCCTTTCGGGTTTTCACAAACCCGCCGACAGTCCTGCTGGTTTTACTCAAGGAGCCCATTCGGGTTTTCATCCGTGCCCGTTTTGCTTGTGGACATACATTTTTTTCTTCTTCTTCTTCTTCTTCTTTCTTTCTCCCTTTTTTTAATGCTTCATCGCCGGTAGGACTTCGGATGTAGTCTCGCCAGTAGGACTTGGGAGAGATAGGGGTCATTTACGTCCATGGATTGTATACAGTTTTAAAGGATGTATGATTCAGACCGTAGGGCCATTTTGCTTAATTCGTCTATGACTTAGAGCATTCACACGTAGTATTTCTTGAGATATCGGCTATTGATGGGTGGCATGGGCCTTTCTCCCTCGACACTTATTAATTGGTAGGATCCTTATGGTCTATCCTAATTTGGCTCGAATTTTCTCTTGGCATGTCGATTAGGGATGATCGGTCTTTTGAGGACCAACACCAATTTGGCTTTCTTGAAAGCACGGAGATGGGTCATCTTGTTATAGACCCGTGACATTTGGGCTCGGCACAGCTCTAGATTTTTCTGTACTGCAAGCCTCTTTTCTTCGAAGGCGTCGAGCTTTTCGAGCCGAAGGAAGACGTTTTCATTCTCCGTCAACTCGTGCTGGACGACCATTCTTAGGATCGGAACTTCGACTTCAAAGGGGAAGTCTGCCTCCACTCCGAAGAATAATGAGTATGGAGTGGACTGAGTTGGAGTGTGGTGTGTGATACGATATGCCCACAACGCCTCGTGGAGCTTGAGATTCCAGTCTCTCTTATTGGCTAAAGCATTTTTCCTTAGGAACTTGCATAAAGATTTATTGAAGGTTTCGGCTAGCCCATTGGCTCTTAGATTATAGATGGAAGAATATCTCCAGTCTATCTTGTGTTGAGTAGTGAACCTTGAGACTTTGAAACTCTTGAAAGAAAGCCCGTTGTCAGAAATGATTCTTCTAGGTGTACCAAAGAGATATAGAAATTATGCCGGAAAAACGTCAGAATATCTTCTGTCTTGACTTCTTTTAGCAGGACAGTTTTAGCCCATTTGGAGAAGTAGTCAGCTGCGGCCAATATGAACCGGTGGCCTTTGGATGACGGAGGATCAATTGGACCAACCATGTCGGTGCCCCAAACTTCGAAGGGCCATGACACCACCGTAGGATGCAGCGGATTGGGATACTTGTGAACGAGGTCACCATGAATTCGGCAGAGATGACAACTCTTCGCATGCTCTTCACAATCTCTTATCATGGTAGGCCTGTAATACCCAAGTCGTTTAATTTGAAGCCGCATTTTGGGGTCAGACTGGTGAGCTCCGCAGACTCCCGAGTGAACTTCTTTCATGACTTTTTTGGTTTCTGCCGATGACAGACACCTGAGCCAGAGTTGGTCATATGATCTGCGATATAGCGTATTATTTACAAACACGTATCGGAGAGCTCTCTTTTTTAGCTAAACCCTCGCAGATTTTTCTTTGGGCAGTTTATCGTATCGGAGGTACTCTATGAACGGCTCTCTCCAATCGGACTCGTCTTGAATGATCAGAACTTCTTCGGCAGGATTGCTCTTTTGTTCTGTACTTTCCTCTTCTCGTAAAAAGACTGGGGGCAGAATTTGCCGGCTTCTGATTGTGATCGGAATTTCATCAATGTCGGAATCAACCAGCTTTTTGTCTAGGCGAGCAAGTACGTCGGCTTTTCCGTTCAACGCCCTAGGGACTCTCATTAGTTCAATGTGAGTGAACTGTTTCGTGAGTTCCACCACTCGGCTTCTGTATCGAGCTAACTCGGGCTTATATATCTTGTAGTCGCCACTCACTTGGTTGACGACAAGCTGGGAGTCACCGTAAACCCGTAGCCGAAGGATTTCTATTTCTATGGCAAGCTCCAGACCAGCTATCAGAGCTTTGTACTCAGCCTCGTTGTTTGTGCGAGGCTCGATAAAGCGAAGGAACGTCGTAGGGTTCCTTCTGATGGTGTGACGAACACCAATCCTATCCCTGTTTTTATCTCCTGGACGCTTGATTTGCTGGAGGTCCTTATTGACGAGGCTCCATCGAAATAGAGCTCCCAACATGGCTCGTCATCCTCGAGGTGCAGCACTTGTTCGTCGGGTAACTCACAATTGAGCGGTGACCCTTCTGGTATAGGATGAGCAGTAAGGAAGTCGGCGATGGCTTGCCTTTTTACAGCTTTCTGAGGAGTATAGATTATGTCAAATTCAAGAAGTATGACAGCCCATTTTTCCATTCCACCAGCTACGCTTGCTTTGGTCATTAAGTGTTTGAGCGGGTCGACCTTGGAGATCAACATAACCCGATGAGCGAGCAGATAGTGGCTCAGTTTCTTCACAGCGAATATCAGAGCCAGACATTGCTTTTCGATCGGGGAATAGTTGTGTTCCATCCCGACTAAAGTTTGACTGAGGTAGTAGAGGGCATTTTCTTTTCCCTCCTCATTGTTTTTGGCAAGGAGCGCACCGAGTGACTCATTTAGCGCGGCAGTATAGAGAATCAACGGTTTATTTGGGATGGGAGCAGTAAGAACTGGAGGGTGCAACAGGTACTTTTTGATATTTTTGAATGCTTCTTGACATTCGGCATCCTAGAAGAAAGGAGCTCCTTTCTTCATGAGCTTCGAGAAGGGCTTGCATCTTCCCGATAGGTTCGAGACGAATCTTCTTCATATGTAAGCAAGCTTGCCTTGAAAGGATCTTAACTGCGTCAGATTCTTTGGAGGAGGCATCTCCATGATGGCCTTTATTTTTTATAGGCCAACATCGATCCCCCGATGTCGGACTATGAAGCCCAAGAATTTTCCTAATGACACGCCAAAAGCACACTATAAAGAATTCATCTTCAGATCGTGTTCCCTCAGTTGGGTGAAAACGGTCCTGAGATCTCGGATGTGATCGGCCTTAGTTTTAGTCTTGACGACCAAATCATCAACATAACATTCGACGACTTTATGGATTAAGTCATCAATGATTTTGGTCATTGCCCTTTGATATGTGGCGCCTGCATTTTTCAGTCCGAACGGCATCACCTTGTAGCAGTATATCCCGATCGGGGTTCGAAATGCTGTGTGTTTCTCATCCTCAGGCGACATCTTGATCTGATTATATCCAGACGAGCCATCCATGAAGGTGAACAGCTCGTAATTTGAGGTATCGTCGACCATCATTTCCATGACCGGTAGCGGGAAGTTGTCTTTAGGGCATGCTTTGTTTAGGTCCTTAAATCGACACAGACTCGGATCTGCCTATTCTTCTTTTTCACTAGGACGATGCATGCAATCCAATCCGCATATTTATCTTCTCCGATGAAACCGGCATCGATGAGTTTCTTGGTTTCCTCGATGACCTTTCTTCCAACTCCCTTCTCATTCTTCGAGGAGCTTGTTTGACTGTCTTGACATCAGAAGAAATGGCCAACTTATACACATCCACTTCAGGGAGAGACCAGGCATTTCTTTGTACGTCCATGCAAAACAGTCGGCGAACTTATGCAGCAGGGCGATTATCTGCTCTTTCATTTCCTCTGATAAGAGTGAGCTGATGTAGGTCGGCCTTGAATTATAGGGCGTTCCTAAATCAACCCCGGTTAGCTCGTCAAAGGTTGCTTGTCCGCCATCTTCAAGCTCTTGAGGGGCTTCTTCTGGCTCGGCTAGCTCGTCTTCATCATTTGACTCTTCGCTGGCTTCACCAATATGGATCATGTAGCATGCCTTGACATCAAATTGAATGAAACCTATGCCCCATCTATCTAAGATTCGTTCATCGATAAGTGCTCGGACCTGAGAGGGGTGCCATAGCCCCTCATAAAACTTCGTTTCAGAGTCCGTTTGATATAACCGACATCCACACTTTTTAAAATATTTTCGCATCTCGGGCGCATAATATCTGGGGTTTAGGACGGCTCTTATGTCCCTTTCATAGGAAAGGCACGTGATAGACAAATCGTTCGAGTGCACGATAGGATTTGACCCATAAAACAGGATGTCCTTTTTTCCACTCTTTCTTCCGGGAACGTAGAAGATTTTCTGCTGGTCCACGATGGAGATTGACAATGTATCGAGCTCTTTGCACATCTGCTCCGACACCCTTATGACGGCTAGGGACCCTTCTGTAACTTTGAAGGTCTTTCTTAGATTTTTGCATGAGAGCCCAATTTGCATAGCTGTTGCAAGACGGGTCATCTTCCTCTGATTCTTCAGTGTCGCTGCCTAAACAAGAGTGAATTTTGCTGCCCGATGGGCCTTCAATATCAGACTCGTCCGTATCACTACCGAAATGAGGGCGAGTTTTACGAAAGGACGGACTTCCAGCGTCAGACTCATCAATGTCACTGCCGAAACGCGGACGCACTTGGGGTTTTTTGCTTTTGAAAGTAACAGCCGGCTCAGATCTGCTTTTGAGTATCGAGGTCGTTCTATCTTTGATCAGCTGTGGCTCAGCACTTTGGAGGTTCACAAAGTACCGAGAATCTTCATATTAGACTTCATGCACACCAAACGACTGGATGTCTCCGTCAATGCGTCTTTCTTCTCCATTTTTGGTACACTTCGTGCACTGATGGAGAGTTGATGGAACGATGCTGTAATCGTGTAGCCATGGCCTTCCCAGGAGAATCTTATAGGACGTGTCGACGTCGATCACGTATATTTTAGCTTCGGTTTGCAAATCCCCAAATTTAATTGGCAGAGTTATGGACCCCAGAACTTGCTGGCAGTTTTGATTGAAACATTAAATGACAATTCTTTCCTTTGACAGGTATCGGACGTCCATTGACAAACTCTTTAAAGTCCGCAAGTTCATGATATTCACTGAGGACCCCGGATCAATCAATATGCGATTAATTCGGTCTCCATCGCTGTACCCTATCACGTAAAGCGGTCGGTTGTGCTCAGCTGTTCCCAGTAATAGGTCTTCATCTTTAAATATAACCGCGGCTGTATGCAGAGTGTACTGGGCCTCTTTTATATTAATTTCCGCGAAACGAGCTTGATACCGCTCATGGTTTTGCAAGGCATGAATGAGAACATCTTTGAGCTCCTTGGATAGGACCAGAGCATCATAGATGCTTAAAAGAGATGGAAGCTTCCGGAGATGAGCCAAGACATTATAATCCACTAGGAAAGGACTCAAGTCTTCATGAGCAAGCTCTCCGGCATCTTCTTTATTAGCGACTTATTTTTCCTTCCCTTTTGGGGCATTGCCTTTATTTGACGGTAGAGCATTGCCGCTTCTGAGCTGGATTTGGTTGGCCTTCGTGGCTAGCTCCTCGTCCTTTTTAGGAAAATAAAGTTCTTCCTCAGAATCGCTACCAAGGTGGACGACGTAGCAGGTCACTAGAGGAATCTCGTCATCGGAGTTTTCTTCTTGCTCCTCCATAATCTCAGCCGCTTCTACAGGGAAGAACTCCATCAATTGAATTAGAGTCTGCTATAGTTATGTGCTCCCATTTCCATTCGGGTATCAGAAGTGATTGCAACAGTCCAGCTGTTCTCTGGTGTTCAGCCTTTACTTACTGGCATACTAAGCACTTGGATACAAACTGTGCAATTTCTTGCTTCATCCCGTTCTACCAATAATGGTGCTTCATATCTCGATACATTTTCGTGCCTCCCGGGTGCATAGAATAAGCTGAACTATGAGCCTCGGCTAATACATCTTCTCGAATATCCCCTTTGGGAATGCAGAGTCTGATACTGAATCCCAAAGAACCGTCTCGATGTATGAGTAAGTCTGTCATTAGTCCGGCTTCCACCTGCTCTCTGAACTTTTGCAATCGAGGATCATCAGCTTGTGCATTCTTAATGCGATCTACAAGTGAAGACTGCACCTGTAACTGCCAAAACTGCCTGATTGCACTCGGTGTTACAACCTCTAGTTCGAGCTTCTGAAAATCCTCAATGATGCCCCTCTGACTGGTTAACATCATGACCGCTGGCTTGCGATTAAGAGCGTCGGGTACAACATTTACTTTCCCGGGATGGTACTGTAAGTCCAAGTCATAGTCCGCCATTAGTTCTAGCCATCGGCGTTGTCTCATATTCAGTTTTCTCTGAGTGAACACGTATTTCAGACTCTTGTGATCCGTGTACGCTTCCACTTTTTCGCCTAATAAGTAATGTCTCCATATCTTCAATGCGAAAACCATTGCAGCTAACTCCAAGTTGTGTGTTGGGTAGTTCTTCTCGTGATTCTTCAGCTGCCATGAGGCATAAACAACTACCCAACCGTGCTGCATCAGAACGCAGCCTAAATCTTTCCCTGAAGCGTCGCAGTGTATCACCAAACCACCTGAATTATCTGGCACTGTAAGAATAAAGGCCATGGCCAACTTTTGTTTCGGTACCTCAAAATCCTGAGCACAATCCTCTGTCCATACGTAAGGCACTTCCTTTCGTGTCAGCTTTGTCAAAGGTTCAGCGACTCGTGCAAAGTCTTGAATGAAACGCCGATAGTATCCTGCCAATCTAGGAAGCTTCTGATCTCGGCCACTGACTTCGGTGTCGGCCAATCCCTAACAGATTCTATCTTTGCTGGGTCCACTGAGATGCCTTCGCCTGAAACAATGTGTCGCAAGAACTACACTTTGCCGAGCCAGAACTCACACTTGCTCAATTTTGCGTATAGCTTCTTTTCTCGAAGAATTTGTAGTACCGTTCGCAAGTGTTCGGCATGCTCCTCTCGAGTCTTAGAGTAGACTAGTATGTCGTCAATGAATACAACGACAAATGTATCCAAGTACTTTTCAAATACTCTATTCATCAGATCCATAAATATAGCTGGAGCATTGGTAACACTGAACGACATCACAAGAAACACATAATGCCCGTATCGGGTCCTGAAAGCCGTCTTGCATATATCTTCAGCCGTTACACTGATCTGGTGATAGCCCGAACGAAGATCCAGCTTCGAAAATACCTTGGCACCACCCAACTGATCAAATAAGTCATCGATACGCGGAATGGGATTTTTGTTCTTTATCGTTACTCTGTTCAGCTCCTGGTAGTCTATGTACATCCGTAGCGATCCATCCTTTTTCTTCACCAACAAGACTGGTGCATCCCACGGCGAAGCGCTTGGGCGAATAAATCCTTTCTCCAGGAGTTCTCCAATTTGCTTCTTCAATTCAGCCAACTCAACTGGTGTCATTCTGTATGGTGCCTTGGAAACTGGTGATGTACCTGGAATCAAATTTATCGAGAATCCCAAGACGCGTGGATGCGGTAGACCTGGTAAATCTTCAGGGAACACGTTAAGAAAATCCCGAACGATTTCTGATGCGGGGTTTTCATCAATCTCTATAGACGTCAATACCTTCGGTTTGACTCTATATTTCGCTGGCTTCAAAGACTCGCTTCCGTCTTCAAAAACAAACTCTGGGTGATTGGGAATGCGGAAAGTCACATTCCTAGCTCGACAATCAATAATCGCATGGAATGTACTCATCCAATCCGTCCCAAGAACTGCGTCATAGCTACTTATTATGATTAAAAGGAAATTCGCATAGAATTCCCTGCCACACACTACAACTGGACAAGATCTACATTCTAGACTAGATATTATAACACCATTTTCCGTATGTATTTCCCATCCCTTGGTCAATGGTTCATATAGTATGGAGTGTGTATCAACGAAATGTGCAGATATGAAACAGTGTGATGCTCCCGAATCAAACAGTACTCTAGATGGCATAGAATGAACGGGTAGAATACCTGTAACAACTTCACCTGAGGCTTCTGCCTGCTCGGCGGTCAGGGTGAATGCCCGCCCTTGACCGCGGCCTGTGTTGGTTTGCCTATGTTCTAGTGACCTCTGCTGCTGTGGTCCAGACCCTCCCTGTAACTCTGTTTGCTGAGGGCAACCACTAACCCGGTGCTGGTTGGATCCGCAAATCAAATACTGTCTCTCGGCACGGCGACAGTCCTTCTGGGTGTGCCCGTCCCTGTGACAGTAGCCGCAGACTAAGGATTTCCTCTGTGGATGCTGCTGGGGCACGAAGGGACACTTCATCTGCGTCGTCCCTGGCCTGTGAACTGGTATGACCCCTTAGGACAATGTGTGAGTACGCGTCGGAACAACTGGGGGCCTCCTATCACTCGAGCTGGGCCCCCTGAATTTACTGATCAGCTTCTCCTGAATTCGTGCAGCGTTGAGCACTTACGCGAAAGTCTGCAACTCGAGTGACGCAATCAACTATTGTAGCTCAAAGTCAAGTCCTTGTAAGAAACGCCTGGCCCTGGTGGCCTCTGAAGCTACCAGATATGAAGCGAATTGGCTCAGATGGTTGAATTCTACCGCATACACGTCAACGGGACGGCCGTTCTGCTTCAGTAAGATAAATCTTTCTTCTATCTCTGCCTTGGTGGGGGGGGGGAATAGTGGTCCAAGAAGCATTCTTTGAACTTGCTCCACTCGATCGGCCCATCAAGTCTGCTCTCTTCGACGGACCACCAAGTACGGGCTTCGTCCTCCAGCTTGATCTTTATTACATTCCCATTCTCTTCATCGGGGACTCGTGCGGCTGTCAATAGGTTCTCCACATTGACTAGCCATTGCTCGGCCTCGAGTGGTTCGGCTAGTCCCGTAAACACAGTCCCGTAAACACAGCTGGGTGTAACCTCCGGAAATCCGACACAGTGCCAGTCCTGGCAGTCGTAGCTAGTGTAGCGGTGCTTTCGGAGGCAGTATTGATAGCGGAGTTTCCCCCTAATGCGGTAATAGCCCTGTATCCCTCAGTATGTAGGTCCGTCTTTCTTTCTTGGGCTTTTGCGAGGGTTGCCATTGCATTCAGGATTCTCTCTGTGCGATCCTGAGAACTAGAGTCCGAGGAGAGGTCGTTCGGGGAAGTCATGTCGCTGGAAAAATAGATAAACATATATGATTAGATACAAGGATGAAAGTGAAAGATAATGAAGTGAAAATAATATAATAAAGCGTAGTTAATGTTATCCCTTAATACTAAAGCATGGCGCTCTGATACCAACAAAAGCATGTCACGCCCCGCTTCCCAAAATACAGAATACGGGAGGCGACTAGGTCAGCCGTGCTCCTGCGGTTAAGAACAATCCCGCCGTAGTCACACTTCGGCTTCTAGTATTACATGGTAATAAGTAATCATACCACATAAGTAAAGGAAACACATCACTAGTTTATTACACCAACTTTCATTGTTCACAATGCACAATAGAATGAAAGTAAATAAACTACTAACCAAGTGCGAATAAAAGGTTGATTTATAGAAAGCAGTAAAAGCACTGAAGGCACGACCATCTAGATCTCTACAAGTTCGAATGGTAGGCCTGACTCCTGAATTCGGTCCTTTTCAAACTCTGAGCATGCATACTCAGGTCGTCAAGGCGACGCAATATCAATATTATAATAGTATTAATGAGGCAAGAAAAATAAAAGTAATAACGGTGGAGATAATAAATGCAGGCAATCGATATGTCAATAAACGATGCAATGTATGATCTGTGTCCCTATCGGTCTCTAAGTCACTTTTGAAATCGAGTTGCGGAAAGGAATGATCATGTTTAACGAGGGTCTCGTACGTACCCGAGACTACATCCCACTGTTGCCCAGGACATAACCCTGTCAGTCGGACCGCTATATAAGAGTCGCTGTTCGAATGATCATCCTCTAAATCACTGACCTCGCTATATACAATTTTCTTTCCACTTCGATTTCCCTCTTTTTTCTCAGGTTTCACTATCTATGAGTATGAGCTATTTGTGTACAAGTACGCATCAATAACACTGCTTTATTCACTATTCACAGTATTGTTCACTTTCACGAATCATTCACTTTTGCTGGCGTACTCGACACATATAAACCGATACTATTCACGTTCGACAATATATTATACACTGAAATTAATAAGAGCGCTTACTATCGCTAGAGGTATCGCAGTTGGGTAAAATATGTGCATTTATGCCGCTAAACAAATTATGAGCAATGCAAGTTATTATGTGTCTTATGAACTTAGAAAAATCGCATTAAATCGTACATTCAAAATTTAGTAAAATGATACAAAAGGGGTAAGAAGTAAACTTAATCAAAGAATCAACGAAATTGGTTTTATGTCAATCGGGTTTCGGGTTTGCAAATTACGGTCATTTATTTTTAAGTGCTCTTTGCTGAAAATTCAGTTCCTGAACTGAAAGTCTATTTCGTAACACAGTTTTTACCCTGTTGGGATCATAATTGGTGATGCTACAGTTGGATAATATTTAGGTTTATTAGTCAGGTTTCCAACTCACTGGACGGATCGATAATATCCATTGTGTGCTGGGAGTTATGCATTATTCAATATCGGGATATACGTTCTGTCCCTGCTTGGGACTGCAGTATGTACTGAAGGTTTAAAAAGTGATTAAAATAGCAAATGATGGTAAAAACAAATAATACCACTTCTAATAGTTAGCTAACAGATTTATATTCACTACGGTATAGGGTTCCACATAATACCATTTTCATACAGAGGTGCATTTTATTTCAAATGTCGACAAGCAGTGCAGCTCTGGACTGCAGTCCAGAGCCGCACCCCCGAACAGTTTCCACCATTGCTATAAAACAGAAACAAGATGTAAGTTATATGGGGTTCTAGGTTGTCGAGTCGGCTTCGATATGAGCCCTCGAACACAACATTCCGGTGTGTATCTAATTTACTATGATTTTCACAATTTTCAGGAACGGAAAGTTTCAGACTTGATGGATCTAAATGGGGATGACATTTCACGGTGTTAGGGTACTTATTTTCGACCCAACTCTTTATGCGTTATCCATTATCACTACAGGAATCTAGTAGTCATAAATTCCGCCACATTTGATTTGGGTTTTCGCATAAGGTTTGTATCGAACGCCTAAGGTGAACATTCGGTATCAAACAAAAACACATGTTTTCCTTAACTACTCGAAACTAGTTGTTATCTCTAAATTTTCATGTAACATTAGCCTGGTCATAAGTCCTTGTTGGGTTTCCTTAGCACCATTTGCGCAATGTTCGCTATTGAGTTCGATTTCATGATTTAATTATATTTATAACTAATTACAATACTAATCGTAGCATGATAAGCAAGTTGTGAAACTTGCCTGACGACGACGATCGGCGACACGACAGCGGCGAACGGTGATGAACGGAACGGCACGTTGCATGCACGGACTAGGAACGACACGGCAACGTGAAAAGTTTGCCATCGGCTCGAGCTCGGTGCGGCTTCGGAGCTTGGACTCGGCTGGTAGCTCGGGTCGGCGATGGTGGAGCTCGGTTGATGGAAACGGGGTTGCGGCAGCAAGGGTCTCGGGGTCGGTGAACGATGGAGACGGTGGAAGGAGCTGTGGTGGGCACGGTGGTCGGGTGGCCGGTGATATGAGGGAGCTGCGGCTGTTGGGGGTTCTCGGGTGAAGTCGAGGTCGGGGATCTTCTCGTCGGGAAGAAGGGGATAGGAGGAAGAAGCGGTGGTGGAGAGGGCACGGAGGCGACGGGGTCGGAGCTCCGGCGAAGTGATCAGCGTTGAAGGCAAAGGCGAGGGCTGCAGTGGTTATGGGTATAGGTTGCGGGTGAGCTCGGGGTTGAGTTGTCACGGGGTTTTGGAGGGGAGAGGAGAGAGAGGCGAGGTCGAGGGTGACGACGACATGAGGTGGCGAGGCGAAGGCAGGCGATGCGGGGGTTCAGGTTTTGCGGAGGAGGGACGAAGGCGGGAAGAAGAATTAGAGAACGAGGAAAAGATGTGAGAATAAGGAGGAAGGGAGGTGTTGGGGTCCAAGTAAATATCTTATATGTATAATGAGAGGAGAGAGACAGAGAGTGGGCTGTGAGAGAGTCAGAGAACGTGGGGTTGGTTTTTTTTTTAAATAAAAATAATAAATGAAAAATAAAGGAGAGACAGAGAGTAAAAAGAGTAAATGAGAAATTAATTAGAATAAGTTGGTTTTAATTAGGGAGTTAAGGAATGGATTGGGTAGGATTTGGATTTTAAATTAGAATATTTTTTTTTGAATTTTGAAAGGAAGAAGGTAACTGTTGGGTAAAAGGTAGTGAAGGGTTATTGGGCTTAGGCTCAAGAAAAATTTAGAAAGAGAAAGAGTGGGATTAAAAATGGACTTGGATTTTGGGTTAGATTTGTTTAGTGAAAACTATTTGGGTAAAAATATAGATTAGGGTTTTGAAAATAAATAAATAAATAAATAAAAATATAAATGAACAAATTTTATAAACAACACTTTATTTAAATACGGATATTGGCGTACAAAAAGGAACTGGGTATTATATCATACCACCCTTACAAAAATTTCGTCCTCGAAATTAAAAGAACGAAAAAAGAAAGCGGCGATACAAATGGCTATTCGAAAAGATGTGGGAACCGCGAACATATATCCTCTTCACGTTTCCAAGTAGATTCCCCAAGAGAACGACAGTCCAAGACACTCGGACTAACGGAATGACTTTATTGTTCAGCACCTTCTCTCTACGGTCGAGTATAGTATTAGGCTGCTCCACATAAGTTAAATCGGTACCCAGAGTCAATTCAGAATGATCAAGAACGTGACTGTTGTCTCGAACGTAGCGCCGCAATTGTGACGCATGAAATGTGTTGTGTACACCCGCTAACGATGAGGATATACGTTCTGTCCCTGCTTGGGACTGCAGTATGTACTAATAGTTTAAAAAGTGATTAAAATAGCAAACGATGGTAAAAACGAATGAAACCACTTCCTATAGTTATGTAACAGATTTATCTTCGCTACGATATAGGGTTCCTTATATACCATTTTCACACAGAGGTGTAAAAGTATTTTATTTCAAGCGTCGACAAGCAGTGTTGCTCTGGACTGCAGTCCACAACCGCACCCCCGAACAGTTTCCGCCACTGCTATACAACAGAAACAAGATGTAATTTATATGGGGTTCTAGGTTGTTGTGCCGGCTTCGATATGAGCCTTCGAACACAACATTCTGGTATGTATCCAATTTACTATGATTTTCACAATTTTCAGGTACGGAAAGTTTCAGACTTGACGGATCTAAATAGGGATGACATTTCATGGTGTTATGGTACGTATTTTCGACCTAACTCTTTACACGTTATCTATTATCACTACAGCAATCTAGTAGTCATAAATTCCGCCACATTTGATTTGGGGTTTCGAATAAGGTTTGTATCGAACGCCTAAGGTGAACATTCGGTATCAAACAAAAACACACGTTTTCCTTAACTACTCGAAACTAGTTGTTATCTCTAAATTTTCATGTAATATCAGCCTTCATAAGTTCTAGTTAGGTTTCCTCAGCACCATTTGCACAATGTTCGCTATTGAGTTCGAATTCATGATTTAATTATATTTATAACTAATCACAAATCATAGCATGATAAGTAAGTTGTGAAACTTGCCTGACGATGACGATCAGCGACACGACAACAGCGAACGGTGATGAATGGCATGGTGCGTTGCATGCATGGACTAGATACGACACGGCAACGCGAAAAGTTTGGCCTCGGCTCGAGCTCGGTGCAGCTTCAGGGCTTGGACTCGGCCGGCAGCTCGGGTCGGCGATGGTGGAGCTCGGTTGATGGAAACGGGGATGGGGCACTAAGAGTCTCGGGGTTAGTGAAGGATAGAGATGGTGGCCGGAGCTGTGGTAGGCACGGTGGTCGGGTGACCGGTGATGATGAGGGAGCTGCGGCTATTGGGGGTTTCGGGTGAAGTCGAGGTCGGGGATCTTCTCGTCGGGAAGAAGGGGAGAGGAGGAAGAAAAGGTGGTGGCGAGGGCGCGGAGGCGACGGGGTCGGAGCTCCGGTGAAGTGATCGGCGGTGAGGGCAGAGGCAAAGGCTGCAGTTCTTATAGGTATAGGTTGCGGGTGAGCTCGGGGTTGGGTTGTTGTGGGGGTTTTGGAGGGGAGAGGAGAGAGGGGCGAGGTTGAGGGTGACGACGGTGTGAGGTGGCGAGGTGAAGGCAGACGATGCGGGGGTTCGAGTTTCGCAGAGGAGGGACGAAGTCGGGAAAAAGAATTAGAGAACGAGGAAGGGAGGTGAGAATAGGGAGGAAGTGAGGTGTTGGGATCCAAGAAAATATTTTATATGTATAATGAGAGGAGAAAGACGGAGAGTGGGCTGTGAGAGAGTCAGAGAACGTGGGGTTGGGTTTTTTTTAAAATAAAAATAATAAATGAAAAATAAAGGAGAGACAGAAAGTAAAGAGTAAATGAGAAATTAATTAGAATAATTTGGTTTTAATTAGGGAGTTAAGGAATGGATTGGGTAGGATTTGGATTTTAAATTAGAAATATATTTTTTTTAATTTTGAAAAGGAGAAGGTAACTGTTGGGTAAAAGGAAGTGAACGGTTATTGGGCTTTTTGGCCTTGGGCTCAAGAAAAATTTAGAAAGAAAAAGAGTGGGATTAAAGATGGACTTGGGTTTTGGGTTAGATTTGTTTAGTGAAAAATATTTGGGTAAAAATATAGATTAGGGTTTTGAAAATAAAATAAATAAATAAATAAAAATATAAATGAACAAATTTTGTAAACAACACTTTATTTAAATACGAATATTGGCGTACAAAAAGAAACTGGGTATTACACATTGAGTTTTGGCGGTCACGTGTATTTCACGTGAGGCACTGCACTAGTGCTAAACATTAAACTTTTCTATTTTCTGGCATTTACGTGTGTTTCTTATGAGGCGTTATGTAACCTGGCCATGGGTGCTCACGTGCTCTTCACGTAAGGCGTTGAGTTCTTTTGGAGATTTAATCTCTGTTGATATTTGTGGAGAACTTATATATCTGTGAATAGTATTTTGACCATTAACGATCACCAAGTTCACCATTTTGAGGACCTTCGATCGGATTCTTTAAGAACTAAATTCTTGATTTGAAGGAACTAAGTTCCTGGAGTATTATGAACTCCATCTTCTCCATGTTCTCCTGTTCATGTTTTCAGAGAGGTTAAAGCTCTATTAATGGTATTTTGACCATTAACAATCACCAAGATCACTATTTTGAGGATCTTGAATCGGGTTCTTAAAGAACTAAGTTCCTGGAATATTATAGACTCCATCTTCTTTCTTTTTAACTTTATTCTTCCCTGAATTTTTGATTCTCAAGAACAAGATTTTCCCGATGAGAATTAAATTCTCAGCTTATGGAAGACTTATCTTGTGGATTTTAGATTCGGAAAAAGAACTAAGTTCTTTGAGAAGGGTTATACCCTTTGATATGTTAAGTAAATGAGATATTTTGATCTCGATATTTTCTTTACCGAGGGTTTTGAGGAGGAAGATCTTCTTCAAAGAGAATTAAATTCTCTGTTTTTTGTGGAATCTTTTGGAGAGCCTTCTGTATTTTAACAAAAGCTTTTGGGGGTCTCCTCCTTCTTTTGATTAATCTTTTCCTCATATTTATAAGAGAAGAGAAAAATCAATCTATTGATAAAATCTCTCGTTGAGAGATCATGATTGATTTTATAATCAATCAAATTGATCTTTTAGATCAACCGGTAAATTTTATTCATCTTTGGATTTTTAATCCAAAAGCTCTCTGTTTAACCGAGATAATTTCTTGTTTGTTTAACAAGACTAGGAAATATTTTCTTAAGATAGAATTTTATTCTATCATATGAATATCTAGTTAGTTTAATAAGATTTTATTCTATCATATGAATATCTTGTCAGTTTAAAAAGATTAAAATTTTATTCTATCATATTAATATCTTATTAGTTTAAAAAGATTAGGAAAATATTTTCCTAATATAGAATTTTATTCTATCAGATGGTTTAATTGGTGATTTTATAATCACTGTTGGATTTTTGATCCAAGGGTCCTCTGTTTAACAGAGAGGGTCTTTCTAGTTTGAAAAAGATCTGAGAAATATTTCCCACATAGAATTTAATTCTAACATTGGATGTTTGATCCAACAGAAAATATCTTCCTTATTTAGAAATATCCGGAAATTTTTTTCTCCTAATAGAATTTCAGTTCTATCTTTTGATGATTTTTAATCACCATTGGATTTTTGATCCAATGGCTCTTTATTTAACAGAGAATATTTTATCAAGGAGATTTTTTTCCTTAATAGAATTTAATTCTATCATTTAATGATTTATTATCACCATTGGATTTTTGTTCCAACGATTCTGTTTAACAGAGAATATCCAAGATTTTAGGGAAATATTCCACATGTAGAATTTAATTCTACCCTCTTTAATTTGGGCGCTGACGCTCACGTGCTATGCATGTGGGCGCCACCTAAGAATTTAATTCTTTTATAAATAGTCACTCACGTACTTTGCACGCCGACGCTAACGTGTGTTCCACGTGAGGCACTGCTATAGGATTTAATCCTAACAGAGGCTGGCGCTGCGGCTCACGTGGGAAACACGTGAGGCGCTCATGTATTTAACACGTGGGAACTAATATAGAATTTAATCCTATCTGAGGCGGTACGTACATGCTTTGCATGTGGATGCACGTGTTTAACACGTGGAGGTTTCTCTTTATTTTTATAAGAGAACAGCAAGTTCTGAGCCAATGGTTTTTTGCGGGAACAAATGCCGCCTCTAATTTGCCCACGTAAGTTTGTACGTGGGTCAAGTAGTGCAAAGTAATTGTCACGACATGGAATTGGCACATGACCAGCACATGTATCACGTGAAGTCTATAGGACCCCACTGTAACCCAAGTAAGCCGAAAGCCCAGAAATCTAAACTTTTTTAGGAAAATAAGGAAGGTGAAGTTTTCAGATAAATGTATAATGAAATCAAGTTCTTTCTTTTTAAAGTATATATATAGTTCGTTTAAAATGCAAGTGAATTATATGTTATAATTTGAAAACGTTTTCGTCATTTGAAATTTAGGTATCACCTCCTTTGTAAATTTTGATAAAAACAAGTACATAATCAATAATAATATGGCATCCCCAAACGGGAGCTAGCTCTTCGTTAATTGACGAAATTATAACCACGCAATATGAAAATACGATGCCCAATGCGAAGATCAATCACAGAAAAGAAAAAAAACCAAAACACATCAAACTCCAGATATAAAGAATATATATATACAAGTCTCGACTCTAAATCCAAAAAATATACAGACTGGTCTATAGGTCTACCAAATATATATAGTCTGGTTGATAGATCTTTTAATTAGATACAAATGAATAATAAATGTATACAATGGCGGTTACAATCCGTGGAGTAACCCACCTACCAATGCAAATCACCTAGAAGAAAAGATGTGCCAGCAAGCCGCTACTGATCCGAGCGGTCGATCCTGCAAGAAAACTATGGCACAACGGGGATGAGTTGCCAACTCGTCAGTAGAAGACATCAACAGGTAGAAATCGAATGTATAACGACCTCCTAGGTCATACAGTAATATAATAATATTATACCGTGTGGTATCTAGAGTGATCGTGTATACATAAGTATAATAATATAACAATATCGTGCCTGTGGTAATATATGGTACCATGTCATCTGTGTCACATGTATCATCCAACGTATGTCCATCAACGACACATCAAATCATCATAAAACCTGAGTGCTCAGCATCAACACTCGAAATCATCATAAAACCCATGTTCAGGCACCGTCTCATCAGATCGGTCCTCATATCCATCTGTTTCATATCACACCGGTTGGTATCCTCCAGATATCCACCGATTCCAATACTGTCACTGGTAGGTAGTGTTCCATTGCTGGGCTCAATGCCTTTCTATACGATCTTCTTGCCCCGGGGCACCGTACCGGGTCCACCATGTACTCGCTGACGGTGACTCCTCACTCCTCGAATCGGGTAATTATCATAGATCAACACCGAGAAAACTTATAGTGGACGTCGAAATATCATATTAAGAGAAATCGTGTTTTAAAACAATCATAAGGTTTTAAAATGTATCCGCGGTTCCTCAAATCCAGAAATCTCATGAAAACATAATCTCATAAGTATGTAACAATGATAAAACAATATGTACAGACACAGAACAATACTATAAAGTATAGCAAGTGTTTTCATATGAGCGTATCGTGTAACTAGGTAAGGAAGTGCAATATCTGAACTAGTATGTGGTACCAGGTACTAAACAATAACTAAAATTCTACAGGTTATAAAGCGATACAGTGACATAGCGATTTCTAATGTGTACGTGGCATGGCAATTACAGATGATGTGTGTGTAGGCCGGCGAGTATATGTACGTGCAACATGCGCATCCTCGATAATGGTGCGTGTGTCCTAACAGACGATATTGTATAAAGATAAGTACACGAAACGTAGTATATATGTCAAAAATAAAAATAATACGAGTGTATGCAGAAATAAGAAATCGTACTGTGAGTGTAAACATAATAAAGAAAATGTAAACGCGAACATTATAAAATATGTAACTACGTATGAGCCATACAATTATAGTTTAAAATAGTACGAATCGTTGTTTTTGAAAATAGGGGCTACGATGTTTTTGAAAAAGATATCATTTGAAAATCCGTAACATCCCTTGAAGTTATCATTTAAAAGTGCATAACGATTCGTTAGTTTTGAAAATAGGTATGGCTTTAAATATATCCTAATATCTACTTAATCGATTTAAAAATAATATTTCTCGAGTCTATATATACATAAGTCAGCGATCCATCCTCATCATATCACATACGATATAATCCATCGTACGATATCATCAAATCAATAGTACGGATCTAGTCACGTACATCATCAACTCATATCATCATGTCATATCGTATCATATCATGCCATCTCATCTCATATCATATATATCGCTTCGTATCATCGTATCAAATCATATCGACTCGTATCATCATCATATCATGATTATCCTCATATCATATATAGGTATGTATATATGTAAAGCCTAGTTATAAGAAAATAGAATTAGGAACATCTTCTACTAAGATACTACTAGGGTATGATATTCTAGACACCTTACTAACTAAGTATACATATCTATCTATGTATGTGTGTGTATACATCCTAATTCTACGGTTGCAGGGGTGCTATACGTCATCCACCCGACTTCCCCCGTAGATATATATCTACTCACCTACAACGCCTTGATCTAGTCGATCCCGACTATCACGCCCCGCTTCCCGGTGTACGACGAAGGGGACGGGATGAGGCCGCTACGTATTTACTGTGAAGTAAATACGCTAAGCGTATCTAAGCAATATAAAGTAAATGCACAAGAGACAAGGTTAAATAAAAACATCAACTTTATTTATTTACATTCTTTCTGTACAATGCATGGAAAAGTAAATACAACTGAAATAAAGCAATGCCTAAATAATGGCATAAAAGAAATGAAAAGTACCGAATGGAAAGTGTACAATGAACTAGAGCTCGGGGTCTTCACTGAATTGGTCCAAGTCTTCAGCAGAGGGCTCAATCTATGACGTGTCCAGATCGCCTGACGACATTCCAAGAAGAAAGAAAGAGAATATCGTCAGCGAACAGATCGCTCGGTAAGTCCCAAAGATAAGGGAGAAATAGAAAAGAAGAAAGAGAGCTAGAGTAACTTTTAAAGTTGTATTATATTGTTATAATGTTGTGTTAACGATGTTGTTTGTAGCTTGATATAGAAGGATGCCAGTGTATACGAGAGGGGTCCCTATATGCTAGAGACCAGGGCAAACAGAATATAGAGTACAAGGATACGTTATACAACCCGGAACAACGACAATTGGATACGGTTAGGTGTCTTAAATCTTGCAGTCTCGTACCACTTTTAACACCTTCCGTACCAGTCTACCCCTTAAACCCCGTGCTATCTTGATTGTATTATTGTATTGTATTGTATTGTAAACTATATAGATTGTATGTTTGGATGACTGACCGAAACCATGATATCAGTAAACGGATGTAACTAGAGAATCATGTATGTAACTGTATAATCATGTAAATGGAATGTATATCCATGGTTCGTTTCAGTCAAGTTGATAGATTGAATATATGGAATAATGGATTCATGGATTTATGTTGAATTGTAATATTGTAAATTGTAGATTGTAGATTGTACTTGAATCATATTCAAGTCAGATTATACTGAGACTCAAACTGAGTCAGACAATTAGAAAAGTAAATTGAAGTCCTGATTGTTTTGATGTTATCGGTAACCGCTGCACATGGACGGCAGGATTTGTGTCTTTTTCAAAGACGATTACCGTATTGATAACACCGTTGTTAATTTGTCTATCTTAGATAGGCAATCACCCACTTCTCCGGTTCCCTGAGGCTCAAAAGATTGGTCCCGCTTAAACCTATGTTTACTAGGGTCCTTAGGGCAATTTATAGAACTTGAGGGGGTTTTATGTAAAAATACTTTGTATAGTTTTCAAAATACACCCCAAGTATTTATTATTGTCTTTAGAGTTGTAATGAATGTAGATTTTATAAATGTGATATTTCTAATGAGAATATACTAAATTCATAATAAAAGGTATTTATTTGTAATATTGATTTGTATGGAATTCATGGTATTTTAGTGTAAATGATTCTTGTGATTTTTGAAAAGAGTTGGAATATTTATAATAATTCGAAATAAATATTTTAATGTTACATATACATATATTTATATGAAAATAATTTTAGTATATATATTATATTTTAGAAATCTCATTTTTCTTAAAATGTCGTATTTTAAATCTTTCGAGACCGAATGCTCCTTGCGGAGGTCTGCATCTCGCACTACTAAGCCCGAGGATGTGCGATAATCCACACCATCCCGAACGGTTTCCCCAAATGGGTTGTAGCGGCGCTTTGCAAAGATTTGTATAAATACTAATCATTAAGGGAAAACGGTTTTAATAGTAATGGTATTTAAATGAAAAAGTGTCGTTTTCCCGTATTCTATGTTCCTGAGGGTGTCGTGCTATATTGCATATCAGTGTGTGAGGAGGTAGGTCATTACCTCGTGATCTACTTAAAGGTATAGCAAGTTTTGTGATGTTGGAATAGCGAAATGAAACTATATGGTATTTAAATGAAAAATACGGTAAATGGTAATAGCAATTTCTTTTGAAATAGAACTTGTTCAATATGGTTGGTTAGTGTTTAATAGTCAACATGAATTGGTTTAAGCATAATTGTATTAAAGAAATGTGAGTTTTAAGAAGAAACCGAATCGGAAATCGGATTTGTTCCGATTCCGTCGGGTTTTTTTGAAATTCCGTATTTTAAAAATAGAACAAGGAAGATAGAATTGGGGCTTACGGGTTGCGAACTAGAAAAGAGGGAGATGGAATGAACGTAGCTTCCGGTGCGTCGTTTCGTCGCCGGGAGCTCCTAGAGTCATAGTCGGAATTTCGTCGGCGCTTCGCCTCTTACTCACTTCGATTGCACACTAGGGGTTTTTAGAGAATTCTTGAGAGTTGGCTCAGAGTTTTGGGGTGAGGGGGTAGAGTGTAGGGATGGTATTTATAGGGTTAGGCTAGGGTTAGGGTAGATGAAGGGTTTAAATTGAAAAAATGTAAAAAAAATGTTAAAATTCATTAAAAATAGATTAAATGGGGTATTAAGAGCACTCTGGAAACGATCTAATTAAATGGAGTGTGCAGGGGGGTTCAGAAGCCCAAGAGCCAAGATTTCTCAGTTGGGGACTCGGCCGTCCGGCGGTGCCGACCCGAGTGACTCGGCCGAGTCGGGCAGAGTTAGGGGGCAGGGGGTGGCTGGTCTATTGGTATGCTCACTGGTATATTTAACTTATGGGGTGTAGTGGGGTTTTTGGAAGTTATCACGTGTTGACTCTTAAACTTCTAAAAATTTCAAAATAAAACAATATTAAAAATAATACGTGGTATGGGATTTGAACTCTGGTGGCTTGGTTCAGTAGTGAAGGTATTACCAATGAGCTACAAGCTCTTTCTTGTAATTATGGAGCTAATTAATTACTTAAAGTAATAACAGTAAATGTAAATACCCCAAATATACATTGATTTTTAAGCAAATTTTATACACTAAAAATGGAGTTGTTACACGGACGGATGTCTTACCCTCCTTCGTCGTCACGGAAGTCTATGTGCTTGTACCTACAAATCAAGTTCATAACCAAAATCTAATAAAAACCCGAATTGAATTTCATAGAAATCCATATCCAAAACCGATAAGACAAGCGAAAGGTACATAGGTTAGAACCTATGGTCAAAGCGTGCTAAAACAACAAAACAACCCCTAACGTCGACGTACGAACGTCAAACAGCCGAGTCAAAACTCAAATATCAAAAGTCAAATTTTCAAAAGTCGCAAAACATCGCTAGAACTCAAGTAAAACAGCTCTATATTTTTCTTAAGGTAGAATTAGACTTTTTTGCATATAGGGTAGGTCTAGTTATCTAATGAGTGAGTTACAGACCAAGTTTCAGACCCTATCTCCAAAATTGGGCCGCAAATTACGGCAAATTCGAATAAAACGGCGGCCAAGTTATGTTAGATTAGGATCGGGTTTCTAGGGTAGCTTCCTATGGGTCTGCACATCTTACTGTATCTGCTATTTAATTTTCAGAGTCTTTGAGTAATACCAGATTCCTATTGATCATCAAAGCTCAAAGAAAACCGATATCGGGAAAAATCTAAACTTAAGTTTGAGAATTCAAGATTCATCTAAACTAGGAATTCTATCACTTAAAGAGGTTATGATCACCATTTAAGTCTCTACTACACCACTACTACTCAATTAATCTACAAAACTTCACTTTAGAATTTTCCAAGATCACCAAACATGCACTTTCTAACATCTAAACTATAGTATGAGGTTTGGAAACTTTAAAACTAATTTAGAAGTGGAGTTATTATCTCAAAAAGCAACTCAAGAAATTTCTAAGATGACCAAAACTCCCCAAAACTGAAACTTGGTCACTCCATGTGGCTATGATTGAGATTAGGAGCATTTTTTGTGAAGGGGTCATGTGATTTTGTGGTGGTTTTGAGGGTGTTCAAGGGTGATAGTGAAGGTGATGGAGAAAGATGGAGAAGCAGAAGATGAAGAAAAGAATGAAGAATGAAACCATGGTTATTAGAACCATCCCCCCTTTCTTTCTCATTCTCTCTCCTCATAACTCCATGTCACCTCCATGTCCCCCCTCATTTATTTCCTTTTCTTTTCATTTATATTTTCTTTTCATTTCTTTTATCTTTTATTTGGAAATAAAAAAACCAAATGTCACAGATACAATGGTTATATGTCATGATACTTAAACATTGTTTTAACAAAAACAAACTTGGTTTAATGCATAATTAGGAAAACACTAATCAAGTTTAATATTAAACTTGTATGTAAATAATTATATATATTAATTCTTGAAAATCCCAATAAATAAATGTTTCCATAAATAATAATTCATTTTAATTTCCAAATATTTTCCAAAATATAGGTATATAATCATACCATTCTACAAAAACTCAATTCTATATTTGTATAATATTCTTAAAATTTATTATTTTATTATTTAAATCCTTAAAATAATATTTTATATTTTCTGAAATGTTATAGTAATGCATTGACATAGAATTGATGGCTTAGGAGATAAGTTTAGGATCCTTGTCGCCTAATATTTTTTCATCTTTATGAGCCGTAAGGGTCTTAAGAAGGTTTTTCTTCCTAGAGTCATGAGGATCTCATAGATGTGTATTCTCCATAGAAATCGTGAGGATTCCTAAGTGTCTTTCACCTTTGTGAGTCGTAAGGATCTCACGCAGGTATTTTCTTCTTACGAGTCGAGGGGACCCGCAAGTGGCTTCTTCACTTTATTGGTGAATGTGGCCCGTGGATAGTATACAAGAGTATGTTTGGACCTTCTTGTAGGGCAATGATGGCGTAGGAAACAGGTTTAGATCTGTCGTCTAAGGGTTTTCAACTTTATGAGCCGTGAGGGTCTCATAAAGATATTTCTCCCTTTGAGTAGAGAGGATCTCGTAGATGTATTTTCTTCTTAGAAGTCATGAGGACTCCTAAGTGTATTTTCTTTTGGGAGTCATAAGAATCTCACAAGGGAATTTTCCCCTTACGAGTCGAGATGACTCGTAAGTGGTTCTCCTCCTCATTGATATGCGACTTTGGAGAATGTGGCCCGTGGATAGTATACAAGAGTCAGTTTGGACCTACTTGTAGGGCCACAATATTTAGTAAACAGGTTAATATCTCCGTCGCCTAAGGCTTTTCACCTTCATGAGCCATGAGGGTTTCATAAAGATGTTTTTCTTTACGAGCCGAGAGGATCTTGTAGGTGTATCCTAACGTGAAATATAGATAACCCATTTTTATAGAGATCCGTTAGACTTGTGGTACTAGGTTTAAGTACATCGTACCGTTGCGTTGGCTGATGTATTCCTCGATATGCAGTCCCTTAGGTTGCTGCTCGAGTAGCCCTGCGACTGTCGTGTCTCTGATCCTTTCTGAGGCTGGACAATACGTATTCAAGTAATCTTCGTAGGTTGGAATATCCATTTTACCATCTGAAGAATAAGCGTTAGGTGTTTGCCGTGGCGCTTTTTACTTGAGGTTGGGCTTAATTTGAAGCCCCAATGAGTCATAACCGCACTCTTCTAGGGTGGGATGATCTCTAATGATCTTTAGGCTTTATATGTATTGCCGTCAACACCCAAAACTAGGAATATGCCGCCGCTTCATTTTTGTTTTGATGATATCATACCGATTCTTTGCTGAAATTGGGTAGACATCCAAATGACCTCTATACTGTATGTATCACCATCGAGATCTGGATTCAGGATTTTTCCATCACTACTCTTTTATTTGGTTGTTGCATCCACACTATGCTAGAATGAGGGGGAATGTCGAGATAGTCTCTAGGTTGTATATGTATCGTCAAGATTTGGAGCTAGGGTTTTGCTATTACTCCATCTTTGCTTTGACCCTTGGGTCTTTTTGATGACGTTGAGTCTGCATCCTGCTGGAATGAGAAGGACGTTGGGATAATCTTAAGGTCACATATATTTCCATCAAGACTTGGAGTTAGGAATATACCGTCACTCCACTTTTGTTTGACCCTTGGGTTGTTGTTGACGCCGCGTCTGCACTGAGAAGGAACGCCGAGCTGGAGCTAGGATTCTGCCCTTACTCCACTTTGATTTGGCTCCTTAGAGCTTTATTGACACCACGTCCGTATCCCGCTGGAATGAGGAGAACGTCGAAATGGAGCTAGGATTTTTGCCATTACTCCGTTTTTATTTGACCCTTAGGTCCTTGTTGACGTCGCATCTGCATCCTGCTAGAATGAGAAGAACGTCGACTTGGTCTCTAGGCTATAGATGTTGCCATTGAGATCAGGAGCTAGGATTTTGTCGTCACTCCAATTTTATTTGACCCTTAGGTCCTTGTTGATGCCGACGTAGAGATGATCTCTAGGTTGTAAATGTTGCCATCAAGATCTGCAGCTGGGATTTTTCCATCACTCTACTTTTGTTCGACCCTTGGGTCCTTGTTGACGTCTCATCTGCACTGGAAAGGAACGTTGAGCTGGAGCTAGGATTTTGTCATTGCTCCATTTTTGACCTAGCTCCTTGGAGCCTTATCGACACCATGTCTGTAGTAAGAGAGAAGTTTAATTGGTCTTTAGGCCAAATACATTGCCATCAAGACCTGAAGCTAGGATTTTGCCATTACTCCGTCTTTGATTTGACCGTTCGGTCCATGTTGACGTCGCGTCTGCATCCTGACGGAATGAGAAGAACGTCGAGTTGATCTTTAGGCTGTAGATGTTGCCATCGAGATTTGGAGCTTGGAATATACCGTCACTCCACTTTTATTTGGTGATATCGTACCAATTGGTGATATCGTGCCAATTCTTCACTGAAGAGGGGTAGACATCTATAAGACCTCTATGTTGTAAGTATTGCAATCGAGGTCTGGAGTTAGGATTTTGCCGTCACTCCACTTTTGACCCTTGGGTCCTTATTAATATCGCATCTGCATCGAGAAGGGACGTCGAGTTGATCTCTAGGCCGTTGATTAGTATAAAATATTGCACATTTGAATGATTATTTTCCCCACTATTGTTAAGTTCTAAAAGGTGTTTATTGTAATTATAGAACATATGAGGGTTTATGTGTAAAAAGTTTATTATCATATGTTTCTACATTATATTTAACATAATGAGGGAAAATACATGCATATAATATTTAAATGAAATATTGTAATTAAAATATGCATATCATATCAAATATTTCTAATCAATATTCTTAACATTTAATCTCATATAAAATGGTTAGGATAATATCTCAAATATAACAAATACTATTAATACTATGAATTGAGATATTGTGCAGATATGAGTTCAGGTTTGGAATCCTCGAGATCCGAGATGTCGGAATAAAATCTGCCGATAAATTGAAGCAAATCATAAACGACAGAGACTCAGAGTAATATTTTCAAAATCCAGACATCGACGAGATCTACACATGTCAACAGAAGAGTTCAGAAGAAATCCCATGACCTGATGCCGAGCCGCGGTTAGGCGGCCAAACACCTAGATTTGCGGCGGATCCGCGGCCCTATGATGGCCATTGGATTTGAGATTTTTTTACTGTGATCGTAACAACAAATCATCACACATGGCAACTAGGGTTTCTAGCTTCTGTGACTATTTAAGGAACCGAGAGCTTCATATGAAAGATCATCAGACCGAAGAGATCAAGAGGTCTAAAGCGATTCACGCATCCAGGTGATCATCTGCTAGTCATCTACCTCCAACAAGATAGAGAGCGAGAGCAAAAACTAGAGTTCTTGTAATCTACCTTCAAAGGATTTGTAAATGCAATAGTTGATTAGTAAATGTAGTGTTTTTATTTGTCTTTTTGCAAATTAATTTCCGCACTTACTTTCTGTACTTACTTTCTGCATCTTAATCATGTTCGGATTTTTCATCCTTTCTTCTAAATCTCAAACCATGAGCGAGTAATTCTTAGCTTGCTAGGGTTCGTAGACTAGGGTAGATCAATGGATGATAAAATCATTTAACTTCTTTTATACATTTTAAAGTCTATAAACTTTAGCAAAATAAATGTTAACATCCTTATCCGGCGCGCTACCAATTTATTGCCAGTCACGACCACGATTCGAGATCTGATTAACACTTATTTTGTTGAGGGCTACACATAAATAGAGATCAATACAAGAACAAGGGTTAAGAGTGTGGAAACTCTAGTTTCTTCCAAAAGAGAACCCTAATCTACATTTATCACTATCGATTTAGTTTTAAACTATTAAAAGATAAAAGGAGCCATTTTTAATTATTCATCCATTACTACAAAGTCCTATGAACCCTACAAGCCTCTTCTTTATAAATCTTACATCCGTAGTATATCCGTAACTACAACCAATCATCCTTCTTCCATCAACTCGTCTAAAGCAAGAAAAAGGTTCACGTTTCCCTGCGGACGACCCGTACTCATCGCGGCTAGCTACTAGCAACACCGTCTTGATTGTAGTTTACTTTATTTACAACACTTCTTTAAACACATCAATCAACTATAGATGTTGTCATTGAGATTTGGAGTTAGGATTTTGCCATTGCTCCACTTTTATTCGGTGATGTCGTGCCAATTCTTCGCTGAAGAGGGTAGACATCCATAAGACCTCTATACTGTATGCATTGCAATCGAGATCTGGAGCTAGGATTTTTCCATCACACCACTTTTGACCCTTGGGTCCATATTAACGTCGCATCTGCATCGAGAAAGGACGTCGAGTTGAACTCTAGGCTGTAGATGTTGCTATTGAGATTTAGTTCTTCTTTTGACGAAGCATGGTGAGAAATTATGGCTCACTTTCTTTCATTTGTGCCCATTTTGCTTGTGGACACACCGTTTTTTCTCTCTCTCTCTCCGAACGATGAAACTCTCGAAAGTAGCTTCGTCTCAGGTGACCCATCTGTTTGCCGGTAGGACTTGGCGGTGGTTTCACCGCTGGAGTAGCTAAGTAGCCAGTGGGACTTGAGTTGCAACCTTCGCCGTTGGGACTTCGATTACAATATAGATCTCAAGGGAGTATATTGCCGTATTTGGGGAAATGCGCTAGTTTAGGGATATTTCGGTCCATTATCGCCATATTTGAGGCGACACGCTAGTTTAGAGATGTTTCGGTCCAACATTCCCATGTTTGGGAAGAATACTAGTTTAAGGACATTTCGGTCCAACATCGCCGTGTTTGGGGCGAAATGCTAGTTTAGGAATGTTCCGGTCCATTATCGCCATGTTTGGGGCGAAATGCTAGTTTATGGACGTTCCGGTCCATTATCTATCATTTGGTCGGAGTGTTGCATAACTCATTCCTTCCAACGCTTACTTGCCGAGGTGCTGTTGCCTGTCCTTTGTTTGCATGGACACTTCACGTCTTAGGCTATCTTCACCCTCTTGGACCGCTTCATTTATCATCGTACCAATCAAGTTGTTTTTATGGGAAATACTGGGCACTTTACACGGCACCTTCCCCCTGCTCATCAATGTCGCTTTCTGATACTGATGGAGTATCTTTTTCATAAACGAAGGAACGAGATATCACGTCACTCATTTTGCTGAGTTTTCTTCTTCCTTGGAAGAATGAACTTGACTTGGGGGGTTTTCCCCTCATTGTTTGATTCGGAGTGGGACATGGATTCCACATCCCTTCCATGGTTTTTTGTTTCAAGCGGGATATTCCACTTGATTGCAGGGCCCACTTGTAGGTCTCTTGATATCCTTTCTGTTCTTTGAAGAAAGGGCCATGTCACGTAGAGATTCTTCCGCCAGTGAGGAATATGTCCCCTGTGTATATTTCGGGGAGGGGAGCGAGTACCCACGCCGTCGCTATTTTGGCGACAGGTTGCTTTAGAGCCACTCATTTTTGTTGAGCATTGGCGACAAATGCCACCTTAGTTTTGCCATTTTATCCATGAGCTCTTGGAAGGTTGTCGGCTTGAAGAGGACCATATATGGGAACACCTTTGAATTTGGGTCAAAGGTAGTTATGAACATTCCCACGGCTACAGCTTCGTCGATGCGTTGCTTGCATTTTGACCAGAGATTTCGCCATCAGGTAATATATTGAATCCAGGTCTCATTCGGTCTAACCCTTTCATTGACCAACGCAGCCACGGTAGTGTGTTTATTCACACTAGCGAATCTCTGACAGAAGAGCCTATCCATCTTGTCGAAGTTGTTCACGGAGTCATTTGGGAGTTCCTCATACCAGTCGAAGGCAATGCCCGCCAGACTGCTGACGAACTGTCGGAGGAGAAGTATATTATTTCCACCCGTATTACCACACATGAATTTAAACCGCGTGATGTGCTGGTAAGGATTCCCAGTTCCTTTATATATGTAGAACGTCGGAAGTATGTATTCTGGCGGGTATTGTATTTGATCGTAACATGCCGGATATGGTCGACCAGTCTTGATCGACCTATTTGCTACTTCACTGGTATAGCGAGCTTTGATTTGCTAGTGATGTATTCGTCGAGCTTTGCTTTTGGGATCATTTCCTCCTCAACCGTTGGTGAGACTTGCAGAGAATTTGAAATGTCATCCTTATCTTTAAGAGCGACTACCAGCGGTTCATCTGCCAGCGGTTCCGAATGGACAATCATTCCAGCCATACTTTGGATCAAAAGGTCCATCTGGTTCATTTTAGCGGACATCGTTGCCGCTTCTTCATCTCTCTTCTTGAGAGCACGCTTTAGGAAACCATTATCCGACTCCTGCCCAACTCATTCTTCGGGTGCGTCTTCGGGGTTTTCCTTAGGCAATGGATTAGCGAGTGCTGCCGCCTGAGCAAGCATCTCCTGCAACTTTTCACGTTGCAGTTGATCTTTTGTCAGAGACTGAGTATGCGGTCCGTGACCAGTAAAAGCACGACCTTCGTCTTTAGAGTTTACCATGTGGACTGTATGAACTACTGTCACGCCCCGCTTCTCGGTGTACAGGGTAGGAGACGTGGCGGGCCGTGACATATTTACTCAGAAGTAAACACGTTAAGCGTAAATAAGCAATATAAATGAAATAGCATAAGAATGATAAGAGATGTAATAAAATAACAACTTTTTATTTATATTTATTCTTTACATACAACTGAAAAGTAAAGTACAATGATGGAAAACGATGCCTAAACAATGGCAATATGAACAAAAATAAAAGTAAGTACAAGTAGGACTAGAACTCTGGCTCCTCAGTGAACTGCTCCAAATAGTCCTGGCCGGGCTCGATCTCCTGTAAGTCGGGTCCTCCTGACAACATTCCAAAAAAAGAATAGATAGGAATGTTGTCAACGAACTAGCGCTCGGTAAGTCCTAAGAGATAGAATATAATAGATAGGTAAAGAGAATATAACAGGTAACTTATGTGTTTGTTATGCTAGCGTAGTTGTTTGTAACTTGGTACAGAATGTGCCAGTGTATACGAGAGGAGTCCAACTTGTTCCCTGGACTAAGGTAACATGTAAGTACAAGGCTCCGTCCAAACCCATGGGACAATGGCACATGATGTTCATGTAGGTGTCTTTTAGTGACCATCATCGTGCCACTTTTAACACATTCCGTACCAGTCTACCCCTTTAAAAACCCTGTAGTGTATATTGTATTGTTTTGTAGATATAAGACTTGCCGAAACCATGGTATAAATTGTTCATGTAAACGGTTCAGGATGTAAACGGATAGTCATGTAGTCAAGTCAAGATATATCCATGGTTTGGTCAAGTCAAGTCATGTCATGTTGTATACTTGATAAAATTCTGGTATTCATGTTTAGTCCAAGTATATATTGGATTCATGTTGAATTGGAGTTATGTTTGGATTGCATTCAGGTTTAGATTGTATTCAGATTAGACTGAAACTCAGATTGAGTCAGACACTTAAACAGATTTAGATTCCTGAATTAGGTTTTGGAGTTATCGATAACTGCTGCATATGAATGACATGATTTGTGTCTTTTTCCAAGATAATTACCATTGATAACCCCGTTTTAGTTTTTTACCTTAAATAAGCAAGCACCCACTTTCTCCGGCTCCCTAAGGCTCAAGAGAATTGGTCCCGCTTAAACCTATATTTACTAGGGTCCTTAATATAATTTTATATAACTTGAAAGGTTTTTATGAAAAATATTTTTAGTTTACTTTCAAAATAAACCTCAAGTATTTATTTGTCTTATTTAGAGTTTTCATGGATGTAACTTTTAAATAGTGAGGTATTCTAGTGAATAAATACCTAGCTTAAATAGTTCATGGTATTTTTAATGTAAAGTTTGACTTGTATTGATTCTTGATGGTATTTTCATAAAACTTGTAATTCGTTTATTTTCTAGAAAACATGGAATTTTATTATATATTAAAAATAGATGGTTTGATAATATTTATATAATTAATAAAAATTAATTTTTATTATTAAATAGAAATTCTTGTTTTTCTTTAAAATGTATTAAAATTCCATCGAGATCGTATGCTCCGTGAGGAGGTCTGCATCTCGCTTTACTAGTCCCGAGGATGTGCGATAACCCACGCCATCCAAACCGGGTTCCCCAAAATGGGTGGTAGAGACATAATCGTAAGGAATGAATTAACACGATTTAAAAAAATCTGGGGTTTTTAATAGTTTTAAGGTATTTTGATGAAAAGTCGTATTTTGCCACAGAAACATTGTTCAAGAGAATCGTGCTATGTTAAGATGTGTGTGTGAGAGAGATATGTCATTACCTCGTGAGATATTCTAAAGGTATGCTAAGCTAAATACGTAAAAGATGTCATATGTAAAGTTTGTGGTATTTAAACGAAAAACGCAAATTAAAGGTACATAACATTATATTTTAAGATGAAAATTATTCTCAATGTTTGTTTCATGATTACTAAGCAAGATATAATGATATGGATGAGTGATTCTTAATCAAAATTGTGACTTTAAGGATTTTAGAAACGAATGTCGGGATAACTCCACTTCCGACAAGTTTTGAAAAGAGAACTTTTTAAGTTGAAAGAATAGAATAAGAAGTGGGACTTACAAGTTGAAAGAAGAGAGGGGAGGTTGAGGAAGAGATTGGTGGCCTCGTGGAGTCGCGGGGTTGACGAAATTGTCTCAAATTCTCGCCGGAAAGTGACCTTGGGCTAACTCCACTTGTACACTTCTTCGACTTAGAAAATTTTGAGAATTTTGGCAATGGATATCAGAATGAAGAGGGCAAGAGTATGGTGTTGTATTTATAGGATGAAATTAGGGTTTAGGGATTGAAGAGAGAATTAAAATTGCATTAAAAATGGGATTTAAAGCTCATTTTTAATTCTATGTTAATTTTCAGGGAAAACAAACAGAATAGGAGCAGTGGGGTAGGCCAAGAGGTGTTGTGGGCGAAGCATGGGGGACTATCCCCTACGGACGGCTGGCATTGCCGGCCCAAACGCGCATCTCGCCGGTCGAGTTGAAGCGTTGGGTGCTTAGATTGGTGCCACGTGTCCCTTTCGCAGTTAATAACATTTTGCACATATTTGATTTTCTGTGACTTTTCATTTTACGTGTATTGCACGCGTAAACTTTTGGGCTTCCTAAAAGTTTAAAATAAAAATTCAGAAAAATAATATGTGGCTGATGGGATTCGAACACATGGGCTATGTCACAGCAGTGCAAGGCTTTATCAATGAGCTATAAGTGCTTTCTTGTTGTTCTTAAACAAATTAAATTTATAACTTGTGCTCAGGTTAGCAAACTCCATTCTGTATATTAAATTTTAGAAATTTTCATACAATGAAAATAGAGTCGTTACAACTACCATGCCCCCCGGCTTGGGCTGTTTGGAGTTTTGGACTTTGGAGTTTGTCTTGGGCGCTTTAGTTTTATCTGGCCTCTCTATTTTGTGAGAAGCCACTTTGGCTTTGGAAGGAACTGTTGTAGCAGGAACCGCCTTGGGATGATTTCCCTTGTATTTTGAAGGGGAGTTGTCAGAGTTTAGCTGATGCTTAGGGGAAGGGTCGCGGATAACGACTGAGTCCTTAACTTGCTTCCACACATTATATATAGATGCGGAAAGTTCTTTTAGAAAGTGAACTAGCTTCTGCTCTCCTTGAATCTCCGTGGTTTGTGATGACTTTTTCAATACCACAATGGGGGAGTTTTGCCTTACCCTTCATAGCATCTCGAAACTATTCCCGGTTAGAACATCAGCATCCGTCATTGGAGTTGAAGCAGGTTGAGTCAACACGGACGAAGAACTGCCCCCAACTTATCTTATTTGACTCCCATATTGATGTCGATCATGTCTTCTGACCAGAGTTTCTTCAGTCTCAGGTATTTGCTGAGCCTACCCCTGTTTTCTTTCAGAGTATGAATGTTATGCCCCCTGCATCAACCTTGGTCTTTGGAAGGAGCCAGTCGTATGAAGACCGATACTGTCGGCAGAGCTGAAGCTTGAGGAGCCAGCCTATGGAAGACAAACTTCTTCTGGTCATTCCCCTTTGGCGTTGAGGCATCGAGGGTAGGAAGTGGGACCATTATCCTAAAGAAAAGCCCATTGATTTCATGAAGAGCCGGATTGCAGAGATTTGAGGCTGCAAGTGGCCTATACATGACTCCACCAGATGTGACTGTAACAACCCCAAATTTCATGCACAACTTTCTTTAAATTTTGAAAAATTTGAAGAAAGGGGTATTTATTGCCTGAGCACAAGATAAGTAATTAATTAGCTCTATAATTACAAAAAGGAGCTTGTAGCTCATTGGTAATACCTTGCACTGCTGAACCAAGCCACCAGAGTTCAAATCTCATACCCTACATTATTTTTAATATTGTTTTATTTTAAACCTTTAGAATACCAAGGGTTTACACGTGCATATCTCACAAAACCCCCACTACACCCAAAAATGTAACATTGCCAGAGGATAAATGAACCGTCGGGGGGATTCAGGCCGCCTGACTCGGCCGGAAATCGGCCAACTCGGGGATGCTTAGTTAATTACGTTACCGCATTGCAATAACCACTTTCTCCTGCTCCAATAGTTCACTTCGCGTCATGTGTATTTTATTTGTTAAGGTTGCCCTTGGATTGTATACGGAGACTAATTTATGTTGTCGTCCGTAGGGCGTGGATTAGTCCAAATCCGTATATTTTAGATTTGGGTTCGGATCAAGGATTTTCTTGACAGGTTCCACGTTGGTAGCTTGGTTTGCCAACGGGAATGAACTTAGAACACATTTCTCACATTTGTGAGGTCCATCCGATCATAAGATATCTGAGTTTGATCTAAGAATCGTTAGTCATATTTTAGACTAAAAGCAACTTAGAAACAAATGAGCATATAGGGTCAATTATTTTAGTTTAAGGACATCATGGTCCAACATTCCCTATTTGGGACGAATGTTAGTTTAAGGACGTTTCGATTCAACATTTCTATTTTGAGATGAATATTAGTTTAAGGACATTTCGGTCCATTATTCCTCTTGCGCGCATGTGTATTTGTTACATGGCAGAGTGAACGATGGTGACATGGAATGCGCCCATTTTGGGGTGCAATCTGATTTTAGGTGTGCACGTCAATTTGGAAGTGCATCAATGTGGGATGTATATATCCCTGTCTTGATGAAATTTTATATCAAGTTGGGACAAGAAAAGAGTTGTTGGTTGTCGGGACCCGCCACCTTTCTGAAGACGTTAAGGAATTACAATGACATATATCAGAGGTGTGGAGTGATGTGCCCTTAAAGCAAATCACGTATTTGAGGGAAGAGGTCATGGTGGATCCAAGAACCGTTGACTTATATGAGACTAAGATTACCTTAGGAGATATGGAATGAATATCATTTTGGATATCATCAATGAAAGATCATTAGTTATGTTTGAGACTAAGATCAGTTTGGAAAGCATGAGCATATGGGCTCGCTTGATTTAAAAGCAAAAAGGAAGCTCAAGCTTTACAGACTTTAGCCAATTTGGGTTAAGATTGGGTTTCCCAGCAGTACTAAGCACTTCAGACATATAACACTCACGTGAGGCGCTGAAATAGTGCTAAGCACTAGCGGCACTCACATGTGTTTCACGTGAGACGCTGAACTTTTGGCTTCTTTTGAGCGCTCACGTGTATTTCACATGAGGCAATGAGTTTTGGTGCTCACGTGTGTTTCACGTGAGGCGCTGCACTAGTGCTAAAAACTAAACTTTTCTGTTTTCTGGCACTCACGTATGTTTCACGTGAGGCGCTATGTAACTTGGCCTTGGGTGCTCATGTGCTTTTCACGTGAGGCGCTGTGTTCTTTTGGAGATTTAATCTCTGTTGATATTTTTAGAGAACTTAAATCTCTGATAATGGTATTTTGACCATTAACAATCACCAAGATCACCATTTTGAGGATCTTGGATCGGGTTCTTTAAAAACTAAGTTCTTGATTTGAAGGAACTAAGTTCCTGGAGTATTATGAACTCCATCTTCTCCATGTACTTTTATCCATGTTCTTATGTTCATGTTTTCAGAGAGGTTAAAGATCTGTTAATGGTATTTTGACCATTAACGATCACCAAAGATCACTATTTTGAGTATCTTGGATCGGGTTCTTAAAGAACTAAGTTCTTGATTTGAAGAAACTAAGTTCCTGGAGTATTATTGACTCCATCTTCTTTCTTTTCAATTTTTTTCTTCTCTGAATGTTTGATTCTCAAGAACAAGATCTTTTCGATGAGAATTAAATTCTCAGCTTATGCGAGACTTGTCTTGTGGATCTCAGATTTCGAGAAAAAACTAAGTTCTTTGAGAATGGTTAAACACTTAGATATGTTAGGTAAAGAAGATGTCTTGATCTCGATATTTTCTTTACCTACGGTTTTGAGGAGGAAGATCTTCTTCGAAGAGAATTAAATTCTCTGTTTTTTGTGGAACCTTTTGGAGAGGCTTTTGTATTTTTACAGAAGCTTATGAGGAACTCCTCCTTTTATCTCGAGTCCTCCTCCTTTTTTTGATTAATCTCTTTGCTCTTATTTATAGGAGAAGAGAAAAATCAATTTGTTGAGAAAATCTCTCGTTGAGAGATCATGATTGATTTTATAATCAATCAAATTGAGCTTTTAGATCAACCGGTGAATTTTATTCACCATTGGATTTTTAATCCAACGGCTCTCTGTTTAACAGAGAAGATTTCATGTTTGTTTAAAAAGAATAGGAAATATTTTTCTAAAATAAAATTTTATTCTATCATATGAATATCTTGTTGGTTTAACAAGATTTTATTCTATCATATGAATATCTTATCAGTTTAAAAATATTAGAATTTTATTCTATCATATGAATATCTTGTTAGTTTAAAAAGATCAGGAAGATACTTTCCTAATATAGATTTTATTCTATCAGATAGTTTAATTGATTATTTTATAATCACCGTTGGATCTTTGATCCAAGGGTCCTCTATTTAACAAGAGGATTTTTCTAGTTTGAAAAAGATCTGGGAAATATTTCCCACATAGAATTTAATTCTAACATTGGATTTTTGATCCAACAAAGAATATCTTTTTCATTTAGAAAGATTAAGGAGATATTTTCCCCTAATAGAATTTTAGTTCTATGTTTTGATAATTTTTAATCACCATTGGATTCTTGATCCAACGGCTCTCTATTTAACAGAGAATATTTGATCAGGGAGAATTTTTTTCCCTAAATAGAATTTAATTCTATCATTTGATGATTTATTATAACCATTGGATTTTTGATCCAACGGCTCTGTTTAATAGAGAATATCCCAGATTTTAGGGAAATATTCCCTATGTAGAATTTAATTCTACCCTCTTTAATTTGGGCACTGACGCTCATGTGCTATGCACGTGGGCGTCGCCTAAGAATTTAATTGTTTTATAAATAGCCACTCACGTGCTTTGCATGCCAGCGCTCACGTGTGTTCCATGTGAGGCGCCACTATAGGATTTAATCCTAACAGAGGCTGGCGCTGGCACTCACGTATTTAACACGTGGGAACCAATATAGGATTTAATCCTATCTTAGACGGTACCTACATGCCTTGTATGTGGGTGCACGTGTTTAACACGTGGGGTTTCCTTTTATTTTTATAATGGAACAGCAAGCTCTTAGCCAAAATTTTTTAGCGGGAACAGACTTTAGAAATTGTAGACCATTGTTCAGGGAATTTTTGAATATCTTGCGGACCTTGACCTTTCTGAAAGAGTAGACTTTGTTCTTTCTCTCTTGTAGTGAAGGCCCTTTTCCTCCTAGCACTGGCTTTTGAGCTCGGTCTGTTTTTAATACGCCCGCCTTTCTCTTATCTTCATTGTCAGACGCATTGAAGGCGTTGGTCTTATTGGAGCTCCCATTTTTACGATTGTCGTCTTTTCTGCTCTTCTAAGACTTATCATCCTGAGAGTCCGGGGTAGACTCTTATTTCGAGCGTTCTAACATTTGAACTCTCTTGGTTTGCTCTTGAAATGTCTTGAAGCCTGTGTACATAAGAATGGGACCATCCAATTGCTAAGGTTCCCATTGAGAAGGCTGCTAGACTGGTCCTGATCTAGTGGCGGTTCATACTTGACTGTGAGATTACGCCATCGGGCGATAAAGTCTGTGTTGCTTTCGTTCTTCTCTGGCTTGGGCATTACAAGGTCAGCAATGGAGATTTTATCACTGAAACTCATGAACCTTTGCCGAAACAAAGACTCCATTTGGGCAAAAGTAGTGACGGACCCGTCTGGTATGCTCGCGTACCAATCGAAAGCGACACCGGTCAGGCTGTTGACAAAAGGAGTGCATCATTATCCCATGTATTTCCGCATGATGCTTTAAAGTGGGCGACGTGTTGATTTGCGTTTCCCGTCCCGTCAAATCTTCCGAACTTAGGAATGATATAGCCACTGGGGAACTCGATCAGATCGTACTGTGCGGGATATGGCCGCCCACTACTTCCAATTTCTTTCTGAGTTTCAGTTTCGGCCACCAATATTTTAACCTTGCTGGTGACCCAACCCATTATCCGATCTTTTGTTAGCGGGATAGTGCCATCCGGGGCTAAAGCATCCCCAGAAGTGGAATATGGTTGGCTTTCGTGCGGCTCACCCAAACTTACTTGGACCTAAAGGTACAGGCATTTGTTGCTTTGGGTCATTATCACCTAGTTCATGAGTTGAAACTTGCGCTTGATTGGAGGGCGTCCGGGTAATTTGAGCTATGAGCCGCATCATGACATTCGTCAAGTCGTCGATTTTGGAGTAAAGCTTGGCCATCTCTTTATCTTTACTTTTGAGCTGCTATTAGAGCTCTTGAAGCAGCTCTTGCTCTGTGGTCCTGGGGCAGAGAGTCGGCTCTTCCTCGCTATCCGAGCTTGACTCCACATGGACTGAGGTGTCTTTCTGCCTATCGGCCACATTAAGAGGGTTTTCTTCGTCACGTGGAGGCTGATCTTGGGGAGTGGCGGCCACATTCAAACCAGATTAGGCTTGGTATGTGGTGGCCCCCACCTTACTTTTGCTACGCAGGTTGTCGCTAGGACGCGTGCCTACCATGTAGACCGTGTGGATAACATATCCGGTCGTCTCTTCATCATTTGCAGCTGATTTCACGGACCGCTGTCGTAGCCCTTCTATTTCGGTAACGAACAATCGATTGAAGACAGCTGGCCTGACCGGGTCCTTGAGTGGTGCTGGCGCTTCTTTTCTGGTTTTGCCTCGCTTCCTTCGCGCCACACAGAGCTCCTGATAGACTCTTGAAGAGACGGTGTTATGCTTTCTATGTTGGGGCTGGGACACATCTCTTTATAGCATTGTTCGGATTGTTGTCTTTTTGATTTCAGCGGTCATGGAGTTTTTCTGAACCCACTTCAGAGGTTTGAAGAAATTACCGACTTTTACAGCCGACTCAGCTGTCATTGCGGGGTAACCCTGATCTTGGAACCTCACAAGGTTCAACTTGGCCGGAGCCCCGCCCTTTTGTTGGCTCTATATCTGAGCCGCTTTTGCCTCAATTTTTCTGTTTTGAGCACTTGGCATGCTTCAGCCCTTCGGGAAGCTGCCATAGACCATTGACAAAGAGTCCAGAGAAGACGCATGCTTGCGGGATTGTCAAGGGTACCATCTAAGCTTGTTGGAGATGCTTTGTGGCTCTATTTGTGTTGACGACCTTGTCCCCAGTCAGAACAGTGGAGAGCCGTTCAAATACGGATTTGTATTTGAGGTGGGATGCTTTGGCGACCACAATGTTCGGCCTCCTGCCCCTTGAGGTCGGTTTGGCCGTTCTAATCTTTCATTTTAAAAATATAGTTTTATAATTTGTTTTTATTGAAAATATAGATTCATAGTTTTATATAATTTTCCATAGTTTTGTTTTGTTTAGAAAAGTCGTATTTCTTAAAACCGCATTTCTAATTGCTTTCGAGACCGAATACTCCATGAGGAGTTCTGCATCTCTCTACTATCCCTAGGATGTGCGATAATCCGCACCATCCATTAGCTGGTCCCCTAACGAGGGTCGTAGAGGCGCAATTATCAAGGATTTAAAAATATCGATTAAAAAAAACCCGCTTTGAAAAAATATGGTATTTTAATGTAAATCTTATTCTTTAAATAAACACTATGTTTAGAAGCTCGTGCTATGAAACCATAGTGTGCGTGTGGGGTAGGTCGTTACCCCGTGAATGATCTAAAGATATATACTCTAGTTATCGAAAATACGGTTATTTTAAAGTTCATGGTATTTTTATGAAAACTTCGTTTATGATTATTTCACATAGAAAATTTTATTAAACTAAAAGGTAGATGACATAAATAAGGTTAAGAGTGGTATTAGTGTTAGTTATATGTATGCCCTAGAGGCCAGAATTGTACAGATGATGTATATTATATTGGATGCTTGGACATATATAGAGATAACTTTCTTGCTCGATATGATAGTATGCTATCTGGTTGCTCTTTATCTTAACATGTATACTTGTCTCTTTATACTGTCTTATAGTTACATGTTGGTAAAGCCCTTAGGATGTGTACTTGACTACCTGGACTATGATGCGGATCATACTAGTGGGGACATGGTAGTCCATAAGTACATCCTTCAAGGTCCCAAGTAGTGGGTGTATCGAGACGGGGCATCGATATACCAGTGTAGACTAGCGTATACGCTTCTCGACCCATGAGATGGGCGATGGATGATCCCATATCCATTGGTGTTTGACATCAGAGAGGGCATACGGGTGCTCAGTGGAGACTGGGTACACTGGACGGACTCGACGAGAACTCCCAGATGGTATTATACCTCACGTCAGATGGCAGTTCTCTGGTGACACTTGTGCAGGTTAGTCTGTAGACCCGAGATCGTCATAGAGTCTTGTGTGATTCCCACCGTGCTTTGATTTCCACCTTACCATGTCCATGAGGGCGTGCAAAACGGTGGTTTTTGGGTACAGTCCCGAGTCACATGGAGGCAATGAGCGATAGGAGGGGTTTCGTCTCTCCCGGTATTGGGGGTTGATGTTGCGCTGTGCTCGATTGGCCGTAACAGGAATTCCCTGGCCAGGGCTGATTAGAGATTTACTGGTAAGTGTTACCAGTAGTTTCTCGACCCGTTATGAGCCTCACATCGGCACGACTTATCGATTATTGGGGTCTGACGTTAACCACCCCTAGACTTGATATGCGACATATTAGACGAGGAGACCGGACTGCACGGGTAGTGTTGCCGGTTGGCTCGACGGGAGTTGTAGCAGGTTCACTTGTTTTCTTTTGATCGCTCAATACCCGGGTGGCCGTTACGTTTAGCTGACCGCTTGCGGCTTGGGGGTGCTTGATATGATCATCACCCACTGCCGGCGTATTGACGAGTCTTAGAGTCCCACAAAGGAGTTACCTAGTCCAGGCGAAACGTTGTGGTGCGCGTATGCGATATGCGCATGTACCCGGTTAAAATGCGCGTATGAGATACCGTATATTAATCGGGCGGCTTGCTTTTGGTCAGGTCGTATGTGATATGGCCGGATTGATAAATTAAGTGTTGATTTATCATTTAACCATTAGTTTCTCACTAGAAATCCTTTCTTGTATTTTTTGATGTATGCATGCATGTATGCATTCTTTCTTGATTCATGCACATATGGATGTGCATGCACATATACATACATACATCATCATTCATGGTTGCTTATACATAGAAAATGGTGGCAATATAAGACTCACACCATGGTTTTATATATATATGTATTATTATTGCATTTGTTTTAAAACAAAAAGAAAAAGGAAAGGATAATTCATGGTTTCTTTCTACACTCTTCTTTGACCTAACCATGCTCACCCACCATTTATCCATGGATTAACTTTCCTTATGTGTTTTAACTCAAGTTCAATAATATATTTATTGTTTAACCATGGTTTGAGATGAGAAGTGGAAAATATATATTCATATATTTTCTATTTCTCAAAAGAGATTATCTTTTCTCTTCTTCTTAAAAAGCCATCATCTTCTTCAACCTTGCTCTTTTTCTCTCTAGATCTTTCAAGTGAGCAAAATATTCAACAAGATAGGATTTTGAAGTGAGAAAAAGAACCGCAACACCATTCTACACAAGTCTTGCCCACTTGTTTAGAGTGTTAGCTTCATTTCATTCTCTTAATAAAGTGAAGTTGCAAGTTTGGACAAAGCGGACTCCGGGTGGATCATCGTGGACCTAGAGGAGTTCAAGCGGACCTTTTCCAAACCCCAAATAGCCGAGGAGTCTAGTGTAGGGAGCTACAAAGGTTGTACTCTCAAAACCCTAGCTTAACCTACTTGTAATGAAGTGTTGTTTTTGAAACCCTAATTTTTCTAGGAATGATTCTTTGTATGCTTAGTTAGCACCCTAAAAATTTAATCTTTGGTACATGTGATGCTTCCAAACCCTTCTTGTGGTGCTAGGTAAACCCAACATTGGTATCAGAGCCGACCTAGAACATTAGGAGACACTTTAGCGAAGTTAAAACTCCGATCGAACCGGAAAATACGGATTTTTAGCACTCTCTGGACATTTTTGGAAAACTGTTGTTTTTCAGGATTAAAAATATGTAAAAAATACAGCAGGGAATTATAAGACAAACTGTAAAAAACGAAACCCTAATAAGCAAATTCCACCGCGGAACCGCGGCTTAAGCTGGCTTAGGCCGCGGCTCCGCGGCCGTACAGAGCCATTAAGGCTTCGTTTTTGTACAGTGTGCTTATTATCTGCTTGTAGAGGTTTTTGAATATTTTTAATATGGTTTCAGTGACACATGTTCTGGAGATTGTTTTGGATTCGGTAATTCGATCGGAATTTTGATTTCGTGTTTTTTTCGGGTAATTTAGAAAGTATTGAATTGTTCGAACGAGTATCATTTACTCACTTTTTCACGGGGTTTTAATCTTTCAGAAATATGTGCAAGTTTTGTGGTGGACCCTCTAGAAGACAACAAACCTTAACTCGATTATGTGACCGTCTTGAACTGCCTTTTGAACCTTAGGGTTTGGGGCAGTACGGCTTGCCACATGTGAGGCGTTGGCTTGACCTTTCTACGGCTGGACCGCTACTACTGTGACACACTCCGGGTTTTTGAACTCCGCTCAAGTGTTGAGCTTTAGGGAATTTTGAGTATTTGATCATTCGTTCGAAAACTTTAATACTGTCTATTTATCTGGAATGTGATGCAATGTGTGGAATTCATATAGCTAGACATGAAATACGAAGTATGTGATATTTCGCATTTACGATGTCTAAAGAGAATGTGGATTCCAGATATTGTAGTTTTACACTTTCTTTTCTGTGACTGTAAGTGTAGTATGTATTTACCGATTGTCGTTGCTATACATCGATGACGATCAGTGTATGCATACTTACTTACGTTGATGATATGAGATATTATGTGTTGCTGAGATATGATGTGCAGGATTGTCGCGATTGAATAGCCGGGTTTTTTTTTATGTGAGATGAGAGTTTTATATTTTCATTCATGTAAATTCAAATGTAATGTAATATTATTTTATTTGGGGTACTTCCGGGTTGAGGTTGATGCTACCAGTGTTGTATATTATTTACTTTTCCGCATTAGGATGGACCCAAGGAGGGGAGCACAGGTGACCGGGTTCTGGGGTTCAGTGGGAGGCCATCTCGAGGAGTCGAGACCGGGTCTCCTAAACTCCAGAATTGGTAGGGTCGCTTGCCGCTCTCGTAGGGGTCCAGGGTGTGGGCTTGGCTATTCATCGCGACTGTGGAATCCGTATTTCCTATTGTTGGCTAAATACTAAATACGGACGTCCTAGTATATCCCACATTATATCTATGTTTCTGCTGCGATATCTGTGATGTGATCATTAGATATGTTGTGATGGATACAGTATATAGTATATATGATATATTATATAGACGTTACTTATGTTTTACACCCGCACTAGCCCTGCCCTGCTCTGTCGTTAGTTACCTAACCTAACGATGCACGAAGGGACATCGAGGCGAATGCAGATGGCATAAGTGTACGTCATATTTATCTGTGATGTTTAGGTGACTTATATGATGGGACTTCATTAATGTGATTAATGAAAGAAAAGAAACCTAAAAGATGTTGTAGAATCAAATTTTTTCAAAAAGGGTAGCTACAGTCTTGCTTTGCATAGCGGTATATATGATATACCCTGCACCTTATTCGATGGGGAAAGAGCCGAGATCCCTTCACCGGGAGTGACCTCTTTAGCAAAACTGGCAGATGCTACAAAACTCGGTTTGGTTTTTGATTACTTTTGGAGTTTTGCTTTGCACAGTGATATATATGATATATCCTGCACCTTATTCGATGAGAAAAGAGCCGAGATCCCTTCACCGGGAGTGACCTCTTTAGCAAAACTAATAAAAGCCTCAAAATCACTCCATTTCAAAATTCACTAGATTCTACAACGATATCAAGTTCATTACGCAATAGGTTTTCAGAAAAACCTGTCGTAGCCCTCCGTCATTTCAGATAAGTTGTATATAGTATTCGTGCTACATTTGTTGGCTTTCGTCAAGGTGTAGTGTGCGGTAGCTATATGCTTCTTATCTACTGCATATGATGCGACTGGATTAAGGTAGTCATACGGCTTTGTTGGCTTTCGTCAAGGGTCGTGCGGGTGAGTTTAATTCAGTCAAGAAATGTACGGGTTGAACTTGACTAGCGGGCTATGGTTTGTTGGCTTTCGTCAAGGTCATAGCACGTTAGGGGCAAAATACTATCGGGAATTTCAAGTGTTGAAATTTGCAATGAGATTGCATACCTTCTATGAGATAGTTGGATCCCGATACCCACTGCGAGTAATTGTTACTCCTGGGAGAGTTTTACACAGGACAATTAGCCGATCAAGTAGGTGTCTAGAAAGGTGTCAACGGGGTTACGCCTCTGGGAAAACGAGGTTTACTTTAATTAGGTCCGTGCGAAAGCACGGGGAACCTCCCTCAAAGTACCGACACTTTTTAGGGTGTAATTAATCCCGGCTAGTCTTTCCTTTTAGGGTTTGAAGGAAGATTTGATAAAAACAGTGGGAGCCATCCTGATTAGATAAGATAATAACCAATCTGATCTTGCAAGAGCATACGCTAAAGTGTTTTCTTCTCTCTCTCTCCACGTAGCGACCATGTCATACCTTAATCAAGATAATAATATGGATGTATTGACCGAACCCGCATGTTATACTGTGCTGGGGAACGTTGGTTCCGTTCTTTCTTATAAGAGTTATAGGATTGAACAGGACATAGGGGAATACCAGGATTCCCATGCCACCCGAATGAAGAAAGTACATGATGATGCATTTTCTTCGGGTGTGTTCGTTACAGAGAACTGTTTCTCCATTTCCTCTACGTCCTGGGTATTGGATACCGGGTCAGGATCCCATATATGTAATCAGTTACATGGGCTTAAGAAAGGTAGAGAACTTGGAGAAGGTGATAAAGACATAAGGGTTGGAAATGGTGCAATTGTTGCAGCTAAAACCGTCGGGGAATATCACCTTGTATTGCCAACTGGTAATACATTGATTCTGAACGAATGCTATTACATGCCGAACCTGATATGCAACATTATATCGGTTTCTTTGTTGAGTAAAGAGGGATATAATTTTGTATTACAGGATAATGTTATGAACATTTTCCTTAACCAAAAGTTGGTTGGATCAGGCACGTTGTGCAATGGCATTTATGTTCTAAGTCAATCAACAGTTCTGAGCATAACAAACACACACAAGAGGAAGAGTTCAGAACTGAACGAATCCTTCTTGTGGCATTGTAGACTATGTCACATCAATGCGACACGACTAACTAAGTTGCATAAGGATGGATATTTGAAACCGTTCGAATTTTCATCTTATGACACTTGCCAGTCATGTCTCAAAGGCAAGATGACCAAAACTCCGTTTACGGGACACGGAGAAAGAGTTACCGAACACTTGGGACTGATACATAGTGATGTATGCGGTCCCATGTCTACACATGCCAGGGATGGTTCTTCGTACTTCATTACATTCACTGACGATCTCTCAAGATACGGACATGTGTTCTTGATAAGACACAAGTCTGAAGCTTTTGAGAAATTTAGAGAATATAAACAAGAAGTCGAGAACCAAACCGGAAAAAGTATTAAAATCCTACGATCTGATCGAGGAGGTGAATACTTGAGCAATGAATTCCTGGACTTCCTAAAAGAGAATGCGATTCTCTCTTAGCTGACTCCTCCATATACACCACAGCACAACGGTGTATCAGAACGGAGGAACCGCACCATATTAGATATGGTATGATCTATGATGAGCACAGCTGAGTTACCTATTTCCTTCTGGGGGTATGCGCTAGAGACAGCCATACATCTACTGAATATGGTCCCCACCAAATCTGTGCCTACCACTCCATATGAGATATGGAAAGGGAAGAGACCATGTCTTAACTATGTTAAGATATTGAGTTGTCCAGCCTATGTCAGACGACAAAATCCGGACAAACTCGAGGCACGGTCTGTTCTATGCAAATTTGTAGGATATCCCAAAAATTCACAAGGGTATATCTTCTACCATACTGAGGAACAAAGAGTATTTGTTTCTCGGCATGCCACCTTTTTAGAAAAGGAATTTCTTGCAAAAGAGATTAGTGGACATGAGGTAGAACTGGAAGAGGTTCCGGCTACAAAAGCTGCAACAGAAGATCTGGTGGAACTAGAGGATTCCGTAGTTCCCGATGAACCCCAACCACTCCGCCGATCTAGTAGAGTTTCTCACCCACCTGAGAGATACTACGGTTTTCTCATGGATGGTGGGAGCGAGGATTGCATCATGGAGGATGATGACCCAACTAGCTTCGAGCAGGCCATCACGAGTGGGGACTCAGTGAAATGGCTGGATGCAATACGGTCCGAGATGGAATCCATGTACACCAACAAAGTATGGACTTTGGAAGTTGCTCCTGAAGGGGTAAAACCCATTGGGAGCAAGTGGATCTACAAGAAAAAACATGGTGTATATGGGAAAGTGGAGACTTTCAAAGCTAGACTTGTTGCAAAGGGTTTTCGTCAAAGACCAGGTGTGGACTATGACGAAACCTTTTCTCCAGTGGCTATGCTTAAATCCATCCGGATCAAGCTTGCCATCGCTGCATATCATGATTACGAAATCTGGTAAATGGATGTTAAGACCGCCTTTCTAAACGGTGATTTAGAAGAGTGCGTGTACATGACTCAGCCAGAGGGCTTCGTAGATAGTGGGAGCAGCGGGAAGGTGTGCAAGCTGCTTAAATCCATTTATGGATTAAAGCAAGCATCGCGGAGTTGGAACATCTGCTTTGACGTCGTTATCAAAGAGTTTGATTTCGTCAAAAACGTAGATGAACCTTGTATCTACAAGAAGGTGGCAGAGAGTAAGGTTGTCTTCCTCGTATTGTACGTGGACGACATACTCTTGATAGGAAATGACATTCCTATGCTGCAATCGGTCAAGCTCTTCTTATCATAAAGATTCTCAATGAAAGATCTTGGTGATGCCTCCTGCATATTGGGAATTAGGATCTATAGAGATAGATCCAAACGGATATTGGGATTGTCCCAATCCAGGTACATTGACACCATACTAAAGAGGTTTAGTATGGAAGAATCCAAGCGTGGGAACTTACCCACGATCTCTGGTGTCACTCTCTCCAAAGAGATGTCTCCCAAGACTGATTTGGAGAGAGCTCGCATGCAAGGGATACCCTATGCTTCGACTGTAGGCTCTATCATGTACGCGATGCTATGTACCAGACCCGATGTAGCATACTCACTAAGTGTAGTGAGCAGGTATCAAGCTGATCCTGGAGAGAGTCACTGGATAGCTGTGAAGAGCATTCTCAAGTACTTATGAAGGACTAAAGAGATGCTCTTAGTGTATGGTAACGGAGAACTCCAAGTGGAGTCCTTTACCGATTCGAGCTTCCAGAGTGATAAGGACGGCTCTAAGTCGCAGTCGGGATTTGTCTTTACCCTTTACGGAGGGGCGGTTAGCTGGAAGGGTTCCAAGCAGGAAATCGTGGCAGACTCGACGATGGAGGCTGAATACATCGCTGCCAACGATACTGCCAAAGAGGCTGTCTGGATCAAGAAGTTCATTTCTGAACTTGGAGTGGTTCCATCCATTGAGCATCCAATACCTTTGTATTGCGATAATAATGGAGCGGTGGCTTTGGCCAAGGAACCCAGGTCCCATCAGCGATCCAGGCATATTCTGAGGCGGTATCACCTGATCCGGGAGATAGTTGATCGCCGGGAGATCGAGGTCAGGAGGTTTGACACGAAGAATAACACAGCGGATCCACTCACGAAGGCCATTCCCCAGATACAGTTTGAGAGACTCTTCGGGATGCTCGGTATGCGATACTACAGCAGCTGGCCCTAGTGCAAGTGGGAGATTGTTAGTTATATGTATGCCCTAGAGGCCAGTATTGTACAGATGATGTATATTATATTGGATGCTTGGACATATATAGAGATGACTTTCTTGCTCGATATGATAGTATACTATCTGGTTGCTCTTTATCTTAACATGTATACTTGTCTCTTTATACTGTCTTATAGTTACATGTTGGTAAAGCCCTTAGGATGTGTACTTGACTACCTGGACTATGATGCGGATCATACTAGTGGGGACATGGTAGTCCATAAGTACATCCTTCAAGGTCCCTAGTCGTGGGTGTATCGAGACGGGGCATCGATATACCAGTGTAGACTAGCGTATACGATTCTCGACCCATGAGATGGGCGATGGATGATCCCATATCCATTGGTGTTTGACATCAGAAAGGGTATACGGGTGCTCAGTGGAGACTGGGTACACTGGACGGACTCGCCGAGAACTCCCAGATGGTATTATACCTCACGTCAGATGGCAGTTCTCTGGTGACACTTGTGCAGGTTAGTCTGTAGACCCGAGATCGTCATAGAGTCTTGTGTGATTCCCACCGTGCTTTGATTTCCACCTTACCACGTCCATGAGGGCGTGCAAAACGGTGGTTTTTGGGTACAGTCTCGAGTCACATGGAGGCAATGAGCGATAGGAGGGGTTTTGTCTCTCCCAGTATTGGGGGTTGATGTTGCGCTGTGCTCGATTGGCCGTAACAGGGAAGTCCCTGGCCATGGCTGATTAGAGATTTACTGGTAAGTGTTACCAGTAGTTTCTCGACCCGTTATGAGCCTCACATCGGCACGACTTATCGGTTATTGGGGTCTGACGTTTACCACCCCTAGACTTGATATGCGACATATCAGATGAGGAGACCGGACTGCACGGGTAGTGTTGCCGGTTGGCTCGACGGGAGTTGTAGCAGGTTCGCTTGTTTTCTTCTGATCGCTCAATACCCGGGTGGCCGTTACGTTTAGCTGACCGCTTGCGGCTTGGGGGTGCTTGATATGATCATCACTCACTGCCGGCGTATTGACGAGTCTTAGAGTCCCACAAAGGAGTTACCTAGTCCAGGCGAAACGTTGTGGTGCGCGTATGCAATATGCGCATGGACCCGGTTAAAATGCGCGTATGAGATACCGTATATTAATCGGGCGGCTTGCTTTTGGTCAGGTCGTATGTGATATGGCCGGATTGATAAATCAAGTGTTGATTTATCATTTAACCATTAGTTTCTCACTAGAAATCCTTTCTTGTATTTTTTGATGTATGCATGCATGTATGCATTCTTTCTTGATTCATGCACATATGGATGTGCATGCACACATACATAAATACATCATCATTCATGGTTGCTTATACATAGAAAATGGTGGCAATATAAGACTCACACCATGGTTTTATATATATGTATTATTATTGCATTTGTTTTAAAACAAAAAGAAAAAGGAAAGGATAATTCATGGTTTCTTTCTACACTCTTCTTTGACCTAACCATGCTCACCCACCATTTAACCATGGATTAACTTTCTTTATGTGCTTTAACTCAAGTTCAATAATATATTTATTGTTTAACCATGCTTTGAGATGAGAAGTGGAAAATATATATTCATATATTTTCTATTTTTCAAAAGAGATTATCTTTTCTCTTCTTCTTAAAAAGCCATCATCTTCTTCAACCTTACTCTTTTGCTCTCTAGATCTTTCAAGTGAGCAAAATATTCAACAAGATAGGATTTTGAAGTGAGAAAAAGAACCACAACACCATTCTACACAAGTCTTTCCCACTTGTTTAGAGTGTTAGCTTCATTTCATTCTCTTAATAAAGTGAAGTTGCAAGTTTGGACAAAGCGGACTCCGGGTGGATCATCGTGGACCTAGAGGAGTTCAAGCGGACCTTTTCCAAACCCCAAATAGCCGAGGAGTCTAGCGTAGGGAGCTACAAAGGTTGTACTCTCAAAACCCTAGCTTAACCTACTTGTAATGAAGTGTTGTTTTTGAAACCCTAATTTTTCTAGGAATGATTCTTTGTATGCTTACTTAGCACCCTAAAAATTTAATCTTTGGTACATGTGATGCTTCCAAACCCTTCTTGAGGTGCTAGGTAAACCCAACAATTAGGATGTTAGTTTGTTCTATTTTGCTTATAAAGTGGAGTACAATTGTTAAAGATAACATTATATCGGAGCTAACTCCACTTTGTCGATGTGTTTTTAGAAGGCGGTTTGAGATGAAAGAAATAGAGAGAGGAGGGAAACTTATGGGTTTAGCTTGTTAATAAGGAAGAGGGGAAGCCTTCGGAGTCGTGGTTTCATCGGAGATGCTCCGGTCGTCGAGTTTAGCTTGCTACTTCTCTTCGGTGCTTAACTCCATTTGGTACTTAGAGAGTCTGAGAGAATTTTTGATAGAAATTTCAGAATGGGGGAGTGCTAGAGCATGGGGTGGTATTTATAGTGAAGAATTTAGGGTTTGGAAATTAAAATTTGGATTAAAAGAATTAAAAGAGATGTTAAATGGTGAATTGAATAGTCACTATTTAATTGCAGAGAAATCAAATAGTGCAGGAGAGTAGAGAGGAGTCGAAGTGACTTGTGTGCAAAGCACAGAGCGATTTGGAGACATCTGGACTGACGGCGGCGGCTATTTGAGGGAAATGGGCGGTCGGATCTTGAGGGCTTGCCTCGAGATTCGTGCCACGTGTTTAGATTGGTATTTACTCCTCTTTGCACTTGTTTGACTTTTCTGAAACTTTTCGTTTCTCCGTGTATTGCACGTGCAACCCTTAGGCTTCCAAAAAATTAAAAAGAAAAATCTTAAAAATAATTGGGACTGACAGGAATTGAACACACAGGCTATGGCACAGCAGTCTAGAGGCTTAACCAGTGAGTTACAAGTTTCTTCTTGCTTTTATTAAATAAAAATAACTTATAACTCCTGCACAGGCTGAAATACCCTTTTCTATATATTTAAACAAATAATTCTGTACAGGGATTTCATAGTCGTTACATTCATTCACGGGTCTGTGTTTTTCTATGGCGCAATTTGAAAATGTGTCCCAAAAAGAAACACAATCATTCACGGGTATGTATTTTTTGCGGCGCAGTTGTAAACTTCACCCAAAAAAAGAAACATACTCATTCACGGGTCTGTGTTTTTCTATGATGCAGTTTGAAGGTGCGTCCCAAAAGGAAACACAATCATTCACGGGTACATGTTTTTTGGGGGCAGTTGCAAACTGCGCCCCAAAAAAACACATACCCGTGAATGATTGTGTTCTTTATATTAAGAATTCAATATCTTCTTCTCTATCTCGAATCTCACTCTCTGTGCCGACCTCTCTCACACTTTCTCAGGTCTTATCGCCATCACATTCTTTATCTTTCTCCCTCTCAGTTCTTAGTCTCGCTCTCTCTCAATGTCAGGATCTTTATTTGCAGGATTGCTATCAATCGATGAAATTAAGAGGTGCATCTCTTACACTGTGGTGAAATCTGTATATACAACGATAGACTACTCTAGTTACGAAGGCATTCTCTATCGATTACGAGGGGGTATGAACTGGTCGATAAAGATCAATCATGAAATCTTGCGGCTCTTGCACTTAGCCGTATCGGATGCGCTCCCGTCTCCACCTGAAGAAGTAACCCATGACCACAACGGTGAAGCAAATCGTTGTCTCCACTTCTTTCTTTCTATGGGTCTTCTTTCAGGTCGTAATATCGAGTACTCTGTAAGCTCTCTTTAGCGTATCTTTATGCACCGTCGTAGTTTGAACCATCTCGAACTCACTCGAGATTCCACGGTAGGTGATGAGGCCATTAATGCAATTACAAAGCAGAATAATTCTGTTACTGTGGAGCTAAGTAACATAGAGGATTTATTTCTGAAATTTTAGTGATGAATTATCGTGTTGTTACTGTTCTTGCTATCTATTTTGTTTGCGTCGATTCTTGTGTATGTTGTGGATGTGTGTACCATGTGTGTGTAATATATCGTGTATGAACATGTGTTTGTGTGAGAGAGAATCAACGTTTGAATTAAAATGAATTAAAGTGTTGTTTTGTAAAGAAATAATCGGGGGAAATCAGACAGCACCTCATTCATAAATTTTGAATAAAATTTATGTACAAGTATAGTAAAATAATAGCATCCACAGACGGAGCTAACTCAACGCCTAAACTGTGGAGACTCAATACCCAAATGGCGGAGACACAATCCAGGAAAAATATACGACGCTCAAACGGCGAAGAACAATAAGATGAAAACAATAAACAATGTAAAATAAATAATGAACTCATTGTAACACAAACACTCCGTGCAATCTAACAAAGTCGTCGTACCATCCCTGGTGTTCTCCTTTTCGCCACAGGACGTTGAGGCTGTGACGGTCTGGTTTCGTCCGTGGCAGGTGGCTGAGACGACTATGGCTGTGATGCTTCATGCTCATACTCATCGGGATGCTGAGATGGCTTCGGCTGTGCCCGTCTTTTTCTTGTTCGTGCATATGTGATAGGAATGGCAAGTGCAGACATAGCTGGTGGAGGCACGGGTAGTGAAGGAATGGATGGTGGAGGCACGGGTGGTGCAGGCATGGCCGGTGGACGTGTAAATCTATTTTTCGTCATCACACTCCTGATCAGAGACTTGATGTTCATAAAGCAGCTTGCTGAGTCCCTAAAGCCACTAATCCTCTCATCAGCTATATCCTCTGACGCGTAAATAGTTTGGACTTATAAATAAGATAATGAATTTCATAAAAATAAAATTTTAGTTTTAAAAGGTTTGATATAAACTTACCAAATCTCTCTCTATCGATCTTCGAGGTGTATATGAGGTGGACGGGGGGGGGGTTATGATGACGAATCTGCAGGTAATCATACAATACCAGATAAGGTACTAGTCTATCGGTATACCTGACTGTATCTCATCGGCTATGTGGTGTACCCGACCGTACCATCGACCCACCCAAATTTGATACTCCACGAGACAAACATCCCCAACTAGTGCTCCATCCTGACGTGGTTTCCGCTCCACTACGCCTGGTATGTGCTTCCTCAAACCGAACTGGCGAAGGATACGGTCTGGCACGTGCATCTGAATAACATAATTGCAGATGATCGGCCTCCGCGCACGTCAGAAGCCGGCGCCTGCCAAGCATAATGGATGCAGAGTGCCTATCAAGTCATGTGTGTATGGTGTCCACGTAATTGCTGCCTCCTTCATGACATCGAACTCATTGCGGTAGAAGCGGAAGCTGCGATCCGGTGTCACATCCCATGACGTGGGCACATTCCGCCTGCATAGAGATTACACACAAGTTAATATTCGAAAAAAACTTGAAATTTGAAATATGCGCATAATTTCAATTACTTACTTGCATTCATATGGTCTTTGGCCATCTAAAACGAACTATGTCGTATTGGTCGGGCGACCAATAGAAAGATATGTCCATGACCATATCTGAAATACAATATGATAGAATTACATTTCATATTGAATATCAATTTAATTACATAAAAATAGTAGAATGCGGTTTTAAGTATTGTATACCTGAAGAAGCGTCAAACTGTTGGGTTTCCTAGGCGGCAGCAAGGTTTCGGGGGGTATCGTCCATACCGTTTTCAAATATTTGCCGTTCTAAAGAATTCTAACCTAGAATCTTTAACTAGAGTTTTAAACGAAACAATATGTAAACAACTTTTACATCTAAGTGAATGAGGAATACAACCTTTGTAGACCGGTCCTTCACTTCTAAAGCTCCGTGTTGTAGTCCCTTCGCTCCAAGTAGTGAACACCCAAACTCTAGTAAGGGTTCATATGAAGAAATGAACATGCTTACTCGAAATCTTCGAGGCCGAAGATGATCTACGTCGAGAAGACTCAAGCTCATGTTACCTTTTCACTAATTGTAGATTAGTGAAGCAAACATCCTAAACTAAATGGCTAATATAGCAGAGGATGATGAAGTAGGAAATGGGCTCACTTTAGATTTTATTTTCTTACAATATTTTCTCATCTTGAGAAAAGCTAGTGAGCTTTCTCATTGAGGAAGAAGAAGCTCAAGTGAAGAATGAGAGAATGAACTCATGAGGTGAGAATAACAACTATGGGTGAGTTAGTGTCATACACTAACTCATGTAGAGAATAAACCATGAGTTAACAATAATGGTTGGGTTAATAAATATCTACAGGTAAAACAAAACTAGTGGACTAAGTCAAAAATGCTTCAAGCTTCTCCAAGCTTCCAAGCATGTGACAATTTCCACTAATTTATGAATTACCTAAATAAATAAAAACCTTAGGATTATCATAACCATGGTGTAAGTCTCATACACCCATATTGCATGTGGCATCAAACATGACACAAATAAATGTACATTAATATATATCACATATATACCATATGCACACAAGTGAGAAAAAGAAATTAAGTGAGCTAATATTAGTTAATGTAAATTAATATATCACATATATAATTATACATTAAATTATTAAATCAACACTTGATTTAATAATCCTTCTATATCACATACAACCGACTAATATCAAATGCAACAACTTATCGAATCAACACTTGATCCGATAACCCGGCTATATCACATATTACCGACCGATATCACATATCGGGAGAATAGAATGTGGTATCACATACGCTCATTAATCTAGGTCCCACACATATCACATATGTGCTCCTACTTCTTTCACATGAACCAGGAAACCTATGTGTAGGACTCTTAAGACTAGTCAATACGCCGGCAGTAGGTGATGATCATATCAAACACCCACAAGCCGCAAGCGGTCTGCTAAACGTAATGGCCACCCGGGTATTGGGCTATCAGAAGATCAACAAGCAAGCCTGCTCATACTCCTGCGAATCCAATCAGTAACACTACCGTACAGTCCGATCTCTTCGTCAGATATGTCGCATATCACAGCCTGGGGGTGGTATAACGTCAGACCCCAATAGCCTGATAAGTCATGCCGATGCAAGATTTATAACGGTTCGAGAAACTACTAATAACACTTACCAGTAAATCTCAGCAACCCTGGCCAGGGATTTCATGTTATGGTCAATCGAGCATAGCGCAACATCAACTCCCAATACCGGGAGAGACGAATCCCCTCCTATCGCTCATTGCCTCTATGTGACACGGGACTGTACCCAAAAACCACATTTTTTCACGATCTCTTAACCGTGGTATGGTGGAAATCAAAGCACAGTGGGAATCACACAAGACTCTATGACGATCTCGGGTCGACAGACTAACCTGTACCAGTGTCACCAGAGAACTGCTATCTGACGATAGGTATAATACCATCTAGGAGTTATCGGCGAGTTCGTCCAATGTACCCAGTCTCCACTGAGCACCCGTATACCATCTTTGATGTCAAACACCAATGGGTGTGGGATCATCCATCGCCCATCATATGGGTCAAGATGCGTATACGCTAGTCTACTCTGGAATATCGATGCCCTGTCTCGATACACCCTCGATTAGGAACAGGTATAGGGTGTACTTGTGGACTACTCTTGGCCCCACTAGTATGATCTACATCATAGTCCTGGTAGTCAAGTACACATTCTAAGGGCTTTATCAACATGTGAGAGCAAGACAACATCACTTATACAAGTCAACATGTTAAGATAAAGAGCAACCAGATAGCATACTATCATGTCGAGCAAGAAAGCCCTCCCTATATATGTCCAAGCATCCACTACAATATACATCACATGTACAGTAATGGCCTCTAGGGCATACATATAACTAACAATCTCCCACTTGCACTAAGGCCATTTGTTGCAGTATCTCATACTCAACAGTTTAGCAGTGGTTGTAGTATCCCATACTCAACCATCCCAAAATCTCTCAAATAGTATTTGGGGAAGCAGGCCTTGGTGAGTGGATCCACCGTGTTAACCTCAAAAATCTACTCTCCTTACCTAAATCCCTTGGAGATCAACCATTTTCCTGATCAGGTGATACTGTCCTCAGAATATGTCTGGATCGATGATGGGACAGGTGTTCCTAGGCTAAAACCACAACTCCATTGTAGTCACAATAACAGTTATTGGACGCTCAATGGTAGGAACCTTGTTCATCTCATGAACAAGAAATGTCCAGACAACCTCTTTGGTAGCATCGTTGGTAGCAATGTATTCAGCCTGTATCGTCTAGTATGTCACGGTATCTAGTTTGGAACTCTTTCAACATACCGTCCTTCCACTGAGGGTAAAGACAATGCCTGTGACTGTCTTTCAGTCGTCCTTATCACTCTGGAATCTCGAACCAAGAACTTTCTTTTAGTGCTTCTCAAGTACTTAAGAATGTCCTCCACAACTTTCCAGTGATTCTCCCAAGATCCGATTGATTCCTGATCACTACACCTAGTGAGTTAGCTACATCTGGTCTGGTACAAAACATTACACACATGATAGAGCCTACTGCCGAAGCATAGGGCATCCCTTGAAAGTGAGCTCTCTCCAAATCAGTCTCGGGAGACATCTTTTTGGAGAGAGTGATTCATGAGTAAGTGGGCGAACCACTACGCTTAGAATCTTCCATACTAAACCCCTTTAGTATGGTGTTAATGTACCTGGATTTGGGACACTCCCAACATCCACTTAGATCTATCATCATAGATCATAATCCATAAGATATAGTAGGTATCATCCAGATCTTCCATGGAGAATCCTTGTGATAAGAGGAGCTTGACCGAGTGTAGCATAAGAAACACTTTCCTATCAAGAGTATGTCATCTACGTATAATACGTGGAAGACAACCTTACTCTCTACAACCTTATTGTATATACAAGGTTTATCTACCTTTTTGGTGAAGTCAAACTCTTTGACTACCACATCAAAACAGATGTTCCAACTCCGCGATGCTTGCGTTGATCCTGATGGACTTAAGCATAGCTTTGAAAGTCTCAACTTTTCCATCTACACCAAGAATCTTCTCAAGATCCATTTGCTCCTAATGGGTTTTACCCCTTCAGGTGCAACATGCAAAGTCATACTTTGTTGGTGTACATGGATTCCATCTTTGATCGCATAGCATTCAGCCTTTACACAGAGTCCCCACTCGTGATGGCCTGCCTGAACCTAGTTGGGCCATCACCTACCATGATGCAATCCTTGCTCCCACTGTCACCGAGAAGACCGTAGTATCTCTCAAGTGGATGAGGAACCCTACCAGGTTCGCGGAGAAGCTGAGGTTCGTTGGAGACTATTTAATCCTTTGGTTTCACCAAATCATCAGCCGTTAGTTTGTCTAGCTGGAACTCCTTCCATTTCAACCTCATGACCACTAATTTCTTCCATAAAAAATTCCTTTTCTGAAAAGGTGGCATGCCAAGAAATAAAACACCTTTTGTTCCTCGGTGCAGTAGAAGATATTCCCTTGCGAATGCTTGGGATATCCAACAAACTTCCACAGAACTGATCTTGCCTCGAGTTTGTTCGGATTTTGCTTTTAGACATAGGCCGGACAACCCCAAATCTTAACTTACTTAAGACATGGGCTCTTCCCATACCATATCTCATATGGAGTGGTATGCACCTGATTTGGTTGGAACCCTATTCAATAGGTATGCAACTTCTCAAGTCATAATTCCCAAAAAGGAAATAGGCAACTTAGTAGTACTCATTATAGAGCGCACCATATCTAATAGGGTGCGATTGCTCGGCCCCGATACACCGTTGTGCTGTGGTGTATGCGGAGGAGTAATGCCGAGAGAGAATCTCATTCTCCTTTTGAATTGTCCAGGAACTCCGTGCTCAAGTATTCTCCTCCCTGATCACATCAAAGGACATAATACTTATACCCGTTTTGGTTATCTACTTTAGACTTATATTCTTTGAATTTCTCAAAAGGTTCAGACTTGCATTTCAACAGGAACATATGTCCGAATCTTGAGAGATCATCAGTGAATGTAATGAAGTATAAAGCACCAGTCCTGGCATGTGTAGACAGGGGACCTCTATATATCATCATGTATCAATCCCAAGAGTTCAGTAACTCTTTCTCTATTTCCAGTAAACGGAGCTACGGTCATTTTATCTTTGTGACATGACTGACAAGTTTCATAAGATGTAAATTCAAACTGATTTAAATATGCATCTTAATATAACTTAGCTAGTCGGGTCGCATTGATATGACCTAGTCTACAATACTTCAAGAAGGATTCGTTCATTTCTGAACTCTTCCTCTTGTGTGTGTTTTGTACGTTAAGAACTGCGGTTTGATTTAGAACTATATGTTATTATATAACGTGCCTGATCCAATCAACTCTTGATTCAGGAAAATGTTCACAATATTATCCTCCAATACAAAATTATATCCTTCTTTAACTTAATAAAGAATCTGATGTAATATTTTATATCAGGTTCGGTATCTAATAACATTTGTTCAGAATCAATGTATTAATACAAGATGATATTTGCCAACTGACTTGGCCGCAACACTTGCATCATTCTCTACACTTAGAGATATATCACACATTCTCAATTCTCTACCTATCTGTAGCCCATATAACGTATTACATATGCGGGATCCTGATCCGGTATCATATACCCAGGACGTAGAGTATACTGAGAAACAGTTCTTGGTAATGAATACACCCGAAGAAGATGCATCATCATGCACTTTCTTCGTTTGGGCGGCATGGGAATCCTGGTAACCCTTATCTCCTGCTCGGTCTTATAACAATTATAAGGTAGAGCGGGACCAACGTTCCCCAGCTCAGTATAACAAGTAGGTCCAGTCAATACATCCATATTATTATCTTGATTAAGGTGTGACATGGTCGCTACCTGGAGAGAGAGAAAAAAGCACTCTGCGTGCGCTCTTGCAAGATCAGATTGGTTATTATTTTATCTAATCAGGATGGCTCCCACTGTTTTTTATCAAATCTTCCTTCAAACCCTAAAAGGTATGACTAGTCGAGATTAATTACACCCTACAAGTTCGCCAATCTTTTGGCCAGGCCAGTGTCGGTACTTTGAGGGAGGTTCCCTGTGCTTTCGCACGGACCTAATTAAAATAAACCTCATTTTCCCAGGGGTGTAACCCCGTTAACACCTTTTTAGACACCTACTTGATCGGCTAATTGTAATGTGTAAAACTTTCCCAGGAGTAACTCTTACTCGCAGTGGGTATCGAGATCCAACTATCTCATAGAAGGAATGCAATCTCATTGCAAATTTCAACACTTGAAATTCCTGATAATATTTTGCCCCGAGCGATCTATGACTTTGACAAGGTTAACAAACCATAGACTGCAAGTCAAGTTCAATCCATCATTTTCTGATTGAATTAAACCCACCCGCATGACCCTTGACAAGGTCAACAAGGTCGCCCGACTACCCTAATCCAATCGCATCATATCCTAGCAGATAAGCACTAATCAGTTACCTCACACTACGCCTTGACAAGGTCAACAAACGCAGTACGATACTAAATACTACTTATCTGAAATGACAGAGGGCTACGACAGGTTTTTAAGAAAACCTTTTGCGTAATGAACTTGATATCTGTTTACCGCCGGAAACCGGGAAGACTGTACGTCTTTCCTGAATTCGGGGGCAGATGCTAATTGGTGCTATCCGTCCACCTCTCCGAAGATGCCAAGTTGATTTATGGCACCATGTATCGAAGGTTTAAATAGATGCGGCCGATATAGCAGACTTCGTCAGATTCCCCCTCGTTTGAGGGGTTTTTGATTGTGGGGACGCTCTTCCCTGCAGGCGCAAGCCCCTGCAGTTAATTACGCTACCGCATCGCGGTAACAACTTTCTCCTTCTCCAGATGGTCACTTCGTGTCGTGGGTGTTTGTTTTGTTTTTGAATGCCCGTGGATTGTATATGGAGACTAATTCATGTTGTCGCCCGTAGGACGTGGATTAGTCCAAATCCGTATTTTCTTAGATTTAGGTTTTTGGGGGTTGAGTTTAAGGATACGTTAGCCTCATTTGGGACTAAGATCAACTTAAACGTTTGTTAAGGATACATTAGTCTAATTTCTAGACTAAGATCAACTTAATGGGATCGTTTAGATCCAACAAAAGAGCATTTGTACTCTAATGTTTAGTTTAGGGACATTGTGGTCGATTACCAGTTTAAGGACATGGTGGTCCAATGTTAGTTTAAGGACATCCCGGTCAAGATTAAGGACATCATAGTCCATGAGTTTAAGGACCCCACAGTCCGTAGTAATGTATGGTTATTGGGACCCGTTACCTCTCTGATGACGTTGAGGGATTACAACGACAGATATCAGAGGAGTAAAGAGATGTACCCTCGAACCGGGTGTAAATTGATTGGAAGAGCAGATGAGCTCAGTTCAATTTAAATTGAGGACTTGTGGCCAGAATTGGGCTAAGTCCAGTTAAAGAACATTTTATTTTTGTTCTGCCTGTTAGGCCTTTGTTTAGGCTCTGTCCTTTTAATAATGCATAGCATTGGGCTCTGACATTGGATGCATAGCATTTATCAGGAGCAAAATAGTGCTCTGATAGTGCGCCACGTGGCTTGTCAGGCGCTTTGCGCCAATCAAAGAGCGCATTGCGCTAGCGCATGCGAAGGTGACACGTGTCACGCTTAGCGCTAAGCGCAAGTCTGTCAGCGTACTGCGCTTTATAAGTGAGTGCGCCAGTGAATGACACGTGGCACGCTCTGGCGCTGTGCGCCAGTCCAAGAGCGCAGTGCGCTATATTTAGAAGCGCAAAGTGCAAACTATTCTGTGGTTGACACGTGGCGCGTTTTGGCGCTGTGCACCAGTCCAATAAGCGTAAAGGCGCAATTCATTAGTGCAAGGCACTGTCCAATAGCGCAGAGCGCATTTTGATCAAATTAAGATCAAAGAACAAGTTTTTTGTTCTTCTTAAAAGAGGCTTTGCCTCAAGATTCAAGAACTAAGTTCTTGTTCTTATCAAAAGGCTCTGCCTTTATAGATCAAAGATCTGTTAATGAAGTAAAGTACTTCTTTTAATCTTTTATAATTAGATCTTTTTGATCTTTTTATCTTGATCTTGATCTTGTTCTTAGATCTCCGATCTTTTTAGAAGATGGTTCTTCTTTTTTAATGAGATGATTTCATCTATGTTTTTATTCAAGAACACAGTTCTTTACCTTTAAAGATGATGAAATGATCTTCTTTCTTCAAAGGCTTGCCTTTCTTTCTTTTTGAGTTCTTCTCTCAAAGTTTGCAGAGGGTTCTCTCTCTATGAAACTTGAAGTCTTGGGGCCTTTATATAGGGCCAATTGATTTGTTAAATTAGCTACAGAGATCTTTCTCTGATTGATTTGGGGATATTTCCCCACCGTTGGATCTTTGATCCTAAGGCTTCTGTTTTACAGAAGATAATCTTCTTATTTTAATAAGATCGGAAAGATCTTTCCAAAACAGAATTTTAATTCTGGTTAACTAATAATTTATTATTATTATTAGGTCTTTTGCACCTGCGTTTGACACGTGGCGCGCAGCGCAGAGTGCAGCGTAACTGCGCTAGCGCGCCTGTGTTTGACACGTGGCGCGCAGCGCATAGCGCATTGCAATTGCGCTAGCGCACCTGCGTTTGACACGTGGCGCGCAGCGCTGGATCTGAAGCGTTGCTTCAATTTTTTAGATTTTGAATTTTGAAACAGAGCTTTGCTCTGATTGGAGGTAAGGAAGCGTCGCTTCATTCCAAATCTTGGACTTTGAACAGAGCTTTGCTCTGATTGGGAGAAGCAGAAGTGTTGCTTCATTTTTAAAACAGAGCTTTGCTCTGATTGGGGGAAACAAATGCCCCCCCACCGTTGCGCTTACTTGGCCCAAGCATGAGCGCAGCGGTGGCAACATCTCAATCGTTGGATCAACTTTTGGAAGTTGAAACGGCTCTCAATGCCTATAAATAGGACCTTTGGTCCCTTAGATGATTTTCATCTCCTCTTTAAGAATTATCTCTTCGTCAGAGCATTGCTCTTCTGTTAAAAAAATTTTAAGAGTCAGAACTCTGCTAAAATTTAGGTCAAGTTTAAAACTTTCACTAGATTCGGGTTTTACCCATTAAAAGAGCTCTGCTCTTCATAGATCTTTGATCTAAAGAGAACCCTTTTAGAGTTCGATCAACAGAGTTTTGCTTTCTAAAAGGATTTCACTTATGATTTCTTAGTTTATTAATGGAGCTTTGCTCCTTTTAGATCATATAGAAGAACTCTTAAGAGTTTGTTCATAGATCATGAAGATCAAACATGGAATTTTATTTTTGATGAATTACATCATCTTCTCAGAGCAAGGCTCTGAGCATCTCGGGGAATTTCTTTAAATTCCCCTCATAATTGATTTCGACAGGTGTCACTCTCGTCTGCAGAGCATTGCTCTCGAGGAGTTTAACTCCCTGTGCCTGTTTTTTAATAAGAATTTGTTTATTCAGTCTGTCTGCTGATCTTTGCTGATTTTCTTTTACAGGAGTAATGGACGTTCATATGTATGATCTCGAAGAGATTATCTCTTACGGAGACATCCGCCGACTCAGCCGTTCTCAGAATCGAGAATTCACAAACGCTGAGTGTGCCGAAATCATGAGTCGCTTCGATGCATATAATGGTCAACTGCTTCCTCGACGTTCCTCTCTCTTGAAGCTTATCGTGGGAGCAATCTGGGAAGCGCTCCCCTTGTTCTGTACTGGTGTGCCACTTGGGGTATTGGATGCCGCCGAGGATAAGGTGCACTCGGTGTATCTGATGAGCCTAATCTCAAAGAGAAGGCGAGATAACCTTATCGATCTTCTGCATCAAGCTTTTCAACAGTCTGCAATACTTGCTGCCTATCGGAGGGAGGAGGACATCCGTGAGGATCCCGACGCTTGTGATCGCGAAATAAAGCATACCAGGATGGTTCGAAAGGCCTGGAAGATTCTGGACAAGGTCACTTTTGAATTCCTCAATCCATGCCCTGGGTCTGAGGTTTTGCCATTGTAACCATCTCAATAATGTTTTTGTTTACTGCTTTTATAATTGTAAGAACTTTTTCGCAGTATGAATGGCAGGCTTTTCCATTTCCATGTGTTTGTCTTATGCATAAACCTTTTTTGCTCATGCATAAATGGGTGCGCTCTGAATGCTTAACTGAATGCGAATCAAATGTTTTCCTAACTGTCGTTTTCTTCTCCTTGCTGTGTTGTTTGACATGTGACTTTAGCGAGTGCGGTCTGTAGATAGTATGTAACTGTCAATCTTGTTCTCTTGATAAGGTAGTGATGGCTTAGGAAACAGGGTTAGGATCCGTCACCTAATACTTTTTAACTTTATGAGCCGTGAGGGTCTCATAAAGAATTTTCTCCCTACCGGTCGAGTGGATCCCATAGGTGTAATTTTCTCCCTAAGAATCGTGAGGATTCCTAAGTGTGTTTTCTATTGAGAGTCGTAAGGATCTCACAAAAGAATTATCCCTCTTACAAGTCGAGAGGACCCGTAAGCAGTTGTTTCCCTCCTTGTCGAGATTCGACTTTGGAGAGTGTGGCCCATGAATAGTATGCAGGAGTCCATTTTGAATTGACTTGCAGGGCCCCAGTGTTTGGGAAACCGGTTCTTATCCCGATTGCCTAAGGCTTTTCCCTACGAGTCGAGACGAATCGAGCATTTCTCGCAAGGATATCCTAACGTCACAGTTAACCTCTGCTCTTTACGACAAAGGTCCGTTAGGGTTTGTGGTACTAGGGTTTTATCCATCGTACCGTCGCGTTGGCTGATGTATTCCTCGATAGGCAATCTTGCTTGTTCGAGTAGCCTTGCGACTGTCGTGTCTCTGATCCCTTCGGGGAATGGAAAAGACGTCTTCAAGCAATCCTCCTAGGCAGTTTGACCGTCGGAAGAGAAAGCGTTAGGAATTTTGCCATACCACTTTTTACTTGAGGTTAGGCCCATTTTGGAGAGCCCCGATGAGTCATAACCACTCTGCGCTGGTGTGGGATGATCTCCGATAGTCTTTCAGGTTTTATATGAGTTGCCGTCAAGACCCTGAAGCTAGGAATTTGGCCTTCGCTTCGTTCGCTGGCATCGCGTCTGCTGTAACGAGACGAATGTCGCGGTTGTCTCTGGGTTGCAGGTGAACCATCGAGGTTTGGAACTAGGGATTTTGCCGTGGCTCCATTGTTTGATTGTCGCGTCTGAATCCTGCTGGAGGAAGAACACTGTGGTGACGTCTCGTCTGCTGTATCGAGACGAACGTCGAGGTGGTGACCACTCCGCGCTGGTGTGGGGTGATCCCTGGTGGTCTTTCAGGTTTTATATGAGTTGCCGTCAAGACCCTAAAGCTAGGAATTTGGCCTTCGCTTCGTTTGCCTTGGTGTGTCCGAATCCTGTTGGAGGAAAGGACGCTGTAGTGACATATCGTCAACTGTATTGAGACGAATGTCGCAGTTGTCTCTAGGTTGCTGGTGAACCGTCGAGGTTTGGAACTAGGGATTTTGCCGTGGCTCCTTTTGGTGATGTCGCGTCTGCTGTATCGAGACGAATGCTGAGGTTGAGTTGGGATTTTGCCATCACTCCACTTTGTTTTGACGTTGCGTCTGCATCCTGCTGGATTGCGAAGGGACGCCGTTGTTGACATTGCGTCTGTTGTAACGAGACGAATGTTGAGATGGTCTCTAGGTTGTCTGTGAACCGTCGAGACTTGGCTCTCTTTCTGGTGGAGCCTGAGGAGGGAAGGCGTGATTCCTTATTTTTTTGCGCCCCTGGATTGTATACATGGATTGATGTGATATCACCTGTAGGGCATAAATTTCATTTTTCTTCATTTCTTTCCGCGATGCTCTATCATTTCAGCTTTTGAATCGCGAAGGTCACGATTGCCCAATCATTTCGACTATTTTTCGCGGTGCCCAATCATTTCGGCTATTTGTTTTATTTTTACTCGTTGCTTTTTATTGCGAGTTGCCCAATCATTTCGGCTATTTGTTTTATTTTTACTCGCTGCTTTTTATTGTGAGTTGCCCAATCATTTCGGCTATTTGTTTTATTTTTACTCGCTGCTTTTTATTGCGAGTTGCCCAATCATTTCGGCTATTTTGCATGCATACATTTTTACTTGCTGATTTTGTTGCAAGTTGCCCCATCATTTCGGCTATTTCGTATGCATGTGTGGCTCGCTAGCTTTTTGCCGCAAGCGTGGAATTAGACACTGATTTCGGCATCAGCACCGCTACAACTGGAATATTGCCAGGAGCGAATCATCATTTGCCTCTGTCAATATCGAACAAAGGTGGCTTAGCGAACAGGGTTAGGATTCTGTCGACTAAGGTTTTTAACTGTCGACTAAGGTTTTTAACTTCATGAGCCGTAAGGATCTCACAAATGTATTTCTCCCTACAAGTCGTGAGGATCTCGTAGGTGTATTTTCTCCTTAGGAATAGTGAGGATTCCTAAGTGCATGTCCTCCTGTAAGTCATGAGGATCTTACAAAAGGGTTTTCTCCTTATAAGTCGAGAGGACTTACAAGGGTTGTTCACCATATAGACATATCCCTAATCACAGATGGGACTTTGTTAGGGAAATGTTTATTCGCGCCCGTGGATTGTATACAAGGGTCAGTATTGAGCCACTTGTAGGGCAATATCGGAGGTTGTGGGGGTTGCTTAAGAACAGGTTCAGGTCTCTGTAACTTAAGACTTTCAAATTTTATGAGCCGTGAGGGTCCCATAAGAGAGTTCTCCTTACGAGTCGTGAGGATCTCTCAAGTGCAATTTCTCCTTAGGAATCGTGGGGATCCCTAAGTGTGTTGCTCCCTTATGAGTCGTAAGGATCTCACGCGGGTGGTTTCTCCTTACAGAGTCGAGAGGACCCTGCAAGTGTCTTTTAACGAGGTTGCGCCCTTTCGGGTTTTCACAAACACTCGCCGGTAGCCCTGCTGTTTTTACTCACGGAGCCCTTTCGGGTTTTCATCCGTGCCTATTTTGCTTATGGACATACCGTTTTCTTTTTTTTTATTCTCTCTCTCTTTTTTTAATGAGGTTGCGCCCTTTCGGGTTTTCACAAACACTCGCCGGTAGCCCTGCTGTTTTTACTCACGGAGCCCTTTCGGGTTTTCATCCGTGCCCATTTTGCTTATGGCCATACCGTTTTTTTATTTTTATTTCTTTACACCATGTCAGCCCAAGGATGCCGCGGGTTGGTAGTAGTTTAACGACGTTTCGGTCATTTGTAAGTTTTAGGACATTGTGGTCCGTCGTTAGTTTAGTGACGTTTCGGTCCGCAGTCAGTTTTAGGACATAGTGGTCCACTGTTGCCGTATTTGAGGCGAATCTCTAGTTTACTGACTTTTCGGTCTATGGGGCTTTCCCTATGAATGAGCATGATGCCCCCGGCATATCCATCTTTCTCGGAGCATATGGTTGTGGCGGGCTCACCTTCCAGTTTTCGGACAGCACGAACTTGCCCTATTGGTATTGGTCTTCAACCCAGTTTTTGAAGATGTAGCAGTTTTCGTTTGGATGGCCCAATACTTGGTGGCAAAGGCAGTAATTAGGATTGTTGACATCATTTAGTTGTAACTGGTGTTTCGGCTCCGGTAGAGTGATAAGCCTGTTGTGCACTGCTAGTTCGAACAGCCTCCTTGTTTCATCCCGGGGAAATGAGTAAGGACGTTTCAACTTCTCATAGAGGGGTTGCCGTTTGTTGCTTTGACGAACAACCGGTCTAGGGCCACTCGATTGTTGTTGAGCGTTGGCGACAAAGGCCGTTTTTCCTTTCCCTTTATCCCTTTTGTTCGATCCCTTGTTTGTGGGTCCGAAATTCTTTCCGGGTAACGTGCGATTGCACGTCTGAATGTTCTCGCAACTCCTTAATTCTTTCTTTTCAGAGATGGATTCCTTGAAGAGAGGACCGATGGCTACTTTTTCGTTGGAGTCGCTCCCGAAGATGAGAACTCGCGATCCCCCGGGATCAACCCTATGACAATTGCCGGCAATTCTTTTACGCTCATCTGTCGCATTTTTCTGCTGTCTACGAGCTTCACGCTTTGTTCTGTTGAAGTGTTGCCTGTGAGCGACATACCCTTGCCACCAACATTTAAAGGAGTTGCAGTCTTCAGTAGGATGTGTGATCTTCTGATGATATAAGCAGAAGTTAGGATGTACGTCCGCTTCATCAAGATGTATACCGCGAGGAGAATTTTCTCTAAAAGAGGGTAGCTTCGTCCCCATCGATATGGCTTTGGTGAGTCGTTTCCTTGTCTTGATCCTGCTATCATTTGCGGCGGATGTACTTTGATCTGGTGGGAGTGTTTCGACCCTTTTGTCCAGTCGCCTGCGTTTGCCCTTTTCAAGTATGGCCATCTCGCGCTCCCGATCGGCTTTACTCTTCAGATGAATTTCACTCAGGAAGGTGTCGATCATTTCGTCTGACGGCCATAGAAGTTCCGATTCAGGACCTGCCCCCGGATTCTCTGCGTCAGGAGCTTCTTCACTGTCTATCGACGAGTGAGAAATCATATGGCAGCTTGCCACATAATCCTTAGGTTCATTCGACGAGTCGTTGTCATCATCTCCGTCCTCAAGGACGTAGCTAAGGAATTCTCGGAGTGTGACTGGGGTCTTCTGATTATATTCTTCCGGCGTGTCAATATGTTTTCGCAGATCCGTGCGCTTGTCATCAAACTGCGCGAGCTTTTTCTTCTTTTTCTTTAAAGACTTTGACGGCTGTGCCTGGGTGTTTTGCCCACTGCTATCAATTCTCGGTGTTGGGCATGGTTTTAGCATCCCATCAAGGACCTTGGGCTCCGGCGGACTTTTCCACCTGTCGGCTGGGCATGTATGAAGATTCTTCAGCATTCTTTTCGTCTTGGTTGAAAGAGCGACCTCCCATGGAGCTTTTCTACAAAAGAGCACGATGCCTCCGGCATGTCCACTTTTTTAGGGGCATGAGATTGTGGCGGGCTCACCTTCCAGTTTTCGGATAATGCGAACTTGCCTTGTTGGTATTGGTCCTCAATCCAGCCTTTGAAAATGAAGCAATCTTCGATTGGATGGCTTACTGCTTGATGGTAAGGGCAGTAATTATGATTGTTGAGATCGCCTGGCTGCAACGGACGTTTTGGATCCGGCAAATTTATGAGCCTGTTGCGCACTGCCAGCTCGAACAGTCTTCTCGTTTTGTCTTGAGGGAACAAGTAAGGACGTCCTAGCCTCTCCTCGAGGGATGGGCATGGACGCATATTGCTTTGGCGAACAGCCGGCTTTGAGCTGCTCGGCTGTTGTTGAGTATTGGCGACGAAAGTTGCTTTTCCTTTCCCCTTTTCATTCCGAGGATCCGTCTTTGAAGGAGATGGTCTATGACCTATCTGATCCATTTGGGCCAACTTGTCAATCAAGGCCTGGAAAGTCGTCGGCTTGAAGAACATCATGAATTGAGAGATGGTCGCTTGAGGGTCGAGGGTGCCCATGAACATGCCTACAGCAGGCACTTCTTCAATGCGTTTTTCGCACTTCGACCATAAGTTCCGCCACCGTATTGCGTATTGAACCCACATTTCGCCTGGCCTTACCCTGGCGTTGATCAATGCAGTGATCGGGGTGCGCTCACTGGCGCTTGCAAATCTTTGTGTAAACAGCAGCTCCATCTCCGCAAATGTTTTGACAGAGTCGTTAGGCAGCTCCGAATACCATTCGAAGGCCGTTTCCGCTAAGCTGCCGACGAATTGACGAAGCAACAGCTTATCGTCACCTCCGGTGTTGCCGCATAAGGCCCTGAATTGAGCGACATGCTGATGTGGATTCCCCGTCCCTTTATACACATGGAACTTAGGGATCGTATATCCCGGCGGGTAACTTATTTGGTCATACCAGCCCGGGTAGGGTCATCCAGTCTTGACAACTTGGCCAGCCGCTTCATTCGCCTGGTGAGCTCGTATTTGTTGAGCTATACAATCATCGAGTGCGGCCTTAGAGAGGGTTTCCTCTTGGGCTGCTGAAAGAGCCGGAGGAGGATTAGATGTCTCCCCTCTATCGTCTTCAACAATGATCGGAGGGTCTTCAGCTGGAGGGTCCGGCTGTAGCATCATCCCTACCATGTCTTGAAAGAGAAGCGCCATTTGTTTTATATTAGCCGCTTGTTCTGCTGCTTCTCTTTCCTTCTTTTCGAGTACTCTGCATAGGAAGTCAACGTCAGTTTCTTGTTCGTGACGCTGTTCTGATGATGCCTCCGGGCTTTCTTTTGGCCCGGTAAGTGCGGCCATTGTAGTCAGCATCTCTTGAAGCTTCTGTTGTTACTCTTAGGCTTTTGTCACGGATCGGGTGAGCGGTCGGCGACCTGTCAAAGCGCGGATTTCCTCTTTTCATGAAGCCATGTAAACAGTATGCTCCATTATGCCCCCGGACTTGGGGCATTTGGGCTCGGTGTTTTTACGGTTCGCCATGTTCACAGAGGCTTTCTGCGGCCTCTTTTTCTTTTGAGTGGTTGACGTTGAGGGAGCCGTTGCAGTGGGCACCCAGGCAGTTGTCGTCCTTTGTGGCTTGCTAGGACGATTCTCTTCCTGCTGAACCTTCAGCTTCTTTTGTTGGCGAGGATAGTCTTGATCGACCACCGACTCCCGGACCCGTCGCCAGACTTTGTAAACTTTGGAGGACGGCCGTTGAGGGGGCTGCTCCGGCTTTGTTTCTGTAACATTCTCCACAGGTGGAGGAGATATTTTCAGCACAGCAGTTGGAGAATTCTTGCGTACCCTCCTTAGTGGTTCAAAACTGTTCCCAGTTGGAACAGCGGCATCAACTTCCACCATTGGAGCTGGCGGAGTCAGTCCAGAAGGGGAATTGCCCCCAGCTTTCCTCACTCGGTGCCAGTGGTGACGTCGAGCATGTCGTGTGGCCTGGATTACCTCCACTGTTGGATCAGCTTTTCCATGCCCCCTGTTCTGATGAGGTGTCACCGGTACCAGCCTCTTGAAGACCGATGTCCGTTGAGCAGCAGTGTCTAACCTGTCCAAGACAGACCTCTGGGCGGGGGAAGTAGCTTTGAGAACTTTGACTGGAGCGGGAGTCGGAACAGTCAGTCTTGTGAAGACCGACCCTTTGGCAGGAGAAGCCTCCTTGACGACTTCGGCAGCAGGGATGGTTATCCTTCTCGGAATAACCTTTTTTGGAATTGCAGGCTTCATCATGGGCCCACATGAACTTTGGCTCAATTTGGTAAAGACTGAGGCGCTGGAGCCGGACGACCCGTTGAGGGGGCCCGCTGTAGTTGCAAGCCGATCAAAGACCGACTTTTTGGGAGCTTCTTGCGATGGTACAGGGGTGCTGAAGCTCATTGGTGGGAGCATAGTCCCGAAAAACAATCCAGTGGTGGCCTGAGTGACCTGTTCCACCGGCATAGCGAAGATGGAGGCCGCTTGGGGCCCGTAAGTCACTTTTCCGGATGGGATGGAGCGAGAGTTGCAGTTGCAGTTGGAACATTTCGTGCAAGTAGACGCCATTGATCTTTTGTTTTCTGCATGGAGCAAGACACCAAATCTAAGTATCTCGAATCCATGGGCAACCATAACAAACCGCGATTGGTTCGTGAACACGACACACGAAGTGTGGAGTGGAAAGAGGAAGAGGTCCCACCGGACGTGCCAGATCTGTTTACCGCCGGAAACCGGGAAGAATGGACGTCTTGCCTGAATTCGGGGGCAGATGCTAATTGGTGCTATCCGTCCACCTCTCCGAAGATGGCAAGTTGATTTATGGCACCATGTATCGAAGGTTTAAGCGGATGCGGCCGATGTAGCAGACTTTGTCAGATTCCCCCTCGTTTGAGGGGTTTTTGATTGTGGGGACGCTCTTCCCTGCAGGCGCAAGCCCCTGCAGTTAATTACGCTACCGCATCGCGATAACAACTTTCTCCTTCTCTAGATGGTCACTTCGTGTCATGGGTGTTTGTTTTGTTTTTGGTTGCCCGTAGATTGTATACGGAGACTAATTTATGTTGTCTCCCGTAGGACGTGGATTAGTCCAAATCTGTATTTTCTTAGATTTGGATTTTTTTGGGGGTTGAGTTTAAGGATACGTTAGCCTCATTTGGGACTAAGATCAACTTAAACGTTTGTTAAGGATACATTAGTCTAATTTCTAAACTAAGATCAACTTAACAGGATCGTTTAGATCCAACAAAAGAGCATTTGTACTCTAATGTTCAGTTTAGGGACATTGCGGTCGATCACCAGTTTAAAGACATGGTGGTCCAATACCAGTTTAGGGACATAGTGGTCCAATACCAGTTTAAGGACATGGTGGTCCGAGGTTAAGGACATCGTAGTCCATGAGTTTAAGGACCCCACAGTCCGTAGCAATGTGTGATTGTCGGGACCCGTCACCTCTCTGATGACGTTGAAGGATTACAACGACAGATATCAGAGGAGTGAAGAGATGTACCCTCGAACCGGGTGTAAATTGATTGGAAGAGCAGATGTGCTCAGTTCAATTTAAATTGAGGACTTATGGCCAGAATTGGGCTTAGTCCAGTAAAAAAATGTTTAACATTTTATTCATGTTTGGCCTGTTAGGCCTTTATTTGGGCTCTGCCCTTTTAATAATGCATAGCATTGGGCTCTGACATTGGATGTGATTAAAGGCATAGCATTTATCAGGGGAAAAAAAGTGGTCTGATAGTGCGCCACGTGGCTTGTCAGGCGCTTTGCGTCCATCGAAGAGCGCATTGCGCTAGCGCATGCAAAGGTGATGCGTGTCACGCTCAGCGCTAAGCGCAAGTCTGTTAGCGCACTGCGCTTTATAAGTGCGCTGCGCCAGCGAGTGACACGTAGCGCGCTCTGGCGTTGTGCGCCAGTCCAAGAGCGCAGTGCGCTATTTTTAGAAGCGCAAAGCGCAAACTGTTCTGTGATTGACACGTAGCGCGTTTTGGCGCTGTGCGCCAATCCAAGGAGCGCAAAGGTGCAATTCAAGAGTGCAAGGCACTGTCCAATAGCGCAGAGCGTATTTTGATCAATTTAAGATCAAAGAACAAGTTTTTTTGTTCTTCAAAGGAGGCTTTGCCTCAAGATCCAAGAACCAAAGTTCTTGTTCTTATCGAAAGGCTATGCCTTTATAGATCAAAAGATCTGTTAATGAAGTGTTCCTTGATTAAAAATCAGGAAAGGACTCAGAAGAGGCATCATGTGCTCACACGTGACCAGTGGTCATGTGTTGGCACGTGACGTTTAAAGCAGCGGCACAAAGCTCATTCAAGAAAAAGCTCCAGAAAAGGTCACGTGCTCACACGTGACCAGTGGTCACGTGTTGGCACGTGACGGCTGAGCAGCGGCCAGAGAACAGAGCGCAGAAGAAGAGAAGCCCATTCCAGGGGTCACGTGCCTACACGTGACTAGGGGTCACGTGGCCACACGTGACCGGCTTTAAAAGCCTTATTCTTTAATAGAATTAAATCCTGAGAAGAGATCATTCAAATCTTTCCAAAATAGAGAATGATTATTTGGAACCGTTGGATTAAAAATATAAAGGTGATTAAATATCACCAATTTATGGAAAAATCTTGAACTTGGAAAGATTTCCCCCCTAAATCTAACCGAGATAACAAAGGGATATCTTTGGATTTAAAATCCAATGGTGAATAAAATTCACTTAACAATCTAAAGGCCCAGATTAATGATAAATATAAATCAAATCTCTCAACATACAAATCAAATATCTCAATGAGAGATTTACTAAGAAGATTGATTCTCTTCCTTCTCCTATAAATAGGAGCCAAGAAAAGAAGAGAAGGGCCTTCTCGAAAACCTTTTTTCTAAAACCTTTTTCTGAAACCTTGAGACTTTTGGATCTTTTTCTTTTGATATATATATATAGAGAGAGATAAAGCCTTTGATTCTCGGGAAAAAGGAAAGCCTTAGGTAAGAAAAGAAAAGGGAGGCTTCAAAGGAGAATTTAATTCTCAAAAGAGTTTAACTCTTGTATAAAAAGAAAAGAACTTAGTTCTTTCTCTGGTTGAGGATATGCAAAGTGCACATCTCCCCATGAATTGAGAATTTAATTCTCATTGGGTTGAGATCCTGCCATGCAGATCTAAAACACAGAGGAGGGACTGAGTTTAGAGAATTTAATTCTTACAAAATGATAGGAATTCAATTCCTTTGAGATAAAGTTAGGGTTTAACCCTATATTATAGGAATTTAATTCCTTCAAAATGAATAGAACTAGGGTTTAACCCTAATTGAGAATATAATTCTCTCAAACTCACAGGAATTTAATTCCCTTAAGAAAAGAAATTAGGGTTTAACCCTATTAAGAGTATAATTCTTTAGAAGAAAACAGAAAATTTAAGTCCTCTAAAGTTTAGGGTTTAACCCTATGAACAGAACTTCAAAACATGCAGAGTCACGTGCTACCACGTGACCTCTGCAAAGGCCCACAGAATAGAGCTCTGAAGTAGACACCTCACATGTTACCACGTGACTCCTGCGAAGATATATAAAAGAGAACTTTGAGGCAATGCTTCACGTGCCCCACGTGATCCCTGAAGCACATAAAGAAACGGCAAAATAAACAGAGACTCTGGGGCGCCCTCACGTGTCACCACGTGACCCCTAATGAGTATTCTAATAAACCAGAGCATGAGCTCCCATCACGTGCCCGCACGTGATGGCTTTCAGGACTAAAAGTGTTAAACACTTATCTGCAGACCAAAATAAAGGGAAGCAGGGCGTTCTCACGTGTGACCACGTGACCCCTTTTGCCTTAGTGTTCAACACTAAATTGAAACTTCTGTATCCTGTGTTTAACACTGATTCTTCTTAGTGCTAAACGCTAATTTGGAAAAATTTATTTCCAGTGTTCAACACTGATTTGCTTAGTGTTAAACACTAATTTGAAAATTCTTTTCCCAGTGTTCAACACTGATTATCTTTTAGTGTTTAACACTAACTTGTCAATCTTATTCCCAGTGTTTAATACTATTGGTCTCTAGTGTTTAACACTAGCCTTAGCCCAATTGGCTAAGTTTCCAGAGGCAAAGCCTCTCCTCCAATGAATCAGCAGAGGGCCAATATCCCAAACATAATTGGACTTAGCCCAAGATGGCCATAAGTCCTCAATTCAAATTCAAATGGGCCAATGGGCTCATAATATAATAATTGATCTTAGTTTCCAAATTGGACTACAGATCACTTAATCTACCGGTGTAAGGGTATATCTCTTCACTCCTTTGATACTTGTCGTTGTAATTCCTCAACGTCTTCAAAGAGGTGACGGGTCCCGATAACCACATATATTGATACGGACTGTGGAGTCCTTAAATCCACGGACTACGACGTCCTTAACCTTGACCGTAACGTCTTAAAACTAACATCGGACTGTGGAGTCCTTAAATCCATGGACTACGACGCTCTTAACCTTGACCGTGATGTCTTAAAACTAACATCGGACTGTGGATTCCTTAAATCCACGGACTACGACGTCCTTAACCTTGACCGCAACGTCTTAAAACTAACAATAGACCGTAATGTCCTTAAACTACCTATTGACCGCAATGTCACTAAACTAAACAACAGGGCTCTCTTAATCGCTCTCTTGTCGAATCTAAACGATCCCGTTAAGTTGATCTTAGTCTAAAAACTAGACTAATGTATCCTTAACAAACGTTTAAGTCGATCTTAGTCTCAAATGAGACTAACGTATCCTTAAACACAACCCCCCAAACCCAAATCTAAGAAAGATACGAATTTGGACTAATCTACGCCCTACGGGCGACGACATAACTCAGTCTCCGTATACAATCCACGGGCAACCAAACACAAAACAAACACCCACGACACGAAGTGACCATCTGGAGAAGGAGAAAGTTGTTACCACGATGCAGTAGCGTAATTAACTGCAGGGGCTTGCGCCTCCAGGGAAGAGCGTCCCCATAATCAAAACCCCCTCAAGCGAGGGGGAATCTGACGAAGTCTGCTACATCGGACGCATCCGTTTAAACCTTCGATACACGGTGCCATAATTCAACTTGGCATCTTCGGAGAGGTGGACAGATAGCACCAATTAGCATCTGCCCCGAATCTCTGGAAAGACGTCTGTCGTGCCGTCTTTCGGAGGGGAACAGATTCTGGCACGCTCGGTGGGACATTTTCCTCTTTCCACTCCACACTTTGTGTGTCGTGATTCGTGAACCAATCACGGTTTGCTAATGATTGCCCTTGGGTTTCGAAGTACTAAGACTTGGTGTTTCGTTAGCTGCAGAAAGCAAAAAGATCAATGGCTGGCAACTGCTCGAGCTGCTCCAACTGCAAATGCAACCGACGCTCCGCCTCACCTGGAGGTGTAGCGTATGGACCGCAGGTCGCTTCCCTATTCACTATGCCTGTGGAGCGAGTGACTCAAGCTACCACCGGTCTATTCTTTAGGACCATGCTCCCGCCAGTAAACATTAACATCCCAATGCCCGTACCGGAAGCGTCAAAGAAGTCGGTCTTTGATCGACTTGCTACTCCCACGGCCCCTCTCAGCGGGGCGTCCAACTCCTCGGTCTTCACTAGACTAAGCCTGAACTCCAAGGGGCCTGATACCTGAGAAGGCCATCCCAAAGAAGACAGCTGCTCCTGAAGTCGTCAAGGCGGCTTCTCCTCCCAGAGGGTCGGTCTTCGCGAGACTGACTACCTCCGTTCCCGCTCCAGCTCAGAAAACTGTAACTTCTCAACGAACATCAGTCTTCAAGAGGCTGACACCGGCAGCAGCCCTTCCCCAGAACAGGGGGCAAGACGCAGCCGTCGCTGAATCAATCCCAACAACCCGTCATGCCCGACGTCGCCACTGGCGCCGGATAAGGAAGACTGGGGGCAACTCCCCCTCCAGACTAACTCCACCAGCTCCAACGGTGGAGATTGAGGCCGCTGTTCCAACCAGGAACAGCTTCAAGCTGCTGAACAGGGTACGCAGAAATTCGCCGACTGCGGTTCTCAAAAGATCCCCTCCACCTGCGGAGGAGGTTACAGAAGCAAAGCCGGAACAGCCTCCTTAACGGCTGTCCTCCAAAATCTACAAGGTCTGGCGTCAAGTCCAAGACTCGGTAATTGATCAAGATTATCCCTGCCGACAGAAAAAGGCGAAAGTGCAGGGAGAAAAGAACCGTCACGTCAAACAACAAAGGACGACAACCGCTTGGGTGCCCGCTGCAACGGCTCCCTCCACGTCGACTACTCAAAAGAGAAGAAGGCCAGAGAAAGGCCCCAATCCTGCAGCAAAGGTCAAAGACAATAAGCCTAAACGCCCTAAGTCTGGGGGCATGATGGTGCATACAGTATACATGGCGCTTGGAATAGAGGACAACTGTGCATCCACAGGTCATAGACCGCTTACACGGTCAGTGACCAAAGCTCAAGAGCAACAGCAGAAGCTCCAAGAAATGATGACCGCGATGGCCGCACACACTGGGCCGAAAGAAAGCCCCGAAGCGTCATCTGATCATCGCCAGGAGCAAGAAACTGACGCTGAGTTCCTTCGTAGGATATTGGAGAAGAAGGATAAAGAGGCTGCTGAACAAGTAGCCAATATACAATGAATGACCCTTCTATTCCAGGACATGGTGGGTATGATGATCCAACAAGAGCCCCCTACTGAAGATCCTCCAATCGTTCTTGAAGACGACAGGGGAGAAACGTCAAATCCTCCACCCGCTCTGTCAACAACCAAGGAAGAGACAATCTCCAAAGCTGACCTAGATGAATATATAGCTCAACAGATACGGGTTCACCAGGCGACTGAGGCAGCTGGTCAAGTTGTCAGGACGGGACGACCATATCCGAGCTGGTATGACCAGATCAAGTACCCGCCGGGCTACACAATACCGAAATTCCATGTCTATAAGGGGACGGGCAATCCCCATCAACATGTGGCCCAGTTCAGGGCGCTTTGTGGCAACACTGGTGGCGACGATAAGCTCTTGCTTCGCCAATTCGTCGGCAGCTTGTCAGAAACAGCGTTCGAATGGTATTCTGAACTCCTGAACGATTCCATCAAGACGTTCGCTGAAATGGAGTTGCTATTCACTCAGCGATTTGCGAGCGCCAGCGAACGTACCCCGATAACGGCATTGATTAATGCCAGGGTGAAACCAGGCGAGACGTGGGTCTAGTACGCTATACGCTGGCGAAACTTGTGGTCGAAATGCGAACAGCGCATTGAGGAAGCGCCCGCGGTGGGCATGTTCGTGGGCACCCTAGACCCTCATGCAACTATTTCATAGTTCATGATGTTCTTCAAACTAACCACGTTCTAGGCTTTGATCGACAAGCTGGCCCAGATGGACCAGATGGGTCACAGACCGTCTCCCCCGAAACCGGAACCTCAGAACGACAAGGGTAAAAGGAAAGCAACTTTCGTTGCGAACGCTCAGCAGCAACCCAGTGCCCCAAAGCTGGCGGATCAACTGGAAGAAAGACGGCGGTATTACAATGAGAAAATGAAGCACCCCTACTCATTCCCACGGGATAAGACGAAGAGGCTATTTGAGCTGGCAATACGCAACAGGCTTATCAACTTGCCAAACCCAAGGCGACCGCCGCAACCCAGTGAGGTGAATAACCCCAATTAATGCCCTTACCATCAAACGGTAAGCCATCCGATTGAGGATTGCTTCGTCTTCAAAGGATGGATTGAAGATCAATACCTACAGGGTAAGTTTGCGCTGTCCGAGAAGTGGAAGGTAAACCTGCCACAACCTCACACTGCTAAGAAGATGGACACACCGGGGGCAACTTGTTCTTTCATTAAAGAAGCTCCATGGGAAGTCGTGCTTTCAGCAAAAACCAAAAGAATGCTGAACGAGCTTCAAGCATGCCCGCTGGAACCCCAGATCATTGAAGGGATGCTGAAGCCGCACCCAACTCCGAAGATCAGTGGTGATGGCCCGAGCACTCACAACCAGCCGTCAAAATCTTCACAGAAAAAGAAGAAGAAATCTAAGGAGCCCGTGAAGCCTGGCAACGAGCGTACGGACTTGCAGAAACAAATTGACGCGCTGGAAGAATACAATCAGAAGGCACGGACTCCCATCACACTCTAAGAGTTTCTCAACCACGTCTTCCAAGAGGAAGATGAGGGGGAGAGTTCGTCGGATGAATCCGAGGGATACGTGGTGAGTTGTAATGTGATCTCCCACTCGTTTATGGACGATGAAAAAACTCCTGGCACTAAGAAACTGGAGGCAGAGCCTGAATCGGAGCTTGTGTGGCCAACAGACGAAATGATGGACGCCTTTCTAGACGAGATTCGTTTGAAAAGTAAAGCCGACCAAGAGAGTGAGATGGCCGCATCAGAAGGAGACAAACGCAGGCGATTAAACGAAAGAGTTGAGGTACTCCCGCCAGATCGAAAGGCACCCGACACGGATAAAAACATATTCAAGACGAGGAAAAGGTTTGCCAAAGCCATGACAATGGGAATGAAATTACCACCCTCGGAAGGAAACACGCTCGATGGGGCGGAGAGGCACCCTAATTACTGCTCATATCATCAGAAGATTTCACACCCCACTGAGGAGTGCGGCGCTTTTAAGACATGGTGGCAGGGATATGTTGCTCATCGGCAGTATTTTAAGCGAATGAAACGCAGAACTTGTCGGGAGAAGAGAAGTACGACCAAATGACACAAAAGAATTATTGGCAATTGTCGCACGGTCAACGCCGGAGGATCACAGGTTCTCACCTTTGGGAGCGACTCTGACGAAGAAATGGCTCTTAGCCCCCTCTTTAAAGAGTTCACCTCGGGAAAAGAGGAAGAACCAGGAGCCTGCGAAAACATTCAGCTGCGCAATCGCACGCTTCCGGAAAAGAATCTCGGACCCGCAACCAGAAAAGATAAGGGAAAGGAAAAGGTCGCTGAGGATATCGCCTTAGATGACCAAGTTATGAAAGAGCTGACTGCCAAGGATCCGCCTAAGAAGAGTAGGGTGGACTACAACATCCTAGCGCACCTGAGAAAGCTACCCTCGCAGCTCAGCATTCTCGACGCCCTCCTGTTATCAAAGGAAGCGAGAGATTCATTAATCAAGGCGCTACAAGAGCCCGAACAATTCCAAGCCTTTCTCGCCGAAGAAAGGATGAAGGATGAACTGGAAGAAGTGCACACGGCCGATATCACTTTCGGTGACGAAGACCTGCTCCTTAGGACGTGCGACCACAACCGTCCCCTATACGTCTCTGGATATTGCCACGATATAAAGATAGGCAAAATCTTGGTTGACAATGGGTCTTCCGTTAATCTCCTCAACGTGCGGGTGTTAAAGGAAATTTGCATGAGCGTCCAGCACCTTGCTCGGGACAAGATCACCATCTCCGGGTTCGACTCCCAATCATCGAGAACTCTTGGGTCTGTGATATTGACACTACGCTTTGGGCTACTCGTCACGGACATTAAGTTTCACGTCATAGATGCCAAGACATGTTACAACGCTCTGCTCGGCCGGCCCTGGTTACACGAGTACAACATCATCCCTTCTACGCAACATCAGTGTATGATGTATTTCAAGGATAGTCTCGAGTATACTGTAACAGGTGAGCTAAACCCATTCTCCATGAACGAAGTCCACAAATACGAAGATGCAAAGTACTTTTTGCCAGATTTCGAGGATACACAGAGATGCCGCAAACCGGAGAACAAAGCCGCTGCCACCATTCCTGTTTTTGGGAGTGATACCGAAGAAGAAGAAGAGATAATTTACTCTGGGCCGTCTCGACGCAACGACCCGGGGCCGTCCGCCCCCATATTGATCTTTGGAAGTGACTCGGAAGATGAGGTTAATGTCGTGTTCTCCAGTCGGCCGCCAATACAAGAATTCCTTGGTGATGATCAGAGTTTGCAAATCACCATGATTCCGCGGGAGCACTACAAAGACCTTGATGCACTCGAAGCTCACAACGTGCAAGACCTGCAGACATTTTACGTCCCTCATAAGCGAAAAGGCGAAAAGGCGAAAAGGCGATCCTATTCTACCGGTCCACGGAAACAAGAGTCGAGAAAGAAATCTGGCATGGCGCGGATTCTACCCTCGATAGGCTCTAACCCATCTGTTTGCCCAGATATTACACAAACGGATTGAAAAGGCTATTGAAGTGCCAAGGGGTACCCTTAAAACAGACTATTCGACAAGCTCGATTCTATAATAGGATTTGGGATGTCCCTGGGACTCAACGCAAATTGCCCAATGGGAGAATGGAAACACTTAGTCTTGGATACGTGAGAGCCGGAAAACGGGAACGGGTCCACGGTAGCTACGCCATATATAACTTCGATGAAGAAGAAGACGCCCTGTCAGGAAATGCCAACCCCTCATCAAAACTAGATCCCGCAATCAAAGTTCCGAGTCCGTCATTTGAAGAGCGAATGGACAAGCTTATCAAGAAAGCTGGTCAAAAAGCTCGGGACAACCATAACCGCGAAATGGCCATCTACGAGAAAGCCAGGACGCAACATCTTCTTCAACAGGCTGCCAAAGACAAAAATACTCTTCCTTGTCAACCTGTTGTGCAAAAGGGCCAACGCAGAGGTAGAAACAAGTCAAAAAGCAGGAAAAGTGTTCAACAACGACAAGGCAGGACCGAGAAGTCATGTGATCGGGTATTGCGCGGTCCGGATTTGTCCCTCATGAAGAAGATGAGTCGGGCGTATTCTTTTCCTCAGAATAAAACACGGAAGCTACTTGACCTCGCTTTAAAACACCGAATGATTACACTTCCGGAGTCTAAACACCCCGAGCAAGCTAATGAGGTCTCTCATCCGGGCTATTGCTCTTATCACCGAGCCATAGGACACCCCATCGAAGACTGCTTCACCTTCAAGAACTGGGTTGAGGACCAGTATCAGCAGGGCAGATTTGCTCTATCCGACAGCTGGAGGGTATCGCCACCACAAAAGCACGAACCCAAAGCCACAGGAGCAGAACCAGATCCACATCGGTCTTGGAAGCGAGCTCGTACCTGTCATATGATAACGGTATCAAAAGAAGAGCCCGAGAATATGGATGACTTTCCCTGGTGCTTCGAAAACTATGACGACGAGGTAATCTCAGAATTTCCACCAGTGCCGAAAGAGCTGGAGGATGGAATACATACTACCGCAGATAACCTCAAGAAAATTGAGTTGGGGACGGCAAACGACCCACGACCGACATTCGTCAGCGAGCTGCTATCTGAAGAAAGGGTGGCTGTGTTAAAAGATGTGCTTGTGCAGCATAGAGATTGCTTCGCATGGAACTATTCCGAAATGCCGGGACTAGATCCAGAAATTGCTGTGCACAGATTGGCGATATCTCCGGACGTTAAACCAATCAAACAAGCACCAAGAAGAATGCGGCTTGAGCTTGAGATGAGCATTAATGCCGAAGTCAAGAAGCTGATCAACTCTGGGTTTATCCAAGAAGTTCAGTATCCCGATTGGATTTCCAACATCGTCCCGGTGATGAAGAAAAATGGGACAGTGCGTATATGTGTAGACTTTCGGGATCTCAATAAAGCCTGTCCGAAGGATGATTTCCCAGTGCCAGTCACCGAGCTGATGATAGATAACACGTCCACTCACGAGGTCTTCTCCTTCATGGACGGCTCATCAGGATATAATCAGATAAAGATGCACCCCGAAGACCAGAAGCATATCGCTTTCCGGACCCCTTTGGGTATATTCTGCTACAAGATGATGCCCTTCGGTTTAAAGAACGCCGGTGCCACCTATCAGAGGGCCATGACAAAGATCTTCGATGACCTTATACATGAAATCGTCGAATGCTATATCGACGACCTCGTGGTTAAGAGCAAATCATACGAGGAACATCTCGAGCATCTGAAGACCATATTTCAACGCCTTCGACAATACAACTTGAAGATGAACCCTCTCAAGTGCGCATTCAGAGTTTCCTCAGGCAAATTCCTAGGATTCATCGTCCGACACCGAGGTATCGAAATAGATCCGTCAAAGATCAAGGCGATCATGGAAATGCCTCCGCCAAGAACTCTCAAACAGCTGCGGTCTCTCCAAGGAAAGCTCGCGTATATACGGCGATTTATAGCCAACCTTTCAGGCAAGTGCCGTCCTTACAGTCACCTGATGAAGAAGGGGACCCCTTTCATTTGGGATCACAAATGCCAGAGCGTGCTGGACGAAATCAAGCAATACCTGCAGAATCCACCAGTGTTGGCTGCTCCGGTCAAGGGAAAGCCTCTCATTCTTTATACAACCGCCCTCGAAGGTTCCTTAGGCGCATTGTGGGCGCAAGAGAACGACCAAGGGAAAGAAAGAGCACTCTACTATTTGAGTCGAGTTCTACTGGGGGCAGAAAGCAACTACTCCCCTATCGAAAAACATTGCCTGGCGTTAATCTTTGCGATAACAAAGCTCAGGCACTATGCGTTGGCGTATGAAGTCCGTCTCATATCGAAGGTGGACCCCCTCAAATATTTAATGTCAAAGGCCATATTGACAGGTCGGCTCGCTAAATGGGCCCTGCTCTTGATGGAGTTCTCGATAATATATCAGCCTCTCAAGGCAGTGAAAGGCCAGGCCATCGCCGACTTCCTCGCTGAGCATCCGATACCTGCTGATTCTCCTTTGAATTGCGAACTGCCAGATGAACACGCGTTTGATGCGATCGACGGCGGTGATACCCGATGGGAACTTTATTTCGATGGAGCATCTTCCATGAAGAAGCGCAAGCACAGTACGCCCATAATCAAATCGGGGGTAGGCCTTATCTTTGTAACTCCACAGGGAGGGATAATGCGCTTCGCTTTCTCCTTAACAGAACCGAGGACGAACAATGAGGCCGAATACGAAGCTTTGATAGCAGGCCTCAAGATCGCCATCGACATGGGAATTGAAAACCTCCTCATATACGGAGATTCCCAACTGATCGTTAGTCAAGTAAACGGCGACTACCAGACATGTAAGCCAGAACTGGTAAAGTACGACAAAAGAGTACAGCGGCTGCTGACTCAAATCCCCTCCTACACCTTGGAAAGCATACCGCGTGCCGAAAATAGCAAAGCGGATGCATTAGCCAAGATAGCTAAAGAACTAGCTGATGAAAACCTCGATGATGTAAGAATCGTGGTATAAAGCCGTCGGGTTCTTGCTCCGGCAGAAATATCTCCGGAATCATCCGAGGAAAAGGAAGCGACCGAGCAGAAGGCCATGCAAATAAAAGACAAAGAAACGGCTGAAGATCGGAGAGAAGTCTTCATAGACTACTTCAAATCCCGTCGAACGCCTAAAGATGCATTCTCAAGACATCAGCTCATGAAACGAGCTCTGTCTTTCGCCTTCATCAACGATACTTTGTACAAGAGGTCATTCGATTCTCTGTGGTTGAGATGCCTGGGACCTGACGAAGCGAAGAGAGTCATTCAGGATGTCCACGACGGACTCTGCGGTTCTCACCAAGCAGGCCCGAAGATGAAATTGAAAATTAAACGGATGGGCTACTACTGGCCCACGATGATCCAGGACTGCCTCGAGTATGCGAAACAATGCCACTCGTGCCAAATCCATGGGGACTTTATCCACCAGCACCTAAATCCACTACATCCAACGGTGGCTAGTTGGCCGTTCGAAATGTGGGGGACTGACGTAATCGGCCCCATCGAACCAGTATCATCCAGGGGACATCGTTTCATCTTGGCGATGACTGATTACTTCTCCAAATAGGCAGAAGCAATACCGCTGAGGGAGGTGAAGACGGAGAATATTCTCCATTTCTTCAAGACACACGTCATTTATCGGTTTGGAACTCCGCGACGGATCATTTCCGATAACAGGCCAGCCTACAGAAGCCACAAGATTAGCCGCTTCGCGCAACAACACAACATAGACTGGAGATATTCCTCAGTTTATAATCCACGGGCTAACGGTATAGCTGAGGCTTTCAACAAAACTTTGACAAAGATCGTGAAGAAGACGGTGTCCCGAAACAAAAAGGACTGGCACGGGAGACTGCAAGAAGCTCTCTGGGCATATCGAACTACGTTCAAAACGGCCACGAACACAACGCCATACATGTTGGTATTTGGTACAGAAGCAGTACTCTCCCTCGAGATAGAGTTACCCTCTCTACGCATGGCGGTCCACTGCGAGCTGACGGACGAAGAAAATGCTCACCTTCGGCTTGAGGAGCTTGATGCCCTTGATGAGACCCGGCTCATAGCACAACAAAATCTGGAGGCCTACAAAGCAAATATGATGCGCTCGTACGAAAGATTGACCAGGCCGAGAACATTCCGCCAAGGCGAACTCGTGCTAGTGGTCAAAAGACCTATGATCCCCAATCATGCCAAGCGGGGAAAATTTGAGCCAAACTATGAAGACCCGTACATCATGGACAAGGTCTACCAGGGCGGAGCGTACCTACTTATGGATATGCACGGTGAAAGACCTTTCAGGCCAATAAACGGTCGCTTCCTGAAGAAATACTACGCTTAACGGGTTAAGGCCTAGATCAATGATAGATGACGACGACTATGTCCGCTCGCTATCTTCCTAAGCCCGAACTCTGAGTAGTAACCGGCCTTCTTCAACGGCGGACCGAAATATCCTTAAACTAACAACGGACCGAAACGTCCTTAAATTAACAACGGACCGAAACGTCCTTAAACTAACAATGGACCACTATGTCCTAAAACTGGCTGTTGATCGAGATGTCGATAAACTACGGTGGATTACAGTATCTCAAAGCCAATATAAAAAAACACAAAATAAAATTAAAAAAAACGGTATGTCCATAAGCAAAATGGGCACGGATGAAAACCCGAAAGGGCTCCGTGAGTAAAAATAGCAGGGCTATCGGCGAGTGTTTGTGAAAACCCGAAAGGGCGCAACCTCGTTAAAGGGCACTTGCAGGGTCCTCACGACCTTGTAAGGAGAAATCACCCGCGCGAGATCCTTACGACTCACAAGGGAGAAACACACTTAGGAGTCCTCACGATTCCTAGGTAGAAATTACACTTGCGAGATCCTCACGACTCGTAAGGAGAACTCTCTTATGGGACCCTCACGGCCCATAGGATTTGAAAGTCTTAAGTCACAGAGATCTAAACCTGTGCTTAAGCAACCCCCACAACCTTCAATTTATGCCCTACAAGTGGCTCAATACTGACCCTTGTATACAATCCACGGGCGCGAATAAACATTTCCCTAACCAAGTCCCATCCGTGACTAGGGATATGTTCATATGGCGAACAACCCTTATAGGTCCTCTCGACTTATAAGGAGAAAACCCTTTTGTAAGATCCTTACGACTTGCAAGAGGACATGCACTTAGGAATCCTCACGATTCCCAAGGAGAAAACACACCTACAAGATCCTCACGACTTGTAGGGAGAAATACCTTTGTGAGACCCTTACGGCTCATGAAGTCAAAAGCCTTAGTCGACAGGACCCTTAACCCTGTTTACTAAGCCACCTTTGTTCAACATCGACAAAGGCAAATGATGATTCGCTCCTGGCAACGTCCCAGTTGTAGCGACGCTGATGCCAAGACCGGTGTCTAAAATCCAAGCTTGCAGCGAAAAGGCTAGCGAGCCACACATGCATACGAAATAGCCGAAATGATAGGGCAACTTGCAATAAAAAGTAGCAAGTAAAAATGTATGCATGAAAGATAGCCGAAATGATGGGGCAACTCGGAATAAAAAGCAGCGAGTAAAAATAAAATAAATAGCCGAAATGATTGGGCACCGCGAAAAATAGCCAAATGATGGGGCAATCGCGGCCTTCGCGATATAAAAGCTGAAATGATAGAGCATCGCGGAAAAAGAAATAAAATAAAAATGAAATTCATGCCCTACAGGTAATGTTACATCTATCCCTGTATACAATCCAGGGGCGCAAACAAAGAAGGGATCACACTCCTCCCCCCAGGTTTCATCATAAGAAGAAGTCAAATCTCGACGGGTCGTGAGTGACCTAGAGATTGTCTCAACACTCGTCTTGTAACGACGGACACAAGTTCAAGCGAAGCGGAACAGCGGCAACTCCCAGTTCCATGGCTCGGCGATATACAGATCACCGAGAGTCAAATCCCCACTCCATGAAATGCGGATACAATCAGCAAAATTCCTGATTACGTGGAACGCGGATAACGTCACTCTTTGACCCCGTGGAAAACGTCCAGAGCGGATCCTGGTCCTCGCAGAGCACGGCAGTGAACCCGTGTGAAGCATCCAGAGCGGACCTAGTCCTCGCCGAACACGGCAGTGAACCCATGGGAAGCATCTAGAGCAAAATTCCTGGTTACGTGGAATGCGGATAACTTCACTCTTTGACCCCATGGAAAACGTCCAGAGTGGATCCTGGTCCTCGCCAAGCACGGCAGTGAACCCGTGTGAAGCATCCAGAGCGGAGCCTAGTCCTCGCCGAACACGGCAGTGAACCCGTGGGAAGCATCTAGAGCAAAATTCCTGGTTATGTGGAACGCGGATAATGTCACTCTTTGACCCCGTAGAAAACGTCCAGAGCGGATCCTGGTCCTCGCAGAGCACGGCAGTGAACCCGTGTGAAGCATCCAGAGCGGAGCCTAGTCCTCGCCGAGCACGGCAGTGAGCCCGTGTGAAGCATCTAGTGCAAAATTCCTGGTTACGTGGAACGTGGATAACGTCACTCTTTGACCCCGTGGAAAACGTCCAGAGCGGATCCAGGTCCTCGCAGAGCACGGCAGTGAACCCGTGTGAAGCATCCAGAGCGGAGCCTAGTTCTCCCCGAACACGGCAGTGAACCAGTGGGAAGCATCTAGTGCAAAATTCCTGGTTACGTGGAACGCGGATAACGTCACTCTTTGACCCCGTGGAAAATGTCCAGAGTGGATCCTGGTCCTCGCAGAGCACGGCAGTGAACCCGTGTGAAGCATCCAGAGCGGAGCCTAGTTCTCGCCGAGCACGGCAGTGAACCCGTGTGAAGCATCTAGTGCAAAATTCCTGGTTACGTGGAACGCGGATAACGTCACTCTTTAACCCCGTGGAAAACATCCAGAGCGGATCCTGGTCCTCGCAGAGCACGGCAGTGAACCCGTGTGAAGCATCCAGAGCGGAGCCTAGTCCTCGCCGAACACGGCAGTGAACCCATGGGAAGCATCTAGAGTAAAATTCCTGGTTACGTGGAACGCGGATAACGTCACTCTTTGACCCCGAGGAAAACGTCCAGAGCGGATCCTGGTCCTCGCAGAGCACGGCAGTGAACCCATGTGAAGCATCTAGAGCGGAGCCTAGTCCTCGCTGAACACGGCAGTGAACCCGTGGGAAGCATCTAGAGCAAAATTCCTGGTTACGTGGAACACGGATAACGTCACTCTTTGACCCCGTGGAAAACGTCCAGAGCGGATCCTGGTCCTCGCAGAGCACAACAGTGAACCCGTGTGAAGCATCCAGCGCGGAGCCTAGTCCTCGCCGAGCACGGCAGTGAACCCGTATGAAGCATCTAGTGCAAAATTCCTGGTTACGTGGAACACGGATAACGTCACTCTTTGACCCCGCGGAAAATGCCCAGAGCGGAGCCTGGTCCTCGCCAAGCACGGCCATGAACCCGTGTGAAGCATCCAGAGCAAACACCGGACTGTGGAGTCCTTAAAATCCACGGACTATGATGTCCTTAACCTCGATCGTAATGTCTTAAAACTAACGACCAACCACGATGATTCTAGACTGATTTTACCTTGGTTAAAGTGTACATCTCTTCACTCCTTTGATATTTGGCGTTGTAATTCCTCAACGTCTTCAAAGAGGTGACGGGTCCCGGTAACCACACATTTCGCGGACTGTGGAGTCCTTAAATCCACGGACTATGAGGTCCTTAACCTAGACCGTGATGTCTTAAAACTAACATTGGACTGCGGAGTCCTTAAACCCACGGACTATGAGGTCCTTAACCTTGACCGTGATGTCTTAAAACTAACATTGGACTGTGGAGTCCTTAAACCCACGGACTATGAGGTCCTTAACCTTGACCGTTATGTTTTAAAACTAACATTAGACTGTGGAGTCCTTAAACCCATGGACTATGAGGTCCTTAACCTTGACCGTGATGTCTTAAAACTAACATTGGACTGTGGAGTCCTTAAACCCACGGACTATGAGGTCCTTAACCTTGACCGTGATGTCTTAAAACTAACATCGGACTGTGGGGTCCTTAAATCCACAGACTATGAGGTCCTTAACATTGACCGTGATGTCTTAAAACTAATGTTGGGCTGTGGAGTCCTTAAACCCACGGACTATGAGGTCCTTAACCTTGACCGCGATGTCTTTAAACTACGGTACCCTGGAGAACATCCCAAAGCGACCCCTAACCCCGTGAAATACGGATAAGGGCGACCACACTCAGCACTTGTGGGTCCTCACGACCTGCAAGGAAGAAAACTCTCTTGTGAGATCCTTACGACTCCCAAGGGAGAACCCGCTTAAGAATCCTCACGACTCTTAAGAAGAACTTACGCCTACGAGATCCTCTCGACCTGTAGGGAGAAAAACTCTTTATGAGACCCTCACGGCTCATAAAGCTCAAAAGTCTTAGGAGACAGATCTTAACCCTGAATCCTAAGCCATCGCTGCCCTGCAAGTAGGCCAAGATAAATTGTCCGCAGAACACATTCAATAAAAAGGGGACACTTCATTGAAAAGAAAAATATGTCTTTATTCATAAACCAAAATGGATACAAAGTACAATTCATGAAAGAACAAAAAATACTCTCATTCAGGAGTATGCACAAAAAGAAGAAAAAAAATACAAGTTTTCAAGCCGGTGGGCGATTTAGTAATTTCGCTAGCTCATCCTACTTTTGCTGGGTCACGGCTTCATTATCCAGGATCGCCAGAAGACGGGCCTCCGCCTGAGCCTGATACGAAGCAAGCCGGCCTTCAATCTCTTTCTCGGTGGCCTTGTGAGCCTCGACCCTTTCGTGAGTGAACGTGGCAGCTTTATCAAGAGCCACCACCTCTTTGATAGACTCTTGAATCACCCGCCAGAGTTCATATGCTTTGTTGGCCTTGGCGGTAAGATTAGCTTGAAGCTCGCTCGGCGCCTTAGAAGCCAGCTCCCTCTCCGAGAATTTACGGCCGAGCCTTTTCTCGCACAACAATATGTTCGCCACGCGTCGCTCTATCAGACCACGTAAGCTCGCTTTCGCGACCGCAACCTTGGAAACAGGACATATACGCTCAAGATCGTATAAACAGGCCTCCAGTCGATAGCAATAGTCGATCTAAAACGCGCTCACATCACCTGGTATGGGAAGCAACAAAAAGTTCTCGATGTACATCCTATCAAGCATGCATTCGCAACTATATGAATATCCGAAAAGAAATAATACCCGAAGCTCTGATGTGCATGCAACATAGCGATAGTGTTCGCAATTAAAGAAAGTTCTCATGGGAAGAACACAAAGTTCATTTATGCAAGCAAAAACATACATACGGATACCCAGCACACATGAAAGTTCAACATAAAGCATGCGAAAACTAATTTGAATATACTACACTAGCGGGAAAAGGTCGCCGAACAAAGGATCGGTAGCGCAAGGGTTGACAAAACAAAAGACAAAATTCTCCATCTCTCTCTCCACTCTCTCCAACACGTCAAAACGCCGGTTCTCGCAAGGAGTCGCTCCCCACCGATTGGCGCCATGTTCGTTCGCAAAAGCAGACATAACAGCCCGACGGGCTCTTATTCGGCTCAAAAGGTGAACCGAGCGATCTTTCAAAGCTTGAGTAATTAGGCACGCTTCGTGAAAGCCTTCGAGCTTTTCTTCGGCTGCGTCAAGCATCGCCAGGGTCATCTCCGCCGGGTGAGGAGGGACGTCGGCAAGCACAGCAGCAAGAATCATCCGAAGCCAGAGGGAGCCCATTGGGAGGGGAGACCCCCTGCGGATCGAGAGTTCATACGCCGCTGAGTCGCAGTCGTCGTCGGTAAGGAGGGGATCCACCAATTGTCCAAAATACTGCCCCTCGTCAGAGGGAAAACTATAACTCTGACAGCCTCTCTGCCATCCAGGTCACCTTGGAAGCCTGGAATGATAACTGTCTCCCGAAGGAGAACGCTGTTATCATATCCCTAGAACATCAACTTATGTTCTAAAACTGCTTCCGAATGTTCCCCCAGGATTGGATCAATATCAACTTATTGCATCTATTGCAAGAACAACATTTGGTGTAGTACTTGACATCTCATGATTGACTCAATTGCCTAAGCAAGTGATCTGCCAATCATGCGCATTCCCTCTCCCCTTTAGTCTGTAAGACACCTTTAGAGAGGGTGACTCCATCACCTGCAGGTATACTACCGTGCCAGGAGTCGTCCATTCCAAATACTCATAGAATGCGGTCAAAGTACCCAGATTGGGAAACCATCCGAATCTAGATCTAAAACCATAGATCTAGTAACCAGAATGTCTGATATAATATCCAAGTCCTATGTGGAGAAACTACTGTGTGACGACCAAAGTATGACCGATCGTAGTATAGGAATATCACTTCCTACTCTGTGTATGTCATCAAATACCAGGACTTCACACCCTACTACCTTCTTAACAGATCCATCCCCTATTCTGATGAAGTCAAACCTATGACTGTCACATCAGAAATAGATGATCCATCTCCGCTATATCTGCTCTAGTCTATAAATAGACATAAGCCTGATGTCCACCAATGCTTCCGCTGCTCCCACTGACTACGACAACCCTCTGGAAGAGTCATATAGATGTACACTTCTAAAGCTAGTTTAGAACGACGCTATACTCATCCTCTTGCCGGGTCTCACAGTCTGGAACAACAACAATGGTAAGTCTGGGTAAACAAGAACCTCCCTGTCACCGTCCTTGAGGCTACCGGAGTACCTCTCGAGCGCCTGAGGTTACCCACCATATCTGCGGAGTGGCCAATGGAATGTTAAACCAGATTGAATCTTTAGGTTCTCATCAAATCTTCAGTAATCGTTTGCGGTTCTGGAATCACTTCCAGTTCTACCATACTCCCACTACTGTTTTCTGAAAAAAAAATCCATTTTTGTTAAAACTGTGGCGAGTAAAGAACAATATCACTATTGATCTTCCAGATGGTAGAAAGTCAACCCTCGTCATAGCCCGGGTCAACCCACAAACAACCATTACAGAAACGTGCCTTGAGTTATCCAGAGTCTGGTTTTAAGCATAAGCTGGACAACTCCCCGTACCTTAACAATGTCAAGATATGAACTGTTCTATATCCAATACAGAAACATAGGCACTAATTTAATTGAACCAGATTCAAATCATGCAGCTGTCACCAGTGCATGTCTACTAAATAGAAAGAGGCCGATCAGCGTTACTCAACTTAGGAATACTTCCAATTATGAGTAACCTGAAAGAGAAGCAAGTTCTCTTAAACATTACTATCATCTGAATACCATATATAAGTATCTACATCTTCGATCACTTTGAAGAATCCCGATACTTGCAATACCTGGTTCTCTACTTTACTCTTATACCTATAACTTCTCAAAACTTGGACCCTGTGTTTCTACGAAACACCTGTCTAAGAACCAGAGAAGTCATAAGTAAACCGAATATAGTACGAGGACCAACCCCTCTGTCCTAATGGACACTAGACAATATACAATACTTTGTATAAGTCCCCTGAGTCTAGTGACTCATTCACTGTGTGTCGTAGGTTGAAAACTGTACTATGGTTATGAAGAATTACACCGCTGTTCAATGCTCCTTACCTAACCATCCACTGATATAGGTAAATGTCATAGACATAATTTCAAAAAGGTATATCTTACTCTATAAAAATAGACGTACAGATATATCAATTTGAAATTGGTGCATAACAACGGATATTCAAAACCAAATATTTGCCGTCCGACAAACAACCCAGGTGACTTCCTCAAATATCACCAATTACAACGAATCCCGATATAATGAGGATGATCACCTAATTCCCAATAACTTACTCCACTCATCATCTGTAAAAACCATACAGATGTGAGAATCATACCTGGTAAATATATACCCTGGAGCAAATGTCTAATCGGGAAATCAGTTTTCCTTTAACAGTACACAGTGAAACTGAAACATTGAAATGTTTCGATGGGGTACCATGGTATTCCTAGTAATGCCTCTTCCATTATCCATATTCACAACTGTAACCGTATAATTCTTTGCCACATCTCCAAATCCCTTTATATGTCTTTAGTCATTACCTTTTGTACACCCCTTTAGGCCAAATGGTTTTCTTCCTTCCCTACCGTTCGGCACCAGCCTATGGTTTGGAAGAAGACTATCCAATTTGCGTAATAGGTGTACTACTCCTAATCCTAGGAGCACTCGCAACGCGAGAGAAGGTGAAGATAAAAGACACCTGAATGAACCTTATTCCTGTTTCTCCTGAACCAGGATCCATCCCGAACTGGAACAAGTTCCTTTCGAGTTCGTATATAACCATACGATGGATTATCCAATAAACTGGGATCTTCGTAGTGATACGGAGTGTCCTGGAGAAATACAAAGGTGATTTAGGATTGGCGAAGAATACTTGGTTTGGTCGTGAATAGCAGTCGCAATTTACTTGCCCTCTTACTAATCCCTTTCTTTGTCTTAACTTAATACCTTCTGTATACCGTTTAGGCTAATTGGCTTTCTTCATTCCTTACCGGTCGGCACCAGCCTAAGGTCTGGAAGAAGACTATCCAATTTGCGTAATAGGTGTACTATCTCCTAAACCAAGGAGTACTCGCAACCTGAGAGAAGGTAAAAGGAAAAGACAACTGAATAGTCCTATTCGTTTTCTCCAGAACCAGAAACCATCCTCGAATTCCTTCGAGTTCGTATATAACCATACGATGGTTTTGTCCAATGGAAGTGGACGTTCGTAGTAATACGGGGTGTTCTGGAGAAAAGGGTAAAAGTAGGAGTGGCAATGAGGTTTGCAACTCTGACAATCCAAAAGCCAGTGTTAAGAAGGTTCGGTCAATTTGGTCACTGAGTCATAGTCTAGGGTCGGGTCAATGGTCGTTGCCAAAGAGAGGGAGAAAAGAAACACTCAGCGTGCACTCTAACCTAGATCAGAATGGTTATCACTTTATCTATCTGGAAACCTCCCACTGTAACGTCAAATTCTTCCCCAAACCTGAAAGAAGAATTAGCCGGGATCACCCGAGGAGTAAACCAACTCATCAGTGGGAATCGGGATCCAACTATCATCGCATGATAACGTGACGGAATCCGATCACGCTATCACACTCCAGAAGGTATGCGCATATCTGGCAAGTTTCAGTTCTTTTGAAACTCCCGATGTGGATTTTTGCCCCATGCTCTTATGACCTTGACTAAGGCCAACAAATCATAAGTCACATGTCAAGTTCTACCCGTCATTGTCCAGGTTGATTTCAACCCACCCGTACAAGCCCTTGACTAGGGCCAACAAGGCTATACGACTGTCCCAAACAACACATCTATCTATGCAGCATATGAACACCCAATAGCTACCAAACACTGTGCCTTGACTATGGCCAACAAACACAGCTTGAATACTATTGACTATCCATATGAAACGACGGAGGGCTACGAATGGTTTCTGGCGAAAACCTTTAACGTAATGAACTTGATATCGTTGAAGGAACGGATAGCTTTGTAAAAATATAGTGACGAAAACCTTTGCTAAAGAGGTCACTCCCGGTGAAGGATCTCGGCTCTTTCCCCGTAGAATGAGGTGCAGGATATTCCAACTGAATACCACGATGCAAAGCAAAAGTAATCGGCTATAATGAAGTTATTGCCCTGACGCAAACTTTTGTCCAAGGGGTCACTCCCGGTGAAGGGATCTCGGCCCTTGCCTCGTCGACTGAGGAGCAGGATATTCCAACTGAATACCACGATGCAAAGCAAAAGAGAACGCCCTTGCAATAACAGCTTTTTGAAAAAGTGTTCCAACAACATCAAAAAGGTTTGTTTATCTTGCATTGATCCGAATCAACGCAGTCCCATCATTTGATCACACCACAAAAGAACGAAAATAATGATGTACGTATATGCCATCCGCATTCGCCACTGGGTCCCATCATCACCCATTAGGTTACTTAACTAACGACAGAGCGGGGACTGGACTAGCGCGGATGCAAAACATATACAACATCTACTAGTATATATATAATATATAATATATAATTTTCGCTCAAGGCGTGATAAAATGCAACATCACAGAAATGTACAGCATCACAGAACAATACAGATATCTGGGATCCCCGGGTTTCACAGAGCCGCTACTGAACCCGACGTTCCTCTGGTCGTGTGGATAGCCTGTGCAATGAAATCCTAGACCCCTACGGGCGCGGCAAGTTACCCGCCAAAACCTGAAGCGAGGCAGCCCCCTTCAGCAACGTGAATGGACCACCCAGCACTTCACGGAATCCGGTAACTTGGGCACCCCTCCTGGGTCAACCTGTACCCCCTACGAGTGCGGCGAATAGCCCGCCAATTCTAGAGTGAAGCCCCCTCCGTCTCAATGCCATGAGATGCGGCCTCGTTGCCCTCTAGAATCCGGCTATCCGTGCACCCCTCCGCAGGGTAATCCTAGTACAGAAAGTAAAATATACATACAACGGGTACATCGACCGCAACCTGGTCGTGCCCCAAAAGAATAATACAAACAGGAAGTGACGGCAGTCCACATGTCGGACGCTCGCCCCCGCAATATCAAATGTACATAATACAACAAAACTGTACTACTATTGCATCCAGGCCATCCCCCACGACCGATCCGCAACATCACAGCACAACACAGAACATCAACGTGAATGTCACGTTCGCAAATCCGTCTAAAGGGCTATAGCAGATAGACTGGATTTACCGATCGAGTGACATTCACGATCGCAGATATAATGTAAATACTGTGAACTGGAATGTTTAAAATTTCCGATCGAACAAATTTATCGAAGTGGGCCCCAAGCAGTACTGTAGCACTTACAGAAAATATGGCCCAAAAAGAATATCCCAAAACCCCTATTTCCAAGTCTAAAGCCCTCTGGAAAAATTTGGCATGCTGATCAGTTAAAAGAGCGGTGGAACCGCGGCCCAAGCATGGGTTTGGCCGCGGTTCCGCGGCGGTATGGAACGATCTCGCAACCAAATTTTCACAGAATTCTTAGATTTTCATGCACAGTATTCTGAAACAACCTGAAAAATTTTTGTAGCAGAAAAAATTTCGACAGAGAACACTTGTGCATACAAAATACGGTTTTTCGGGAATTTTGTTCGATCGAGTACTAAACATATAAGAGTAAGCTAGGTTAGGTTAACGGCATGGCTCTGATACCAATGTAAGCCCGCGGCGGCGCCCCGGCCGTCGATCCGACGCCGGAAACGTGGAAACAAAAACTTTGCAAACTAGCAAACCGGCACCACCACGCACTTTTCACCAGGATCGTGCCGTTAACCTAGCAACTAGCAAACTAAAATAAGAGTAGAGAAGTATACCAAGCAATCCGTGTCCTTCGGTCTTCGTCTCCACTCCGATCTCCTGCGGAATCTCCGTTCATCTCCTCCTCGTCGGAAAGGGCACCACGTAGCCGAATACTTTTACGGGCTCCCACCTCTTGACCGAGGCAACTCGGGCGCGAAGTTGGCTAGCCGACGGTCCAAGATTTGCTGTAGAATAGTGTATGAAACTTGTCTCTTGGGGTTTAGTTGCCATGGAGGAATTGAGAAGAGAATGAGAAAAAGAATGAGCTTTGGAGCTAATCCTTTTTGCAACCAAAGAATGAGATGAAGATAATATGCCACACCAAAAATGATCCCTCTTCCCTCCTCTCTAGTGGCCGGCCCCTCTATCTAGAATGGTGGGGGAAAAAGAAAAGATTAAACAAGAGAAGAAAAAGGAATGAATCAATTAGAAAAAGGTCACACCAATTTCCTTTTTCAATCCACTCACAAACCATCACCAAAAAGCAATGAATAAGACTAGAATAGAATCTCATCATGATGCTACCATATTACAAGTAAGCCCTCCACAAATAAGTTATTTGCACTCTTGCAAATAACCCCCTCCATCGAAAAGTCCGGCCGCGAAAGAACAAAGGAAAACCGGCCGGAACGGAATGCAAACTGGCAACTACAGAAAACTGATCCCGTAATAAATTACAGGAAAACCCCGCTACTGCATATACATGTCCGCATTTGTATTCCCACTGAACACAAATGCAAAGAGACCATCTCCTCGATAGGAACTTCCCATGGCTGTCGACGAGCATGAAGGCGATTGCAGGCCATGGCGCTCAGTTGTCTCTCAAGACAAATCACACCAAAATGAGAATAAATTTCTCTGTGAAGAGAAAAGAAGGCCATGGCCCCATGATATAAAAAGGGGCATTAAGTGCTGCGCACGGAAAATCTTGCATGGTGAAGCTATTTCCAAGGCCCAAAAAGGGGAAGGCATTAGAAATCAAGGAGATGGAACTATTTCCAAGGCTCCTTTTCTGCATCTAATGTTGTGAACTAAAAATATGGCATAAAAAATTGAACAACCCCATCAAAAGGACCCCACGTGCGGAGCACGTGAGCCTCAAACTTGACGTGTACTAAAAAATGGAATAGCACCCTGCACGTTAAAAACATCAACAACAACAATAGAAAAATGATAAAATCCCATAGAAAGGCATGCAAACACAGAAAGGCACGATAAAACTTATCATTCATGCTTTAAGAAGTTCATACAAAATGAAAAGAACACGTTTACAACGGTAAGACCTCAGACGCGGGGCACGGATTGAGAAACTCAAACTTGGCTTTGTCCAAGATCCTCCAAGCATTTCGAACCATCCGAGTATGTTTTCTCTCGCGGTCACAAGCGTCGGGGTCCTCACGAATATCTTCTACCCTTCGATAGGCAGCAAGTATGGCCGACTGTTGAAGAGCCTGGTGCAAGAGATCAATGAGGTTGTCTCGCCTCCTCTTCGAAATTAGGCTCATCAGGTACACCGAATGTACCTTATCCTCGGCGGTGTCCAATGCCCTGAGCGGCACGCCGGTGCAAAAGAGAGGGAGCGCCTCCCAGATCGCTAGCATGATGAGTCTCAGAAGAGAAGAGCGGCGAGGGAGTAGCCGACCATTGTACTCGTCGAAGCGGCTCATGATCTCGGCACATTGAGCGTTGGTGAACTCCTGGTTCTGGCTACGACCCAGCGCACGAATATTCCCGTAAGAAATGATTTCGTCAAGATCGTACATATGGGCATCCATGATACCTGAAATAAAGATCATGAAGATCTATTACAAACCTTTTTTTTCTTTTCTGAGTTGTGAAGAAGATGACTCAGGGCAGTAAAGCCCATGAAGTTCTGTAGGAAGAACTTAGTTCTTCGTAGGAATTAAATTCCTTTTTGAAAAAGGGAATTAAATTCCCATAAAAGTTTTGTTCCAGAGCCGAAGCTCCTTGGGGATGGAATTAAATTCCATGGAAAACAACCGACACCATCATCTCCCTAAAGGTTAAAGAGACCGTAAGAGATCTACGGTCTGAAAATTAGAAGGGTTCCTGTTCTTGTGGAAGAACTTAAAACAAAAAGAAATGTGTGTTCTTGTTAATGGGAAAAACCCTTGATCCAAATTTAAAATCCCGTGGGGGTTGCTGGGAAAGTTCTCCGATCGTTCAAAGATCTTTACCTGAAGGAAGGGTCTTCTTGGAACAGAGTTAAACTCTGGAGAAAGTTTGAGGCAGAGAACTAAGCTCTAGAAACGAGAATTAAATTCTCAAAGTGAAAATTCGCAAGGAAGAAGATAAGCAAAAGTGGAGGCGCTTCTGAAGTGAACCCTATATTTATAGGATGTGATGGAGACGCTTCATCTCCCCGACTTCCTAAATGGATCCAACGGTCACAAAAGGGACAGCGTCGCACTCACGTGCAGACATGTGAGAACAACGCTGTGGGGGCATTTGTTCCCTGATTAAAAATCAGGAAAGGACCCAGAAGAGGCATCACGTGCTCACACGTGACCAGTGGTCACGTGTTGGAACGTGACGTTTAAAGCATCGGCACAAAGCTCATTCAAGAAAAAGCTCCAGAAAAGGTCACGTGCTCACATGTGACCAGGGGTCACGTGTTGGCACGTGACGGCTGAGCAGCGGCCAGAGAACAGAGCGCAGAAGAAGAGAAGCCCATTCCAGGGGTTACGTGCCTACACGTGACCAGGGGTCACGTGGCCACACGTGACCGGCTTTAAAAGCCTTATTCTTTAACAGAATTAAATCCTGAGAAGAGATCATTCAAATCTTTCCAAAATAGAGAATGATTATTTGGAACCGTTGGATGAAAAATCTAAAGGTGATTAAATATCACCAATTTATGGAAAAATCTTGAACTTGGAAAGATTTCCCCCCTAAATCTAACTGAGATAACAAAGGGATATCTTTGGATTTAAAATCCAATGGTGAATAAAATTCACTTAACAATCCAAAGGCCCAGATTAATGATAAATATAAATCAAATCTCTCAACATACAAATCAAATCTCTCAATGAGAGATTTACTAAGCAGATTGATTCTCTTCCTTCTCCTATAAATAGGAGCCAAGAAAAGAAGAGAAGAGCCTTCTCGAAAACCTTTTTTCTAAAACCTTTTTCTGAAACCTTGAGACCTTTGGATCTTTTTCTTTTGATATATATATATATAGAGAGAGATAGAGCCTTTGATTCTCGGCAAAAAGGAAAACCTTAGGTAAGAAAAGAAAATGGAGGCTTCAAAGGAGAATTTAATTCTCAAAAGAGTTTAACTCTTGTATAAAAAGAAAAGAACTTAGTTCTTTCTCTGGTTGAGGATCTACAAAGTGCACATCTTCCCATGAATTGAGAATTTAATTCTCATTGGGTTGAGATCCTGCCATGCAGATCTAAAACACACAGGAGGGACTGAGTTTAGAGAATTTAATTCTCACAAAATGATAGGAATTCAATTCCTTTGAGATAAAGTTAGGGTTTAACCCTATATTATAGGAATTTAATTCCTTCAAAATGAACAGAACTAGGGTTTAACCCTAATTGAGAATATAATTCTCTCAAACTCACAGGAATTTAATTCCCTTAAGAAAAGAAATTAGGGTTTAACCCTATTAAGAGTATAATTCTTCAGAAGAAAACAGAAAATTTAAGTCCTCTAAAGTTTAGGGTTTAACCCTATGAACAGAACTTTAAAACATGCAGAGTCACGTGCTACCACGTGACCCGTGCAAAGGCCCACAGAATAGAGCTCTGAAGTAGACACCTCACGTGTTACCACGCGACTCCTGCGAAGATATATAAAAGAGAACTTTGAGGCAATGCCTCACATGCCCCACGTGATCCCTAAAGCACATAAAGAAACGGCAAAATAAACAGAGACTCTGGGGCGCCCTCACGTGTCACCATGTGACCCCTAATGAGTATTCTAATAAACCAGAGCATGAGCTCCTATCACGTGCCCGCACGTGATGGCTTTCAGGACTAAAAGTGTTAAACACTTATCTGCAGACCAAAATAAAGGGAAGCAGGGCGTTCTCACGTGTGACCACGTGACCCCTCTTGCCTTAGTGTTCAACACTAAATTGAAACTTCTGTATCCAGTATTTAACACAGATTCTTCTTAGTGCTAAACACTAATTTGGAAAACTTTATTTCCAATGTTCAACACTGATTTGCTTAGTGTTAAACACTAATTTGAAAACTCTTTTCCCAGTGTTCAACACTGATTATCTTTTAGTGTTTAATACTAACTTGTCAATCTTATTCCCAGTGTTCAATACTGTTGGTCTCTAGTGTTTAACACTAGCCTTAGCCCAATTGGCTAAGTTTCCAGAGGCAAAGCCTCTTCTCCAATGAATCAGCAGAGGGCCAATATCCCAAACATAATTGGACTTAGCCCAAGATGGGCATAAGTCCTCAATTCAAATTCAAATGGGCCAATGGGCTCATAATATAATAATTGATCTTAGTTTCCAAATTGGACTACAGATCACTTAATCTACCTTGGTGTAAGGGTACATCTCTTCACTCCTTTGATACTTGTCGTTGTAATTCCTCAACGTCTTCAAAGAGGTGACGGGTCCCGATAACCACATACATTGATACGGACTGTGGAGACCTTAAATCCACGGACTACGACGTCCTTAACCTTGACCGTAACGTCTTAAAACTAATATCGGACTGTGGGGTCCTTAAACTCATGGACTACGACATCCTTAACCTTGACCGTAATGTCTTAAAACTAACATCGGACTGTGGAGTCCTTAAATCCACGGACTACGACGTCCTTAACCTTGACCGTAACGTCTTAAAACTAATATCGGACTGTGGAGTCCTTAAATCCATGGACTACGACATCCTTAACCTTGACCGTGATGTCTTAAAACTAACATCGGACTGTGGAGTCCTTAAATCCACGGACTACGACGTCCTTAACCTTGACCGCAACGTCTTAAAACTAACAATGGACCGCAATGTCCTTAAACTACCTATTGACCGCAATGTCACTAAACTAAACAACAGGGCTCCCCTAATCGCTCTCTTGTCAGATCTAAACGATCCCGTTAAGTTGATCTTAGTCTAAAAACTAGACTAACGTATCCTTAACAAACGTTTAAGTCGATCTTAGTCTCAAATGAGACTAACGTATCCTTAAACACAACCCCCCCAAACCCAAATCTAAGAAAGATACGGATTTGGACTAGTCCACGCCCTACGGGCGACGACATAACTCAGTCTCCGTATACAATCCACGGGCAACCAAACACAAAACAAATACCCACGACACGAAGTGACCATCTGGAGAAGGAGAAAGTTGTTACCGCGATGCGGTAGTGTAATTAACTGCTGGGGCTTGCGCCTGCAGGGAAGAGCGTCCCACATTCAAAACCCCCTCAAGCGAGGGGGAATCTGACGAAATCTGCTACATCGGACGCATCCGTTTAAACCTTCGATACACGGTGCCATAAATCAACTTGGCATTTTCGGAGAGGTGGACGGATAGCACCAATTAGCATCTGCTCCGAATCTCAGGCAAGACATCTGTCGCGCCGTCTTTCGGTGGGGAACATGAAGTAAAGTACTTCTTTTAATCTTTTATAATTAGATCTTTTTGATCTTTTTATTGAAGATCTTGATCTTATTCTGAGATCTCTGATCTTTTTAGAAGATGGTTCTTCTTTTTTAATAAGATGATTTCATCTCTGTTTTTATTCAAGAACACAGTTCTTTACCTTTAAAGATGAAGAAATGATCTTCTTTCTTCAAAGGCTTGCCTTTTTTTCTTTTTGAGTTCTTCTCTCAAAGTTTGCAGAGGGTTCCCTCTATCTGAGACTTGAAGTCTTGGGGCCTTTATATAGGGCCAATTGATTTGTTAAGTTAGTTGAAGAGATCTTTCTCTGATTGATTTGGAGATATTTCCCCACCGTTGGATCTTTGATCCTAAGGCTTCTGTTTTTCAGAAGATAATCTTCTAATTTTAATAAGATTGGAAAGATCTTTCCAGAACAGAATTTTAATTCTGATTAATTAATAATTTATTATTATTATTAGATCTTTTGATCTAACGGTGGGGAATTCTTTAAATTCCAGCGCTGGCGCATTTGGCGCTGGCGCGCCTGCGTTTGACACGTGGCGCGCAGCGCAGAGCGCAGCGCAACTGCGCTAGCGTGCCTGTGTTTGACACGTGGCCCGCAGCGCAGAGCGCTGGATCTGAAGCGTTGATTCAACTTTTAAAATTTGAATTTTGAAATAGAGCTTTGCTCTGATTGGGGGTAAGGAAGCGTCGCTTCATTCCAAATCTTGGACTTTGAACAGAGCTTTGCTCTGATTGGGAGAAGCAGAAGCGTCGCTTCGTTTTTAAAACAGAGCTTTGCTCTGATTGGGGGAAACAATATCGTTGTAGAATCAAGTAATTTTGAAAAGGAGTGTTTTTGAGGCTTTTACTAGTTTTGTTAAAGAGGTCACTCCCGGTGAAGGGATCTCGGCTCTTTCCTCATCGAATGAGGTGCAGGATATTTCATAAATACCACTATGCAAAGCAAGAACTATAGAAGCAATCAAAAACAAAACCGAGTAAGTTACAGCATCTGCTAGTTTCGCTAAAGAGGTCACTCCCGGTGAAGGGATCCCGGCTCTTCCTTTATCGAATAAGGTGCTGGATATTCTATAAGGAATACTGCTATGCAAAGCAAGAACTAGAGCTACCATTTTTAAAACAAGATTCTGTAACATCTTTAGGTTTCTTTTATTTCATTAATCTCATTAATTAAGTCCCATCAATTATACTTCCTAAGCATCACAGAAGAAACGAAAGCAGCAATGTTTATTATATATCATATATATAATATAGGCATTCGTCTCAGAACATATCAAGTGATCACATCACAGAATATCAGCAGCAGAAGAACAAATATGAAATATTGGATATACTAGGAATTCCGTGTTTTATTTAACCCAATATAAAACACGGATTTCACGGTCGCGATGAATAGCCAAACCCATATCCCTAGACCCCTACAAGAGAGGAAAGCAACCCTTCCAATTCTAGAGTTAGGAGACCCGGTCTCGACTCCTTAAGACGGTCTCCCACTGGACCCTAGAACCCGGTTACTTGTGCTCTCCTCCTTGGGTCTATCATAATGCAGAAAAGTAAATAATATAGATCAATGGTGACATCATCCTCAACCCGGAAGTGCCCCAATAAAAGAATATTACATACAAGTTTTTACATGAATGAAAATGAAAAACTCTCATCTCACATAAAACCCTCAGCTATTCAAAATACGACGATCCAATATAACATATCACAGCAACACATAACATCACATGTCATCAACGTAAGTAAATATGCATATCCCAATTGTCATTGACGTATAGCAACGAAACTGGCGATACACCACATATTACACTTACGGTCGCAGAAAAGAAGGTGAAAAACTATAATAATTGGAATCCGCAACCACCTTAGATATCATAAACCCAATGTATCACATACTTTGGATTTCATACCTAACCAATTGAATTCCTTAGACATCACATGCCTAACAATTATAAACCCCACATTTTAGTCTCGATATTGAAAACACTTTTCAATAACCTGTCAGGTAATTCAACAAGATTTCCGATAACCTGATCGAATACTCGTCAGAAACTTTAGTAGACGGCCGCACCCCCGATGCCGTCGACGAAGTGCACAAAGGCGGAATACCGCAGCCGCGAGCACCCGAATGGATGCTTTTGGCGACGGGGTTCTCCTACAGTCACTTGGTCGGGGTTATGGGGCATGGCTATCTAGTATGGTTACCCGGCGAGTATCCGCGTACACTACATAATTGCGACGGACTTTTGATCCACATCAAAATTCCGTGGCAACCGATCAAATGAGAATAAATTGCTAGATTTATAAAATTAGAACTAGTTATCTCATAACTAATTATGTGGATTCCAAATATTGTATCACAATTACAAATATCTAGACTAAGTTAAACTTTTCGATCGAATAGTAAACATTTAAAATTTCCCTAAAAGCTCAACACTTGAGCGGAGTTCAAAAAGTACCTAGAAACTGCCACAACTCCTATGAACCATGCATAGAAGGGCCGACCCATGCCTCACTCATGCCACCATGGAACTGCGGCAAACCCTAGGGTATGACCGCGGTTCCGCGATCCAAAAAGTCGAGTTTGGGTATCGTTCTTCTAGAGGGTCCACAGAATTGCTTGCATGATTTTCTGATGATTTTAAACTCGGATAAATCCCAACTCTTGGAAAATTTCCAGCGAGGGAAATATGAGTTATTGATATCCGTTTGAACTTTTTAACGTCGTCTAAATAACCCGAATACATGTTAGAATTACGACTACGAAATACTCCGAATTGCCTTTGCAGAAAGTTAATATCACATGCAAATTTACCAAAAACAAACAACACCTGAAACACCAAAACCTAGAGACTGGAACACACTACAAAATTGAACCCTGAACTCCCAAAATAGGCCGAGCTCACCGGTTTTTCATGCACTCTGGCCGACCAAAATCCGAGGAATGGGGTTCAATTTTCTACTATGTTCATATTGCATCTCATACAACATTCTACAGTTGTTTAAAAAAAAATTGACACCTTTAAAAAATCGACAGAAACCAGATTTAGCGTTTCAAGTTTTGGAGCAGTTTCGGTTTCGTAATCTTACAAACATCGCCTAATTCTCTAACTTGGCTCTGATACCACTGTTGGGTTCCTTAGGGCGGTAGCAAGGTTTCGGGGGTATCGTCCATGCTGTTTTCAAATTTTTGCCGTTCTAAAGAACCCTAATCTAGAATCTTTAACAAGAGTTTTAAACGAAACAACATGTAAACAACTTTTATATCTAAGTGAATGAGGAATACAACCTTTGTAGACCGGTCCTTCACTTCTAAAGCTCCGTGTAGTAGTCCCTTCGCTCCAAGTAGTGAACACCCGAACTCTAGTAAGGGTTCACATGAAGAAATGAACATACTTGCTCGAAGTCTTCGAGGCCGAAGATGATCTACGTCGAGGAGACTCAAGCTCATGCTATCTCTTCACTAATTGCAGATTAGTGAAGCAAACACCCTAAACTAAATGGCTAATATTGTAGAGGATGATGAAGTAGGAAATGGGCTCACTTTAGATTTTATTTTCTCACAATATTTTCTCACCTTTAGAAAAGATAGTGAGCTTTCTCATTGAGGAAGAAGAATCCCAAGTGAAGAATGAGAGAATGAACTCATGAGGTGAGAATAGCAACGATGGGTGAGTTAGTGTCATACACTAACTCATGTAGAGAATAAACCATGGGTTAACAATAATGGTTGGGTTAATAAAAATCTACAAGTAAAACAAAACTAGTGGACTAAGTCAAAAATGCTTCAAGCTTCTCCAAGCTTCCAAGCATGTGACAATTTCCACTAATTTGTGAATTACCTAAATAAATAAAAACCTTAGGATTATCATAACCATGGTGTAAGTCTCATACACCCATGTTGCATATGGCATCAAACATGACACAAATAAATGTACATTAATATATATTATATATATACCATATGCACACAAGTGAGAAAAAGAAATGTAATATTAGTTAATGTAAATTAATATATCACATATATAATTATACATTAAATTATTAAATCAACACTTGATTTAATAATCCGGCTATATCACATACAACCGACTAATATCAAATATAACAACTTATCAAATCGACACTTGATCCGATAACCTAGCTATATCACATATAACCGACCGATATCACATATCGCGAGAATAGAATGCGGTATCACATACGCGCATTAATCTCGGTCCCACACATATCACATATGTGCTCCTATTTCGTTTCGCATGAACCAGGAAACCTCTGTGTAGGACTCTAAAGACTTGTCAATACGCCGGCAGTAGGTGATGATCACATCAAACACCTACAAGCCGCAAGCGGTCTGCTAAAACGGCCACCCGGGTATTGAGCGATCAGAAGATCAACAAGCAAGCCTACTCATACTCTTGTTAATCCAATCAGTAACAGTACCGTACAGTTCGGTTTCTTCGTCAGATATGTCGCATATCACAGCCTGGGGGTGGTATAACGTCAGACCCCAATAGCCTGATAAGTCATGCCGATGCAAGGTCCATAATGGTTCGAGAAACTACTGATAACACTTACCAGTAAATCTCAGCAACCCTGGCCAGGGATTTCATGTTATAGCCAATAGAGCATAGCGCAACATCAACTACCAATACCGGGAGAGACGAATTCCCTCCTATCGCTCATTGCCTCCATGTGACTCGGGACTGTACCCAAAAACCATCTTTTTGCACGATCACTTGACCGTGGTATGGTGGAAATCAAAGCACAGTGGGAATCACACAAGACTCTATGGCGATCTCGGGTCGACAGACTAACCTGTACCAGTGCCACCAGAGAACTGCTATCTGACGATAGGTATAATACCATCTAGGAGTTCTCGGCGAGTCCGTCCAGTGTACCCAGTCTCCACTGAGCACCCGTATACCATCTTTGATGTCAAACACCAATGGATGTGGGATCATCCATCGCCCATCATATGGGTCAAGATGCGTATACGCTAGTCTACTCCGGAATATCGATGCCCTGTCTCGATACACCCTCGACTAGGAACAATTATAGGGTGTACTTGTGGACTACCCTTGGCCCCACTAGTATGTTCTACATCATAGTCCTGGTAGTCAAGTACACATCTTAAGGGCTTTATCAACATGTGAGAGCAAAACAGCATCACTTATACAAGTCAACATGATAAGATAAAGAGCAACCGGATAGCATACTATCATGTCGAGCAAGAAAGTACTCCCTATATATGTCCAAGCATCCACTACAATATACATCACATGTACAGTAATGACCTCTAGGGCATACATATAACTAACACAAACAGCCCCCAAAACTCTTCTGCTCCATCAATGCAGCCATTCTCAGCTTGCTGTTGAGGAATGACATAACTGCACCCCTATGATAAAGTGGCACACTGGTCGAGATCAGCTAAAAAAGGCATCCAGGCAATTAACTCTGCTCTTGCTCCTATCCGAGAACTAGCGAACCCCTATCTAATGTAAAATGTAGGTTCATGCGTGCTGCTCGATCGTCGCAGGGGTAGCATCCATGGCTGACTCAGCACTAAACGCCTCCCACAGCCAACTCAAGTTAATTCTATTGCCTCTCCTCTGCCCAACAGGCAGAATCCTACCCAACAAACTGGGACACAAACCTAACCAATTGTGACTGAACACCACAGCAACCACCTCTCCGTCTATAGGCAAACCAAGCAGCACAGCGATGTCCTGAAGGGTGAGTCATCTCACCAACTCTAAAATGAAATGTGCAGGTCTTTGGTCTCTATCTATCTACCAAAACCGTAATCAAAACTCTATCCAGACGTATATAATCTAATCTGGATAGAAAATGAAAGCCCGCCCATTGCAGCTCAGCCTGCACACGGGCATCTCCAGCTGGGATCCGGTTGCTCTGGTCTGAGTGGTCAACGCATGTAATCACCTGATCACTCTGCCAATTACAAAAAGAGAACTTGTATCAGTAACGTATAAATAACATATATAATTAAAGAAAATAATATTACAAAGTTTTACCTATACCGCTGTGGCATTGGCCGACATGTGGTCGACCTACAGGTACATAACACTTGTATCTATAGGTCCAGAATTCATAGGTATATCTGCACAATGAAAAAGTAGAATTATATTATCTTTGAAAAAATGAGTATGCATAACAAAGAATATATGTGCACGTGTATGTGTGTGTAGATTTATGTTTGTTTTTTGTGTTTGGATGCGTATGTATGTATGTATATTTCAAAATATAGGGGTGATTACCAATGGCGACGTGGGGCTAGAGGATTTTTATATCTTGCTTTGTTTTGACCATACTCATTGCAGATGCTGAATCTATTTTGCCTACATCCTTCTCATGAATCATTCATAACACCTTTGATACGAGTAGATCGTGTTTTGTTATGACCATACTCGGCGTGTTCTTTCTGATTCTTTGAATACACCAGGATGTCGTCAATGAAGATAACAACAAACATGTCTAAGTATACTCGGAAAACTTGGTTCATCAGGTTCATAAAGACGGCAGGTGCATTAGTCACTCCAAATGGCATTACGAGATATTCATAATGGCCATAACGGGTCCTAAACGCCGTCTTCGGAATGTTGGACTCTTTGACCTTCACCTGATGATAACCCGAACGAAGATCTAGCTTTGAAAAGACACAAGACACACTTAACTGATCGAAAAGGCCATCGATGCATGGTAGTGGATACTTGTTCTTAATCGTCACTTCATTCAGAGCTCGATAATCCACACACATCCTGTATGAACCTTCCTTCTTCTTCACCAGTAACACCGGAGATCCCCAGCTCGAAGTACCGGGTTGGATCCAACCTTTGTTCCGTAGTTCGTCTAACTGAATACGGATCTCCTTCAATCCCTCCGGACATAACCGGTATGGAGATTTGATTACAGCTTGCGCACCAGGTTGTAAATCAATACTAAACTCAAGAGCTCGATCGGGAGGCAAACCTGATATGTCTTCAGGGAACACATCCTCGAACTCTCAAACTATTTCAGGCTTTTCTTCTTCCTCCGGTAGAGAGAACACTTCTGCATTCTTTGGTTTAGCACGGTAGCTTTCTGGCTCCAAAGTTCTATCTCCACTTTTAAAATAGAAGACTGGGTGATCTGGTATCTCAAATACTATCCTTCTTTGACGGCAGTCAATAGTAGCATAGAATACTCCCTGCCAATCCATTCCCAAAACAACATCGAAATTTGGTATGTCCAGTACTTTGAAATTTGCGTAGAATTCTCGACCGCAAACTACAACTGGGTACTAATCATACCCCAAAGTTGCCTTCAAGACTCCATTCTCGGAACTGACATTCCAGCTTGAAATAAGTGGCTTCACGGGAATCGCATGCGTTCTCACGAATCGTTGTGACATGAAGCAGTGTGATGCTCCAGTGTTGAAAAGTGCGAGTGCAGGAAGGATGGCTACTAGTATAGTACCTAAGTTGTGTGAGGTTGGGTTTAGATATAGGAAAAGTATAACGATATACAAGGGTTGAAAGGTTGAAAGGATGGGGGAATTACCAGTGATGACTTGTCCTGTGGATTCGGCCTCTTCGACCATCATTATAAAAGCCGGTCATCTCGGTACATTCCTCCTTGCCGAAAGCACATACCTCTGTCTATGGGGCACATTTCTCTGCCCTTGAGGCACATTTCTCTATGATTGATGGAATTAACGATGAGGCTGTGCAGGTGGTCTACATGGAGCTGGTTCAGGAAGGGCTAGGAGGGGTGCAGGTGCCCAAATGGCTGGCCTCTGCAGGGCTGTGATTACGGGTTTGGGTGCTGGTGCTGTGGTAAAACGTATGGGCAAGCTCCTATAGAGTGAGTAGATGCGCCACAAATCAAACACAGGCCATTTGCACGCCTGCAGTCTTTCTCCAGGTGTTCAATTCTCTTGCAGTAGAAACAGAAATCTGGACTAGACCAGTTAAATGATCCTCCTGGCCTCCTGGGTGCAAATGTCGGCCTAGAAGAGGCTCCTCCTGTCATCTGGGTAGCAGGGCATTTGATTCCGGCTATTTGGGACTTACCCTTCTTCTTGATCGCAGCTTCAAAACGACGGGCTGCCTTCATGGCGAGTTCATGAGTTAGGTAGTCGCCTGTGGCTAATGCCGTCTGAATCTTCGGATCTAGGCCATGTTGGAATCGTCTAGCCCGAATCTCATCAGTCGGGATCAAGTGTGCTGCGAACCTGATAAGATGTTGATGTCAGGATAATGATGTGTTTTACGGAACAAAATTTGATACGAATTCTTTACCTGCTAAGCATGATGAATTCGGCATCATATTCATCCACCGATTTTACTTACATGGAACCTTGTTGCAGGTGGATGATCTGTCTCTCCATCTTAAAACAGGTAGTCTCGAGGAAGAACTTCGCATCAAACAGATCGCGAAACGTCTTCTACTCTATTGGTTGTGAGACGGCTGTCCTCAGCTTTCTACCAAACTTTTGCATTGTCTGTGAACTGGAGCTTGGCCATACAAACCCTAGCTATGTCTGGTACCTGTGCTGTGGCAAGGTCGTCCTCTATACTCTGGACCCATTCTTCAGCCTCAAGAGAACTCTCTTTCCCTGAAAAGTTCCTGAGATGCAACGCACGGAATTGCTTTACTCCAGGTGGGTTCATGAGAATAGCAGTCTGTTGCTGCTTGTTCCCCTCCGAACGGCGGCCAGGACTGACGTCTCGCCTGAGGTTCGGGGCAGATGCTAATTGGTGCTATCCGTCCACCTCTCCGAAGATGCCAAGTTGATTTATCGCACCGTGTATCGGAGGTTTAGACGGATGCGTCCGATGTAGCAGACTTCGTCAGATTCCCCCTCGCTTGAGGGTTTTTTTTTATTGTGGGGACGCTCTTCCCTGCAGGCGCAAGCCCCTGCAGTTAATTACGCTACCGCATCGCGGTAACCACTTTCTCCTTCTCCAGATGGTCACTTCGTGTCGTGTGTGTTTATTTTATGTTTGGTTGCCCGTGGATTGTATACGGAGACTGAGTTATGTCGTCGCCCGTAGGGCGTGGACTAGTCCAAATCCGTATTATCTTAGATTTGGGTTTGGGGGTTTGGGTTTAAGGATACGTTAGCCTCATTTGAGCCTAAGATCGACATAAACGTTTGTTAAGGATACGTTAGTCTAGTTTTTAGACTAAGATCAACTTAACGGGATCGTTTAGATCCAATAAGAGAGCAGTTAAGGGGGGCCCTGTTGTTTAGTTTAGTGACATTGCGGTCAATAGGTAGTTTAAGGACATTGCGTTCCATGGGTAGTTTAAGGACATTGCGGTCCAATGTTAGTTTTAAGACGTTGCGGTCAAGGTTAAGGACCTCATAGTCCATGGATTTAAGGACTCCACAGTCCGTAGTTAGTTTTAAGACATCTCGGTCAAGGTTAAGGACCTCATAGTCCGTGGATTTAGGGACTCCACAGTCCGATGTTAGTTTTAAGACATCTCGGTCAAGGTTAAGGACCTCATAGTCCGTGGGTTTAAGGACCCCACAGTTCGTATCAATGTGTGGTCATCGGGACCCGTCACCTCTTTGAAGACGTTGAGGAATTACAACGCCAAGTATCAAAGGAGTGAAGAGATGTACCCTTGAACCGGGGTGGATTAAATAGTCTTTGGCCCAATTTGGGATCAAGACCAATTAATTATATTATGAGCCCATTAGCCCAGTTAAGTCTGAATTGAGGACTTATGGACATCTTGGGCTAAGTCCAATCATGTTTGGAATATTGGTTTCCTGTTGGTCCATTGAAGGAGAGGCTTTGCCTCTGTCCATTTAGCCAATTGGGCTAACGTTAATTCAACAGTGTTGAACACGGGGATCAAGTTAGTGTTTTAACACTAAAAGACAGTTGGTGTTAAACACCAGCAACAGGGGGTTCAAATTAGTGTTAAACACTAGAGCAAATCAGTGTCAAACACTAGCAGCAGAGGTTTCAAATTAGTGTTAAACACTAAGAATAATCAGTGTTAAACACTGGTGACAGAGATTTTAATTTAGTGTTGAACACTAAGGGAGTTAGTCTTAAGCTCTGCTAACAGGGGTTTAATTTAGTATTAAACACTAAGAAATTCAGTGTTAAACCCTGCAAATAAAGTTCTTCGATTAGTGTTGAACACTAAGGCCAAACAGTGTTTTAACACTGGATTCAGAGGTTCCAATTTAGTGTTAAACACTGAGGCAAGAGGGGTCACGTGGTAGCACGTGAGGGCGCCCTCCCTTCATTTGTTCTGCTGAAAATATTGCATCTTTTAGAGCATCACGTGCCATCACGTGACGGGCATTTAAATGCTTGTATGTTAAAGCCTCTGCCAAAGGTCACGTGGGTCACGTGAGGCACTGCCTCGAAGGCCCTTCTCTGTGGATCTTTTCGAGGGTCACGTGGTGGCACGTGACCCTGCCTCTTTGTATGTTTTTTTTAGAAGATCTGCTAATCCCTTTTTTAGGAATTAAATTCTTCGTAGGGTTGAACCCTAACGATAAATTTAAGAGGAATTAAATTCCTATTCCCTTCCGAAGATTTATATTCTGGGATAGAGTTGAACTCTGAATTTTCTGTAGGGATTAAATTCCTCATATATGTGAAGAACTGAATTCCATCATAGGGTTAAACCCTAATAAAAGCTTTAAAGGAATTAAATTCCCACTCTCTTTTAGAGAGGTATAAGATTCTGTCATAGGGTGAAACCCTAATTTCTTCTTTTTTTTAAAGGAATTAAATTCCTGTTATTTTTCTAGGGTTGAACCTTTGATTCTGTTCATTCTGAAGGAATTAAATTCCCATAACATAGGGTTAAACCCTAATTTTATTTTAAAGGAATTAAATTCCTATAGTTCTGTGAGAATTAAATTCTCAAGCTTCCATTCCCTCTCTATGCTTTGGATCTGCATGGCAGGATTTCAACCCAATGAGAATTAAATTCTCAATTCAAGGGGAGATGTGCACTTTACAGATCCTCCACCAAAGAGAGAACTATGTTCTTCTGTTTTATATCAGAGGTAAACTCTGTTGAGAATTAAATTCTCCTTTTCTTTCAAAAAGCCTCCCCTTTCTTACCTAGGGTTTTCTTTTGCAGAAGATCCAAATTCCTCAAAAGTATCAAGGCTTTCTCCTTTTTTTTTATGTCTCGATCCCTCTGCATATATCTCTGTGTGTCTCTTGGCTCCTATTTATAGGAGAAGCAGCAGAATCAATTAGTTTTTTGATGAATCTTTCATTGAGAGATTTGATTTGTATTCATCATTCATTTGGACCTTTGGATTATTAGGTGAATTTTATTCACCTTTGGATTTTAAATCCAGAGATTTTCCTTTATTATTTCGGTTAGATTTTAAGGGGAAATCTTTCCAAATTCAAGATTTTTCCATAGATAGGTGATATTTAATCACCTTTAAATTTTTAATTTAATTGGTTCCTTTGGAAAGATTTGAGAGGTCTTTTCTCAGAATTTAATTCTGTTAACAGTTAGGCTTTGAAAGCCGGTCACGTGTGGCCACGTGACCCTTGGTCACGTGTGGGCACGTGACCCCTTGGAACGAGCCCTCTTCTTCTTTTTGCGCTCTGCCTTCTGGCCGCTTCTTAGCCGTCACGTGCCACCACGTGACCCCTGGTCACTTGTGAGCACGTGACCCTCGTCTGGAGCCTTTTTCTTGATTTAACCGGAGAATGAGTCTGCTGCTTTTAAATGTCACGTGCCAACACGTGACCCTGGTCACGTGGGAGCACGCGACCCTTTCTGAAGCCCTTTTCTTTGATGTAGTCGGGAAACTGAATCTGCCTTGCCGATGCATTTAGATGTCACGTGCCAACACGTGACCGCTGGTCACGTGTGAGCACGTGACCCTTTTCTGAAGCCTCTTCCGTAGGCTTTTCTGATTTTAAATCAGGGAACAAATGCCCCCACAGCGTTGTTCTCACGTGTCTGCACGTGAGTGCAACGCTGTCACCTTTTGTGACCGTTGGATTCCTCTAGAGATTTGGGGAGATGAAACGTTTCCATTACCTCCTATAAATATTGAGGTCATTTCAGAGACGCCTCCACTTTGCTCATCTTCTTTCTTGCAAACTTTCTTCTTTTGAGAATTTAATTCTCTTTTCCTAGAGCTTAGTTCTCTGCCTTGAAAATCTTCCAGAGTTTAACTCTGTTCGAAGAGACTTTTCTCTTTAGGTAATGCTCTCATATGAACGAAGAACTCTCACATTCCTCTGGATTTTAAATCCAAAACAAGGGTTTTTACCCTTTTTCAACAAAGAACCCATTTTTTCTTCAAGTTTTTCCATAAGAACAGAAAACCACCTAACCTTCAAATTGCAGATCTCTTAGGGCTTAGACGATGATCCATGGAGTTTAACTCCGTTTACAGAAAAAATGCTTTTGGGAATTTAATTCCCTTTTTCTTAATAAGGAATTTAATTCCTATGAAGAACTCAATTTCTTCACATGGAGGCTTCTTGGGGTCTCTTGACCCGAGGTTGTCCTTCTGCAATTAATGAAACAGGAGCTTTGTAATGATGTCTTCTGTGGGAATTTAATTCCTTTGATCCTGTTGGATCTGTTGTAGAGCCCGAGACAGATTTGTCCTCTAGGGGGAATGTGTAGGGTTACTTGAATCTCATTCTCTATTTAATGAGGATATTCCCTCCGTTTTATTATAACTGCTTGGTCTCATTATTAATGAGCCGTCATCCTGATTCTGTGGGGCCCATGTTGTTTTGTAGTCAACGGCCCCATAAAAGAGTCTGCTGTTGCTTTCTTCGGCTAGTCCTCATGTTCATGCATGTATATATATTGCTAGCTTTGTTTTTGACAGTCTTCTTTTATTGGATTTCAGGTGCGATGGCTTCTGTTCCATGCTTTCCCTTTTCTCGCTCGGAGGCTGCTTTTCCTCAGTCACCATCTGATGAGGAAGCGATGGCGATGATCCGGGCCCATGACCCGAACTGCACCAACCTACTTCAATGGGGATCTTGGTACAGTCATATTATTCAGGGTCGCCGGAGTTTCCTTTGCGCGGTACCGACAAAGCCCACTTTCCCATTTTTACCGATGGACCCTCCGAGAACGGTTTTTGCTGTGGAAATGCCCAACTGGACTCCAACGGGGAGGCTCGAGCCTTCGACGACCGGTATTCCGAACCATCCGATCCCGGCCATAGATATCTTGGGGCGGCGTATTTTCCAGGGTGAGGCCCACCCGTGGGGGCAAATTTATAAGATAGGGCTCACTCCTCGACACCCTACGGGCTACCTTCTCTGGGCCCACTACATCCTTTCTGCCCATCGTGCGCGGCTGCAGAAGGTCGGGCTTTATCAGGCAATATACGCGTCACTTTTCCATTATAAGTCCCCGCATGTCTGGTGGGTTAAGGCGTTTTTGAACCAATGGAATCTTCCCACCAACACTTTCATTCTAGGAGATCGCGAGGTCTCGATCTCTCTGACAGGATTCTATGACATCTCGGGGTTGCCAATCAGGGGTGGTCAATATGAGGAGTTGCTGCCTTTTGACGAGTACATCTTTGAGCCCGAGCCCGCCCCGGTTGACGGCCTGTCTGCTGAGAATGCCGTCCGCCACAAGTGTCCCAGTTTAATCAAGGCGCTAGGTATCTTCGACCGATTATTCACCGAATCTGAAGAGCAGGGTGTTACTTTCAAGAGCTTCATTGCTCGTTTCCTTCGCGATGACGCCTTATCGAAGACAGCCCCGAAGTTTGCAAACATCAAAAACCCCTTTGGGTTTGGCCCGAAGAAACTGCCGACTAATGAATCGGATCTGCCACAATACTACATTCCCATAATGTCGCCAACGTCTTTCCAATCCATCGCAGCTCCCGGCATGGATGAGGAGACATTCTTCGTTGGGTTCATCAGTGTTTGGCTCAGCTGGTTCGTTATCCCTATGCATCGCCGCTTTATGAGAGCTTCGGTCATCTATCCGGCTCACCGTATAGCTAAGGGAACGCGCCTCGCCATTGGCATCCTAGCATTGGCGCATCTCTATCACGAGCTAGGCGCCGCAGCTAACACTTCCACTCTTGGCGTAGATGTGGTAAATTTTTCGCTTCATTACTTCACATCTTGGATCGAAATGCACGTGTTGGGGGCTTTCGCTATGCATCATAGGCCCGCATTCTACGACGCCTATACTTTCCCTCGGCTTATGCGATTGGTGGATGCTTCTGCCGCTGACCCAACTCAATTCGGGGCCATTCGGGCATTGATTTCTCCATATGCTACTGCCGGCGGATTAATATTTACTGATCGGGTCTTATCTTCTTCCACGGGTTCGGCCCAGCCGCTTTGGGACCGGTCGAAAGATGACGCGCTCACTTTGAAGCCCCAGGAGGCCGCACGGTTATATGCAATCAGACCGGGTTACCTGGTGTTTCGTCAGGACAGTGCGGCCCTCTTTATGCGGTACAATCCGCATCGCTTTGCCCGGCAGTTTGGCTATGATCAGGGCGTCCCGTTTGAAGCTTTCATAATCGCGCCGGTTCCTTCGCTCGAGGCCGTCCGGGATGCCGCCCACCACTTTGTGAGGCTGAACACCGGTTCTCAGTTCATGATCCCCGATGGTGATTACATTCCCCGATGCGTGGGGTCTTTCACGGGATGGTATCTCTATCGGGTGAACCCAGTTATTATTGAGGAGAGAAGGGTGCTTCTTGGCCATGGCGCCTCTATTCAGGTTCCGGCCCCGGGAGCCATGCTGCGACCACATGCCCCAATCCGCTTTCCTTTGAGGGATGTCGGCACTGCGCTTATTCCTGGAGAGTCGGGAGTAGATCTTACTCCAATAGTTGGTATGCCCCTGGGTACTCGGTCGCGGGGTAAACGGGCTCCGGTAACAGTACCCCCACCCGAGGCGGCACCACCCTCCGTGTCAACGACGATGGCAGTGTCATCTCCAGTTGTGGCCCGGGGAGAGGGTGTTGAGGGCGACGTGGGCCAACGCCGCACTAAGGCTTCGAAGGGAAAGAAACGGTCGTCCTCGGCGACTGGTTCTGGGTCCAAGCGTCGAAGGAAGGTGGCTACTAATTTGCTCGACTCTTTAACGGAGTCTGAGCTCATCCTTGAAGATGAGCCGTTGGCCTTACCGGAATCAAATGCTGAACTACTTTTTCCCAGTTCAGCCGCCGAGGAAGCTGCACAGTTGGCTGAGGCTATAAGGAGTTCCAAAGCCGCGTCTCAGAACGCCAGGGTTCCGAAGAAGCCCTATCATGCTGTAATCTTTTACGAAGACCCCTCGTGGATTCGTCGGCGGTTTATAGGCCCTTTGGAGGAATGGGGGGAAAGGGCCTTGAAGCAGGCTGTTTCAGAGGACGCGGCGGACGCGTTTTCTTTATGGACCGGCGGCCATGAGTCCACTCTCGAACCCCGGCGAGCACGCCTCCTTGAGAAGGAGCAGCGGCTTGAAGAAGCCATATTGAATACGCATTGGTATGCCTTTATACTTCTTTATAGCATTTCAGATTGTTTACGCCTGCATGCCTGCATCTTTATTCTTGTGTGAATTGTGCAGAATCTTCGACGCTGGGGGAGCTCCCTACGGGCTCGTTGAAGTTAAAGCCTGTCGTAATTCCCGATGAAGCGTTGCTCGACGTGGAGGGGGTTGATGAGGCTGCTCCTCTTGCAATAGAGCCTCCAGTGGCAGTTCCTGATCATGAAGCGCTTGCTCCTTTGGGGGAGGCTCCTTTGGAGATTGCTGCCCCAACGGCTCTTCCCGAAGGCGGCCTTGAGGCTGAGATGGAGGTAGTGGGCACTACCCTCCCTCTGTTGGAGCCTGAGGTTCCGGCAGAGGCTGTCGAAGCTGCTATCCCCCCGACTCAGAACGGGAGAAGTGTTGAAGGTAACCTTCTGAATTTTAAATTAGCAGCCTTTCCGTTGTCTGAACTCTTTTGTTTTTTTCCCCTCGGAATTACACGAGCTGGCGGCCTCTATTGCCGATCTGTCTCCCCGGCAATCCTTTCAGCGTCTGCTGGAGATGGAAGCTCCACAAGCGATATCCCTCCAACGCATCGTCCTCTCATCCGGGCAAGGTTGGTGTCGCCCATCACTTCTCATAGCATCGTTGTTATTTTGCGTATTGACATTGATGTTTTCTACAGTTTTGGAGGCTGATGATGAGGTCGAGGTTCTCGAAGGGCCGGGGGAACCTTCAGCTCCTACTTGCAAGACTGTCGGTAAGCGACATTTCATCATACTCTCATTCATTCTTTGCTTAAGAATTTTACTGACATCTTTCAAATTTGAACAGCTCTGCCAGTCTCCTCGGCGTTGGAGTCGCGCATCGTGATGCCGCCCGGCCCTTATGCCTTGCGGGCTTCAGAACGCTTGGCCCAATTAAGCCTTGTCTCCTTATCATCTTTGATTGAGGAGCTCCGTGCTGGCAGCGCGACCACAGCTGAAGCATTTGCCGCCGAAGCTAACGGTTCTCTTCCTTTTCTTGCCACCTATCATAGCGAAGAGGTGGTGCGAGTCTGGGTGGAGTTCTGTCGGCAGGTGGAGGCTCGCTTGCACGCCCTTGAATGTTTTCGCCTTTCCTCGGAAGCCGTGGCTGCAAAAGCGGAGTTGCGGGGTGTGATAGCACGATGCGCGGCCAATATGACGTCATGCGAGAAGAGGCTTTGCCGCAAATTCTCGGAGAGGGAGCTAGCTTCCAAGGCGCTGAGCGAACTTCGCGCCACTCTTACCGCCAAGGCCAACAAAGCGTATGAACTCTGGCAGGTGCTTCAGGAGTCCATCAAAGAGGTGGTGGCTCTCGATAAAGCTACCACGTTCACTCGCGAAAGGGTCGAGGCCCATAAGGCCATCGAGAAAGAGCTTGAAGGTCGGCTTGCTTCGTATCCGGCCCAGCAGGCTCAGGCGGAGGCTCGTCTTCAGGCGATCTTGAATCATGAAGCCGTGGCTCAACAACAAAAAGATGAGCTGGTAAAATTGCTACATCGCCCGCCGGCTTGAAGAGTTGTATCTTTTTTCTTTCTTTTCTGTACATACTCATGGATGAGAGTATCTTCTTTTTGTTTCTTTCATGAATTGTACTTTGTATCTATTTTGGTTTATGAATGAAAGATACATTTTTCTTCTCAACGGCGTGTCTCTTTTCATTGAATGCGATTGCGGACAATTTATCTTGATCTCCTTGCAGGGCAGCGATGGCTTAGGATTCAGGGTTAAGGTCTGCTTCCTAAGACTTCTGCGCTTTATGAGCCACGAGGGTCTCATAAAGAGTTTTTTTCTCCCTACAGGTCGAGAGGATCCCATAGGTGTAAGTTCTTCTTAGGAATAGTGAGGATTCTTAAGCGGGTTTTCCCTGGAGAGTCGTAAGGATCTCACAAGAGACTTTTCTTCCTTGTAGGTCGTGAGGACCTGCAAGTGCTGGATGTGGTCGCCCTTATCCGTGTTTCACGGGGTCAGGGGTCGCTCAAGGTATCATAGTTTAAAGACGTCACGGTCAAGGTTAAGGACCTCATAGTCTGTGGATTTAAGGACTCCACAGTCCGATGTTAGTTTTAAGACATCACGGTCGAGGTTAAGGACCTCATAGTCCATGGATTTTGGGACTCCACAGTCCGATGTTAGTTTTAAGACATCACGGTCGAGGTTAAGGACCTCATAGTCCGTGGATTTAGGGACTCCACAGTCCGATGTTAGTTTTAAGACATCACGGTCGAGGTTAAGGACCTCATAGTCCGTGGATTTAAAGACTCCACAGTCCGATGTTAGTTTTAAGACATCACGGTCGAGGTTAAGGACCTCATAGTCCGTGGATTTAGGGACTCCACAGTCCGATATTAGTTTTAAGACATCACGGTCAAGGTTAAGGACCTCATAGTCCGTGGATTTAGGGACTCCACAGTCCGATTTAGGGACTCCACAGTCCGATGTTAGTTTTAAGACATCACGGTCAAGGTTAAGGACCTCATAGTCCATGGATTTAGGGACTCCACAGTCCGATGTTTGGTTGAAGGGACCCGTCACCTCTTTGAAGACGTTGAGGAATTACAACGCCAGGTATCAAAGGAGTGAAGAGATGTACCCTGAAACCAAGGCAGAATCCGTAGGGAATCAGGGTGGTTGATCGTTAGTTTTAAGATATTGCGGTCGAGGTTAAGGACATCATAGTCCATGGATTTTAAGGACTCCACAGTCCGGTGTTTTCTCTGGATGCTTCACACGGGTTCACTGCCGTGCTTGGCGAGGACCAGGCTCCGCTCTGGGTGTTTTTCGCGAGGTCAAAGAGTGACGTTATCCGCGTTCCACGTAACCAGGAATTTTGCACTAGATGCTTCACACGGGTTCACTGCCATGCTCGGCGAGGACTAGGCTCCGCTCTGGATGCTTCGCACGGGTTCACTGCCGTGCTCTGCGAGGACCAGGATCCGCTCTGGACGTTTTCCACGGGGTCAAAGAGTGACGTTATCCGCGTTCCACGTAACCAGGAATTTTGCACTAGATGCTTCACACGGGTTCACTGCCGTGCTCGGCGAGGACTAGGCTCCGTTCTGGATGCTTCGCACGGGTTCACTGCCGTGCTCTGCGAGGACCAGGATCCGCTCTGGACGTTTTCCACGGGGTCAAAGAGTGACGTTATCCGCGTTCCACGTAACCAGGAATTTTGCACTAGATGCTTCACACGGGTTCACTGCCGTGCTCGGCGAGGACTAGGCTCCGCTCTGGATGCTTCGCACGGGTTCACTGCCGTGCTCTGCAAGGACCAGGATCCGCTCTGGACGTTTTCCACGGGGTCAAAGAGTGACGTTATCCGCGTTCCACGTAACCAGGAATTTTGCACTAGATGCTTCGCACGGGTTCACTGCCGTGCTCCGCGAGGACTAGGCTCCGCTCTGGATGCTTCGCACGGGTTCACTGCCGTGCTCTGCGAGGACCAGGATCCGCTCTGGACGTTTTCCACGGGGTCAAAGAGTGACGTTATCCCCGTTCCACATAACCATGAATTTTGCACTAGATGCTTCACACGGGTTCACTGCCGTGCTCGGCGAGGACTAGGCTCCGCTCTGGATACTTCACACGGGTTCACTGCCGTGCTCTGCGAGGACCAGGATCCGCTCTGGATGTTTTCCACGGGGTCAAAGAGTGACGTTATCCGCGTTCCACGTAACCAGGAATTTTGCTGATTGTATCCGCGTTTCACGGGATAGAGGTTTGACTGTTGGCGATATGTATATCACCGAGCCCTGGAACTGGGAGTTGCTGCTATTCCGCTTAGCTTAGAGTTGTGTCCGTTGTTACAAGACGAGTGCTGAGATGATCTCTAAGTCATTCGCGGCCCGTCGAGATTTCGCTTCTTCTCATGATGAAACTTGGAGGAGAAGTATGATCCCTTTTTGTTTACGCCCTTGGATTGTATACAGGGTGTGATGGAACATCACCTGTAGGGCATAAATTGAAACTTTTCTTTTATATTTTATTTCTTTTTCCCGTGATGCTCCATCATTTCAGCTTTTATATCGCGGAGGTCGCGATTGCCCTATCATTTCGGCTATTTTTCGCGGTGCCCAATCATTTCGGCTATTTATTTTATTTTTACTCGCTGCTTTTTATTGCGAGCTGCCCCATCATTTCGGCTATTTTTCATGCATACATTTTTACTTGCTGCTTTTTATTGCAAGTTGCCCTATCATTTCGGCTATTTCGTATGCACTTGCGGCCTACTGGCTTTTTGCCATAAACCTGAAATTAGACACAGATTTCGGCATCAGCGCCGCTACAACTGGGATATGGCCAGGAGCGAATCATCATCTGCCTCTGTCGATGTTGAACAAAGATGGCTTAGCAAATAGGGTTAGGGTCCCGTCGACTAAGGCTTTTGACTTCATGAGCCGTAAGGGTCTCACGAAGGTATTTCTCCCTACAAGTCGTGAGGATCTCGTAGGTGTATTTTCTCCCTAGGAATCGTGAGGATTCCTAAGTGTACGTTCCTCTGCAAGTCGTAAGGATCCTACAAGAGGGCTTTCTCCTTATAGGTCGAGTGGACCTACAAGAGTTGCTCACCATATGGACATATCCTTAGTCACGGATGGGACTTTGTTAGGGAAATATTTATTCGTGCCCATGGATTGTATACAAGGGTCAATATGAGCCGCTTGTAGGGCAGTGTCGAAGGGTATGGGGGATTTTGCTTAAGCACAGGTTTAGGTCTCTGTGACTTAAGACTTTCAAATCTTATGAGCCGTGAGGGTCCCATAAGAGAGTTCTCCTTACGAGTCGTGAGGATCTCGCAAGTGTATTTTCTCCTTAGGAATCGTGGGGATCCCTAAGTGTGTTGCTCCCTTATGAGTCGTAAGGATCTCACGCGGGTGGTTTCTCCTTGCAAGGTCGTGAGGATCCCGCAAGTGTCCTTTAACGAGATTGCGCCCTTTCAGGTTTTCACAAACACTCGCCGGTAGCCCTGCTGTTTTTACTCACGGAGCCCTTTCGGGTTTTCATCCGTGCCCTTCTTGCTTGTGGACATACCGTTTTTCTTTTTTCTTTTCTTATTATATATTTTTTTTACGAGGTCGCGCCCTTTCGGGTTTTCACGAACACTTGCCGGTAGCCCTGCTGTTTTTATTCACGGAGCCCTTTCGGGTTTTCATCCGTGCCCATTTTGCTTATGGACATACCGTTTTTATTTTTTATTTATTTTTTTTATATTTTTTTTTCTCTTTTTTTTATTCACCTCGTCCGCCTAAGGATACTGCGGTAGTAGTTTAAGGACTTTTCGGTCCGTCGTTAGTTTAAGGACTTTTCGGTCCGTCGTTAGTTTAAGGACGTTTCGGTCCGTCGTTAGTTTAAGGACTTTTCGGTCCGTGTAGTTTAAGGCCGGCTACTGCTTATAAGGTCTGAGTTTAGGGAGATAGCGAGCGGGCATAGTCGTCGTCATCTATCATTGACCTAGGCGGTGGCTCATTAAGCGTAGTATTTCTTTAGGAAGCGGCCGTTTATTGGCCTGAAAGGCCTTTCACCGTGCATGTCCATGAGTAGATAGGCTCCACCCTGGTAGACCTTGTCTATGATGTACGGGCCTTCATAGTTCGGCTCAAATTTTCCCCGCTTGGCACGATTGGGGATCATAGGTCTTTTGACCACTAGTACGAGTTCGCCTTGGCGGAATGTCCTCGGCCTGGTCAATCTTTCGTACGAGCGCGTCATCTTTGCGTTGTAGGCCTCTAGATTTTGTTGCGCTATGAGTCGGGTTTCATCGAGGGCATCAAGCTCCTCAAGCCGAAGGTGAGCATTTTCTTCGTCCGTCAGCTCATGGTGGACTGCCACTCGTAGAGAGGGTAACTCTATCTCGAGAGGGAGCACTGCTTCCGTCCCAAATACCAACGCGTACGGCGTTGTGTTCGTGGCCGTCTTGAACGTAGTTCGATAGGCCCAAAGGGCCTATTGCAGCCTCTCGTGCCAGTCTCTCTTATTTCGGGACACCGTCTTTTTTATGATCTTTGTCAAGGTCTTATTGAAGGCCTCAGCCAGACCGTTAGCTTGTAGATTGTAAACTGAGGAGTATCTCCAGTCTATATTATGCTGTTGCGCGAAACGGCTAATCTTATGGCTTCTGTAGGCTGGCCCGTTATCGGAGATAATTCGCCGTGGAGTTCCAAACCGATAAATGACGTGCGTTTTGAAAAAGTGGAGGATATTCTCCGTCCTCACTTCCCTCAGCGGTACTGCTTCCGCCCATTTGGAGAAGTAATCAGTCGTCGCCAGGATGAAACGATGTCCCCTGGACGATGCTGGTTCAATGGGGCCGACTATGTCAGTCCCCCACATTTCGAATGGCCAGCTAGCCACCGTTGGATGTAGTGGATTCGGATGCTGGTGGATGAAATCCCCGTGGATTTGGCACGAGTGGCATTGCTTCGCATACTCGAGGCAGTCCTGGATCATCGTGGGCCAGTGGTAGCCCATCCGTTTTATCTTCAACTTCATCTTTGGGCCCGCTTGGTGAGAACCGCAGAGTCCGTCGTGAACTTCCTGAACGACTCTTTTCGCTTTGTCAGGTCCCAGGCATCTCAACCACAGAGAATCAAACGATCTCTTGTACAGAGTATCGTTGACGAAGGCGAAAGACAGAGCTCGTTTCATGAGCTGATGTCTTGCGGACGCTTCTTCAGGCATTCGGTGGGATTTAAAGTAATCTATGAAGACTTCCCTCCAATCCTCGGTATTTTCCCAATCTTTTACTTGCAGGGTTGTCTGCTCGTTCGCTCATTTTTCTTTGGATGATTCCGGAGATATTTCTGCTGGGGCAAGCACTCGACGGCTTTGTACCACGATTCTAACGTCATCGAGGTTCTCGTCAGCCAGTTCTTTAGCAAGTTTGGCCAACGCGTCCGCTTTGTTGTTTTCCGCGCGCGGTATGTTCTCCAAAGTATAAGAGGGAATTTGGGTCAACAGTTGTTGCACCTTTTCGCCATACTTCACCAATTATGGTTTGCATGTCTGGTAGTCGCCGTTTACTTGACTAACGACTAGTTGGGAGTCTCCATATATGAGGAGATTTTCAATTCCCATGTCGATGGCGATCTTGAGGCCTGCTATCAGAGCTTTATATTCGGCTTCATTGTTTGTCCTCGGCTCTGTTAAGGAGAAGGCGAAGCGCATAATCCCTCCTTGTGGAGTTACGAAGATGAGGCCTACCCCCGATTTGATTATAGGGGTACTTTGTTTGCACTTTTTCATGGAAGATGCTCCATCGAAATAAAGTTCCCATTGGGTATCACCACCGTCGATCGCGTCAAACGCATGTTCGTTTGGCAAATCACAATTCAGAGGAGAATCAGCCGGTATCGGATGCTCAGCGAGGAAATCGGCGATGGCCTGGCCTTTCACTGCCTTGAGAGGTTGATATGTTATCGAGAACTCCATTAAGAGCAGAGCCCATTTAGCGAGTCAACCTGTCAATATGGCCTTTGACATTAGATATTTGAGAGGGTCCACCTTCGAAATGAGACGGACCTCATGCGCCAACGCATAGTTCCTGAGCTTTGTTATCGCGAAGATCAACACCAGGCAGTGTTTTTCAATGGGGGAGTAGTTGCTTTCTGCCCCCAGTAGAACTCGACTTAAGTAGTAGAGTGCTATTTCTTTCCCTTGGTCGTTCTCTTGTGCCCATAACGCGCCTAAAGAACCTTCGAGGGCGGTTGTGTAAAGAATTAGGGGCTTTCCCTTGACCGGAGCAGCCAACACCGGCGGGTTCTGTAGGTATTGCTTGATCTCATCTAGCGCGCTTTGGCATTTTTGATCCCAGACGAACGGGGTTCCCTTCTTCATCAGGTGGCTGTAAGGACGGTACTTGCCTGAAAGATTGGCGATAAACCACCGGATGTATGCGAGCTTCCCTTGGAGAGACCGCAACTGTTTGAGGGTTCTTGGCGGAGGCATTTCCATGATCGCTTTGATCTTAGATGGATCTATTTCGATACCTCGGTGTCGGATGATGAATCCCAGGAATTTACCCGAGGAGACCCTGAACGCGCATTTGAGGGGATTCATCTTCAAATTATATTGCCGAAGGCGTTGAAATACAGTCTTCAGATGCTCTAAATGCTCTTCGTATGACATGCTCTTCACTACGAGGTCATCAATATAACACTCGACGATGTTGTGTATGAGATCATCGAAGATCTTTGTCATGGCCCTTTGATAGGTAGCACCGGCGTTCTTTAGACCAAAGGGCATAACCTTGTAGCAGAATATACCCAAAGGGGTCCGGAAAGCGGTGTGCTTCTGGTCTTCGGGGTGCATCTTTATCTGATTGTACCTTGATGAACCGTCCATAAAGGAGAAAACCTCGTAAGTGGACGTGTTATCTATCATTAGCTCGGTTACCGGTACTGGGAAATCATCCTTCGGGCAGGCTTTATTGAGATCCCGGAAGTCCACACATATGTGCACTGTCCCATTTTTCTTCATTACCGGGACGATGTTGGCGATCCAATCAGGGTACTGAACCTCCTGGATAAACCCAGAGTCGATCAGCTTCTTGACTTCGGCGTTGATGCTCATCTCAAGCTCGAGCCGCATCCTTCTTGGCGCCTGCTTGACTGGCTTGATATCCGGGGATATTGCTAATTTATGCACAGCAATCTCCGGATCTAATCCCGGCATCTCGGAATAGTTCTACGCGAAGCAATCTTTATGCTGTAGAAGCACGTCCTTTAATGCAGCCACCCTTTCTTCAGATAGCCGCTCACTGACGAATGTCGGTCGCGGATCGTCTGCCGATCCCAACTCAATCTTCTTGAGGTTATCTGCAGTAGTATGTATGTCATCTTCCAGTTCTTTCGGAGCCGGTGGAAATTCTGAGATTACCTCATTGTCATTGTTTTCGAAGCACCAAGGGAGCTTATCTATGTCTTCGGGCTCTTCTTTTAATATCGTAATCATGTAACAGGTGCGAATCCGCTTCCAAGACTGAGGTGGATCCGGTTCTGCTCTTGCGGCTTTGGGTTCGTGCTTTTGTGGCGGCGTTACCCTCCAGCCGTTGGCTAAAGCAAATCTGCCCTGTTGGTACCGGTCCTCGACCCAGTTCTTGAAGGTGAAGCAGTCTTCAATAGGGTGTCCTATGGCTCGGTGATAAGAGCAATAGCTCAGATGAGAAGCCTTGTTAGCTTGATCAAGGTGCTTAGACTCTGGAAGCGCGATCATTTGATGTTTTATAGCGAGCTCGAGTAACCTCTCCGTCTTGTCTCGGGGGAAGGAATACGCTCAACTCATCTTCTTCATGAGGGACAAATCCGAGCCGCGCAATACCCGATCACGTAACTCTCTAATCCTGCGTCGTTGTTGTCGGCTCTTCTTTCTGCTTCTTGATTTATTTCTGTTTTCGCATCGGGCCTTTTGCACGACGGGTCGACGGGGAGGAGCATCTTTGTCTTTTGCAGCCTGTTGAAACAGACGTTGCGTCCTGGCCTTCTTGTAGATGGTCATCTCGCGGTTGTGGTCTTCCCGAGCCTTTTGACCAGCTTTCCTGATAAGCTTGTCCACCTGTTCTTCAAATGACGGACTCGGCACTTCGATTGCGGGATCTAGTTTTGATGAAGGGTTGGCATTACTGGACAGAGCGTTTTCCTCCTCATCGAAGTTATATATGGCGTAGCTGCCGTGGGCTTGCTCCCGTTTCTTGGATCTCACATATCCAAGCCCAAGCGTTTCCATTCTCCCGTTGGGCAGTTTGCGCTGAGTCCCAGGGACATTCTAAATCCTGTTGTAGAATCGAGCCTGTCGAACAGTCTGTTTTAAGGGTATTCCTTGGCGTTTCAATAGCCTCTTTAGTCCATTTGTGTAATATCGGGGCAAACAGATGGGTTGGAGCCTGTCGAGTGTAGCGTCTGCGCCATGCCATATCTCTTTCTCCACTCCCGTCTCTGCGGATTGGTAGAATAGGATCACCTTTTCACCCTTTCGCCTGGGAGGGACGTAAAACGTCTACAGGTCCTGCACATTGTGAGCTTGAAGTGCGTCGAGATCCTTGTAGTGTTTCTGCGGAACCATGGTGACTTGCAAACTTTGATCATCGCCAGGGGATATTTGTATTGACGGCCGACTGGAGAACACGGCATTAACCTCATATTCCGAGTCACTTCCGAAGACCAACATGGGGGCGGACGGTCCCGGGTTGTTGCGCCGAGACGGACCAGCGTAAACTATCTCTTCTTCTTCTTCGGTATCGCTCCCGAAAACAGGGATGGTGGCGGCGGATTTGTTCTCCGGCTTGCAACACTTTTCTGTATCCTCGAAGTCTGGCAAAAAGTACTTCGCATCTTCATACTTGCGGACTTCGTTCACGGAGAATGGGTTCAGCTCGCCTGTTACGGTATATTCGAAGCCGTCCTTAAAGTACTTCATACACTGATGCTGTGTAGAAGGGATGATGTTGTACTCGTGTAACCAAGGACGACCGAGCAAGGTGTTGTAGCAGGTCTTGGCGTCAATGACGTGAAACTTGATGTCCGTGACGAGCAGTCCGAAGCGTAATGTCAATATTACGGATCCGAGAGTCCGTGACGATTGGGAGTCGAAACCAGAGATGGTAATTTTGTCACGAGCGAGGTGCTGCACGCTTATGCAAATTTCCTTTAACACCCGAATGTTAAGGAGATTGACGGAGGATCCATTATCTACCAGGATCTTGCCTATCTTGATATCATGGCAGTATCCAGAAACATACAGGGGACGATTGCGGTCGCATGTCCCGAGGAGGAGGTCTTCGTCACCGAAAGTGATGTCGGCCGTGTGCACTTCTTACAGTTCATCCTTCATCCTTTCCGCAGCAAGGAAGGCTTGGAATTGCTCGGGTTCTCGTAACGCCTTGATTAGTGAATCTCGCGCTTCTTTTGATAATAGGAGGGCATCGAGAATGCTGAGCTGAGAAGGTAACTTCCTTAGGTGCGCTAGGATGTTGTAGTCCACCTTACCCTTCCTGGGAGGGTCCTTGGTAGTCAGCTCTTTCATGACTTGGTCATCTAAGGTGATATCCTCGGTGACCTTTTCCTTTCCCTTATCTTTTCTATTTGCGGGCCCGAGATTCTTTTCCGGGAGCGTGCGATTGCGCAGCTGAATGTTTTCGCAGGCCTCTGGTTCTTCCTCTTTCCCCAAAACGGATTCTTTAAAGAGAGGGCCCAGAGCCATTTCTTCATCAGAGTTGCTCCCAAAGGCGAGAACTTGTGACCCTCCGGCGTTAACCATGTGACAGTTGCCAGTAGTTCTGTTGTGCCCGTCGGCAGTACTTCTTCGTTCCCGACGAGTCTTGCGTTTCATACGCTTAAAAGCTGCCGATGAGCAACATATCCCTGCCACCATATCCTAAAGGTGTCGCACTCCTCTATGGGGTGTGAAATCTTCCGATGATATGCGCAATAATTAGGGTGTCTCTCCGCCCCATCAAGCGTGTTTTCTTCCGAGGGTGGTAGCGTCATTCCCATTGACATGGCTTTGGCAAACCTTTTCCTCGTCTTGAATATCTTCTTGTCTACCTCGGATGCCTTTCGATCTGGCGGGAGTACTTCAACTCTTTCGTTTCATCGCCTGCGTTTGGCTCCTTCCGATGCGGCCATCTCACGCTCCTGATCCGCTTTACTCTTCAGACGAATGTCGTCTAGAAAGGCGTCGATCATTTCATCTGTTGGCCACACAAGCTCTGGTTCAGGCTCTGTCCCCAGTTTCTTAGTGCCAGGAGTTTTTTCATCGTCGGTAAACGAGTGGGAGATTACGTTACAACTCGCCACGTATCCCTCGGATTCATCCGACGAACTCTCCCCCTCATCTTCCTCTTGAAAGATGTGGTTGAGGAACTCTTGCAGCGTGACGGGAGTCCACGCCTTTTGATTGTACTCCTCCAGCGCGTCAATCTGCTTCTGCAAGTTCGTGCGCTTGTCTCCAGGCATCACGGGCTTCTTAGATTTCTTCTTCTTTTTCTTCGAAGATTTTGACGGTAGGGCATGAGTACTTGGGCCATCACCACCGCTCTTTAGGCGCGGCCTCAGCATTCCTTCAATGATCTGGGGTCCCAGCGGGTCCTTCCATTCGACTGCCGGGCACGCATGAAGGTCCTTCAGCATTCTTTTGGTTTTAGTTGACAGCACGACCTCCCATGGAGCTTCCTCAATAAAGGAACAGGTTGCCCCCGGTGTATCTGCTTTCTTAGGAGTATGCGGCTGTGGTGGGTTCACCTTCCACTTTTCGGACAGCGCAAACTTCCCCTGGAGGTATTGATCTTCAATCCATCCTTTAAAAACGAAGCAATCCTCAATCGGATGGCTTACCGTTTGATGGTAAGGGCAATAGTTGGGGTTATTCACCTCAGTGGGTTGTGGCGGTCGCCTTGGATTTGGCAGGTTTATAAGTCTGCTGCGTACTGCCAGCTCGAATAACCGTTTCGTCTTGTCCCGCGGGAACGAGTAGGGGCGCTTCATCTTCTCATTATACTACCGGCGTCTTTCTTCCAGTTGATCCGCCAACTTTGGGGCACTAGGTTGCTGCTGAGCAATCGCGACGAAGGTTGCCTTTCCTTTACCCTTGTCACCCCGAGGTTTGGCTTCGGGGGAGACGGTCTATGACCCATTTGGTCCATCTGGGCCAACTTGTCGATTAGAGCCTGGAATGTGGTTGGCTTAAAGAATATCATAAACTGAGAGATAGTCGCGTGAGGGTCTAGGGTTCCCACGAACATGCCCACCGCGGGCGCTTCCTCAATGCGTTGCTCGCATTTCGACCACAAATTTCGCCAGCGTATAGCATACTGGACCCATGTTTCGCCTGGTTTCACCCTGGCATTAATTAATGCCGTTATTGGAGTGCGTTCGCTGGCGCTCGCAAATCGCTGAGTGAATAGCAACTCCATTTCAGCGAACGTTTTGATAGAATCGTTCGGGAGTTCCGAATACCATTCGAACGCTGTTTCTGATAAGCTGCCCACGAACTAGCGAAGCAGCAATTTATCATCACCGCCGATGTTACCGCAAAGGGCCCTGAACTGGGCAACATGTTGATGGGGATTGCTGGTCCCCTTATACACGTGGAATTTTGGTATTGTATAACCCGGCGGGTATTTGATTTGGTCGTACCAGCTTGGATACGGCCGCCCCGTTTTTACGACTTGACCAGCTGCCTCAGTCGCATGATGAACCCGGATTTGCTGGGCTATATAGTCGTCCAAGTCAGCCTTAGAGATTGTCTCCTCCTTGGCCGTTGAGAGGGCCGGCGGAGGATTCGACGTTTCTCCCCTATTGTCTTCAAGTATGGTCGGGGGATCTTCAGCGGGAGGATCTTGTTGGATCATCATTCCCACCATGTCTTGGAATAAGTGGGCTATCTGCTTTATATTGGCCGCTTGTTCCGCAGCCTCTTTATCCTTCTTTTCCAACATCCTCCGAAGGAACTCGGCGTCGGTTTCCTGTTCTTGTTGCTGATCCGAGGATGCTTCGGGGCTTTCTTTCGGCCCAGTAAGCGCGGCCATTGCAATCATCATATCCTGGAGCTTTTGCTGTTGCTTCTGAGCTTTGGTTACTGACCGTGTAAGCGGTCTATGGCCTGTAGACGCACGGATGTCTTCCTTCCCCGACGCCATGTATACAGTGTGTACCATCCTACCCCCAGCCTTAGGACGTCTGGGTTCAGCGCTTTTAGCTCTCGTTGCAGGCCCGGGGATCTTCTCCGGCCTCCTCTTTTTATGAGCAGTGGAAGTTAAGGGGAGCGTTGAGGTGGGCACCCAGACAGCTTTTCGTGGCTTAGCGTGATGACTGATTTCCTGTTGGATTTTCAGCTTCTTGTGCTGGCGGGAGAAATTTGGGTCGATCATCGAGTCTCGGGCCTGTCGCCAGACTTTATAGATTCGGGAGGACAGCCGTTGAGGAGACGGTGGCTGTTCTGGCTTTATTTCTATAGCCCTTTTCAGCGGAGGGGGAGACCTCTTTAGCACCGCGGTAGGAGAATTCCTACGCACCTTATTTAGCATCTCAAAGCTGTTCCCAGTTGGAACAGCAGCATTAACTTCTGCCATCGGGGTTGATGGAGTTAGCCCAGAGGGGGAGTTGCCCCCAGACTTCCTTACTCGGCGCCAGTGGCGACGTCGAGCGTGTCGAGCGGACGGCGTTGGTTCAGCGGTGAGGATGGCTTCGTCTTTCCCCCTATGTAGGTGGGGGGTCGCTGCTGGTGTTAGCCTGTCAAAGACCGATGTCCTTTGGGTAGAAGGAGCGGGAGCTGGAGCCGTCAATCTTGTAAAGACCGACTTTTTGGCAGGGGAAGCCGCGTTGATGACTTCAGGAGCAGGACCGGTCACTTTCTTAGAAGCAGCCTTCTCTGGGATTATAGGCCCCATTGTGGGTCCACGGGAGTTCTGGCCCAATCTAGAGAAGACCGAGGCGCTGGCGTTGGGCGACCTATTGAGAGGGGCCGCGGTAGGGGTAAGACGATCAAAGACCGACTTCTTGGGAGCCTCCTTTGTCAGCACCGGAGCGGTGAAGCTTATCGGCAGGAGCATGGTCCCAAAAAACAATCCTGTAGTGGCTCGAGTGACTTGTTCCACGGGCATTGCGAATAGCGAAGCAGCTTGGGGTTCGTAGGCTATACCTCCTGGCGAGGCAGAGCGTTGGTTGCAATTGCAGTCCGAGCAGTTAGAGCATTTCGCACAAGTAGAAGCCATTGATTCTTTGCTTTCTGCAATAAGAAAGACGCCAAGTCTTAGTATCTTGAAACCCAAGGGCAACCATTAGCGAACCGCGATTGGTTCGCGAATCACGACACACGAAGTGTGGAGTGGAAAGAGGAAAAGGTCCCACCGGGCGTGCCAGAATCTGTTCCCCTCCGAACGGCGGCCAGGACTGACGTCTCGCCTGAGGTTCGGGGCAGATGCTAATTGGTGCTATCCGTCCACCTCTCCGAAGATGCCAAGTTGATTTATGGCACCGTGTATCGGAGGTTTAGACGGATGCGTCCGATGTAGCAGACTTCGTCAGATTCCCCCTCGCTTGAGGGTTTTTTTTTATTGTGGGGACGCTCTTCCCTGCAGGCGCAAGCCCCTGCAGTTAATTACGCAACCGCATCGCGGTAACCACTTTCTCCTTCTCCAGATGGTCACTTTGTGTCGTGTGTGTTTATTTTATGTTTGGTTTCCCGTGGATTGTATACGGAGACTGAGTTATGTCGTCGCCCGTATGGCGTGGACTAGTCCAAATCCGTATTATCTTAGATTTGGGTTTGGGGGTTTGGGTTTAAGGATACATTAGCCTCATTTGAGCCTAAGATTGACTTAAACGTTTGTTAAGGATACGTTAGTATAGTTTTTAGACTAAGATCAACTTAACGGGATCGTTTAGATCCAACAAGAGAGCAGTTAAGGGGGGCCCTGTTGTTTAGTTTAGTGACATTGCGGTCAATAGGTAGTTTAAGGACATTGCGGTCCATGGGTAGTTTAAGGACATTGCGGTCCAATGTTAGTTTTAAGACGTTGCGGTCAAGGTTAAGGACCTCATAGTCCGTGGATTTAAGGACTCCACAGTCCGTAGTTAGTTTTAAGACATCTCGGTCAAGGTTAAGGACCTCATAGTCCGTGGATTTAGGGACTCCACAGTCCGATGTTAGTTTTAAGACATCTCGGTCAAGGTTAAGGACCTCATAGTCCGTGGGTTTAAGGACCCCACAGTTCGTATCAATGTGTGGTCATCGGGACCCATCACCTCTTTGAAGACATTGAGGAATTACAACGCCAAGTATCAAAGGAGTGAAGAGATGTACCCTTGAACCGGGGTGGATTAAATAGTCTTTGGCCCAATTTGGGATCAAGACCAATTAATTATGTTATGAGCCCATTAGTCCAGTTAAGTCTGAATTGAGGACTTATGGCCATCTTGGGCTAAGTCCAATCATGTTTGGAATATTGGCTTCCTGTTGGTCCATTGAAGGAGAGGCTTTGCCTCTGTCCATTTAGCCAATTGGGCTAACGTTAATTCAACAGTGTTGAACACTGGGATCAAGTTAGTGTTTTAACACTAAAAGACAGTTGGTGTTAAACACCAGCAACAGGGGGTTCAAATTAGTGTTAAACACTAGAGCAAATCAGTGTCAAATACTAGCAGCAGAGGTTTCAAATTAGTGTTAAACACTAAGAATAATCAGTGTTAAACACTGGTGACAGAGATTTTAATTTAGTGTTGAACACTAAGGGAGTTAGTCTTAAGCTCTGCTAACAGGGGTTTAATTTAGTATTAAACACTAAGAAATTCAGTGTTAAACCCTGCAAATAAAGTTCTTCGATTAGTGTTGAACACTAAGGCCAAACAGTGTTTTAAGGCTCTCTCCTTTTTTTTATGTCTCGATCCCTTTGCATATATCTCTGTGTGTCTCTTGGCTCCTATTTATAGGAGAAGCAGCAGAATCAATTAGTTTTTTGATGAATTTTTCATTGAGAGATTTGATTTGTATTCATCATTCATTTGTACCTTTGGATTATTAGGTGAATTTTATTCACCATTGGATTTTAAATCCAGAGATTTTCCTTTGTTATTTCGGTTAGATTTTAAGGGGAAATCTTTCCAAATTCAAGATTTTTCCATAGATAGGTGATATTTAATCACCTTTAAATTTTTAATTCAATCGGTTCCTTTGGAAAGATTTGAGAGGTCTTTTCTCAGAATTTAATTCTGTTAACAGTTAGGCTTTGAAAGCCGGTCACGTGTGGGCACGTGACCCCCTTGGAACGAGCCCTCTTCTTCTTTTTGCGCTCTGCCTTCTGGCCGCTGCTTAGCCGTCACGTGCCACCACGTGACCCCTGGTCACGTGTGAGCACGTGACCCTCGTCTGGAGCCTTTTTCTTGATTTAACCAGAGAATGAGTCTGCTTCTTTTAAATGTCACGTGCCAACAAGTGATCCTGGTCACGTGGGAGCACGTGACCCTTTCTGAAGCCCTTTTCTTTGATGTAGTCGGGAAACTGAATCTGCCTTGCCGATGCTTTTAGATGTTACGTGCCAACACGTGACCGCTGGTCACGTGTGAGCACGTGACCCTTTTCTGAAGCCTCTTCCGTAGGCTTTCCTGATTTTAAATCAGGAAACACTGCTGGCCCTCCAGAAGATTTTTGATAGCTTCTAGAAGCATCGTCTGTTCATTAATAAGAGCAGCAACGGTAGGGGAGGTGGTAAGGTAGGTGGTGGTGTGTTTCCATTGACATTGGTACTGGTGTTATTGGGAGAATCCATCACCTTGATAGAAAAGCAAGGTTAGCATAAATTCAAGAAATTTGAAATGCAAGGAATGTATAGTTGCCGATTCTTTTAATTCTTGTGATATATTGCTTAAGGTTTCATGCAAAACTGACCTGCATGGGCCGCCAACAAAACCTGTCACGCCCCTCTTTCCAGTAGACAGAAACGGTGACGTGGTAAGTCCGCAACGTATTTACTATGAAATAAATACGTTAAGCATAATTAACCAATATAACAATGAATAAGAATGACAAGAGTAATAAAATGAAATATCAACTTTATTTACATTCAAGTTTATATACAACTGTCTGAAATAAAAGATACAATAAACCAAGAAATGCCTAAACAATGGCATACAGAAAGTAAGTGCTGGAAGAACTATTAGTCAGGCTGAGCTGTAGGCTGGTCCAAGTCCTTCTTGCTCAGCGCTATCTCCTCACAGTCCGGTCCTCCTGACGAACATTTCAAGGAAAGAAAAACAGAGAGGAAAGTCGTCAGCGAATTAGCGCTCGGTAAGTCCCAAAGGAAACAAGAGAGAATAGTATAACATGTGAATAGGAATTAAAAGAACAAAGGACGGGTAAAATTGTATATGATCATCTACAAGTATATGATATTTATTCTAACGTAGTTATTTGTAGTTTGATAAGAAAGGTATTCATGTATACGAGAGGAGTCCATGTTACCTCGTAGACTATGGTAACATGTAGTACAAGGCCCCGTCATAACCCATGGTACAATGACACATGAATTCATGTATGTGTCTTTTAAATGACCTCTCGTGCCACGATATACGTTCCATACAAATCTACCCCTTTATCCCCGCGTATTGTATTGTATAGATTAAGATTATAGGTCTTGGCCGAATCCTTGGATATAAAATGTACAGGTTCATGTTCAGGATGTAATCATGTATTCAGGTAGTTATGTCAAGTTCATGTCAAGTTATAACCATGGTTCAGTCAAGTCAAGTCAAGTATACGAGTTTGAGATTGAATTGATTTCGAGTGTTCATGTTCATGATCAAGTATTCAAGTTCATGTTTGATTTTTGGATTTTACTTTGAGTTTGGATTCATATTGAGTCAGACACTTATGAACGGATTTAACTCTTGAATTCTTAGGTTCGGGAGTAACCGGCAACTGCTGCACGTGGACGGCAAGATTTTTGTCTTTTTCCAAGACAATTGTCATTGATAACTCTGTTAAGTTGTCTAACATGAATAGGCAAGCACTCACTTTCTCCGGCTCCCTGGGGGTTAAGAGAATTGATCCCGCTTAAACCTATATTTAAACTAGAGTCCTAAAAATATTGTTTTACATATCTCGAGCGGTTTTTATGAAAAATATTTTAATATAGTTTAAAAAATAACCTCGAGGGTGATTTGTATTATTTAGGGTTTTCATGTGCATGTATTTTAATTATTAGGTATTTTAATGATAAATACGTAGCTTTTAAAAGTTTATGGTATTTTATTGAAAACTAGTCCTTTTGGTAACATTGGTGGTATTTTATTAAAAGTTTAATATTTCATTTAAAAAATATAGATTCATAATATATTGAAAATACGGATTTATAATTTTTATATAATTTTGAAAATTAGTTTTATTTAGAAAAGTCGCATTTCTTAAAAACCGTATTTTATTTCCTTTCGAGATCGAATATTCCGTAAGGAGTTCTGCATCTCGCTCTACTATCTCAAGGATGTGCGATAATCCGCACCATCTATTAGCGGGTCCCCTAACGAGAGTTGTAGAGACATATTTGCTAAGGATTACAAAAAAACGCTTTAAAAGAAACCCGTTTTTTAAAAGATGTGGTATTTTATTGTAAAAGTTATTCTTTAAACCAATTATATATATGTGTGTGTGTGTGTGGGCGCGCGCGCGCATGTGTGTGTATGTGTAAACATCGTGCTATGAAACCAAAGTGTGCGTGTGGGGTAGGTCGTTACCCCATGAAGTTTTCCTAAAGGTATTGTTTTAACAATATCGAAAAGAGGTGATAATAAAGTTCAAGGTATTTTAATGAAAAAGTTCGTTTATGTTTGTTTCACATGAAAATTTTGGTTAAACTTAAATCTAAACATTTGTAATTATAGTTACAAGTAGTGTGGTAAAATTAGATTGACCAAGATATAAAGGAAAAAGGAGTTCTAGGTTTTAAAAAGAAAGGTATCGGGAATAACTCCACTTTACCGATATATGATTAGGAGATGAATTTCAATGAAAAGAAAGAGAGTTGGGAGGGACATACTGTTTGGAAATATCAAGAAAAGGATAAGGAAGAAGGGAGAGGCTTCGTGGCGTCGCGGGAGCTCCGGAAATGGCTTCGATCTTCGAAGGAACTGTTCCCCCAATATTTAAACATAGTAAAAGAGCAAAGCTCTGTTGGAATTTAATGAGGCAGCACCTCACGTGCTCTATACGAGGGCGGCGGCGCCGGAGCCAGTCTTATAGGATTAAAATCCTATGGTGGTGTCTCGCGTGCTCCTCACGCGGGCACCAATGTGCAAAGTATAGGAATACCCATCTTAAGAATTAAATTCTTAAGTGGCGCCCACGTGCACAACACGTGAGTACCGACATCCAAGTAGAATTAAATTCTACGATACTCTCTTTTAAATATAGCTGTTGGATCAAAGATCCAACGGAGATGATAAATCATCAAAATATACAATCAAATTCTATTATGAGAAAATATCTCCCAAATCATTCTAAATAAGAAAAATACTCTCGGTTGGATCAATGATCCAATAATATAATAAAATTCTATTTTTAGTAATATATTCTCTCAATCTTTCTAAACAAAAAAGATTGCTCTCTGTAAAACAGAGAACTTTTGGATTAAAAATCTAACGGTGATTAAAAATCACCATTTTACAGAATAAATTCTGTATATGGGAAAATATTTTCCCAATCTTGTTAAAAACAAGAAAACACGTTCTGTAAAACAAAATTCTCTGGATCAAAAATCCAACGGTGGATAAAATTCCCCGAATCAATTTTGAGACCAATTAAATCAATTGGAATCTCTCAATGAGAGATTTTCTCAAAACTAATTAACAATCTGCCTCCACTATAAAGGACCCGAGACTTCAAGTCTCAAAAAAAGGACTACCACAGAGAGACATAGACACAGAGAGACCATAGATAGAAAGAACAGAGAATTCAATTCTCAATGAAAAAGTGCTTCTTTCTTAAAACCCTAGGTAAATAAAAGAGATAAAAATATCTCTATTACCTATAATATCTCATCTAAGGGTATAACCCTTTTAAAAAGAACATAGTTCTTTCTCTGGATCTAAGATCCACAAGACAAGTCTCTCATAAGTTGAGAATTTAATTCTCATCGGAAAGATCTTGTTCTTAAGAATAAAAAATTCAGGGAAGAACAAATTTAAAGAGAAAGAAAATGGAGTCTATAATACTCCAGGAACTCAGTTCCTTCAAATCAAGAACTTAGTTCTTTAAAAACTCAACCTGAGATCCTAAAAAATTAGTGATTTTGGCGAGCGTTAATGGTCAAAATACCATTGACAGAGGTTTAACCACTCTGAAAATATCAATAGAGATTAAATCTCCATAAAAAAAGACTAGTGCCTCACGTACTTCACACGTGGACGCCCTTTTAACAACGCCTAGCGCCTTACGTGAAAACACGCGGGTGCCCAAAACAGAGGGCCAACGCTTCACATGAAACACACGTGGGCGCTGAATAAAAGTGCTCAGCACTTCATATATAGCCGAAGACAGCTAAGTGTTTAGCACTGATTGGGCAGCACCCAGCACCTCACGTGCTCCTCATGTGGGTGCCATATAAAAAGTGCTTAGCACTCCATATACAGCCAAAACGTCTGGGTGCTTAGCACTAATTGGGCAGCGCCCAGCGCCGCACGTGCACCTCACGTGGACGCCATAAGAAGTGCTTAGCACTTCATATTTAGTCAAAAGGATTAAAGTGTTCAACATTCATTGGGCAGCGTCCATGACTGAATGCTTCACATGACATATATGTGAGCATCAGGGTTCAAATAAGTGCTTAGCACTTTTACATAAAAAGAAAAGGGCTGAACAAACAGAGCCCAAATAAGTGCTTAGCACTTTTGAATGAAAAAGAAAAAGAATAAGCAGACTAAGTCCAAATTGGCTAAGTCTCTGAAGTTTTCTTGCAGTTGAGCCCAAATACTCTTTTGATGGATCTTAAGTAAAAATGATCCTTAAAAACATTGTTAAACTGATCTTAGTCTCAAACATGACTAATGATCTTTCATTGATGATATCCAAAATGATATTCATCTCGTATCTCCTAAAGTAATCTTAATCTCAAATATGACTAACGATTCTTAGGACCATCATAAACCCTTTCCTTCAAATACGGGATTTGGTTCAAGGGTACATCTTTCCACACCTCTGATATATGTCGTAATTTCTCAACGTCTTCACAGATGTGGCGGGTCCCGATAACCAATAACTCATTTCGTTATACATTGATGCACTTTCAAATTGACATCCACTCCTCAAATCGGATCGCTTCCCAAATTAGGCGTAGTTCATGTCACCATTGTTCACTCCGCCACATAACAAATACATGTGCGCGCAAGATGAATGTTGGACCAAAATGTCCTTAAACTATTCTTCGCCCCAAACACGGCGATAACGGACCGAAATGTCCCTAAACTAAAATTTTGCCTCAAACATGGCGATAATGGACCGTGATGCCCTAAAACTAAAATGATTGGGCCCTATTGCTCATATGTTTTAAGTCGATCTTAATCTCAAACCAGATTAACGGTCCTTAAATAAACCTAAGCCCAAATCTAAAATATATACGGATTTGGACTAATCCGCGCCCTACAGACGACGACATAAACTAGTCTCCGTATACAATCCGCGGGAAACCAAAACAAACAAAAACACACACGATACGAAGTGAACTGCTGGAAAAGGAGAAAGTGGTTATCGCAATACGGTAACGTAATTAACTGTAGGGGCTTGCGTCCGCAAGGAAGAGCGTCCCCACAATCAGAAAGCCCTCATAAAGTGAAGGGGAATTTGATAAAGTACGTTACAACTGTCGCGTCTGTCCAATCCTTCAATATATGGTGCCATAAATCAACTTGGTATTTTCGGAGAGATGGATGGATAAATCCAAATAGTATCTGCCCCTAAATTCAGGCAAGACGATCCATCCCGATTCGTCCCTGTCTTCCGGCGGTGAACAGGAACAGGCTTGGTCGCTAACTCCACTTAACTATACTTGCCCTTAGAAACTTTTTGAGAGAATTTTTGCTAGAATTTTATAATGGTGAAAAGATAAAGCATGGGGTGGTATTTATAGTGAAGAATTAGGGTTTGAGAATTAAAATTTTGGATTAAAAAGCATTAAAAAGATGTTAAATAGTGAAATGAAGGGTCTCTATTTGATTGCAGGGAAATCAAACAGTGCAAAGGAGTTAAGGGGAGTCGAGGGGTGTGTGTGCAAAGCACGGAGCCATTTAGGCTCATCTCAACTGTCGGCGCTGGCCTATCTGGCATTTTGGCCGGTCGGATTTGAGGCAATCGTCTCGAGATTCATGTCATGTGGGTTTTTGGGTGTGTACAGCTCATTGCGTCTGTTTGATTTTTCTGAAACTTTTCATTTCCCCGTGTATTGCACGTGCAACTTTTGGGCTTCCAAAAATTAAAAAGAAAAATCAGAAAAAATAATTGTGTCTAATGGGATTCGAACACACAGGCTACGTCGCAGCAGTGTAGAGGCTTTATCAGTGAGCTACAAATTGTTTCTTGCTTTTATTAAACAAATCTAACTTATAACTCTTACACAGGCCGTAATACCTTTTTCTGTACAATAACAAGAAATTTCTGTACAGTGATTTCAGAGTCGTTACAAGTCATCTTGGTTTTTCCACCAACATATTCAGGAATATTTTTTCCAATCGTTAATTGACCACCAAAATAGCAAACTAAATGGATGTAATTATCCATCATTTTTCCACCTGTCAGAAATATTGATGCACTTTAAGAGTTCTTATCAAACAACCCACATATTTATATTTACAATTATACTCGTCTAATTACATAAAATTACAATAAAATCCATATTTATAACATGTAACAAGTTGTAAGAACTTGTATCCTACTCATTGATCCGTCACAAGAAAAATCGGGAAAACCCCCTAATATGTACCCAATTTGTTCGAATTGCTCACCCAATACGAAATTTTAACCAAAGTTTTTTATGAATTATTTTAAAATAAAATTAGGGTTTAGCTAACCTTCGAGGTGCACTGTCACGATCCGGAAATAGCACGTGACCGAAACTTGAATTGCGTAAAGTCTATAGGACCTATTGCAACTAAAATAAGTCAAAAACCAGGAATCTAAACTTTTTAAGGAAAATAGTGGACGTGAAGTTTTGAAAGAAGGGTATAAATGAAATCAGGTTCTGTTTTTCAAGTATAAGTAAAGTGGGTTAAAAATACAAGTATATTGAATTCTAAATTTTAAAAATATTTTCGTCATTTAAAATTTGGGCAGTATCTCCCTGTAAATTTTAATCCAAAACCAATACATAACAAGAATAATATAGGCATCCCCAAAGGGGGGCCAACTCTTCGCTAATTGGCGGAATCACGACCACGCAATATGACTATACGATGCCCAAGACGAAGATCAATCACATAAAAGAAAGTAAAGAAAACCAAAACGTCATCAGATCAACTATATCCAAATAATATAAAAGCCACGACTACAAGTCCGAAAGAATATACAACTGGTCTCTAAGTCTACCAAATATACATAGTCTGGTTGATGGAGCTTTTAACTAGATACAATGAATATAAAAGTATACGATGGTGGTTACGATCTGAAATGTAACCCACCTACCAAGCATACCACCCCAAAAGAAGCAATGTGCCAGCAAACCGCTACTGATCCGAGCGGTCGATCCTGCAAGAAAACTATAGCACAACGGTGGTGAGTTACTAATTCGTGAGTAGAAGACATCATCAGGTAGAAATTGAATGTATAACGATCTCCTAGATCATACTGCAATATAATAATATTATATCATGTGGTATCAAAGGTGATCATGTATAAATATATAATATCGTGCCTGCATCAATATGTGGTACCATGTCATCTGTGTTATATATATGTGTATATATCATCCAAAATGTGTCCATCAACGACACATCAAATCATCATAAAATTCTGAGTGCCTAGCATTGACACTCGAAATCATCATAAAACCCGTGTCCAATATCGACACGTAAATCCTCATATCTCAAGCGCCGTCTCATCGGATCGGCCCTCATATCTCAGGCATCGTCTCATCAGATCGGTCCTCGTATTCATCTATCTCATATCACTCCGGTCGGTATCCTCCGGATATCCGCCGAGTCTAATACTGTCACTGCTAGGTAGTGTTCCCTTGCCAGGCTCAACGCCTTTCTATACGATCTTCTTATCCCGGGATACCGTATCGGGTCCACCATATATCTGCAATCGGTTCCTCCTCCTGTCTCGATTCGGATAATCATCATAGCTCAGCTCCGAGAAATCTTATGGTGGACGTCGAAATATCATATCAAGAGAAACCACGTTTTTAAAATAATCATAAGTTTTTAAATAATATCCGCGGTTTCTCAAATCCAGAAATCTCATGAAAAACAGAATCTTATGAAAGCATGGCAGTAATGAAATAATATGTACAAGCACAGAACAATACTGTAATGCAAAACAAGTGTGTTCATATGAGCGTGTCGTGTAGCAAGGTAAAGAAAGTGCAATAACTGAACTAGTATGCGGTACTGGGTATTAAACAGAAACTAAAATACTAACAGATTATAAGGTGATACGGTAACATAGCGAATTCTAATGTGTACATGGCATGAAAATTACCGATGATGTGTGTGTGAGCCGGCAGGTATGTGTACGTGCAACATATGCATTATCGGTAATAGTGTATGTGTTCTTGCAAACGAAGTCACATGAAGATAAGGGTATGAAGCGTAGTATATATATCGTAAATGAAAATAATGCGAACGTATGCAGAAATAAGAAATCGTAACGCAAGTATAAACAGAATAGAGAAATCGTAAACGTGAATAGTATAAAAATACGCAACTACGTATAAGCCATATAGTTATAGTTTAAAATAATACGAATCATTGTTTTTAGAAAATAGAGGGCTACGATGTTTTTTGAAAAAAAGATATCATTTGAAAAGTTATAGTATCCCTTGAAGTTATCATTTAAAAGTGTGTAATGATTCATTAGTTTTGAAAATAGGTATGGCTCTAAACATATCATAATATCTACTTAAGTGATTTTAAAATAACATTTCTCGAGTCGAAATAATATCGGCGATCCATCCTCATTATATCACATACGGAATATCCATCGCACGATATCATCAAATCAAATAGTGTAACGACTCTAAATTTACTGTAAGAATTTTTTTTCAATTTAATGTACTGAAAGGACTTTACAAGTCTGAGTATAATTTATAAGTTAATTTTGTTTAAGAACAGCAAGAAACAACTTGTAGTTCACTGGTAAAGACTTGCACTGCTGTGACGTAGCCCCTGTGTTCGAACCCCATCAAACATATTATATTTTTCTGATTTTTCTTTTAAACTTTTTGGAAGCCCAAAAGTTTACACGTGCAATGCACATAAAAATGAAAAGTTTGAAGAAATAAACATGTGGAAAACGGTTTAAATACAAACGAGTACATGTGTCTAAAATCCACCGGCCCCCTATACAAATCGACCAGCAGATCTTGCCCCATGGCCGGCACCGACGGGCCCCCCCGAACCTAATGAACCCCGGGCTTTGCACACATGACCTTTCCCCTACCCCTAACTCCCCTGCACTGTTTGATTACTTTGTAATCAAACAGAGACCTCTCAATTCCTCATTTATCATCTTTTTAATGCATTTTAATTCATCCTTTTAATTTCAAAACCCTAATTCTATACTATAAATACTATCCCATACCCTAGCCCTTCCTCATTCTGAAAATTATAGCAAAAATTCTCAAAGTTTTCAAGTACAAGAAGAGTACAAGTGGAGTTAGCAAGAAATCAACTTCCGGCGAGGATCGAAGCAAGTTCCGGTGACCCCGCGACGTCACGAAGTTCAACACTCCCTCTTCTACCTTTTCTTAGGATAACTAGCTAGTAAGACCCTTCCAATCTTTCTTCTTCCTCTTTAAAAATCTCTTTTTCAAAACATGTCGGTAAGTGGAGTTAATACCGACATTTTATTCTAAACCCTAGAACTTACACTTTTTCTTAACCATTGCTCATTCATATTTCTACACCTTATTTGTTAACATAAAACTAATGTTTAGAACCAACTTTCACTCAAAAATAACATGAAATATAACATTAAACCAACTTTTAAATTAAAATGCCATGAACTTTGTATCAACCATATTTAATTGTTTTGCTTAATTATACTTTTAGAAAACCTCACGGGGTAACGACCTATCTCTCACATACACATATGGTTCCATAGCACGATACTCTTCAAGCGTATTTTTAGTTATGAACACAATATTTCATTAAAATACCATCTACTATAAAAACGGTTTTCTTTGGAATTGTATTTTAAAAATTCTTTGCAAATAAATCTCTACAACCCTTTTTAGGGGACCCGCTATTAGATGGTGTTGATTATCACACATCCTTGGGCTAGTAGAGCGAGATGCAGACCTCCTCACGGAGCATTCGGTCTCGAAAGGTTTTTAATACGATTTTTAAGAAAAACGCAATTTTCTACTTAATAATAAAATTGATTTTTAATAATTATATAAATATTATAAAAATCCATATATTTTCAAAATATAATAACCTTATTTTTTTTTCAAATGAAAGAATTACAAGTTTTATCAAAATACCATCAAGATACCAATGAAAGTCAAGCTTTACAGTAAATACCATGAACTATTCAAGTTAAGCTAATTATCACTAAAATACTTCAAACCTTTAAAATTCATATCCATGAAAATCCTAAATAATATAAATAATTTCTTGAGATTATTTTGAAACTATATATAAAAAATATTTTCCATAAAACCCCCTCGAGTTATATAAAATTACATTTAAAGACTTTAGTAAATATAGGTTTAAGCGGGATCAATTCTCTTGAGCCTCAGGAAGCCGGAGAAAGTGGGTGCTTGTCTATTTAAGGTAGAAAACTTAACGGTGTTATTAATGGTAATTGTCTTGGAAAAAGACACAAATCCTGCCGTCCATATGCAGCAGTTACCGATAACTCCCGAATCTAATTCGGGATCCAAATCAGTTATAAGTGTCTGACTCAAGTCTGAGTCTAAATCAAACTTGAATTCAAACTCAAACCAGAATCCAATTCAAATATGAATCCAAACTCTAACATGTATACTTAAAGCTGAACCTGAATATCAAACCCGAATACAAGACTTGACTTAACCGAACCATGGCTATAACTTGACATGACTACAAGCTTATATCCTGAACCTGACTACTTGAACAACTTGTATCCATGGTCTCGGCAAGCAATATAATCTAAAACAATACATTACGGGGTTAAAGGGGTAGATTGGTACGGAATGTATTAAAAGTGGCACGAGATAATCTCGTGCCGTTGTCCCGTGGGTTTTGACGGGGCCTTGTACTAAATGTTACCATAGTCTACGGGGAAAGATGGACTTCTCTCGTATACACTAATATTTTCTGTACCAAGCTATAAACAACTACGTTAGAATATCAATCTTATACCTGTACACCTTAATAGTTCACTTCTCAATACATGCTATACTCCTGTCTTTCTTTTGGGACTTACTGAGTGCTAGTTCGCTGATGAAAGTCCTGTCTTTTCTTTCTTTGTAACGCTCGTCAGGAGGACCGGACCCTCTCAAGATCGAGCCTAGCAAGAAGGATGTGGACCAGTTCACCGAGCAGTAGGACTTCTAGCTTTTTCTTGTACTTACTTTTCATTTCATATGCCACTGTTTAAGTATTACTTTATATCTTTGTACTTTCCTTTTCAAAGCAGTGTATTGTAAAGATAGATGTTAATAAAAGTTGATGTTCATATTATATTTTGTCATTTCTTGTGCATTTTATATATTGCTTATTTACGCTTAACATATTTTTTTCTAAGTAAATATGTTGCGTGCCTGCCACGTCTCCGTATACTGGGAAGCGGGGCATGACAGGTTTTGTTGGCGGTCCATACAGGTCAGTTCTGCATGGAATCCTAAGCAATATATCACAAGAATTATATGATCGGCAACTATACATTCCTTACATTTTAAATTCCTTGAATTTATCCTAACATTTCTTTTTCTATCAAGGTCATTGATTCTCCCAACAATACGAGTACCAACGTCAATGGAAACACTCCACCTCCTACTCTATCACCACCACCTACCGTTGCAGCTCCCATCAACGAGCAACGACATTGTTTGAGGCAATCAAGAGCCTCTTGGAGGGTCAGCAGCAGCATACTGCTATCTTCATGCACCGCCCAGAAGTCGAGACACCCTGAGTCAAGCAATTCCGGGCACTGCACCCGAAACATTTCTCTGGGAATGAGATCCTAATAGAGGTAGAAGAATGGGCTCAGTCTATCGAGGATGACCTGGCAGTAGCACAAGTGCTAAAGATTGCTTGGGTGAGAGTTACGAAGCTGCAGCTAACAGATAACGCCAGAGTCTGGTGGAAGGCTGAAGAAAGCCGACTCGCCCAACCGATTAAATGGAGGAAATTTCGCGATATGTTCGACGCGAAATACTTCCCTGAGACTGCCCATTTAAACATGAAACAGCAGTTCATCCACTTACAACAAGGCTCAATGAGGAGCAAATTCGTGGATGAATACAATGCTGAGTTTATCATCCTTAGCAGGTAAAATATTATCTCAATATTCAATTTCCCGATATCACATTTGTTCCCTGATTAAAAATCAGGAATTACCTCAATGAGATATCACGTGTTCACACGTGACCAAGGGTCACGTGTTGACACGTGATCTCTTTTACAGAATTGAATTCTAAGCAAGCAGAAGTGTAAACAAATGGCTAAGGAAAGACTCCAATGGGGCGTCACGTTCTCACACGTGACCAAGGGTCACGTGCTGACACGTGATGGTCTTTAGCCCAGGTAAAATACAGAATTAAATTCTGAATGAAGAGGAGTCATATGCCAACACGTGATAGGCTTTAAAAGCTTTCTGAATTGATAGAATTAAATTCTAAGTAAGGGAAATCAAAGACCCTAACTGGGAAAGTATTTCTCCAAATCTTTCCAAACAAAAAAAGGATTATAGGGGACCGTTGGATTAAAAATCCAAGGGTGATTAAAAATCACCAATTTATGGAAAGATTTTAGACAAGGAAAGATTTCCCTAGATTTCACCAAAAATAACAAACAGTATATCTTTTGGATTAAAAATCCAATGGTGAATAAAATTCACTGAGAGATCTAAAAGATCATATTATTTATGGAAAAAAAACAAAATCTTTCAATGAGAGATTTACTAAACAAATTGATTCTTTTCCTTCTCCTATAAATAGGAGCCAAGAGGAGAAGAAAGATATAGAATTTTTGGGGGAGATAGAATTTTGGATCTTGAAATTTTCAAAAAGCAAATAGCAGAAAGAAGAGAAAGGAGAATTTAATTCTCAAGAAAAGAAACCCTAGGTGAGAAAAGGGAAAATGATCAAAACTTCAAAAAAGAGAATTTAATTTTCAATCTAAGAGTTTAACTCTTCTGAAAAGAACTTAGTTCTTCCTCTGGTTGAAGATCTGCAGAAGCAAATCTCCCCATAGGTTGAGAATTTACTTCTCATCGGGTTAAGATTCTGCCATGCAAATCCAAAACTTAGAGGGAGAATTGAGTTTAGAGAATTTAATTCTCCAAAATTCATAGGAATTTAATTCCTTCAAGATAAAATTAAGGTTTAACCCTATATGAGAATTTAATTCTCCCAAACTCACAGGAATTTAATTCCTTCAAGATAAAACTAGGGTTTAACCCTATATGAGAATTTAATTCTCTTAAATTTACAAGGAATTTAATTCCTCCAAGACAGACAAAGCTAGGGTTTAACCTTATATGAGAATTTAATTCTCTTAAATTTACAAGGAATTTAATTCCTCCAAGACAGACAAAGCTAGGGTTTAACCCTATATGAGAATTCAATTCTCTGAAAACTCATAAAGAATTCAAGTCCTCTAAATAAAATTAGGGTTTAACCCTACATAAGAATTTAATTCTTCATATGCATGGGAATTTAATTCCTCTAAGAACGAAATTAGGGTTTAACCCTACAAAGAATTTAATTCTTAAAAATAAAGAGATTTGTAAGATCTCCATGCATGCAAAAGACTAAGGCCACGTGTCCCCACGCGACCCCTGAAAAGATCCCCCAAAATGAGAAGGATTAGCTCTGAGGCAATGCCTCACGTGCTCCCACGTGACCTCCAAAACAACGAGAATAAAAGCAAAGGCAAATTCTAACTTGGGCGCTCTCACGTGTTACCACGTGACCCCTTGATAAATGCTTTAATAATCAGTGCACAAATCTCCATCACGTGCTAACACGTGATGGCCAGAGAATCAAAAAGTGTTTAACACTTATTCGCAGAACAAAGTTAAGGAGATCTGACCCCACCTTTGGGTGCCCTCACGTGTCCCCACGTGACCTATTCCTATTTAGTGTTTAACACTAATTTAAAGGTCTTATTTCCAGTGTTTAACACTGTTGTCTTCTAGTGTTTAACACTAATCTGAGAATTTTATCTCCTGTGTTTAACACTGTTGTCTTCTAGTGTTTAACACTAATTCGAGAATTTTATTTCTAGTGTTTAACACTAATTGAGAATTTTATTGCCAGTGTTTAACACTGTTGTCCTCTAGTGTTTAACACTATTTTTTTAGCCAAATTAGCTAATTTTCCAGAGGCAAAAACTTCCCCTTTGATTAAATTTCAAAGTTGAGTAAAACTCACAACTACAATGTTTAATGCTCAGTCAAAGACAAAAATGTTATCAGAGCCCTCAAACTCTTGTTTAGTATTGCTAAATGATGAGGGGCTGAACCCAGACAAATGTCTAATGGTCAAACAAAGGGCCAATATTTCAAACTTAATTGGACTTAGCCCAAGTTGACCATAAGTCCTCAATTCAGATTTAACTGAGCCAATGTACTCACAATCTAATTAATTGATCTTAGTTCCAAATTGGACTACAGATCCCCAAACCAACATCGGTTCGAGGGTACATCTCTTTACTCCTCTGATACTTGTCGTTGTAATCCTTCAACGTCTTCAGAGAGGTGACGGGTCCCGACAACCATACATTTCACGGACTATGATGTCCTTAACCTTGACTGTGAGGTCTTTAAACTCACGGACTATGATGTCCTTAACCTCGACCGTGATGTCTTTAAACTAACATTAGACTGTGGGGTCCTTAAGCCCATGGACTATGATGTCCTTAACCTTGACCGCGATGTCTTTAAACTAACAATCGACCGTGATGTCTTTAAACTAATATTGGACTGTGGGGTCCTTAAGCCCATGGACTATGATGTCCTTAACCTCGACCGTGATGTATTTAAACTAACATTGGACTGTGAAGTCCTTAAGCCCATGGACTATGATGTCCTTAACCTCGACCGCGATGTCTTTAAACTAACAATCGACCGCAATGTCACTAAACTAAACAATAGAGCCCAATTGCTCTCCCGTTAGATCTAAACGATCCCGTTAAGTTGATCTTAGTCTAAAATGAGACTAACGTATCCTTAACAAACGTTTAAGTTGATCTTAGTCTCAAATGAGGCTAACGTATCCTTAAACCCAACCGCCCAAACCCAAATCTAAGAAAGATACAGATTTGGACTAGTCCACGCCCTACGGGCGACAACATAAATTAGTCTCCGTATACAATCCACGGGCAACCAAACACAAAACAAATACCCACGACGCGATGTGACCATATGGAGAAGGAGAAAGTTGTTACCGCGATGCGGTAGCGTAATTAACTGCAGGGGCTTGCGCCTGCAGGGAAGAGCGTCCCCACAATCAAAAACCCCTCAAACGAGGGGGAATCTGATGAAGTCCGCTACATCGGCCGCATCCGTTTATACCTTCGATACATGGTGCCATAAATCAACTTGGCATCTTCGGAGAGGTGGACGGATAGCACCAATTAGCATCTGCCCCGAAATTCAGGCAAGACGTTCACCGCGTCTCTTGCCGCGTCTTTCGGAGGGGAACAGATTTTGGCACGCCCGGTGGGACCTTTTCCTCTTTCCACTCCACACTCCGTGTATCGTGTTCACGAACGAACCGGGGTTTGCTAATGGTTACCCTTGGGTTCGAGGTACTAAGATTTGGCGTTTTGCTTTGTGCAGAAAGCTAAGGATCAATAGCGTCCACTTGCGTGAAGTGTTCCAGCTGCAACTGCAACTCGCGTTCCGCCTCATCTGGAGGCATAGCTTACGGACCCCAAGCGGCCTCCCTGTTCATAATGCCGGAGGAACAGGTCACTTAGGCCACCACTGGATTGTTTTTCGGGACCATGCTCCCGCCAATGAGCTTCAGCGCTCCTATACGAACACAAGAAGCTCCCAAGAAGTCGGTCTTTGATTGGCTTGCAACTACAGTGGCCCCCCTCAACGGGTCGTCCAGCTCTAGCGCCTCAGTCTTCGGCAGATTGGGCCAAAGCTCATGCGGGCCCGTGATGAAGCCTGCAATTCCGAAAAGGATAACCATCCCTACTCCCGAAGTCATCAAGGCGTATTCTTTTGCCAAAGGGTTGGTCTTCACAAGACTGACTGTTCCGGCTCCCACTCCGGCTCCCGTTCCTGCTCAAAAGTCTGTCTTTGACAGATTAGATGCTGCTACTCAACGGACATCAGTCTTCAAGAGGCTGACGCCGGCAACAGCCCTTCTCCTGAACTTGGGGCATGACGAAGCCATCCTCATCACCGAACCAGCACCATCACCTCGACACGCTCGACGTCGTCAATCACGCCGAGTAAGGAAGGCTGGGGGCAACTCCCCCTCTGGGCTAACTCCATCAGCCCCAACGGTGGAAGTCAATGCTGCTGTTCCAACCGGGAACAGCTTTGAATTGCTGAACAAAGTGCGCAGGAACTCTCCTACCGCCGTACTGAAGAGATCTCCTCTACTGGTGGAGAAAATTACAGAAACAAAGCCGGAGCAGCCCCCTCAGTGGCTGTCCTCTAAGGTTTACAAAGTCTGGCGACGGGTCCAGGAGCTGGTGATTGATCAAGACTATCCTCGTCGACAGAAAAAGCTAAAAGTCCAGCAGGAAGAGAACCGTCCTAGCAAGCCACAAAGGACGACAACCACCTGGGTGCCCGCTGTAACGGCCCCCTCAATGTCAACCACTAAAAGATAAGGAGGCCTGAGAAAGCCCCTATGACTACGGCAGATCGTAAAGACGCTGGGCCCAAACTCCCCAAGTCTGGGGGCATAACGGTGCATACTGTTTACATGGCTTCCGGAAAAGAAGAAAGCCGCACTTCGACGGGCCACCGACCGCTCACCCGATCAATAACAAGGGCTCAGGAACAACAGCAGCAGAAGCTTCAGGAGATGCTGACTGCAATGGCCGCACTCACAGGACCAAAAGAAAGCCCGGAGGCGTCATCGGAGCAGCGTCACGAACAAGAAACTGATGCTGACTTCCTACGCAGAGTCCTCGAAAAGAAAGACAGAGAAGCTACGGAACAAGCTGCCAACATAAAACGAATGGTACTTCTCTTCCAAGACATGGTCGGGATGATGTTGCAGCCGGATCCTCCAACTGAAGACCCTCCGATCATTATTGAAGACGACAGAGGGGAGACGTCGAATCCTCCTCCGGCTCTTTCAGCGGCCAAAGAAGAAACTATTTCCAAGGCTGCTCTGGATGACTATATTGCTCAGCAAATACGAGCTCACCAGGCAAATGAAGCACCTGGCCAAGTCGTTAAAACTGGGTGACCGTATCCAGGCTGGTATGACCAAATAAAATACCCGCCGGGATACACAATCCTCAAATTCCATGTGTACAAGGGGACCGGCAATCCCCATCAACATGTCGCTCAGTTTAAGGCTCTTTGCGGCAACACTGGGGGTGACGATAAGCTTTTGCTCCGCCAATTCGTCGGCAGCTTGTCGGAGACGGCATTTGAGTGGTACTTCGAACTTCTAAACGACTCCGTCAAGACTTTCACAGAAATGGAGTTGTTGTTCACCCAGCGATTCGTGAGTGCTAGTGAACGCACCCCAATAACGGCAATGATCAATGCCAGGGTGAAGCCAGGCGAGACGTGGGTTCAATACGCGATCCGATGGCGGAATTTATGGTCAAAATGTGAGCAGCGCATCGAAGAAGCACCAGCGGTAGGCATGTTCGTGGGCACCCTAGACCCTCATGCAACTATTTCACAATTCATGATGTTCTTCAAACCAACCACGTTCCAAGCTTTAATCGACAAGCTAGCCCAGATGGACCAGATGGGTCATAGACCGTCTCCTCCGAAGCCGGAGCCGCGGAACGAAAAGGGTAAAGGGAAGGCGACCTTCGTTGTGAATACCCAACAACAGCCCAGTGCCCCAAAACTAACGGATCAACTGGAAGAGAGACAACGCTATTATAATGAGAAAATGAAGCGTCCTTATTCGTTCCCTCGGGACAAAACGAAGAGACTATTCGAATTGGCGATGCGCAACAGGCTCATCAATCTGTCAAATCCTAAGCGACCACTACAACCCGGCGAGGCTAATAGTCCCAATTATTGCCCTTACCACCAAACGGTAAGCCATCCAATCGAAGATTGCTTTGTTTTTAAGGGATGGATCGAGGATCAATACCAACAAGGCAAGTTTGCGCTGTCTGAGAAGTGGAAAGTAAGCCCACCACAACCACACACTCCTAAGAAGACGGACACACCGGGGGCATCATGCTCTTTTGTTGAAAAAGCTCCATGGGAGGTCTCTCTTTCATCCAAAACCAAAAGAATGCTGAACGACCTCCAGACGTGCCCGGCGATCAGGTGGAAGAATCCGCTGGAACCCGAGATTATCAAGGGAATGCTGAAACCGCGCCTGACTCCAAAGATTGGTGGTGATATTCAAAATACTCACACCCAGCCGTCAAAGTCTTCGAAGAAGAAAAAGAAGACCAGAAAGCCCATGAAGCCTGGTGACAAGCGCACGGACCTGCAAAACCAGATTGACGCGCTGGAAGAGTATAACCAGAAAGTGCGAACTCTAATCACACTTCAAGAATTTCTCAGCCATGTCCTTAAAGACGGAAACGATGGAGAAGTCTCGTCGGATGAATATGAAGATTACGTAGCAAGCTGCCATGTGATCTCTCACTCGTCGATAGACGATGAAGAAGCTCCTTGCACTGAGAAACTGGGGGCAAATCCTGAGCCGGAACTTCTAGGGCCATCATACAAAATGATTGATGCGTTCCTGAACGAAGCGCTTCTTGAAAGCAAAGCTGCTCGAGAGCGTGAGATGGCCATATTTGAAAAAGCCAAGCGCCGGCAACTGGACGAAAGGGTTGAGACGCTCCCGCCAAATCAAAACACATCCGCCGCGAATAAAAGCAGGTTCAAGACGAGGAAGAGATTCTCCAAAGCCATATCAATGGGAATGAAGCTGCCGCCCTCCGAAGGAAACATTCTTGGTAAAGAAGAAACACATCATAGCTACTGCTCGTATCATCGAAAGATTGCACACCCCACCGAAGAGTGCAACGCTTTTAAAAGATGGTGGCAGGGATATGTTGCTCACCGGCAAAATTTTAAGCGGATGAAATGCAAAACTCGTCGAGAGCGAAAAAGTACGACCGAGGAGCTTAGAAGAACTACCTGCAACTGTCGCATGGTTAACGCCGGGGGATCGCAAGTTCTTACATTCGGGAGCGACTCTGACAAAGAAATGAATCTTGGCCCTCTCATCAAAGAACCCACCCCGGGGAAAGAGGAAGAACCAAAGACCTGCAAAAATATTCAGCTGCGCAATCGTACGCTGCCCGAAAAGAATCTCGGACCCACGAATAGAAAAGACAAGGGAAAAGAAAAAGTCTCTGATGAAATCGCCCTAGATGACCAAGTCGTCAAAGAACTGACCGCCAAGGACCCGCCAAAGAAAAGTAAGGTGGACAACAACGTTCTGGCACACTTGAGAAAGTTACCTTCGCAGCTAAGCATTCTCGATGCCCTCTTGTTATCAAAAGAAGGAAGAGACTCTTTGATCAAGGCATTGCAAGAGCCTGAACAATTCCAAGCTTTCCTCGCCGAAGAAAAGATGAAGGACGAGCTGGAAGAAGTACACACGGCCGATATTACCTTCGGTGAAGAAGATCTCCTCCTCGGGACGTGCGAGCACAACCGTCCCCTTTATATCTCTGGATACTGCCACGATATCAAGATAGGCAAAATCCTGGTCGATAATGGGTCCTCCGTTAATCTCCTTAACGTAAGGATGTTAAAGGAAATCTGCATGAGCGTTTAACACCTTGCTCGTGATAAAATCACCATCTCCGGTTTCGACTCCCAGTCATCACGGACTCTCGGGTCTGTGATACTGACGCTGCACTTCGGACTACTTGTCACAGATATTAAGTTTCACGTCATTGACACCAAGACATGCTATAATGCTTTGCTCGGCAGGCCTTGGTTACACGAGTACAACATTATCCCTTCTACACAACTACAGTGTATGAAGTATTTCAAGGATGGTCTCGAGTACACTGTGACGGGAGAGTTAAACCCATTCTCCGTGAACGAAGTCCGAAAGTACGAAGATGCAAAATACTTCTTACCAGATTTTGAGGATACGGAGAGATGTCACAAACCGAAGAACAAAGCTATCACCACTATTCCGGTCTTCGGGAGTGATACTGAGGAGGAAGAAGAGATAGTTTATTCAGGGCCGCATCAACGCAACAGCCCGGGACCGTCCGCCCCCATATTGATTTTTGGCAGCGACTCGGAAGATGAGGTTAACGCTATATTTTCCGCTCGGCCATCAATACAAGCCTTCGCTGGCGATAATCAGAGTTTGCAAATCACCATGGTTCCACAAGAGCATTACAAAGAGCTCGATGCACTTAAAACTAATAGTGTGCAAGAACTGCAGACATTCTACATCCTTCCCAGGCGAAAAGGAGAAAAGGCGGTCCTCTTCTACCGATCCAGGGAAACCAAAGTGGAAAAAGAAATTTGGCATGGCGCCGATTCTATGCTCGACAGGGTCCAGCCCATCCATCTGCCTAGATATTACACGGAAGGCTTGAAAAGGCTATTGAAGCGCCAAGGGGTACCCTTCAGACAAACTACTCGACAAGCTCGATTCTACAACAGGATTTGGGACGTCCCTGGAACTCAGCGTAAGCTGCCCAACGGGAGAATGGAAACGATCGGGCTTGGATATGTTCAATCCAAAAAACGGGAGCGAGTCCATGGCAGCTACGTCATACATGACTTTGATGAAGAAGGAGACATTCTGTTAAGAGAGGCCGATCCTGAACCAAAACAAGGTCCTGTCATCAAAGCGCCGAGTCCGTCCTTTGAAGAACGAATGGACAAGCTAGTAAGGGAAGCGGGTCAAAAGATCCGGGATGACCATAATCGCGAGATGGCCATTTACGAAAAAGCCAAGACATGGCGCTTCCTTCAACAGGCTGCGGAGAATGGCAATGCTCTTCCTTATCGACCCGTCATACAAAAGGCCCGACGCAGAGGCAAAAATAAATCAAAGAACGGAAAAAACGTTTGAGAGCGACAAAGCGGGACCAAGAAGCCGTGCGATCGGGAAGTGAGCAATCCAGATTCGTCTCTTGTAAAGAAGATCGGTCGAGCATACTCTTTTACCCAGAACAAAACACGGAAGATACTTGATCTTGCCATAAAATATCAAATGATTACACTTCCGGAGTCCAAGCACCCCGATCAAGCAGGCGAAGTCAATCACCCAGATTATTTCTCCTACCACCAAGCAATAAGATATCCTCTCGAAGACTGCTTCACCTTTAAGAACTGGGTTGAAGACCAATATCAGCTCGGCAAGTCCGCTCTATCCAGCAGTTGGAGGATAAATCCGCCGCAGAAGCACGAACCAAAAGCCGCGCATACAGCAAGAGTAGAACCAGATCAACATCGGTCTTGGAAGCGAGCTCGTACTTATCATATGATAGCGCTATCAGAAGAAGAGCCCGAGAATATGGATGGCCTCCCCTGGTGCTTCGAAAACAATGATGATGAGGTGATCTCAGAGTTTCCACCGGCGCCGAAAGAGCTGGAAGATGGAATACACATTACTGCAGATAACCTCAAGAAAATTGATCTGGGTACGACAAGTGACCTGCGACCGACATTCGTCAGTGTGCTACTGTCTGAAGAAAGGGTGGCTACACTAAAAGACGTGCTTATGCAGCATAAAGATTGCTTTGCATAGAACTATTCTGAGATGCCAGAACTAGATCCAGATATTGCGGTCCACAAATTGGCAATATCCCCGGACGCCAAGCCAATCAAACAAGCACCAAGAAGAATGCGGCTCGAGCTTGAGATGAGCGTCAACGCCGAGGTCAAGAAGCTACTCGACTCTGGCTTCATCCAAGAGCTTCAGTATCCTGACTGGATCGCCAACATCGTCCTGGGGATGAAGAAAAATGGGACAATGCGCATATGTATGGACTTTCGGGATCTCAATAAAGCCTGCCCGAAGGATGACTTCCCAGTACCAGTCACTGAGCTGATGATAGATAACACGTCCACTCATGAAGTTTTCTCCTTCATGGACGGCTCAACAGGATATAATCAGATAAAGATGCATCCCGAAGACCAGAAGCACACCGCTTTCCGGACCCTTTTGGGTATATATTCTGCTACAAGGTGATGCCTTTCGGTCTAAAGAACGCCGGTGCCACCTATCAGAGGACCATGACGAAGATTTTCAATGACCCCATACATGAAATCGTCGAATGTTATATCGACGACCTCGTAGTTAAAAGCAAATCATACGAGCAACATTTAGAGCATCTGAAGATCGTATTTCAATGCCTTCGGCACTACAACTTGAAGATGAACCCTCTCAAATGCGTGTTCGGAGTTTCCTCAGGAAAGTTCCTAGGATTCATCGTCCGACACTGTTCAGATCATAATTTTGCATTATTATATTCCCCATTCTTATTCATTTTACAAATAAACAGGTGCGTTTGATCCATGTCTGCTACATAGTTGCAGGTTACAGGTTCTCGGAACAAAAACAGTGAAAACGATGAAAAGACGATACAAAAGTGAGACTATGACCAACAAATGGAAAGATCTTGATCATGCCTACAGTTTGAAGACTAAACGAAGATCAATGGACGATTTCACAAAGAACAAAGGCAGCACAAGGTTCAAGACTTCGACACGAAGCAAGCGGTAAAAGTCCACGACTTTATTCACTGTGAAAATCTGGAAGAAATCTAGAAGACAAACTAAGAAACTAAGTAAAGAAACAAGAAGCCAAAAGTAGCAGAAAGAACCCCAGAAAAAGCAGCCCGCAAGCCCTTAAGATGGCCGCGGAACCGCGGCCAAACCAAGCTTATGGGCGCGGATCCGCGGCCATATAGTCCACGTGTCGGTGCAGACAGTTGGCGCGTGGCGGTGCGTTGACTAGGATTCTTTAGGGTAAAATTATAAATGCAGATCTGAATCGATTGTAACCCTAGGTTTCTATGTTCTATAAATAGAAATCCTAAACCTCTCTTTGAGGTATGCCTCTTTTTATTTCATCTATTCAGAATTTTAATTCGGTGTAAATGTTTGAAGAGAGCCATCAAATAAAGTAAGATTTTTATTTCATTGTCCTAGTTAATTTTCTTTCTAACCTAGTATAGATTTCATTATCTGCCCTAGTTAGTTAGTTTAGAACATGTTAATCAATTCCCTAATGAGTGAGTAGTTCCTCACTTGTTAGGGTTAGGAATAGGAAAGGCTTGAGAGATGAAAATTTCTCACCCCTTTCTTGCCCATCACATATTAATTCATAGGACTCCGTGCATACATACACACACCGCTCTCTACAGCACCCTATCCCACGAGGTAGCGGTGATACCGTAGTTTAAAAGACCGGTTGCGTATGTTTTCCATGGAGGTTAGGGTAAGGATTAAGAAAGGAAGGACAAGAACCTAGAGGAAGAAACCTAGTTTCTTTCCAATGGTACTAATCCCTTTATTAATTATTACCATAACTCCTAAGTAGATCTAAATTAGGGCATTGAAAGCGGTGGGAAATCTTAAATTTCCAAACTTAACCTAAACCTAACCCTAGCAAGATTCTAGTCCTAGTTTAAATCAAGTTTAGTCTTTAGTGATAATCATCCCAACACCGTTTGGAATTAACTCGTTAGACCAAATTGAGAATATACAAAATCCTTGTGGACCAACCCGTACTCACCGGCTAGCTACCAAGCGACGCCGTTCTTGATTGCGGTTAACACATATTTTGATCACAACATCTATCATTCAATCAAATGGCGTCGTTCTTGATTGTGGTTAACAAATATTTTGATCACAACATCTATCATTCAAGGTCACTTTCTAACCAAATCTAGTGAGGAAACTTGGCAGTTTCTCGACGATCTTGCTGAACAAACACTTCAGTGGGAGAGCACTAAGACCACTTCATCTTCTGTTGGTCAGTCTAGGGCAGGCAAACATCAATTAGATATGTCGATAGCAATGAAGGCCGAGATGGCCGCACTTACGAAAAAGCTAGAACCAATTGAGACCAAAATCTCATCACCTTCTCCTGCCCCTGCTTTACCCCCACGAACTGTTTGTACTTGTTGTTCGGATCCATCACATCTTACCGAAGAGTGTCCTTACAATCCACCTGTTCAAGGACAAGATCAAGTCAATACTGCCTTTCAGTAAAGACAAAGAAATGATGCATACTCTTCGACTTATAATCCTGGTTGGAGGAGTCACCCAAATTTTGCTTGGAATCAAAATCAATAATTCCAAAGAAACAACAACTTTCAGAGGCCTCCTCCACAACAACAAGCACCTCCACAAACTCAATACCAGCAACCTTTCCAACCACAACCTTACCCAAACCAAATGAACAATTTTGTGCCCAACAACTCTTACCCTCAAAACAATTTTGTTCAACCTAATAATGATAAGGTTATCTCGCTAGAAAGAAGTCTAGATGCGTTTCTAAAACAATCTACACAATCCGCGGCAAGGTTGGAGACTTCCATTCAATCTTTGGTGCAAAACAGTGCCTCACACGATCAAAGTATCAAATCCATTGAGGCACAAATAACACAACTAAATGCTGCGTTGAGCGAGCGAGAAAAGGGAAAGCTTCCATCTCAACCATTGCCAAATCCCGGTCACGCACATGTTGCATATGAACAGTAAAATCATAATGTCAATGCTGTGACCACGTTAAGATCTGGAAAAGTGTTGCACAATAACGTGGGTATTAATAATGACATCCCTGCCGGTGGTTCTTCTTCATCTTCTTCTTCTTCATCTTCATCTTCTTTCTTAGAGCCTATTCTTCATTCTTCACAAGGCTCTACTTCTTCTACTTCGAATGGACCCACTTCTCACTTCACGAACACACCTACACTGGGATCCGTTCCAACTCCGCAATCTACTCCACACACATTGGACTCAACAAATTTTCAAAATGTTCCTTTTCCAAACAGGTTGAGATCCAATAAACCAACTCCATAAATGGAGAAGATTGTAGAGTTGTTCAAACAGGTTAGCATAAATATACCTCTCTTGGATGCAATCCAACAAGTCCCTTCTTACGCAAAAATCTTAAAGGACTTATGCACCAAGAAGAGGAAGTCACAAGTACCAAAGAAAGTTTTCGTGGCTAGTGCTGTTAGTGATGCTCTTGTCCAATTTTTACCTCAAAAACATAAGGACCCCGGCTGTCCTACAATTTCGATAACAATTGGGGACAAGAACATCAATAGAGCACTATTAGATCTTGGTGCTAGCGTCAATTTGCTACCCTATTCAGTGTACGAACAATTAGGCGTTGGAGAGCTTAAACCCACTCATTGTACTCTCCAAATGGCCGACCGATCCATCACCCATCCTAGAGGTGAGTTAGAGGATGTGTTAATTAAAGTAGGCGACTTCATTTTCCCCGTTGACTTCATTGTTATGGATACACAACTTGTAGCTAACCCCCGGAGTCAAATTCCGGTGATACTTGGTCGACCATTCCGTGCGACTTCTAATGCGGTGATCAATTGTCGTAATGGTTCGATGAACCTATCTTTTGGCAATATGACGATTGAACTCAACATTTTTAAGTTGGGGAATCAGCCCTCCGTGCCTAAAGCTAGTACATGAGAAGTTTGCTCGATCCACGAAATCACGCAGGAGGACTGCGAGCTTGAAAAATTTCTGTTCGATAACAGCAGTTTTGACGCCACTAGTGCGTCCCTCCTTGGATCTGACACAGTTTGCACAACCGATAACGATTACAAGTGTTTCACTTTTTCGGACGATTTTGATGACTCACCGCCCGAGTATGAGTCCTTTGAATTTTTGGATGAGTTAGTTGAACCATCCGATTCGGATGCTTACAGTGATTTCGAACCAGTGTTGGAATCCTTCGAGTTTGAGATAACCTCCCCAATTTTACCTTCAATTGTTTGGCCTCCGAAACTCGAACTCAAGCTTCTTCCGTCTCACCTTAAATACGCTTATCTAGGCGAGAATGAGACCTTTCCCGTTATCATATCGGCATCTCTAGCTCTCGAGCAAGAGAAAGCCCTTTTAATGGTCTTACAAAATAACCGGCAAGCTTTCGGCTGAACTATGGCGGACATCGAGGAGATTAGTTCCCTTATAATTAAATATCATATGCATATGATGGATGATGCCAAGACAGTAAAGGATCCACAGAAACATCTCGGGGATTGTGTGGTTAATCAACCTCCTCCTATAGAAGTTGAACCACCACATTTTCTTTTAATAAAATATGAGAATGCCAATATTCCATTGATTTCTGATCATTCACATTCTCGTTTTTATTCATCATCACCTCCTATCTCTTCACTTCCACGTACATGCAGACACTTTCCATACCACCACTTATCTCTTCCCGACTTCTTCTTGGCTCTGTACAACATGTTCTTCCACCGACCGATACTTACACAGATAAATTTTTCAACTGGTTGGTGTTGACTTTTGGTCTTTGCAAAGTTTGGCATTGACTTGTAACATCGATTAACTCAAGTTTGGGGGGGGGGCCTTTTTGTAAATATTTTTTCTTTTTCAGTTAACAATAAAACATAAAAAAAAATAATAATAAACAAGGAAGTGCCGACATTTTTGACCCTCTTGGTGTGACATGACAGTGAGAACACTATCAAGTTTAAGTTTGGGGGTATGCTCGGTAAGCCTTCTTCCTTCGCATTCATATGTATATTTTTGCACTTGCATACTTATTTTAAAACCCATAAAAAATTGAAAATTTGAAAAATTACAAAAAATTGAAAAATTCAATTTTGGCAATAATTGACTTAAGTTTGACAAGACGATTAACTAGTTAGGAACAACTAGATCTTAGACTTAGTAAATTAAAAACCCTAAAAACAACCTTTCTTAAAATTTAACGGTAGAAAGTATATGTATTTGTAGTTTATTTAGAAATAGGCAAATTTCGAGTTGACTTCTTGGGCTAAGTTAAAACAAAGGAAAACTATTAATATTTTTATTATAGTATAAGTCTGAAAAATAATTCCTAAGCTTAATTCTAAATTTTGAAAATATATACCCTACAAATTGCACAAACACGAACCTTGAAACTTGGAATAGTAGAAGAGACCTTGAAATGCTCTTGTCTAAAGTCCTTAGTACGAAGAAAAATAAAATAAAAATACAAGTGTGAATAAAGAGATAAAAAATGAACACTGGTTTTTGTAATTACTTAAGGCTGCATTAATAGAAAAATATTTAGCGAGGGTGCTTCATCACCTAGTGCCTTAGACCAACTGGTTTGGGAGTCACTGCTAAAAGCCTTAGGGATTACAAGACTATGAATTAAGCCTTATTGTGCAAACACATTTTGTAATCGGTCGTTGGTACCTCAAGAAGTATTAACGGTCGCATGAAGAATGTGTGAGCAATTTCATCTAAAAATTCACCAATTGAAAAGTACTTTGGACGATGGACAAGAGTATAATAGCTTGGTTTGAATTTCTAAGTGTATGGGTGATATATACACACACGTAGGGGTATGTGATTGGGGTTTAGATAAGAGATAGGAATGAAAAATAGGACTTATATTTTTAATAGAGATGATAAAAAATCCTAAGTTGAGATGGAACCCTAGAAGGAAAATTTAAAAGATGCCAAAAGCTAAGTAAATTCACAAGAATATATATAATCTTAAGTTAAATGATAAGGAAGCATGAAAAATACGGGTGGATAATTTCTGAGTCGAAGATAATGGAGTTTCTTGTTAGAAGACCTAATTGGAGAATAAAAGTCAATAGGCCGAATTGATAAGATTTTGTGGGTAGTATCCGCTGAAAACCCTCAGGAGACAACACTCCTCCTACTAGGGACACCTAGAGGTTTAACGGCTTGTTGCATGAGTTCAGTGCAATCGCGTTTCCCTGCGAAAGTGAGGTTAGGTCTCTTTCGAGAATAGAACTAGGTTTGCTCGAGGACGAGCAAAAGATAAGTTTAGGGGTATTTGTTCAGATCATAATTTTGCATTATTATATTCCCCATTCTTATTCATTTTACAAATAAACAGGTGCGTTTGATCCATGTCTGCTACATAGTTGCAGGTTACAGGTTCTCGGAACAAAAACAGTGAAAACGATGAAAAGACGATACAAAAGTGAGACTACGACAACAAATGGAAAGATCTTGATCATGCCTATAGTTTGAAGACTAAACGAAGATCAATGGATGATTTCACAAAGAACAAAGGCAGCGTAAGGTTCAAGACTTCGACACGAAGCAAGCGGTAAAAGTCCACGACTTTATTCACTATGGAAATCTGGAAGAAATCTAGAAGACAAACTGAGAAACCAAGTAAAGAAACAAGAAGCCAAAAGCAGCAGAAAGAACCCCAGGAAAAAGCAGCCAGCAAGCCCTCAAGATGGCCGCGGAACCACGGCCAAACCAAGCTTATGGCCGTGGATCCGTGGCCATATAGTGCACGTGTCGGTGCAGACAATTGGCGCGTGGCGGTGCGTTGACTAAGATTCTTTAGGGTAAAATTATAAATGCAGATATGAATCGATTGTAACCCTAGGTTTCTATGTTCTATAAATAGAAATCCTAAACCTCTCTTTGAGGTATGCCTCTTTTTATTTCATCTATTCAGAATTTTAATTCGGTGTAAATGTTTGAAGAGAGCCATCAAATAAAATAAGATTTTTATTTCATTGCCCCAGTTAATTTTCTTTCTGCCCTAGTATAGATTTCATTATCTGCCCTAGTTAATTAGTTTAGAACATGTTAATCAATTCCCTAATGAGTGAGTAGTTCCTCACTTGTTAGGGTTAGGAATAGGAAAGGTTTGAGAGATGAAAATCTCTCACCCCTTTCTTGCCTATCACATATTAATTCATAGGACTCCATGCATACAAACACACACCGCTCTCTACAGCACCCTATCCCACGAGGTAGCGATGATACCGTAGTTTAAAAGACCGGCTGCGTATGTTTTCCATGGAGGTTAGGGTAAGGATTAAGAAAGGAAGGACAAGAACCTAGAGGAAGAAACCTAGTTTCTTCCCAATGGTACTAATCCCTTTATTAATTATTACCATAACTCCTAAGTAGATCTAAATTAGGGCATTGAAAGCGGTGGGAAATCTTAAATTTCCAAACTTAACCTAAACCTAACCCTAGCAAGATTCTAGTCCTAGTTTAAATCAACTTTAGTTTTTAGTGATAATAATCCCAATACCGTTTGGAATTAACTCGTTAGACCAAATTGAGAATACACAAAATCCCTATGGACCGACCCGTACTCACCGGCTAGCTACCAAGCGACGCCGTTCTTGATTGCGGTTAACAAATATTTTGATCGCAACATCTATCATTCAATCAGACACCGAGGCATCGAGATAAATTCGTCAAAGATCAAGGCGATTATGGAAATGCCCCCACCAAGGACTCTCAAGCAATTGCGGTCTCTCTAAGAAAAGCTCGCGTATATCCGGCGATTCATAGCCAATCTCTCCGGCAAGTGTCGTCCTTACAGTCACCTGATGAAAAAGGGAACCCCTTTCGTCTGGGATCGCAAATGCCAAAACGCGCTGGACGAAATCAAGCAGTACCTGCAGAATCCGCCAGTACTAGCCGCTCCGGTCAAGGGAAAGCCTCTCATTCTGTATACAACCGCCCTTGAAGGTTCCTTAGGCGTGCTATGGGCACAAAAGAACGACCAAGGGAAGGAGAGAGCCCTCTACTATTTGAGTCGAGTTCTACTGGGGGCAGAAAGTAATTATTCTCCCATCGAAAAACATTGCCTGGCAATGATCTTCGCGATAACGAAGCTCAGGCACTATGCGTTGGCGCATGAAGTCCGTCTCATATCGAAGGTGGATCCTCTCAAGTATTTGATGTCAAAGGCCATATTGACGGGGCGGCTTGCTAAATGGGCCTTGCTCTTGATGGAGTTCTCGATAACTTATCGGCCTCTTAAGGCAGTGAAAGGCCAGGCCATCGCCGACTTCCTCGCTGAGCATCCGATACCCGCCGATTCTCCTTTGAATTGCGAATTGCCAGACGAACATACGTTTGACACGATCAACAGGGAGAGAAGAGAGAATGATACCCAATGGGAACTCTACTTCGATGGAGCATCTTCCATGAAGAAGCGCAAATAAAGCACCCCCATAATCAAATCAGGGGTAGGCCTCATCTTCGTGACTCCACAAGGAGGGATAATGCGCTTTGCCTTCTCCTTAACAGAGCCGAGGACAAACAATGAAGCCGAATATGAAGCTTTGATAGTAGGTCTCGAGATCGCTATCGACATGGGAATTGAAAACCTCCTCATATACGGAGACTCCCAACTGGTCGTTAGTCAAGTAAACGGCGACTACCAAACGTGCAAGCCAGAGTTGGTAAAGTATGGTGAGAGAGTACAGCAGCTGCTGACTCAAATTCCTTCCTACACCTTGGAAAGCATACCGCATGCGGAAAATAGCAAGGAGGATGGATTAGCCAAGCTCGCTAAGGAACTGGCTGACGAGAACCTCGATGATGTGCGGATCATTGTACAAAGCCGTCGGGTTCTTGCACCGGCAAAAATATCTCCGGAGTCATCCGAAGAAAAGGGAGCGACTGAGCGAATGGCTCTACAAGTAAAAGACCAAGAAAAGATTGAGGATTGGAGAGAAGTCTTTATAAACTACTTCAAATCCCGTCGAGCACCCGAAGATGCGTCCTCAAAACATCAGCTCATGAAGCGAGCCCTATCTTTCGCCTTCGTCAACGATACTCTGTATAAGAGGTCATTTGATTCTCTGTGGTTAAGATGCCTGGGACTTGAAGAAGCAAAAAGAGTCGTCCAAAAAACTCATGACGGACTCTACGGTTCTCACCAAGCCGGGCCGAAGATGAAGCTGAAGATCAAAAGAATGGGCTACTATTGGCCCACGATGATCCAAGACTTCTTCAAATACGCGAAGCAATTCCACTCGTGCCATATTCACGGGGATTTCATCCATCAGCATCCAAATCCACTACACCCAACAGTGGCTAGCTGGCCATTCGAAATGTGGAGAACCAACATAATCGGCCCCATCGAGCCAGCCTCGTCCAAAGGACATCAATTCATTTTGGCGACAACTGACTACTTCTCCAAATGGGCAGAAGCAGTACCGCTGAGGGAAGTGAAGACGGAAAATATCCTCCATTTCTTCAAGACACACGTCATTTATCGGTTTGGCACTCCGCGACGGATTATCTCCGATAACGGGCCAGCCTACAGAAGCCACAAGATCAGCCGCTTCGCACGACATCACAACATAGACTGGAGATACTCCTTAGTCTATAATCCCCGAGCTAACGGTCTAGCTGAGGCTTTTAACAAGACCTTGACCAAGATCGTGAAAAAGACGGTGTCCCGAAATAAGAAGGACTGGCACGAGAGACTGCATGAAGCTCTCTGGGCTTATCGAACTACGTTCAAAACGGCCATGAACACAACGCCGTACGCATTGGTATTCGGTACAGAAGTGGTACTCCCCCTTGAGATAGAGCTGTAGGGATCCTAGGCACACCTAAGAGGTTCCACAAGGCATCAACCATGCCAAATTCAAAAATTATATGCCGAGAAACCCTAATGCTAGATCGTTAACTAGAGGTAAAGGCGAAAAGCAAGCAAGTAAACAACTTTATTGCTAAGTGAATGGAAATACAACCTTTGTAGATCCGGTCCACCACTTCTTTAGCTCCGTGATGACGTCCCTTCACTGCGATCACCGGGATCCCGGACTCTAGCGATGGTTTCGTCGGGGAAATGAGCGGGCTAGGTCGTTGACTTCGATGCCGAAGATGATCTACGTCGAGGCAACTCTAACTCAAGCTCCATCTTCACTAGGTCATAAAACTTATGAAGAAAACACCCAATACAACATGGCAAGTGGTAGAGGATGAAGAAATAGGAAGTGGGTTCACTTTGGATTTGGATTTACTTGATTTTAACACTTGAAATTTTTGTAGCAAGCTTTTCTTTTCTTTTTCAAGAAGAAGAAGAAAAGAATATCAATTATTCATTAAATGAAAAATCAAGTGAAGAGTTATCATAATGCAACCATGGGTGAGGCTAACACATGTAGAGAATAAACTAGGGTTTAGGTTTAATGGTTAGGTTAAGGCAAAAGACAAAATGGCTAGACTTATGAAAGCTTCATGAAGCTTCAAGAGAAAAAACAAAGAAAGCCACCATATTTGTTTTTGCCAAAATGAATAAAGAAAATAAATAAAAACAAAATAAAACCTAACCATTAACCTAAAGATGGTTTAAACAAACATACACCCAAGTTTGCATGTATCATCAAACATGATACAATCTAGTGCACAAAAATATATCACATATACTACTTGTGCACTTCAAGTGAGAAAATCCATCTTAAGTGAACAAATACTAGTTAATGTAAAGTAATATATCAAATATATAATTATACATTAAATCATTAAATCAACACTTGATTTAATGATCCGGTCATATCGCATATAACCGACTAATATCAAGTGTATCAATGTATCGAATCAACCTTTGATTCAGTAACCCGGCTATATCTCATATAACCGTCTAATGATACATATCGCGAGAATAGAATTCAGTATCACATACTGGTATTATTCTCGGTCCCGCACATATCTCATATGCGCTCCTATTTCGTTTCGCTTGAGCCAGGAAACCTCTGTGTAGGACTCTAAAGACTCGTCAATACGCCGGCAACAGGTGATGATCATATCAAACACCCACAAGCCGCAAGCGGTCTGCTAAACGTAACGGCCACCCGGGTATTGAGCGATCAGAAGATCAACGAGCATGCCCGCTCACACTCCTGTGAATCCAACCAGTAACACTTACCGTACAGTCCGGTCTCGTCGTCTGATATGTCGCATATCTCGCCTAGGGGTGGTAAACGTTAGACCCCAATAGCTCGATAAGTCATGTCGATATGAGGTCTATAACAGTTCGAGAAACTACTGGTAACACTTACCAGTAGATTTCCGGTTATAGCCAATCGAACACAGCACAACATCAACTCCCTATACCGGGAGAGACGAATCCCCTCCTATCGCTCATTGCCTCCATGTGATTCGGGACTGTACCCAAAAACCACCATTTTGCACACCCTCTTGGACGTGGTAAGGTGGAAATCAAAGCACAGTGGGAATCACACAAGACTCTATAACGATCTCGGGTCAACAGACTACTCTGTACCAGTGTCACCAGAGAACTGCCATCTGACGTAAGGTATAATACCATCTGGGAGTTCTCGGCGAGTCTGTCCAGTATACCCAGTCTCCACTGAGCACCCGTATATCATCTCTGATGTCAAACACCAATGGATATGGGATCATCCATCGCCTATCTGTATGGGTCGAGAAGGTATACGCTAGTCTACTCTGGTATATCGATGCCCCGTCTCGATACACCCACGACTAGGGACCTTGAAAGATGTACTTATGGACTACCATGTCCCCACTAGTATGATCTGCATCATAGTCCAGGTAGTCAAGTACACATCCTAAGGGCTTTACCAACATGTAACAGAGAGACAATCAGTGTACACGTTAAGGTAAAGAGCAACCAGATAGCATACTATCATGTCGAGCAAGAAAGTCCTCCCTATATATGTCCAAGCATCCACTACAATATACATCCCATGTATAGTAATGGCCTCTAGGGCATACATATAACTAACAATCTCCCACTTGCACTAGGGCCATCTGTAGCAGTGGTTGTAGTATCTCATATTCAACCATCCCATAATAGTCTCTCTCTGGGAAAAGGCCTTTGTGAGTGGATCCGCCGTGTTGTCCTCTGAGTCTGCTCTCCTAACCTCGATCCCCTGGAGATCAACCATCTCCATGATCAGGTGACACTGCCTTAGAATATGTCTGGATCACTGATGGGACGGGCGTTCCTTGGCATAAGCCACAACTCCATTGTCACACAATAGGAGGAACGAAGTTCATCTCATGAACAAATATACATCTAGACTGCCTCTTTGGTAGTATCATAAGTAGCGATATATCCAGCCTTTATCGTCTAGTATGCCACGGTATCTAGCTTAGAGCTCTTCCAACATACTGTCCCTTTACTGAGGGTAGAGACATTGCCTGTGACTGACATTCAGTCGTCCTTATCACCCTGGAACCCTTCCAGAGATTCTCCCCAGGATCGATTGATACCATCTCACTACAACTAGTGAGTATCCCAACATCCAATTAGATCTATCTTATAGATCCAAAACCCAGGATTTATGAGGTATCACTTTGATCATATATGGAGAATCCTTGTGATAAGCGGAGATTGACCGAGCATAGCATAGGAAACTCCTTCCCTATCAAGAGTATGTCATCCACGTACTCTACGAGGATCACTACCATACTCCCTACTACCTTTTTGTATATACAAGGTTCATCTACCATTTTGATGATGTCAAACTGTTTGACTAACTCATCAAAACAGATGTTCCAACTCCGCGATGCCTGCTTCATCACATAAAACATCTTGCACACGTTTCCGCTGCTCCCACTGTCTACGAAGCCTTCTGACTGTGTACTTATAGACTTTCTCTTCTAAAACATCATTTAGAAAAGCAGTCATGACACCCAACCGCCAGATATTGTAGTCATGGTATGTAGCCATGGCAAGTAGGAACTGGATGGACTTAAGCATAGCTCCTTAGAAAAAGTTTCATCATGATCCATACCTGGTCAATGATGTAAACCTTTAACAAGTCTAGTTTTGAAAGTCTCAACTTTTCCATGTACACCAAGTAATCTTCTCAAGATATACTTGCTCCTGATGGGGATTTAACCCTTCAGCTAAAGCAACCAAAGTCCATACTTTGTTGGTGTATAAGGATTCCATCTCAGATCGCTAAGCATCCAGCCATTCTTACAGAGTCCCACTCCTGATGGCCAGCTCGAAACTAGTTGGGTCGTCATTTCATGATGCAATCCTCGCTCCCACTGTCATAGAGAAACCGAAGTATCTCTCAGGTGGGTGAGGAACCCAACTAGATCGGCGGAGAGGCTGAGGTTCGTTGGAATCTACTGAATCCTTTGGTTCTACCAAATCATCTGCTGTAGTTTGTATAGCTGGAACCTTTCCAGTTCTACATTACAGACCTTGCCTCGAGCTTGTCCGGATTTTGCTTTTAGACATAGGCCGGTCAACCCCAAATCTTAACTAGCTTAAGACATAGGCTCTTCCCATACCATATCTCATATGGAGTGGTAGGCTGTGATCTGATTCGAACTTAATTTCAATAGGTATGCAGCTTCTCAAGTGCATAACCCCCAAAAGGAAACAGGTAACTCAGTAGTACTCGTCATAGAGCGCACCATATCGAATAGGGTGAAGTTGCTCCACCCCGATACACCATCGTGCTATGGTGTATACGGAAGAGTAATGCTGAGAGAGAATCTCATTCTCCTTTAGAATAGTCCAGGAATTCTATGCACAAGTATTCTCCTCCCTGATCACATCAAAGGACATAATACTTATGCCCGTATTGGTTCTCTACTTCTAACTTATATTCTGTGAATATCTCAAAAGGTTCGGACTTGTGTTTCAACAGGAACATATGACTGAATCTTGAGAGATCATCAGAGAATGTAATGAAATACAAAGAACCGGTCTTGGTATGTGTAGACAGGGGACCTACATACATCAACATGTATCATCCCAAGAGTTCACTAACTCTTTCTCTGTTTCCAATAAACAGAGCTATGGTCATCTTATCTCTGTGACATGACTGGCAAGTTTCACAAGATGTAAATTCAAACTAGTTTAAATATGCATCTATATGTAACTTCAGCTAGTCGGGTCACATTGATATGACCTAGTCTACAATACCTCAAGAAGGATCCGTTCATTTCTGAACTCTTCCTCTTGTGTGTGTTCTGTATACTAAGAACTGTAGTTTGATTTAGAACATCAATGCTTTTAGATAACGTGCCTGAACCGATCAACTTTTGATATAGGAAATGTTCAAAACATTATCCAACAATACAAAATTTTATCATTTCTTTTCCAATAAAGAGGCTGATATGATTTTGTATATCAGGTTCGGTATCTAATAACATTCGTTCAGAATCAATGTATTTGGAATACAGGGTGACAGTGACCAACAGACTTGGCTGCAACACTTGCACCATTTTCTGTCTCATGAAACTTATCACCCGTTCTCAGTTCTCTACCTTTCTGTAGCCCTATGTAACAAATTACATATCTGGGATCCTGATCCGGTATGAAATACTCAGGACATAGAGGATACAGAGAAACAGTTCTTTGTAATGAACACACCCGAAGGAGATGCATCATATGCACTTTCCTCGTTTGGGCGGCATAGGAAATACGGTATTCGTCTATTTCCTACTCGTTCTTATAACAATTATAAGTTGGAGCGGGACCAACGTTCCCCAGCTCAGTATAACAAGCGGGTTAGGTCATTATATCCGTTTTATTATCTTGATTAAGGCGTGACATGGTCGCTACCTGGAGAGAGGGGGAAGAAAACACTTTAGCGTATGCTCTTGCAAGATCAGATTGGTTATTATCTTATCTAATCAGGATGGCTCCCACTGTTTTTTTATCAAATCTTCCTTCAAACCCTAAAAGGAAAGACTAGCCGGGATTAATTACACCCTACAACTTCGCCGATCTTTCAGCCAGGCCAGTGTCGGTACTTTGAGGGAGATTCCCCGTGCTTTCGCACGGACCTAATTAAAGTAAACCTCGTTTTCCCAGAGGCGTAACCCCGTTGACACCTTTCTAGACACCTACTTGATCAGCTAATTGTCCTGTGTAAAACTCTCCCGGGAGTAACAATTACTCGCAGTGGGTATCAGGATCCAACTATCTCATAGAAGGTATGCAATCTCATTGCAAATTTCAACACTTGAAATTCCCGATAATTTTGCCCCTAACCTCCTATGACCTTGACAAAGGCCAACAAACCATAGGATGCTAATCAAGTTCAACCCGTCATTTCCTGATTGAATTAAACCCACCCGCACGACCCTTGACAAAGGACAACAAGGTCGCACGACTACCCTAACCCAATCTGCATCATATGCATAAGCAGATAAGCACCAGTCAGCTACCGCACACTACGCCTTGACAAAGGCCAACAAACGCAGCACGAATACTAACTACTACTTATCTGAAATAACGGAGGGCTACGACAGGTTTTTCTGAAAACCTATTGCGTAATGAACTTGATATCGTTGTAGAATCAAATGATTTTAAAATGGAGTGTTTTTTAGGCTTTTCTAGTTTTGCTAAAGGGGTTACTCCCGGTGAAGGGATCGTCGGCCCTTTCCTCATCGAATAAGGTGCAGGATATAACATCTATACCGCTGTGCAAAGCAAAAACTATAGAAGCAATCAAAAGACAAACCGAGGGTTGTAGCATCTGCCAGTTATTGCTAAAGGAGTCACTCCCGGTGAAGGGATCTCGGTCCTTTCCTTATCGAATAAGGTGCAGGATGTTCTACAAGGAACACCGCGATGCAAAGTAAGAACTGTAGCTACCTGTTTTTGAAAATTCGATTCCACAACATCTTTAGGTTTCTTTTTCTTTCATTAATCATATTAATGAAGTCCCATCATTTAAGTACCTAAACATCACAGATAAATACGACGTACACTTATGCCATCCGCATTCGCCTCGATGTCCTCTTAGGTTAGGTAACTAACGGCAGGGCAGGGCAGGGCTAGCGCGGGTGTAAAACATAAGTAGCGTCTATATAATATATCATATATACTATATACTGTATCTATCACAGAACATCACATGATCACACACAGATAACGCGGCAGAAAATATCATATGAAATATTGGATATACTAGGACGTCCGTGTTTTTAATACGAGCCAGTATAAAACACGGATTCCACGGTCGCGATGAATAGCCAAACCCACACCCCTAGTGTAACGTCTTCAAAATAATAAAATATGATTTTTGGGAAATTTTATAATTAAATATTATTTTAATGAATATTTTAATATTCTGGTATAATTAAATACAGATAAATGGGGAAAAATTATGGAAAATTCTAAAATAAGGTATTTTAAGGAATTGCCTCGTTTTCTGTGCATGCCCCCATTTTCTCTAGTATTGACCCTGGGTACTTCTAGTTTTGACTGATTCCATCTAGGGTGAAATCTGGGTTGATTTTCCTATGTTGGTGTATGTTTTACGACTTGATTTAGCATGGATTTTGGTATTTGGTGATTCATTCCTGTCGGATGGCGTTTGGACGTCAACGACAAGTGGATATTGATTGTGTTTACATGCGAGTCGATAGGTTTTTACCTATGCGGGTAGCGTGTGCTATTTTGGTTTCCGATGTGATTTTCATGTGCTTTAGCGTTGTGATATACTTGTAGGTACCCTACGAGATGTTGAGGCAAAGAAGATGAAGATGGCGACATCGGCACCGACACATGAGAAGCAAGGTGAGTAGATTTATATCTACGGGGAGAAGTCGGGTGGATGGCGTATAGCACCCCCGCAGTCCGTGGTGTTGTATACGAATACGTATACACACGTATATTATTATGTGTGGTTAGGATCATTGATAGTAATAATGGTATTCTTGAAGCTGAGATCTTTGGGTGTGGTACAGTGCGAACCCTAGGGTAGCGATTGCACTCATACCTATACTTACCCTTATATTTACACACATTCTTGCATTCATTCTCTCATATGTTGGTGCGTATATCTACACATGGGTATGGGACTATGTGTTCATATACGAGTTTGGTGATGATACGTGGGTTTGAGGTGTTACTTGATGTGAGGCCGTGAGATCGGCGGTGTGACACAGTCGCCTTTTGAGGTGCGATATGATAGTTTAGCGGGCCTTTGGACATGTGCTTTACCCGCATTCATATTTTTATAGATGGTATCGATTTGTACTAGACTTACAGTAGTACCCCAGATGTGTGATCTGATGATGGTGATACCTGATATGTGATGAGATAGTGTGACATTGACCCCTACCCAGCTATTGGGATGCCATACGACGATTTACCGTACGAGCCGATATTGATGATAGATCCGCCCTCATGATTCGAGGATATCTTACGATATGTTATTGAGGCGAGATCACCGACTATCATATCTATACTTATATATTGACTCAGATTAGGTGGTTTCATACCCCTCCGGTCCAGATTTCTTAGTGGGCATTGGACTAGACCGAGTCATACCTATTTCAAAAGTAACGAATCGGGGATATTTTAAAGATAAGCAGAAGGGTTATACGGATATTTTCAAATGATGCATCTTTTCTTAAAACACCGTAGCCCTTACTTTACCAAAAGCCCTGATTCGTCTTATTTCAAAAGGCAAGGTTGCATGACATATCTTGTGAGGCAGGTTCTGTGTTTTGCGTTGATTATTCGTTTCCGCATTATTCCTGCTATCTGCATTGCATCGCTTGTATTGTTGTGATATTCAGTCATGCTGCTAGGACACCAGCACCATTATCGATGATGCATATGCTCCACGTACACTTGTTGCCGGCTCACACACTTCTCATCGATAATTGCCATGTCACTACACTGTAGTACTATTGCATTCAGTATATGATCCTTGCATGACATGATGATGTACATACATTCCTTCATATGTAGCATGCTTCATGCTTGATTTTACGCATTGAGATATGTTGTTTCTATGATATTTCTGGATTTGGGAACCGAGGGTGTTTTAAAAAGAGAATATATCATTACTTTAAAAACCCGGTTACCCTTGATATGATATTTCAGTGCGTCCACCATGTGTTTTCTCGGTGCTGAGAGCGACATGTGTAACCCGAATCGAGGAGTGGATGAGCCGATTGCGGGTACATGGTGGACCCGGTATGGTTCCCCTCGGCAAGATGATCGATGAGCTTTGCCGATTGAGCCTGGAAGCGGGCGAGCACCTACCGGTGATTGGTTGGACCTGGCGGTTATCCGGAGGATACCGACCAGAGTCGATAGATGTTTGGGCATACTGCCGGGGCCGAGGGCCGATACCGCAGACAGAGCCAGCGGGCCGATCCGGACTGACGGAGCCCGATATATGAGGATTTACGTGCCGATGCTGGGCATGGTTTTCATGATGTTTTCGGGTGTCGATGCTGGTTACCCTGGTTCCATGATTTTGATGTGTCGCGAGGGACACGGGTGGATTATATCCTCATATTTCCATGCACAGGTCATGATATTTACCTGCATGATGGTTATTGTCAGTGGGTGACGAGTGGACGGGATCCACGTGTGTGCAGATTTGATTACATTGATCATACCTCATATTCTTGACATGCTATTACCTGAGGCACTAGCACGAGCTCTTGGCATTACACTCATGTATAGAGATTACATTGCCAGTTTAGCATGTTTCAGCTTTATTCATATTGAGGTTTATTTATATCTGATCGTATTGACCTAGGATGGGTCATGCATTCGATCTCTGCTTGTAGATATATCTCTATTCACGAGTTGGCAACTCACCCCCGTTGTGCCCCAGTTCTTGCAGGTTTTTGCCGTACAGATTCCTTAGCGGCATTTCGGGCACACTGCTTCCATCGGGTGACTTGCTTGGTTAGGTGGGTTCTTTTGTATCAGAACCGCTATTGTATTGGTATTATTCATTGTATCTAGAATTGTCCATCAACCAAAAACTTGTTTATTGTTTCAGACTTAGAAAACAGTGTTGTTTTATTTCGACCTTAGAGTCGCGCTAGTAGTATTACGGTTTTCTGGCTGTTTTGAGTTTCTTTTTTTTGGGTTTTGATCCTCGTCCTTTGGCGTTGTATATTATTATTGCTTGCGTGGTTGTGACCGTCGATGGACGAAGAGCTAGCTCCCGCTTGGGGATGCCTTTTATCATTTCATATATATTATTCTTGTTGTACCCCGTTCGGGGCCAGTTTTTACAAAGGAAACTCTGCCGAAATTTTCAGGAAAGGTTACACATTTTAAAAAAATGCATATTCGGCTTAGTTATTTAAAAACTTTGATTTCCAAACATGATTTCCTTACTTTTCAAAAACAGTTTTCCTTATTTACTCTTTAAATGGTTTTAGATTGCTGGGCTTTTGGCTTACTTGGATCAGATGGGGTCCTATAGACTTCATATGGTCCAAGGGCCAGTCACGTGCTCTTTCGGGTCGTGACAAAGTTGGTATCAGAGCGTTAGGTTGACCTTGGTTCGAGTCTAAGTTTGACTATGTGGAGCCTAGGGCGTTATTTATATGCGGAACTTAGGCTTGACCTTACGGAACTTAGACTTGGTCGAGGGGGTGTAAACCCGAACTTTCGTCGTGTAGGATGACCCTTGGTTGATGGAATAGGTGACTAAAGTAGAGTGACGTACCGTTGGTATGTTCCGCGGCATACTTACGACACGACACTCCGCTTAAGGAACCTTAGGATGTACATACTTTCGAGATCAGTGATTCTCTTCATATCCAGGATTATACATCCATTTGAGATCCCCGATTCTATTAGTTTCATGATCATACCTTCATTGATGTTGTTCCTTCCTATGATCATGTATCCACTCTGGATCTGTTGTTTCCCTTCTTGCCACTGGTGTGCTCTCTTGATACTCGATTGAGGTTCCTGTCACCATGTTTGAGTGCAGTTTGGGTTGCTGCTAGGGTTACGGCCGGTGTGAGCTCGTTTGGTACGAGGGCCGACCATTGTGTTTTCTGGTGACATGAAAACGTCTCGAGTTGGTATTGTGGATTGTGACCTCTAGTGGAGTCAAGTGCTTGGTTTTGCACCGGATGATCGGGTCATTGTTAGAGCTGCCAGTTGAGAGAGGACTGTTGATGTACAGCATACCTCAGAGATTGTGATGTCGCCTACCGTGCAGACAGATGGACCAGCTGTTGTTGAGATTGACAGGATGTTGCTTTCGGAGCTTACGAGCTGAGATTGCCGGAGCTTTCAGGTAGATATGCGACAGATGATAGCTAGTCTACCCGATTTGAGAGACGAAGGTGATTCGTCCGATTTTTGCGCCGGAGCGGGCCCAGTTGTGTTGAAGATCTCCAGTGTGGAGAGTCTTGCTCAGATCTAGAGCAGACCGATTCTGAGATGACCGCTTATGTATCGCCTTTTCTGGGGGATTGAGGCGTTGTTCGGCGTACAAGCGTATGAGCCAGTTGCTGCTGCAAATGATGAGATATCGCCCAGATGATTGGAGCTACTGCAGCATGAGCATATTCTTGAGATATGATGGTGAGTCGCTAGTCACCGAGGATGAATGACTAGGACGTGTGGTGAGTTCGCTTACCCCAATGCGAGGTCATCAGGTGGATTGATTCCAGCTAGAGGCGACTTCATGCAGATTCGTTGAGAGTTGATTGAGACGATCGAATGTCAGGAACCTATTTTCCAAGTTTAAAGTATACGGAAAGACATGCAGGTGATTCTATGGACCCTCTAGAAGAATGAAACCCTAACTCGACTTAATGACCGTGTGAAAGCCTTTGAACCTTAGGGTTTGCGGCAGTTCCTCGGCGCCATTAGTGAGGCTTGGGTTTGCCCTTCTACGGCTGGACCACCGACGCTGTGGCATGTACTCAATACTACTAAACTGTACCCGAGATGTGAGCTCTTGGGGGATCATGAGGTTCTGACGAGTCGATCGGATGGTTCGACATCTTTCGGATATTGTGATGGGACACTGCTTGGGAGACTCCAGATGTGAGCATAGCCGTCGGAGCGCAGTTCGTGTAGCCACGATGAAATGAGTCCGAATCAGTCGATATTTGAGCAAGGTGGAGTAAAGAGTTCGCACGAGATTTCGATGAAATGACGTTCCACTCCGCTGACATCAGAGATGTGACATGCACGTTGAGGACATGTTCGGCTAGATATCTTCTACGGAGTGATGAAGATACCGAGTTCGTGATTTCGAGTCCGTGTTAGAGACTTCGGATGGACCGTAGCCGAGGACATTGCAGTGTGCAGATAAAGACGCGACGTCGAATGGTCGATGATACAGACAAGCGGGACAAGAAGTTCGTGCGAGAGGCAGACGAGCTGTTACTACACCCCGTTAAGATTAAAGGCCGGACATGCATACAGAGGCGCAGAGATGCGACCAGCTTCCGAGGGGATGTTGTACTAAGGATGCAGAGGTCCAGAGAGCGAGAAAAGTTTACGCCAGAGTACCAGCCTCCTTACAGTTTGGCTTAGGCAAGATCAGAAGAGACCTTGAGTAGGATTCCTTCCAGTACACTGCTGCAATAAGAGTTGCACCCAGGATCTGATGTGTGATATGCATTCAGAGGACCCGAGGTCGGCGCCAGAGATGTGCTGCTTTACGAGCGGTCGTGAGGATTGACCGAGAGATGACCAGGGAAGTGCAAGAACGGAATCGTTCCTGTCAGCACACCTGACCGGGCCGATGAGTCGATGGATTGCGAGTTGGTAATCTACAGGAAGGATCAGGAACCAGAGGCAGAGGACGCCAGCCGCGAGCAAGAGGCAAGTAGATATCTTGCGCCGCTAGCATCGGATGTACCGGTACCTTTTCGACCCTGAAGGAGGGTATACCGACGACGGTAATTATGATTTGTGATTTTGTAATTTGATTATCACGTATCCGTTGCTTTGGATTTCGGTATTTTGGGCGATCTATTCGCATGATTTAGTCTTGATGACTGAGTTTCATGATATTTGATTTTGTGCACCATGGTTGCACCTACTGGGTATTTATACCTTGTACATAGTTATTACTCTTGAGCTGTTGATTGCGATTTCATGCCTATTTTATGCTGGTGATTTGATTTACGCTTCCAGCAGAGTTTCATGTAATTTTAGTGTTTTGATTTTGCACTCGGTATAGCTTATATGTGCTTGTAGTGCATCGATATGTGTTTTGTGCCCGCAGCTGCACACGTTTATGATTTTCTTCATATCTGGATACACTTGGTGTTGCTGCTTATGTATTTGAGTTATTGCTTGGTATTTGTGCATGGGATGCACCAGTTCTATACTTCGTGCATTTGTCGCACCAGTTTTATGTTTCTTGCGTTTATCGCATCAGATTTATATTTCGTGCCTTTGTTGCACCGGATTTATATTTTGTGCATTACGATTGCACCTGACTTCGATTTGATGCCTTCCGGTATGTCGATTTTGATTGTGATATTGATGTGGATTCTTGCATTCCGTGCTTTTGACTGGACTTACGCATATTCGACGTTGCTATTGGATTTTGTGATTCCGTGCATATTGAGTGCGCAGGGTCTAGATTTTCATTCGTGCATGATGGATGCACCGATTTGGATTTTCGCGCATGTTGGGCGCATGTTTTGAGATACGATTTTGGGGCACACCAGATGCACTAAATCGAGATTCTTCGTGCATGTCAGATGCACCTGTTTTGGCTGTCAGGCACACATGTTGCCTATGACAGATGCTTCGTGCACACCCGTTGCACCTAGATGTTGTTTTGTGCACATGTTTAGCGCATATATGGATTTTGATTTCCGTGCGCGTCAGACGCACAGGGTGGTGTTATGTGCATTTTTGGAATTTATTCCTTTTGGAGCAGTATATTTTTATGATGTGGGATATTTGCTTTCATACTAAGCAGGACTAGTCAGTGGACAGTGCCTGGATATATTTTGCATGCATCGATAGTTATCGAAGGGATTTCCGAAAAGCGAGCTATAGTCTCAGTATATACCTACGTGTCCGATATGACACAAAACGTTTTAAAAACAAGGAAACCCTTCTGATTATTTTCAAAATGGTGGAACGTGCTTATTAAACAAAGGATATATATACACATATATAGTTATTTTCTTATGAGAAACGTCCGTCACTGTGCAGTGTTACGCGCATCGCACAGCGACTTAAAAAGATTTGGCATACAGTTGCATCAGCAATTACATGTATAGATTGGGTGTCTACATGTATAGTCTTGGTCCATATCATATTGATTTTGTATTGGATTTGACATTGTGTCGTTACCATGACTTCGATGATTGCGGATGCTTGATGGAGTGTTACTTTTGAGTTATCTGCTCAGTACTCATGCGCATGCATTGCGCTATGATGTTTTATGTATAGATGATTTCGGAGCCCCGATGACTTGGAATTTGTATTGAAATATTTTAGTATTTGGGGGTTTAAATTTAAATTCGGGGACCGAATTTCTTTAAGGGGGGTAGATTGTAACGTCTTAAAAATAATAAAATATGATTTTTGGGAAATTTTATAATTTAATATTATTTTAATGAATATTTTAATATTCTGGTATAATTAAATACAGATAAATAGGGAAAAATTATGGAAAATTCTAAAATAAGGTATTTTAAGGAATTGCCTCGTTTTCCGTGCATGCCCCCATTTCCTCTAGTATTGACCCTGGGTACTTCTAGTTTTGACTGATTCCATCTAGGGTGAAATCTGGGTTGATTTTCCTATGTTGGTGTATGTTTTACGACTTGATTTAGCATGGATTTTGGTATTTGGTGATTCATTCCTGTCGGATGGCGTTTGGACGTCAACGACAAGTGGATATTGATTGTGTTTACATGCGAGTGGATAGGTTTTTACCTATGCGGGTAGCGTGTGCTATTTTGGTTTCCGATGTGATTTTCATGTGCTTTAGCGTTGTGATATACTTGTAGGTACCCTACGAGATGTTGAGGCAAAGAAGATGAAGATGGCGACATCGGCACCGACACATGAGAAGCAAGGTGAGTAGATTTATATCTACGGGGAGAAGTCGGGTGGATGGCGTATAGCACCCCCGCAGTCCGTGGTGTTGTATACGAATACGTATACACACGTATATTATTATGTGTGGTTAGGATCATTGATAGTAATAATGGTATTCTTGAAGCTGAGATCTTTGGGTGTGGTATAGTGCGAACCCTAGGGTAGCGATTGCACTCATACCTATACTTACCCTTATATTTACACACATTCTTGCATTCATTCTCTCATATGTTGGTGCGTATATCTACACATGGGTATGGGACTATGTGTTCATATACGAGTTTGGTGATGATACGTGGGTTTGAGGTGTTACTTGATGTGAGGCCGTGAGATCGGCGGTGTGACACAGTCGCCTTTTGAGGTGCGATATGATAGTTTAGCGGGCCTTTGGACATGTGCTTTACCCGCATTCATATTTTTATAGATGGTATCGATTTGTACTAGACTTACAGTAGTACCCCAGATGTGTGATCTGATGATGGTGATACCTGATATGTGATGAGATAGTGTGACATTGACCCCTACCCAGCTATTGGGATGCCATACGATGATTTACCGTACGAGCCGATATTGATGATAGATCCGCCCTCATGATTCGAGGATATCTTACGATATGTTATTGAGGCGAGATCACCGACTATCATATCTATACTTATATATTGACTCAGATTAGGTGGTTTCATACCCCTCCGGTCCAGATTTCTTAGTGGGCATTGGACTAGACCGAGTCATACCTATTTCAAAAGTAACGAATCGGGGATATTTTAAAGATAAGCAGAAGGGTTATACGGATATTTTCAAATGATGCATCTTTTCTTAAAACACCGTAGCCCTTACTTTACCAAAAGCCATGATTCGTCTTATTTCAAAAGGCAAGGTTGCATGACATATCTTGTGAGGCAGGTTCTGTGTTTTGCGTTGATTATTCGTTTCCGCATTATTCCTGCTATCTGCATTGCATCGCTTGTATTGTTGTGATATTCAGTCATGCTGCTAGGACACCAGCACCATTATCGATGATGCATATGCTCCACGTACACTTGTTGCCGGCTCACACACTTCTCATCGATAATTGCCATGTCACTACACTGTAGTACTATTGCATTCAGTATATGATCCTTGCATGACATGATGATGTACATACATTCCTTCATATGTAGCATGCTTCATGCTTGATTTTACGCATTGAGATATGTTGTTTCTATGATATTTCTGGATTTGGGAACCGAGGGTGTTTTAAAAAGAGAATATATCATTACTTTAAAAACCCGGTTACCCTTGATATGATATTTCAGTGCGTCCACCATGTGTTTTCTCGGTGCTGAGAGCGACATGTGTAACCCGAATCGAGGAGTGGATGAGCCGATTGCGGGTACATGGTGGACCCGGTATGGTTCCCCTCGGCAAGATGATCGATGAGCTTTGCCGATTGAGCCTGGAGGCGGGCGAGCACCTACCGGTGATTGGTTGGACCTGGCGGTTATCCGGAGGATACCGACCAGAGTCGATAGATGTTTGGGCATACTGCCGGGGCCGAGGGCCGATACCGCAGACAGAGCCAGCGGGCCGATCCGGACTGACGGAGCCCGATATATGAGGATTTACGTGCCGATGCTGGCCATGGTTTTCATGATGTTTTCGGGTGTCGATGCTGGGCACCCTGGTTCCATGATTTTGATGTGTCGCGAGGGACACGGGTGGATTATATCCTCATATTTCCATGCACAGGTCATGATATTTACCTGCATGATGGTTATTGTCAGTGGGTGACGAGTGGACGGGATCCACGTGTGTGCAGATTTGATTACATTGATCATACCTCATATTCTTGACATGCTATTACCTGAGGCACTAGCACGAGCTCTTGGCATTACACTCATGTATAGAGATTATATTGCCAGTTTAGCATGTTTCAGCTTTATTCATATTGAGGTTTATTTATATCTGATCGTATTGACCTAGGATGGGTCATGCATTCGATCTCTGCTTGTAGATATATCTCTATTCACGAGTTGGCAACTCACCCCCGTTGTGCCCCAGTTCTTGCAGGTTTTTGCCGTACAGATTCCTTAGCGGCATTTCGGGCACACTGCTTCCATCGGGTGACTTGCTTGGTTAGGTGGGTTCTTTTGTATCAGAACCGCTATTGTATTGGTATTATTCATTGTATCTAGAATTGTCCATCAACCAAAAACTTGTTTATTGTTTCAGACTTAGAAAACAGTGTTGTTTTATTTCGACCTTAGAGTCGCGCTAGTAGTATTACGGTTTTCTGGCTGTTTTGAGTTTCTTTTTTTTGGGTTTTGATCCTCGTCCTTTGGCGTTGTATATTATTATTGCTTGCGTGGTTGTGACCGTCGATGGACGAAGAGCTAGCTCCCGCTTGGGGATGCCTTTTATCATTTCATATATATTATTCTTGTTGTACCCCGTTCGGGGCCAGTTTTTACAAAGGAAACTCTGCCGAAATTTTCAGGAAAGGTTACACATTTTAAAAAAATGCATATTCGGCTTAGTTATTTAAAAACTTTGATTTCCAAACATGATTTCCTTACTTTTCAAAAACAGTTTTCCTTATTTACTCTTTAAATGGTTTTAGATTGCTGGGCTTTTGGCTTACTTGGATCAGATGGGGTCCTATAGACTTCATATGGTCCAAGGGCCAGTCACGTGCTCTTTCGGGTCGTGACAAAGTTGGTATCAGAGCGTTAGGTTGACCTTGGTTCGAGTCTAAGTTTGACTATGTGGAGCCTAGGGCGTTATTTATATGCGGAACTTAGGCTTGACCTTACGGAACTTAGACTTGGTCGAGGGGGTGTAAACCCGAACTTTCGTCGTGTAGGATGACCCTTGGTTGATGGAATAGGTGACTAAAGTAGAGTGACGTACCGTTGGTATGTTCCGCGGCATACTTACGACACGACACTCCACTTAAGGAACCTTAGGATGTACATACTTTCGAGATCAGTGATTCTCTTCATATCCAGGATTATACATCCATTTGAGATCCCCGATTCTATTAGTTTCATGATCATACCTTCATTGATGTTGTTCCTTCCTATGATCATGTATCCACTCTGGATCTGTTGTTTCCCTTCTTGCCACTGGTGTGCTCTCTTGATACTCGATTGAGGTTCCTGTCACCATGTTTGAGTGCAGTTTGGGTTGCTGCTAGGGTTACGGCCGGTGTGAGCTCGTTTGGTACGAGGGCCGACCATTGTGTTTTCTGGTGACATGAAAACGTCTCGAGTTGGTATTGTGGATTGTGACCTCTAGTGGAGTCAAGTGCTTGGTTTTGCACCGGATGATCGGGTCATTGTTAGAGCTGCCAGTTGAGAGAGGACTGTTGATGTACAGCATACCTCAGAGATTGTGATGTCGCCTACCGTGCAGACAGATGGACCAGCTGTTGTTGAGATTGACAGGATGTTGCTTTCGGAGCTTACGAGCTGAGATTGCCGGAGCTTTCAGGTAGATATGCGACAGATGATAGCTAGTCTACCCGATTTGAGAGACGAAGGTGATTCGTCCGATTTTTGCGCCGGAGCGGGCCCAGTTGTGTTGAAGATCTCCAGTGTGGAGAGTCTTGCTCAGATCTAGAGCAGACCGATTCTGAGATGACCGCTTATGTATCGCCTTTTCTGGGGGATTGAGGCGTTGTTCGGCGTACAAGCGTATGAGCCAGTTGCTGCTGCAAATGATGAGATATCGCCCAGATGATTGGAGCTACTGCAGCATGAGCATATTCTTGAGATATGATGGTGAGTCGCTAGTCACCGAGGATGAATGACTAGGACGTGTGGTGAGTTCGCTTACCCCAATGCGAGGTCATCAGGTGGATTGATTCCAGCTAGAGGCGACTTCATGCAGATTCGTTGAGAGTTGATTGAGACGATCGAATGTCAGGAACCTATTTTCCAAGTTTAAAGTATACGGAAAGACATGCAGGTGATTCTATGGACCCTCTAGAAGAATGAAACCCTAACTCGACTTAATGACCGTGTGAAAGCCTTTGAACCTTAGGGTTTGCGGCAGTTCCTCGGCGCCATTAGTGAGGCTTGGGTTTGCCCTTCTACGGCTGGACCACCGACACTGTGGCATGTACTCAATACTACTAAACTGTACCCGAGATGTGAGCTCTTGGGGGATCATGAGGTTCTGACGAGTCGATCGGATGGTTCGACATCTTTCGGATATTGTGATGGGACACTGCTTGGGAGACTCCAGATGTGAGCATAGCCGTCGGAGCGCAGTTCGTGTAGCCACGATGAAATGAGTCCGAATCAGTCGATATTTGAGCAAGGTGGAGTAAAGAGTTCGCACGAGATTTCGATGAAATGACGTTCCACTCCGCTGACATCAGAGATGTGACATGCACGTTGAGGACATGTTCGGCTAGATATCTTCTACGGAGTGATGAAGATACCGAGTTCGTGATTTCGAGTCCGTGTTAGAGACTTCGGATGGACCGTAGCCGAGGACATTGCAGTGTGCAGATAAAGACGCGACGTCGAATGGTCGATGATACAGACAAGCGGGACAAGAAGTTCGTGCGAGAGGCAGACAAGCGGGACAAAATTAAATTCTCCGATCGAATCGACGATTACAAAATAAACCCCCAGAAAACTCAACACTTGAGTCAGTTTAAAAATACCCATAAAATATAAATATCAGATATAAGAATTACTGTGCAAACAAAATAACCCAATCCCTTTGTACGGCCGCGGATCCGCGGCCCAAGCATGGTATGGCCGCGGTTCCGCGGCAGTTTGGAAGTGTTAGGTGCTCGTTTTCCACCACAATTCTTATATTTCCCTGCTTAATTTTTCAGGTATTTTTAATTCAGAAAATACACAGTTTTGAAAAATTGTACAGAGAGGGGGTAAACTTGGACGTATCGGGTTCGTTCAGAGTTTTAACTTCGTTAACACATCGCCTAAAGTTCTAGTTAGGCTCTGATACCACTGTAGGGTTCCTAGGCACACCCAAGAGGTTACACAAGGCACCAACCATGCCAAATTCAAAAATTATATGCCGAGAAACCCTAATGCTAGATCGTTAACTAGAGGTAAAGGCGAAAAGCAAGCAAGTAAACAACTTTATTGCTAAGTGAATGGAAATACAACCTTTGTAGATCCGGTCCACCACTTCTTTAGCTCCGTGATGACGTCCCTTCGCTGCGATCACCGGGATCCCGGACTCTAGCGATGGTTTCGTCGGGGAAATGAGCGGGCTAGGTCGTTGACTTCGATACCGAAGATGATCTACGTCGAAGCAACTCTAACTCAAGCTCCATCTTCACTAGGTCATGAAACTTGTGAAGAAAACACCCAATACAACATGGCAAGTGGTAGAGGATGAAGAAATAGGAAGTGGGTTCACTTTGGATTTGGATTTCTCACTTGATTTCAACACTTGAAATTTTTGTAGCAAGCTTTTCTTTTCTTTTTCAAGAAGAAGAAGAAGAAGAAAAGAATATCAATTATTCATTAAATGAAAAATCAAGTGAAGAGTTATCATAATGCAACCATGGGTGAGGCTAACACATGTAGAGAATAAACTAGGGTTTAGGTTTAATGGTTAGGTTAAGGCAAAAGACAAAATGGCTAGACTTATGAAAGCTTCATGAAGCTTCAAGAGAAAAAACAAAGAAAGCCACCATATTTGTTTTTGCCAAAATGAATAAAGAAAATAAATAAAAACAAAATAAAACCTAACCATTAACCTAAAGATGGTTTAAACAAACATACACCCAAATTTGCATGTATCATCAAACATGATACAATCTAGTGCACAAAAATATATCACATATACAACTTGTGCACTTCAAGTGAGAAAATCCATCTTAAGTGAACAAATACTATTTAATGTAAAGTAATATATCAAATATATAATTATACATTAAATTATTAAATCAACACTTGATTTAATGATCCGGTCATATCGCATATAACCGACTAATATCAAGTGTATCAATGTATCGAATCAACCTTTGATTCGGTAACCCGGCTATATCTCATATAACCGTATAATGATACATATCGCGAGAATAGAATTCAGTATCACATACTGGTATTATTCTCGGTCCCGCACATATCTCATATGCGCTCCTATTTCGTTTCGCTTGAGCCAGGAAACCTCTGTGTAAGACTCTAAAGACTCGTCAATACGCCGGCAGCAGGTGATGATCATATCAAACACCCACAAGACGCAAGCGGTCTGCTAAACGTAACGGCCACCCGGGTATTGAGCGATCAGAAGATCAACGAGCAAGCCCGCTCACACTCCTGTGAATCCAACCAGTAACACTTACCATACAGTCCGGTCTCGTCGTCTGATATGTCGCATATCTCGCCTAGGGGTGGTAAACGTCAGACCCCAATAGCTCGATAAGTCGTGTCGATATGAGGTCTATAACAGTTCGAGAAACTACTGGTAACACTTACCAGTAAATCTCAGCAACCCTGGCTAGGGATTTCCGGTTATAGCCAATCGAACACAGCACAACATCAACTCCCTATACCGGGAGAGACGAATCCCCTCCTATCGCTCATTGCCTCCATGTGATTCGGGACTGTACCCAAAAACCACCGTTTTGCACGCCCTCTTGGACGTGGTAAGGTGGAAATCAAAGCACAGTGGGAATCACACAAGACTCTATACGATCTCGGGTCAACAGACTACTCTGTACCAGTGTCACCAGAGAACTGCCATCTGACGTAAGGTATAATACCATCTGGGAGTTCTCGGCGAGTCCGTCCAGTGTACCCAGTCTCCACTGAGCACCCGTATATCATCTCTGATGTCAAACACCAATGGATATGGGATCATCCATCGCCCATCTGTATGGGTCGAGAAGGTATACGCTAGTCTACTCTGGTATATCGATGCCCCGTCTCGATACACCCATGACTAGGGACCTTGAAGGATGTACTTATGGACTACCATGTCCCCACTAGTATGATCTGCATCATAGTCCAGGTAGTCAAGTACACATCCTAAGGGCTTTACCAACATGTAACAGAGAGACAATCAGTGTACACGTTAAGGTAAAGAGCAACCAGATAGCATACTATCATGTCGAGCAAGAAAGTCCTCCCTATATATGTCCAAGCATCCACTACAATATACATCCCATGTATAGTAATGGCCTCTAGGGCATACATATAACTAACAAGAGCTACCCTCTCTACGAGTGGCAGCTCATTACGAGCTAACGGATGAAGAGAATGCTCACCTTCGGCTTGAGGAACTCGATGCCCTTGATGAAACCCGGCTCATAGCGCAACAAAATCTCGAGGCTTATAAAGCAAAGATGACACGCTCATACGAAAGATTGACTAGGCCGAGGACATACCGCCAAGGCGAAGTCGTGCTAGTGGTCAAAAGACCTATGATCCCCAATCATGCCAAACGAGGGAAATTCGAGCCGAACTATGAAGGCCCGTATATTATAGATAAGGTCTACCAGGGTGGGGCCTATCTACTCATGGACATGCATGGTGAAAGACCTTTCATGCCAATAAACGGTCGCTTCCTGAAGAAATACTACGCTTGACGAGCCACGGCCTAGGTCAATGATAGATGACGACGACTATGTCCACTCGCTATCTTCCTAAGCCCAAACTCCATAAGTAGTAACCGGCTTCCTTTACTACGGACCGAAACGTCCTTAAAATAACAACAGACCGAAACGTCCTTAAACTAACAACGGACCGAAACGTTCTTAAACTAACGACGGACCGAAACGTCCTCAAACTAACGACGGACCACTATGTCCTAAAACTAGCCGTTGACCGAGATGTCGATAAACTACGATGGATTGCAGCATCCCAAAGCTGATAAAAAAAAGAATAAAAAAAGAGAGAAAAAAGAAAACAGTATGTCCATAAGCAAAATGGGCACGGTTGAAAACCCGAAAGGGCTCCGTGAGTAAAAACAGCAGGGCTTCCGGCGAGTTTTGTGAAAACCCGAAAGGGCGCAACCTCGTTAAAATAAAAAAAAAGAAAAAGAAAAAAGAAAAACGGTATGTCCATAAGCAAAAAGGGCACGGATGAAAACCCGAAGGGGTTCCGTGTTAGTGTATATGCCCTAGAGGCCATTACTGTATCATACTAGTATGTATATTACTTGATGGATGCTTGGGATATTCACAGTTGTATAGACAATCTTGCTCGATATAGTAGTATGCTACTTGGTTTGTCTCTGCTTTAATGTGTATATATGTGTTTCTTTATATCATCTATACGCATTAGTAGAGCCCTTAGGATCTTTGCTTGATTACCGGCGTTGTGATGGCGATCACACTCGTGGGGGCTGGGTAATCTACAAGCACATCCTTATACACGTCCCTAGTCGTGTGATTATCGAGATAGGGCATCGATACTCCGGAGTAGACTAGCGTATGCGCTTCTCATCCCAGCACGGGAGACGGTCTGTCCCACAGCCGTCGGTACGCCGTACTTGAGATAGTATGCGGGTGCTCGTTAGGTTACGAGTACACTGGACAGGACTTGTCGGGAACTGATGGTTGGTATTATACCTATCGTCAGTTATCAGTTCCCAGGTGACATGAGTACAGCTTAGTCTGCTGACTTGACACTGTCACTTCGCCTCGAGTGTGTTCCCACTGTTCTTTGATTACTACCCTACCACGGCTCTACTGAGTCGTGCAAACAGGTAGTAGTTGGGTGCAGTCCCGAAGCACTTGGAGGCAGTGACGGTTAGACAGGATTCGTCTCTCCCGGTATTGGGGGTTGACATCGCGCTGTGTCTAGGAGAGCCATTACACGAGTAGTCCCTGGCCAGGGCAAGCGAGATATACTGGTAGGTTTCCAGTGTTATCTCAGGGTGTTCTGGGCTTCACTCCGACACGACTTGTACCGCTATTAGGGGACTGACGTTTACCGCCCCCTGGGCCCGCTATGCGATGTATCAGACGAACAGACCGGACTGTACGGAGATTGTCACATACAGGCTCAGTAGGAGTTCGGATGGGTTTACCTCATCGGCCTTCTTATCGACATCTACCTGGGGACCGTTACGCACAGCTAGTGCCGCTTGCGGTCTGTGGTTAAACCCACTGCCAGCGTAGTGTCGAGTCTTTAGAGTCCCACACAGAGAGTTTCCCTGCACTGAGCGAAACGTGTAGAGGCCGTATGGTTTTACGGCAGGGCTGCGATCACTTACATACACTTGTGTGCGTGTGGTGTTCGGGCAAGCAGTACTAGTGGGCTTTGGTTTAAGCCGGATCCTAGTATTGCACGGATGGATTTGTTTTGTCTTCTGTGTATCCGCATTCTACGGAATGCGGATGCAGGTGTGTATGCACAGTTTTCCGGAACGATGAAGGAGGAGGTGCCTCATCAGGATTTTGGCAGTTGGTTCGGCCAAAACCGTTATGTGGCAGGCTCATTAGGGTTTTGACAGTTGATTCGGTCAAAACCATTTTGAGGCGGACTCATTAGGGTTTTGACAGTTTGTTTGGTCAAAACCATTATGAGCCGCGGACATCATTTACTAATCCTTTTAGTGATAATTTTATGATGGCTAATTGCATTGACTATTTGACCCCGTTGACCTCTCTTGACTTTGTTGACCGGTTGACCGCGTTGACCATTGACTTTCAAGAGGGATCTACACTCTTCTTTTCTTTTTCTTTTTCTTTTGGATTATGATAATGGTCATTTCAATGTAGCCTGGTTAATTTCTTTAGTTCACAATTTCTTTCTCATTCTCTCTCTTGCCTTTTCAAGTGAGAAGAAAAAGAGATGAACCATGGTTGCTAGCTCCTCCTTCTTCTTCCTCCTCTTGATTCATCTTTTGATCTCATGTGTTGAGAGATAAAGATCCCACAAAGACAAAACCATCCCTTTATCATTTCTACACAACCTAGGGCTTCTAGATTAGCAATCTCTTTGCCCTAGTTACCTCGGCTCGAGGTGGAGCTCGGTGTACATCTCTCGGGTGGATCGTCTTCGACTCAAGGAGGCCGCGGAGGTGACCAAAGTCCGGATCAAGCCTCGGAGCAAGCAAGGAGAAGAACAACAAGAAGAAAAGGAGTTTAAGTTGAGGTATAACCCCTAACCGAGTAGATAAATCTCTAGTTAGGATGCTAGTGTATTGTTTAGCAAAGATCCGGCTTTTACGGTCCATGTAACCAGGTCTAGAAAAAATTTTGTTTTACCGTTTCCGCAACCCCGAAAGTACCGGGAGAGGTAACGTGGACCTAACAGTGGTATCAGAGCCTAACTAAACACACCCTAGCATGTTAGCAAAGTGTTTAGAATTTCGACCGGACGAAAAACCGCAAAACACCCCGGATATTCCAAGTTTCTGCCGATTTTTTTTCTATTCAAAAGGTAATAAATCATGCATTAAAAATCGGCTCAGGCTTTTTAGAGAACACTGGAGAAAAACGACACCCTAACTCGGCTAAAGCGCCGCGGAACCGTGGCATAAGCTTGCTTATGCCGCGGAACCGCGGCCGATTCAACTCCGTTGGGGTTCTGGTTTCCTGCAGTATTCTCATTTGGGTATTTTGGGATTTTTGGAATATGATTTTTCTGCCCAGATTTTCCAGAAAGCAAAATTTGTTTTTGGGGCTCAAAAATCCGTATTTTTGGTCGATGTTCTGTAGACTTTGGCTAATGGTTATATCTGTAATGTTATATGTGTATTGAACGTCTACTAATCGCTATACGTCGATTAGTGGGGGTTATACATATCTGTGATCTGTAATGCTGATGGTTTGTGTATATGAACTCGTTGGATTGTCGCGGATGAATAGCCGTGGTGGATGTGAGATGAGAGTTTCTTTTTCTTTCATTCATGTAATAAATTTGTAAATTGATGTAATATTATTTGTATGGCCGCACAACCGGGTCGGGGTTGTAGCCGTCATTGTATAATTCTTTTTACTGTTTTTGCTCCTAAGATAGACCCATGGAGGGGGTGCACAAACTACCGGGTATCTCGAAGTGCCGAGTGGCCTACTCACGGTGTTGAGGGAGGTTGCTTCGCTTCGGGTACTTGGCGGATAGTTTGCCGCACCCGTAGGGGTCTTGGGTGGGGTATTGGCTATTCATCGCGACCGTGTAATCCACTTTTCGTTGCAGGCTCGACCGAATCGCGGGTTCCTAGTATATCCAAAGTGTTCATCTGTGATCTGGATTGGCTATCATTGCTATATATCTATATATAATAACTATTTAGGCGTTGCTTATGTTTTTCAGCCGCGCTAGCCCAGCCCCCGCTCTGTCGTTAGTTAAGTAACCTAACGGGTGATGACGGGGCCCCGTGGCGAATGCGAATGGCATAAGCGTACGTCATATTTTGGTTGTTTTCTGCAATGGTAGGATTTAAATGATGGGACGCATTACAAGAACTAATGCAAGAAAATAAACCTAAAAGACGTTGTTGGAACAAGTTTTTCAAAAAGCTGTTATTGCAAGGACGTTCATTTTTGTTTTGCATCGCGGTATTCGGTTATGAATGCCCAGCACCTCATTCGACGAGGCAAGGGCCGAGATCCCCTCATCGGGAGTGACCCCTTGGACAAAAGTTTGCGTCAGGGCGATAATTTCACTATAGTCGATCATTCTTGCTTTGCATCGAGGTATTCATCTTATGAATGCCCAGCACCTCACTCGACGAGGAAAGAGCCGAGATCCCTTCACAGGGAGTGACCTCTTTAGCAAAATTTTTCGCCACTATATTTTCAAAAAGGCAACCATGTTCCTTCAACGATATCAAGTTCATTACGTTAACGAGTTTTTCGCCAAAAACCCAGCCGTAGCCCTCCGTCATTTCCTACAAGTACTACTTAGTATTCGAGCTACGTATTTTGGTATTGTCAATGCGTAGTGATCGGTAGCTAAGTATTGCTTGTTTGAAGCCTTATTTTCGGATTATTTAGGACAGTCGCATAAGCTATGTTGGCATTGTCAAGAGTTATGCGGGTGGGTCTAAGTTAATCAAGATAATGACGGGCCGAACTTGACTAGCGGTTCATGATATGTTGGCATTGTCAAGGTCATAAACCGTTAGGGGCAAAAACCACATCGGGAGTTTCTAAAGAAACTGAAACTTGCAGATTTAGCATACCTTCTGGAGTGTGGTGACTAGAGTGGATTCCATCTAGGTTATCACACAATGACAGTTGGATCACGATCCCACTGATGAGTTGGATTACTCTTGGGAAATTATTTCACTTAACAATCAATGCTATAAACCTAGTAGGTGTCTAGAAAGGTGTTAGCGGGGCTACGCCCCCAGGGAAAAGAGGTTCTTAAATTAAGGAACTTCGCGAAAGAGTTGGAAAACCTCCCTCGAAGTACCGACACTAGCCTGGCTGAAAGGTTAAGCAAGTATTGTGACGTGAATTAAATCCCGACTAGTTCTTCTTTTAAAAGGTTTTAAGAAGAATTTGAGGAAACAGTGGGAGACATCGTGGTTAGATAAACTAATAAACCAATCTAATCTTGCAAGAGCGCACGCTGAGTGTTTCTTTTCTCTCTCTCCAGGTAGCAACCATTTCACGCCCTAATCAAGATAATAAAATGTATCGCTTGACCGATCCGAATTCTTATTCGGGGCTGGGGAACGTTGGTTCAGCTCTAACTTGTGATAACAGTCATGAGTATGAGAATGGGAAAGGGGATTGTATGGATTTCCAGGATACCCAGTTGAAGAAGAAGCATGGTTTTGCATCTACTTCAGGTGTTCTTGTAATTGAGAACTGTTTTACGGTCAGCCCTACCTCCTGGGTACTTGATACCGGATCAGGATCTCATATCTGTAATTTATTGCAGGGACTGAGAAAAAGTAGGAAAGTTGCACCGGGTGATATGTCGCTCAGAGTAGCGAACGGAGCACAAGTTAATGCGGCAGCCGTCGGTGAATATCACATAGTATTGCCAAATGGCAAGACTATGATTTTGAACGATTGCTACTATGTACCCTCCATGGTTTGCAACATCATATCAGTTTCTTTACTCGATAAATATGGATATAACTTTGTTCTTGATAGAAATATCATGAACATTTACCTACATAAGGTACTGGTTGCAGAGGGTACACTGTGTAATGGTATCTACGTTCTAAATCGGAATACAGTTCTCAATATACAAAACACACACAAGAGGAAGAATTCAGATACGAATGAATCTTACTTGTGGCATTGTAGACTTGGTCATATCGGAGAGAAAAGACTGAGTAAGTTGCATAAGATGGACTCTTGAATGCGTTCGAGTTTTCATCTTATGAAACTTGTCAGTCTTGTCTCAAAGAGAAGATGACCAAATCTCCGTTCACCGGACATGGAGAAAGAGCAACAGAGCTCTTGTGACTCATACACAGTGATGTATGTGGTCCGATGTCTATACATGCAAGGGGTGGGTTCTCGTACTTCATTACATTCACTGACGATCTCTCTAGGTTCGGATATGTGTATCTGATGAAACACAAATCTGAAACTTTTGAGAAATTCAAGGAATTCAGAAACGAAGTAGAGAACCAGACAGGCAAAAGTATCAAGATCCTCCGGTCTAATAGGGGAGGGGAGTACTTAAGCACGGAATTCCGAGATTACTTAAAAGAGAATGGTATTCTCTCTCAGCTTACTCCTCCTTATACACCACAGCACAACGGTGTATCGGAGAGAAGGAATCCTACCCTATTGGATATGGTTCGATCCATGATGAGTAATGCTGAGTTACCTCTTTCATTCTGGGGACTTGCGCTAGATACAGCGGCATACTTGCTGAATCAGGTTCCGTCTAAATCCGTGCCTAAGACTCCATATGAAATATGGAGTGGTAAGAAACCATATCTTGAACGAATTAAGATATGGGGTTGTCCGGCCTATGTAAAAGTACAAAAACCGGACAAGCTTGAGGCGCGGTCAGTTTTATGCAAGTTTGTGGGATATCCTAGAAATTCTCTGGGATATCTATTCTACCACACTGAGGAACAGAAGGTGTTCGTTGCTCGTCGCGCCACCTTTTTAGAGTGGCAATTTCTTGCAAAAGAAATAAGTGGGAGCACGGTAGAACTGGATGAAATATCTGATCCACAAACTCAAACTGAGGATTTAGCAGAACCAGAAAATTCAATGACCCCAAACGAACCTCAGCCACTCCGCAGATCTGGTAGGATTTCTCATCCGCCCGAGAGATACTACGGTTTTCTCATAGATGGGGATCGAGAGGATTGCATCTTGGAAGAAGATGACCCTACCAGTTTTAGGCAGGCCATTATCAGTAGGGACTCTGATAAGTGGCAGGAAGCAATGCAATCCGAAATGGAGTCCATGTACGCCAATAAAGTGTGGACCTTGGATATTGCTCCACCTGGGGTAAAACCCGTTGGATGCAAATGGATCTACAAAAGGAAACTTGGTGTAGATGGGCAGGTGGAAACCTATAAGGCTAGACTCGTTGCAAAAGGTTTTCGTCAAAGACCTGGTTTGGACTATGACGAAACCTTTTCTCCGGTGGCTATGCTCAAATCCATTCGGATCCTACTTGCCATTGCTGCCTTCCATGACTATGAAATCTGGCAGATGGATGTTAAAACGGCTTTCCTAAACGGTTGTTTGGAAGAGTGCGTTTACATGGATCAACCAGAAGGTTTCGTAGATAGTGGGAGCAGCGGGAAGGTGTGCAAGTTGCTTAAATCCATTTATGGATTAAAGCAGGCATCGCGGAGCTGGAACATCTGTTTTGATGAGGCAATCAAGGAATTTGATTTCATCAAGAACGAAGATGAACCCTGTGTCTATAAGAAGATTGTAGGATGGACTGTCGTATTCCTAGTCTTGTACGTGGACGACATTCATTTGATAGGAAATGACATTCCTATGCTACAATCGGTCAAGCTATTTTTGTCACAACGGTTCTCCATGAAGGACCTGGGTGATGCCTCGTACATTCTGGGGATCAAGATCTATAGAGATAGATCCAAGAGACTACTGGGACTTTCGCAGTCCAGGTACATAGAGACCGTACTAAAGAGATTTAGTATAGAGGATTCCAAGCGCGGTAACATACCCGCATTGCACGGAATTACCCTCTCCAAGAAGATGTCTCCTAAGACTGACGAGGAGAGGGTTCGCATGAGCACTATACCCTACGCTTCGGCGGTAGGATCTATAATGTATGCGATGCTATGTACAAGACTAGATGTAGCTTACGCGCTGAGCACGGTAAGCCGGTATCAGTCAGACCCAGGGGAGGACCACTGGACAGCAGTGAAGAACATTCTCAAGTACCTGAGAAGGACTAAGGAGATGTTCCTGGTTTACGGTAATAGAGACCTCAGGGTCGAGTCCTTTACCGATTCAAGCTTCCAGAGTGAAAAAGATGACAGCAAGTCTGTCTCGGGTTTTTTGTTTACCCTCAACGGCGGGGCGGTATGTTGGAGGAGTTCCAAACAGGATACCGTCGCAGACTTGACGATGGAGGTTGAATACATTGCTGCAAGCGATGCCGCAAAAGAGGCAGTCTGGATGAAGAAGTTCATTGGTGAACTTCAGGTGGTTCTGTCCATTGTTAACCCAATACCTTTGTATTGCGATAACAATGGGGCTATAGCTTTAGCGAAGGAACCAAGGTCCCATCAGAAATCCAGGCACATCTTAAGGCGGTATCACCTGATCAGGGAGATCATTGATCGCCAGGAGATCGAGGTGCGGAGAGTGGACACAAAGGACAACACAGCGGACCCATTCACAAAGGCCTTGCCCCAGACTCAGTTCGAGCGGCTGATCGAGATGATAGGTCTTCGATACGCCAGTACATGGCCTTAGTGCAAGTGGGAGATTGTTAGTGTATATGCCCTAGAGGCCATTACTGTATCATACTAGTATGTATATTACTTGATGGATGCTTGGGATATTCACAGTTGTATAGACAATCTTGCTCGATATAGTAGTATGCTACTTGGTTTGTCTCTGCTTTAATGTGTATATATGTGTTTCTTTATATCATCTATACGCATTAGTAGAGCCCTTAGGATCTTTGCTTGATTACCGGCATTGTGATGGCGATCGCACTCGTGGGGGCTGGGTAATCTACAAGCACATCCTTATACACGTCCCTAGTCGTGTGATTATCGAGATAGGGCATCGATACTCCGGAGTAGACTAGCGTATGCGCTTCTCATCCCAGCACGGGAGACGGTCTGTCCCACAGCCATCGGTACGCCGTACTTGAGATAGTATGCGGGTGCTCGTTAGGTTACGAGTACACTGGACAGGACTCGTCGGGAACTGATGGTTGGTATTATACCTATCGTCAGTTATCAGTTCCCAGGTGACATGAGTACAGCTTAGTCTGCTGACTTGACACTGTCACTTCGCCTCGAGTGTGTTCCCACTGTTCTTTGATTACTACCCTACCACGGCTCTACTGAGTCATGCAAACAGGTAGTAGTTGGGTGCAGTCCCGAAGCACTTGGAGGCAGTGACGGTTAGACAGGATTCGTCTCTCCCGGTATTGGGGGTTGACATCGCGCTGTGTCTAGGAGAGCCATTACACGAGTAGTCCCTGGCCAGGGCAAGCGAGATATACTGGTAGGTTTTCAGTGTTATCTCAGGGTGTTCTGGCTTCACTCCGACACGACATGTACCGCTATTAGGGGACTGACGTTTACCGCCCCCTAGGCCCGCCATGCGATGTATCAGACGAACAGACCGAACTGTACGGAGATTGTCACATACAGGCTCAGTAAGAGTTCGGATGGGTTTACCTCATCGGCCTTCTTATAGACATCTACCTGGGGACCGTTACGCACAGCTAGTGCCGCTTGCGGTCTGTGGTTAAACCCACTACCAGCGTAGTGTCGAGTCTTTAGAGTCCCACACAGAGAGTTTCCCTGCACTGAGCGAAACGTGTAGAGGCCGTATGGTTTTACGGCAGGGCTGCGATCACTTACGTACACTTATGTGCGTGTGGTGTTCGGGCAGGCAGTACTAGTGGGATTTGGTTTAAGCCGGATCCTAGTATTGCACGGATGGATTTGTTTTGTCTTCTGTGCATCCGCATTCTACGGAATGCGGATGCAGGTGTGTATGCACAGTTTTCCAGAGCGATGAAGGAGGAGGTGCCTCATCAGGGTTTTGGCAGTTGGTTCGGCCAAAACTGTTATGTGGCAGGCTCATTAGGGTTTTGACAGTTGATTCGGTCAAAACCATTTTGAGGCGGACTCATTAGGGTTTTGACAGTTCGTTTGGTCAAAACCATTATGAGCCGCGGACATCATTTACTAATCCTTTTAGTGATAATTTTATGATGGCTAATTGCATTGACTATTTGACCCCGTTGACCTCTCTTGAATTTGTTGACGGTTGACCGTGTTGACCATTGACTTTCAAGAGGGATCTACACTCTTCTTTTCTTTTTCTTTTTCTTTTGGATTATGATAATGGTCATTTCAATGTAGCCATCAACTTTATCTTGATAGGATTTGTAATGATGGTTTTAGTGCATTATTGAAACCATGGTTAATTTCTTTAGTTCACAATTTCTTTCTCATTCTCTCTCTTGCCTTTTCAAGTGAGAAGAAAAAGAGATGAACCATGGTTGCTAGCTCCTCCTTCTTCTTCCTCCTCTTGATTCATCTTTTGATCTCATGTGTTGAGAGATAAAGATCCCACAAAGACAAAACCATCCCTTTATCATTTCTACACAACCTAGGGCTTCTAGATTAGCAATCTCTTTGCCCTAGTTACCTCGGCTCGAGGTGGAGCTCGGTGTACATCTCTCGGGTGGATCGTCTTCGACTCAAGGAGGCCGCGGAGGTGACCAAAGTCCGGATCAAGCCTCGGAGCAAGCAAGGAGAAGAACAACAAGAAGAGAAGGAGTTCAAGTTGAGGTATAACCCCTAACCGAGTAGATAAATCTCTAGTTAGGATGCTAGTGTATTGTTTAGCAAAGATCCGGCTTTTACGGTCCATGTTGCCAAGTCTAGAAAAAATTTTGTTTTCCCGTTTCCGCAACCCCGAAAGTACCGGGAGAGGTAACGTGGACATAACACTCCGTGAGTAAAAACAGCAGGGCTACCGGCGAGTTTTGTGAAAACCCGAAAGGGCGCAATCTCGTTAAAATACACTTGCAAGGTCCTCTTGACTTTGTAAGGAGAAACCACCTTCGTGAGATCCTTACGACTCATAAGGGAGCAACACACTTAGGGATCCCCACGATCCCTAGGGAGAAATTCCACTTGCGAGATCCTCACGACTCGTAAGGAGAACCCTCTTATGAGACCCTCACGGCTCATAAGATTCAAAAGTCTTAAGCTACAGGGATCTGAACCTGTTCTTAAGCAGCCCCCATAACCTCCAATACTGCCCTACAAGCGGCTCAATGCTGACCCTTGTATACAATCCACAGGCGTGAATAAACATTTTCCTAACGAAGTCCTATCCGTGACTAGGGATATGTTTGCACAGTGAACAGCCCTTGTAATTCCTCTCGACTTAGAAGGAGAAAACACTCTTGTAAGATCCTTACGACTTATAAGAGAACATGCACTTAGGAATCCTCACGATTCTTAAGGAGAAAATGCACCTACGAGATCCTCACGACTCGCAGGGAGAAAAACCTTTATGAGACCCTTACGTCTCATGAAGTCAAAAGCCTTAGTCGACAGGATCCTAACCCCGTTCGCTAAGCCAACTTTGTTCGACATCGACATAGGCAAATGATGATTCGCTCCTGGCAATATTCCAGTTGTAGCGGTGCTGATGCCGAATTTGGTATCTGATTCCAAGCTTGCAGCAAAGAAGCCAGCGAGCTACACATGCATACGAAACAGCCGAAATGATAGGGCAACTTGCAATAAAATCAGCAAGTAAAAAAAATGTATGCATGCAAAATAGCCGAAATGATTGGGCAACTCGCAATAAAAAGTAACGAGTAAGAATAAAACAAATAGCCGAAATGATTGGGCACCGCGAAAAACAGCAGAAATGATTGGGCAATCGCGACCTTCGCGATATAAAAGCTGAAATGATAGGGCATCGTGGAAAGAAATAAAAAATATATATATAAATTTATACCCTACAGGTGATATCACATCAATCCCTGTATACAATCCAGGGGCGCAAACAAAGAGGGAATCACACCCTTCCTCCCCAGGCTTCATCAGAAGAAGAAGCCAAATCTCAACGGTTCACAGATAGCCTGGAGATCATCTCAACATTCGTCTCATTACAACAAACACAACATCAAGCAAAGCGGAACAGCGATAACTCCCAGTTCCATGACTCGGCGGTGCACAGATGGCCGAGAGTCATACCCCGACTCCGTGAAATGCGGATAAAGTCAACTCTTCCTGGTTACGTGGAACGCGGCTTATGTCAATCCTGACCCCGTGGAAAACATCCTGAGCGGATCCTGGTCCTCGTAAAGCACGGCAATGACCCCGTGTGAAGCATCCAGAGCGAAGCCTGATCCTCGCAGAACATGGCAGTGAACCCGTAGGAAGCATCCAGAGCAAAATTCCTGGTTACGTGGAATGCGGCTTATGTCAATCCTGACCCAGTGGGAAACGTCCAGAGCGGATCCTGGTCCTCGCAGAGCACAGCAATGACCCCATGTGAAGCATCCAGAGCGGAGCCTAGTCCTCGCAGAACACGGCAGTGAACCCGTGGGAAGTATCCAGAGCAAAATTCCTGGCTACGTGGAACGCGGCTTATGTCAATCCTGACCCCGTGGGAAACGTCTAGAGCAGATCCTGGTCCTCGCAGAGCACGGCAATGACCCCGTAGGAAACGTCGAGAGCAGATCCTGGTCCTTGCAGAGCACGGCAATGACCCCGTGTGAAGCATCCATAGCGGAGCCTGGTCCTCGCAGAACACGGCAGTGAACCCATGGGAAGCATCCAGAGCAAAATTCCTGGCTACGTGGAACGCGGCTTATGTCAATCCTGACCCTGTGGGAAACGTCCAGAGCGGATCCTGGTCCTCGCAGAGCACGGCAATGACCCCGTGTGAAGCATCCAGAGCGGAGCCTGGTCCTCGCAGAACACGGAAATGACCCCATGGGAAGCATCCAGAGCAAATTCCTGGTCACGTGGAACGCGTCTTATGTCAATCCTGACCCCGTGGAAAACGTCCAGAGCAGATCCTGGTCCTCGCAGAGCATCGCAATGACCCCGTGTGAAGCATCTAGAGCGGAGCCTGGTCCTCGCAGAACACGGCAGTGAACCTGTGGGAAGAATCCAGAGCAAATTCCTGGTTACGTGGAACGCGGCTTATGTCAATCCTGACCCCGTGGGAAACGTCCAGAGCGGATCCTGGTCCTCGCAGAGCACGGCAATGACCCCGTATAAAGCATCCAGAGCGGAGCCTGGTCCTCACAGAACACGGCAATGACCCCATGGGAAGCATCCAGAGCAAAATTCCTGGTCACGTGGAACGCGGATAATGTCAATCCTGACCCCGTGAGAAATGTCCAGAGCGGATCCTGGTCCTCACAGAGCATGGCAATGACCCCGTGTGAAGCATCCAGAGCGGAGCCTGGTCCTCACAGAACACGGCAATGACCCCGTGGGAAGCATCCAGAGCAAAATTCCTGGTCACGTGGAACACGGATAATGTCAATCCTGATCCCGTGAGAAACGTCCAGAGCAGATCCTGGTCCTCGCAGAGCACCGCAACGACCCCGTGTGAAGCATCCAGAGCAACTCCTGATTCCGTGAAATGCCGATGATGATAACCTCACCCATCACTTACGGGTCCTCACGACTCGTAAAGGAGAAAATTCTCTTGTGAGATCCTTACGACTTTCAAGAGAAAAAACACTTAGGAATCCTCACGATTCTTAAGGAGAAATTACATTTACAGGATCCTCTCGACCGGTAGGGAGAAAATTCTTTATGAGACCCTTACGGCTCATGAAGTTGAAAAGTCTTAGGAGGCGGATCTTAACTCTGAATCCTAAGCCATCGTTGTCCTGCAAAGAAATTGAGATAGACTATCCACAGAATACATTTAATAAAAGGGACGCACCATCGTGAAGAAAAATATGTCTTTTATTCATGAATCAAAATGAATACAAAGTACGATTCGTAAAAAAAAATACTCTTATTTAGGAGTATGTACAAATGAAGAATAAAAAATATATGTATACAATTCTCCAAGTCGGCGGGCGATTTAGCAGATTTACCAGTTTATCCCTCTTTCGCTGGGCCTCGCCTTCATAATTCAGTATCGCCAAAAGACGGGCCTCTGCCTGAGCTTGCTGGGCCTGGTATGAGGCGAGCCGGCCTTCAAGCTCTTTCTCAGTAGCCTTATGAGCCTCAAACAGTTCACGAGTGAAAACGGCGGCTTTATCGATGGCTACCACCTCCTTGATGGCCTCTTGAAGCACTCGTCATAGTTTATACGCTTTATTGGTCTTGGCCGTAAGGCTGGCTTGAAGCTCCCTCAGCGCCTTAGAAGCCAGCTCCCTCTCTGAAAACTTGCGGCCGAGCCTCTTCTTACATGATATCATATTCGTCGCACACCGCTCAATTAGGCCCCATAAACTCGCTTTCGCGGCCACAACCTCCGAAGAAAGGCCTGTACATTCTAGCACATGCAAGCAAGCATCCACCTGCCGACAAAACTCAACCCAGACTTGCACCACTGCTTCACTATGATAGGTGGCAAGAAAGGGAAGAGAGCCGTTAGCTTTAGCAGTAAACGCTTCGGCCGTGATTGGACTGCCAGCGCGAAGTTCCTCGATTAGAGATGATAGAGAGACAAGGCTTAGCTTGGCCATCCGTTCCGAGGCACGCAGAGCATAAGGGCCGGGAGGCATGGCGATGCGTGACTCCAGTGCGGTGAGAACTGGCAAGGCTTTTCAGATTTATAAACAGTCAGCGAAACCTGTAAGCAGAGAACAAATGGAACGACATTAAGACTTTACTTACCCACAGTCATGCAAGAGGGATCTGAAGGTTCCCCAGGCCCATCAAGAACCTCAACCTCGTCGTCGGCCTCCAGGACTGTAAAAGACGCCGGTGTCATTTTAGAAACAGTGATAATGCTGTGAAAAGAGGGTAAAACAACACTAACCTTGCCCAGATGAGAGGGTGATGCGCTGAGGAGATATCGCTTGCGGAGCATCCATCTCCAACAGACGCTGAAAAGACTGCCTGGGAGACAGATCAGCAATAGATGCCGCTAATCCGCACAATTCTGAAAAGACAGAAGGGTTCAGATAATGGAAAAATTACTGATTTAAAATATAGAAGGCTACCTTCGACGCACCTCCCGTTCTGAACTGGAGGGATAGCAGCTTCAACGGCCTCCTCCGTGGCCTCGAGCATATCATCGGGGACGCGGACTAGTGTAGCGGCCTCTGAGCAAGGAGCAGCGGTTGCCACTGCAGGCTCCAACGAAAGGACGGTAGCCTCGACTACCTGTACCCTAGTCTCCGGGTCACCCTCAGGAAGATCCATTGGAGCAGCGACCGACAAAGATGCCTCCCCCGAGGGAGCAAGTGCTTTGGGAGCAGGAACCACCGCAGGAGACTCTATCGCAAGAGCAACAGTTGCATCAACCCCCTCCACACTGATTGGTGCTTCACTAGGGATATCAGCAGACTCTACGGTCAAAGCACGACTTAGAGCCTCCACCGCCGCCGAAATCCCTGCAAAGTTTGTACAAAGATGAGAATACATATATATGTATGCAAGCAATATGAAATATTACAAAGAAATACAGGAACATACCAATGCGCAAGGGAGCTTCCAGTATGGCTTGTTCAAGACGACGCTCCTTCCTAAGGAGGTGTGCTCGCCGAGATCCGAGGGTGGACTCGTGGCCACCAGTCCACAGTGAAAGCGCGTCCTCAGCGTCGGCCGAAACAGCCTGTTTAAGGGCTCTTTCACCCCATTCTTCCAAAGGGCCGATGAATCGTCGCCGGATCCACGGAGGGTCTTCATAAAAGATGACGGCAGAGTAAGGCTTCTTCGAAACCCTTACGTTCTCCGATTCATCTTGCGAACGTCTTATAGCCTCAGCCAATTGTGCAGCTTCCTCGGCAGATAAACTCGGGAAAAGTAGGCTGACGTCCGATTCTTGCATGGCCAACGGTTCATCCTGAAGAATAGGCTCAGACTCTATTAAAGAGTCGAGCAGATTGGTAGCCGCTTTCCTCCGCCGCTTGGATCCAGAACCAACCGCCGAAGATGACCGTTTCCTCCCCCGTGGAGCTTTGGCACGACGCTGACCTACTTCACCTTCAACACCCTCGCTTGGCAGTGATACCGAGGAAGATACGACCATTGTCGACGTCGCGGACGATGATACTGCTACCGGCGCCCGATTAGACCTTGATTGAGCCCGAGTACCCAGTGGCATACCAGCTGTGGGAGTGAAGTCCACTTCCGCCGCCCCTGGAATAAGCGCAACACTGGTATCCCTCAGGGGAAAGAAAACCGGTGCACGCGGTCGCGGCGGAACTCCCGCGGCTTGAACCGGAATGGGAGCGTTGTATCCAAGAAACACCCTCATCTCCTCAGCAATAATTGGACTGACCCGATGAAGGTACCAGCCCATGAAGGACCCCACATATCGAGGAATATGATCAGCTTAAGGGATCATGAAGTAAGAACCAGTGTTCAGCCGCATAAAGTGATGAGCGGCGTCACGAACAGCTTCAGGCAATAGGACAGGCGCCACTGTAAATGCCTCGAAGGGGACGCCCTGATCATATCCAAGTTGTCGGGCAAAGCGGTGTGGGTTATACCGCATAAAAAGGGCTGCACTGTTCTGACGAAATACTAGATAACATGGTCTGATCGCGTACAGGTGCATGGCCTCCCTGGGCTTCAAAGAAGGTACCTCCTCTTTCGACAAGTCGTGGAGCTGTTGAATCGGTCCTGAAGGAGAAAATATGGCCCGATCAATGAATACCATGCCGCCCGTATTCGCATAGGGAGCGATCAACACGCGAATGGCCCCAAACTGAGTCGAGTCAGGAGCAGAGGCATCCACCAACCGCATGAGTCGCAGAAAGGTGTAAGCATCATAAAATGTGGGTCTCTGGTGCGCAGAAAAGGCCCCCAACACGTGCATTTTGATCCAAGATGTGAAGTAATGAAGAGAAAAATTTACCACATCCACACCTGGAGTTGAGATATTAGCCGCGGCGCTTAACCCATGATAAAGATGCGCTAGCGCGGGGAGGCCCACAGCTAGCCGTGTTCAGCAATACGATGAGCAGGGTAGATAACCGAAGCTCTCATGAAGCGGCGATGCATGGGAATGACAAACCAGCTGAGCCAGACGCTGATGAAGCCCACAAAGAAAGTCTCCTCATCCATGCCAGGAGCTGCAATTGACTCGAAAGATACCGCCGAGATGATGGGAATGTAGTACTGCGGCAAGTCATCTTCCTTAGTCGACCGCCTGTTCAAACCAAACCCAAAGGGGTTATTAATGTTCGCAAACTTCGGAGCCGTCTTCGATAGGACACCCACGCTAAGGAAACAAGCGATAAAACTCTTAAAAGTGACGCCCTACTCCTCTGACTCTGTGAACAGTTTGTCAAAAATGCCCAGGGTCTTGATCAAACTCGGGCGCTTGTGGCGGACGGCGTTCTCGGTAGACATGCCGTCAAGCATTGCAGGCTCGGTTTCAAAGACGTACTCATCGGGAGGCAGCAACTCCTCATAAAGTGTCCTCCTGATCGGCAGCCCCGAGATCTCACGAAATTCTTCCAAGGAAATCGAAACTTTGCAGTCCCCTAGGAGGAAAGTGTTGGTGGGGAGATTCCATTGGTTCAGGAAGGCTTTGACCCACCAGACATGAGGAGATTGGTAGTGGAAGAGGGATGCATATATTTCTTGATAAAGCCCAACCCTCTGCATTCGCGCGCGATGGGCAGACAAGATGTAACGAGCCCAAAGAAGGTTGCCTGTGGGGTGTCGAGGGGTAAGCCCTATCTTATAAATCTGCCCCCATGGCTGGGCTTCGCCCTGGCAAATGCGACGCCCTAAAATATCTATAGCCGGGACCGGATGGTTCGGAATACCAGTTTTTGAAGGCTCAAGCCGCCCCATAGGGGTCCAATTCGGCATCTCCACGGCAAAGACAGTCCTTGGAGGATCCATAGGCAAGAACGGATGGGTAGGCTCTGTCGGTATCTCGCAAAGAAAACTTCGGCAACCACGGATGATGTGACCGTACCAGGTCCCCCACAAAAGCAAGTTGGTGCAAGTCGGGTCATGAGCCCTGATCATCGCCATCACTTCCTCGTCAGATGGCGACTGAGGAAAAGCGGCCTCCAAGCAAGTGAAGGGGAAATGTGGAACAGAAGTCATTGTGCCTGAAATAAAAGAAGGGGAAACTGTTAAAACGAAGCCAACAGTGTATATATATGTTTATAAATGTATGTATGTAAAAAGACGGTGGAAGAAAGCGACAGGGGACTCATTTTATGGGACCACTGGTTACAAAACACATGGTTCCCACAAAATCAAGATGGTGGCTTGTTTATGATGAGGCAAAGCAATTACAATGAGACAAAAAAGAAGATTCTCAATAAATGAACAGTGGATTTCAAATGACCCTACACATTCTCCAAAAAGAAATTCATCTTGGACTCTGCAACAAATCAAGCAGAAGCTAGGGAATTAAATTCCCAGAAAGCACCACTGCAAACCTCTTCTTCTTGATTGCAAAGAGACAACTCAGGGCAAGGAAACCCCAAGAAGCCACCTGGAAAGAACTAAGTTCTTCATAGGAATTAAATTCCTTTTGAAAAAGGGGAATTAAATTCCCAAAAGACATTTCTTCAGATCCAAAGCTCTTTGAGATGGAATTAAATTCCATGGAAAAGAAAAACACCACCATTGACCCCTGAAGACCAGAGAAACCCTAGCAAGGTCTATTGTTTAAGGATTGGATGGTTTTCTTTTTAAAGAACATTAAAAAAATGGGTTCTTGTTAAAGGGAAAAACCCTTGATGTGGATTTAAAATCCAATGAAGATTTCTGCAAAGTTCTTCAACCGTTCAAGATCATTACCTGAGAAAAGGGAATCTTTTGACAGAGTTAAACTCTGGAAATTTTCAAAGCAGAGAACTAAGCTCTGGAAAAGAGAATTAAATTCTCAAAGGGAAAAAATTAACAAGGAAGAAGATGAAAGAGTAGAGGCGCTTCTGAAGAGACCCCTGCATTTATAGGATGTGATGGGAAACGTTTCATCTCCCCTATTCTCTAGATAGATCCAACGGTCACAAAGGTGACAGCGTTGCACTCGCGTGCAGACACGTGAGAGCAACGCTGTGGGGGCATTTGTTCCCTGATTAAAAATCAGGAATTACCTCAATGAGGTATCACATGTTCACACGTGACCAAGGGTCACGTGTTGACGCGTGATCGCTTTTACAGAATTGAATTCTAAGCAAGCAGAAGTGTAAACAAATGACTAAGGAAAGACTCCAATGGGGCGTCACGTGCTCACACGTGACCAAGGGTCACGTGCTGACACGTGATGGTCTTTAGCCCAGGTAAAATACAGAATTAAATTCTGAATGAAGAGGAGTCACATGCCAACACGTGATAGGCTTTAAAAGCCTTCTGAATTGATAGAATTAAATTCTAAGTAAGGGAAATCAAAGACCCTAACTGGGAAAGTATTTCTCCAAATCTTTCCAAACAAAAAAAAGGATTATGGGGGACCGTTGGATTAAAAATCCAAGGGTGATTAAAAATCACCAATTTATAGAAAGATTTTAGACAAGGAAAGATTTCCTTAAATTTCACCAAAAATAACAAACAGAATATCTTTTGGATTAAAAATCCAATGGTGAATAAAATTCACTGAGAGATCTAAAAGATCATATTAGTTATGAAAAACAAATAAAATCTTTCAAGGAGAGATTTACTAAACAAATTGATTCTTTTCCTTCTATTATAAATAGGAACCAAGAGGAGAAGAAAGATATAGAATTTTTGGGGGAGATAGAATTTTGGATCTTGAAATTTTCTAAAAGCAAACAGCAGAGAGAAGAGAAAGGAGAATTTAATTCTCAAGAAAAGAAACTCTAGGTGAGGAAAGGGAAAAGGATCAAAACTTTAAAAAAGAGAATTTAATTCTCAATCTAAGAGTTTAACTCTTCTGAAAAGAACTTAGTTCTTTCTCTGGTTGAAGATATGCAGAAGCAAATCTCCCCTTAGGTTGAGAATTTAATTCTCATCGGGTTGAGATTCTGCCATGCAAATCTAAAACATAGAGGGAGAATTGAGTCTAGAGAATTTAATTCTCCCAAATTCATAGAAATTTAATTCCTTCAAGATAAAATTAGGGTTTAACCCTATATGAGAATTTAATTCTCCCAAACTCACAGGAATTTAATTCCTTCAAGATAAAACTAGGGTTTAACCCTATATGAGAATTTAATTCTCTTAAATTTACAAGGAATTTAATTCCTACAAGACAGACAAAGCTAGGGTTTAACCCTATATGAGAATTCAATTCTCCCAAAACTCATAAAGAATTCAAGTCCTCTAAATAAAATTAGGGTTTAACCCTACATAAGAATTTAATTCTTCATATGCATGGGAATTTAATTCCTCTAAGAACGAAATTAGGGTTTAACCCTACAAAGAATTTAATTCTTAAAAATAAAGAGATTTGGAAGATCTCCATGCATGCAAAAGACTAAGGTCATGTGTCCCCACGTGACCCCTGAAAAGATCCCCTAAAATGAGAAGGAATTAGCCCTGAGGCAATGCCTCACGTGCTCCCACGTGACCTCTAAAACAACGAGAAGAAAAGCAAAGGCAAATTCTAACTTTGGCGCTCTCACGTGTTACCACGTGACCCCTTGATAAATGCTTTAATAATCAGCGCACAAATCTCCATCACGTGCTAACACGTGATGGCCAAAGAATCAAAAAGTGTTTAACACTTGTTCGCAGAACAAAGTTAAAGAGATCTGACCCCACCTTTGGGTGCCCTCACGTGTCCCCACATGACCTATTCCTATTTAGTGTTTAACACTAATTTAAAGGTCTTATTTCCAGTGTTTAACACTGTTGTCTTCTAGTGTTTAACACTAATCTGAGAGTTTTATCTCCAGTGTTTAACACTGTTGTCTTCTAGTGTTTAACACTAATTCGAGAATTTTATTTCTAGTGTTTAACACTAATTGAGAATTTTATTGCCGGTGTTTAATACTGTTGTCCTCTAGTGTTTAACACTATTTTTTTTAGCCAAATTGGCTAATTTTCCAGAGGCAAAATATTCCCGTTTGACTGAATCTCAAAGTTGAGTAAAACCCACAACTACAATGTTTAATGCTCAGTCAAAGACAAAAATGTTATCAGAGCTCTCAAACTCTTGTTTAGTATTGCTAAATAATGAGGGGATGAACCCAGACAAATGTCTAATGGTCCAACAAAGGGCCAATATTTCAAACTTAATTGGACTTAGCCCAAATTGACCATAAGTCCTCAATTCAGATTTAACTGAGCCAATGTGCTCACAATCTAATTAATTGATCTTAGTTCCAAATTGGACTACAAATCCCCAAACCAACATCGGTTCGAGGGTACATCTCTTTACTCCTCTGATACTTGTCGTTGTAATCCTTCAACGTCTTCTGAGAGGTGACGGGTCCCGACAACCATACATTTCACGGACTATGATGTCCTTAACCTTGACTGTGAGGTCTTTAAACTCACGGACTATGATGTCCTTAAGCTTGACCGTGATGTCTTTAAACTAACATTGGACTGTGGGGTCCTTAAGCCCATGGACTATGATGTCCTTGAAGGGTTGCGGCAGCGCCCCGGCCATCGAAATGAGGCCAAAATGCGGAACAAAAATTTATTAAACCGGCGCTACCGTTACCTGATTTACGGATTGACCTTAAACCCTAAACTAGCAAACTAACTAAGAGTTAGAATCGTTATACCGAGTTGATCCGTGTCCTTCGGTCTTCATTCCAAGCTCCTAGTGATCCTTTGACGATGTTTGGTTGCCGGTCTTCCTCCATCTCCGATGATCCACCCGAGGGAAACGGCGCAAGCTCCAACCTCGACAAACGAGGTAACCTACGCTCCAAAGTCGCTAGAGATGGAGAGTTGGGGTGCATGAAAGTGTCACTACAATTTTCTCTCTACCCATGAGCCCAAGAGAGCATCCATAGAAGATGAATGGAGGTGATGAAGCTTTTTGCATGAACAATAATGGTTAAGTGTTTGTGAACTTGAGAGAGTGAGAGAGAGGGCTAATTTGTGTTGTGTAATAATACAAATGAAAAATTGAACCCCCTCCTCAAGTGGCCGGCCCACTCTCTCTCTCTCTCTCTCTCTCATTTTCAAAAAAGAAATCTTATCCAAAGTCAAGAAGCAATAAACAAATGAAACCATACTTTGAACCATGCCCAACACTATGCAAATGTCACCTCACACCTCCACCTCATTTGTGAGTCAAATGAATTTCCAAAAATGGAAATTCATACAAATGATGTGGCACCTTCTAGAAGCTATTCCATAGAAAATACGGAATACTTCCTGGTACATGTACCGAAATACATATACGCGTATTCGTACAAAAATACGAATAGCCAAGAGAGAAAACGAATAGTGAACAATAATACTAGAATACGTATATACAAATACATATATCAATTATTAAATCAAAACCCGATTTAATAATCCGGCTTAATCCTAAGCCGCTAGTATTATCAACCGTCCGATTAAAGTCTGCACAGCATGTGCGCATATTTAATCGGACACTTGTATGTACCAACATACGCCATGTACACCATATTGCCTGAACCGTGAAAACCCTCTGTGTGGGACTCTAAAGACTCGTCAATACGCTGGCAGTGGGTTTAACCACAAGCACGTCAGCGGCACTAGCTGTACGTAACGGCTACCCAGGTATTGAGCGAAAGGGAGGACGATGAGCAAACTCATCCTGAACCCCTACTGAGCCTGTCAGTGACAATATCCGTACAGTCCGGTATGTTCGTCTAAGAGTATCGCATATCGAGTCTAAGGGGGTGGATAAAGTCAGACCCCTAACAACGCGATATTTACTGTCGGTATGAAACCCCATCACCACCTGAGAAACTATCGATCCTGGATCGATAATTCTCGTCCACCGTGGCCACGGATTTATGGTGATGGCCATCCGTACAGAACGTGACATCAACCCCCAATACCGGGAGAGACAAATCCCCGACGATCCGCTCACTGCCTCCATGTGGCTCGGAACTGTACCCAACTAAAACCTGTTTGCACGACTCCTTTGAGCCATGGTAGGGTAGTAATCAAAGCACAGTGGGAACTCACACGAGACAAATGATGATCTCACGTCGACAGACTAACCTGTACACATGTCATCTGGGAACTGCTATCTGACAATAGGTATAATACCAACTAGTAGGTTCCCGGCGAGTCCGTCCAGTGTACTCATAACCCAATGAGCACCTGTATACTATCTTAGGTGAACAAACTAACACCAATGGCTTGTGAGACCTGGCCACTGCCCCTCGTCGGGGTCTCGATCAGTATACACTAGTCTATACTGGAGTATCGATGCCCGGTCTCGATACTCCTACAACTAGGGACATTTAAGGATGTGCTTATAGACCCCAGCTCCCACATATATGATCGCCATCATAATGCTGGCAGTCAAGCAAGAATCCTATGGGCTCTATCAACATGATGATAAAGACAAACCGGATAGCATACTATCATCTTGAGTAAGACTGTTTTATCGGTATAGGTCCTCACTCAATCATCATAATCACAAGTTCGCGACTATAATAATTGCCTTGAGGGCACTATAGCCAACAGTCCTTAACTTCGACCGCGATATCTTTAAACTAACAATCGACCGTGATGTCTTTAAACTAACATTGTACTGTGGGGTCCTTAAGCCCATGGACTATGATGTCCTTAACCTTGATCGTAATGTCTTTAAACTAACATTGGACTGTGGGGTCCTTAAGCCCATAGACTATGATGTCCTTAACCTCGACCGCGATGTCTTTAAACTAACAATCGACCGCAATGGCACTAAACTAAACAATAGAGCCCAATTGCTCTCTTGTTAGATATAAACGATCCCGTTAAGTTGATCTTAGTCTAAAATGAGACTAACGTATCCTTAACAAACGTTTAAGTTGATCTTAGTCTCAAATGAGGCTAACGTATCCTTAAACCCAACCCCCCAAACCTAAATCTAAGAAAGATACGGATTTGGACTAGTCCACGCCCTACGGGTGACAACATAAATTAGTCTCCGTATACAATCCACGGGCAACCAAACACAAAACAAACACCCACGATGCGAAGTGACCATATGGAGAAGGAGAAAGTTGTTACCGCGATGCGGTAGCGTAATTTACTGCAGGGGCTTGCGCCTGCAGGGAAGAGCGTCCCCACAATCAAAAACCCCTCAAACGAGGGGGAATCTGACAAAGTCTGCTACATCGGCCGCATGCGTTTAAACCTTCGATACATGGTGCCATAAATCAACTTGGTATCTTCGGAGAGGTGGACGGATAGCACCAATTAGTATCTGCCCCGAAATTCAGGCAAGACGTTCACCGCGTCTCTTGCCGCGTCTTTCGGAGGGGAACAACATACTACACTGCTAACACAAGGTCATAACAGGTCCGCGGCACACCTTATCCCGACTGCTGAGATCCGGGCAAGACGATTTCAGCAAAGGTTGGACCCGGAAATTCAAGCTGCACTAGCTGCAGGGGGTTTCCCACCCCCCATGATCTCGCTCTAAAAGCTACCCGACGCTATGAGGTAGTGGTGAAGAAGAAGGGCTGACCTCAAACTGCCGGTGTGAAACACCCTGCCACTCAGATGACAGGAGGAGCCTCTTCCAAGACAACTTTTGCACCCAGGAGACCGGGAGTAACCTTTAACATTAAACATATATGTAAAACCAAATAAAATGAAACCATGATATAAATTATGAACAAAATGTTACATGTCATGCACACAAAGCATGTTTAACAAAATAAATTTGGTTTAATGCATAATTAGTGAAATATTAATCAAGTTTAACATTAAACTTATATGTAAATAATTATATATTAATTTATAAAAAGTCCAAATCAAATGAATGCTCTCATAAATAATAATTTATGTTAAATTCCAATTATTTTCCAAAATATAGGTATATAATTATGCCATTATACGGAAACTCAATTCAATATTCGTATAATATCTGTGAAATTTATTATTTTATTATTTAAATCCAAAAATATTATTTTCTATTTTCTGAAATGTTACAACCTTCCCCCTTAAATAAATTTGGTCTCTGAATTTAAATTTAAACCTCCAAGTATTAAAATATTTCAGTAGATCAAATCAAATCAACGGAGCTCTGAAATCGCAAATAAACTAAAAATATCACATCGCAACATGTGCGCATGATAACAAGTGCAAAACACTATAATCAAAACTCCATCAAGCGTCATGCAAATCATCTGAGTTATGATAATCATACAAGTTTCAAAATCTACTGTTTAAATCAAGTATAATATAATCAAGACTATAATACGTATATAGTACGCATCAAGTAAAACCATTTAAATTCTTTTCAAATCGCCGTATGATGCGTGTATCATGGCCAAAGTAGCGGACGTTCATTTGTGTGGATATATATATATATATATATATATATATATATATATATATATATATATATATATATATCTTTATATGTTTTACTCAAGATATACGTCCTACCTTTTTTAAATAACTTAGAAAGATTTTCTTTTTTTGTAAAGTTTCATGTCGCTCATAGACACGTAGAAAAATAGTGAGACTATAGCTCCTTTTGAAAAGCTCTTTAGTAAATATCGATACATGCAAAAACACTCGGGTACTGTCCTCAGACCAGTCCTGCTTGGCTACTATATAAAATCATAATGCTCGAAAAAAGGAATCAACCTCAATAGGTGTATATGAAAATAAATCCACGTGTGTCTGGTGCGCACGGAAATCGAAGTCAAAACCAAGTGCAACGAATGTGCATGAAAACGAAAATTGAGTGCATGGTTGTGCACAAAAGTATCTGTTAAGTGCAACAAGTGTGCAAGACAACAACATCAAGTGTATATAAAGTGCACGAAAATGTCAATCAAGAGCATCAAATGTGCACAAAACCACATCAAGTGCACCGAGTGTGCGCCAAAATCTAAATCGAGTGCATCAGATCTGCACAAAAATATCTAGTGCAATAGGGTGCATGAAAATAAATAGCAAGTGCAACTAGGTGCACGAAAATAAACTTATGTGCAACTAATGTGCACAAAATCCACACCAATGCGTCGAATGCACAAGTAAACAACATCGAGTGCATCTAAAGTGCACGAATCAAAATCAGGTGCATAAAACATGCACGAAATCAAAATCAGTGTATCGGGGTGTACGAAATTATAAATATGTGCAACGAGTGCACAAAACAAAATCGAGTGCAATGGATATGCACAAAAACGCAAATTAAGCGTAACTGGTGTATAAAAACATAATTCAAGTGTAACTTATGTAATAAAACGTAAAGCAAGTGCAACTGCTGTGCACAAGGAAAATATCTATCAAGTGCAGCTACGGAGCACGAAAATATCAATCATGAAACTCAGCCATCAAAACACAAGAATCAAAATGACGAAAACGTGATACTCGAATCACCAAAACACAAATCACAAATAAATGATATTGAGGTACACCTCCTTGTATGTCAAAAGGTGCCAGTGTACCCGAAGCTGGCAGAGCAGGAATTTCTACTTTCCTTCGGCCCATGGTCTGGCGTCATCTGTCTTTGGGTCTTGTTTACCGCCGAATACCGGACTGAGATGTTGGGACTTCTAGCCTGAATTTGGGGGCAGATGCTATTTGTGCAGGGTTCCTTAAGGTCGCCGCTGAGTTTCAGGAGGCATCGACCATGCCGTTTTCAAAAATTTGGCGCGCTAAAGAACCCTAACCTAGAATCTTAACTAGAGAATTAGACGAAACTAGAATGTAAATATCTTTACATCTAAGTGAACAAGAAATACAACCTTTGTAGACCGGTCCTTCACTTCAATAACTCCGTGTAGTAGTCTCTTCGCTCCAAGTAGTGAACTCCCGGACTCTAGAAAGGCTCCACAAGATGAACGGGACAAGCTTGCTTGAAGTCTTCGAGGCCGAAGATGATCTACGTCGAGGAGACACCAACTCAAGCTGTCTCTTCACTAATATGGAATTAGTGAAGCAAACACCCTAAACTAAATGGCTAATCTAGTAGAGGATGATAAAATAGGAATTTTGCTCACTTTAGAAATATTTTTCTCACTCATTTTCATCACCTCCCAAAAAGCTAGAGAGATTGAGGAAGGAGATGAAGAAAAACAACCATGGAAAAGTTCAAGTGTAGAATAGCAATCATGGGTGACTTAATATCATATACTAACTCATGTAGAGACTAAACCATGGCTAATCATAATGGTTGGGTTAATAAATATCTTAAGTAAAACAAAATTGGTGGATTTAGTCAATGATTCTACAAGCATCCACTAAGCAACAATCATAACTAATTTCCACCCAATTTTGAATTACTTTAAATAAATAAAACCCTTGATTATGTTAAGCGTGGTGTGAGTCTCATGCATCCATGTCACATGTATCATCTAGCATGACACAAAAAAAATGTACATTAATATATATCACATATATACTAAATGCAAAAGTGAGAAAAAGAATTCTTATCTGAGCTAATATTAATTAATGTAAGTTAATATATCAAATATATAATTATACATTAAATTATTAAATCAACACTTGATTTTATAATCCGGTTATATCACATACAACCGACTAATATCAAATGTATCAACTTATCGAATCAACACTTGATCCAATAACCCAGCTATATCACATATAACCGACCGATATCATATATCGCGAGAATAGAATGCGGTATCACATACGCGTATTAATCTCAGTCCCGCACATATCACATATGTGCTCCTGCTTCGTTTCGCCTGAGCCAGAAAATCTCTGTGTAGGACTCTAAAGACTCGTCAATACGCCGGCAGTAGGTGGTGATCATATCAGTCACCCACAAGCCGCAAGCGGTCTACTAAATGTAACGGCCACCCGAGTATTGAGCGATCAGAAGATCAACAAGCAAGCCTGCTCATACTCCTGCGAATCCAATAAGTAATACTATCGTACAGTCCGGTCTCTTCGTCAGATATGTCGCATATCACAGCCTGGGGGTGGTAAACATCGGACCCCAATAGCCTGATAAGTCATGCCGATATGAGGCCCATAACGGTTCGAGAAACTACTGATAACACTTACCAGTAGATCTCAAAAACCCTGGCCAGGGATTTCTTGTTATGGCCAATCGAGCATTACTCAACATCAACCCCCAATACCGGGAGAGAAGAAATCCCCTCTTATCGCTCATTGCCTCCATGTGACTCGGGATTGTACCCAAAACCACCGTTTTGCATGATCTCTTGAATATGGTAAGGTGGAAATCAAAGCATAGTGGGAATCACACAAGACTCTATGACGATCTCGGGTCGACAGACTAACCTGTACCAGTGTCACCATAGAACTGCTATCTAACGATAGGTATAATACAATTTAGGAGTTCTCGGCAAGTCCGTTCAGTGTACACAGTCTCCACTGAGCACCCGTATACCTTCTCTGATGTCAAACACCAATGTATGTGGGATCATCCATCGCCCATCACATGGGTCGAGAAGCGTATACACTAGTCTACTCTGGAATATCGATGCCCCGTCTTGATACTCCCACGACTAGGAACAATTGAAGGATATACTTACCGACTACCTCTGCCCCACTAGTATGATCTGCATCATAATCCTGGTAGTCAAGTACTCATCTTAAGGGCTTTATCAACATGTAATAGAGAGACAATAAGTGTGCATGTTAAGATAAAGAGCAACCAAATAGTATACTATCATGTCGAGCAAGAAAGTCCTTTCTATATATGCCCAAGCATCTACTATAATATACATCACATATATAATAATGGCCTCTAGGTCATACATATAACTAACAATTTGGACATATCCATCCACCTCTCTAAAGATACCAAGTTGATTTATGGCACCATATATCGGAGGTTTGGATAGATGCGACCGATGTAGTAGACTTTATCAGATTCCCCCTCATTTGTGAGAGGTTTTTGATTATGGGAACACTCTTCCCCGCAGGTGCAATCCCCTGCAGTTAATTACGTTATCGCGTTGTGATAACCACTTTCTCTTTCTCTGGTAGTTCATTTCGTGTCGTGTGTTATTTTGTTTGTTAAGGTTGCCCGTAGATTATATACGGAGACTAGTTTATGTCATCGTCCATATGGCGCGGATTAGTCCAAATCTGTATATTTTAGATTTGGGTCAAGGATTTGCTTGACGGGGTCAACGCTGGTAGCTTGGTTTGCCAACGAGAATGAGCTTAGGATGCAGATATCATATAAATGAGGTCCATCAGTTCATGAGATATTCGGGTCTAATCTAAGGATCGTTAGTCATATTTGACACTAACATCAACTTAGAAATAAATGAGCATAAGGGCTCAATTATATTAGTTTAAGGACATCGCGGTCCAACATTCCCTGTTTGGGACGAATAGCAGTTTAAGAACATTTTGGTCCATTATTGCCATATTTGAGACGGGTATTAGTTTAGGGACATTTCGGTCCAACGTTCCCATATCTGGGATGAATATTAGTTTAAGGACATTTTGGTCCAACGTTCATATTGCACGCACGTGTATTTGTTACGTGGTAAAGTAAACTATGGTGACATAGGATGCGCCCAATTTGGGGTGCGATCCAATTTGGAAGCATGTATGTATACTGATATACATATATGTATATGTATATACTCGAGGCTCAATATAAGACTTGCATCTATATGGGACGTGTATCAATATGAGGTATACACATCAATTTGGAAGTGCACAAATATGGGATGTATTATTACCCGTCTTGATGAAATTTCATATATTTCATCAAGCTGGGACGAGGAGTTGTTGTTGGTTGTCGGGACCCCGTATCTCTCTGAAAACGTAGAGAAATTACAACGATATGTATCAGAGGTGTGGAGAGATGTACCCTTGAACCAAATACCGTATAGATGTGCTCAAAACCACATCAAGTGCACCGAGTATGCGCCAAAATCTAAATCGAGTGCATCAGATCTGCACAAAAATATCTAGTGCAATAGGATGCACGAAAATAAATAGCAAGTGCAACTAGGTGCATGAAAATAAACTTATGTGCAACTGGTGTGCACGAAATCCACACCAATGCGTTGAATGCACAAGTAAACAACATCGAGTGCATCTAAAGTGCACGAATCAAAATCAGGTGCATAAAACATGCACGAAATCAAAATCAGTGTATCGAGGTGTACGAAATCATAAATATGTGCAACGAGTGCACAAAACAAAATCGAGTGCAATGGATATGCACAAAAACGCAAATTAAGAGTAATTGGTGTATAAAAACATAATTCAAGTGTAACGGATGTACTAAAACGTAAATCAAGTGCAACTGCTATGCACAAGGAAAATATCTATCAAGTGCAGCTACGGAGCACGAAAATATCAATCATGAAACTCACCTATCAAAACACAAGAATCAAAATGACGAAAACGTGATACTCGAATCACCAAAACACAAATCACAAATAAATGATATTGAGGTACACCTCCTTCAATATCGAAAGGTGCCGGTGCACCCGAAGCTGGCAGAGCAGGAATTTCTACTTGCCTTCGGCCCATGGTTTGGCGTACTCTGTCTCTAGGTCTTGTTTACCGCCGAATACCGGAATGAGACGTTGGGACGTCTAGCCTGAATTTGGGGGCAGATGCTATTTATGCAGGGTTCCCTAGGGTCGCCGCTGGGTTTCGGGAGGCATCGACCATGCCATTTTTAAAAATTTGGCGCGCTAAAGAACCCTAACCTAGAATCTTAACTAAAGAATTAGATGAAACTAGAATGTAAATATCTTTACATCTAAGTGAACAAGGAATACAACCTTTGTAGACTGGTCCTTCACTTCAATAGCTCCGTGTAGTAGTCCCTTCGCTCCAAGTAGTGAACTTCCGGACTCTAGAAAGACTCCACAAGATGAACGGAACAAGCTTGCTTGAAGTCTTCGAGGCCGAAAATGATCTACGTCGAAAAGACACCAACTCAAGCTATCTCTTCACTAATATAGAATTAGTGAAGCAAACACCCTAAACTAAATGGCTAATCCAGTAGAGAATGATGAAGTAGGAATTTTGCTCACTTTAGAAATATTTTTTACACTCATTTTCTTCACCTCCCAAAAAGCTAGAGAACTTGAGGAAGGAAATGAAGAAAAGCAACCATGGAAAAAGTTCAAGTGTAGAATGGCAATCATGGGTGAGTTAATATCATATACTAACTCATGTAGAGACTAAACCATAGCTAATCATAATGGTTGGGTTAATAAATATCTTAAGTAAAACAAAATTGGTGGATTTAGTCAATGATTCTACAAGCTTCCACTAAGCAACAATCATGACTAATTTCAACCCAATTTTGAATTACTTTAAACAAATAAAACCCTTGATTATGTTAAGCATGGTGTGAGTCTCATACACCCATGTCACATGTATCATCTATCATGACACAAAAAAATGTACATTAATATATATCACATATATACTAAATGCACAAGTGAGAAAAAGAATTCTTAAGTGAGCTAATATTAGTTAATGTAAGTTAATATATCAAATATATAATTATACATTAAATTATTAAATCAACACCTAATTTAATAATCCGGCTATATCACATACAACCGACTAATTTCAAATGTAGCAACTTATCGAATCAACACTTGATCCGATAACACGGCTATATCACATATAACCGACCGATAGCATATATCGCGAGAATAGAATTCGGTATCACATACGCGCATTAATCTCGGTCCCGCACATATCACATATGTGCTCTTACTTCATTTCTCCTGAGCCAGAAAACCTCTGTATAGGACTCTAAAGACTCGTCAATACGCCAGCAGTAGGTGGTGATCATATCAGTCACCAACAAGCCACAAGCGGTCTACTAAATGTAACGGCCACCTGAGTATTGAGCGATCATAAGATCAACAAGCAAGCCTGCTCATACTCCTGCGAATCCAATAAGTAACACTACCGTACAGTCCGATCTCTTCGTCGGATATGTTGCATATCACAGCCTGGGGGTGGTAAACGTCAGACCCCAATAGCCTGATAAGTCATCCCGATGTGAGGCCCATAACGGTTCGAGAAACTACTGATAACACTTACCATTAGATCTCAAAAACCCTGGCCAGGGATTTCTTATTATGGCTGATCGACCATTACGCAACATCAACCCCCAATACCGGGAGAGACGAAATCCCCTCCTATCGCTCATTCCCTCCATGTGACTCGGGAATGTACCCAAAAACCACCGCTTTGTACGATCTCTTGAACGTGGTAAGGTGGAAATCAAAGCATAGTGGGAATCACACAAGACTCTATGACGATCTCGGGTCGACAGACTAACATGTACCAGTGTCACCATAGAACTGCTATCTAACGATATGTATAATACCATCTAGGAGTTCTCGGCGAGTCCGTTCAGTGTACCCAGTCTCCACTGAGCACCCGTATACCTTCTCTGATGTCAAACACCAATGGATGTGGGATCATCCATCGCCCATTTGATTGATACGAAAAATTGTGTTTGTAGTTAACCGCAATCAATAACGGTGTCGCATGTAGCTAGACCGAGATGAGTACGGGTCGTCCTCTGGGAAACGTGGAACCTTTTATTTTTACTTTAGATGTGTTGAGAAAGAGATGGGGGATAAAGAATTTTATAGAAAGATTTCTAGATCTACGTTAAACAAGAATGTAAAATATAGATCTAGATTATTTTAAAGATGTAATTAATATAATAAGAGGGCTTGTAGGGTTCGTTAGGATTTAGTAGTTATGGACAATTAATTAAAAGTTACCATTTTTATCCATTAATAGATTGAGAACTAGAACGACGGTGATGCGTGTAGATTAGGGTTTCTGGAGGGAAAAGGAATCCCACTCTTAACCCTTATCTCGACACGGAACTCCGTTCATATCTACCCTTTACCAAAACAATCATTAATCTAATCTCTAATCGCGGTCGGAACTAGCAAAGAATTGCTAGCGCGCCCGATTAGGATGTTAATGATTCTTTTGATAAAGTTCCTAAACTTTATAGGACTTAAAAAGGGTTTAGTTATTTTCATCGTCCATTAGCCTACCCTAATCCTACGAACCCTAACAAGCGGAGAATTACTCGCGCATGTTGGGAGAAGAAGATGAAAAGAAAGAGAGGGAAAACATAATGTAAAATGCAAAAGAATTAAATAAAATAACTACCTTTATTAATCAACTGAACAATCTACACTTTTATTCCGTAGAAAATGATTACAAACTAGTTGCTTCTCGATCTTTCCTAAGGAGGTAGATGAACAGTTGATGATCAGCCTGGATGCGTGAGCGTCAGGGGCTTCGTGATCTCTTCGGCTTGATAACTTTTCCAAGAGGCTCTCGGCGCCATTTTATAGTGCAAAACCAGAATCTTTTAGTTGGAAACTTGGTAAAATTCAGCTTTGATTCACCCCACAAAATCTTGTGCTCTGATTCCCTATAATTGCGGCGGATCCGCGGCCCAAGGGTGAGGATCTCTTGATCAAAATTCTTGGGCTTTCTTCTTGTGACATGTGGCAATCCTAGGCACCTTTAGAATTCAGAAATCTTCTCTCGGTTGCTTCTAGACTTGGTCTCCAAGTTTTGCTTCTTAATTAGGCAAGTCTTCTTCAACAGCTTGATTTCTTTGATATATTCTGCATAACAACTTAGAAAATTCTGCACAATAATCTTAAATAATATTTAGTAGACTTAGTTCTACTAGGATTTGGTCAATGAATTTATTTGCATACATTTTTCTACCAAATGCTAATTAAAATATATTAACACATGGAAAATAGTGTTTTTACACATAAACCCTCATATGTATAATATATTATAATAAAGTCCTTTTTTAATATGAAAATGGTAGGAAAATTGTAATACAAATATGCAGTTTTATCAACTGAACATCCATCTAATGGGTCGATAAGCGTATACGCTAATCTACTCTGGAATATCGATGCCCCGTCTCGATACTCCCACGACTAGGAACAATTGAAGGATATACTTACCGACTACCTCTGCCCCACTAGTATGATCTGCATCATAATCCTGATAGTCAAGTACTCATCCTAAGGGATTTATCAACATGTAATAGAGAGACAATAAGTGTGCATGTTAAGATAAAGAGCAACCAAATAGCATACTACCATGTCGAGCAAAAAAGTCCTCCCTATATATGTCCAAGCATTTACTATAATATACATCACATGTATAATAATGGCCTCTAGGTCATACATATAACCAACAATTTGGACATATCCATCCACCTCTCTGAAGATACCAAGTTGATTTATGGCACCATATATTGGAGGTTTGGATAGATGCGACCGATATAGCAGACTTTATCAGATTCCCCCTCATTTGTGAGAGATTTTTGATTATGGGAACGCTTTTCCCTACAGGCGCAAGCCCCTGCAGTTAATTACGTTATCGCATTTTGATAACCACTTTTTCTTTCTCCAATAGTTCATTTCGTGTCGTGTGTTATTTTGTTTGTTAAGGTTGCCCGTAGATTATATACGGAGACTAGTTTATGTCGTCGTCCGTAAGGCGCGGATTAGTCCAAATCTGTATATTTTAGATTTGGGTCAAGGATTTTCTTGACGGGGTCAACGCTGGTAGCTTGGTTTGCCAACAGGAATGAGTTTAGGATGCAGATCTCATATAAATGAGGTCCATCAGTTCATGAGATATTCGGGTCTAATCTAAGGATCGTTAGTCATATTTGACACTAACATCAACTTAGAAATAAACGAGCATAAGGGCTCAATTATATTAGTTTAAGGACATCGCGGTCTAACATTCCCTGTTTGGGACGAATAGCAGTTTAAGAACATTTTGGTCCATTATTTCCATATTTGAAGCGAATATTAGTTTAGGGACATTTTGGTCCAACGTTCCCATATTTGGGACGAATGTTAGTTTAAGGACATTTTGGTCCAACGTTCATTTTGCGCGCACGTGTATTTGTTACGTGGCAAAGTGAACGATGGTGACATAGGATGTGCCCAATTTGGGGTGCGATTCAATTTGAAGGCATTTATGTATACTTCAAAGATATACATATATGTATATGTATATACTTGAGGCTCAATATGAGACTTGCATCTATATGGGACGCGTATCAATATGAGATGTACACATCAATTTGGAAGTGCACAAATATGGGATGTATTATTACCTGTCTTGATGAAATTTCATATATTTCATCAAGCTGGGACGAGGAGTTGTTGTTGGTTATCGGGACCCTGTATCTCTTTGAAAATGTTGAGAAATTACAACGACGTGTATCAGAGGTGTGGAGAGATGTACCCTTAAACCAAATCCCGTATTTGAGGGAAAAGATCATGGTGGATCATCCAAAAATTATTAGTCTTGTTTGAGACTAAGATTAACTTAGAAGGTATGGGATGAAGATCATTAGTCGTGTATGGGATTAAGATCAGTTTTGGATATCACAAATATAAGCTTAGCCAATTTGGGCTAAGATTTGGTTTCTGCTGTAGGGTTCCTAGGCACACTAATGAGGTTCCACAAGGCATCAACCATGCCAAAATCAAATTTTACTATGTGCCAAGTGACCCTAAGCAAGATGGTAACTAGAGGATAGGCGAAAACGATATAAGTTAACAACTTAACTAAGAGTGAACGGAAAATACAACCTTTGTAGATCCGGTCCTCCACCTCCATAGCTCCGTGACGATGTCCCTTCGCTGCGATCATCGGATCCCGGACTCTAGCGTTGGTTTCATCAGAGAAATGATCGGGCTAGGTCGTCGGCTTCGATGCCGAAGATGATCTACGTCGAGGCAACTCAAGCTCCACCTTCACCAAGTCATGAAACTTGTGAAGAAAATACCCTATACTACATGGCAAATGGTAGAGGATGAAGAAATAGGAAGTGGGTTCACTTTGGATTTGGATTTCTCACTTGGAATCATCACTTAGACATTTTCAAGCAAGCTTTTCTTTTCTCCATGAAGAAGAAGAAGAAGATGAATGAAAAAGAATTAATTCAAAAAGAAAATCTAAGTGATTCTTATCATTTTGCAACCATGGTTGAGTGTAGAGAATAAACTATGGTTTAGGTGAATGGTTAGGTTAAAGGAAAGAAACAAAATGGTTACTTATTCAAAGCTTCATGAAGCTTCAACAAAAGACAAAGCAAGCCACCATTTCATTTTCCTTTCCAAAAATAAATGAATAAAAGAATAAATAAAACAAATATAAAACCTAACCATTAACCTAAACACGGTTTAAAATAAACACACACCCAAGTTTGCATGTATCATCAAACATGATACAAACTAGTGCACAAAACTATATCATATATACAATGTGCACATCAAGTGAGAAAATCCATCTTTAAGTGAACAAATACTAGTTAATGTAAAGTAATATATCTAATATATAATTATACATTAAATCATTAAATCAACACTTGATTTAATGATCCGGTCATATCGCATATGACCGACTAATATCCAATGTATCGACTTATCGAATCAATCCTCGATTCGATAACTAGGTTATATCGCATACAACCAATCGATACATTCATCGCGAGAATAGAATACGGTATAACATACACGCATTATTCTTGTTCCCGTACATATCTCATATGTGCTCCTATTTCGTTTCGCTTGAGCCAGAAAACCTCTGTGTAGGACTCTAAAGACTCGTCAATACGCCGGCAGCAGGTGATGATCATATCAAACACCCACAAGCCGCAAGCGATCTGCTAAACGTAACGGCCACCCGGGTATTGAGCGATCAGAAGATCAACGAGCAAGCCCGCTCACACTCCTATGAATCCAACTAGCAACACTTACCGTACAGTCCGGTCTGTTCGTCTGATATGTCGCATATCTCGCCTAGGGGTGGTAAACGTCAGACCCCAATAGCTTGATAAGTCGTGTCGATATGAGGTCTATAACAGTTCGAGAAACTACTGGTAACACTTACCAGTAAATCTCAGCAACCCTGGCCAGGGATTTCCGGTTATAGCCAATCGAACACAGCGCAACATCAACTCCCTATATCGGGAGAGACGAATCTCCTCCTATCGCTCATTGGCTCCATGTGATTTGGGACTGTACCCAAAAACCACTGTTTTGCACGCCCTCTTGGACGTGGTAAGGTGGAAATCAAAGCACAGTGGGAATCACACAAGACTCTATGACGATCTCGGGTCTACAGACTAACCTGTACCAGTGTCACCAGAGAACTGCCATCTGACGTAAGGTATAATACCATCTGGGAGTTCTCGGCGAGTCCGTCCAGTGTACCCAGTCACCACTGAGCACCCGTATATCATCTCTAATGTCAAACACCAATGGATATGGGTTCATCCATCGCCCATCTGTAGGGGTCGAGATGGTATACACTAGTCTACTCTGGTATATCGATGCCCAGTCTCGATACACCCACGACTAGGGACCTTGAAGGATGTACTTATGAACTACCATGTCCCCACTAGTATGATCTGCATCATAGTCCAGGTAGTCAAGTACACATCCTAAGGGCTTTACCAACATGTAACAGAGAGACAATCAGTGTACACGTTAAGATAAAGAGAAACCAGATAGCATACTATCATGTCGAGTAAGAAAGTCCTCCCTATATATGTCCCAGCATCCACTACAATATACATCCTATGTACAGTAATGGCCTCTAGGGCATACATATAACTAACATCTGCAACACCCAGCAGCGCTAAACACTCAGTTGCATATAGCGCTCATATGTATATCTCGTGAGGCGCTATAATAGTGTTAAGCACTAATTTTTCTCTGGCGCTCATGTGTATTTCATGTGAGGCGCTGAGCGTCTGGCGCTCTCGTGCGTTTCACGTGAGGCGCTATAATAGTGCTAAGCACTAATCTTTTTAGGCGCTCACATGTTTTTCACGTGAGGCTCTGAACTTTGGGCGCTGAATCCTTTAGCTTCTTTTGAGCGCTCACGTGTGTTTCATATGAGGCGCTGAGTTTTAGGCGCTCACATGTGTTTCACGTGAGGCGCTAAGTTTTTTGGAGATTTAATCTCTGTTGATGTTTTTAGAGAACTTAAATCTATGTTAATGGTATTTTGACCATTAACGATCACTAAGATCACTATTTTGATAATCTCAGATCGAGTTCTTAAAAAACTAAGTTCTTGATTTGAAGGAACTAAGTTCCTGGAGTACCATGGACTCCATATTCTCCGTGTTCTTTTATCCATGTTTTCCTGTTCATATTTTCAGAGAGGTTAAATCTCTGTTAATGGTATTTTGACTATTAACAATCACCAAGATCACTATTTTGAAGATCTTGGATTGGATTCTTAAAAAACTAAGTTCTTGATTTGAAGGAACTAAGTTCCTGGAGTATTATGGACTCCATCTTCTTTCTTTTCAATTTTATTTTTCCCTGAATCTTTGATTCTCAAGAACAGGATCTTCCTGATGAGAATTGAATTTTCAACATGTGAGAGATTTGCCTTGTGGATTTCGGATCCAGAAAAAGAAATAAATTCTTTGAAAAAGGTTAAACCCTTAGATATGTTAGGTAAAGGAGATATTTTGATCTCGAAATTTTCTTTACCTAGGGTTTTGAGGAAATGGACGATCTTCTTTATTGAGAATTAAATTCTTTATTGTTTTGTGGAAGCTTTTGGAGAGCCTTCTGTATATTTTTACAGAAGCTTATGGGTAGTCTCCTCTATCAGAGATTTAGTCTTTTTGCTCCTATTTATAGGAGAAGAGAAAAATCAATTTGTTGGAGGAAATCTCTCTTTGAGTGATCCTGATTGATTTCATAATCAATCGAAATGATCTTAAAAATCAACCGATGAATTTTATTCACTGTTGGATTTTTAATCCAAAGTCTCTCTATTTAACAGAGAAGATCATTCTTGTTTGTTTAATAAGATCAGGAAAATATTTTCCAGATAGGCTTTAATTCTATCAGATGATCGATGGGTGATTTTATAATAACCGTTGGATCTTTGATCCAAGGGTTCTCTATTTAACAGAGAGGATCTTTCTAGTTTAAGAAAGATAAGAAAAATATTTCCCCCGTAGAATTTAATTCTATCAGATTTTTTAATTGGTGATTTTATCACCATTGGATTTTAAATCCAAGATTCTCTGTTAGAGAAAGATCTTTCCATATTAGAAAGATCACGGAAAATATTTCCCAAATAGAATTTAATTCTACCACATAGAATTTAATTCTATCATATGAAAGCAATTTAAATTGGCGTGCTCACGTGTTATCGCGTGAGCACTGCCATATACATATATGGCGACGGCGCTCACGTGTTTTGCATATGAGCGCTGCTAAAAGAATGCGGCAAAAGAACTCACGTGTTTTACACGTGAGCGCTAACATGTTCAACACATGGGCGCTGCTATAAGATTTAATCATAACTACAGCAGGTACTCGCGTGCTTTGCTCGTGGGGGCTGTCCTCCATTTTTGTAAAAGAAACAGCAAGTTTTGGCCAAAATTTTTGGCAGGAATAAATGCCCCCCGCTAATTTTCCTTCGTAGGTATGCACATGGGTTAAGTAGTGTAAACTTATGCATCGCCATATAATTGATGGCTCAGGAGACAGGTTTAGGATCCCTGTCGCCTAATACTTGTTCCTCTTCATGAGCCGTAAGATCTCGAAAAGGTATTTTCCCTATGAGTAGTGAGGATCTCATAGGTGTATATTCTCCCTAGAAATCGTGAGGATTCCTAAGTGTCCATCGCCTCCGTGGGTCGTAAGGATCTCACTCGGGTATTTTTCCTTACGAATCGTGAGGACTCGTAAGTGACTTATTCACTTCATTGGCATGCAACTTTGGCGAATGTGGCCTGTGGATAGTATACAAGAGTCGATATTGACCTCATTGTAGGACAACGATGGCTTAGGAAATAGGTTTTAGATCTGTCGCCTAGAGCTTTTCAATTTTATAAGTCATGAGGGTCTCATAAAGATATTTCTCCCTACGAGTCGTGAGGATCTCATAGATGTATTTTCTCCTTAGAAGTCGTGAGGACTCTTAAGTGTGTTTTCTCTTGAGAGTCGTAAGGATCCCACAAGAGTATTTTCCCCATACGAGTAGAGAGGACCTGTAAGTGGTTTTTTCTTTTCATTGGATGCAACTTTGGAGAATGTGGCATGTAGATAGCATACAAGAATCGATATGGAACTACTTGTAGGGCAACGATGCTTAGGAAAGGTTAATTTCCTCATCGCCTAAGGCTTTCACCATTATAAGTTTCGAGGGTCATATAAAGATGTTTTTCCCTACGAGTCGAGACGAGTCGAGAGGATCTCGCAGGTGTATCCTAACGTGAAATATAGATAAACCCCTTTTTTGATAGAGGTCCATTAGGTTTGTGGTACTAGGTTTATGCCCATCGTACCGTCGCGTTAGCTGATGTATTTCTCGATATGCGGTCCCTTAGGTTGTTGTTCAGTAACCCCGCAATTTTCGTGTCTCCGATCCCTTCTGAGGGTTGACAAGACTTCTTCAAGTAATCTTCTTAGGTTGGAGTATCTGTATTACCATCGAAAGAACAAGCGTTAGGAATTTACTGTGGCACTTTTTACTTGAGGTTGGCATAATTTGAAGCCCCGGTGAGTCATAACTGCACCCTTCTGGGGTGGGATGATCTCCAATGGTCTTTAGGCCTTGTATATATTACCGTCAAGAACCGAAACTAGGAATATGCCGTCACTTCGTTTTTTTATGATGTCGTACCGATTCTTTGCTGAAGTAGGGTAAATATCTGTGTGATCTCTATTTTGTATATATCGCAGTCGAGGTCTGGAGCTAGGAATATGCTATTGCTCCAATTTCATTTGATAGTTGCATCCGCACCCTGCGAATGAGGAGGAACGTCGAGATGATCTCTAGGCTGTAGATGTTGCTATCAAGATTTGAAGCTAGAATTTTGCCGTCGCTTCACTTTTATTTGACCCTTGGGTCCTTGTTGATGTCATGTCTGTACTTTGCTGGAGTAAAAAGGATGTCCAAATAGTCTTTAGGTTGTATAGGTACCGTCAAGACTTGAAGCTAGGGTTTTACCATTATCCCATCTTTGCTTTGACCTTTAGGTCTTTTTGATGACGTTGCGTTTGCATTCTGTTGGAATGAAAAAAAACGTCGAGTTGATCTCTAGGCTGTAGATGTTGCCATCGAAATATGGAGCCATTTTGACGAAGCATGGTGGAAAAACATGGGTCCCTTTCTTTCATTCATTCATTTGTGCCTATGGATTGTATACAAGAGTCCGTATGGAACTACTTGCAGGGCAGAAAATTTTTATTTTATTATATATTTTTTCTATTTATTTTCGCGATGCTCTATTTTTTCTGCTTTTATATCGCGAAAGTCGTGATTACCCAATCATTTCGGCTATTTTTCGAGGTGCCCAATCATATCGGCTATTTTATATGCATATATATTTTTTGCTCGCTGATTTTTTTTGCGAGTTGCCCCATCATTTTGGCTATTTTTATACGTATATTTTTGCGCGCTGATTTTTTTTGCGAGTTGGGGATTTGGAATTTGATACCAATCTTGGTATCAGCATCGCTACCACTAAAATATTGCCATAAGCGAATCATCATTTGCCGTGAAAGGACTTTAAATTTGATACCTATCTAGGCATCAACATCGCTAAAACTAAGATATTGCCAGGAGCGAATCATCATTTGCCTTTGTTGATTTAGACAAAGATGGCTTAGTAAACAGGGATCATGTCGACTAAGGCTCCTGACTTTATGAGTCGTAAAGGTCTTATAAAGGTATTTCTTCCTATGAGTCATGAGGATCTCATAGATATGTTTTCTTCTTAGGAGTTGTGGGGATTCCTAAGTGTATTTTCTTTTGTAAGTTGTAAGGATCTTACAAGAGTATTTTCTCCTTATAAGTCGAGAGGACTTATACGTGGCGTTCACCGTATAGGGATATTTCACGCCATTGGGGGAACTTGGTGAGGGATATATTTATTTATGCCCGTGGATTGTATACAAGAGTCGATATTGGACCACTTGTAAGGTAAAAAAGTTTTGTAGGGTTTTGGTGGTTTAAGAACAGGTTCAAATCTTTGTAACTTAAGGCTTTTGAATTATATAAATCGTGAGGGTCTTATAGAGAGTATATTCTCCTTACGAGTCGTGAGGATCTCATAAGTGCATTTTCTCCATAGGAATCGTATGGATTCCTAAGTGTGTTGTTCCTTTGTGAGTCGTAAAAATATCACGCGGGTGTTTTCTCTTTACAAAGTCGTGAGAACTTTGCAAGTGCATTTTTATTTTATTTTTTATTTTCTTATATTTTTTAAACGAGTTCGCACCCTTTCGGGTTTTCGCTAGCTCACTGATAGTCCTGCTGTTTTTACTCACGGCGTCTTTTCTGGTTTTCTTCCGTGCCCATTTGCTTATGGACATTGTTTCCCCCCAATAATAGAAGAGCAAGGCTCTGTTCAAAATTTAAAAAGAGGCAGCACCTCACGTGCCTTGCACGAGGACGCCAGCTCCAAGAGTTAAAAAACTCTGAGGCGGCGCCTCACGTGCCTTGTACGAGGGCGCCAGCGCCAAGAGTTAAAAACTCTGAGACAGCGCCTCACGTGCCTCGCACAAGGGCACCGGCGCCAGAACTAAAAGTTCTCTACCGTTGGATCAAAGATCCAATGGAGATGATAAATCATCAAAACACAGAATTAAATTCTGTTGAGGAAATATTCCTCAAATCTTTCTGAACGAGAAAGATTACTCTCTATAAAACAGAGCACCGTTGGATTAAAAATCCAAGGGTGATTAAAAATTACCAAGCTACAGAATAAGCTCTGTATAGGAAAATATTTCCCCAATCTTTCTAAACAAGAAAGATTATGCTCTGTAAAACAGAGCACCGTTGGATTAAAGATCCAATGGTGATTAAAAATCACCAAATTACAGAATAAGCTCTATATGGAAAATATTTTCCCAATCTTGCTAAAAACAAGAAAAATATTTTCTGTAAAACAGAAGTTCTTGAATCAAAGATCCAACGGTGGATAAAATCCCCAAATCAATTAAGGATCTCTCAATAAGAGATTTCTTTAACTAAATCAGCAAACTTGCCTCCACTATATAAAGGCCCCAAGACTTTAAGTCTTGTACGGAGGAACCCCCCATAAACTTCAAGTTCAAAAAAAGAAGAGCAAGCAAAAAAAAAGAGCTTTAAGAGAGAAGAAGGAAGAAGAACTTTCTTCAAGGTAAATAGAGATCATAGTATCTCGCCCTCATAAAAGAACATAGTTCTTTCCCTGGATCTGAGATCCATGAGACAAGTCCCCCACAAATGAGAATTTAATTCTCATAGGGATGAATTTGTTCTTGGGGATTGAAGATCCAGGGGAGAACAAAGAATTGAACTTTTCAGAAAAATACACAAAGAAAGAGATAGCGTCGAGCGCCTCACGTGACCCTCACGTGGGCGCTATTCAAATAAAGAGTGCTTAGCACTCAGTGGTTGGCGCTCAGTGCCAAGCGCCTCACGTGCCCCTCACATGGGCGCTGCTTAATAAAAGAGTGCCTAGCACCCAGTGGTTGGTGCCCAGCGCCAAGCGCCTCACGTGCCCCTCATGTGGGCGCTGCTTAATAATGAGTGCTTAGCACTCAGTGTTGGTGCCCAGCGCCAAGCGCCCTATATGCCCCTCGCATGGGCGCTGCTCAACAAGTAGTGCATAGGATTCAGTGGTTGGCGCTCAATGGTTGGCGCTCAGTGCCAAGCGCCCCACGTGTCCTACACGTGGGCGCCATAATGAGTGTTTAACACTCCATAAAAAAGGTGAGCGTCAGAACCCATATGAACGCTTGGCATTGTTGGCACAGAAAGGGGACCAAGCCCAAGCAAGTGTTTAACACTTTATTCAAAAAAAATAAAATGACTGGGTTGAACCCAAGTTGGTCCAACTCCTAATCAACCGAGCCCATGGGCTCTTTATTTTCTAGATCGGTCTTAGTCCCAAACAAGATCATCAAGCTTCGGACGAACATTCATTGGTTCAAAGGTACATCTCCCCACACCTCTGATATATGTCGTTGTAATTCTTCAACGTCTTCAGAGAGGTGGCAGGTCCTGACAACCAACAATTCTATGGACCGCAATGTCCTTCAACTAACTCTGGACCGTAATGTCCTTAAACTAGCCATGGACCGTAACGTCCCTAAACTAAAACGATAGAGCCCAAATGCTCTTTCGCTGGATCAAAAATGATCTTGAACCCCCGTTAAGTAGATCTTAGTACAATATCGGATTAACGTATCCTTAACAAATATTTAAGTCGATCTTAATCTCAAATAAGGTTAACGATCTTTAAATCAAATCAAACTCAAATCTAAGAAAATACGGATTTGGACTAATCTACGCCCTACGGGCGACAACACAAATTAGTCTCCGTATACAATCCACAGGCAACCAAAAATAAAACAAATACACATGACATGAAGTGATCTTCTGGAGATGGAGAAAGTGGTTATCGCTACGCGGTAATATAATTAACTGCAGGGGCTTGCGCCTGCAGGGAAGAGCGTCCCCACAATCAAAAACCCCTCACAACGAGGGGGAATCTGACGAAGCCTGCTACAACGGCCGCATCCATCCAGACCTCCGATACACGGTGCCATAAATCAGCCTGGTATTTTCGGAGAGGTGGACGGATAAAACCAAATAGCATCTGCCCCCAAAGTCAGGAAAGACAACCTACGCGGTTTCGTCTCTGTTTTCGGCGGTAAACAAATTCTGGCACGCCCGGTGGGACCTTTTCCTCTTTCCACTCCGCACTTCGTGTGTCTTGTTTCGCGGACGAAATCGCGGTTTAATATGGTTTCCCCTGGATTCGAGGTACTAAGCTTGGTGTCTTGCTCCATGCAGAAGAGAAGATGACATCGATGGCTTCCAATTGCACTAATTGCAGCAACAACTCCCACTCCGTCCCTGCTGGAGGAGTGACTTATAGGCCTCAAGCGGCTTCCATCTTCGCAATGCCAGTGGAACAGGTGACTCAGACCACCACTGGACTGTTCTTCGGAACCATGCTCCCGCCAATGAGCTTCAATGCTTCAATGCCATCATAAGAAGCCCCAAAGAAGTCGGTCTTTGATCGGCTCGCAACCACCATGGCCCCTCTCAACGGGTCATGCAAGTCTGCCGCCTCAGTCTTCGATAGGCTGAGCCAAAACTCCACTGGGCCCATAAAGAGACCCGCAATACCTGAAGGGGTTATCCCGAAATGGATAGCCATTCCAGCCCTGGTAAACGAAGTCATCAAAGGGGCTTCTCCTGCTAAGAGATCGGTCTTCACAAGACTGGTCGTTCCAACTCCTGCTACGGGTGAGATCGTTACAAGTGCTTCCCCTATTCGAAAGTCAGTCTTCGACAGGTTAGCACCAAAAGCAGTCTCTCATCAAAGTAAGGGGCATGACAAGGTCGCTTCTACAACTGAGGTGATCCCATCCGCAAGACACGCTCGACGACGCCACTGGAGCCGAGTGAGAAAAGCTGGGGGAAGTTCCCCCGCTGGACTTACCCCACCAGCTCCAATGGTGGAAATTGACGCTGTTGTTCCAACTGGGAACAGTTTCGAGCTGCTCAGGAGAGTGCGCAAGAACTCTCCAACCGCCATCTTGAAGAATTCTCCTACGCCTGTCGAAAACACAACACGGGTAAACCCGGAACAGCCTCCTCAGCGGTTGTCCTCCAAGATCCACAGAGTTTGGCAGAAAGTCCAAGACTCTATAATTAACAAAGATTACTCTCGCCGGTTGAAGAAGACGAAGGCTCGGTAAGAGGAGGACCATCCTTCTGCCATATCATGAAAGATATCGTCTACATAGGTGCCTGCCGCAACGGCCCCTCGACTTCGACCTCCTATAAGAGGAGAAGGCCGGAGAAGATCCCCCTGCCCGCGGCAAATTTCAAAGGCAGTGGACCCAAACGCCCCAAGTCTGGGGGCATGGCTGTGCACACGGTGTACATGGCTTCCAGCAAAGAGGAAAGTCGTACATCCGCAGGCCATCGACCACTTACACGGTCTGTAACGAAAGCTCAGGAGCAACAACAAAAGCTCTAGGAAATGTTGACAAGAATGGCCGCACTTACTGGGCAGAAGGAAAGCCCGGAAGGATCGTCGGAACAATGCCAGGAGCAAGAGACCGACACCGAATTCCTACGAAGGGTGCTTGAAAAGAAAGATAAAGAGGCAGCGGAACAAGCGGCTAATATAAAACAGATAGCTCTTCTATTCCAAGACATGGTTGGGATGATGATACAGCCGGATCCTCCAGCTGAAGACCCTTCAATAATCATTGAAGACGACAGAGGGGAGACATCGAACCCTCATCCGGCCTTATCGGCAGCCAGGGAGGAGACGATCTTTAAAGCTACCCTTGATGACTACATAGCTCAACAAATACGAGCTCATCAAGCGAACGAAGAGGCAGGCCAGGTCGTTAGAACTGGACGACCTTACCTAGGCTGGTACGACCAAATTAAGTACCCGCCAGAATATACGATCCCCAAATTCTATGTGTATAAGGGGACGGGCAATCCGCACCAACACGTTGCTCAATTCAGAGCTTTGTGCGGTAACACCGGGGGCGACGAAAAATTATTGCTTCGCCAATTTGTTGGTAGCTTGGCGGAGACAACATTTGAATGGTATTTGGAGCTTCCGAATGATTGTATCAAGACATTTGTAGAAATGGAGCTACTGTTTATACAAAGGTTCGCGAGCGCTAAAGAGCGCACCCTGATCACGGCATTAATCAACGCCAGGGTGAAATCGGGAGAGGGCTGGGTTCAATACGCAATTCGGTGGCGTAACCTATGGTCAAAGTATGAACAACGCATAGAAGAAGCTTCTGCTGTAGGCATGTTCATGGGGACCCTTGATCCTCAGGCAACTATATCCCAGTTTATGATGTTCTTCAAGCCGACCATCTTCCAGGCCTTGATTAACAAACTAACCCAAATGGATCAGATGGGTCCTCTTCAAAGAAAGACCTTCGGAATGAAAAAGGCAAAAGGAAAGAGACCTTCGTCGCAAATGCTCAACAACAACCAAGTAACCCGAAACTGTTTATTCGCCAAAACAGCAAACCGCGAGCCCTAAAAGAGAAGCTGAGACGTCCTTACTCGTTTCCTCGGGATAAAACTAGGAGACTATTCGAACTAGCGGTGTGCAACAGACTCATCACTATGCCGGATCCGAGATGCCCACTGCAATCGGGCGACGTCAACAATCCCAATTACTGCCCATACCACCGAATAGTAGGCCACCCAATCGAAGATTGCTATATCTTTAGAAACCGGGTCGAAGACCAGTACCAGCAGGCAAGTTCATGCTGTCCAAAAACTGGAATGTGAACCCGCCGCAGCAGCACGCTCCTAAGAAGATGGACACGCCGGGGTCATTATGCTCATTTATAGAAGAAGCTCCGTGGGAAGTGGTCCTTTCAACTAAAACTAAAAGAATGCTGAAGAATCTTCAAGCATGTCCGGCGATTAGGTGGAAGAGCCCGCTGGAGCCTGAGATCATTGACTGAATGTTGAAGCCGCGCCAAACGCTGAAAGTTGGTAACGATGGGCAAAACCTCCAGGCCAAACCTCAGAAATCTTTAAAGAAAAAGAAGAAGTCCAAGAAGCCCGTGCAGCTCGACGGCAATCGTACGGGTCTGCAAAAGTACATCGATGCACTGGAGGAATACAACCAAAAAGCGCGGACCCCGGTCACACTAGAAGAATTCCTCAAGCATATTCTTGAAAACGGAGACAGTGACATTGATGAAGGAGACGACTCGTCAGAAGAACCCGAGGAGTATGTGGCGAGCTGCCACATGATCTCTTAGTCGTCGATAAATGGCAAAGAAGCTCCTGACGTAGAGAAACTGGGGGCAGATCCAGAACCAAAACCCATGGAACCGTCAGATGGCCTCATCGATAAGCTGCTGAACGAAGCTCTTCAAAAGAGCAAAGATGATCGAGAACGTGAAGCGGCCATTTACGAAAAGGCCAAGGCCGGTGTCAGGCCGAAAAAGCTCCGGTGATGAGAAGCCATAAAGTACCTTAACTGGGTCAAAGTGCCCTTGCAACCAGCCGGAGTAGAATCAAGATAAGGAAGCAGTTCGCCAAAGCTCTGTCATTGGGAATGAAGCTGCCGCCTTCCAAAGAAAATACTTCCAGGAATACGTGCCCCGACGAACCGGATGTCCATCCAAAATACTGCTTTTATCATCGGAGGGTCATACACCCGACCGAAGAGTGCAATGCCTTCAACAAGTGGTAGCAAGGATACGTTGCCCACCGACAACACTTCAAGCAGGTAAAGCGCAAAGCCCATCGGGAGAAGAGAAGCACGACAGACGAGCGTGAAGGAACAGCCGGTAACTGTCATATGGTTGATGCCATCCCGACAAAACCAAAACCTCAAGTTCTTACCTTCGAGAGCGATTCTGATGAAGAAATAGCCCTCGGCCCTCTCTTCAAGGAATCCACCTCTGAAAAAGAAGAGAAGATAAAGAATTATGAGAACATTCAGCTGCGTAATCGTGCGTTGCCTGAAAAGAATCTCGGACCTTCAAACAAAGATTCGGGCAAAAGGGATAAAGGAAAGGAAAAAGTCCCTGAAGAGATTGCTCTCGATGATAGAGTTATCGAAGAGCTCACGGCTAAGGACCCACTCAAGAAGAACAAAGTGAATTACAATTTCCTAGCGCATCTGAGAAAGATACCCTCACAATTGAGTATCTTGGATGCCCTTCTCCTGTCTAAAGAGGCACGAGATTTCCTGATCAAGGCGTTACAAGAGCACGACCAGTTTCAAGCCTTCCTAGCAGAAGAAAAGATGAAGGACGAGCTGGAAGAAGTCCATACGGCTGATATCACCTTCAGCGATGAAGACCTCTTTCTCGGAACGTGCGAGCACAACCGTCCGCTGTATGTAACCGGGTATTGCCACGACATCAAGATAGGGAAGATCCTGGTAGACAACGGGTCCTCTGTCAACCTTCTCAATGTAAGAGTACTGAAGGAGATTTGCATAAACGTTCAGCACTTGGCTCGGGATAAAATTACCATCTCCGGTTTTGACTCCTAATCATCACAAACGCTTAGGTCTGTAATACTGACATTACGATTCGGGCTGCTCGTCACTGACATCAAGTTCCATGTTATTGATGCCAAAACTTGCTACAACGCTTTGCTCAGCAGGCCTTGGTTATATGAGTACAACATCATCCCTTCTACACAACATCAGTGTATGAAGTACTTCAAGGACGGCCTCGAGTATACAGTTACAGGGAGCTGAACCCATTCTCCGTAAATGAGGTCCGCAAATATGAAGATGCCAAGTACTTCTTACCAGACTTCGAAGACATGGAAAGATGTCGCAAACCGGAGAACAAGCAAAATGCCATCGCCACTATCCCGATATTTGGGAGCGATACCGAAGAAGATGAAGAGATGGTCTACTCGGGACAACCCCAAGGCAATTGGTCAGGACCAGTTACTCCTATGCTGGTCTTTGGCAGTGACTCTGAGGATGAGGCCAACGCAGTGTTCTCCGCCCGCCCGTCAATACAGACCTTTGCTGGAGCTGACCAGAGTTTATGGATTACCCTGGTCCCGCAGCGGCATTACAAAGAACTTGATGCACTTGGTACGTATAGCGTGCAAGAGCTGCAGACCTTCTACATCCCTCCTAAGCAAAGAAGTGAGAAGGCGATCCTTTTCTACCAATCCACGGAGACTAAAATGGAGAAAGAAGTATGGCACGGTGTTGAACCTGCGCTCGACAGACTTCAACTAATCCGTCTTCCCAGATACTACGCAGAGGGACTGAAAAGGCTATTAAGATGCTAAGGCGTACCCTTCAAACGGATTGCTCGACAAGCCCAGTTCTATAACAAGATTTGGGACGTTCCCGGGACTCAGCGAAAGATGCCCAACGGGAGAATGGAGACGACTGGCCTTAGATACGTTCGGTCCAAGAAACGGGAGCGATTCCATGGCTGTCATTTCATAAATAACTTCGGTGGAAAAGCGAATACATTTCTAGATAGCGTTGATGTCGAACTAGAGCGAGATCCCGCCGTAAGAATACCAAGCCTGTCATTCAGAAAACAGATTGACAAGCTGATAAGAGAAGCGGGTCAAAAGGTTCGGAATAACCATAGCCGCAAAATGTCCATTTATGAGAAAACCAGGACGCATCGTATCATTCAACAGGCTACGGAAGGAGAAGACGATGATGCCCTTCACCCTTGGCCTGCTGTGCGCTCTCGCAGCAAGGGAAAAGTCCGACGTTGAAGCAATAATAAGATCAAGAATGAAGATAGCGTTCAAAGACAGTGAAGCGGATCCAAGAAGCTACGCGAGCGAGGAAAAGTCAGCTGTAACCCATCTTTTATGAAGAAGATGGGTCGGGAGTACTCTTTCTCTCAAGACAAGACAAGGAAAATATTCAACCTTGTCATGAAGCATCAAATGATGACACTCCCGGAGTCTCGATACCCCGAACAGATAAACGAGGTCCATCACCTGGATTATTGCTCCTACCACCGAGTAGTGGTACATCCTCTTGAAGACTGCTTCACCTTCAAAGACTGGATTGAAGATCAGTATTAGCAAGGCAGGTTTGCTTTATCCAACAGTTGGAGGGTAGCCCCGCCACGAAAGCATGAGCCGAGAATAACCTACACTGCGAGGGAAAGTCTAGATCAGCATCGAGCTTGGAAACGAGCTGATACTTGCCATATGATAACATTCTCAAAAGAGGGAGAACACGAGAATATGGACGACCTCTCCCAATGCTTCGCAAATGAAGATGAGAACGAGCTAATTTCATAATTTCCACCGGTGCTAAAAGAGCTGGAAGATGGAATACACACCACAGTAGACAACCTGAGAAAAATCGACTTGGGGACGGCAAACGAGCCAAGGCCAACGTTCGTCAGTGGGCTGCTGTCTGAGAAACAGGTAGCCACGTTAAAGGACGTGCTTATGCAGTATAAAGACTGTTTCGCATGGAACTATTCTGGGATGCCGGGATTAGAGCCAGAGATAGCTGTGCAAAAACTGGCGATATCGTCGGACGTCAAGCCAGTCAAACAGGCGCCAAGAAAAATGCGGCTCGAGCTTGAGATGAGTATCAATGCCGAAGTCAAAAAGCTAATCGACTCCGGCTTCATCCAAGAAGTTCAATATCCTTACTGGATCGCCAATATCGTTCTGGTAATGAAGCATGGGACAATACGCATCTGCGTAGATTTTCGGGATCTCAACAAAGCTTGTCCGGAAGATGACTTCCTAGTGCCTGTTACCGAGTTGATGATCGATAATATATCCACCCATGAAGTCTTCTCCTTCATGGACAGATCCTCAGGGTACAACCAAATCAAGATGCATCCTGAAGGCCAAAAGCACACTGCTTTCCGGACTCCGCTGGGCATATTCTGCTACAAAGTGATGCTATTCGGTCTGAAGAACGCTGGCGCCACCTAGCAGAGGGCCATGATAAAGATCTTCGATGACCTTGTACATGAGATTGTCGAATGTTATATCGACAACCTCTTGGTTAAAAGAAAATCGTATGAGAAATACTGGGAGCATTTGAAAATAGTGTTCCAGCGTCTTCGGAAATATAATCTGAAGAAGAACCCTCTGAAATGTGCATTTGGAGTTTCCTCAGGCAAATTCCTGGGATTCATCGTACGACACCGGGGCATCGAAATAGACTTGTCAAAGATCAAAGCGATTATGGAAATGCCCGCGCTAAGAACTCTCAAACAACTGCGGTCTCTTCAAGGAAAGCTCGCGTATATCCGGCGGTTCATAGCTAACCTCTCCGGCAAATGCCGCCCCTGTAGTCATCTAATGAAGAAAGGGACCCCGTTCGTATGGGATCGCAAATTCCAAAGCGCATTGGACGAAATCAAGCAATATCTGCAGAACCCGTCGGTACTGGCCGCTCCGGTCAGGGGAAAGCTTCTCATCCTGTACACAACAGCCCTTGAAAGTTCTTTTGGTGCGTTATGGGCACAGGAGAATGACCAGGGGCAGGAAAGAGCTCTCTACTATTTGAGTCGAGTTCTCCTGGAGGCAGAAAACAACTACTCCCCAATCGAAAAGCATTGCCTGGCATTGATCTTCGCGGTAACGAAGCTCCGACATTGCGCTTTAGCACATGAGGTTCATCTCATATCAAAGGTGGATCCTCGCAAATATTTGATGTCGAGAGCCATATTAACAGGAAGGCTTGCTAAATGGGCTCTCCTCTTGATGGAGTTCTCGATAGTATATCAACCCCTCAAAGCAATAAAAGGCCAGGCCATCGCCGACTTTCTCGCTGAGCATCCGATACCTGCCGACTCTCCCTTGAACTGTGAGTTGCCGGACGAACATGCGTTTGACGCAATTGACAGGGAGAAAGAAAAGAATGATACCCGATGGGAACTTTATTTCGATGGAGCGTCTTCCTTGAAGAAGCGAAAGCAAAACACCCCCATGATTAAAGCCGAAGTGGGTCTTATCTTCATGACTCCCCAAGGAGGGATTATGCGTTTTTCCCTTTCTTTAACGGAGCTAAGAAAAAAAAATGAAGCCGAGTATGAAGCTTTGATAGCAGTCTCGAGATGGCTGTCAACATGGGGATCGAAAACCTCCTCATATATGGAGACTCTCAGCTGGTCGTTAGCCAAGTAAAGGGCGACTACCAGTCGTGCAAGCCAGAACTGATCAGGTATAGTGAAAGAGTGTAGCAATTGTAGATGCAAATCCCCTCCTACACCCTGGAAAGCATACCGCGTGCGGAAAATAGCAAGGCGGATGCGTTAGCCAAGCTCGCTAAAGAACTGGCCGTCGAAAACCTCGATAACGTAAAGATCATTATGCAAAGTCGCCGGATTCTCGCACCAACAGAAATATCTCCGAAGATGTCTAAAGGAGAGGAAGCAACCGAACAAGAGCCCTTCTAATTAGAGGATGAAGAAGGGGCGAGGGACTGGAGAGAAGTCTTCATAGACTACTTCAAATCCCATCGAACGCTCGAAGACGCGTCGTCAAGACATCAGCTCATGAAGCGAGCCCTGTCTTTCGCCTTCGTCAATGGTACTCTTTATAAGAGATTGTTCGATTGTCTATGGCTGAGATGCCTGGGACCAGAAGAAGCAAGAAGGGTCGTTCAAGAAACTCATGACGGAATCTGCGGTTCCCATCAAACGGGGCCGAAGATGAAGCTGAAGATCAAAAGAATGGGCTACTATTGGCCCACAATGGTTCAAGACTGCCTCGAATATATGAAGCAGTGTCACTCGTGCCAAATTCACAGGGACTTTATCCACCAGCATCCGAATCCGCTATACCCAACATTGGCTAGCTGGCCATTCGAAATGTGGGGAACTGATATAGTCGGGCCCATCGAGCCAGTATCATCCAAGGGACATCGGTTCATACTAGCAATAACCGATTACTTCTCTAAATAGGCAGAAGCAATACCATTAAGGGAAGTGAAGATGGAGAACATCCTCCATTTCTTCAGGACAAAGGTCATCTACCGGTTCGGCACTCTGCGGCGGATCATCTCGGATAATGGGCCAGCCTACAGAAGCCATAAGATCAGCCGCTTCGCACAGCAGCATAAAATAGATTGGAGATATTCTTCAGTTTATAATCCCCGAGCTAACAGTCTAGCTGAGGCTTTCAACAAGACCTTGACAAAGGTCATAAAGAAAACGGTATCCAGAAATAAAAAGGACTAGCATGAGAGATTGCATGAAGCTCTCTGGGCCTATCGGACTACGTTCAAGACGGCCACGAACACAACGCTATTTGCGTTAGTATTCGGCACAGAAGCGATACTTCTGTTGGAGATAGAACTACCCTCTCTATGGGTGGCGGTTCGGTACGAACTAATGGATGAGGAGAATGCCTATCTTTGGCTTGAGGAGCTAGATGCCCTCGATGAAACTCGTCTCATGGCCTAGCAAAACCTAGAAGCTTATAAAGCGAGGATGACGCGCTTATACGAAAGACTGACAAGGACGAGAACATTCCGCCAAGGCAAACTTATGTTAGTCGTAAAAAGACCTATGATCCCCAACCGTGCCAAATGGGGGAAATTCGAGCCAAACTATGAGGGCCCATACATCATAGACAAGGTCTACCAAGACGGGGCCTACTTGCTCATGGATATGCATGGCGAAAGACCCTTCCAGCCAATAAACGACCGGTTCCTTAAGAAAACCACACTTGACAAGTCACGGCTCGGGTTAATGATGGATGACGACGCTCGTGTCCACTCTCTATCTCCCTGAATCCAAACTCTATAAGTAGTATTCAGTGAAACCTTGCCTCAAAAGAAACACGGACCGCAACGTCCTTAAACTAGCTGTGGACCGAGATGTCTTTAAACTAACAATGGACCGAGATGTCCTTAAAAACTAACATTGGACCGAGTTGTCTTTAAACTAACAACGTCACCTCTAACACGGCGATAGTGAAATACAGGTCCACAAGTCCCAACTGTGAGGACTGCAACTCAAATCCCACCGGCAAACGGATGGATCACAAGCGGCGAAACTATTCTCGAGAGTTTCATCGTGCAAAAAAAAAGGTACGTCCACAAGCGAAATGGACACGGATGAAAACCCGAAAGGATGATGATCAGTCGAAAATATTGCATTTTTAACACGTCAATTTCCCTAATATTTGCACTCATCTATAAGTGTTCGGTATAAATATTGCACATATTAGCAAAACAGCCGTAAAATACCAAATTACATGTGTTATACCTTAAAACCGACATTTCTGAGGGAAATTGAGTGTTTATCATGGCATCGCATCATCTTTGTATAGCGCAACACTTGTTTCGAGAATCTGTTCAGGAAATTCCAGGAACATAGCCAAAATTGTCAAAAGTGCTAATCAAAATTACGCCAAGTCCAAGACTTGAAATCTGGAAGTGATCAAGAAATAATTAAAAGATTCCACACATCAGTAAACATCCATAAAGCCAACATCCAGCATTACAGGAATTACCACAGAGAGAGGCAGCCAAACGGCCGCGGATCCGTGGCCACGTGGTCAAGTCGTCAGCATAAATTTGGTTCAGGCTTCTGATCTCAAGGTGTACACTCATTTCAGCTACTTCAAACTCCATAATACTCCAGAATCTTCTGCCAGATCAGCAAGGCTTCTTGATCAAGCTAATCACCCCCAAGCTTCCAAAGCAAGCTTCTCACTTAACTACCTTAAAGCCTAGAAGCTTCCCCTAACCTCCAAGCTTATGAAGGAAGCTAAAGCCTGACTAACTACCTCTAGAAGCTTCCATCTAACTACCAAGCTTACAAGGGAAGCTAAACTAAACCTAGCTTCTAAAGGAAGCTAATCCCAATCCTAAGGCTATAAAAGGAACCTTAAAGCTTCTTCTCAAAGGTTGTTGATTCCTACATCAATTCCCAACACAAGTTGAGTGACACAACTTGTAAACCCTAATCCCCAATTCAAAATCCAAAGCCAAAAATCAAGAACTCCGAGTACCAAATCAAGCATGAAGCCTTCGATCCTTTAGAAAGCAACGCCGGATTTCATCGGAGCAAGTGATCCAAGGAGATCCGCGACTCAAGGAGACGAGCGAAGCCGAAATCAACGATCAAGTTCTTTCCTCTTGTAGATCGAGTGAATTGTAACAAAATTGTTGATAAATAAAGGTGAAATTTCTATATCTTGCTTTCTTTACATTCTTGCATCATGATTCGATCTCAATTCTTGGTTGAGTATTTTATTATGATGTTTGAGTAAAACTCCGCTCGTGAAGGAGTCGAGACGATCAATAGACGATGATGTTACAAATCTTGAAACAATTCTTAATTCCTATAAGTTTTGTAAACTCGTGTAAATTGAAGAATCGGCAACCTAGTTTCGAGCGATGCTTTCTTGATTGTGTTCGCTCTTAATTAGTGATCCACGATCGATTCTTGAATTTACTCGAGGCTAGAATTTGAATGAGATTCATCGAAAGGACAAAGGATGAGATGAAGAAACCCTAGTTTCTTCGAAAGATCTTTAAACCTCGATTAATCGACATCGATCTAGTATCAAATCATTAATGGATAAGAATACGTAATCAATAGATTTCATCACGTCTATAGATTCGATCGATTCCTACGAGCCTCACTTCAATTCTTGATTATTGGATTGGATATCATCACTTCTTGATTCTTGATTTTTAATGTTTTTCTTGATTTTAGATTTAGATCTAGATGATTCTTGAATTCAACTTTAAAATCTTGAATTGAATTGTCTTTTATTTCTTTTCTTTAATTTTCAATTCATCTAATTCGAATACGAACGGATTACACTTTCCCTGTGGACGATCCGCACTCGCTAACGCGCTACAATCGACACCGTTATTGATTGCGGTCAAAATATTTTTGGTTGTGATTTCTATACATTTTCTACATACACACCGAGAATTCGTATCAATCAAATGGCGTCGTTGCCGGGGATAGTGCGCTAATTCGTTCGTTTTTGAAATTTGAGTTGAAAAGTTTATTCCATTATAATTTTGAGATCAAAATTCGCACAAACACTAAACGAATCGTTGTGATTTGTTGCAAGGAAATCTGGAGTCTGCTGTGCAATTGGAAAAATATTTGGAATATTCCAGAGGACTCAGGGACTGAAATGCAGCAGCACCAAGAATTTTTGTGCAGGTATCAGGCTACAGGACCGTGGAAGCGCGGCATAAGGGGCTCATTGCGGCGGAACCGCGGCGGGCTTAGGACATCGCTGCACGAAAACTTCTCGGTGAATTTCTCACTTTCTTATCTCCTCCTCTGTCTGCTCCAATAACAATTTACTGCAGGTTTCTTTGCAAATAATTCGCAGCGCCGCAAAAAGCAATAAAAATTGTGCGTGTTTTTTATTTTTGGTTGTTTGCATATTAATACGGAATTTAAGGGTCACGGCCAAATCCAGATTAGGTGGGGAGTTCATTACCCTTCCTAAGCCCCGAAAATCACAAACTTGCATCCGCATTACCCTCATTAACTAAAAGAAATCTAGACATGACTCTAAAGACCGTCGCGCTCACTTAGGACAAGAAAGGCCGTGGGTAATTCATTGCTTATCCGCGTTTCTTTTGTGGTGTCTAAGGCAAGTGGTTACTTAATTAGGCCCACTACTTATGTAGTGGAGAACCTCCCACTTACCTGGCACTTACCTGGCCACAGGAGAGACAAAGAGGCAGTGGAGGATTGATCCTGCGACTTGTCTTTTGGCAGTTAGGAGCGGTCTAGAGCCTTGACCTAGGTGACCACTAGATTTTAGGGTTGCTTGTTGCATTTATTGTGATTTGCATCATTTTTTTCAAAAATCCGTATATTTTTCAAAACAAACACCACACACATCATTTTCTCTAATTATATTAACGCTGCCACTTGTACTAAACCCTTTTAGTGCAAGATAGGCTGGACACGGGATTCTGGTGCCCGTTTAGTCCGCGTTTCCCCGATTGATTCCGAAGTCAGTATTTCTACATTTACTTCTTCTTTACCCACCACCACATCCACATCGATGGATCCTTCTCCATCGAACTTCTTTACCACTAATCTGCCGTCGTCCGCTGGTGCGCAGAATCCACCCCGCATCTCTCTCCAAGAGAGGTGCTATCCTATGCGAGGTCCACTTTCGACCTGCTTATCCATTCCACCAGCCAACGGGGATAATTTTGAGATTAAACCCCAATACATCAACCTTCTACCCAAATATCACGGTCTCGAGACTGAAGACGCATATGTCTTTATTACCAAATTTGAAAATGTATGCGCAATGATGGGTACGTCACAACTTTCTGTGGATGCTATGCGTCTACGTCTTCTTCTATTTACCTTATGCGATATAGCCGAGAAGTGGTTGTATAACACTACCGCACATTCCATTACGAATTGGGAAGAATTCGTTGCAGCATTCCTTAAGAAATTCTATCCTAATCACAAGACAGCTCGAGTCCGTAGCGAAATAAATCAATTCACCCAGCTTCCAAATGAACCATTTTCAAAATGTCTTGACCGCTTCAAGGATTTGTTGGTTCAATGTCCACATCATGGAATTCCTAGATGGGATCTGTGCCGAATCATATATGAGGGCAGTAACCCTACCACTAAATAGAGCCTTGAAAACATGTGTCAAGGCAATTTTATGACCAAAGACGATGGGGAAGCTTGGAAATACTTAGAAGATTTCGCTGAAAAATCTTTACAGTGGGAGAGTCCATCGTTTAGGGGTGGCAATAACCAATCGGATGTTTCCATAGGAGTTAGAGCTGAAATTTCAGCTTTACACAAGAAATTCGATACTATGGAAAATAAATTTTTAACTGCCGCCCTAAATCAAATGTCACTCTCTAAAACTGTATGTGGATGCTGTTCTGATCCTTCTCATTTGACGGAAGAATGTCCATTGAATTCTCCGTTTCAAGGTCAAGAGCATACCAATGCCGCATTTCAAAGACCTAGAAATGATCCATATTCTTTCACATATAATCAGGGTTGGAGGAATCACCCTAACTTTGCTTGGAACCAATCACAAACTCAAAACACGGTTCCAAACCAAAACAATTTCCAAAGGGCTCTTCCACCACAACAGCAACCACTTCAATTGAATCAGCACCCCTACCAATCACAAAACTTCCAAAATCTGGCGAACACTTTTGCACCACATGAAAACTCTTTGCAATTGACCGGTACAGATAATACCTCTGCACTAGCACAAACCTTGGATACTTTCATGAAACAATCCATCCAAGGGACGGCAAAAATGCAATCTTCCTTTGATAATGTGATGAAGATCATTGTCTCTCAAAATGAGAATATGAAATCGATGGAAGAACAAATTGCACAATTAAAAGCCGAAATGAGTGCAAGAGAGAAAGGGAAACTTCCGTCTCAACCCCTACTGAATCCTGGGCATTACAATGTAAATGCCATCACAACGTTGAGATCAGGAAGAGTGCTGAATAATCATGTTGGGGAAGAGTTTGATGATACTGAGAAATCTATCAATAACACCCCGGCTGAGACCTTTCCTCACACACACACTTCTACTTCTGATCCTTGTTCTTCTACCCCACCGCCTTCTCATGAGCCTATTCTCCGTTTCCCACAAGGCTCGTTACCTCAGCAATCATCTTCTATTCCTCCACAGACGATCCCTACTCCTATTATGGGATCACGTTTACACACACCACCTTCTCCTATGATGGACCCAGCGCTTATTGCTAAAGCTCCTTATCCGAATCAGTTAAGGGGTAACAAATCGAGTCCACATATGGAGAAGATTATGGAAATGTTCAAACAGGTTAACATCAACATCCCTCTCCTAGATGCTATTCAGCAAGTCCCCGCTTATGCGAAAATTCTTAAAGACTTGTGCACTAGGAAGAGGAAGACTCAAGTGCCAAAGAAGGTCTTCATGTCTAATAATGTTAGCACTGCTTTTATCCCACAGCTATCAAAGAAACGTAAGGACCCAGGATGTCCTACGATATCGATTTCTATTGGGGGTAAAAACATCAACCGTGCTCTTCTAGACCTAGGCACAAGTGTTAAATTGCTTCCATATTCTGTTTATGAGCAGCTAGGGATTGGAGAGTTGAAACCATCTCACTGCACTCTCCAAATGGCAGACCGTTCAATCACCAAACCCAGGGGTGAACTAGAGGATGTGTTGATAAAAGTCGGGGAATTTGTATTCCCTGTGGACTTCATTGTTCTCGATACACAACCTGTAGCAAACCCACGGAGTCAAATTCCGGTGATTTTGGGTCGACCATTCCTTGCCACTTCCAATGCTGTTATTAATTGTAGAAACGGTTCAATGAACTTATCATTTGGAAATATGACAATTGAACTGAATATCTACAAAATTGGAAGTCAACCATCTGAACCCTCTGCTCATATCCTTGATGTGTGCTCTGTCCACGAGATTGCTCCCGAAAGTTGCGAAGTTGATGAACTCTGCTTTGAAGATCTCGACGACACTATCACATCAATGTTTGATCTAGCACATCTTAGTGAGGACACATTTTCCACGCTCGAGTCCGACACTCCTGACTCATTACCATCCGAGTCTGTATCTTTCACAGGCTATGAGCTTCTTTGTGACTCCGAAAATCATTCGATGATCTCACCTTCTATTATTTCTCCGCCAGCATTAGATCTCAAACTTTTACCTTCTCATCTTAAATATGCATATTTAGGTGAGAATGAGTCTTTACCAGTTATCATATCCGCTTCTCTAGCATCAGAGCAAGAGAATGCACTTTTGACGGTATTAAGATCTAATAGGCAGGCGTTTGGTTGGACCATGGCGAACATCAAAGGGATTAGTCCCTTGATTGTAGAACATCATATACACTTGATGGATGATGCCAAACCAACCTGAGAACCACAGAGACGGTTGAACCCCATCATGAAGGATGCGGTGAAGAAAGAGATCGTCAAATGCCTTGACAATGGTATTATTTACCCAATCTCCGATAGCCAATGGGTGAGTCCAATTCATGTCGTCCCTAAGAAATCTGGCATCACAGTCATTACCAATGAGGCAAATGAGTTAATTCAGACACGCGCCCAAACTGGGTGGCCTGTATGTATTGATTACAGAAAACTTAATGCCGCTACGAGGAAAGACCACTTTCCTCTACCTTTCATTGACCAGATGCTGGAACGCTTAGCTGGACGTGAGTATTATTGCTTTATGGACGGATACTCTGGCTATAATCAGGTCCCCATTGCCAAAAAGGATCAAGATAAAACCACATTTACTTGTCCTTTTGGTACCTTTGCTTATAGTCGCATGCCCTTTGGGTTATGCAATGCTCCCGCTACATTTCAGCGGTGTATGATGGGGATATTCTCGGACATGGTCGAAAATTTTTTGGAGATTTTCATGGACGATTTCTCGATTTTCGGAGACTCTTTTTCTGACTGCCTATCGAATCTTGACGCGGTTCTTACTCGTTGCAAAGAGAAGAACTTAACCTTGAATTGGGAAAAATGCCATTTCATGGTCCAAGAGGGAATTGTGCTTGGCCATGTTATTTCACGGAAAGGCATTGAGGTTGACAGAGCTAAGATAGATGTCATTCAAAATCTTCCTCATCCCAAAAGCGTCAAGGATATCCGATCATTTCTTGGCCATGCAGGCTTTTACAGGAGATTCATTAAGGATTTTAGCAAAATTGCTAGACCTTTAACTCTTCTCTTGGCCAAGGATACGACCTTCCACTTTGACTCGGATTGTGAGGCAGCATTCGACTCACTCAAACACTCCCTCACTACAGCCCCCGTTCTATCGTCTCCAGATTGGGACCACCCTTTTGAGCTTATGTGTGATGCATCAGATTTTCCAGTTGGTGCAGTCTTAGGACAGGACATTGAAAAGATACCACACGTGATCTATTATGCAAGTAAGACCCTGAACGATGCTCAAATTAACTATACAACTACCGAAAAAGAACTTTTAGCAGTTGTATTTGCATTAGAAAAATTCAGGCCTTACTTGATTGGCTCACCAATAGTTTTGTACACTGACCACTCCGCCTTGAAACATCTTTTGGCGAAGAAAGATGCAAAAGGTAGGCTAATACGTTGGATCCTTCTATTACAAGAATTTGATCTTGTTATCAAAGATAAGAAAGGTTGTGAAAACGTTGTGACCGACCATCTTTCACGCATCTCTTCTTCACCCGTGACCCTGCTGATCAATGATTCATTTCCAGACGAACAACTCTTGAACGTATCCGATGAACCGTGGTTTAGGGATATTGTGAACTATCTTGTCACGGGACTGATACCCAGCGATTGGTCAAAACAGGAAAAACATCGTTTTCTATCCCAAGTAAAACACTTTTACTGGGATGAACCCTATCTGTTTAAGTATTGTCCTGATCAGATCATTCGCCGGTGTGTCCCGAATGAGGAATTCAAGAGTGTTCTATCTTTTGGTCATGATCAGGCATGTGGGGGTCACTTCGGTCCTAAAAAGACGGCGGAGAAGGTTTTGCAATGCGGTTTTTATTGGCCGACCTTGTTCAAAGACGCATTTGATCATTGCAAAACCTGTATACAGTGTCAACACACGAGTAAGATTTCCCGGAGAAATGAGATGCCACAGCAACCCATCTTAGTGGTTGAAATTTTCGATGTTTGGGGCATTGACTTTATGGGTCCCTTTCCCAACTCCTTTGGGAATCTGTACATACTGCTTGCGGTTGATTACGTCTCAAAGTGGGTTGAACCTATTCCTTGTCGCACTAATGACAAGAAGGTTGTCATTAAGTTCTTAAAAGAAAACATCTTTTCGCGATTTGGACACCCACGCGCTATCATTAGCGATAATGGGACACATTTCTGCAACAGGTCTTTCGAGACCTTGATGCGGAAATATGCAATCAACCACAAACTTTCCATACCCTATCATCCCCAAACGAGCGGACAGGCTGAGATTTCGAATAGACGGATCAAACAAATCCTGGAGAAGACTGTTGCGAAGAATAGAAAAGATTGGTCGACCAAATTGACGGATGCTCTTTGGGCATTCCGAACTGCATATAAAACCGATCTAGGGATGTCTCCTTATAGGTTAGTGTTTGGGAAGGCTTGTCACTTGCCAGTCGAGATTGAGCACAAAGCAATGTGGGCTATTAAAGAAATCAACTTTGACTTAAATCAAGCCTGCAACTTTCGGAAGCTGTAATTAAATGAGCTAAGCGAACTCCGCGATGAAGCTTATGATAACGCTGTAATCGTAAAGAATCGGACTAAGGTATTTCACGATAAAAATATTTTGAGGAAAACATTTTCACCTGATCAACAAGTCCTTCTTTATGATTCACGACTACACCTTCACGCGGGTAAGCTAAGATCTCGGTGGAAGGGACCTTTCATTGTGCGGTCTGTATACCCGCACGGGGCAGTTGAGGTAGAAAATGTTCAAAACGGCACAGTTTTCTAAGTAAATGGACATAGACTAAAGCCGTATTTTTCCACTAACCCCACGGAGGAGCTCCTGTTCTTACAGGAGCCATTTTATTGTGATTAAAATTCCTCCGTCTCACCTCCATGTCCTGTAAATTACTGCATCATCTTTTGAATGGAGGTAAGTGAAAAGAATAAGTTTGGGGGAGAATCTTCACTTAAATATTTTGCCCCCATTAATAATTTCCTCCCAATCTTATAGGTTTTTGTAGATATAGCGGTTGGCAACAGTGAGGACATTGTTGAAAAAAAGTTTGGGGGAGTTTTGTGCTTATTTTCTCATCATTTGCATATCATACTTTGCATAAGCACAAAATATTTCTTTAAAAAACTTATAAAAATTTGAAAAATTTGAAAACCTATAAAAATTTACAAAATATTTTTAAAACCTATAAAAATTTCAAAAAAAAAAATAATAATAAAAATATTTTTTGTACATAAATAAGATAATAAAAGATTAGATAATGAAAAATTACATCCAAAAGATTAGAAAAATTTAAGAAAACCAAGAAAATTAGAAGTTTTCTTATACGAACTAGTAATAAGTAGTTATGAGCCGTTGTCCCAAGGGTTAGTAAGATGAAGGAAATCACTAATTTGAGGATAAAAATAAGTCTGAAAAATAGTTCCTATTCTGAAGCCAAACATTTTGAACGTTGATACCCTGTTATTCGCACTTACACACGTCTTGAAACTCGGGATAGTAGAGGATACCTTGAAATGCTCTTGTCTAAATGCCAAAGTATGAAGGAAATAAAAAAATGAATAAAATCTAAAATGGTGGAAAAAAAATGAACACTGATTTTGTTATCGCCAAGGCAGCAATAAAAAAATATAGCGAGGGCGCCTCTTCACCTAGTGCCTTAGACCAACTGGTCTGGGAGTCACTGCAAAGCCTTAGGTGGTGCAAGACAAGGAAAAACACCTAATAAGCAAGCACATGAGTAATCGGTCGGTTAGTACCTTAAGAAGTATTAACGGTCGCATGAAAATGTGTGAGCAAATCTAAATATTCATTAATTAAAAAGTACTGAGGCAGATGGACAAGAATATGATAGCTTGAATTGAATTCTCCGGGTGTAGGGATATATAATACACACACGTAGGGTGATATGATCGATGTTTGGAAGAAAGATAGGAATGAAGAATAAAGACGATGCTTTATTGAGGGATGGTGTGATTTCTAACATCTTTTCATGACTATTAAGATAGGGCTCATGACAACCGAAAAGCTAGCATAGTTGGAAACCCTAATTTTCGAAATCTTTCTTTTACAATTCTTATCTTTAAATGTAACTTTCACGGTCTTCCTTTTATTATTGGATTTTGTGGGTGCAATCCGCTGAAAACCCTCAGGAGACAACACTCCTCCTACTAGGGACACTTAGAGATTTAAAGGCTTGTTGCACGTGCTCAGTGCAATCGTGTTGCCTACGAAAGTGTGCTAGTTAGTTTTTCTCTTTCTTTATTTTCCCTTTCTCTTTTTAATAAAACAGTTCGCTCGAGACGACCAAAAATAAGTTTGGGGGAATTTAATCAGTCGAAAATATTGCATTTTTAACACGTCAATTTCCCTAATATTTGCACTCATCTATAAGTGTTCGGTATGAATATTGCACATATTAGCAAAACAGCCGTAAAATACCAAATTACATGTGTTATACCTTAAAACCGACATTTCTGAGGGAAATTGAGTGTTTATCATGGCATCGCATCATCTTTGTATAGCGCATCACTTGTTTCGAGAATCTGTGCAGGAAATTCCAGGAACAGAGCCAAAATTGTCAAAAGTGCTGATCAAAATTACGCCAAGTCCAAGACTTGAAATCTGGAAGTGATCAAGAAATAATTAAAAGATTCCACACATCAGTAAACATCCATAAAGCCAACATCCAGCATTACAGGAATTACCACAGAGAGAGGTAGCCAAACGGCCGTGGATCCGCGGCCGGAGCAGGGCATGCACGGCGGATCCGCGACCACGTGGTCAAGTCGTCAGCATAAATTTGGTTCAGGCTTCTGATCTCAAGGTGTACACTCATTTCAGCTACTTCAAACTCCATAATACTCCAGAATCTTCTGCCAGATCAGCAAGGCTTCTTGATCAAGCTAATCACCCCCAAGATTCCAAAGCAAGCTTCTCACTTAACTACCTTAAAGCCTAGAAGCTTCCCCTAACCTCCAAGCTTATGAAGGAAGCTAAAGCCTGACTAACTACCTCTAGAAGCTTCCATCTAACTACCAAGCTTACAAGGGAAGCTAAACTAAACCTAGCTTCTAAAGGAAGCTAATCCCAATCCTAAGGCTATAAAAGGAACCCTAAAGCTTCTTCTCAAAGGTTGTTGATTCCTACATCAATTCCCAACACAAGTTGAGTGACACAACTTGTAAACCCTAATCCCCAATTCAAAATCCAAAGCCAAAAATCAAGAACTCCGAGTACCAAATCAAGCATGAAGCCTTCGATCCTTTAGAAAGCAACGCCGGACTTCATCGGAGCAAGTGATCCAAGGAGATCCGCGACTCAAGGAGACGAGCGAAGCTGAAATCAACGATCAAGTTCTTTCCTCTTGTAGATCGAGTGAATTGTAACAAAATTGTTGATAAATAAAGGTGAAATTTCTATATCTTGCTTTCTTTACATTCTTGCATCATGATTCGATCTCAATTCTTGGTTGAGTATTTTGTTATGATGTTTGAGTAAAACTCCGCTCGTGAAGGAGTCGAGACGATCAATAGACGATGATGTTACAAATCTTGAAACAATTCTTAATTCCTATAAGTTTTGTAAACTCGTGTAAATTGACGAATCGGCAACCTAGTTTCGAGCGATGCTTTCTTGATTGTGTTTGCTCTTAATTAGTGATCCACGATCGATTCTTGAATTTACTCGAGACTAGAATTTGAATGAGATTCATCAAAAGGACAAAGGATGAGATGAAGAAACCCTAGTTTCTTCGAAAGATCCTTAAATCTCGATTAATCGACATCGATCTAGTATCAAATCATTAATGGATAAGAATACGTAATCAATAGATTTCATCACGTCTATAGATTCGATCGATTCTTACGAGCCTCACTTCGATTCTTGATTATTGGATTGGATATCATCACTTCTTGATTCTTGATTTTTAATGTTTTTCTTGATTTTAGATTTAGATCTAGATGATTCTTGAATTTAACTTTAAAATCTTGAATTGAATTGTCTTTTCTTTCTTTTCTTTAATTTTCAATTCATCTAATTCGAATACGAACGGATTACACTTTTCCTGTGGACGATCCGCACTCGCTAACACGCTACAATCGACACCGTTATTGATTGCGGTCAAAATATTTTTGGTTGTGATTTCTATACATTTTCTACATACACACCGAGAATTCGTATCAATCAGACACCGTGAGTAAAAACAGCAAGACTACCGGCGAGTTTGTGAAAACCTGAAAGGGCGCAATCTCGTTAAAGTAAAGACACCTGCAAGGTCCTCTCGACCTTGTGAGGAGAAAATACCTGCATGAGATCCTTACGACTCACAAGGGAGCAACACACTTAGGGATCCCCACGATTCCTAAGGACAAATTGCACTTACGAGATCCTCATGACTCGTAAGGAGAATTCCTCCTATGAGACCCTCAGGGCTCGTAGGATTCAAAAAGCCTTAAGCTACAGGGATCTGAACCTGTTCTTAAGCCATCACATTCCCCAAGTTGCCCTACAAGCGGTTTAATATTGACCCTTATATACAATCCACAGGCACAAATAAACGTTTCCCTCACCAAGTCCCACCAACGACAAGGAATGTCCTCATGTGGTGAACGACACTTGTAAGTCCTCTCGACTTATAAGGAAAAAAAACACTCTTGTAAGATCCTTACGACTTATAAGAGAACACACACTTAAGAATCCTCACGATTCTTAAGGAGAAAACACACCTACGAGATCCTCACGACTCGTAGGGAGAAACACCTTTATGAGCCCCTACGGCTCATGAAGTCAAAAGCCTTAGTCGACATGATCCTAACCCTGTTTGCTAAGCCACCTTTGCTCGAATCGACAAATGAAAATGATGATTCGCTCCTGGCAATGTCTCAGTGGTAGCGATGTTGATGCCTAAATCGGTATCAAATTCCAAGTCCTTTCACGGAAAATGATGATTCGCTCCTGGCAATATTCCAGTCGCAGCGATACTGATGCTAAGATTAGTATCAGGTCTTGAGTTCCATACTCGCAACAAAAAATCAGCGAGCCAAAAATGCATATGAAATAGCCGAAATGATAGGGCAACTTGCAACAAAAATTAGCGGGTAAAATATATGCATATAAAAATAGCCGAAATGATTGGGCAACTCGCAATAAAAAGCGGCGAGTAAAGAAAAAGAAAACAGCCGAAATGATTGGGCACCGCGAAAAATAGCCGAAATGATTGGGCAATCGTGACTTTCGCGATATAAAAAGCTGAAATGATAGAGCATCGTGGAAAGAAACAAAAAAAAAATGAAACTTCTTCCCTGCAGGTGAGATCACATTGACCCCTGTATACAATCCATAGGCACAAACGAAAAGGGAACCATATTGTCCTACCAGGCTCCGTCAAAGGGAAGCCAGATCTCAATGGCTACATCTACAACCTAGAAATCAACAACAGCGTTCTTCTTCTCGTTCCAACCAGAAGAAGATACGACGTCAGCAAAACGGAGCCACGGCAAAGTCCTCTAGTTCCAAATCTCGACGGTTCACAGACAACCTAAAGACTACCTCGGAGCCACGGCAAAGTCCCCTAGTTCCAAATATCGATGGTTCACAGAAAACCTAGAGACTGCCTCGGAACCATGGCAAAGTCCCTAGTTCCAAGTCTCGACGGCGGCATCCACAGCCTAGAGATCAACCAATGGCGTTCTTCCTCCCTCCAGCAGGATACAGGCGCGACATCAACAAAACGGAGCCATGGCAAAGTCCCCTAGTTCTAAATCTCGACGGTTCACAGACAATCCAGAGATAACCTCGACAGTCGTCGCAATATTGCAGGCACAATGTCAACCAACGAAGCAAAGGAAGATCCCTAGCTTCAGGGTCTTGACGGCAACTCAAATGAGGCCGGAAAGACTATCGCAGACCATCCCACTCCAGCACGGAGTGGTCATGACTCATCGAGCCTCCCAAACTGAGCCTAACCTCAAGTAAAAAGCGACATGGAATATCCCTAACGCTTGCTCTTTCGACGGTAATATTACCTGGAAGATTACTTGAAGACGTCTTGTCCAGCCCTCGAAGGGATCAGAGACACAACAGTCGTGGGGCCACCCGAACAGCAAGATTGCATATTGGGGAATATATCGGCCAACGCGACGGTGCGACGGGTAAAAACCCCTAATACCACAGACCCTAACGGACTTCTATTAGCAGGAATTAACTGTAACGTTAGGAAACCTTTGCGAGAACTTCTCGATTCGTCTTGACTCATGAGGAAATTAGTGTCCTTGCGAGAACTTCTCGATTCGTCTCGACTCGTAGGGAAAAGCGTTAGGCAATAGGGATAAGGACCTGTTTCCTAAGTACTGGGGCCCTGCAAGTCGGTCCAAGATGGACTATTGCATACTATTCACGGGCCACACTCTCCAAAGTCGAATCTCGATAAGGAGGGAAACAACCACTTACGAGTCCTCTAGACTTGTAAGCGGGAAAAATTCTCTTGTGAGATCCTTACGACTCTCAAGAGAAAACGCACTTAGGAGTCCTCATGACTCCTAAGGAGAAAAGACACCTACGGGATCCTCTCGACTCGTAGGGAGAAAAGCACTTAGGAGTCCTCATGACTCCTAAGGAGAAAAGACACCTACGGGATCCTCTCGACTCGTAGGGAGAAAAGTATTAATGAGACCTTCACGGCTCATAAAGTTGAAAAGTCTTAGGCGGCAATCCGAACCTGTCTTCTAAGCCATCGTTGCCCTACAAGGAGATCAAGGTAGACTATCTACAAGACGCATTTGCTAAAGGGACACGCCCATATAAAATGAAATATGTCTTTTATTCATGAATTCAAGTGAATACAAGATACATTTCACAAAGGAATCAAAATGAATACATGTTATTCATAAACCGCAAGTTTACAGTAAAAAAAGGGTACAAAGACGGTTATTGAGGAGGAGGCGTCTTCAACAAATCAGCAAGCCGCTCGCACGCTCCTCTCAATCCTTTCTCGTGATCGGCCGCCACGGCCAACTCCGCTTCAACTTGAGCCCGTTGTCGCAAACAGAATGAAAGCTTTTTATTGGTTCTTAGCATGGCAGCTTCGCAGTCCTGCACGACCCGCTCGGTAGAGTTAAGCGTCCGCCTCAGCGTCAACCCATCCGAAATATATCTTTAGAGATTGTCGAAGACAGCTTTTAACTGCGTAGCATTCGCTTCAACCTGGGCGCGTAACCGGGCAGATTCGCTTGAAGCCACTTCATGTTCCTTTCGCCTCAAGGTCGCCTCTTGTTCAAAATGGCGAATGAAAGGAACACTACGCTCAACCCACGCAGCCCGTTAGGAGTTCGAAGCTAATACTTCAGGAGCGATACGCTTGAGCTCAATCCCGTGCAGGCAAGCCTCGATCTTTCTGCAGTAATCAACCCAAGAGCCGACGAGATCGTCATCATGGAAGTTCACGAGTGTCGCCAGCATTGGATTGACTTCAACAGCAAAATCCGTAACAGAACTGAGGGCCTCGGCATCGAGATCTTCGATGAATTCACTCAACATTCGCCGGCTATTCGCAGGGCCCCTGGAAGATGTGCGTTTAGCAAAGGGCCCTGCAGGCATTGGAATGCGAGACTCGAAAGGAGATGGAGCCGGTGCAATTGCTGCAAAATAAATTATGGTCAAATGTCGACTCGGGAGGTAAAGAAAATACACGAGAGATGGAGTCTATTATACCGGCTGTGGCAGGTGGCAGTATGGGGAGTACCGGAGGCGCGGCTATTCTCTCATCTCCTCCTCCGATCCGTGACACTGCGATCAATGTAAAGAAGGCTTAGCAACAATACGGCTATTCATAAAAGAAAGAGGAAGACAATAGCTGAAGAATATGCTAACCAATACCAGAAGGTGGAGCGATTTCCGACTGGAAAGAGAAATGCGGGTTCAACACCTGGTATAAATGGTCGAAAAGGACTCCTGCAGAGTTGCGACAGTATACTGTTAATACAAAGAGGATGGTACCACAGTGAAACCGATAAGTCACCAACCCATACCTTCCAATATTTGAGAGGGCATAGGAAAAGGCGAAGGGGCAACGATTATCAGAACAGCGAATGGCGACACTTCTTCAGATAGCACAGCCTCAGGGTTCACCGCGCCTATACTAAAAAAACAAAATATCATCAGAAGGGCTAAACAGAATTGAAAAACTTGAAAATAGCGACTCAGCAACTACCTGATAAATCATGGACTGAAACCATGACGGAAGCGTCACCGGGTGTAACGACTTCTTCGCTCTTTCTCGGAGGAGTAGATTTCGCGCCCATGGCTTCATCCCCCGACTCAACTAGGGCCATCGTGATGCTTGCAATGCCCGCCGATACCAAGGAGCCATAGGGAGAAAGGGCAGTGGTCTGGACAGTCCCAGATTCTAGAGAAAGGGTAGAAACTTTGGGCACTGTAACCGCCAGAGTTTCACCTGTCATCCCATCGCCAAGACTTGGCCCTGCAGAAAATGCCTATGTCAAAATTCGAAGTTCAAGTTCTAGTAAAATACTGGGCGTTACGTTATCTTAGAGCAGCTTTTCAGTTTCTTCCCGAGCTGCGCGTGCAACCTGTCTACGGGCGGTAGACAAGGCAGAGGGAACATCCGCCGAAGGAGTATCAGCAAGTGGAATGCTGCTTGAACCTGCACCTATGGCCAAACCGGCATCGTGTTCCGTCGCCGCATGCTTCCTACGCTTCCTTTCGGTCTGAGCAGTGAGAAATGATCTCCTCAAGACCTTTGGTAAAGGGACGTCGTTGTCCGAACCAAGCTCTACCTCTGGAGCCGTTACGGCGTCCATCATCGGCTGCTTCAGCAAAGCCTCCTGCGGGGACGTTGGGAGAGCTGGGGCCACAATAGCTGGCTCTGGAAGTTTGGCCGCGTCGCTGCTCGGGATCGGCACTGCACTTGGAATAACCCGAGTCAAGGTAGTCCCTGCAACAAGATGAAAGAGAGGGTCATAGCACGAATAAAAAAATATAAAGGCATAATGAACTGAATTTTACCAAGGCCCAAAGAAGCGCGGAGCCTCTCTTCCTCTCGAATGTCCAGAGGGAAGCCGCGAGAGCCTCTTCGGTAGAAATACCTGTGAAAAAAGAAAGCGTCATTACAAACATAACAAAGAGAAAAGAGATAACCGCGGAAGAACATAACTGAAAGTATACCAGATTTCGCGATAGTAATCAGCGCCGCTTCTGCGTAAGCTAGTCGCTCGGAAGCCGCAAGGGCGGCCTGAAGATCAGTATCATCTACATGCACGATGAATAAACCCCCATTGGTCCCATACTCGCACAAACCCTCGCTGTAAGGAGCATGTGGCTCCTGGCCAAATAAGATGTCGGCAGAAAACAGCGACTTCTTCTTCTTTTGAGAGCGAGCGCCAACGGCCAATGACAAGAGCTTGCGCTTAACGGGCATTTTTGGGTGGCGAGTCCCAATTTCCACACCAACGCCAGACTCCGGGGATACTACAGCTACCGTTTCTACAGGAACACGGGGTAGAGGCTTCTCAGGGAAAGCGCATGGGAACACAACCACAGCAGCTTCTCTTAAAAAAGGACAAACGGTGGTCCGTCGCTTCAAACGAACTGCTGGATTACCAGCTAGGACAGCATCCTTATGATCAAGTAATAGCCGCCTCTCTTCCCTGATAATAGCACATGTCGTATGCTTATACCACGCTACGTAGGCATTCGAAGCTTTCGGCACGTAGCTTGGCTCGCTGATGAGAAAGCTAGACCCTGTGTTTAGCCGCATAAAGTGGTGCAGCGTACTGCGGATACCCTCTTCCGTAGCAACCGGCTCAGCTAAGAAAGCCTCGAGCGGGATACCCTGATCATAACCCGGCTGTTGAGCAAAACGGTGCGGGTTATACCTCATGAACAATGCTGAGGCGCCTTGCCTGAACACTAGAAAGCCTGGCCTGATCAAATATAAGTGTAGGATCTCCCAAGCCTTCAATGTAGGAGCCAAGTCTTTGAAAGTATCATACAGCGGTTGCACTGCCTTGGTAGATTCCTTGGCGATAGTTAAGACTCTGTCGACAAAAGTCATACTAAACCCGACCATACACGGGCGAAGGACCAAACGTCAAGCCTCTCGCTGCGACGGATCTAATGCAGAAGCGTCAACTAGAAACATGGCCCGGGGAAAATTATAGCTGTCGTAGAAGCGGGGCCGTTTGTAGACTCCGAAAGCACCAAGCACGTGGATTTTGACCCAGGACGTAAAGTAGTGCAGCGGAAGATGTACAGGTCTTACTCCAGGTTGAGTGGTATCCGCTGCTAAGCTTAGGCCATGGTATGGATGAGCCAGCCCCGCAATCCCAACGGCCACATGCGTCCCCGCAACCATGCGGTGGACTGGGTAAAAGACTGACGGCCTCATATAGCGAGGGTGCATCGGAAGCACAAACCAGCTCAACCACAAGCCAATAAACCCCAGGAAGAACGTCTCTTCATCGACGTCTGAAGCAGCAAGCTCTGTGAAAGGAACAACCGGGGTGTCCGGAATGAAGAAGCTTCTTAAATCTGCTTCTTCCGTCGGTTGGTTATCCAAACCAAAATCAAACGGGTCGTCAAGCTTGGCGAATTTCACAGCTTATTTTGATAAGACTACTGGGTGAAGAAAGCGAGCGATGAAGTCTGTGAAGCTGACTCCATGCCCTCCAGACTCTAGAAATAGACTCTCATAAATGTTCAACACCTTGATCAGGCTCGGGAATCGATGTTGAATGGCATTCTCCGGAGTAAGGCCCATCACCACTGATTTGGTGGCGAAGATGTACTCGTCAGGGGGAAGTATCTCCTCATAATGTTCCCCTCTGACGGGTAAGCCGGAGATCTCCGCGAACTCCTCCAGGAGATTGAAACTTCCCGATCTGATAGAAATAAGGTGTGGGTCGGGATGTTCCATTGTTCCAAGAAAGCTTTGACCCACCATACAGGGGGTATGGAATACTGAAAAAGAGGCGCATAAATTGCGGGGTACAACCTGAGCTTCAGCAGCAGTGATTTCTTGGCCGATAAGATGTATCGAGCCCACTGCAGATATCCGGCTGAATGGCGAAGAGTCAAGCCAATCATGTATACTTGTCCCGAAGGGCGCGACTCGCCTTGACATATGCGCCGCCTCAAAATATCCAAAGCCATCGGCGGCTGTATAGGTATTGAGGCCATAGAAGGCTGAAGGCGATCCTCTGAGGTCCAGTTGACCTCCTCTACGGCGTAATTCACCTGACGCGGGTCAGTGTAGTGAATCGCTGAAATGGGCTTTGAGGTATTGCACAAGAAAAACTACACCGACCCTGGATGATTTGATTGTACCACGACCCCCCATAGATGAAGAGATTTCTGCTCTGGGTCGTGATCTTTAATGAGCGCGAAGACTTCCCTATCCACGGGCGTGTCAGCGAAGGCGCTCTTTGAACGAAAAAAAGGAAAGGAAGAATCGAAAGCCATGGTACCTACACAAAAAAAAGGCGAGTGTTAGTTGCCAACGCTATAATCCGAATTCTGACACTTGGTGCTTAAAATTGTACCACACTGCAATGCAGGAGAAAGGGACCAAGGGGGACCCATAAAATCAAAGTGATGGCTCATCATTGATGAGACAGTCACTCATTAAGGAGGGAATCCTAAAAGGATTCTCATTTAATGAGAAACTCATTGGGCCAAGGAGTTGAACTCTCTCGAGAGCAGTGCTCTGCAGACAGAAATCATATCTGTCAAATGTAATTAAGAGGGGAATAAAAATTCCCCGGAAATTTCTAAAGAGCTATGCTCTGTAAAAACAACGGTATAATCTACTAGGACCCTCAAAAGCAAAGCTTTTTACAGAGTAAAACCACAAGATCTTTAAGATCTGTAAAACAAACTCTTAAGAGTTCTTCATGAAAGATGAACAATGTTCTAATTAACGAGTTAAAGAAACCCTAAAATACATCTTAAGATCTACAATCTCAGAAGAGCAAAGCTCTGTCAAGGGGTTCGATTATAATCCTTACCAAATTTTTCGGCAGAGTTCTAACTCTAAGAAGAGATTTCTTTAGGCAGAGATCTAAGCTCTGAAAGGAGAATTAAATTATCAGAAGAAGGAAGAACAAAAGAAGATGAACAGCAGTCATCTCAAGGGCCAAAGGCCCTACTTATAGGCAGGGAAAGCCGATCCAACTTCCAAGAAGATCCAACGGCGGAAAAGCTGCCACTGCCGCACCCACGTGTAAGCCACGTGAGCGCAACGGTGGGGGGCATTTGTTTCCCTCCAATAATAGAAGAGCAAGGCTTTGTTCAAAATTTGAAAAGAGGCAGCGCCTCACGTGCCTTGCACAAGAGCGCCAGCTCCAAGAGTTAAAAAACTATAAGGCAGCGCCTTACGTGCCTTGCACGAGAGCGCCAGCGCCAAGAGTTAAAAAACTCTGAGGCAACGCCTCACGTGCCCCGCACGAAGGCGCCGGTGCCAGAACTAAAAGTTCTCTGCTGTTGGATCAAAGATCCAACAGAGATGATAAATTATCAAAACACATAATTAAATTCTGTTGAGGAAATATTCCTCAAATCTTTCTGAATGAGAAAGATTACACTCTGTAAAACAGAGCACCGTTGAATTAAAAATCCAAGGGTGATTAAAAATCACCAAGCTACAGAATAAGCTCTGTATGGGAAAATATTTCCCCAATCTTTCTGAATAAGAAAGATTACGCTCTGTAAAACAGAGCACCGTTGGATTAAAGATCCAATGGTGATTAAAAATCACCAAATTATAGAATAAGCTATGTGTGGAAAATATTTTCCCAATCTTGTTAAAAATAAGAAAAATATCTTCTGTAAAACAGAAGTCCTTGGATTAAAGATCCAACGGTAGATAAAATCCCCAAATCAATTAAGGATCTCTCAATGAGATATTTCTTTAACTAAATCAGCAAACTTGCCTCCTGTAACACCCTAGTTCGTTATACCATGACTTGATTTGATTAATTAATATATTAGATGACTATTTCTTGATTTATTGTTATTATGGGTGTGACTAGCGTAATTGGTATCTGTATTTGCATTCGACCCGACCCGCTTACTGAAAAGCCGTCTTGATTTCTGTTTATAATTTATCCCGGCTAGTTATGAGAATCCGTGCACTTTCTTGTTCTATATCCTATTTACCCGTATCATATATCGGGCATCTACATTGTTTTGATAATACAAATATAATCAAATAATATATTTTAAAAATACCTAGCATGACCTGTATCATATCCCTGACCCTTTGGTTCCATCAGTACATCGTGTTCTCGTTCCGTTTATTGAAACGGACTCGTCTGGATCGCTACGTGCATTTTACGTGCATCCGTTCTTGGGGGTATGCATTTTTATTAACCAAATATTGCATTATAGTTTTAACTTATACGTATATTCTCCATATTTTAAAACTGGATTTTTAGACACAACCCGGGCATATTTTGGAGTATTTTTGTATTATCCAGAAAACTCAAATTTAATAATATTTTAATCCTCATACTATTCATTATATTCTCTCTGCATGTTTTATATTAATTAATCCCAATCTATTAATTAGACTCACCTTCCTCTTCCTCCCTCACGTTCTGTGTCTATCATATATATATATATATATATATATATATATATATATATATATATATATATATATATATATATATATATCATCTATTAAGTTTAAATTATCCTAACTTTACAGCCCACAGTCTCTAAATTTTCAACCGACCCAACCCTCTCTCTCTTTCTTTTCTTTATTTACGGCTCACCAACCCACCTCTAATCTCTCCGTAAATCACTCTCCCTCTCTCTGCCTATTATTTTACCAACTAAAGAAATATTTTTAAATCCTAAAATCCTAACCCACGCTGATTCTCTCTCTACATAAAATAATATTCATATTTTATTTTTTATAATCCTAACAGCTTTCTCTCAATCTCTCTCCAGTACCTAATTATTTTATATATTATATAAAACAAAATCCTATTTAATCCCCACGTCCCTCTCTTTCTCCCTCAAAAATTTTCTTTCTCCTTTCGTCTTCACGCCAAGCCTCCCGCGCTCGAACCCACACCCGAAAGCCCATTGCGGCTACCCCCTCTATCGCCATCGCCACCTCACCGTCGTCGACACCACGTCGTCGTCGCCTCACCCTAAACCCTCGCCACCATCATCTTCTTCTCCTCCTTCCCGAGCTCGAACCCCTGCACACCTCAAGAACCCAAGAACCCCGACGAAGAACCCCGCCTGCAACCTCGCCGAAAAACCCATCAATGTCGTCGCCCTCTCTATCTTTGACTTCTTTGAACCCTCGAGCCAACTCCAGAACAACCGAACCAGATCACAACTCACTTTCTTCTTCTTCTCTTTCGTGGTTTCGCATTTCCCGGTGATCGCCGGAGCCGTGCCCGTCGCCGACAATTCGGGCAACCCGGTGGAAGTTCCCAGCCAGCGTGGTCATGTTCTTGCTTTTCCTGGTCATGTCCCGTGCGCGCGCATATTTATTGCGACGTTTACCCGACGTTGGACGCGGCATACACATTCCGTCGTGAGATCCGATCAGGCAAGTTTATCTTGCTACATGCTATACTAATATATCTATATTCATATGAATAAAATATCACATGTTTACTGCATTGTACATCCATGTTATCATTTTACTGTTTTTGGATAGTCGTTCGTATCCGTACCGTATATTACATATTTAGTTGCATGCCGGAACCTGATTACTTCATGTTACTGCTATATTCATATACCATGCTTGCTAGTGTGCATCCTATGACTCATGGAATCATATTATGTTATCACTGATTATTACTGGTGCATTCGTGTTTTACCGTGCTTCGATACCTGCTACAGTTTTACTTTGGGCATCCGTGCGATACATATGCACTATCTGACATGACCTGATACACCACTGCTTGACTTGATACCTGATATTGTTTCTAATGCCGACAATCCTGACTTGCTGTCCCAACGGACATATCATGTTATCTATTCAGACAAAACCTGTACCTGCTTGATCCTGTGTTGGTATTAGCTCCAGATTTATCAATACCTGACTTGAACACATAACCTTGGGGGTAAGGGGAAATCAATGATGAAACCTGACTTGTAACTTAACAGTTCGATGCTTATACTGATCATTTTTACGGGCTAGGTCAGCCCCGGGATGATGATGCTGACATCATTCATCTGTATATGTTCCTGTTTAATGCCTAGCGGCATGTCTCGGTTTCAGCCTGAGAATCTAGACCATAGTCCCGGGCACGCACGGGATACTATTGAGTTACATCGACGATTCCATTAAATTGATTTCACAAACTGTAGAATAGATAACCCGGTAGTTTAGTTCAGATTACTCACTGCACGTCATATATACTTATACTCTTCACTGTTCCATATCCGTGTTACTTGTTATACCCATATTTCTGTTCATACTCATGCCTGCATATCTTGTTACCTCTTGGTTATATTCTATTATTTGATATTATGACGCACAGACGTTTGGGTTTTGCATGGCCCAGATCCTTTATCTCTTTCGTAGGCTGATCAGGAGTATTTCAGCTGCCAGGCCGAGCCGTGAGGTTCTTGTTAGTGTTTAGTTTAGTTTAGTTTTCTTTCTGTACTTTCATTTCCTGATGTGAGCCCGTATTTGGGACGTATTTCCAGATGTTATTGTTTATTGGATCTATTACTTCTGCACATTATGTCTTGACTCGTTTATTCTGGCATATGGACATGTACTAGATAGTTCATTTTATTTTACTGTTCTTGATATCTTATAGACAGCCGTAATGTGACTCTGGAGGGATGTTTCCTAACCACATGCAGCATGGTTGGCTCTGTCACGTGCCAATCTTAGCGCACTCTAGGAAGCGGGGCGTGACACCTCCACTATATAAAGGCCCCAAGACTTCAAGTCTTGTACGAAGGAACCCCCCCCCCCCATAAACTTCAAGTTCAACAAAAAGAAGAGCTGGCAAAAAAAGGAGCTTTAAGAGAGAAGAAGGAAGAAGAACTTTTTTCAAGGTAAATAGAGATCATAGTATCCCATCTGCATACTCAAGGGTTTAACCCTCATAAAAGAACATAGTTCTTTTCCTGGATCTGAGATCCATGAGACAAGTCTCCCACAAATGAGAATTTAATTCTCGTGGGGATGAATTTGTTCTTGGGAATTGAAGATCCAGGGGAGAACAAAGAATTGAACTCTTCAGAAAAATACACAAAGAAAGAGACAGCGCTGGGCGCTGTTCAAATAAAGAGTGCTTAGCACTTAGTGGTTGGCACGCAGCGCCAAGCGCCTCACATGCCCCTCATGTGGGCGCTGCTTAATAAAAGAGTGCCTAGCACCCAGTAGTTGGCGCCCAGCGCCAAGCGCTTCACGTACCCCTCACGTGTGCGCTGCTTAATAAAGAGTGCTTAGCATTCGGTGGTTGGCATTCGGTGGTTGGCATTCAGTGCCAAGCGCCCTATGTGCCCATCACGTGGGCGCTGCTCAAAAAGTAGTGCCTAGCACTCAGTGGTTGGCGCTCAGCGCCAACCGCCCCACGTGTCCCTCACGTGGGCGCCATAAAGAGTGTTTAACACTCCTTAAAAAAAGGGTGAGCGTCAGAACCCATATGAATGCTCGGTATTGTTGGCACAGAAAGGGGACCAAGCCCAAGCAGGTGTTTAATACTTTATTCAAAAAAATGAAATGACTGGGTTGAACCCAAGTTGGTCCAACTCCTAATCAACCGAGCCCATGGGCTCCTTATTTTCCAGATTGGTCTTAGTCCCAAACAAGACCATCAAGTTTCGGACAAACATTCATTGGTTCAAGGGTACATCTCCCCACACCTTGATTGGTTATCTTTTGCATATGCGTTTTAAAATTTAAAATTAAGAATACCGCAATCAAGACGGTGTGGCTTAGTAGCTAGCCGGTTGAGTATGGGTCGATCCACAGGGAAATGGTGTTCTTTCTTTAAGTTCTAACGAGTTAAGTCCTATTTTTGGTAGGTTTTGTTTTCAGATCTAAGAATGAGATTAAATTGATTTAAAGTCCTGCTAGGGTTAGGATTAGGTTAGTTTGAAATATGGAATCTTCTCACCGCTAACAATGCCTTAATTAAGAATATAGGTGTTAGGGTAATAGTCAACAACGGGGATTAGCACGACTAGGAAGAAACTTAGTTTCTTTCTTTTGGTCATTGTCCAGCCTTTCTTAACTCTTAGCCCTAACCTCTAGTTAATTTAACCACAACCGGTCGAACTAGGGAATCACCACTATCATGTAGGATAGGGTGCCATAGTGAGCGGGGTGTGGTTAAATTAAAAAGAGTCCGTATTTTAAAGATTAAATGTGCAAAGATAGGAGTGAGAGAGATTTCCTTCTCTCAAACCTTCCCTATCCTAACCCTAACAAGTGAGGAATTACTCACTCATTAGGAAGTTAACAATAGAATTCATTTTTTATAATTTTTTTATATTAGAAAACTAAATTGCAGATATTAAAAGAACAGATAAAAATTGCAAGAATTAAATTCAGATAAGAAAAGAATGCGAGATAAAAATAAAAATACCTTACTTTATTGATGACCTCTCAACGATTACAAAGGAAATTAAAATTTAAATCTAGAAATAAAAAGAGGCATACCCCAAAAGAGGCTGTAACCTTTCCTATTTATAGATAGGAGAAACCCTAGGTTTTATATCTGATCCATACTTGAAATTACAAGACTACCCTAAGAAAGCCGGGTCAAAGCACCGACACCCACCGATACGTGCACCGACACGTGCATTGCACGGCCACGGAACCGCGGCAAAATGCCATGTTTGGCCGCGGATCCACGGCCATCTTGAGGGATCTTGAGTTCACTTTCTCAGGGCTTCTTCATGTTGCTATTTCCTTCTGTTTTCTTCACTTGGTTCCTCAGAATCTTTTCTACTTTCTTCCAGATTTCCACAGTGCAGAATGTTGTAGACTTTTCGCCGTGAGCTTCGCGTTGAAGTCTTTAATCCTATGTTGCCCTTGTACTTTGTGCATTGAACTGTTTTGCTGATCTTCGTTTGTTCCTTAAACTGGTAGGCGGCATCATACAGATTCATCTATTTGTTGGTCGTAGTCTCACATTTGTAGTGTCTTTTCATGAATTTCACTGTATTGTTCTGAGAACCTGTAACCTGCAACTATTTAGCAGACGTGGATCAAAAGCACCTATTTATTTGTAATATGATTAAGAATGGGGAATATAATAATGCAAAATTCTGATATGAACAAATACCCCCAAACTTATCTTTTGCTCGTCCCGAGCAAAACTATTTTTATTCTCGAAAAAACTTAACTTCACTTTCGCAGGGAATCGCGATTGCACTGAGCTCGTGCAACAAGTCGTTAAACCTCTAGGTGTCCTTAGTAGGAGGAGTGTTGTCTCCTGAGGGTTTTCAGCGGATACTACCCACAAAATCCGATCAATTTGGCCTATTGACTTTCATTCTTCAATTCGGTATTCTAGCAAGAAATTATATTATCTTCAACTTAGAAATCATCAACCCAAATTTTTCATACTCACTTATCATTTAACTTAAGATCGTATATGTTTTGCAAATTTGTTCAGCTTTCAGCATCTCTTGAATTTTCCTTTTAAGGTTCCGTCTCAACTTAGGAATTTTTATCATCTCTACTGAAGGTATAAGCCCTATCTTTTATTCCTATCTCTCATCCAAACCCCAATCATATACCACTACATGTATGTATGTATCACCCCTACACTTGGAAATTCAATTCAAGCTATCATACTCTTGTCCATTGTCCAAAGTACTTTTAGTTGGTGAATTTTAGATGAAATTGCTCACACATCCTTCATGCGATCGTTAATATTTCTTGAGGTACTAACGACCGATTACAAAATGTGTTCGCGCATTAAGGCGTAATTCCTTGTCTTGTAATACCTAAGTCTTTAGCAGTGACTCCCAAACCAGTCGGTCTAAGGCACTAGGTGATAAAGCACCCTCGCTATATTTTTTATTTATACAGCCTTAAGTAATTACAAAACCAGTGTTCATTTTTTTTTATTCACGCTTATACTTTTATTTTATTTTCCTTCATACTAAGGATTTTAGATAAAAGCATTTCAAGGTATTCTCTACTATCCCAAGTTTCAAGGTGCGTGTTTGTGCGAGTTGTAGGGTAAGTATTTTCAGGATTTAGACTTAAGGTTCGGAATTATTTTTCAGACTTACACTTCACATAAAAATTTCAATACTCTTCCCTTATTTTGACTTAGCGCAAGAACTGAACTCAAAATTTGCCTATTTCTAAATAATCTACAAGGACATATATTTCCTAACTTTAAAAAAGGTTATTTTTAGGGTTTTTAATTTACTAAGTTTAGGATCTAGTTTTTCCCTACTATTCAACCGTCTTGTCAAACTTAAGTCAAATTTGGCCAAAATTGAATTTTTCAATTTTTATAATTTTTTTTTAAAAATTCAATTTTTTATTTGATTTTATTTTTATATTTTTTTTTATTTTCATTTTTTACTTTTTAGTTTTTATATATATATTTTTTATAAAGATGCAATGCGGAATTAAACATGCAAAGAAAGAAAAGAAAAAATATGTACAAAAATTAAAAATATGCAATGCAATGATAACTATTTACAAACCACCTCCTCCCCTAAACTTACCAAAAGCAGTGCCCTCACTGCTCATGACCTCGCCGTCCCCTTGAACGTGAACGGGAACGTCCCTCTCTCGCCAGCAGAGTGGTCATGCCATGCACTATTTCCGTCACTCGGTGATCCAGGTTGGTCACCATCCCAATCAATCTGTCTATCCCCCTAGTGGCTTTCCTAAGTAAACGTGCATGTGTTGCCGGGCTAAGCTTTTCCCCGCTCGCGGTCGAGCTGGAGCTGGGTGTCCTGGCGGGTACATGCTCGGCCGGTTCAGTTCGCGACCATACATTATTTAGGCGGGTATAGGACGTAGATACGCCCTCAATAAGAGGCCTAATGGGGATACCTCCATGCATGTAAAACTCAAATTCCTCCACAGGGAGGAAATAGCGACACAATTGTGTCACTAACATAGGGCATGGGTAATTGGCAGCCCTTTTGCCAGCACCGATTGAATTAAGTAATACCGTGCACATATCATAGCTTGGGTTCCTAGTCATCAAGGTGTGCACGATATGAAGGGATGGTGTGAAAATGTGGTATTGTGCGAACTACCAAAAATGTTATTTTATGCCCAACGGCACACAGTGAGTACATTCGCAAAGAGAGTTCTAGCCTGGATGCCCTTACGTGGCTCCCTCGAACATTCATTACCCATTAAGGGTAGATAATCCTCAAATTGGAAGGGTTGGTCATGGGTAGATAGTCTAGGTATTAAGGTGATTTCATGGATGAAGTCCTTATCGATAATGATTTCTCTATCACCCTAAATAAGCCTAATATATCCGTGTTATGAAAGGCATCCGTCTTCCATGCATTCATAAAATCGTGTGACGAGATCTGGAAGAGCGAAAGAGTTTGGATGATTAAAAAGTAAGAAATTCCACCCTCACCTCCGGATCTCTTCACCGAAATAGCTACCGTAGATTGTGTGTGCAAACATTTGTGAGAAATCTCTCTCAAATTGTAGGGTTGGTGCCATCACAGAAAGTTAATTAAAAAAAATATAGATTTTACAGAGAGGGAAAAGGAAGCGCAAACCTCCTCTGAAGTTTTCAGAGGGTGACATAGCAAAGACGCGGCGGTTGCGCGACGGCGTGGGGAGATCTCTCTACGCGATCTTCAGCGGCGGCTAGGGTTTTCTGAGAGGGATGCTTTAGGGTTTGATAAAAACAGAGAGGGGTCGGGTTCTATTTATAGGGGGAATGTTTTGGTTATTTGCAAAAAGCCCCTCTTAAAAAGAGGAAATTATTTGTAAATAAAATTTTTATTTTTTTATTTATTTTTTATTAAAACTGAAAATTTACAAAAATACCCCCAAAAATTGAAATTTTTTATTTATTTAAAAAAAAAATTATTTTATTTTATTTTATTTTTATATAATTACAAGTGATACATACCCCCAAATTTATTTGAAACAGTATTTTGGCTGGATAATCGAAATTTAAGGGTAGATGGAGGAAGATCAGTCAATGTAAATCGGCTCCTGCAAAAACAGGAGCTCCTCCGAAGGGTCCGCGGTGAGGAACGGTTTAAGTCTATGTCCGTTCACTTTAAATAGTGAACCGTCCTCCGGATTTTCTAAATCGACCGCACCGTGCGGATATACGGTGCGTACCAAAAATGGCCCTTTCCATCGAGATCTGAACTTGCCGGGATGGAAATATAACCGGGTGTCGTAAAGTAAAACCTGTTGACCAGGTTTGAAAGTTTTGCGCATAAGCTGTTTATCATGGAACACCTTCGTTCGTTTTTTGACGATTATTGCGTTCTCGTAAGCTTCATCCCGAAGCTCGTTCAATTCGTTCAACTGCAGCTTTCTATTGCTGCCCGCATCTCCTAGAGATAGATTCAACTCTTTTATTGCCCAAAATGCTCTATGCTCAATTTCAAATGGAAGGTGGCAAGCCTTTTCATAAACAAGCATATATGGAAACATGCCAAGTTCGGTCTTATAGGCAGTTCGAAATGACCAAAGGGCATCAATAAGTTTTGATGACCAATCATTACGGTTTTTGGAAACCGTTTTTTCCAATATCTGTTTAATTTGCCGATTTGAAATCTAGGCTTGCCCACATGTTTGGGGATGATAGGGCGTTGACAGCTTGTGAGTAATGGAATATTTCCGCATTAAGGACTCGAAAGTCCTATTACAAAAATGAGATTCATTATCGCTGATAATTGTGCGGGGGTGCCCAAAACGAGAAAAAATGTTTTCTTTGAGAAATCTAACGACAATCTTGTTGTCATTAGTCCGGCTGGGCACAGCCTCGACCCATTTAGAAACATAGTCAACAACGAGGAGAATATACATGTTCCCAAAAGAATTAGGAAACGGTCCCATAAAATCTATCCCCCAACTATCAAAAATTTCAACAACCAATATTGGTTGGAGCGGCATTTCATTTCTCCTAAATATCCGGCCTAAGTGTTGGCACCGGGAACATGTCTTGTGGTAATTATGTGCGTCTTTAAAAAGTTGTGGCCAGTAGAAGCCACACTGCAAGATCTTTTCGGCTATCTTTTTAGGGCCAAAATGCCCGCCACACGCTTGATCGTGGCAAAATGACAGCACACTCTTAAACTCATTGTCGGGGACACACCGACGAATAATTTGGTCGGGACAGTATTTGAATAGATATGGTTCATCCCAGTAAAAATGTTTTACCTGGGATAGAAATCTGAGTCTGTCCTGCTTCGACCATTCGTTTGGTATAAGTCCGGTGGCCAAATAATTCACAATATCTACGAACCAAGGTTCGCATGACACAGTCAAGAGCTGCTCATCTGGAAAAACATCTTTTATAGGAAATTGAAGCGTCGGCGAAGAAGGGAGGCATGAAAGATGGTCGGCGACTACGTTTTCACATCCTCTTTTGTCTCTGATGACAAGGTCAAACTCTTGTAGTAGGAGAATCCAACGTATCAGCCGAGATTTAGCATCCTTCTTCGCAAAAAGATGGCGAAGAGCTGAATGGTCAGTGAAAACGATGACTGGAGAGCCGATTAAGTAGGGCCGGACTTTTCTAATGCAAACACAACAGCTAAGAATTCCTTCTCGGTTGTTGTGTAATTTAATTGGGCCTCGTTCAAGGTTCGGTTAGCGTAATAAATTACATGTGGCATCTTATTGATGTGCTGTCCAAGGACAGCACCAATGGCAAAATCAGATGAATCGCACATAATTTCAAATGGATGCGTCCAGTCAGGAGACGAAAGAATGGGAGCAGAAGTGAGTAAGTTTTTCAATGACTCGAACGCCTTCATACAGCTCGAGTCGAAATCAAATGTGGTGTCCTTGGCCAACAAAAGAGTCAAGGGTCTAGCTATCTTGCTAAAATCCTTGATGAACCGTCTATAGAAACCGGCATGGCCAAGGAAGGCTCGAATGTCTCGGACGCATTTGGGAGGAGGAAGATTGGAAATGACTTCAATCTTAGCTTTATCTATCTCAATGCCATTTTGCGAGATGATATGTCCTAAGACAATACCTTCTCGTACCATAAAGTGGCACTTCTCCCAATTTAAAGTAAAATTCTTATCCTTACACCAGGTAAGGACTGCGTCTATATGTAGCAAACACCCATCAAAGGAGTCGCCGAAAATGGAGAAATCATCCATGAAGATCTCCAAGAATTTTTCCACCATGTCTAAAAAAATACCCATCATACACCGCTGGAAAGTAGCGGGTGCATTGCATAACCTAAAGGGCATGCGACGGTAAGCAAACGTACCGAAAGGATAAGTGAATGTGGTCTTGTTTTGGTCCTTTTCGGCGATTGGAACTTGATTATAGCCGGAGTAGCCATCCAAAAAGCAATAAAATTCATGCCCAGACAATCGTTCTAGCATTTAGTCAATAAAAGGTAATGGAAAGTGATCTTTCCGTGTCGCGGCGTTGAGTTTTCTATAATCGATGCAAACTCGCCACCCAGTTTGGATGCGAGTAGGTATTAACTTTCGCCTCATTAGTTATGACCGTTTTTCCTGATTTCTTTAGGACAACGTGAATGGGGCTAACCAACTGGCTATCAGAGATAGGGTAAATGATACCACTATCAAGACATTTTACAATCTTCTTTTTAACAGCCTCCTTCATTATTGGGTTGAGTCGTCTCTGTGGATCCCTTGCTGGCTTGGCATCATCCATCATATGAATATGATGTTCAACTATTAGGGGACTAATCCCCTTGATGTCCGCCATAGTCCAGCCAAAAGCTTACCGATTGTTTTATAAGACCGTTAAAAGGGCTTTTTTTTGCTCGGGGGCTAGAGAAGTCGAGATGATAACAGGAAGGGTCTCATTCTCACCTAAGTAAGTGTATTTAAGGTGAGACGGCAATAGCTTGAGTTCGAGTGTTGGAGACGAAAAAATTGAAGGTAAAATTGGTGAAATTGTCTCAAACTCGAAGGATTCCAATAGAGGTTCAAAGCGAGTGTAAGCAACCGAGTCGGATGTTTCAGTTAACTCATCCGAATATTCAAAGGATTCAAACTCGGGTGGTGATTCTTCAAAATCGTTCGAGAAAGTGAAACGCTCATAATCATTATCGGGTGTGAAAGCAGTGTCAGAATTAAGGAGGAACGTACTAGTGGCGTCAAAACTGTTGTGATCGAACATAAATTTTTCGAGCTCACAGTCCTCCTGGATGATCTCTTGGATCGAGCAAACATCAAGTATATTAGCATTAGGTTCGGCCGGCTGATTCCCCAACTTAAAAATGTTGAGCTCAATCGTCATATTTCAAAAAGATAGGTTCATCGAACCATTTCGACAATTGATCACCGCATTAGAAGTCGCAAGGAATGGTCGACCGAGTATCACCGGAATTTAACTCCGGGGGTTAGCTACATGTTGTGTGTCCATAACAATGAAATCAACGGGGAATATGAAGTCCCCTACTTTAATCAACACATCCTCTAAATCACCCCTAGGATGGGTGATGGATCGGTCGGCCATTTGGAGAGTACAATGTGTGGGTTTCGGCTCTCCAACGCCTAATTGCTCATACACTGAATAAGGAAGCAGATTAACACTGGCACCAAGATCTAAAAGTGCGCAGTTGATGTTCTTATCCCCAATAGTTATTGAAATTGTAGGATAGCCAGGGTCCTTGCGTTTTTGAGGTAAAGGTTGGGTAAGAGCATCACTTACTGCACCAGCCAAGAAAACTTTCTTAGGTACATGTGATTTCCTCTTCTTGGTGCACAAGTCCTTCAAGATTTTAGCGTAAGAAGGGACTTGTTGGATTGCATCCAACAGAGGTATGTTAATGTTAACCTGTTTAAATAACTCCACAATCTTCTCCATTTGTGGAGTTTGTTTATTGGATCTCAACCTGTTTGGAAATGGAATATTTTGAAAATTTGTTAAGTCCAATATCTGTGGAGTAGATTGCGGAGTTGGAACGGATCCTAGTGTTAGTGTTTTCGTGGAGTAAGATGTGGGTCCGTTCGGATTAGTAGAAGAAGTAGAGACTTATGAAGAATGAAGAACAGGCTCTGAAGATGAAGAAGAAGATGAAGAAGCGGCGGCCGGGGTGTCATTATTAGTGCCAACGTTGTTGTGCAATACCTTTCCAGATCTCAATGTAGTCATGGCACTCACATTATGATTTTGTTGTTCATGAGCAACATGTGCATTTTGTGTGTGACCAGGATTTGGCAGTAGTTGAGATGGAAGCTTCCCCTTCTCTCACTCGCTTAGAGCAGCATTCAGTTGTGCAATTTGGGCTTCAATGATTTTGATGCTTTACTCATGTGATGCAGTGTGTTGCACCAAAGACTGAATGGAAGATTGGATGTTGGCTGAGGATTGAGTAGATTGTTTTAAAAACGCATCCAGACTTCGTTCTAGCGAGGAAACCTTATCGTTATTTGGCTGAACAAATTGTTTTGAGGATAAGAGTTGTTTGGTACAAAATTGTTCATTTGATTTTGGTACGGTTGGGGTTGGAAATGTTGCTGATATTGGGTTTGTTGAGGAGCTTGTTGTTGTGGAGGAGGCCTCTGGAAATTGTTATTGTCTTGGAATTGTTGTTGATTTTGATACCAAGCAAAATTGGGGTGGTTCCTCCAACCAGGATTATAAGTTGAAGAGTATGGATCATTTCTTTATCTCTGCTAAAAGGCAGCATTGACTTGATCCTGTCCTTGAGTAGGTGGGTTGTAAGGACACTCTTCGGTCAAATGGAACGGATCCGAACAACAAGCGCATATAGTGCGAGGGGGTAAAGTGGGGGCAGGAGAAGGCGATGGGAATTTGCTCTCAATTGCTTCTAGTTTACGTGTGATCGCAGCCATTTCGGTTTTCATTGCAATTGACATGTCAAGTTGATGAACTCCTTTCCTGGACGGACCGGATGAAGTAGATGAAGAGGACGAAGCGGTCTGTCTAGTGCTTTCCCACTGAAGCGTTTGTTCAGCAAGATCGTCGAGAAATTGACAAGCTTCCTCGTCTGATTTTGTAACGAAGTGACCTTGATAGATGGTTTCCAGCAACTGCTTAGTTGATGGGTTCAGTCCTTCGTATAAAGTTTGGCAAAGTTGCCATCTCTCGATACCATGGTGAGGGCACTGAACAAGAAGGTCCTTAAATCGTTCGAAACACTTCCAAAAAGGTTCGGAAGGAAACTGGGAAAATTGGTTAATTTCATTGCGAATTCTCGCGGTCTTGTGATGTGGGTAAATTTTTTAAAGAAAAGTCTTAACAAACTCTTCCCAACTTTTTATGGAATGCGATACTGTACTATATAGCCACTTTTCAGCTAGGTCACATAAAGTGAAGGGAATGACTCGTAGCCTTATAGCATCATCGGAAAGTTGGATGGTCTTCATCATTGCACAAACATTCTGGAATTTGTTAATGAAGATATAGGCATCTTCGGATTCCAGCCCGTGAAATTTGGGCAACATATTGATGAAGTGGGGCTTAATTTTGAAATTATCCTCATTAGCCGGCGGAAGTGAAAGACAAGTAGGAAGTGCGGTGCGGGTTGGATAGAAAAGATCCTGGAGAGCGATTCGTTGGGGTGCTTCAACAGGAGGGTGTTGTGGGTTATTCGCACCCAGTTGAGGTGGAATCAGTCCCGAGGTAGGTAAGGGGTTGTTAGGATTGAATCCTGACATCTCCTTAGAAGATGATAAATTTGAAGATGAAGGTAAAGAAGTGGAGGGAATTTCGACTTCGGAGTCGAACTCGTCGTCAGCAGGGACTAACGAGACACGGACTAAACGGGCGCTATTGTCCCTAGTCCAACCGGACATACACTAAATGAGGTGTAGTGTAGTCAAACGTAGAATGTGGGGGTAAGAAAACGTCGATGGAGAAAATGTGGGTGAAAGTTGGGTGCAGTGGAATTCTAGCGACAACTGGCAAGTTTTTGTAAAAAAAAATTTGCTTTGTGGTTTTTTTTTATAAAGAGTTTTGCAGAAGATTTTATACGGAACTACGACACACTTTCAAACAATCACAATTTAAACATGCACAATCAAGCTAGAGCTAGGGTCTTCTAAATCAACTAGACTGCTCCTAACTGGTCCAAAGGGCTGTAGGGTTCCTCTCGACGGCAGCAAGGTTTCGGGAGGCATCGTCCATACCTTTTCAAAAATTTATCGTTTCAAGGAACTCTAAACAAGAATCGATAACTAGGATATAATACGGAAAACATATAGTAAACCAATTACTATCTAAGTGAAGAGGAAATACAACCTTTGTAGATCGGTCCTTCTCTTCATATACTCCTTGTAGTAGTCCCTTCACTGCGATCATCGTGCTCCCGGACTCTCGGGTGGCTCCATGAGAAGATAGCAACGGTATTGCTTAAAGTCTTCGAGGCCAAAGATGATCTATGTCGAGAGATTACTAACTCAAGCTACTACTTCACCAAAGTGAAGCAAACACCCTATACTAAAGTGCTAATCTAGTAGAGGATGGAGAAATAGGAAGTAGGCTCACTTTAGAATTTCTTTTCTCACTTTACTTTCTCACTTAATCAAAACCTAGCAAGCTTTTTGAGCTTGAGGAAGAAGATGAACCAAAATGGAATGAGAATAATAAATCAAGTGAGAGAGTAAACCATGGTGAGTGAGTATCATATACTAACCCATGTAGAGCATAACCATGGCTAAGTATGATGGTTAGGTTACTAAATATCTAAGGTAAAAACAAAGTGAGTGGACTTTGTCAAAGCAAATCCTAGCTTCTACAAGCTTCATGCTTGTGACAAAACCTCTACTAATTTTATAATTACCTTAAATAAAAAAAACCACTATCACAATTAGAATGGTGTATGTCTTACACACCCATGAATGATGTATCAACAACTATGATACAAAAAGAAAACACAATTTAATATATATCACATATATATTAAAGTTGTGCACATGTGAGAAAAAATAAATGCCTAAGTGAACCAATGTTAGTTAATGTAAATTAGTATATCAAATATAGAATTATACACTAAATTATCAAATCAACACTTGACTTAATAATCCGGCTATATCACATATAACTGACTAACACTAAATGTACCAACTTATCGAATCAACACTTGATTCGATAACCCGGCTATATCACATATAACCGAACGATACAAAATTCGCGAGAATAGAATACGGTATCACATACACGCATTATTCTCGGTCCCGCATATATCACATATGCGCTCCTATTTCGTTTTGCCTGAGCCAGTAAAACCTCTATGTAGGACTCTAAAGACTCGTCAATACGCCGGCAGTAGGTGATGATCACATTAAACACCCACAAGACGTCAGCGGTAGTAGCTGGACGTAACGGCTACCCGGGTATTGAGCGATCAGAAGATCAGCAAGCAAGCTCGCTCGAACTCCTGTAAAAACCTGACAGTGACACTACCGTACAGTCCGATCTCCTCGTCTGATATGTCGCATATCAAGTCTAGGGGTGGTAAACGTCAGACCCCAATAACCGATAAGTCATGCCGATATGAGGCTCATAACGGGTCGAGAAACTACTGGTAACACTTACCAGTAAATTTCTAAACCAGCCCTGGCCAGGGACTTCCCTGTTATGGCCAATCGAACACAGCGCAACATCAACCCCCAATACCGGGAGAGACGAAACCCCTCCTATCGCTCATTGCCTCCATGTGACTCGGGACTGTACCCAAAAACCACCATTTTGCACACCCTCTTGGACGTGGTAAGGTGGAAATCAAAGCATAGTGGGAATCATACAAGACTCTATGACGATCTCGGGTCTACAGACTAACCTGTACTAGTGTCACCAGAGAACTGCCATCTGACGTGAGGTATAATACCATCTGGGAGTTCTCGGCGAGTCCGTCCAGTGTACCCAGTCTCCACTGAGCACCCGTATATCATCTCTGATGTCAAACACCAATGGATATGGGATCATCCATCGCCCATCTATATGGGTCAAGAAGCTATACGCTAGTCTACTCTGGTATATCGATGCCCCGTCTCGATACACCCACGACTAGGGACCTTAAAGGATGCACTTATGGACTACCATGGCCCTACTAGTATGATCTGCATCATAGTCCTGGTAGTCAAGTACACATCCTAAGGGCTTTACCAACATGTAACAGAGAGACAATCAGTGTACACGTTAAGGTAAAGAGTAACCAGATAACATACTATCATGTCGAGCAAGAAAGTCCTCCCTATATATGTCCAAGCATCCACTACAATATACATCTCATGTATAGCAATGGCCTCTAGAGCATACATATAACTAACAATCTCCCACTTGCACTAGGGCCATCTGATAATAGTGGTTGTAGTATCTCATACTCAACCATCCCATAAAAGTCTCTCTCTGGAAAAAGGCCTTTATGAGTGGATCCGCCGTGTTGTCCACTGAGTCTACTCTCCTAACCTCGATCCCATGGAGATCAACCATCTCCATGATCAGGTGATACTGCCTTAGAATATGTCTGGATCACTGATGGGACGGGCGTTCCCAGGAATAAGCCACAACTCCATTGTCACACAATGGAAGGAACGAAGTTCATCTCATGAACTAATATACACCTAGACTGCCTCTTTGGTAGCATCTTTGGTAGCGATGTATCCAGCCTTTATCGTCTCGTATGCCACGGTATCTATCTTGGAACTCTTCCAACATACCATCCCTCTACTTAGGGTAAAGATAGTGCCTGTGACTGACTTTCAGTCGTCCTTATTACCCTGGAAGCTATCCAGTGATTCTCCCCAGGATTGATTGATACCATCTCACTACACCTAGTGAGAATCCTAACATCCACTTAGATCTATCACATAGAACCAAAACCCTGGATTTAGGAGGTATCACCTTGATCCTATATGGAGAATCAATGTGATGAGAGGAGATTGATCGAGCATAGCATAGGAAACTCCTTTCCTATCAAGAGTATGTCATCCACGTACAATACGAGGATCACCACCATACTCCCTACTTCCCTTTTGTATATACAAGGTTCATCTACCATTTTGATGAATTCAAAATCTTTGACTACCATATCAAAACAGATGTTCCAACTCCGCGATGCCTGCTTTAACCCATAAAGCAACTTGTATACGTTTCCGCTGCTCCCACTGTCTACGAAACCCTTTGGCTGTGTACTTACAGACGCTCCTTTCTAAATCAGTATTTAGAAAAGCAGTCATGACACCCAACCGTCAGATATCGTAGTCATGGTATGTAGCAATGGCAAGTAGGATCCGGATGGACTTAAGCATAGCTACCAGAGAAAAGGTTTCATCTTGAACCACACCTGGTCGATGACGAGAACCTTTTACAACAAGTCTAGCTTTGAAAGTCTCAACCTTTCCATCTACACCAAGTAATCTTCTCAAGATATACTTGCTTCTGATAGGGATTTAACCCTCCAGATATAGCAACCAAAGTCCATACTTTGTTGGTGTATATGGATTCCATCTCAGATCGCTTAGCATTCAACCATTCTTACAGAGTCCCCACTCTTGATGGCCTGCTCGAAACTAGTTGGGTCATCATCTCATGATGCAATCCTCGCTCCCACTGTCATAGAGAAACCAAAGTATCTCTCAGGCGGATGAGGAACTCTACCAGATCGGCGAAGAGGCTGAAGTTCATCGGGAGCTATTGAATCCTCCGGGTCTACCAAATAATCAGCCGTAGTTTGTATAGCTGGAACTCCTTCCAGTTCTACCTCATGACCACTAATTTGTTTCCAAAATAAATTCCTTTTCTAAAAGAGGTGGCATGCCGAGAAACAAAACACCTTTTGTTCCTTGGTGCGGTAGAAGATATTCCTTTGCGAATGCTTGGGATATCCAACAAACTTCTACAGAACTGACCTTGCCTCGAGTTTGTCCGAATTTTGCTTTTAGACATAGGCCGGACAACCCCAAATCTTAACTGACTTAAGAGATGGGTTCTTCCCATACTATATCACATATGGAGTGGTAGGCACCTGATTTGGTTGGAACGCCATTCAATAGGTATGCAGCTTCACAAGTGCATAACCCCCAAAAGGAAATAGGCAACTCAGTAATACTCATCATATAGCGCACCATATCTCATAGGGTGCAATTGCTCCGCCTCGATACACCGTTGTGTTGTGGTGTATACGGAGGAGTAATGCTGAGAGAGAATCTCATTCTCCTTTTAGAATAGTCCAGGAATTCCGTGCTCAAGTATTCTCCTCCCTGATCTCATCAAAGGACATAATACTTATACCTGTTTTGGTTCTCTACTTCTAACTTATATTCTTTGAATATCTCAAAAGGATCAGACTTGTGTTTCAACAGGAACATATGTCTGAATCTTGAGAGATCATCCGTGAATGTAATGAAGTACAAAGAACCGGTCCTGGCATGTGTAGACCGGGGACCTACATACATCATCATGTATCAATCCCAAGAGTTCTCTAACTCTTTCTCTGTTTCCAATAAACGGAGCTATGGTCATCTTATCTTCGTGACATGACTGGCAAGTTTCACAAGATGTAAATTCAAACTGATTTAAATATGCATCTTTATGTAACTTCAGCTAGTCAAGTCGCATTGATATGACCTAGTCTACAATGCCCCAAGAAGGATTCATTCATTTCTGAACTCTTTCTCTTGTGTGTGTTCTATACGTTAAGAACCGTGGTTTGATTTAGAACGTATATGCTTTTAGATAACGTGCCTGAACCGATCAACTCTTGATATAGGAAATGTTCAAAACATAATCCAACAATACAAAATTATATCCTTCTTTACTAAATAAAGAGACTGATATGATGTTGTATATCAGGTTCGGTATCTAATAACATTCGTTCAGAATCAATGTATTCAGTAATACAGGGTGATAACTGCCAACATCTTGGCTGCAACAATTGCACCATTTCCAACTCTTGAAATTTATCACCCGTTCTCAGTTCTCTACCTATCTGTAGCCCATGTAACTGCTTACATTAGCGGGATCCTGATCCGGTATCACATACCCAGGACGTAGACGATACTGAGAAACAGATCTCGGTAATGAACACACCCGAAGAAGATGCATCATCATACACTTTCTTCGTTTGGACGCTACGGGAATCCTAGTAATCCGCTATTTCCTGCTCGGTCTTATAACAATTATAAGTTGGAGCGGGACCAACGTTCCCCAGCGCAGTATAACAAGCGGGTTCGGTCAATACATCCATTTTATTATCTTGATTAAGGCGTGACATGGTCGCTACTTGGAGAGAGAGAGAAGAAAACACTCTGCGTGCGCTCTTGCAAGATCAGATTGGTTATTATTTTATCTAATCAGGATGGCTCCCACCGTTTTTATCAAATCTTCCTTCAAACCCTAAAAGGAAATACTAGCCGGGATTAATTACACCCTACAAGTTCGCCAATCTTTCAGCCAGGCCAGTGTCGGTACTTTGAGGGAGGTTCCCCGTGCTTTCGCACGGACCTAATTAAAATAAATCTCGTTTTCCCAAGGGCGTAACCCCGTTGACACCTTTCTAAACACCTACTTGATCGGCTAATTGTAATGTGTAAAACTCTCCGAAGTAACAATTACTCGCAGTGAGTATCGGGATCCAACTATCTCATAGAAGATATGCAATCTCATTGCAAATTTCAACACTTGAAATTCCCGATAATTTTGCCCCTAGCACCCTATGACCTTGACGAAGGTCAACAAACCATAGGCTACTTGTCAAGTTCAACTCATCATTTCTTGATTGAATCAAACCCACCCGCACGACCCTTGACGGAGGTCAACAAGGTCGTACGACTACCCTAATCCAATCTGCATCATATACATAAGCAGATAAGTACTTGTTAGCTACCGCACACTACGCCTTGACGGAGGTCAACAAACGTAGCACGAATACTAAGTAGGACTTATCTGAAATGGCGGAGGGCTACGACAGGTTTTTCTGAAAACCTATTGCGTAATGAACTTGATATCATTGTAGAAACAAGTGAATTTTGAAAAGGAGTGTTTTTTAGGCTTTCATTAGTTTTGCTAAAGAGGTCATTCCCGATGAAGGGATCTCGGCTCTTTTCTCATCGAATAAGATGCGGGATATATCATATATATCACTATGCAAAGCAAAACTCCAAAAGCAATCAAAAGACAAACCGAGTGTTGTAGCATCTACCAGTTTTGCTAAAGAGGTCATTCCCGGTGAAGGGATCTCGGCTCTTTCCTCATCGAATAAGGTGCGGGGTATATCATATATATCACTATGCAAAGTAAAAACTGTAGCTACCTTTTTTGAAAAATTTGATTCTACAACATCTTTTAGGTTTCTTTTCTTTCATTAATCACATTAATGAAGTCCCATCATTTAAGTCACCTAAACATCACAGATAAATACGACGTACACTTATGCCATCCGCATTCGTCTCGATGTCCTGTTATGCACCGTTAGGTTAGGTAACTAACGGCAAAGCGGGGACGGGCTAGCGCGGGTGTAAAACATAAGTAACGTCTATATAATATATCATATATACTATATACTGTATCCATCTTAACATAGCAAATGATCACATCACAGATATCGCAGCAGAAGAAACATATGAAATATTTGATATACTAGGAGGTCCGTGTTTTATTTTGAGCCTCTATAAAACACGGATTCCACGGTCGTGATGAATAGCCAAACCCACACCCCTAGACCCCTACGAGAGAGGCAAGCAACTCTCCCAACTCTAGAGTTAGAAGACCCGAACTCGACTCCTCGAGTTGGTCTCCCACTGGACTCTACAACCCGGTTACTTGTGCTCTCCTCCTTGAGTCTATCCTAGTGCGGAAAAGTAAATAATATACATATGGTGACATCAACCTCAATCCGGAAGTGCCCCAATAAAAGAATATTACATACATATAATTTTATATGAATGAAAATAAAAACTCTCATCTCACATAAAACCCCCGGCTATTCAAAACGCAACGATCCAATAAAACATATCCAGCAACACATAATATCACATGTCATCAACGTAAGTAAATATGCGCATCCCAATTGTCGTTAACATATAGCAACGAAACCGGCGATATCACATATTACACTTACGGTCGCAGAAAAGAAACTGTAAAATTACAACATTTGGAATCCACAAACACCTTGGACATAATTAATCCGAAATATCACATACTTCGCATTTCATGCCCAGCAGTATGAATTCCACATATTGTATCACATTACAGAAAAAGCTAGACGGTGTTAAACATTCCTATCGAATCATTAAACACCCAAAATTACCCAAAAATCTCAACACTTGAGCGTAGTTTTAAAGTTATTCAGCACACGCCACAGTACCAATGAACCAGTCGTAGAAGGGCCAAACCAACGCCTCACATGTGGCACCGCTGAACCACTACAAACCCCAGGGTTCAGTGGCGGTTTTGACGATCACATAATTGAGTTAAGGTTTTGTTCTTCTAGAGGGTCCATCGCATAACTTGCATGATCTTTGAAAGCTTTTTAACCACGGGAAAAATCCAACACTTGGAAAATTTTCCGGCAAGGGAAAAAGTGGGTATTTGACATCCGATTGAACTTTTTAATAACGTCTAAAGTTACCCGAAAACAGTTAAAATACGACTATGAAACACTCCGATTTGTTATTATAGTAAATTAACTTCACATGACAATTTAGCAAAAATAAACAACACCTGAAACACCAAAACCCATGTAACAGAACACTGGAGAAATTTGGAGGGGGGCTCGGAAATGGCCGGTAGGGGGGGTCTCGCCGGCCCAAAATTGGCCAAATGCCTCCAAATTTCACCATTGTTCATATTATCATATATATATGACTCTGTACTTGTTTAAAAAAAATTTATGGCTCGTTTTAAAATCGACAGAAACATGGATTTTAGGGTTTCAAGTTCGGAGTTTGTTTCGTGTTCGTAATCTAACAATATCAGTAGAATTTCCTAGCTAGGCTCTGATACCACTGTAGGGTTCCTCTCGACGGCAGCAAGGTTTCGGGAGGCATCGTCCATGCCTTTTTCAAAAATTTGTCGTTTCAAGGAACTCTAAACAAGAATCGATAACTAGGATATAATACGGAAAACATATAGTAAACCATTTACTATCTAAGTGAAGAGGAAATACAACCTTTGTAGATCGGTCCTTCTCTTCATATACTCCTTGTAGCAGTCCCTTCACTGCGATCATCGTGCTCCCGGACTCTCGGGTGGCTCCATGAGAAGATAGCAACGGTATTGCTTGAAGTCTTCAAGGCCGAAGATGATCTATGTCGAGAGATTACTAACTCAAGCTACTACTTCACCAAAGTGAAGCAAACACCCTATACTAAAGTGCTAATCTAGTAGAGGATGGAGAAATAGGAAGTAGGCTCACTTTAGAATTTCTTTTCTCACTTTACTTTCTCACTTAATCAAAACCTAGCAAGCTTTTTGAGCTTGAGGAAGAAGATGAACCAAAATAGAATGAGAATAATAAATCAAGTGAGAGAGTAAACCATGGTGAGTGAGTATCATATACTAACCCATGTAGAGACATAACCATGGCTAAGTGTGATGGTTAGGTTACTAAATATCTAAGGTAAAAACAAAGTGAGTGGACTTTGTCAAAGCAAATCCTAGCCTCTACAAGCTTCATGCTTGTGACAAAACCTCCACTAATTTTTTAATTACCTTAAATAATAAAACCCGCTATCACAATTAGAATGGTGTATGTCTTACACACCCATGAATGATGTATCAACAACTATGATACAAAAAGAAAACACAATTTAATATATATCACATAAATATTAAAGTTGTGCACATGTGAGAAAAACAAATGCTTAAGTGAACCAATGTTAGTTAATGTAAATTAGTATATCAAATATAGAATTATACACTAAATTATCAAATCAACACTTGACTTAATAATCCGGCTATATCACATATAACCGACTAACACTAAATGTACCAACTTATCGAATCAACACTTGATTCGATAACCCGGCTATATCACATATAACCGACCGATACAAAAGTCGCAAGAATAGAATACGGTATCACATACACACATTATTCTCGGTCCCGCACATATCATATATGCGCTCCTATTTCGTTTTGCCTGAGCCAGTAAAACCTCTATGTAGGACTCTAAAGACTCGTCAATACGCCGGCAGTAGGTGATGATCACATGAAACACCCACAAGCCGTCAGCGGTACTGGCTGGACGTAACGGCTACCCGGGTATTGAGAGATCAGAAGATCAGCAAGCAAGCCCGCTTCAACTCCTGCAAAAGCCTAACAGTGACACTACCGTACAGTCCGATCTCCTCGTCTGATATGTCTCATATTAAGTCTAGGGGTGGTAAACGTCAGACCCCAATAACCGATAAGTCATGCCGATATGAGGCTCATAACGGGTCGAGAAACTACTGGTAACACTTACCAGTAAATCTCTAAACCAGCCCTGGCTAGGGACTTCCCTGTTATGGCCAATCGAGCACAGCGCAACATCAACCCCCAATACCGGGAGAGATGAAACCTCTCCTATCGCTCATTGCCTCCATGTGACTCGGGACTGTACCCAAAAACCACTGTTTTGCATGCCCTCTTGGACGTGGTAAGGTGGAAATCAAAGCACAGTGGAAATCACACAAGACTCTATGACGATCTCGGGTCTACAGACTAACCTGTACCAGTGTCACCAGAGAACTGCCATCTGACATAAGGTATAATACCATCTGGGAGTTCTCGGCGAGTCCGTCCAGTATACCGAGTCTCCACTGAGCACCCGTATATCATCTTTGATGTCAAACACCAATGGATATGGGATCATCCATCGCCCATCTATATGGATCGAGAAGTTATACGCTAGTCTACTCTGGTATATCGATGCCCCGTCTCGATACACCCACGACTAGGGACCTTAAAAGATGTACTTATGGACTACCATGGCCCCACTAGTATGATCTGCATCATAGTCCTGGTAGTCAAGTACACATCCTAAGGGCTTTACCAACATGTAACACAGGGACAATCAGTGTACACGTTAAGGTAAAGAGTAACCAGATAGCATACTATCATGTCGAGCAAGAAAGTCCTCCCTATATATGTCCAAGTATCCACTACGATATACATCTCATGTATAGTAATAGCCTCTAGGGCATACATATAACTAACAAGGGCAAGTTGTGAGATATCTCTCAAATCGCCTCTTCACCGCCAATTGTGGCTAGGTAAGCACAAGTGAAGAAAGGAGGGATCCGCTCATGAATCACCGTGAGACGGGCCTTTTAAAGTTACCTTTCGCACTTGTCTAGCCACCACAAAGTCAGGTTTAGATAAACGACCGATTGCCCACAACCTTTCTCTGTCTTAATGAGCGCGACAGTCCTTAATTGGCTGAGTCTAGATATTTTTTTTAATTAACTCGAGGGTGATGCATATGCTTTTTGTGATTTCTAGGGTCTTATGAAGGGTAATGAAATCCCCACCCAATCTAGATTGGTGTTATAACCCCTTAATTTCCGTTTTAAATATGCAAAGCAATTAACACACAAAATCTAAAACACTTGCCAAAAAAAAATTTATTTTTATTTGCGGCGCAAAGAATCCTGCACAAAATTGATTTATTGGAGAGGGAGAAGAAGTTTTGCGCAAAGAACCCTGCAGGAAAATTTTTCAGAGGAGTACAGAGGGTAGAAAAGAGGATAAAAATACTTACAGAGAATTTTGGGAAGCTGACGTCAGCAGTTGACCGCGGTTCCGCGGTCAAACGCTTGAATCCGCCGCGGTTCCGCGGTGGTTTAGTTGGTTCAGGCCTCCGAGATTTTTCTCTGTGCTGTTATTGTTCTCCTCTGTCTGTTCAGATCCTCTATTTGCTGATTTGTTCACTAGGTTTGCTCCAGATCTGAATCAATCCATCTTCGTTCCTGCACAATTCGCACAAAAGCCGATCAAAAATAACAAGATGATTTTTTTTTCCAGTTTTTATAACTTTTTCAATTTCAATTAACCCGAAATTACTAAAAGAAAATAACTACCGTTATCCCTTGCAACGGCGCCATTTGATTGGTTGTTTTTTGCGTGTGCGTTTTAAAATTTAAAATTAAGAATACCGCAATCAAGACGGTGTCGCTTGGTAGCTAGCCGGTTGAGTACGGGTCGATCCACAGGGAAATGGTGTTCTTTCTTTAACTTCTAACGAGTTAAGTCCTATTTTTGGTAGGTTTTATTTTTAGATCTAAGAATGAGATTAAATTGATTTAAAGTCTTGCTAGGGTTAGGATTATGTTAGTTTGAAATATGGAATCTTCTCACCGCTAACAATGCCCTAATTAAGAATATAGGTGTTAGGGTAATAGTCAACAACGGGGATTAGCACGACTAGGAAGAAACTTAGTTTCTTTCTTTTGGTCCTTGTCCGGCCTTTCTTAACTCTTAGCCCTAACCTCCAGTTAATTTAACCACAACCGGTCGAACTAGGGAATCACCACTATCATATAGGATAGGGTGCCGTAGTGAGCGGTGTGTGATTAAATTAAAAAGAGTCCGTATTTTAAAGATTAAATGGGCAAAGATAGAAGTGAGAGAGATTTCCTTCTCTCAAACCTTCTCTATCCTAACCCTAACAAGTGAGGAATTACTCACTCATTAGGAAGTTAACAATAGAATTCATTTTTTATAATTTTTTATATTAGAAAACTAAATTGCAGATATTAAAAGAACAGATAAAAATTGCAAGAATTAAATTCAGATAAGAAAAGAATGCGAGATAAAAATAAAAATACCTTACTTTATTGATGACCTCTCAATGATTACAAAGGAAATTAAAATTTAAATCTAGAAATAAAAAGAGGCATACCCCAAAAGAGGCTGTAGGCTTTCCTATTTATAGATAGGAGAAACCCTAGGTTTTACATCTGATCTATACTTGAAATTACAAGACTACCCTAAGAAGGTCGGGTCAAAGCACCGACACCCACCGACACGTGTACTGCACGACCGTGGAACCGCGGCAGAATACCATGTTTGGCCGTGGATCTGCGGCCATCTTGAGCGATCTTGAGTTCACTTTCTCAGGGCTTCTTCATGTTGCTATTTCCTTCTGTTTTCTTCACTTGGTTCCTCAGAATCTTTTCTACTTTCTTCCAGATTTCCACAGTGCAGAATGTTGTGGACTTTTCGCCGTGAGCTTCGCGTTGAAGTCTTTAATCCTGTGTTGCCCTTGTACTTTGTGCATTGAACTGTTTTGCTGATCTTCGTTTGTTCCTTAAACTGGTAGGCGGCATCATACATATTCATCTATTTGTTGGTCATAGTCTCACATTTGTAGTGTCTTTTCATGAATTTCACTGTATTGTTCTGAGAACCTGTAACCTGCAACTATTTAGCAGACATGGATCAAAAGCATCTATTTATTTGTAATATGATTAAGAATGGGGAATATAATAATGCAAAATTCTGATATGAACACACCTCTGATATTTGCCGTTGTAATTCTTCAACGTCTTTAGAGAGGTAGCGGGTCCCGACAACCAAAAATTCTATGGACCGCAATGTCCTTAAACTAACTTTGGACTGTAATGTCCTTAAACTAGCTATGGACCGTAACGTCCCTAAACTAAAACGATAGAGCCCAAATGCTCTTTCGTTGGATCAAAAATGATCCTAAACCCCCGTTAAGTAGATCTTAGTCCAATATCGGATTAACGTATCCTTAACAAATATTTAAGTCGATCTTAATCTCAAATAAGGTTAACGATCCTTAAATCAAATCAAACCCAAATCTAAGAAAATACGGATTTGGACTAATCAACGCCCTATGGGCGACAACAAAAATTAGTCTCCGTATACAATCCACGGGCAACCAAAAATAAAACAAACACATATGACATGAAGTGACCTTCTGGAGCTGGAGAAAGTGGTTATCGCTACGCGGTAATGTAATTAACTGCAGGGGCTTGCACCTACAGGAAAGAGCATCCCCACAATCAAAAACCCCTCACAACGAGGGGGAATCTGATGAAGTATGCTACAATGGCCGCATCTGTCCAGACCTCCGATACACGGTGCCATAAATCAGCTTGGTATCTTCGGAGAGGTGGACGGATAAAACCAAATAGCATCTGCCCCCAAATTCAGGCAAGATGACCTATGCGATTTTTTCTCTGTTTTCGGCGGTAAACAGACATACCATTTTTTTAACGATTTAGCGCCCTTTCGGGTTTTCACTAGCTTGCCGGTAGTCCTGTTAGTTTTACTCACGGCGTCCTTTTGGGTTTTCATCCGTGCCCATTTTTATTGTGGACATACCATTTTTTTAATGAATTCGCGCCCTTTCGGGTTTTCACGAGCTCGCCGGTTTTTTTTCCGGCCCTTAAGGTAACGCACCCTTCGCTGGTCTGCGTCATGTAGGACGTGGGAGAGCTATGAATTGTTTATGCCCATGGATTGTATATAGTGGTCAATATAGGGATCTACCGTAGGGCTAAACATGTTAGTTTAAGGACATGACGGTCCATTATCACCGTATTTTGGGCAATGATTTAGTTTAAGGACTTTTCGGTCCAACATTCCCATTTTGGGAACGAATGTTAGTTTAAGGACATTTCGGTCCATTATCGCCGTATCTGGGGCGAGTTTTTAGTTTAAGGGCTTTTCGGTCCAACATTCCCATTTTGGGGACGAATAAGTTTAAGGACATTTCGGTCTATTATTAGCTTAGGGACATTTCGGTCCAACATCGCCAAGTTTAAGGCGAATATCTTTTGGTACTACTTTCAAAGTTCTGACTCGGGAAGATAGCAAGCAGACACAAGCGTCGTCATCTATCATTGACCTAAGTTATGACTTTTCAATCGTAGTACTTTTTGAGGAATTGGCCGTTTATTGGCCGGAATGGCCTTCCACCATGCATATCTATGAGCAGGTAGGCTCCACCTTGGTAGACTTTGTTTATGATATATGGGCCTTCATAGTTCGGCTCGAACTTCCCCCGTTTTGCATGATTGGGGATCATCGGTCTTTTGACAACCAGCACGAGTTCGCCTTGGCGGAATATTCTTGGCCTGGTCAATCTTTCATATGATCGTGTCATCCTTGCCTTATAAGCCTCCGGATTTTGCTGTGCTATAAGGTGGGATTCGTCAAGGGCATCAAGCTTCTCAAGCCTAAGATGAACATTGTCTTCATCTGTCGGCTCATATTGAACTGCCACTCGTAAAGAGAGTGGTTCTATCTCCAGTGGGAGCACTGTTTCCGCGCCAAACACCAATGCGTATAGTGTTGTATTTGTGGTTATCTTAAACGTTGTTCGATACGCCCAGAGAGGTTCATGAAGCCTTTCATACCAGCTTTTTTGTTTCTGAGCACTGTTTCCGCTTTGCTGTTTTTCACTCGCAGTATACTTTCCAGGGTATAAGAAGAGACTTGTGTCAGCAGTTGCTACACATTTTCGCCATACCTTATCAGCTCTGGCTTGCATATTTGATAATCGCTATTTACTTGGCTAACGAACAGCTGGGGGTCTCCATATATGTGGAGATCTTTGATTCCCATATCGATAACGATCTCAAGACCGGCTACCAAAGCTTCGTATTCAGCTTCGTTGTTGGTCCTTGGCTCCGTTAAGGAGAAGGAGTAATGCAATATCCCTCCTTACGGGGTCACGAAGATAAGGTCCACCCCAGCTTTGATTATGGGGGTGTTTTGCTTTCGCCTCTTCATGGAAGATGCTCTATCAAAGTAGAGTTCCCATTGGGAATCATTTTCTTATTTCTCTTCTTCGATTGCATTGAACGCGTGTCCGTCTGGCAACTCACAATTTAAGGAAGAGTCAGCTGGTATCAGATGCTCTGCGAGAGAGTCGGTGATGGCATGTCCTTTCATTGCATTGAGGGGTCGATACGTTATCGAGAACTCCATCAGGAGGAAGGCCGATTTGGCAAGTCTTTCTGTTAGTATGGCCTTTGACATGAGACATTTGAGAGGATCCACCTTCGATATAAAGTGGACCTCATGTGCCAAGGCATAATTTCTGAGCTTCGTTATTGCGAAGATTAACGCCAAGCAGTGCTTTTCGATAGGGAATAGTTGCTTTCTGCCTTCAAAAGAACTCGACTTAAATAGTATAGAGCTTTCTCCTTTCCTTGATCGTTCTCTTATACCCATAATGCGCCTAAAGAACCTTCAAGAGCCGTTGTATGTAGGATAAGGGGTTTTCCCTTAACCGGAACGGCCAATACCGGCGAATTTTACAGGTATTGCTTGATATCGTCTAGTGTGTTTTGGCACTTCTGATCCCAGATGAACGGGGTCCCCTTCTTCATCAAATGACTGTAGGGACCGGATTTTCCAGAGAGGTTGGCTATGAACCTCCAGATTTACGCGAGCTTTCCTTAGAGAGACCGCGGTTGTTTAAGGTTTCTTGACGAAGGCATTTCCATAATCGCCTTGATTTTTAAGGGATCGATTTCGATGTCTCGGTGACGTATGACGAATCCCATAAATTTGCTTGAGGAAACTCCAATCGCGCATTTTAGAGGGTTCATTTTCAGATTATATTTCCGAAGACGTTGGAACACTATTTTTAAATGTTCCCAGTGTTCTTCATAAGATTTGCTCTTCACCACAAGGTTGTCAAAGTAGCATTCGACAATCTCGTGTATAAGGTCATCGAAGATTTTTGTCATAGCTCTCTGGTAGGTGGCGTCGTCGTTCTTCAAACCGAAGGGCATCACCTTATAGTAGAAGATGTCTCAACGTCTCAGTCCAGTCTTCGGCGGTAAACAGATTCTGGCATGCCCGGTGGGACCTTCTCATCTTTCCAATCCACACTTCATGTGTCGTGTTTTTCCGCAATCAAATAATCACGGTATATATGTTTGTAATTGCCCTTGGGTGATGGGATACTGAAGCCGGCGTTTCGTCTCTATATAGAATGGCGTTCACTTCCACTCACCGCAATTCAGGCTCTGTTACATCTGATGGAGTCAAGTATGGGCCACTTGCAATCTCAAATCTCTGCATTCCGACTCTTCAAGAAATTAGTAGGCTTTTCTTTAGGACAATGATCCCACCTCCTACCCTCGATACCTCAATGCAAAAGGGGAAAGCTCAGAAGAATCCCGTCTTCCATAGGTTGGATTCCTAAGTTTCAGCTCCGCCGACAGCATCAGTCTTCATACGATTGGCTCCTGCCAAATACCAAGGTCGACACAGGGGGCAGAATAGTCAATCTCGCAAAGAAAACAGGGGGCAAGCTCAGCAAATAAAATAAGCTGGGGCAGTTCTCCGTCCGTGTTGACTCCACCTGCTTCAACTCCGATGGCGAATACTGTTGTTTCAATCGGAAACAGCTTTGAACTGCTGCGAAGGGTCAGGCAAAATTCCCCCATCACGGTATTGAAAAAGTCATCACAAACCACGGAGAACCTGTAAGTGCACGGCGGCACCCCGGCCGTCGATCCGACGCCGGAAACGCGGAAACGAAAAACTTTGCGAACTTGCAAACCAGCACCACCGCGCACTTTTAACCCGGATCGGGCCATTAACCTAGCTACTAGCAAACAAGAAAAGAGTAGAGAAGCTATACCAAGCAATCCGTGTCCTTCGGTCTTCGTCTCCACTCCGATCTCCCGCGGAATCTCCGTCCGTCACCTCCTCGTCGAAAAGGGCACCACGTAGCCGAGTTCTTTTACGGGCTCCCACCTCTGGACCGAGGCAACTCGGGCGTGAAGTTGGCTAGCCGACGCATCCAAGGAATGCTGTAGACTAGTGTAGAAACCATTGTCTCTTTGAGGGTTTTCAAGTTGCCTTTGGATGGAGGGAAATATGAACAATGGAGATGAATGATTTTTGGTAGCAAGCAAAAAATACATGAGATGAACATTTTCCTCACCAAATGAAATCCCCCCCTTCCAATGTGTGGCCGGCCAAAAAATGAGAAGGGAATCAAATAAGGGAGGTGAGTGTAGGAACTAAAATGGTGACCACATCAAAAGCAAGCCTCAAATCAAAGATGCAAATCAATCCCATCCTAATCCTTTCTCATTAATGCAAAACCATGATGAAGAAAGGAATGGAATCTAATGATGATGAAGCCACACATGCAAGAAACCCCTCCACAAAAAATTATTTGCAAACTGCAAATAACCCCCTCCATTGAAAGTCCGGCCGTGAAAGAACAAAGGAAAACCGACCGGAACGGAATGCAAACTGGCAACATCAGAAAACTGATCCCGTAATAAATTACAGGAAAACCCCGCTACTGCATATACATGCCCGCATTTGTATTCCCACTGAACACAAATGCAAAGAGACAAAATCTACACTGTCTAATACTAGGATCCGGCTTAAGCCAAAGCCGGCTAGTAAAAACCGTCCGATCACAATCCGTGCAATACCGCACGTATCTGATCGAACCCTGCCATATCTCCATACGGCCTCTATAGCGTTTCGCCCGAAACTTGAGTAACTGTGTGTGGTGGACTCTAAAGACTCGTTGATACTATGGTTGTGGATTTAACCACTAGCACGTCAGAGCTATCAGCCAATATGTAACGAGCCACCAGCTATTGACCAAAAGGGACATCGATGAGCGAACTCATCCTGACACCCTACTGATCCTGTCAGTGACAATATCCATACAGTCCAGTCCGTTCGTCTATGAGCATCACATGGCGGGCCTAGGGGGTTGGTAAAAGTCAGACCCCCAAAAGCGGTACAAGTCGTGTCGGAATGCAGCCCAGAACACCCTGAGATACTACTGGAATACCTACCAGCAAATCTCCTGCCTTGGCCAAGGACTTTCTATGTTCTGGCTCTCCTAGACACAGCGCGACCTCACCCCCAATACCGGGAGAGACGAACCCCTGCAGATCCGCTCACTGCCTCCATGTGGCTCGGGACTGTACCCAACAAAAACCTGTTTGCACGTCTCCTTTGAGCGTGGTAGGGTAGTAATCAAAGCACAGTGGGAACTCACACGAGACAAATGACGATCTCAGGTCGATGAACTAACCTGTACACATGTCACCAAGGAACTGCTATCTGACGTCTGGTATAATCCCAACTAGCAGGTTCCCGGCGAGTCCTGTCCGGTGTACTCATAACCCAATGAGCACCTGTATACATCTTAGGTGAACCAACTGACACCAGTGGCTTGTGAGACCGGCCACCGCCCCTCGTCGGGGTCTCGACTGTATACACTAGTCTACTCTGGAGTATCGATGCCCTGTCTCGAAACTCCCACGACTAGGGACCTTTAAAGGATTTGCTTATAGACCCCAGCTCTCACGTATATGATCGCCCTCATACTGCTGGTAGTCAAGCAAGAATCCTAGGGGCTCTATCAACGTGTAATAGCGACTCGTAAGGTCACCTAAAGCAGTACACGATGATAAAGATAAACCAGATAGCATACTATCATCTCGAGTAAGACTGTCCTACCGGGACAGGTCCTCCCTCAATCATTGCAATCACGTGCCTGTGATCCAATAATTGACTCTGAGGGCACTATCTCCAATAATCTTCCACTTGCACTCAAGGCTAATTATTGCGATGTCGCATACTCATAGCCCGTGTGATACCGAACACCCAACTCCTCTACTGGTCAGTCTCACAAAGCTCGTTTGCGAAACTATTGAGTTTGAGGAATAGCCTCAGTGAGTGGATCCGCTCTGATGTTTCTTTCTATGTCTCTCTTTATCTCAAGTTCGCGGAGAAAGCCATCTCCCGAAATGAGCAATACCCGTCTTAGAATGTCTGGATGTCTGATGGGACCTAGCTCAAAAATGAACTCCAAATCCAAACTTCTTAGACTGTATCGTCAACTGAACTTAATCAGTATCCTGCGCCATGCCTTCCCTCAGTATCTGCCTGGACCAGCTGTCCAAACTACTGCCCCTCGTCAGAGGGAAAACTATAACTCTGACAGCCACTCTGCGATCCATGTCACCTTAGAAGCCTGGAGTGATAATCGTTTCCTAAAAGAGGCTGCCGTTATCAAATCCCTAGAACATTCACTTATGTTCTAAAACTGCTTCCGATTGTTTCTCCAGGATTGGATTAATGTCAACTTATTGCATCTAGTGCAAAAACAACATCTGGTGTGGTACTTGACATCTCATGATTGACTCAATTGCCTAAGCAAGTGATCTGCCAATCATGCACATCCCTCTCCCCTTTAGTCTATAAGACACCTTTAGAGAGGGTGACTCCATCACCTGCAGGTACACCACCATGCCAGAAGTTGTCCATTCTAAATACTCTTAGAATGCTGTCTAAGTACCCAGATTGGGAAACCACCCAAATCTAGATCTAAAACCATAGATCTAGTAACCAGAATGTCTGATATAATATCCAAGTCCTATGTGGAGAAACCACTGTGTGACGACCAAAGTATAACCGATCGTAGTATAGGAATATCACTTCCTACTCTGTGTATGTCATCCAAATACCAGGACATCACACCCTACTACCTTCTCAACAGATCCATCCCCTATTCTGATGAAGTCAAACCTATGACTGTCACATCAGAAATAGATGATCTATCTCCGCTATATCTACTTTAGTCTATAAATAGACATAAGCCTGATGTCCACCAATGCTTCCGCTGCTCCCACTGACTACGACAACCCTCTGGCAGAGTCATATACACGTGCACTTCTAAAGTCAGTTTAGAACGATGCTATACCCATCCTCCTGCTGGGTCTCACAGTCTGGAACAACAGCAATGGCAAGTCTGGGTAAACAAGAACCTCCCTGCCACCGTCCTTGAGCATACCGAAGTACCTCTCGGGTGCCTGAGGTTACCCACCATATCTGCGGAGTGGCCAATGAAATGTCAAACCAGATTGAATCTTTAGGTTCTTATCAAATCTTCAGTAATCGTTTGCGGTTCTGGAATCACTTCCAGTTCTACCATACTCCCACTACTGTTTTCTAAAAAATTCCATTTTTGATAAAACTGTGGCGAGTTAAGAACAATATCACTATTGATCTTCCAGATGGTAGAAAGGCAACCCTCGTCATAGCCCGGGTCAACCCACAAACAGCCATTACAGAAACGTGCATTGAGTTATCCAGAGTCTGGTTTTAAGCATAAGCCGGACAACTCCCCGTACCTTAACAATGTCAAGATATGAACTGTTCAATACAGAAACAGAGGCACTGATTTAATTGAACCAGATTCAAATCATGCAGCTGTCTCCAGTGCATGTCAAGTAAATGGAAGGAGGCCGATCAGCATTACTCAACTTAGGAATGCTTCCAATTATGAGTAACCTGAAAGAGAAGCTAGTTCTCTTAATCATTACTATCAACTGAATACCATACACAAGTATCTACATCTTCGATCTCCTTGAAGAATCCTGATACTTGCAACACCTGGTTCTCTACTTTATTCATATACCTATAACTTCTCAAAACTTAGACCCTGTGTTTCTACGAAACACTTGTCTAAAAACTAGAGAAGTCATAAGTAAGCCGAATATAGTACGAGTACCTACCCCTCTGTCCTAATGGACATTGGACAACATACAATACTCTGTATAAGTCCCTTGAGTCGAATGACTCATTCACTGTGTGCCGTAGGTTGAAAACTGTACTTATGGTTAAGAAGAATTACACCGCTATTCAATGCTCCTTACCTAACCATCCACTGATATAGGTAAATGTCATAGACATAATTTCAAAAAGGTATATCTCACTCTATAAAAATAGACGTACAGATATATCAATTTGAAATTGGTGCATAACAACGGATATTCAAAACCAAATATTTATCGTCCGGCAAATAACCCAGGTGACTTCCTCAAATATCACCAATTACAACGAATTCCGATATAATGAGGATGATCACCTAATTCCCAATAACTTACTCCCACTTATCATATGTAAAACCATACAGATGTGAGAATCATACCTGGTAAATACATACCCTGGAGCAAGTGTCTAATTGGAAAATCAGTTTTCTTTTAACAGTACACAGTGAAACTGAAACACTAAAATGTTTCGATGGGGTATCCTGGTATTCCTGGTAATGCCTCTTCCATTATCCAGATTCACAACTGTAACCGTATAATTCTTTGCCACTTCTCCAAATCCCTTTTTATGTCTTTAGTCATTACCTTCTGCACAACCCTTTAGGCCAAATGGTTTTCTTCCTTCCCTACCGTTCGGCACCAGCCTATGGTTTGGAAGAAGACTATCCAATAAGCGTAATGGGTGTACTGTCCTAGTCTTAGGAGCACTCGCAATGCGAGAGAAGGTGAAGATAAAAGACAACCGAATAAACCTTATTCATATTTCTCCTGAACCAGGATCCATCCCCGAACTGGAACAAGTTCCTTTCGAGTTCGTATATAACCATACGATGGATTATCCAATAAACTTGGGATCTTCGTAGTGATACGGAGTGTCCTGGAGAAATACAAAGGTGATTTAGGATTGGCGAAGAAATACTTGGTTTGGTCGTGAACAGCAGTCGCAATTTACTTTGCCCTCTTACTAATCTCTTTCTTTGTCTTAACTTAATACCTTCTGTACACCGTTTAGGCTAATTGGTTTTCTTCATTCCCTACCGGTCGGCACCTGCCTATGGTTTGGAAGAAGACTATCCAATTTGCGTAATAGGTGTACTATCTCCTAAACCAAGGAGTACTCGCAACCTGAGAGAAGGTAAAAGGAAAAGACAACTGAATAGTCTTATTCGTTTTCTCCAGAACCAGAAACCATCCTCGAATAAATTCCTTCGAGTTCGTATATAACCATACGATGGTTTTGTCCAATGGAAGTGGACGTTCGTAGTAATACGGGGTGTCCTGGAGAAAAGGGTAAAAGTAGGAGTGGCAATGAGGTTTGCAACTCTGACAATCCAAAAGCCAGTGTTAAGAAGGTTCGGTCAACTTGGTCACTGAGTCATAGTCTAGGGTCGGGTCAATGGTCGCTGCCAAAGAGAGAGAGAAAAGAAACACTCAGCGTGCACTCTAACCTAGATCAGAATGGTTATCACTTTATCTAATCTGAAAACCTCCCACTGTAACGTCAAATTCTTCCCCAAACCTGAAAGAAGAATTAGTCGGGATCACCCGAGGAGTAAACCAACTCATCAGTGGGAATCGGGATCCAACTATCATCGCATGATAACGTGACGGAATCCGCTCACGTTATCACACTCCAGAAGGTATGCGCATATCTGGCAAGTTTCAGTTTCTTTAGAAACTCCCGATGTGGATTTTTGCCCCATGCTCTTATGACCTTGACTTTGGCCAACATATCATAAGTCACATGTCAAGTTCTACCCATCATTTTCTAGGTTAATTTGAACCCACCCGTACAAGCCCTTGACTTTGGCCAACAAGGCTATACGACTGTCCCAAACCAACGCATCTATCTATGCTGCATATGAATACCCAATAGCTACCAAACACTGTGCCTTGACTTTGGCCAACATACACAGCTTGAATACTATTGACTATCCATATGAAACGACGAATGGTTTCTGGCGAAAACCTTTAACGTAATGAACTTGATATCGTTGAAGGAACGGATAGCTTTTTAGAAAAATATAGTAACGAAAACCTTTGCTAAAGAGGTCACTCCCGGTGAAGGGATCTCGGCTCTTTCCCCGTAGAATGAGGTGCAGGATATTCCAACTGAATACCACGATGCAAAGCAAAAGTAATCGGCTATAGTGCAATTATTGCCCTGACGCAAACTTCTGTCCAAGGGGTCACTCCCGGTGAAGGGATCTCGGCCCTTGCCTCGTCGACTGAGGAGCAGGATATTCCAACTGAATACTACGATGCAAAACAAAAGAGAACGCCCTTGCAATAACAGCTTTTTGAAAAATGTTCCAACAACATCAGAATAGGTTTGTTTAACTAGCATTGATCCGAACCAATGCAGTCCCATCAATTGATCACACCAATAAAAGAACGAAAATAATGATGTACGTATATGCCATCCGCATTCGCCACTGGGTCCCGACATCACCCGTTAGGTTACTTAACTAACGACAGAGCGGGGACTGGACTAGCGCGGATGCAAAACATATACAACATCTACCAGTATATATATCAATATATAATATTTCGCTCAAGGCGTGATAAAATGCAACATCACAGAAATGTACAGCATCACAGAACAATACAGATATCTGGGATCCCCGGGTTTCATAGAGTCGCTACTGAAACCCGACGTTCCCCTGGTCGTGTGGATAGCCTGTGCAATGAAATCCTAGACCCCTACGGGCACGGCAAGTTACCCGCCAAAACCTGAAGCGAGGCAGCCCTCTTCAGCAACGTGAATGGACCACCCAGCACTTCACGGAATCCGGTAACTTGGGCACCCCTCCTGGGTCAATCCTATACCCCCTACGAGTGCGGCGAATAGCCCGCCAATTCTAGAGTAAAGCCCCCTCCGTCTCAATGCCATGAGATGCGGGCTCGTTGCCCTCTAGAACCCGGCTATCCGTGCACCCCTCCGCGGGGCAATCCTAGTACAGAAAGTAAAATATACATACAACGGGTACATCGACCGCAACCTGGTCGTGCCCCAAAAGAATAATACAAATAGGCAGCGACGGCCGTCCACATGTCGGACGCTCGCCCCGCAATATCAAATGTACATATAAAACAAAACTGTACTAACATTGCATCCAGGCTATCCCCACGACCGATCCGCAACAACACAGCACAACACATAACATTAACGTGAATGTCACGTTCGCAAATCCGTCTAAAAGGGCTATAGCAGTTAGACAGGATTTACCGATCGAGTGACATTCACGGTCGCAGATATAATGTAAATACTGTGAACTAGCATGTTTAAAATATCCGATCGAACAAATTTACTGAAGTGGGCCCCAAGCAGTACTGTAGCACTCACAGAAAATCTGGGCCCAAACAATAATATCCCAAAACCCCTATTTCCAAGTCTAAAGCCCTCTGGAAAAATTTGGCACGCTGAACAGTTAAAAGCGCGGCGGAACCGCAGCCCAAGCATGGGTTTGGCCGCGGTTCCACGGTGATATGGTGAGATCTCGCGATCAAATTTTCACAGAGTGCTTAGATTTCCATGCACAGTATTCTGCAACAACCTGAAAAAATTTTGGAGCCAAAAAAAATACGACAGAAACTGATACACTTGAAATCGGGTTTTCGGGATTTTTGTTCGATTGAGGATGTAAACACACTAGACCATGCTAGGCTAAGTTAATGGTGTGGCTCTGATACCAATGTAAGTGCACGGCGGCGCCTCGGCCGTCGATCCAACGCCGGAAACGCGGAAACGAAAAACTTTGCGAACTTGCAAACCGGCACCACCGCGCACTTTTAACCCGGATCGGGCCATTAACCTAGCTACTAGCAAACAAGAAAAGAGTAGAGAAGCTATACCAAGCGATCCGTGTCCTTCGGTCTTCGTCTCCACTCCGATCTCCCGCGGAATCTCCGTCCGTCACCTCCTCGTCGGAAAGGGCACCACGTAGCCGAGTTCTTTTACGGGCTCCCACTTCTGGAATGAGGCAACTCGGGCGCAAAGTTGGCTAGCCGACGCGTCCAAGGAATGCTGTAGACTAGTGTAGAAACCATTGTCTCTTTGAGGGTTTTCAAGTTGCCTTTGGATGGAGGGAAATATGAACAATGGAGATGAATGATTTTTGGTAGCAAGCAAAAAATACATGAGATGAAAATTTTCCTCACCAAATGAAATTCCCCCCCCCCTTCCAATGTGTGGCCGGCCAAAAAATGAGAAGGGAATCAAATAAGGGAGGTGAGTGTAGGAACTAAAATGGTGACCACATCAAAAGCAAGCCTCAAATCAAAGATGCAAATCAATCCCATCCTAATCCTTTCTCATTAATGCAAAACCATGATGAAGAAAGGAATGGAATATAATGATGATGAAGCCACACATGCAAGAAACCCCTCCACAAAAAATTATTTGCAAACTGCAAATAACCCCCTCCATCGAAAGTCCGACCGCGAAAGAACAAAGGAAAACCGGCCGGAACGGAATGCAAACTGGAAACATCAGAAAACTGATCCCGTAATAAATTACAGGAAAACCCCGCTACTGCATATATATGCCCGCATTTGTATTCCCACTGAACACAAATGCAAAGAGACAAAATCTACACTGTCTAATACTAGGATCCGGCTTAAGCCAAAGCCGGCTAGTAAAAACCGTCCGATCACAATCCGTGCAATACCGCACGTATCTGATCGAACCCTTCCATATCTCCATACGGCCTCTACAGCGTTTCGCCCGAAACTTGAGTAACTGTGTGTGGTGGACTCTAAAGACTCGTCGATACTATGGTTGTGGATTTAACCACTAGCGCGTCAGAGGTATCAGCCAATACGTAACGGGCCACCAGCTATTGACCAAAAGAGACGTCGATGAGCGAACTCATCCTGACACCCTACTGAGCCTGTCAGTGACAATATCCGTACAGTCCGGTCCGTTCGTCTATGAGCATCACATGGCGGGCCTAGGGGGTTGGTAAAAGTCAGACCCCCAAAAGCGGTACAAGTCGTGTCGGAGTGCAGCCCAGAACACCCTGAGATACTACTGGAATACCTACCAGCAAATCTCCTGCCTTGGCCAAGGACTTTCCATGTTCTGGCTCTCCTAGACACAGCGCGACCTCACCCCCAATACCGGGAGAGATGAACCCCTGCAGATCCGCTCACTGCCTCCATGTGGCTCGGGACTGTACCCAACTAAAACATGTTTGCACGTCTCCTTTGAGCGTGGTAGTGTAGTAATCAAAGCACAGTGGGAACTCACACGAGACAAATGACGATCTCAGGTCGATGAACTAACCTGTACACATGTCACCAGGGAACTGCTATCTGACGTCTGGTATAATCCCAACTAGCAGGTTCCCGGCGAGTCCTGTCCGGTGTACTCATAACCCAATGAGCACCTGTATACATCTTAGGTGAACCAACTGACACCAGTGGCTTGTGAGACCGGCCACCGCCCCTCGTCGGGGTCTCGAATGTATACACTAGTCTACTCTGGAGTATCGATGCCCTGTCTCGAAACTCCCACGACTAGGGACCTTTAAAAGATTTGCTTATAGACCCCAGCTCTCACGTATATGATCGCCCTCATACTGCTGGTAGTCAAGCAAGAATAGGGGCTCTATCAACGTGTAATAGCGACTCGTATGGTCACCTAAAGCAGTACACGATGATAAAGATAAACCAGATAGCATACTATCATCTCGAGTAAGACTGTCCTACCGGGACAGGTCCTCCCTCAATCATTGCAATCACGTGCCTGTGATCCAATAATTGACTCTGAGGGCACTATCTCCAACAGATCCAAGGAGAGCAGATGATAGTTCTCTCTCTAAAAGAACTTTTCTTATCTATATATAAGGTGTGGAAGTAAGTGAAGGACTCGGTCGTTATCCGCGGCCCTTCCCCTAAGCGTCAGCTAAACTCTGACAACTCCACTTCCAAATACAAGAGGACTCATCCCAAGACGGCTCCTAATATAATAGCTCCTCCCAAAGCAGCTTCTCATAAAATAGAGAGGCTTAATAATGTCCAAGCACCTAAGGCAAACTCTAAGGGTCAAGATTCGAAATGCCCCAAGCTTGGGGGCATGATAGTTCACATAGTCTGTGTGGTGAATTCTAAAGAGGAAAGTACTACTTCTGCTAGTCACGGACCGTATACTCGATCTCCGACAAAAGCTCAACTGCAACGTGAAAAGTTGCAGAAGATGCTTGCTCAGATGGCAACACTCGCTAATCCATCGCCTAAGAAAAATCCCGAGGACGCACCCGAAGAAATAGTAGGGCGGGAGTCGGATATTGACTTCTTGAAGCGTGCTCTCAGGAAGAGAGATGAAGAAGCGACTTCGATATCTGCTAAAATGAACCGGATAGCCCTTCTGATCGAGGATATGGCTGGAATGATGGTCCATTCAGAACCACTGGCAGATGAACCACCGATAGTCGCTCTTAAAGATAAGGGTGACACTTCAAATCTTCCGCAAGTTTCATCAACGGATAAGGAGGAAATGATCCCAAAGGCAAAGCTGGATGCATATATCGCTCAGCAAATCAAATCTCACTATGCCAGTGAAGCCGCAAATATGTCAATCAAGACTGGTCAACCGTATCCGGCAAGAAAACTCCAATCCCACGCGCACTGCAGTTTCCTGCTGGTACGATCAAATACAGTGCCCTCCAGAATACATACTTCCAACGTTCCATATGTAAAATGGAACTGGGAATCCTTTCCAGCACATCGCGCGGTTTAAATCCATGTGTGGCAACACCGGAGGAAATGATATACGGCTCCTCCAACAGTTCATCAGCAGTCTGTCAGGCATTGCCTTCGAATGGTATGCGAAACTCCCAAATGACTCCGTGAACACCTTCGAACAAATGGAGATGCTCTTTTGTCATAGATTCGCTAGTGTGAATAAACGCACTACCATAGCAGAGTTGGTCAACGAAAGGGTTGTACCGAATGAGATCTGGGTTCGATATGTTACTCGATGGCGAAATCTTTGGTCAAAATGCGAGCAACGCATCGACGAAGCTCCAGCTGTAGGAATGTTCATAGCCACTCTTGACCCAAATTCAAAAGTGTTCCTATATATGGCCCTCTTCAAGCCGACGACCTTCCAAGAGCTCATAGATAAAATGGCTCGATTGGATCGAATGGGTCAAGACCCTTCCTGTTCCGATGAAGATGTATGAAAAGTAAAGGCAAGGTGGCGTTTGTCGCCAACGCCCAACATAGAATAAGCGGCTCCAAATCAACATGTCGCCAAAATAGCGACAGCACGGGTTCTACACTTCGAAAGATTGGGGCACGAATACTCGCTCCCCCGGGATATATACAGAGGACATATTGCTCATTGGCGGAAGAATCTCTACGTGAGATGGTCCTTTCTTTAAATAACAGAAAATATATTAAGGGGCCTACAAGCAGGTCCTGCAATCAAGTGAAATATCCAGCTTGAACCAAAAAACCATGGAAGGGATGCGAAATCCATATCCTACTCCGAATCAAACAATGAGAGATGAGCCCCTAAGTCAAGTTCATTCTTCCATGGAAGAAAAAGACTCAGCATAAGAAGTGAAGTGAAATCTCGTTTCTTCTTATATGAAGAAGATGCTTCGTCAGTGTCAGAAAGCGACATAGACGAGCAGGAGGCAGATGCCGTGCAAAGTGCCCGGTATTTCCTGCAAAACAACCTAATTGCTATGATGGTAAAGTGAAGCGGTCTAAGAAGGTGAAGATGGCTTAAGGTGTGAAATAGCCACTCATAGAACGGCCAAGCAGCAACGCCTAAGCAAGCAGGAGTTAGAAGAAATGAGTTATGCAACTCTACAACCAAATGATAAATAATAGACCGAAATGTCCCTAAACTAGTGCATCGCCCCAAACATGGTGATATTGAACCGGAATGTCCTTAAACTGGTGCATCGCCCCAAACACGGCGATAATGGATCGGAACGTCCCTAAACTAGTATTTCTCCCCAAACACGGCGATAATAAACCAGAACATCCTTAAACTAATACTCGTCCAAAATACGGGAATGTTGGACTAGAACGTCCTTAAACTAGTATTTCACCCCAAACACGGCGATAATGGACCGAAATGTCCCTAAACTAGTGCATCGCCCCAAACACGGCGATGTTGGACTGAAATGTCCTTAAATTAGCGCATTGTCCCAAACACGGCGATATTGGACCGAAATGTCCCTAAACTAGCGCGTCGCCCCAAATACGGTGATGGTGGACCGAAATATCCCTTTACTAGCGCGTCGCCCCAAATACGGCGATATGCTCCCTTGAGATCTATATTGCAATCAAAGTCCTACCTATAAAGATTGCAACTCAAGTCCCACCGGCTACATAACTACTCCAGCAATGAAGTCACCCCCCCAAGTCCCACCGGCAAATAGATGGGTCACCTGTGGAAAAACTATTTTCGAGAGTTTCATCGTCTGCCAAAAAAATGGTACGTCCACAAGCAAATGTGCATGGATGAAAACCCGAAAGGGCGCCGTGAGTAAAAATGGCAGGACTGCCCGAAAGGGCGCTATCTCGTAAAAAAAGGGTGTGCACTTACGGGTCCCCTTGACCTTGTAAGAAGAAAATACCTGCGTGAGATCTTTATGACTCACGAAGGAGTAACACACTTAGGAATCTATACGATTCCTAAAGAGAAAGTACACTTACGAGATCCTCACGACTCGTAACGAGAATTCCCCCCTATGAGACCCTCACGGCTCATAGGATTCAAAAGTCTCAGGTTACAGGAATCTAAACATGTTCTTAAGCCATCATATCCCTTAAGTTGCCCTACAAATAGTTCGTTATTGACTCTTGTATAAAATCCACGAGCACGAACAAAATATGTTCCAACCGAGTTTCACCAATGACGAGAAATATCCTCATCTGGTAAATGACACTTGTAAGTCTTCTCAACTTATAAAGAGAAAATACTCTTGTAAGATCCTTACAACTTAGAAGAGAAAACACACTTAGGAATCCCCATGACTCCTAAGGAGAAAACACACCTATGAGATTCTCATGACTCATAGGGAGAAATACATTTATTAGAACCTTACAGCTCATAAAGTCAAAAGCCTAAGTCGACAGGATCCTAACCCTGTTTGCTAAGACATTTTTGTCCAAATCAACAAAGGCAAATGATGATTCGCTCCTGGCAATATTCCAGTTGTAGCGATGCTAATGCCTAAATATGTCATGTCCCGCTTCCCGGTGTATGGCAAGAGGGCGCGACGAGGCCAGATACATATTTACTCAGAAGTAAACACGTTAAGCGTAACTAAGCAATATAAAGTAAATATACACAAGAGACAGGAATGTAAATGGACATCAACTTTCTTTATTAAACATTCTTTTACAAGTACAACTAAAATGAAAGTACATGAATAGAAAGCGATGCCTAAACAATGGCATAACTGAAATGAAATAAATATGTACAAGTGCCTACAGCTCTGGGTCAAAAGGTATCTGCTCCAAATCTTCAGTGCTGGGCTCGATCTCCAATGAGTCTGAATCACCTGACAACATTCCAAATAAAGAAGGAAGGAATGTCATCAGCGAACAATCGCTCGGTAAGTGAGTAAAGATAGAATAAACAGAAAAAGAATATAACTTATAATGTTTGATATTATTGTTAACGCTGCTATTTGTAGCTTGGTACAGAAAATGCCAGTGTATACGAAAGGAGTCCCACTATTCCGGAGACTAAGGTATACGGAGTATAAGGAATTGTTAAGCCACGGTAAAATGGCAATGGATATTCAGGTTAGGTGTATTATGATTACAGTCTCATGCCACTTTTAACACCTTCCGTACCAGTCTACCCCTTATAAACCCCGCGTTGTCTTTTGTATTAATTGCATTGTTTTGTTATATAGATGGATGACTTGCCGAAACCATGATATCAGTAAATAGAGTGGATATAGATGGAGATTCATGTAGACGGAGTATATACATGGTTCGGTTCGGTCAATATAGATTGAATAGACGGATTCATGGATTCATGTTGCATTTGTAGTTTTATACTTGAATCACATTCAAGTCAGATTGATTAGATTGAGACTCAGTCTGAGTCAGATACTTTAAAAAGAACTTGAAATACTGAATTAGTTTTTGTTGGCTATAGTGCCCTCAAGGCAATTAACAAAGTCGCGGACTTGTGATTATGATGATTGAGTGAGGACCTATACCGATAAAACAGTCTTACTCAAGATGATAGTATGCTATCTGGTTTGTCTTTATCATCGTGTTGATAGAGCCCATAGGATTCTTTCTTGACTGCCAGCATTATGATGGCGATCATATATGTGGGAGCTGGGGTCTATAAGCACATCCTTAAATGTTCCTAGGCGTAGGAGTATCGAGACCGGGCATCGATACTCCAGTGTAGACTAGTGTATACTGATCGAGACCCCGACGAGGGGCGGTGGCCAGGTCTCACAAGCCATTGGTGTTAGTTTGTTCACCTAAGATAGTATGCAGGTGCTCATTGGGTTATGAGTACACTGGACAGACTCGCCGGGAACCTATTAGTTGGTATTATACCTATTGTCAGATAGCAGTTCCCAAGTGACATGTGTACAGGTTAGTCTGTCGACCTGAGGTCGTCATTTGTCTCATGTGAGTTCCCACTGTGCTTTGATTACTACCCTACCACAGCTCAAAGGAGTCGTGCAAACAGGTTTTAGTTGGGTACAGTCCCGAGCCACATGGAGGCAGTGATCGGATCGTCGGGGATTCGTCTCTCCCGGTATTGGGGGTTGATGTCGCATTGTGTACGGGTGGCCATCACCACAAATCCATGGCCATGGTAGACGAGGATTACCGATCCAGGATCGATAGTTTTTCAGGAGGTGATGGGTTACATGCCGACACTAAATATCGCGTTGTTAGGGGTCTGACTTTATCCACCCCCCTAGACTCGATATGCGATACCCTTAGACGAACAGACCGGACTGTACAGATATTGTCACTGTCAGGCTCAGTAGGGGTTCTACATGAGTTTGCTCGTCGACCTCCCTTTCGCTCAATACCTGGGTAGCCGTTACGTACAGCTAGTGCCGCTGACGTGCTTGTGGTTAAACCCACTGCCAGCGTATTGACGAGTCTTTAGAGTCCCACACAGAGGGTTTTCATGGTTCAGGCGATATGGTGTACATGGTGTATGTTGGTACATACAGGTGTCCGATTAAATATGTGCATGTTGCGCAGACTTTAATCGGACAGTTGATAATACTAGCGGCTTAGGATTAAGCCAGTTTATTAATTCAGGTTTTGATTTAATAATTTACATATGTATTTATATATACGTATTCTAGTATTATTGTTCACTATTCGTTTTCTCTCTCGGCTATTCGTATATTGGTACGAATACGCGTATATGTATTTCGATACATGTACCGGGAAGCATTCCTTATTTTATACGGAATAGCTTCTAGAAGATGCCACCTCTTTATTGATTTTCTTTTTGAAATTCAATCAAGAAATGAGGTGGAAAAGGTGAGTCAAAGCATGGTTTGTGGCATGGGTCAAAGCATGGTTGCACATTGTTTATTTGGAAAAAGAAAATGACATTTTGGAAATGAGAGGGGGAGAGAGGCCGGCCACTATTTTGAAAGGGTGGGGGTTCATTTCATTTTGATTATTACATAAAAAGATTACACTAGCACTCTCTCACTCTCATGCTCCAAAAACACTTAACCAATTTGCTCATGCCATTGGTTTTGCTCACTCCTTATTCATCTTTCTTGAGTTTCACATTGAGCTCATATGTTGAGAGAAAATTGTGGTGACACTTTCTTACACCTCGACTCTCCATCGCTAGGGACTTTGGAGCGTCGGTTACCTCGTTCGACGAGATTGGAGCTTGCGCCGTTTCCCTCGGGTGGATCATCGGAGATGGAGGAAGACCGGCAACCAAACATCATCAAAGGATCGCTAGGAGCTTGGAATGAAGACCGAAGGACACGGATCAACTCGGTATAACAATTCTAATCTCTTCTTAGTTTACTAGTTTAGGGTTTAAGGTCGATCCGGCATTCGGGTAGCGGTAGCGCCGGTTTTAGAAATTTTTGTTCCGCATTTTGACCGTGTTTTGATGGCCGGGGCGCTGCCGGAACCCTTCAGTTTTGATGTTATCGATAACTGTTGCACAAGGACAGCAGGATTTGTGTCTTTTTCCAAGACAATTACCGTGTTGATAACACTGTTTGTTATATTGTCTACCTTAAATAGGCAAGCTCCCATATCTCCGGCTCCCTGAGGCTCTAGAGACTGGTCCCGCTTAAACCTATGTTTCTAGGGTCCTTATTGTAATTTAGTATAACTTGATGGGTTTTATGGAAAAATAGTTTGATATAATTTTCAAAATACACCTCAAGTATTTAATTATCGTCTTTAGGGTTTTTATAGATGTATATTTTATAACAGTGAAATTTCTAGTGAGTAGAACCTAATTTTCATAGTATATGGTATTTTCTTGAAATATTGGAATTGTTTTGTATTTGGATGGTATTTTCATATAATGGTGATTCTTTTGATTTGGAAAACATAGAATATTTATATGATATAATTAAAATAGATATTTTGATTATATATATATATATATATATATATATATTTAAAAATAAATTTTATTTATTTTCTTGTAGAAATCTCATTTTCTAAAGAAAAATGCATTAAAATTCCATCGAGATCGAATGCTCCTTTCGGAGGTCTGCATCTCGCTCTACTAGGCCCGATAATGTGCGATAATCCGCACCATCCCGAACGGGGTCCCCAAAAGTGGGTTGTAGAGGCGCAATTGCAAGGAATTGTTTAATACATCTTTTTAAAGAAATGTTTTATAAGTTGATGGTATTTATTTGTAAAGTCGTGTTATCCCATGAATATATATCCAAATTTTATCGTGCTATGTCAAAGATGTGTGTTGTGATGAGGTAGGTCATTACCTCATGAGTTATCTAAAAGTAATACAAGTTTTTGTGTTGTTTTATATCGGAAATGAAATATGTGGTATTTTACCATAAAAGTACAATAAAAATTGTATAAAAGAATATTTTGATATGAAACTTATTTTAAAGTGTTTGTTAATATTTATTAAACATTATGTGATAGTATGGAATTTTATTGATTAAGAAAATTAGAGTTTTATAGAAAAACCGAATCGGAAGTCGGATTAACTCCACTTCCGTCAGGTTTTAGAATTGTAAGTTTTTAAAGAAGAAGAAGAGAGGGGGAGAGGGGACTTACTGGATTTAAGGAAAAGGGAGAGGTAGGAGAAGGTTTAGGGATATTCGGGGCGTCGTTTCGTCGCCGGAACTCCTTGGAACGTCGCCGGAACTTCGCCCTTCGCTAACTCCACTTGCACACTTAAAGGGACTTGAGAATTTTGGAGAGTTTTGACAGGGAATTTCTGAATGAGGAGGGGTGAAATATGGTATGGTATTTGTAGGGGAAATTAGGGTTTAGAGGGCTGAAAGAATGCATTAAAATTTGGATTAAATGGGGTTTTATTGTTCTCTGAAAATGTGCAGAGAAAATAAACAGTGTGAGAGGAGTGGGGTAGCTGAAGAGGTGCAGGGGGGAAATTTGGGGGCATTACCGTCGGTTAAAACCAGCGGTGCCGGTCTAAAAAGGAATTTCGTCGGTCTTTTACCGACAGAGGGGCTTGGAATTTATGCCGCGTGTCCTTGTCGCCTCATATACCCCAGTGCACATGTTTGTTTATTCTGTATCTCTTCAGTTTACATGTAGTGCAGGTGTAAACCCTTGGGCTTCTAAAAGATTAAAAGAAAATACAATAAAAATAATATGTGGCTGATGGGATTTGAACTCGGGTGCTATGTCTCAGCAGTGCAAGGTCTTACCAATGAGCTACAAGCTCTTTTTTGCTGTTCAAAAGCAAAACAAACTTATAACTCATGCTCAAGCTTAAGTATTCCTTTCTGTATTTTTGAAAAAAAATTGTACAAAAAGTTTAGGGTTGTTACATTCTACCCTCCTTATAAAAATTTCGTTCTCGAAATTTGTAGAAAGAAAGTGTAACAGATTCAAAACAATTTAGTGATAGAACTATTGATAGTGCATGAAAAATATTTGGAAAAACGAAAGAATGCAAAAATTTTGGTAAGATTGAAGAAGATGTGAGGGAATTACCAGGGTTATCTTGGTCTACAATCTCGGCTTCTACAGCTGCTAATGTGAAAGCCTGACGCCGGGGTACATTCCTCCTAGCTGGAGGCGCATTCCTCTGTCCTTGGGGCATTTTTCTCTGCCCTCAAGGCATGTTCCTCAGTGCCTGATGGAATTGGCGATTAAGCTGTGCAGGAGGTGGATGTGGAGGTGGAGCTGGGAGTGTAGGACGAGGTGCAGGAGCCTGGATAGCTGGCCGCTGCGGGTAAGTGTTGTGAGTTGGAACTGTGTTGCGTCTATAAGGACATATTCTAATTCCATGATTGGATGCACCACAAACTAAGCACAGGCCTTTTGCGCGCCTACAGTCCTTCCACAAGTGTCCATCCCTTTTAGAGTAGAAGCAAAAATCTGAACTTGGCTGGTTATTGGTTTCTTCCGGTCTTCTGGGTTCAAATGATGACCTGGAAGAGGCTCCTCCTGCCATCTGGGTGGCAGGACGCTTCACTCCGGTAGATTGAGGTATGCCCTTCCTCTTCACTACTGCCTCATATCGGCGGGCAGCTTTCAAAACCAGGCCATGGGTTGGGAAATCCCCTGTAACTAAGGCAGCTTGGATTTCCTGGTCCAACCCTTGCTGAAATCTTCTAGCCTTGATCTCAACAATCGGTATAAAGTGTGTCGCGAACCTGTTGCGGTCTTGTGTTAGCTGTGTAGTAAGTAATATTGAAAATCGAACATTGAGACATATCTTACCTACTGAGCATGGTAAACTCAGGATCATATTCATCCACTGACTTGGTCCAAAGCGAATCCTGTTGTAGATGGATGAATTGCTGTTCCATGTCAAATCGGGCAGTCTCAGGAAAGTATTTCACGTCGAACATGCCACGAAAAGTCCTCCATTCGATAGGTTAGTCAAGACGGCTTTCTTCTGCCTTCCACCAAACTCGTGCATTGTCAGTGAGTTGCAGCTTCGCAACTCGAACCCAAGCGATTTCTGGCATTTATGCCACTGCCGGATCATCCTCAATACTTTGAGCCCATTCCTCAGCTTCCAGAGGGCTCTCTTTTCCCGAAAACTGTTTTGGGTGCAATGCCCAGAATTGCTTCACTCTGGCCGCTTCCGCTTCTGGACGGTTCATCAAAATAGCAGTCTGCTGCTGCTGTCCTTCCAGGAGGCTATGGATCACCTCAATCAGTACCGTCTGTTCATTGATCGGAGTAGAGACGGTAGACGTAAGCGGTAGAGGTGGTGGTGTGTTGTTGAAGTTGGTGCTGGTGTTGTTTGGAGAATCATAAACTTGAAAGAAAAATAGGTTAGGACAGATTCAATGTATATGAAATTGTAAAATTCAAGGGATATGAAATGTAAAGAATGTTTTTAGTTGTTGATTCTTGTATTATATTGCTTAGGACTTCATGCAGAACTGACCTGCATGTCCATGCAGAACTGACCTACATGTCTATACAGAGCGGACCTGCATGGTATGTAGGTTTCCATACAGAACCAATCTGCATGGGACACTAACAAAACCTGTCACGCCCCCGCTTCCCGGTGTACGGTAAGAGGGCGCGACGAGGCCCGCTACTTATTTACTCAGAAGTAAACACGCTAAGCGTAACTAAGCAATATAAAGTAAATATACACAAGAGACAGGAATGTAAATGAACAACAACTTTATTTATTAAACATTCTTTTACAAGTACAACTGAAATGAAAGTACATGAATAGAAAGTGATGCCTAAACAATGGCATAACTGAAATGAAATAAATATGTACAAGTGCCTACAGCTCTGGGTCAAAAGGTATCTGCTCTAAATCTTCAGTGCTGGGCTCGATCTCCAATGAGTCCGAATCACCTGACAACATTCCAAATAAAGAAGGAAGGAATGTCATCAGCGAACAATCGCTCGGTAAGTGAGTAGAGATAGAGATAGAATAGACAGAAAAAGAATATAACATATAATATTTGATATTATTGTTAACGTTGCTGTTTGTAGCTTGATACAGAAAATGCGAGTGTATACGAGAGGAGTCCCACTATTCCGGAGACTAAGGTATACGGAGCACAAGGAATCATTCAGCCACGGTACAACGGCAATGGATATTCAGATTAGGTGTATTATGGTTACAGTCTCATGCCACTTCTAACACCTTCCGTACCAGTCTACCCCTTATAAACCCTGCGATATCTTTTGTATTGATTGTATTATTTTGTTATATAGATGGATGACTTGCCGAAACTATGATATCAATAAATGGAGTGGATATAGATGGATAGTCATGTAGACAGAGTATATCCATGGTTCGGTTCGGTCAATATAGATTGAATAGACAGATTCATGGATTCATGTTGCATTTGTAGTTTTATACTTGAATCACATTCAAGTCAGATTGATTATATTGAGACTCGGTCTGAGTCAGATAGTTTAAAAAGAACTTGAAATCCTGAATTAGTTTTGATGTTATCGGTAACTGCTGCACATGGACGGCAGGATTTGTGTCTTTTTCCAAGACAATTACCGCGTTGATAACACCGTTTGTTAGATTGTCTACCTTAAATAGGCAAGCACCCATATCTCCGGCTCCCTGAGGCTCAATAGACTGGTCCCGCTTAAACCTATGTTTACTTGGGTCCTTATTGTAATTTAGTATAACTTGATGGGGGTTTTATTTAAAAATAGTTTGATATAATTTTCAAAATACACCTCAAGAATTTAATTATCGTCTTTAGGGTTATCATAGATGTATATTTTATAACAATGAAATTTCTAGTGAATAGAACCTAATTTTCATAGTATATGGTATTTTCTTAAAATATTGGAATTGTTTGTATATGGATGGTATTTTCATGTAATGGTGATTATTTTGATTTGGAAAACTTGGAATATTTATATAATATAATTAAAATAGATATTTTGATAATATATATATATATATATATATAAAAATAAATTTTATTTATTTTCTTGTATAAATCTCATTTTCTAAAGAAAAATGCATTAAAATTCCATCGAGATCGAATGCTCCTTTCGGAGGTCTGCATCTCGCTCTACTAGGCCCGAGGATGTGCGATAATCCGCACCATCCCGAACGGGGTCCCCAAAAGTGGGTTGTAGAGGCGCAATTGCAAGGAATTGTTTAATACATCTTTTTAAAGAAATGTTTTATAAGTTGATGGTATTTATTTGTAAAGTCGTGTTATCCCATGAATATATATCCCTATGTTAAAGATGTGTGTTGTGATAAGATAGGTCATTACCTCGTGAGTCATCTAAAGGTAATACAAGTTTTGTGTTGTTTTATGCCGGAAATGAAATATGTGATATTTTACCATAAAAGGACAATAAAAATTGCATAAAAGAATATTTTTAGATGAAACTTGTTTTATAGTATTTTTAATGGAATTTTATTGATTAAGAAAAGTAGAGTTTCATAGAAAAACCGAATCGGAAGTTGGATTAACTCCGCTTCCGTCGAGTTTTCGAATTGTAAGTTTTTAAAGAAGAAGAAGAGAGGGGAGAGGGGACTTACCGGCTTTAAGGAAAGGGGAGAGGTAAGAGAAGATTTAGAGATCGTCGGGGCGTCGTTTCGTCGCCGGAAACTCCTTGGAATGTTTCCGGAACTTCGCCCTTCACTAACTCCGCTTGCACACTTAAAGGGACTTGAGAATTTTGGAGAGTTTTGACAGGGAATTTCTGAGTGATGAGGGATGAAATATGGTGTGGTATTTATAGGTGAAATTAGGGTTTAGGAGGTGAAAGAATGCATTAAAATTTGGATTAAATGGGGTTTTATTTTTCTCTGGAAATGTGTAGAGAAAATAAACAGTGTGAGAGGAGTATGGTAGCTGAAAAGGTGCAGGGGAAAAATTTGCGGGCATTACCGTCGGTTAAAACCGGCGGTGCCGATCTAAAAAGGAATTTCGCCGGTCTTTTACCGACGGGGGACTTGGGATTTATGCCACGTGTCCTTATCGCCTTATATACCCTAGTGCACGTGTTTGTTTATTCTGTGTCTCTTCAGTTTACGTGCAGTGCACGTGTAAACCCTTGGGTTTTTAAAAGACTAAAAGAAAATACAATAAAAATAATATGTGGCTGATGGGATTTGAACTCAGGTGCTATGTCTCAGCAGTGCAAGGTCTTATCAATGAGCTACAAGCTCTTTCTTGCTGTTCAAAAGCAAAACAAACTTATAACTCGTGCTCAGGCTTAAGTATTCCTTTCTGTATTTTTGAAAAAAATTCGTACAGAAAGTTTAGGGTTGCTACAAAATAGGTATCAAATTTCAAGTTCTCTCAAGGCAAATGATGATTCGCTCCTGGTAATATTCCAGTTGTAGCGATACTGATGCCAAAATTGGTATCAGATTCAAAACTTGCAATAAGAATAGCAAGTAAAAATAAAAATGATATAGCCGAAATGATTGGACGCCGTGAAAAGCAGCCGAAATGATTAAGCAATCGTGACTTTTACGATATAAAAAGCTGAAAAGATAGAGTATCGTGGAAATAAATAAAAAATATATATGTAAAACTTTTCTGCCCTGCAAGTAGATCCATACTGACAAGATACAATCCATGGGCTTAAATGAAATAAAAGAGACCATATCTTCCTACCAGGCTCCGTCAAAGGGAGAGCCAAGTCTTGACGGTACATCTATAGCCTAAAGACTGTCCCGACGTTCTTCTCATTCCGACAGGGTGCAGACGTGACGTCAATAAGGACCCAAGGGTCGAACAAAAGTGGAGCAATGGCAAAATCCTAGCTCCAAATCTCAATGGCAACATCTACAACCTAGAGATCGGCTCGACGTCTCTTCTTGATGCAGATGCGACGTTAATAAGGACCCAAAGGTCAAACAAAAGTAGAGTGACGGCAAAATCCTAGCTCCAGACCTCGATTGCAATACATACTGCATGAGGTCTTATGAATGTCTACCCCTCTTCAGCGAAGAATTGGCACGACATCACCAAATCAAGAGTGGAATGATGGCAAAATCCTAGCTCCAGATGTTAATGGCAATATCTACAGCTTAGAGATCACTTCGACGTTCTTCACATTCCAGCAGGATGTAGACGCAACGTCATCAAAAAAGATTCAAGGGTCAAAGCAAAAATGGAGTAATGGCAAAATCCTAGATCCAAGTCCTGACGGTATATATATAGCCTACTACTACCTCGACGTTCCCCCCATTCCAGCATGGTGCGGATGCAACAATCAAATAAAAGTGGAGTGATGGCAAAATCCTAACTCCAGCTCGACGTTCCTTCTCTGTGCAGACACGACGTCAATAAAGGACCCAAGGCTCAAATAAAAGTGGAGTAATGGCAACATCCTACCTCCAGATCTTAATGGAAACATCTACAACCTAGAGACCATATCCACGTTCTTCTCATTCTGACAAGATGTAAATGCGACGTCAACAAAGCTCCAAGGAGCCAAAATAAAAGTGGAGCAATGGCAAAATCCTAGCTCCAGATTTTGATCGCAATATCTACAGCCTAGAGATTATATCGACGTGCTTCTCATGCCAGCAGGATGTAGACGCGACGTCAACCAAGACCCAAGGGTCAAATAAAATTGGAGTGACGGCATATCCCTAACTCCAGACCTCGATGGCAATACATACAGCATAGAGGTCATACGGATGTCTACCCTACTTCAGCAAAGAATCGGCGCGGCATCATCAAAGAAAAAATGAAGTGACTGCATATTCCTAACTTCGGGTCTTGACGGCAATACATACAAAGCCTAAAGACCATTGGAGATCATCCTACTCCAGAAGGGTGAGGTTATGACTTATCGGGGCTCTAAATTAAGCCTAACCTCAAGTAAAAAGCGCCATGGCAAATACCTAACGCTTGTTCTTCCGACGGTAATATGACCTAAGAAGATTACTTGAAGACGTCTTGTCCAGTCTCATAATTGATCAGAGACACAACAGACGCGGGGCTACTCGAGCGGCAACCTAAAAGACTACATATCGAGGATATATCAGCCAACGCGGCGGTACGATGAACTTAAACCTAGTACCACAACCTAACTAACCCCTATCAAAAAAGGGGGTTATCTATATTTCACGTTAGGATACACCTGCGAGATCTCGACTCGTTTCGACTCGTAGGAAAAAACATCTTTATAAGACCCTCACGGCTCATAAAGGTGAAAAGCCTTAGGCGACGGGGATATCAACCCGTTTCCTAAGCACTGTTGCCCTACAAGGAGATCAAGACTGACTCTTGTATACTATACACGGTCTACATTCTCCAACGTCGCATGAGGAGAAGAAGCCACTTACGGGTCCTCTCGACTCGTAAAGGAAAAATTCTCTTATGAGATCCTTACGACTCTCAAGAGAAAACGCACTTAGGAGTCCTCACGACTTCTAAGGAGAACATACACCTACGAGATCCTGTCGACTCGTAGGGAGAAACATCTTTATGAAACCCTCATGGTTCATAAAATTGAAAAGCCTTAGGCAACAGATCTAAACCTGTTTCCTAAGCCATCGCTGCCCTACAAAAAGGTCAAGACTGACTCTTGTATATTACCCACGGGCCACAATTGTATACTAATGAAGTGAAAAGCCACTTGCGGGTCCTCATAACTCGTAAGGAGAAAATACCTAAGTGAGATCTTTATGACTCACGAAGGTGATGAACACTTAAGAATCCTCACGATTTTTAAGGAGAATATGCACCTATGAGATTCTCACGACTCATAAGGAGAAAAACTTTCTTGAAACCCTTACGGCTCATGAAGATGGAAAAAATCTTAGGTTACAAGGATCCTAAACTTGTCTCCTAAGCCATCAATTCTATGAAGATGCATAACTCTGCACTACTTAACCCACGTACATACCTACGTGGGCAAAGTAGTGGGGGGCATTTGTTCCTGCTAAAAATTTTGGCCAAAGATTGCTGTTCCTTTTATAAAAATGGAGGACAACCTCCACGTGCAAAGCACGTTAGCATTCACGTGCAAAACACACAAGTACCTGTTGCAGTTAAGATTAAATTCTATAGCAGCGCCCACATATTAAACAAGTGAGCACTCATGTTCAAAGCATGCGAGCACCTGCTGTAGTTAGGATTATATTCTATAGTAGCGCCTCACGTGTTAAACACGTGAGTACTCACATGAAAAGCATGTGAGTACCGGTTTCAGATAGTATTAAATCCTATGATTGCCCCACGTGTTGAACACGTGAGTTCCCTTACCGCATTTTTCTGGCAGCGCTCACATGCAAAACACGTGAGCACCGCTGCTATATATGTATATGGCAGCGCTCAGATGACAGGACGTGAGCGTCCCAATTTAAAATGCTCTCATCTGATAGAATTAAATTCTATTTGGGAAATATTTTCCCTGATCTTTCTAAAATGAAAAGATCTTTCTTTAACATAGAATCTTGGATTTAAAATCCAATGGTGATAAAATCACCAATTAAACCATCTGATAGAATTAAATTCTATGAAAAATTAAATTCTATAGGGAAAATATTTCCCTGGTCTTTCTCTAGAAAGATACTTTCTGTTAAACAGAGGACTCTTGGATCAAAAATCCAACGGTGATTATAAAATCATCCGTCGATCATCTGATATAATTAAATTCTATCTTAGAAAAATATTTTTCTAATCATGTTAAACAAACAAGAATGATCTTCTCTGTTAAATAGAGAGCCTTTGAATTAAAAATCTAACTGTGAATAAAATTCACCGGTTAAATTTTAAGATCATTTCTATTGATTATGAAATCAATCGGGATCTCTCAATGAGAGATTTCCTCCAACAAATTAATTTTTCTCTTCTCCTATAAATAGGAGCAAAGAGATTAAATCTCGGAGAGAGGAAACCACCCCATAAGCTTCTGTAAAAATATACAGAAAGCTCTTCAAAAGCTTCCACAAAACAATAGAGAATTTAATTCTCAATAAAGAAGATCGTCTGCATCCTCGAAACCCTAAGTAAAGAAAATATCGAGATCAAAATATCTCATTTACCTAACATATCTAAGGGTTTAACCCTTCTCAAAAAACTTAGTTCTTTCTCTGGATCTTAGATCCACAAGATAAATCTCCCACAAGTTAAGAATTTAATTCTCATCGAGAAGATCTTGTTCTTGAGAATCAAAGATTCAGAGAAAAACAAAATTGAAAAGAAAGAAGATGGAGTCCATACTACTCCAGGAACTTAGTTCTTTCAAATTAAGAACTTAGTTCTTTAAGAACCCAATCCAAGATCCTTAAAGTAGTGATCTTGGTGATCGTTAATAGTCAAAATACTATTAACAGAGGTTTAACCTCTCTGAAAACATGAACAGGAAAACATAGATAAAAGAACATGGAGAATATAGAGTCCATAATACTCCAGGAACTTAGTTCCTTCAAATTAAGAACTTAGTTCTTTAAGAACTCGATCTGAGATCCTCAAAATAGTGATCTTGGTGATCGTTAATGGTCAAAATACCATTAACAGATTTAAGTTCTCTAAACAACAACAGAAATTAAATCTCCAAAGAACTTAGCGCCTCACGTGAAACACACGTGAGCGCCTAAAACTCAGCTCCTTATATGAAACATATGTGAGCGCTCAAAAGAAACTAAAGGGTTCAGCGTCAAAGTTTAGAGCCTCACGTGAAAAACACGTGAGCGTCCAAAAAGATTAGTGCTTAGCACTATTATAGCACCTCACGTGAAATACACGTGAGCGCTAAAGAAAAATTAGTGCTTAGCACTATTATAGCGCCTCACGTGATTACACATGAGCGCTATATGCAACTGGGTGTTTAGCACTGTTGGGTGTTGCAGAAACCCAATCTTAGCCCAAATTGGCTAACCTTATATTCGTGATATCCAAACTGATTTTAGTCTCATACATGACCAATGATCTTCATCCCATACCTTCTAAGTTCATCTTAGTCTCAAATAAGACTAATGATTCTTGGATGATCCATCATAATTTTTTCCCTCAAATACGGGATTTGGTTCAAGGGTACACTTCTCCACATCTCTGATACATGTCGTTATAATTTCTTAACGTTTTCACAGAGGTGGCGGGTCCCGACAACCAACAACAACTCCTCGTCCCAGTTTGATGAAAGATATGAAATTTCATCAAGACAGGGAATGATACATCCCATATTCGTGCACTTCCAAATTGATGTGTACACCTCATATTGATACGTATCCCATATAGATGCAAGTCTCATATTGAGCTCAACTATATGCATATACATATATGTATATCTTTGAAGGAAACATAAATGCCTTCAAATTAGATCGCACCCCAAATTGGGCGCATCCCATGTCACCATCGTTCATTTCGCCACGTAACAAATACATGTGCACGCAAGATGAACGTTGGACCGAAATGTTCTTAAACTAATATTCATCCCAGATATCGGAACGTTGGACCGAAATGTCCCTAAACTAATATTCGCCTCAAATATGGCAATAATGGACCAAAATGTCATTAAACTGATATTCGTCCCAAACAGTGAATGTTGGACCGCGAAGTCCTAAACTAATATAATTGAGCACATATGCTCATTTGTTTCTAAGTTGATCATAGTCTCAAATATGACTAACGATCCTTAGATTAGACCTAAATATCCCATGAACCGATGGAGCTCGTTTATATGAGATCTGCATCCTAAGTTCATTCCTGTTGGCAAATCAAGCTACCAGCGTGGACCCTGTCAAGCAAATTCTTGACCTAAATCTAAAATATACGGATTTGGACTAATCCGTGCCTTACGGGTGACAACATAAACTAGTCTCTGTATACAATCCACGGGCAACCTTAACAAACAAAATAGCACACGACACGAAGTCAACTACTGGAGAAAGAGAAAGTGGTTATCGCAACGCGATAACGTAATTAACTGCAGAGGCTTGCGCCTGCAGGGAAGAGCGTCCCTACAATCAAAACCCCCTCACAAATGGGGAGGAATCTGATAAAATCTGCTATATCGATCGCATCTATCCAAACCTCCGATATACGGTGCCATAAATCAACTTGGTATTTTCGAAGTGGTGGATAGATATGTCCAAATAGTATCTGTCTCCAAATTCAGGCTAGACGTCCTAACGTTTCAGTCCAGTCTTCGGTGGTAAACAGCGACCTCTAGCTCTCTGAGTGCATGCCAAATAGTCGATCCTGGGTCCAAATCTCTATCACGATGGTATCCTGGAAGGAACCTGCCATGGTCTCTTCCGATATCATTTCTGCCGAACTGCCCAGAAGTTGGCACTCCTTATTTAATCCGCTTCTGTTCTGGGGCAGCCGTAATCTCACGACTTTTCTCTAAAAAGGTGGTTGTATCCAACACCTCTGCGTACGTATCCAATCTTTGGCATTAACGGAGAGAAACAACGACTCGTGAGATCTCGCACGAATCTCTTAATCCACTTTTCTTCAATGTCGACCAATTCAGAATCATATCTCGACAGCTGCATAACTGCAATTCATCCTCCATTACGGTCATATCCAGAGTCTCTCGCAGAGACAGCTCGGGCATCTCCAACACTTGGTGGAAGAAATTTGGCAAAATTCGCCCCCGAGAACTCGTCTATTCCATTGGAGGAATACGCACTGCTCGTCCTTTCTCAATCGACTTACACCAGGTCTAAGCAAGACCCTCCGAACGGAAGCTAGCCAACTCACCGATCTCGTATCGGGGCATCCAAACTAACGAAATATCATAATCACTTTATCCAAGAATGACTAGGATCCTCTGTCACATCCCTGCCTGTAAACACACGTGGCTTCAGCTTCATGAGCTCTGAAAACGTCATCTCGTCAATCACAACAACAGCTGATACATCTGTCTGTACGGGAGACAACACAACGGTCTCCAGAGTAGGCTGTACGTGAATAGTCCTTTCGATCCGACTGGCCTCAAGCAATGTCCCGATAATCTGGTGCAGATCCAGAACGCTCGTCCCAAACGAGAAATCCTATCATAAAAGGATAACGATATGTTCCTGTGTCACCAGGATAACACCCTGGTCAGTCCTCATCCCTAACGAGCTCGTTCTGACCGCGGCTCTAACCACGGGTCTCTCAGCTCGCGTAGCCAAGGCGACAGGAACCAAAACAAGTATCGATGAGGATAGATCATAAGAACGAATAGAATAACGGATCTCAAATATGTACATCCTAAGGTTACTTAAGCGAAGCATCGTATCGTAAGTATACCGCGGAACATACACACGGTAGGTTACTCTATTTGAGTTACCTACTCCATCGTCAACCTACATAACGAAAGTTCGGGTCTAATACCCTCTCAGTCAAGTCTAAGTTCCTAGGTTCTGAAATATACGCCCTAGACTCTGCACAGTCAAACCTTTGTTAAACCTAACGCTCTAACAAAAGTTAAACCTAACACTCTGAAACCAACTTTGTCACCATCCGGAAATGGCACGTGACCGACACTTGAATTACGTGAAGTCTATAGGACCCATCACAACCCAAGTAGGGCAAAAACCAGGAATCTAAACCTTTTTAGGAAAATAGTGGAGATGAAGTTTTGAAAGAAGGGTATAAATGAAATCAGTTTCTGTTTTTTAAGTATAAGTAAAGTGAGTTGAAAATACAAGTAGATTCTATTCTAAAGTTTAAAAACATTTTCGTCATTTAAAATTTGGGCAGCACCTTCCTTGTAAATTTTAATCCAAAACCAGTACATAACAAGAATAATATAGGCATCCCCAAGCAGGAGCTGGCTCTTCGCCAATTGGCGGAATCACAACCACACAACATGACTATATGACGCCCAAAGCAAAGACCAATCACATAAAAGAAAGTAAAAAATACCGAAATATCATCAGATCAACTATATCCAAATAATATAAAAACCACGACTCTAAGTCCGAAAGAATATATAACTGGTCTCTGAGTCTACTAAATATATATAGTCTGGTTGATGGAGTTTTTAACTAGATACAATGAATATAAAAGTATGCAATGGAGGTTACGATCCGAAGTGTAACCCACTTACCAAGCATACCACCCTAAAAGAAGCAATATGTCATTAAGCCGCTACTGATCCGAGCGGTCGATCCTGCAAGAAAACTATGGCACAATGTGCGTGAGTTGCCAACTCGTGAGTAGAAGACATTATCAGGTAGAAATCGAATGTATAATGATCTCCTAGGTCATACTGCAATATAATAATATCATATCGTGTGGTATCAAAGGTGATCGTGTATACATATGTATATAAATATATAATATCGTTCCTGAATCAATAAGTGGTACCATGTCATCTGTGTTATATATATATGTGTATATATCATCCAAAATGTGTCCATCAACGACACATCAAATCATCATAAAATCCTGAGTGCCTAGCATCGACACTCGAAATTATCATAAAACCCGTGTCCAGTATCGACACGTAAATCCTCATATCTCAGGCGTCGTCTTATCGGATCGGCCCTCATATCTCAGGCACCGTCTCATCAGATCGGTCCTCGTATCCATCTGTCTCATATCACTCCGGTCGGTATCCTCCGGATATCCGCCGAGTCCAATACTGTCATCGGCATGTAGTGTTCTCCTGCCAGACTCAACGCCTTTCTATACGATCTTCTTACCCCAGAGTACCGTACCGGGTCCACCATATATCCGCAATCGGTTCTTCTCCCTACCTCGATTCGGATAATCATCACAGCTTAGCACTAAGAAATCTCGTGGTGGACGTCGAAATATCATATTAAGATAACCGCGTTTTTAAAACAATCACAAGTTTTAAAATAATATCCGCGGTTTCTCAAATCCAGAAATCTCATGAAAAACAGAATCTCATGAAAGCATGGCAGTAATGAAATAATATGTACAGACACAGAACAATACTGTAATGCATAGAAAATGTGTTCATATGAGCGTGCCGTGTATTAAGGTAAAGAAAGTGCAATAACTGAACTAGTATGTGGTACTGGGTGCTAAACAGTAACTAAAATACTAACAGGTTATAAGGTGATACGGTAACATAGCGAGTTCTAATATGTACGTGGCATAGCAATTATCGATAATGTGTGTGTAAGCCGACAAGTATGTGTACATGTAACATATGCATCATCAGTAATGGTAGACGTGTTCTAGCAAACGAAGTCACGTAAAGATAAGGGTATGAAGCGTAGTATATATATCGTAAATGAAAATAATGCGAGCGTATACAGAAATAAGAAATCGTAACACAAGTATAAACAGAATAGAGAAATCGTAAACATGAACAGTATAAAAATATGCAACTACGTATAATCCATACAGTTATAGTTTAAAGTAGTATGGATCATTGTTTCTAAAAAATAGGGGGCTACGGTGTTTTTTGAAAAAAGATACCATTTGAAAAGTCGTAACGTCCCTTAAAATTATCATTTAAAAGGTGTGTAATGATTCATTAGTTTTGAAAATAGATATGACTCTAAACATATCATAATATCTACTTAAGTGATTTTAAAATAATATTTCTCGAGTCGAAATAGCATCGGCTATCCATCATCATCATATCACGTACGGAATATCCATCGCACGATATCATCAAATCAAATAGTACGGATCTATAGTCACGTACATCATCTCATCTCATCAACCATCTCATGTCATACTATATCATATATATCGCCTCGTATCATCATATCAAATCATATCGACTCAAATTATCCTCATGTCATATCGACTCGTATCATCATCATATCGTAATTATCCTCATCTTATCGTATCATATCATAATTATATGTATAAATATGTGTGTGCATATCCTAAAGGTTAAGAAAATAGAACCAGGGAATATCTTCTACTAAGTATACTACTATGGTATGGTATTCTAGACACCTTACTAGCTAAGTGTGTGTGTACAGACACATCCTAACTTTGCGGTTGCGGGGGTGCTATACGCTATCCACCCGACTTCCCCCGTAGATATACATCTACTCGCATACAACGCCTCGCTCTAGTCGATCCCGACGGATGCCTTATCCTCCTTTGTCGTCTCGGAAGTCTACGCGATTGTACTTACAAATCAAACCATATCGTATCACATAAAAATCAAAATCGAAAACCTAAACGACGAGCGAAGCGCACATAGTTTGAACCTATGGTCAACGCATGCTAAAGCAACAAAATAACCCCCGAAGTTGACGTACAAATGTCAAACGACCGAGTCAAAACACAAATACTAAAAATCAAGTTTTCAAATATCACAAAACATTGACATAAACTTAGTAAAATAACTCCAGATTTTTCTTAAGGTAATATTGGACTTTTTAGCGTATAGAGTATTCTTAGTTATCTAGTGAGTGAGCTACAGAACAAATTTCAAAGCCTATCTCCAAAATCGACCTGCAAATTGCGGTCATGTTGAATAAAATTGTTGTCTAAACAATGAATTGGAGGCTCGGGCTTCTACAGTGGCTTTATATAGGTCTACACATCTCTCTGTGTTCTCTAAAAAATTTTCAGAGTTCTCAAGTAGTACCAGATTTCATTTGATCACTACAAGTTCAACAAAACCGATATCGGAAAATTCTAAACTCATTCTAACCGAGATTACATGCACTCACAGGCCCTTATCTATCACTTAAAGAGGTTTTAGTCACTAATTAAGTCTCTACTATACCACCACTACATCCACCAAAGCCCACTCAAGAATTTTCAAGTTAAGAAAATATGCACATGTTAAATCTAAACTGACTCTAACTAGTTTGTGAGGTTAGGAAAACTATAAATTTAATAAAAAGTGGAAGTCTTACCTCATAGGAGCAACTCAAGAAAATTTCTAGATGGCCAAAATTTCCAAAAAATAAATCTTGATCATACCATAATGTGTAGAATGAGGTGAGGAACGTTTTTAGTGAAGGCTATATAGGATTTTGAGATGGTTTGTGGGTGTTTTTTATGGTAGTATAGAGGGTGTAAGAGATGATGAAGAAGAATGAGGAGAAGAGCAAGGAGAAAATGAAGAAGGAAATGAGTGAAGGGTGCCCATGGTTGTAGAAACCATGTGCACACGCTCTCTCTCTCTCTCAAGCCCATACTTCTTTATCTCATTGTCTTCTTCTTTTCTTTTTCTTTTCTTTTTCTTATCTTTTCTCTTTTAAAACAAATAAAACCAAATAAAATGAAACCATGGTATAAATCATGAACAAAATGTTACATGTCATGTACATAAAGCATGTTTAACAAAATAAATTTGGTTTAATGCATAATTAGTGAAATACTAATCAAGTTTAATATTAAACTTATTTGTAAATAATTATATATTAATTTATAAAAAACCCAAATCAAATGAATGCTCTCATAAATAATAACTTATTTTAAATTCCAATCATTTTTCAAAATATAGGTATATAATTATGTCATTATACGAAAACTCAATTCTATATTCGTATAATATCCGTGAAATTTATTATTTTATTATTTAAATCCAAAAATATTATTTTTTATTTTCTAAAATGTTACATGCTCATAGTGGTTATGACGATGGCGAGAATGAAGGTGATAGTTCGTCCATAAATTTTCGTCTAAATCTATACAAACGAGAGGTTGTGAGATCAAAAGTGCTGAGTGAGACAGAAAGATGAGAGAGGGGGAACTGAGAGAGAGAGAGACCGGAGGGAGGTCGGGGGGAAGAGGAGGTCTCGGGGGAGGTCGGGGGGCAATAGTGGTCTCGGGGGGAAGAGAGAGAGAGAGAGGGGGGGGGGGGGAGGGAGGGAGAAAGCATAGAGAGAGAGAGAGACCGGAGGGAGGTCGGGGGGAAGAGGAGGTCTCGGGGGAGGTCGGGAGGCAATAGTGGTCTCGGGGGGAAGAGAGAGAGAGAGATCGAGAGAGGGAGGGAGAAAGCATAGACAGAAAGAGAGAATACTTAAGAGAGAGAGAGAGCGACCGAGAGAGAGAGAGAGAGAAATGAGGAATGAGAAAAATCAATGCATCGAATCGATTTAAGTAGGGGAATGGACGCATTTTGAAAGTGCGTCTCATTATTTTAGACTAAAATATATGAGCGTACGTTGTAATGGGCGTAGTTTAAAGTGCGTCCAGTATAATTGTATTGGGTGCAGTTTTAAAGTGCGTCTCATACATTTGTTATATGCGCAGTTCAAACTGCTTCCCTTAATAAAAAAATTTATTCACATCAGCGCCAACGGTGAGCTGACGCTGACGCGACGCCTACGAGACAGAAAGTGACATGTTTTTATAATATGTTTTGAAAGTGAGTTTTTTATAAAAATATTATTTTAACATGGGTTAATATAAAAAATTGTCTATATATACAGGACTTGCTAATCTTATAATGCCCGATCCCCCCCCCCCCCCCCCCGAAATAATAATTCAGATTAAATTCTCTCCTTACACAAAACATGATTTCTTAGCCTCTTTCATCTCGTAATCATTCGGCGATTGAAGGCGATCATTCTCGAAGAATGCCCTAAAACCCTAGCCGCTTCTACTCACGAGGGACAAGCGCTGAAGAACCGCAACCCATTACAGGTACGCAAAAATATCCCAATCGTCAACATTAAGTGTTGTTATTAGTCTAGGGTTTTGTGATGAAGAATTGGGTGGCTTTTGCTTGATTCTTGTTTTTTTTATTCAAGAGTAGGGTTACAATTAATGCTACCATTTTCTTTATATTCTAAATGAACGAGTAGAAGGATGAATACAACATAAATCAACAAAATTGTTGATGGGGCATGTATAAAAAGCCTATGTTTCTTCACCATGATGTTAGAATCACGATGTAGAAAAAGAATCAGAGATCAAGAACAAAATCTTTTTCTTTTCCTTGAGTAATGGAGTAAGATGTTCTAGTTTAATTGAAGGACAATTTTTTGGAATAAAGTATTTAAAAATAATATTATTAAAAAAAGCCACTTTCAAAAGATATTACAAAAGTAGTCCGTTTTTGGCCATTGGGCGCCAGCTCAGCGCCGGCGTGTTAAATTTTTTTAAGGGGCAGTTTGAAACTGCAGGCGCATTCAAACTGCGCCCCTTACAAATGTAAGGGGCATAGTTTCGAACTACGAAACTACGCTCCTAAAAAACGTAGGAAAAATAGGGTTTTTTTTTGAAATAGGATAGTTTAGATTTAAAATTATAAAAATAGGGTATTTTTTTAATTTTATGAGAATAAGGCGGTTTCTGGCCCCCACACCCCACCCCAGTATAGGGAGCAGGTTCCTAGAACCCGCCCCCTATATAAATATAGAGAGGGCGGGTTTCCAGAACCGCCCTCTCTATTAATATAGAGAGGGCGGGTTTCCAGAACCGCCCTCTCTATATTTATATTGGGGGCGGGTTCTAGGAACCCGCCCCATTAATTAAATAAAAAAAATTTAAAATAAATAAACGGAAAAATGAAAAAAAAAATCGAAAAAATTATAAAATTGTTTTATATGACTGTGGTGCACAAAATGAACCCGTCAAATTTACAATACAAAAAAATCCTATCTGTTTGTAAAATGTAAATTCTATCTCGACGGTCAAATTTATAATATCAAAATGAATCCGTCAAATTTACAATACAAAAAAATCCTATCTGTTTGTAAAATGTAAATAACTATCGTTTTCTTTTTCCCTTTCCCTTATGAAATCCGAGGAGACTTGACATAAGCTTATACCTCTTGGGATGACTGGAGGACCCACACGTTTCTTAGGTAGATGGCGGCGGTGGCGGCTCTGCTCTTCTGCTTCGGCTTCGGCTTCGGCTTCGTCTTCAACAGCGTCTTGGACAGGCTGTTGTTCCGTAAATCCTGAATGTGGGACAGGTGTCGGATATGTGCTGCCTCCCAATAACTGTACGTAGGATGAAAAATCCGTCTCCCAACTGGGTAATTATAGCGAAGAACCTGTCCCGGTTTCATGCGGCTGCTGTTGCCCAAAACCTGGGCCCCATGGCTGCGCAAATCATGACCCTCAAGGTTGCCGTTATTGCGCAAAACCTGACCCCAAGACGGCTGTTCTGCAAAACCTGACCCCCAAGACTGGTGGTGTTGCGCAAAACCGGTCCCCCAAAACTGTTGTTCCTCCGGTTGTTGTGCTTGTCTGGTATGCCAGGGTTGCTGCTGACGGTATGGTGATCCAAACCACTGATCCTGCTACGCTGGATCTCCGTGATGCTGCGGCTCTGGTGCCGGCTCATGCTGCGGCTCTGGTGCCGGCTCATGCTGCGGCTCCGTTGCCGGCTCATACTGCTGCTCTGGTGCCGGCGATAAATGTGGAAGAATATTATATGAACCGAATACACCACCAATTAATTGGTCTACACTTGAAAATAGAGCCTGAATTTCCGGACCAGCATCAGTCGGGTATGGATCCTGCACCATTATTTGTATAAGATGCAACCCACGAGCCTGTCGTTACATTAGAAATAAGAAATAAGTATTGACTCATACCGCCGGATGTTAAAAAGTAATATAATATAAAGAATTCAACTTACCAAATCTCGTTCCACGTGGCCTCCAGGCTCGTACCGCGCGATGTTTGGAAAGTCGTTAGGGGGAGCAGAAAGATATCTTATGGTGACACGCTTATACCACTGTAGATATGCTTCGGTAGCGTCGGTGGCTGTTTGGTCACCTATTTGCTGTAAGGCAATATTACGCTGTCTATCCTCCCATCTCAGCAAATATTGATGATGATGCTCCCTCCAATCGCGCTTCGCCTTCCCTCCTCGCATGTCTCCCTCTATTGTCATAGGCGAAGGCGGCGGGATAGGAATATGTTGCGATCTATTAAACTGTCGCAACATCCGGTCCGGTAGGTACATGACAACGATATTAATGCAGAGGAGTGGGCATCGAGCCCGCCAAACCGGCCTTTCTTTGATACAGATGCCGGGTAATCTTTGCAGACGATCTGCTGTATAAGGCGTCCACGTGAACTGTGCAAATAACATAGTACAAAAATTATGATGAAGGTATTTCAAAATTTTAAAACAAACTTAATTACCTAAGTTATGGTTACCTGAGTCGCCTCCATGCGATCCAACTCATTTCTATAGTACCTAAATACTCGACGAGGAGCCTTATACGCTTTCTTGCCATTCCACCAAGAGCCGAGCGGCTTTCCAGGGGTATCCAAGGCAGTTATTTTAACTCGATCCGGTCTTCCCATACACATATGCTCCTATGACCAAATCTATAAATAAAGTGTCAGATGATAAGAGAAAGAACCAATATTACAATTTTGTAAATTTCTAGCTGTGAAAAACAAGGAATTTACCCGAAGTAATGTAATGCAGCCATAAATTTTATTTTTCGTTGGAGCACATACTTTATCGAGTTCTTTGTAAAGAAAGGCCAGGACCCCTGCTCCCCAAGTATATTGACCACACACATCAAAGTCCGTAAGGAAGCCAAGGTATAACGGATGAACATGCGTTGCCGATTAGTCCGACATCAAACAAGAACCGATCATGTACAGAATGTAGGCACGTGCATGTCTATCCAAGACTTCATCGATGGCTTCATAAGGGATATTAGTAAATGTATCTTTCAACAAGTTTAAACTGATCTTATACCCCTTACTATAGCCTCCTGGTGCCTAATATTAGCATTTTTTGTGAAATATTAAAGCTAGAAATAATGTACAAAATGTCCATGCAATAGGTACACTAAAGAGGGGAAACAAAATGAATTTTTTTACCTGTCCGAGAGCAGACTCGGCATATGTATCCCAGTATGGGTGGTCGGTATCTGGACCAACAATTTTTCCTCTGACCAATCTAAGCCCGTTGACCCGTAAACCGAGTAAGAGGTCAATATACTGGAGTGTGATAGTGGCATCACCCCATCTTAGATGAAAAGTGTGGGTCTCTTTTCTCCAGCGCTCAACTGGAGAGGTAACGAGGGCGTGGTCGATTTGGATATAACGAAGCAATGGAGCTTCATAAAATCCGGCCCTTCGAATCCGCTCGATTATTCGTTGGTCGGTAACTATCCACTTGTTAGAACTATGGATGACGACGGTGAGATTATCTCCATCATGCAAAATTAAATCATGTTATTTTCAACTATTAGAATTAAAAGAAAGGGGTAATTAAAAAAAATTAATAAGTTTTGAATCTTTCCTCTCCGTGTAATATATTAAAAGATCTGTGTTCGTTTTGATCAACGAGCAGAGATTTGTCGAACGGTTGATTCTCCATTGAGACAATTTTGATATTTTAGATATGAGAAGGGGCTTTGGACAGAGTTAATTTAACCAAAACCACACTGAAGAGGGCGGGATTTTATAGGGAAAGGAGGCGGGTTCTAGGAATCCGCCCTCTTCAATGCTTTGTCACATCAGTTTTTTATTGTTTAGTATTGTATGAATTCCCGGAATTGTCAAGTCAAATCAGTTTTTTATTATCAGAAAGAAGAGGGCGGGTTCTAATTAAATGAGAGCGTATTCCAGGAACCCGCCCTCATATTTGTTGGATTCCCGGGAAGTCAAATCAGTTAAATCGTGTCAATTGTTTTAGTGTGAAGTCAAATCAGTTAAATCAGATTATCAGAACGAAGAGGGCGGGTTGAACCCGCCCTCTTCAATAATTAACCCGCCCTCTTCAATAATTAAATGAGGGCGTGTTCCAGGAACCCGCCCTCATATTTGTTGGATTCTCGGGAAGTCAAATCAGTTAAATCGTGTCAATTGTTTTAGTGTGAAGTCAAATCAGTTAAATCAGATTATCAGAATGAAGAGGGCGGGTTCTAAGCCCGTCCTCTTCAATAATTAAATGAGGGCGTGTTCTAGAAACCCGCCCTCATATTTGTTGGATTCCCGGGAAGTCAAATCAGTTGTATTATAGTATAAAGTCAAATCAGTTTTTTAATGTTTTATATTTTTATCAGAACGAAGAGGGCGGAACCCGTCCTCTTCAATAATTAAATGAGGGCGTGTTCTAGGAACCCGCCATCATATTATGTATTACAGTAATTAAATGCCGGCGTGTTCCTATAAATAGCTCTCTACTATACAACAACTCTCCATTTACCCTTATTTTATGCAAGTATGGAGTTTAGGAAGAAGGTCAAGTTCAGTACCATAGTCGTGAAGAGCTGCTGGATAGGATTAAGACGGAACCACGGCTTGCTGTAAATTTCTGGAGCAAATTTAGTGACCAAACCAAGGTTCAGGGGCTCTTAACAGGAAGAGGAGACCAAAACAAGCACATGGAAGAAATTTGAAGTTTCAAATTCTCTATGAGTATTTCCCTCATCTTCTCCCCTCCTCTGAACTCCTCTGAACTATTCTTTCTGCAGCATTCTTTGCATAAACTCTCTTCCCCTTTCCAATAAAATTGTTTTTGTACAGGATTCTTTGCGCCGCCGCCAAATAAGTTGTTTGCAAGTGTTTTCAATTTATGTTTGTTACTGTTTTGCATAAATAATACGGACTTTAAGAGGCTATAACACCAATTCAGATTGGGTGGGGATTTCATTATCCTTCCTAAGACCCCAAAAATCACTAAAAGCATACGCATTACCCTTGAGCTTATTAAAAAAAATATCTAGATTCAGCCAACTAAGGACTGTCGTGCTCAATAGGACAGAGGAAGGTTGTGGGCATTCGATCGTTTATCTAAACTTGACTTTGTGGTGCCTAGGCTAGACAAGTGAGAAAGGTAATTTTAAAAGGCCCGTCTCATGGTGATTCGTGCGCGGAACACTCCTTTCCTCATTTGTGCTTACCTGGCCACTATTTCACAACTTGTCACTTTGGAACAGTTAGGAGCAGTCTAGTGGACTTTGAAAACCATAGCTCTAGATATGATTGTGCATGTTTTGACTGTGATTGTATGAAGTTGTTAACGCTTTTTTTTATTGTTGGCTTGATATTGTTTGATGCAGATTATGGCAAGTTCAAGTTTATTTGTTGTATGTAAATACGATTGCCGGATTATCACAAGTGCACAAGGTCCCGAGTATATGGGCGGGTCCGCAAGAATCATGCGATTAGAACCATCAACGACTTATAATGAAATCGAGAATAAAGTGTTCAAAATCAGGAAATACGATCCCCGTGAAATTAGGCTTAAGTTAAGTTGTATATGGCCTATGTTTAGTGGAAATGCATTGGTTGAAATTATAGACGATGCATCAATATCTTCGATGATAGATTTCGGTCTGTCAAACACCCAGCATTCTTTTGAACTTTTGGTTCAGAAGGAACAATTGGAAGTATAAGATGTCCCTCCAACGAGTAATTTTGATGATAATCCTGGAGGTAGTTGCTGGGGGTACGGTCACATGGTTAACGATGATACCGTCAGTCTTGGTGAATATGACTATACACAACATTATTTAAACCTTCAAACTCAAGGGCAAACATTTTATAAATCCACATTCAAACATTTTAGTAATACCAAAATACTAATATGTTTTATATATTGAATACAGGTTCTCCCAATCGACTGCTGCAGTTACATGCACCCCAGAAGAACAACAAGGATTACCATACACAACCTTCCAAAGGTAAATAAATCTGAAACAAGTGGTGGTTTATTTACGAAAATATTAAGGAATAATAGTATAATAACAATTTATATACTAAACGCAGATTTTCCCATACATCCGCATTATTCCAACACGATCCAAGTAGCGCATTCCAAGCATGTCCGTCCACAGACTTCCGGTCTTCTCATCCCGAACCATCCACATTACACCGACCACAACCATCATATATTGCACCCGAGCCTTATGTTGCTACGAGTGACATTGATATGTGTGGCAATGATGATGATGATGCTGGTGAAGGTCATCAAGAGGAGGATAGCGTGGAATATGCCGCTGGATTGAATGAGGTAGCATTGTTTGATGATATGGTTGCGAACAATGATTTCGTCGAACTAGAAGATCCCGGCCTCGATCCGCTGGAAGATGATAGTTGGATAGACTTAACCGTGGCAGAAGTAAATACGGCACTCTATTTGGAAGCGACGGTAGCAAGCGAAGATTGCGTCACTGTTAGGGATTTATTTTAGGAAAAGGGAAATCTTATCTGTAGACTGAAGTCGTGGTTTATTCAGCAAAACGTTATATTTAAAACCGAAGAGTCAAATAAGACGTACTATACTGTGGTATGTACGAAAGCTCCTGAATGTAAGTGGAGATTGCATGCATGTTGTTCCAAAAGATCCAATGCTTGGAAGGTCACGAAATACAACCAAGAACATACATGCATCAATTCTATTATGTTACAAGATCACATGAATTGCACTTCATTTTACATTTGCTCACTAATCATGCCACTAATCCGTACAAATGTGGCGATGACTCCCCGAGAGATACGGCTCTACGTTAGCGGAGAGCACAAAATTCAGATTTCATATGTGAAGGCATGAGATGCTCGTAGAAAGGCTTTATGCAAGATATTTGGGGACTGGAAAATCTCGTACAACTCACTAGTCCCTTTTATGGAAGCCATGAAAGCATCAATTACGGGGACCGTATACCGGTTAAAAACCACAGAAACAGATGTCGATGGCTCCGTCAGGTTTCAAAGAATTTTCTGGTGCTTTGGTCCAAGTGCGGCTGGTTTCACACACTGTCGGCCGGTATTGTGCGTTGATGGGACGTATCTATACGGTAAGTACAGAGGCTGCATGTTAATCGCTACAGGTGTTGATGCTAATAACGGTATTGTTGGTTGTGTGTATGCCCTAGAGGCCAGTATTGTACAGATGATGTATATTATATTGGATGTTTGGACATATATAGAGATGACTTTCTTGCTCGATATGATAGTATGCTATCTGGTTGCTCTTTATCTTAACATGTATACTTGTCTTTTTATTCTGTCTTATGGTTACATGTTGGTAAAGCCCTTAGGATGTATACTTGACTACCTGGACTATGATGCGGATCATACTAGTGGGGATATGGTAGTCCATAAGTACATCCTTCAAGGTCCCTAGTCGTGGGTGTATCGAGACAGGGCATCGATATATCAGAGTAGACTAGCGTATACGCTTCTCGACCCATGAGATGGACGATGGATGATCCCATATCCATTGGTGTTTGACATCAGAGATGGTATACGGGTGCTCAGTGGAGACTGGGTACACTGGACGGACTCGCCGGGAACTCCTAGATGGTATTATACCTCACGTCAGATGGCAGTTCTCAGGTGACACTTGTGCAGGTTAGTCTGTAGACCCGAGATCGTCATAGAGTCTAGTGTGATTCCCACTGTGCTTTGATTTCCACCTTACCACGTCCATGAGGACGTGCAAAACGGTGGTTTTTGGGTACAGTCCCGAGTCACATGGAGGCAATGAGCGATAGGAGGGGTTTTGTCTCTCCCGGTATTGGGGATTGATGTTGCGCTGTGCTCGATTGGCCGTAACAGGGAAGTCCCTGGTCAGGGCTGATTCAGAGATTTGCTGGTAAGTGTTACCAGTAGTTTCTCGACCCGTTATGAGCCTTACATCGGCACGACTTATCGGTTATTGGGGTCTGACGTTTACCACCCCTAGACTTGATATGCGACATATCAGACGAGGAGACCGGACTGTACGGGAAGTGTTGCCGGTTGGCTCGACGGGAGTTGTAGCAGGTTCGCTTGTTTTTTTCTGATCGCTCAATACCCGGGTGGCCGTTACGTTTAGCCGACCGCTTGCGGCTTGGGGGTGCTTGATATGATCATCACCCACTGCCGGCGTATTGACGAGTCTTAGAGTCCCACAAAGGAGTTACCTAGTCCAGGCGAAACGTTGTGGTGCGTGTATGCGATATGCGCATGGACCCGATTAAAATACGCGTATAGGATACCGTATATTGATCGGGCAGCTTGCTTTTGGTGGGGTCATATGTGATATGGCCGGATTGATAAATCAAGTGTTGATTTGTCATTTAACCATTAGTTTTCTCGCTTAAAATCTTTTCTTGTACATGATGGATGTATGCATGCATGTATGCTTTCTTTCTTTAAGTTTCATGCACATATGGATGTGTATACATACATACATCATCTATCATGGTTGATTACACTTGGAAAATGGTGGCAATATAAGACTCACACCATGGATTAAATATATGGATAATTATTTAATTTGTGTTAAAAACAAAATGGAAAAAGAAAGGATAATTCATGGCTAGTTTCTACATCCTTCTTAAACCTAACCATGCTCACCTACTCCTAACCATGAGTTAACCTTCTTTTTGTGTTTTAAACTCAAGTTAAATAATATCTTTATCATCTAACCATGGTTTGAGATGCGGATAAGAAAATATATATAGATATATTTTCTTTTTCTTCATGGGAGTCATCTTTTTCACTCTTGTTAAAAGTATAGCCATCATCTTCTTCCTCCTTCTTCATTTTGCTCTCTAGACTTTTGTAGTGAGCAATATACTCATCAAGTTAGGATTTTGAAGTGAGAAAAGCCACCACAACATCATTCTACACAAGTCTTGCCCACTTGTTTAGAGTGTTAGTTTCAATTTTCATTCTTGATCTTGCGAAGTTGCTAGCTTGGACAAAGCGGACTCCGGGTGGATCATCGGTGACCTAGAGGAGCTCAAGCGGATCTTTTCCAAACCCTAAGTAGCCGAGGAGTCTAGCGTAGGGAGCTACAAAGGTTGTACTCTCAAAACCCTAGCTTTTCTTTCATGAGATGATATGCAAAATTTCGAAACCCTAATTTTCTAGGAACGATTCAATAATCGTTAACTTAGCACCCTAAAAATTCCATCTTTGGTACATGTGATGTTTCCAATCCCTTCATGAGGTGCTAGGCTAACCCAACATTGGTATCAGAGCCGACCAAGAACATTAGGCGGCAGTTTAGCGAAGTCAAAACTCCGTTCGAACCGAAATACGACCTTTTCGGACACTCTCTGGACATTTTTTAAAACCTGCTTATTTTCAGAATTAAAAATATGTAAAAAATTCAGCAGGTAAATATAAGAATTACTGTAAAAAACGATGCAGTGAACAATCTTTCTTGCCGCGGAAACGCGGCCTAAGCTTGCTTGGGCCGCGGTTCCGCGGCCGTACACATCAATCACTGCATGATTTTTATACAGTAATGCTTCTTTCTGCTTGTATATTTTTTAGGCTATTTTTAATCTGAATTTTGTGCTGTTTGTTCTGGAGATGGTTTTGGACTCGACGATTCGATTGGAATTTTCATTTCGTTGCTTTTCCGGATAAATTAGAAAGTATTGAAGTGTTTGAACGAGTATCATTTGCTTACTTTTCACGGGGTTTAAATATTTTGGAGATACGTGCAAGTTTTTGTGGTGGACCCTCTAGAAGACAACAAACCTTAACTCGATTATGTGACCGTCTTGAATTGCCCTTTGAACCTTAGGGTTTGGGGCAGTACGGCGTGCCACATGTGAGGCGTTGGCTTGACCCTTCTACGGCTGGACCGCTACTACTGTGTCACACTCCGGGTTTTTTGAACTCCGCTCAAGTGTTGAGCTTTAGGGAATCTTGGGTATTTGATCGTTCGTTCGAAAAACTTTAATACTGTCTATTTATCTGGAATGTGATGCAATGTGTGGAATTCATATAGCTATACATGAAATTCGAAGTATGTGATATTTCGCGTTTACGATGTCTAAAGAGAATGTGGATTCCAGATATTGCAGTTTTACACTTTCTTTTCTGTGACCGTAAGTGTAGTATGTCGATATCGTTGGTTTCGTTGCTATACATCAACGACAATTGGGGTATGCATACTTACTTACGTTGATGATATGAGATATTATATGTTGCTGAGATATGATGTGCAGGATTGTCGCGATTGAATAGCCGGTTTTTTTTTATGTGAGATGGGAGTTTTATATTTTCATTCATGTAAATTCAAATGTAATGTAATATTCTTTTATTTGGGGCACTTCCGGGTTGAGGTCGATGCCACCAGTGTTGTATATTATTTACTTTTCCGCATTAGGATGGACCCAAGGAGGGGAGCACGGGTGATCGGGTTCTGGGGTTCAGTGGGAGGCCATCTCGAGGAGTCGAGACCGGGTCTCCTAAACTCCAGAATTGGTAGGGTCGCTTGCCGCTCTCGTATGGGTCCAGGGTGTGGGCGTGGCTATTCATCGCGACTGTGGAATCCGTATTTTCTATTGTTGGCTAAATACTAAATACGGACGTCCTAGTATATCCCACATTATATCTATGTTTCTGCTGCGATATCTGTGATGTGATCATGTGATGTGCTGTGATAGATACAGTATAGTATATTTGATATATTATATAGACGTTACTTATTTTTTGCACCCGCACTAGCCCTGCCCTGCTCTGTCGTTAGTTACCTAACCTAACGGTGCACGAGGGGACATCGAGGCGAATGCGGATGGCATAAGTGTACGTCGTATTTATCTGTGATGTTTAGGTGACTTAAATGATGGGACTTCATTAATGTGATTAATGAAATAAAAGAAACCTAAAAGATGTTGTAGAATCAAATTTTCAAATAAAAGGATAGCTACAGTTTTGCTTTGCATAGCGGTATATATGATATACCCCGCACCTTATTCGATGGGGAAAGAGCCGAGATCCCTTCACCGGGAGTGACCTCTTTAGCAAAACTGGCAGATGCTACAAAACTCGGTTTGGTTTTTGATTACTTTTGGAGTTTTGCTTTGCACAGTGATATATATGATATATCCCGCACCTTATTCGATGAGGAAAGATCCGAGATCCCTTCACCGGGAGTGACCTCTTTAGCAAAACTAATAAAAACCTCAAAATCACTTCATTTCAAAATTTCATTTGATTCTACAACGATATCAAGTTCATTACGCAATAGGTGTTCAGAAAAACCTGTCGCAGCCCTCCGTCATTTCAGATAAATCCTACTTAGTATTCGTGCTACGTTTGTTGGCCTGCGTCAAGGCATAGTGTGCGGTAGCTAACTAGTATTTATCTGTTGATGCATATGATGCAGATTGGATTAGGGTAGTCGTGCGACTTTGTTGGCCTGCGTCAAGGGTCGTACGGGTGGGTTTAATTCAATCAAGAAATGACGGGTTGAACTTGACTAGCGCACTATGGTTTGTTGGCATGCGTCAAGGTCATAGCATGCTAGGGGCAAAATATTATCCGGAATTTCAAGTGTTGAAATTTGCAATGAGATTGCATACCTTCTATGAGATAGTTGGATCCCGATACCCACTGCGAGTAATTGTTACTCCCGGGAGAGTTTTACACAGGACAATTAGCTGATCAAGTAGGTGTCTAGAAAGGTGTCAACGGGGTTACGCCTCTGGGAAAACGAGGTTTACTTTAATTAGGTCCGTGCGAAAACACGAGGAACCTCCCTCAAAGTACCGACACTGGCCTGGCTGAAAGATCGGCGAAGTTGTAGGGTGTAATTAATCCCGGCTAGTCTTTCCTTTTAGGATTTGAAGGAAGATTTGATAAAAAACAGTGGGAGCCATCCTGATTAGATAAGATAATAACCAATCTGATCTTGCAAGAGCATACGCTAAAGTGTTTTCTTCTCTCTCTCCAGGTAGCGACCATGTCATGCCTTAATCAAGATAATAATATGGATGTATTGACTGAACCCGCATGTTATACTGTGCTGGGGAATGTTGGTTCCATTCTTTCTTATAAGAGTTATAGGACTGAACAGGACATAAGGGAATACCAGGATTCCCATGCCACCCGAATGAAGAAAGTACATGATGATGCATTTTCTTCGGGTGTGTTCGTTACAGAGAACTGTTTCTCCATTTTCCCTACATCCTGGGTATTAGATACCGGGTCAGGATCCCATATATGTAATCAGTTACATGAGCTTAGGAAAGGTAGAGAACTTGGAGAAGGTGATAAAGATATAAGAGTTGGAAATGGTGCAATTGTTGCAGCTAAGACTGTCGGGGAATATCACCTTGCATTACCAACTGGTAATACATTGGTTCTGAACGAATGCTATTACATGCCGAACCTGATATGCAACATTATATCGGTTTTTTTGTTGAGTAAAGAGGGATATAATTTTGTATTACAAGATAATGTTCTGAACATTTTTCGTAACCAAAAGTTGGTTGGATCAGACACGTTATGCAATGGCATTTATGTTCTAAATCAATCAACAGTTCTAAGCATAATAAACACACATAAGAGGAAGAGTTCAGAACTGAACGAATCCTTCTTGTGGCATTGTAGACTGGGTCACATCAATGCGACACGATTAGCTAAGTTGCATAAAGATGGATATATGAATCCGTTTGAATTATCATCTTATGACACTTGCCAGTCATGTCTCAAAGGCAAGATGACCAAAACTCCGTTTACGAGACACGGAGAAAGAGTTACGGAACTCTTGGGACTGGTGCATAGTGATGTATGCGGTCCAATGTCTACACATGCCAGGAATGGTTCTGCATACTTCATTACATTCACTGACGATCTCTCTAGATTCGGATATGTGTTCCTGATGAAACACAAATCGAAAGCTTTTGAGAAATTTAGAGAATATAAACAAGTCGAGAATCAAACCGGGAAAAGTATTAAAATCCTTCGATCTGATCGAGAAGGTGAATACTTGAGCATTGAATTCCTGGACTTCCTAAAAGAGAATGAGATTCTCTCTCAGCTGACTCCTCCATATACACCACAGCACAACGGTGTATCAAAACGGAGGAACCGCACCCTATTAGATATGGTGCGCTCTATGATGAGCACTGAGTTACCTATTTCCTTCTGGGGATATGCACTGGAAACAGCTGCAGACCTATTGAATATGGTTCCCACCAAATCCGTGCCAACCACTCCATATGAGATATGGAAAGGAAAGAGACCATGTCTTAATTATGTTAAGATATGGGGTTGTCCGGCATATGTAAAAACGCAAAATCCGGACAAACTCGCGGCAAGGTCCATTCTGTGTAAGTTTATTGGATATCCCAAACATTCGCGCGGGTATATCTTCTACCACACCGAGGAACAAAAGGTGTTTGTTTCTCGACATGCTACCTTTTTAGAAAAGGAATTTCTTGAAAAAGAGATTAGTGGCAAGGAGATAGAACTGGAAGAGGTTCCAGCAATACAGACTACGACAGAAGATTTGGTTGAACCAGAGGATTCGGTAGTTCCCAACGAACCTCAGCGTCTCCGCCGATCTAGTAGGGTTCTTCGCCAACCTGAGAGATACTACGGTTTTCTCATGGATGGTGGCAGCGAGGATTGCATCATGGAGGATGATGACCCGACTAGCTTCGAGCAGGCTATCACGAGTGGGGACTCAGTGAAATGGCTGGATGCTATGTGGTCCGAGATGGAATGCATGTACACCAACAAAGTATGGACTTTGGAAGATGCTCCTGAAGGGATAAAACCCATTGGGAGCAAGTGGATCTTCAAGAAAAAGCTTGGTGTAGATGGAAAAGTGGAGACTTTCAAAACTAGACTTGTTGCAAAGGGTTTTCGTCAAAGACCAGGTGTGGACTATGACGAAACCTTTTCTCCAGTAGCTATGCTTAAATACATCCGGATCATGCTTGCCATCGCTGCATATCATGATTACGAAATCTGGCAAATGGATGTTAAGATCGCCCTTCTAAACGGTGATTTAGAAGAGTGCGTGTACATGACTCAGCCAGAGGGCTTCGTAGACAGTGGGAGCAGCAGGAAGGTGTGCAAGCTGCTTAAATCCATTTATGGATTAAAGCAAGTATCGCGGAGTTGGAACATCTGCTTTGACGTCGTTATCAAAGAGTTTGATTTCGTCAAAAATGTAGATGAACCTTGTATTTACAAGAAGGTAGCAAAGAGTAAGGTTGTCTTTCTTGTATTGTACGTGGACGACATACTCTTGATAGGAAATGACATTCCTATGCTGCAATCGGTCAAGCTCTTCTTATCACAAAGATTCTCAATGAAAGATCTTGGTGATGCCTTCTGCATATTGGGAATCAGGATCTATAGAGATAGATCCAAACGGATATTGGGATTGTCCCAATCCAGGTATATTGACACCATACTAAAGAGGTTTAGTATGGAAGAATCCAAGCGTGGGAACTTACCCACGATCTCTGGAGTCACTCTCTCCAAAGAGATGTCTCCCAAGACTGATTTGGAGAGAGCTCGCATGCAAGGGATACCCTATGCTTCGACTGTAGGCTCTATCATGTACGCGATGCTATGTACCAGACCCGATGCAGCCTACTCACTAAGTGTAGTGAGCAGGTATCAAGCTGATCCTGGAGAGAGTCACTGGACAGCTGTGAAGAGCATTCTCAAGTACTTACGAAGGACTAAAGAGATGCTCTTGGTGTATGGTAACGGAGAACTCCAAGTGGAGTCCTTTACCGATTCGAGCTTCCAAAGTGATAAGGACGACTCTAAGTCGCAGTCGGGATTTGTCTTTACCCTTTACGGAGGGGCGGTTAGCTGGAAGAGTTCCAAGCAGGAAACCGTGGCAGACTCGACGATGGAGGCTGAATACATCGCTGCCAACGATGCTGCCAAAGAGGCTGTCTGGATCAAGAAGTTCATTACTGAACTTGGAGTGGTTCCATCCATTGAGCATCCAATACCTTTGTATTGCGATAACAATGGAGCGGTGGCTTTGGCCAAGGAACCCAGGTCCCATCAGCGATCCAGGCACATTCTGAGGCGGTATCACCTGATCCGGAAGATAGTTGATCGCCGGGAGATCGAGGTCAGGAGGTTTGACACGAAGAATAACACAGCGGATCCACTCACGAAGGCCATTCCCCAGATACAGTTTGAGAGACTCTTCGGGATGCTCGGTATGCGATACTACAGCAGCTGGCCCTAGTGCAAGTGGGAGATTGTTGGTTGTATGTATGCCCTAGAGGCCAGTATTGTACAGATGATGTATATTATATTGGATGCTTGGACATATATAGAGATGACTTTCTTGCTCGATATGATAGTATGCTATCTGGTTGCTCTTTATCTTAACATGTATACTTGTCTCTTTATTCTGTCTTATGGTTACATATTGGTAAAGCCCTTAGTATGTGTACTTGACTATCTGGACTATGATGCGGATCATACTAGTGGGGACATGGTAGTCCATAAGTACATCCTTCAAGGTCCCTAGTCGTGGGTGTATCGAGACAGGGCATCGATATACCAGAGTAGACTAGCGTATACGCTTCTCGACCCATGAGATGGACGATGGATGATCCCATATCCATTGGTGTTTGACATCAGAGATGGTATACGGGTGCTCAGTGGAGACTGGGTACACTGGACGGACTCGCCGGGAACTTCTAGATGGTATTATACCTCACGTCAGATGGCAGTTCTCAGGTGACACTTGTGCAGGTTAGTCTGTAGACCCGAGATCGTCATAGAGTCTTGTGTGATTCCCACTGTGCTTTGATTTCCACATTACCACGTCCATGAGGACGTGCAAAACGGTGGTTTTTGGGTACAGTCCCGAGTCACATGAAGGCAATGAGCGATAGGAGGGGTTTCGTCTCTCCCGGTATTGGGGGTTGATGTTGCACTGTGCTCGATTGGCCGTAACAGGGAAGTCCCTGGCCAGGGCTGATTCAGAGATTTGCTGGTAAGTGTTACCAGTAGTTTCTCGACCCGTTATGAGCCTCACATCGGCACGCCTTATCGGTTATTAGGGTCTGACGTTTAACATCCCTAGACTTGATATGCGACATATCAGACGAGGAGACCGGATTGTACGGGTAGTGTTGCCGGTTGGTTCGACGAGAGTTGTAGCAGGTTCGCTTGTTTTCTTCTGATCGCTCAATACCCGGGTGGCCGTTACGTTTAGCTGACCGCTTGCGGCTTGGGGGTGCTTGATATGATCATCATCCACTGCCGGCGTATTGACGAGTCTTAGAGTCCCACAAAGAAGTTACCTAGTCCAGGCGAAACGTTGTGGTGCGTGTATGCGATATGCGCATGGACTCGATTAAAATGCGCGTATAGGATACCGTATATTGATCGGGCGGCTTGCTTTTGGTGGGGTCATATGTGATATGGCCGGATTGATAAATCAAGTGTTGATTTGTCATTTAACCATTAGTTTTCTCGCTTAAAATCTTTTCTTGTACATGATGGATGTATGCATGCATGTATGCTTTCTTTCTTTAAGTTTCATGCACATATGGATGTGTATACATACATACATACATCATCTATCATGGTTGATTACACATGGAAAATGGTGGCAATATAAGACTCACACCATGGATTAAATATATGGATAATTATTTAATTTGTGTTAAAAACAAAATGGAAAAAGAAAGGATAATTCATGGCTAGTTTCTATATCCTTCTTAAACCTAACCATGCTCACCTACTCCTAACCATGAGTTAACCTTCTCTTTGTGTTTTAAACTCAAGTTAAATAATATCTTTATCATCTAACCATGGTTTGAGATGAGGATAAGAAAATATATATAGATATATTTTCTTTTTCTTCATGGGAGTAATCTTTTTCACTCTTGTTAAAAGTATAGCCATCATCTTCTTCCTCCTTCATTTTGCTCTCTAGACTTTTGTTGTGAGCAATATACTCATCAAGTTAGGATTTTGAAGTGAGAAAAGCCACCACAACATCATTCTACACAAGTCTTGCCCACTTGTTTAGAGTGTTAGCTTCAATTTTCATTCTTGATCTTGCGAAGTTGCTAGCTTGGACAAAGCGGACTCTGGATGGATCATCGGTGACCTAGAGAAGTTCATGCGGACCTTTTCCAAACCCCAAGTAGCCGAGGAGTCTAGCGTAGGGAGCTACAAAGGTTGTACTCTCAAAACCCTAGCTTTTCTTTCATGAGATGATATGCAAAATTTCGAAACCCTAATTTTCTAGGAACGATTCAATAATCGTTAACTTAGCACCCTAAAAATTCCATGTTTAGTACATGTGATGTTTCCAATCCCTTCATGAGGTGCTAGGCTAACCCAACAGGTATATTTCCGTTGGGATTTTCTATTGTCGAGGGTGAAAATTCATCATCCTGGTCATGGTTTTTCCGTCAACTCAAAAGTATCTCATCTGTTATTGATAAAACAGATTTATGCATCATATCTGATAGACATCTAGGAATACTAGCTGCAATGAGAGCTGTATTTCCGACCATCCCACATAGGTTTTGCCTGCGGCACTTCAGGCAAAATTTTGATAGAAAATTTAAAAATTCAGATCTACATAAGCTTATGTACAAAGCCGGTGAAGCGTCTGACCCTAATGTCCATGACATGTACATGACGAAAATTAGGGAGATGGGTCAAGCCGGGAAAGCGTGGTTAGATGAGTATCCAGTACGCATGTGGTCACAAGCACATGATAATGGATGCAGATATCTACTAATGACCACTAATATGTCTGAAAGCTTCAACGAGATCCTTAAAGGTGTTAGGCTTACCGATACGGGGGTTGATTGTTCGAACCTTTTTTCGGGTGAATACTTACTTTGTGCAAAGAAGAGAAACGTCCTTAGCGATGGAGACTCCGCTCACCGCTTATTACGAAGATATATTCCGGAAAAGAGAGCGCAGAGCACAATACTACAGATCCGAAAGGTTTGACACGGCGGAGTTTCAAGTAACGGGGAGTAATGGGCATCAATATACCGTAAACTTTAGAGATGAAGGGCTCTCTTCGTGCACATGCAGTGTTTTCCAGTAACAACATTTACCTTGTGCCCACGCAATTGCTGCTGCGAGCAGCATGCATAACTCACATTACAATTTTGCTTCCCATTACTATACAGTTTCCAATTATCAAGGCGCATACGATCCAAAATTTCATCCTATACCGGACAGTCGCTATTGGCACTATTATACTGGAAACAGACAAACACCGACTGTATTACCGCCGGAAAAAAATATAGGGTCCGGAAGATCTAAGGTGTGTCGAGATCGAATGACAATGGATGCTGATCCTCAGCAAAGGCACGCCAGATGTAGCCTATGCAAACAACCAGGTCATTATAGGACCAGATGTCAAGAACAGTTATCAGGGACGGGACCTTCGAGATCGTGACAAGTGCACCGGAAGATTTTTTTATTGTCATTTTGTACACCACATTCATATAAAACAATTTTATAATTTTTTTTCATTTTTCCGTTTATTTATTTTAAATTTTTTTATTTAATTAATGGGGCGGGTTCCTAGAACCCGTCCCCTATACTGGGGAGAGGGGTGGGGGCCAGAAACCGTCTTATTCTCATAAAATTTAAAAAAATATCCTATTTTTATAATTTTAAATCAAAACTGCCCTATTTCAAAAAAAACCCAAAAAAATAAATCATTAATGGGCGCATTGCGCCCACTAATTTTATCAATAGATGCACTTTGGAAGTGCGCCCATTGATTTTCATTGGGCGCATTTTTAAAGTGCGTCCAATATACCATTTTCATTGCCCCTTAGCAGCTTTTTCTTGCATTATCCACTCACTCACAGGACTTTGTTTTTTTGGCGCAGTTGCAAACTGTGCCCCAAAAAGAAATATACTTATTTACGGGTTTGTGTTTTTTATGGCGCGGTTTGCAAGTGTGTTCCAAAAGGAAACACAATCATTCACATGTATGTGTTTTTCTGGGGCGCAGTTGCCAACCGTGCCAAAAAAACACATACTCATGAATGATAGTTCGATCTCTTCCTCTCTATCTCAAATCTCACTCTCTGTGCCGCTCTCTCTCTCTTACTCTCTCAGATCCCATCGCCATCATCTTTATATTTCTCCCTCTCTGGTTTTAATCTCGCTCTCTCTCAATGTTGGGATCCTCATTTGCAGGATTGCTATCAATCGATGAAATCAAGAGTTGCATCCCATACACCGTCGTGAAATCTATATACACAAGAATAAACTACTCTAATTACGAAGGCATTCTCTATCGATTATAAAGGGTATGAACCGGCCGATGAAAATCGATCATCAAATCATGCGGCTCTTGCATTTAACCGTATTGGATGCGCTCCCGTCTCCTCCTAAAGAAGTAATCCATGACCACCATGGGGAAACAAATTGTCATCTCCATTTCTTTCATTCTATGGATATTCTTTCTGGTCGCAATATCGAGTACTTCACAAGCTCTTTCTATCGCATCTTTATGCATCGCCGGACTTTGAACTATCTCAAACTCACTTGAGATTCCTCGATAGCTGATGAGACCATTGATGTCATTACAAAGCGGATCAATTCTGTTGCTGCGGAGCTCAGTACTGAAGAGAATTTATTTCTGAAATTTTAGTGACTAATTATGGTGTTACTGTTTTTGCAATCTATTTTGTTTGCGATATTTGCGTGTATGTTATGCATGTGTGTACTATGTGTGTAATATATTGTGTATGAACATGTGTTTGTGTGAGAGAATTAACGTTTGAATTAAAATGAATTAAAATGTTTTTTTGTAAAGAATTAATGTTTAAAAATCGGATAGCACCTCCTCGTAAATTTCGAATAAAATTCATGTACAAGAATAAAATAATAGCATCCACAAACGGAGCTAACTCAACGCCAAACAGCGGGGACACAATTCACGCAAAATATACGACGCCCAAACGGCGAAGACAAATGAGCTGAAAACAATAAACATTGTAAAATAAATAAAGTTAAGCCGACTCAACACGAGTTCGACTACAACACAATACTTTGTGCAATCTAACGAAGTCGTCACATCCCTAGTGTCCTCTTTTTCGCTATGGGATGTTGTGGCTGTGACGGTCCGGTTTCGTCGGCAGCAGGTGGCTGAGACGGCTCTGGCTCTGAAGGTCCATACTCGTTCTCATCGGGATGCTGAGATGGCTCTGGCTGTGCCCGTCTAAATCTTGTTCGTGCATATGTTATAGAAATGGCTGGTGCGAATACAGGTGGTAGAGACACGGGTGGTTCATGCATGAGCGGTGCAGGACTAGATGGTGCAGGCACTGCCGGTAGACATATGAATATGTGCCTCGTCATCACACTCCTGATGAGAGATTTGATGTTCATAAAACAGCTCGCTGAGTCCCTAGTGCCACTAATCCTCTCATCAACTATATCTTCTAACGTGTAAATGGTTTGGACTTATATTGATAGTAAATAAGATAATGAATTTTATAAAATAAAATTATAGTTTTATAAAGTTTGATATAAAGTTACCAAATCTCTCTCTCCATCGGTCCTTGAGGCGTATATGAAGTAGGCGGAGGGGCGGCTGTGATGATGAATTTGTGGGTAATCATTTAATACCAAATAAGGTACTGGTCTATCGGTATACCTGGCTGTATCTCATCGGCTATATGGTTTACTCGATCGTACCATCGACCCACCCAAATATGATACTCTACGAGCCAAGCATCTCCAACAAGTGTTCCATCTTGACGCGGTGTCCGCTCCACCGTGTCTGGTATGTGCTGTCTCAACTCGTACAGGCGAAGAACACGATCTGACACGTGCATCTGAATAACATCGTTGCAGATGATCGGCATCTACGAAGGCCAAAAGCCGGCGTCTGCCAGGCATAATGGATGCAGAGTGTCCAACAGGTCAGGTGTGTACTGTGTCCACGTAACAGATGACTCCTCTATGACGTTGAACTCGTTGTGGTAGAAGCGGAGGTTGCGATCCGGTGTCACATCCCATGACCTGGCTACATTCCACCTGAATATAGATTACACACAAGTTAATATTCTTAAAAAACTTGAAATTTGAAATATGAGCATAGGTTGAGTTACTTACTGATAACCATATGGCCTTTGTCCATCTAAAGCGAATTGGGTCATAATGGTCGGGCGACCAATAGACAAATATGTCCATGACCATATCTGAAATAAAATACGATTTGCAATGAATATCAATTTAATTATGCAAAATTAGTAGAATACAGTTTAAAGTATTTTATACCTGAAGAAACGTCAAACAACCCCCAAAACTCTTCTGCTCCATTAATACAGTCATCTTCAGCTCGTTACAGATGAATGACAGAATTGCACTCTCTCACGATAAAGTGGCACACTGGTCGAGATCAGCTAAAAGCTCCAGCTAAGCAAGACTAATTCTGCTCTTACTCCTATCCGGAAATAAGCGAACCCTTATCTGATGTAAAATAAAGGCGCGTGCGTGCTGCTCGATCGCCGCAGGCGTAGCATCCATGGTAGGCTCAGCACTAAACGCCTCCCGCAACCAACTCAAGTTAATGCTACCGCCTCTCCTCTGCCCAATAGGCGGAATCCTACCCAACATGTAGGGACATAAATCTGACCAATCGTGGCTGTATTCTAAATCAACCACCTGTCTGTATAGGCATACCAAACAGCACAGCGACGTTCTGCAGGGTGATAGTCATAAAATGAAATGTGCAGGTCTCTGTTTTCCATCTATCTACCAAAACCGTAATCAAGTCTATATCCAGACGTATATATTCCAATCTGGATAAAGATGAAAGCCTGCCCGTTGCACCCAGTCTGCACACGGACATCTTTAAATGGGACCCTGCTGCTCTGGACCGAGTGGTTAACACATGTAATCATCCGATCACTCTGCCAATTACAATAAGAGGACTTATATCAGGAACATATAAATAACATATGTAATTAGAGAAATAAAATTACAAAGTTTTATCTTTACTAATGCAGCGTTGGCTGACCTGTGGTCAACCTACAAGTACAGAACATGTGTATCTATAGGTGCAGGCTCTATAAGTATATCTGCACAATAGAAAAATCAAGTTATATTAACTTTGAAAAAATGAGCATGTATAACAAAGAACATAAGTGTGTGTGTGTATGTGTGTATATGTATGTTTGCATGTGTTTGCATGTGTGTATGTGTGTATTTCAAAGTATAGGCGGTGATTACCAATGGCGACGTAGTGCTGGAGGATTTTTGCATCGTGTCTTGTTTTCACCATACTCGTTGCAGATGCTGCATCTATTTTGCTTACGTGTTTCTTATGAATCATCCATAACATTTTTTATACGAGTAGAACGTTGTCGTCCTACTTGTCTCCTACCGATAGGTGGTAATATCAATGGACCGTTGTACGTCTTTTAATATCGGTTATCAGGTACAGGATGGAACAACGAAGTATAAGTAGCTTTGTATTTGGAGACATAATACCATTTCGAAGCAAGATCGTGATGTGCAATGTTCCCCCACGCTCTGCTCGTGTACATGCTGAAATTATATGTGATCAAGATAACTTTTGCAACTTAAGTATATTGCACGTACAACTGCAGTTCCTACCATCGATGACTACGGCGTAATTTTTTTCATCTTTGTCAGTTACTTGCTGCCATTCGGACTGGCTGAACCTCACGAGCCAAGCATGCCTAGCATCATTAGCCTTTTTTGTTATTAATTGTTCAAATTTAGGACATAAATTTGCCGTCCACTCTTGTCCGTCCCGACTTCGTGCAAAGAAGTATTTGTTTGTCCGGTAAAAATTCCGTGCTACTAAGGCCTGAATAGGCAAAGATCGAGATCTTTTTAAGACCCCGTTAAATATTTCTGAAGCATTCATAGACATCATGCAAAATCGCCTACCGCCATCTTCGAAAGAGTCCATCTTTTTTCATTTTTAAGACTACTTTCAATCCAAGCATTTGCTCTTAGACATTTATGTTTAAGTTTCCCTCTCAGCTCTGTATATGTCAAGTCATCTGGTGTACATGCAATTTGAGAGAACAAACTCTGCAAGGTTTTGCCATTAAATCCAGCAGTTGAGAAGTTGGTTCTGATATATCACATACAATAACGATGATTATAAGGTTTCAGTCATGAATTTCTTAGTGCAGTCGGAATCCCTTTCATGCGGTCAGATATGAAAGTAATGTTCCTTCCCCGCACGGATGGAATGTAAAGATGAATGCAAATAATGAATCACTCCCAATTTTCTGTGGTTTCATCTCCAACTATAACATATGCCAAAAGATAAAGGCCATCATTTGCATCAGCACCGGTAGCAATGAGCAAAGTCCCTTTGTATTTACCATATAAGTGCGTTCCATCAATACTGAGAACGAGACAACAATAAGTGAAATCATCAATGGCCGGTCCAAATGCCCAAAATGCGCCTGAAAAATATCTCATTCTTTCAGATATTGATGCGTTGGTTATCTTGAAGACAGTCCCGGAATTAGTAGATTTGATGGCGGTAAGGTATCGTGGCAAATGTTCATACGAATCTTCCTAATCTCCGTATATTTTTGACAATACCTTGTTCAACGCATTCCATGCCTTCATATAATTTATTTTAATGAATAATATATCTTTTATAAGCACTTGAATCGTTTTGGGGTCAAATCGACATCCGCTTTCACGAAAGAAAAGATCTTGTTACATAAGAACGTAAAAGTGTCATGTTTATGATTTGAATTCACTACAGTATTCACACAAGTATGATTACCCGCATACTGTATCTATCAATGTTCTGTCGGTGATTTCTTCGAGATATATGCATGAAGCCTTCAAGGGCAGTTAACATTTGTTTTAAAACGACGGTGTACTTGGTCGTGGTAGTCTTAGTTGATTTAAAAGAAACTCCATATTTAATTGACCAAACGTTGACTGTCTGAATTAACTTTTCCTTATTCTCGAACAAATCGTCGATCTTCAACCCTTTTCAATATCGACTGCCGAAAGCCTATCAGCACGAAAGTTGATATTATCCATTACCGCTGTAGATAACATGTGAGCATCTGCCGTATTATCGGCAAGTGGATCTTCAAACGCAACGAAGTCATTATTAACATATGAATTAGTAATCCACGGCCTATCATTCTCATCATTAAGAACATGTGCAATTTGTATGATATCTTGTGCTTGATTCTCGTCTTGTCACGCTTTCACTTTCGTCGCCATTATGTTCTAACACCGCTGGATCCGTAGCGGGTACATCGATTGGATGTGCGGAACCATCATTAGGGACTTGCATGGTAATTGATGTTCTGGTTTCATACCGACAAAATTCTGACCTATTGTTTTCAAACGATGTCCATCTCGTATTGTATCCCGTATTGTCTGACTGCATATGCTCGGTATTTTGGGGCAGAATATTGAAATCGAAGATTGGCGTTGGTATGCAATTAAAACTGAAACTTGGCGTTGGTATGCAATTAAAACCGAAACTTGGCGTTGGTATGCAATTAAAACTTGGCGGTGACATGTAATTATAACCGACCGGTGGTACATAGGAACTGCACGCAAATTTATGAATACTTAATAACTATAGCATATCTCCACACTCAATAAATAGTGTTCCGCTAAATGTACATGCGGTATAAAGATATGAAAGGTAATACTTCGTAAACTGCCAGTTCGCGGGCGTTCAGTTTGATGTGCCTTCGTCTACGTAACTTTAATTTCTATACCATTCATTATTGGTAGGAGACATAAAGCCGGTAGAGTCGCCATTCATATTGAGTATGCGAGAATATTCTCTTTCCGGGTAATGCTTAGATGCTCGAAAATAAGGATCAGACACTTCAGAAGAAGGTTCGGGCAGTTGAACGGACGTCAATATCTCCTTCACAAACAGCTCGATCGATTTTGATTCTGATGCAAGCATGACTTGTGTATTCTCATCATTGGATACTTTAATAGCTGTATATTCATGCTTCGTCGGCCATTTGCATATTAAGAAGATATTGAACTCTAATGAATTGATTTTGATAACTTTGTACACTACTTGACATAGCTCGTTGTATGTGCTAGATTTTTTGACTCTAATCATTTTAGTTTTTCCTCCGGCATATTCAGAAATATTATTCTTTCCAATCGATAATTGGCCACCGAAATAGCAAATTAGATGGATTTAATTATCCGTCATTTTTCTACCCTTTAGAAAAATTGACTTATGCTTTAAGAGTTCTCATCTAAAACCCTACTTCCCAATTTTTTTCTAATTGTTTTCCTAATACCAAAATCGAACAAAATATATTATGAATGAATTTCAAATATAAATTAGGGTTTTGCTACCCTTTAGATTTTGAAGATCACGGTAGTAATGACAGATGGCAAGGATAGTGGTGATGGTGAAGGTGATTGTTCGCCGCCTGAACCAGCACGAGAGAAAGAGAATGTGAGATCTGAAAAGAGGGAGTAAGGGATGAGAGAGATGGAGATCGCGCGAGAGAGAGGAGACTGAGAGAAGAGAGAGACAAAGGGGGGAGATGAGAGAGAAGAGAGAGATAGAGCAGAGAGAAGAGAGAGGACGGATCGAGAGAGAGATGAGACCGAGACAGAGAGATGAGAGAGAAAAGATAGAGAGGAATGAGATAATGAATTAGGGTCGAGACTTTTAAGTCTCGGGTTGGGAAGGGACGCACTTTCAAAGTGCACCCTATGATTTTGTTAAAAATAATGGGCGCACTTTGAAAGTGTGCCCATTAATAAAATTAATGGGCATACTTTCAAAGTGCGTCCATTGACAAAATTAATGGGACAAAAAATATATGGAGCGCTGTTTGAAACTGCTCCCCTTACATTTATAATGGGTGCAATTTCAAACTGCGTCCCATTCAAAAAAAAAATTAACAGCTCAGCACCAGGATTTGACCTGGCGTTGAGCTGTCGTCCCAATGGTCAAAAGTGGCATGTTTTTGTAAAATCTTTTAAAAGTGGCATCTTTTTAATAATATTATTTTAATTTGGTTTATTCCCAAAAATTGTCCTTAATTGAATGATGAATGATTTGGTCTTGAATTCAGATTTGAGTTGTATTCTTGATATATAATTGTTACCAGATAACTAATTTACCAGATATTTTTTTTGACTATTGGGTTGGATTTTTAAAAATCAAATTATGCCTTATATATGATCGGTGTAGAAATTACTTAAGCTGATTGTAGATGAGTCCTTCACTTTTTTCTGTTAGATGTCAAGACAATCATTTTCCCTCTTTCACTTCTCTCATGGTTGGAAAGAGAAGGGGAAGTGGGAACATTGGGGAAAGCAGCGACTTTCTTGTTTACATAACAAATCACCAGATTCAAATTCTAACATCCAGTCACACATTAATCCCGTTTTCCTCGATGTAGAAGATGATACTCTCTCTATCAGCAGTGTTGACCCCTCAATTGATTTCATAACAGCAAACATTTCTTTAGAGGATTACTTGAAAGCGGGATGGAGTTGTTCATCGAGCTTTATTGATTAATTTGTAAGCTCTTGGGTTTGTATAGGTTTTTTTCATTTTCTTTTTCCCCTTGATATAAGAGGTTTTGTTGTAGCCCTCCTCACCTCTGATTGTTCTCGACCAAGGGCTTTAGAAAACTATGGAGAGAATTCACAAGTGTTATATTTCTCATGTATAATTGCTCGACATAGGAGCTTTTGCATGCTCTTTGAAAGGCCGTTTTACTGTTGCATCTGATAATTTGCAATTTTTTTCATTTTGTATCTGTTATTTATCCTTGAATATGTGGCTTCTAAGTGTCTCTAGACTAAGGGGCCATTCACGGGAACGGCTGGGGCCGCTGCGGCGAGCGTTGAGTGGTCCCAACCGCTCAACGTGCGACCGCTCCCCGTTCATTTGGGGGCGATGGAGGCCCCAGAAGTCGACGGCATCATCAAGAGGCTGATCAATGGCTGGAAGTGAGGCGCGAAGAAGCAGGTGCATTTCAATGCTCCCATTAAGATCTGAGGAGTTCAAAATTTAGGGTTTAGTGGCCGAATAGGGCTAGGAAATAAAAGTTAGGATTTTAATTTCTTTAATTTTTTTTAAATCTTGGCTACAAAACCATGGTTTCACACCGCTCCCCCGAACACACCTCAAAATATGGTTTGGTTACAAAACCATGGTTTTGAACCGCTCATCTGAACAGAGCCTAAAGGGTTCAGAAATATATAGAGAATTCGTCAATATTTTTTTATTGTATTTTTAGCTATTTTTTTAATTTTGCACTATCATCGATATTTGGAATATCATAGGCATGAAAATCGGTATATAATCTTATGAAGTTTTTTACTCCCTCGAAGTACTGACATTTGTAATGCTACTGTCCAGAAATAATAAACGCGGGATGTAGTTCTTTTTTTCTTCTTGTGTGTTAAATTACATAGAAATCGTGTAATAAAAATCAAGTTATTTTTTGTTTTTATAGAATTGTCATTATTTGGCATAAGCTAGAGCTCCCAAAAACTATTGCCAAGTTTCTTATCTTCTGAATTTACTTTTTGTTATATTGTACAATCAGGGGGTAAAACCTGCGTGATGCGTGGCTGTTGCGGATTATTTAGATTTCAAAATAGTAAATAAGTTGTATATCCATTCTTGATGAATGGTTTGAGTAGAACAAATATAAGAAGTATATATCCATTTTTAAATTCTAGAAGCATCATAAACTACGATACCAAATTTATCTGTTTCCCCTATTCATATGGAATATTCTTATGAATGATATACCGCAATAACCCTCACCTTATATTTTAAGTACCCTTTATATTCAGTTTACAATATCGATGTTTTAAATCGTTAGTCTTTTTTTTCAAGCAAAACCTTGATAAGATTGATAAAATAGTACTTTTTTATCTTTAATCTTATGCTACATGAGCTCCAACTCATTGTCTTTCCCACTTTCCTTCTTTATATCAAACTAAGTTTTACTATTTTCATATAAGTTTTACTTTCATTCTACTCTGGTGAGAATGGAGATGTATAAAGTGACTTAAGACCCTCCCCTTACCTTACAAATAAGCAAGTAAACTACCAGCAAGAAAATGGATGTAGCAAGAAAACTCCTGCCATTTGCCAACCTGTATTACAATCTTACGATTCGTCACCTTGATATTGCAATTCTTTAGGGAGAAATTCAATCCGCTATTCGTATTACAGAGACGACTAACATTTTGCTTAACATTAGGGGAAAATTTTGATTTTGATTGATTGATTTATTTATTTATTTATTTATTTTTTGTGGGGGGTGGGGGGGTGGGGCGGCATCCACAATTTATTGAATTATAGATGAAGAGAAAAAGTTTGTACTCTAACAGTCAACATTTCCCTTTCTTTTCTTCAGGAACGGGGCTGGATATTTTTGAAGGAGTCCATGTTGTATTTTTGTCGGATTGGATGGTGGCTGCTGTGGTGAGAAATTAAGATTCAAGTTTCAGTTTTGAGATTTAAATATTACCAAATAACTAATCTAAGATATCTTTTAACCGCCGGGTTTGATTTTAAAAATCATCATGCGAAGTCTGATACAAGCGCAAAACCTTATAGGGTTATTATAGACGTATAGGATTACATTAGCTGGCTGTAGGTAAGGCCTTGATTTTTGCATCAATGCTACCAACTCTTATATTTTTATTTTCATTGTAATTTCCCTCCTTTCCCTAGTCTCATGTTTTGACAATTTGAACTTCATTCAGTTAAGATTTTTGTTCCAAATATAAAACACAATACAAATATCAATTACCGAATAGAAATCATTATTCATTATAACTACATTTGAAACAACTGGTTGACAGGGGAATGGAGGAACCATTGAACAGCATCCACTGTCACAAGTGGTCATATTCACAAAAAGGTAAAGCGGTAATAAGGAGCCGCGACTTACCAGACCGAACAATTGATTTATCCCATGGCTTATTGTTAAAGATACTATCGTTGCCACCGACAAGTGAAGCCGTACAGACTAGTATCGTGTCAAGAAGATGGAGGAATCTGTGGAAACGTGTAAGCAGAAATAACTTTGATGTGGATGAATTCTTGTCTAAAATTGACCTGTCTACAAATGAACAGCACTCCGATATATTTGTAAGATTGGTTAAATTGGGTCATGAGATCAAGGAACTCCGTCTTCATATCCGCTCCAGATTTCAGTATTGTCATATAGAGAAATGGCTGAACATGGCAAATGACATGAACGTGGAGAATCTCCATCTTGACTTCAGAGGTACTGACCCTCTTCATCCTTACCAACTTGTTGTGGGTGGAAAAGAATCAAGTTTGATGCATTTTAGCCTCACCAATTGTCTCCTGTCCATTAATCCTGATTTCGATGGGTTTAATTTCCTTACATCGGTTTCTTTTGAAAATGTTATGCTCCCTGCCAACTTCATCTCTTAAAGGTGCCAGGAAGTTAAAAATCGCACTACATAATTTGAAGTATGTCAGGGTGGTCAACTCCGCCAAGATCCTTATGATTTATGCAGCTAACCTCAACTATTTTGGATGTTCCCGTTTCTTAAAAGCATTCTTGTATCCGGTTGTTAATGAGAATGACGGTTTCCTTCCTATTAAAATCATGGGATTTCCTAACCCAGAACATCCACTAACCAAATGCATCTTCGCACCTGATCCTAATTATGTGGGGTTCAAGTTGCTGAAAGTGCTTTCTCTCTTTGATCTAAATTTACCGGCTTCATCTCAGAAATCTGCTATCAAATTGTTCCTCTGTCGACCAATTGATATTTGCGGATTGTGCTATCGGGCTCAGTTCAGGCACTATAGAGATATTCGGACTTGAGAACCTTCAGTCCCTTAGGGTATTAAATTGTCCCAGCATAGAGAAGGTGGTGGTATGTGCCACAAATTTAAAGAACGTTGCGTTTGTTGCTGGATGTTTCCCTCTGTGCTTGAGAGGCTTTTTTGTGCTCTTGGATAGCGCCGGTAATGATTTTTCTTGTGTCCTAGGAAAAGGGTCTCTTCTGAAGCATTTGGATTTGAGAAGGGTGTGTTTACCATTAATCCAGCCAATTTTAGAACTCTCGAGACTGTTACTATGGTAGATACATATCTTACAGAAGAGCATATAGGAAATCTGCTCTCCAACTGTTTACTTCTTGAAAGCTTGAATCTCAAAGAATGTCATGGTTTTTCCTCCCTGCATATTGTCGGCCCGTTTCTCAAGCTCAAGCATTTGAGTGTAGTACGTTACAAACAACTCATGGAGATTGGGATCGCTGCTGCAAATCTTGTGAAGTTTGGTTATGTGGGATCTATTATATGCATTTCTCTGAGAGAAGTTCCGCAATTAGTAACTGTAGAGATGAAAGTCGAACCAAATTGTTATGAAAATTGTGCAAAACAGGTCATCACGATGCTCTCTAGAGACGCCCCGCAACTGGAGACCTTGTTTCTTCGTATTGAGGTTGGTGATTGTGACAGAGAGTGTTGTTTTCCTTGTTAGTTTTATTTTCTTGTCTGTAACTTATTTGGTCCTTTATATCAGGATGAAGAAGTACCAGAAGCTCTACCGACATTCTGTGATCTCAAACACTTGGTGCTGCTTTTCGGTCAGAAACCACATAAACTCTCATGGGCTACACTTTTCCTCTAAAGCTTCACGATTTTTGGAGAAGCTTCACTTGGAAGTAAGTAGAGCATTTCAGTTTGAGCCTTGGTCGAACAAACTGCAGTTTATCCAAATTTGGGTGTTTTTTGTCATATTTTCCTCTGCGATTTTTTTTTGTTGGCTTAATTCAAAAAATCTACCAAATTCTTTGCTTTAGTTACGAGAAAGTACCAAATCCTCACAAAATTACAAGAAATTTCTATGCTTTGAAAGTTTTATGGTAGTTTTTTGCAATTATTGCTGACTCGACACTTTATTTATGGTAGTTTTTCATAGTTTTAAAAGTTTTGTGTTAGATTCTTGTAGTTTTTAATAGTTCTGTGGTAGTTTCGTTTCTTGTGTATTTAACAAGAATTTGGTAGTTTCTTGTAATTAGTCCAAAGTATTTGGTAAGTTTTTGGAATTAAGCCTTTTTTTATATCTCTAATAACCATTTCAATTATTGTATTCTTGTGGTCCGTGGTGGATTGTGTTAAAAACTGACTCCATCTGTGTTCGAAACCAATTATTCCCCTCAGATAGCAAATTAGAAACTGTAAGTGGTTTAAAGAAAAACATAGAAGCGATAGTCATGATAACTTTTTTTTAGCCATATCCTGTCTGTCAATAAATCTCATGTTTGCTATCTGATTTTACTCTGATTTGATAAATACTTTTTTTCAAAGTAAATCAAGTATTCTGCAAATTTCTTCAGAATATATATACTTTTTTAAAATAATTTTTTTGTTACTCTAGGAGATGTAAAAGTCAGTTTTCTTGATGTATTTTTGTTATATGATCAATGGCTACGTTTTTCTTTGTTGCAGCTCCCATGCTTCTATTTCATAGGCGATCATGGCGAACCAACCTTCTGTAAAACATGGATCCATCATCACCTTAAAGAAGCTGAGCTGTTTAGATTCCGTGGTATGAAAAATGAGATCAAGTTTGCGACTAATTTGCTCAATAATGCCAAGTCGCTCTAGCTAATGAAGATCGATCCTCGGCCAGTTAATACATCTGGGCCTCCTCTTGGTTGGGTGCAAGGGGGACACGAGAGGACTCTTCAGCTGCTAAGTAAAGAAGCCAGACCAGGTGTTAAACTCGTAGTCGTATGAAGAGTGGAGTGGATTCACTGGGAACTTCAGAGACAAAAATATGATGAATGGTATTCACTGTGAAACGCGGAGACAAAACAATAATGCGCCCTCTGTTCTGCCCTTGACTGATACTGTAAATTGTTGATGATTGGAGAAATTTGGATCCCTTTTTGTTCTCATCGGTTTTTCGTTTTGGTTATTTTTTGACTGGTTTTATGCAATGCCATTAGTTTACGAATTATTGTGTGAACAGTCACCACTTACATAGCGGTTAGGCCTTGAGCTATGGCGGCTGCTCTGAAGCGGTAATATTTGATTATTGCAGGTGGTTTTGTTTTAACAAGATTCTTTAGCTACATAAGCTTGTGTATTTTTTAATTCTATTCTGGGTTGACTATTTGGATCGCTTCAGCATAAATACTCAGTTTGATAAGCACAGAACTTGTGCCTTTAATATTCTGCTCGCTTTTGCTAGAAATGCTGCCTTCTGCTATATTTAACACCGTTTGATTAGATGATATAATACAAGTGTCAGTTTACATTCCAAACAATAGAAGTGTCAGTTTACATCCCAAACGCTGGTACTTAAAACCATTAGAAATGTGTGATAACCGTTTACTGGTAATTTGAAGATTTGGGCAGTGTTTTTCTAAATAGCAATAATTTTTGTGTTGTTGGGACGGCAATATATAACCGGTTATCGGTAATTTGAAGATTTGGGCACTGTTTTTCTAAATAGCAATGATTTTTGTTTTGTTGGGGCGGCAATATATTAAAATTTTTTTTAAAAAAAAGCATTCTTCTAAAAGAAACTGTAGACAAATGGGCAATTGATATGATCAGCATCCTTTGAATCTCATATATTTGCTGCAGAAAATTACATTCAGTTGTGAAACACTTGTGAGACAAATAAAGCCAATAAGCCAAGCAGAACACATTAGGTATGCAATCCAAACAACAAGAAAACCACACTTTTATCTATCAACTTAGTGCTTCCACACTTTAAACTGGAACACTCACCACAGATTCATCATCATCTTCTTTATGAAATTTCCATACCGATGCCATTATCCCTAGTGACAATGAATCCATCACGTCCTCAGCTTCCCTCCCTTTCTCACCGGCACTAAAAGTAAATATTTAAAAAATTTAAAATATTATTAAAATATTCAAATGCTTGATAAAATAGTCGAGTCCAAATGTTAATTTTTGGCTGGTGCACTCTTCACTGTCTTTACACTTTGCAGGCTGTTAGGCCTGTTCAGTAAATACTCCTTCAGCCGCACATCGTTCATGGTTTCTATCGTATTAGTCGGCAATTCGATAGCAATTGGTATACAGATGCAACTAAACTTAGCTTAATGGTTCCTGAGAATTATGAGATTCTTCCCAATATATAAATCGTGCGTTTAAACTTGCAATAACTAATTGGAATAGCAATACAGCATATAATCATCATGTGAAAATGAATGAAATGGTTGTTTATAAGTTGTTTGGAAACAACAAATGCCACATGAAAGAAATATAGATATCTTGAAATAGATTCTTAACTCGGTATAAAGTGTAAATTTCAGGTTTACGGAAGAAATAAGGTTTGAGTTGAATGCTAAACAATTAAGATGTCTGCTGTAAACCAGAATAGATGTTAAAGAGTCTTGAACAAGGGAACCTACCTATGAGATGAGTTCCTCAACTTCTTATTTAATTACTTGTTCTCGCTCTTTTTTCTGTTGCCATGAAAGAACCTCAGGGACCTTTTTCTTCTTATTTGATTCTTTTCCAGACATCAAACAATGATATGAAGAATCCGGTGAGTCTTTATTAGTTTCACAAGGTTTGCAAAAAAATGGGATGAGAACCGATGATTTGGGAGTTGAGGAATAAAAGGGAGACTCAAATAATAACAGTTAAGCTTGAAGCAGAAGAAAGGGAGTTATCATATAGCAAGACAAGAGGGGGATTCTATGGAAATGGAAGGTCTCAACGGACAGAAACGAATAACATGTGAGCTACAGACTAGTTAGTTAGAAACCAGAAAAACATAACGATGCCTTTTTAAGATTAGAAACTGACAATTAACTTTTCTCCTGTATAATTGGAAAGGAGCACAAGAAAAGGCAGGTACTGATTAAAAGAAAATTGACCAACAGTTATGCCTTTAGGTAGTAACAAAAATCCATCTATCTTGGTTTGTGATGAAATTTAGAAGTAAACAAAAAGTGCTGGCTTAATGATTTAATAATATAAATACACGTGTGTCTATTTAAAGAAATTGAAAACAGATATCAACCGATGAACCGAATCACAATGATAAAGCATTTCACATGCCTTTAACAAAGCTATAAGAAACAACAAGGGGACAATACTCGGTTAGCATTCTTTGGCCTGAAGTAATATAAATCCTTTTACACCATTCAGCTCTATCGGCCATCGTCTAATTTAATAAACAATCATCTTTTCCCTCTAGCCATATTGCTAGTAAAATTTCAAAGGTTAAATTATAAAAGGTGATCTCCAACTTCCACTAATAGAGTATTAGTGCAGAAAATTAATTGCAAACAAAATGAAGTATGTCACCTTCATCGTTCCACTTAAATACTTCCCATATACAGACCATTGAAAGAAACGTCATTAAAGGGTATGCGATTGTTTAGGGACTAACTGCCTTAAACAATTTGATGATCATAATGTCAAAGATAACTAGTTAATTGGATCCAAATAAATTTGCGTTTTCCCATCAAATGCAATATGCAGTTAACTGACTAGTGTATGTCCTCTTCTTTCTACTACTATATACAGGCTTCCTAGGCATGCCAATGTGCAACTCCAACTTCTGCACAGCATTGTTTTAAATATAGGCCGTTATGAAATACGAATAATATTTTGATATATAAAAAAGCTGGAGATCACTCCCATAAAAGATAAGATGAAAGAGAACCGATTGAAATGGTTTGGACGTGTGCAACGGAAACCAATAAATGCCCCCGTTAGAAGAAATGACAAAATTGTAATTAATGATGCAACTAGAGTAGACCTAGCCGTACATGGATAGAGGCAATTAAGAATTACATGTTTATTGCTAATTGAACCGAGGAAACGGCCTTAATAGAGCAGAATGGAAGAAACGTTTTCATAGAGCAGAATGGAAGAAATGAATTAATCTGAAATGTCAAATTTTAGCATTTATTGGCCAAGCTGTAAAACAACATGCACACAAGTAAAAGAACTATATCCAAACGAACAATTATACCTCTCATTATCGTTGCGATGAAGAAACATCAGCTAATGAGGCCCCAATCTGAAGCATAAGAGGATACACAGGATTAAACTCCTTATCTCCTCGAGCCCTAACCTTCATCTCATAATCATCTAGCGTCGCCTTAATCCCCTTCCATATCTGATCCTCCCCTTGTGAATCTAACCACAGAGAGTACTGAAGAGGTGTGAGATTGTTTCTCTGCATTGGCGATTGCAACTCATCGGGTCCCCTAGAATACAAGTGATGTAAGATAACACTCGGAGGCAAATCTTGTAGCAACGGAGACCCAGCCAATTGCGATGTCTCCAAAAATATTACAGGACGAAACGCGCGAAGGGCTCGATATGGTGCACCAAGCTGCTCCACCGGAAACAAGTTTTGACCCACAGCCAGCTCGAGCTCGGCCATGTCCCTAGCCATTCTCAACTTTCCTGATTCAGATAAAGGCCTCACTAGCGCAGCATGCCTGATAAAGAAACTCAATACCCGTGAAGCCATTCTACGAACAAGCTGTGTGCAGATAGTTTCGGATCTCGAAGCTGAGGATGCAGGTAAGAGCTTAGACAGGAACTCTGTCCGAAAATGAACCGTCGACTTTTGAATCTCGTCCATGTAACCCGATGCATTGTTATCCATCGCAGCATCCATTCCTAGGCCCCCAAAGTTCTGGTCATGGATTTGAAGGATACAAGTTTCCAAACGATCAAGCATGGACTGAAATAGAGTGGTCACCGAATCACAAGCCACGCCATAAATGACACCAAGTGGCGGCGACAACACATCAGCAGCAATAGATGGAAGAGACGAAGCGGTGGCACTGAGTCGGGTATGAATCTCTTGCAAATGCTGGCACAGAGCAAAGTTCTTGATTTGAGCCGGAGTAGCCGGACCTGTAACTTGCCTAGATTCAGGACCAGTTGATACTTGATACTCGGCCCTCTCAGCCAACAACATCAAAACCTTTCTAATCTCATGCAACACAAGCAGCATCAAATGCCCATGATGCTTAACAACCTCAATCTCCTCCTGAACCCTCAAAACGATCCTCGAGATCTGATCCTTCGAAGGAATGCTCCCTCTGCTTGTAACGGGAAACACAGTATTCACATGATCAGACAACCTACTCAAACAGTGAGCCAGGAAAGCCGTCTGAAATATATCAATGGCTACCACCATCCAATCTTTCCCCTCGTTACTAACCGCAGGGAGGACCCCTCTCACATCGGTATCTCTCTCGATCCTCTCGATCAGATTCTTGACTATCGTAAACAGTTTCGGGTACCCATGAGTGAACACTTCCTTCACGAAACTCGAGCTCGAAAAGACCGACTTCATGTGATTAGCGAAAGCCTTCACCAAAGCATCCCAGACTCGATCGGTCAGGAGCGGCTCACCTTCCTGCCACACCTCATGAAGGAACAGCACCTGTGTGAAGGGCACCCTCTTCTTCGATAAAACGGTCTGCAGCTGCCAAACCGCCATCACCACCTTATGAATCTCGTCCATGCACTTCCCCATTCGCTCCCACAGGGCCTCGCCGGCCCGTTTCCCGCCGCCAATCTGCGGGGTGCCACTCCGCTGGACTCCGCCAGGCATCCCGGCGGCAGCGGAGTGGGACACGGCCTTCAAGTCCAGCGCGGCGGCCACGCTCTTGACGCCGGAGCCGCGGTACTTGCCGACGAGGGCGTCGACGGTGGACCTGAGCTCGCCGAGGTTGTAGAAGACCTGGAGGCCGCACCAGATGTCGTTCTGGTTCATGTCGTCCATGCCCTTTTCGATGGAGGCGATGGCCTGGGAGCGGAGGTGGGCGCCGGTCTCGGAGAGCCAGCGGATCTCGTCCTCGACGACGGAGATGCCGGAGAGGCCGCGCTCCTGGTAGAGGGTCTCGATCTCGCGGTGCATCTCGGCGGCCTTGGCCAGATCTAGGGTTTTGGAGGAACTGGACGACACTAAAGATCGGAGCTTGGAGGAGAGCTTGAGGAGGCGGGAGGCGTTGGCGATGAGGTCGGCGGCGGAGTGGAGGTTGGAGAGCTGGGTCGTGTGGGTCTCGAGGAGCTTGCGAGGGTCGGAGATGTCGGAGCGGAGGTGGGAGAGGGAGGAGAGGAGGGAGGAGGAGGAGGAGCGGAGGGAGAGGAGGAGGGAGTGGGAGTGGGAGAGGTTGGAGAGGTGGCGGAGAAGGAGGGGGTGGTGGTGGAGGAGGTGGAGGCGGAGGTGGTGGTGGAGGCGGCGGATGGCGTCGTGGAGGGACTCGGCGGTGGAGGCGGCGGAGTTGGAGGAGAGGGCGGCGGAGGAGAAGAGGGCCGGGGAGAAGGAGGGGGAGAGGAACGGGGCCAGGAGTGGGTCCGACGCGAACGACTCCAGCGGGTTGCTAGGGGTGCTGCTAGGGTTAGGGTTAGGGTTTGGGTCCTTCAAGGTTGGGGAGCGGGAGAGAGGGGAGGAAGGGAGAAGGCGAGGGGACGCCATTACCGGGATCTGGGAGAAGCTTTTAGAGGAGAAGAAGAAGAGTGTTGCGAATTAGGGATCTCGAGCGCCTGCTATGAAGGCTTCGAAAGCATAGAAACTGTTATAACGCCACAGCCATTGATTTTATTCAGGCAATATCCTAACCATTCTTTTATTTCTGTAGGGCCTGCTTGCCAAAACTCACGTCCTAGTCCATTTCTCATGATATCACGGTGCTGTGCTGCCCCATTTTCTCTTTCATTTGCAATTTCCCCCTCCGTTTTCTTCCTAATGGTCAAAAAATTTCATTTCCAAAATCCTAATCCTCCATCTTCTAACCTAATCAAATTTTTCTGAATTTCTCCAAAAGCCGATCTCCATCAAAACATCTATGTTCAAATCCTAAATTTCTTATCTTTATCAAAGCCTCCAATTTTCAAACCCTAAATTTCATCAAAGTCCATTTCCATCAAAATCTCTAATTTTTAATCCTAAATGCCTTCACAACCCTCGTCTTTGTCTTCATCTGCAGAGAACGGAAATTTCATCTTCATCACCTGATCAAAGCCCGTAGCATCAACCCCATTGAAGAGGATTGGGATCCCTTTCTCAGATAATTTAAAATGAAATATTGTTTTTATTTAAAATTACATAAATATATGCTTTGAGATAACTATGTGGAAATGGAATAAGTATATTCTATTTGAAGAAAATTTCATTTAGTTTGGTAATTGTCATATAAATAGTAATATCCTGATATTGTTAAGCCGAAGAAATCTAATAGCCATATCATACATTTAGTTTAGATATTTCATTCTTAAATTTATTTTGTCCAAGTGATCTAACTATGTCTATATTTTCTTGAAGATGGATAGTCCAAGTTCTGAAATCCATTCGAGATCTATGAGCAATGACACCCAAATAGAAGCTTGGACACCCAAAATTGGTCAAGAATTCGAATTAGAAAATGAAGCACATAAATTTTATCTCTTTTATGCCGGAAAGATGGGTTTTGGTATTCGGAAAGCAAATGTTAACAAAGACCCGAAGGCAAAAGTAGTAAGCTCAAGATTGTATTCACGCGCTAAAGAAGGCTTCCGACTAAATGACAAGCGGGGTCATCTATTTAAAAATCCACGTCCAGAGACGAGACGTGGATGATTGGCAAATATGGTTATTCAGTGAAATAAAAACGGAAAATTCGAGGTTTATAACTTTGAAGCAGGTCATAATCATATGGTTCATTTTCTATGTGCCTCTCATATGATATGGTCACAACAAGAGCTTACTGAAATTCATGGCAATGAAATCGAGTTGGCGGCGGACTCCTGACTCACTTTGAAACAATCATATCTATTGTCTAGTAAACAAGCAGGTGGAATTGCACGCCTTGAATATAGATGGGTAGATCAAAAATTTTATTTACACACCCAAAAACAAAAAGATATGAAGTGTGGTGAAGCCCGAAACTTATTAAGGTATTTTCAACAATGTTCTTCAAATAATCTTCCATTTTAGCATACGGAACAATTTGATATTGAAGAAAAAATTACCAATATATTTTGGGCGGATGGAAAAATGATTGTTGATTATGCTCAATTTGGTGATGTCGTTACTTTTGATACTATATTCAGTACGAACAAGAAGTATAGACCTTTGGATGTTTTTATTGGTCTAAATCATAATAAGGGGTTGATCGTTTTTGGGGTGACATTAATGTATGATAAAACGATCCCATCTTTGGAGTGGGTGTTCAATTCTTTTTTAGAAGCTCATATGCATAAAAATCCTTTGACAATTTCTACGGATCAATGTACCGTGATGGCAAAAGCGTTGTCCAATGTCATGCCGGAAACTTGACATGGTCTTTGCGTTTGGCATATCATGCAAAATGGCATCAAGCACTTAGGAAATTCATTTAAAGGAGGATGCGAACTCTTTAAACACTTTAAAAGGTGTATGTTTGCGTATGAAGAGTTGACAGAATTTGAAGAACCTTGAAAGAAATGCTTACCAAATATGAAATTGTTGAGTTGTTTCATTCTATATATGAGCTCAAAAAGAAATGGGCTAGAGTATATATGAAAATGCATGTTACTCGGGGATAAGAAGCACACAACTTAGTGAAACTTTTAATGCCGATTTAAAAGCTTATTTGAAATCTGATATAAACATCACACAATTTTTAAGCAATTTAAAAGAGCGGTGGAAAAAAAACGCTATAAAGAATTAGAAGCCGAGTTTCATTTGAGAGAAAAATTATCTAGATTGAGATTGAAGGGTTGCTTCTTATTGTGTCAAGTGACATCAATCTGTACTCCTACGACTTATGAGATATTTGCGAAGCAATTTGATAAGTCGTATGGAACTTCTATAAAAGAGCGCATCGACAATGATGAGCCATATGAGTTTGATATTTGCATCCCCAATGGAAAGTTTGTGTACCAAGTAACTACAAAGCTTTCGGATCATATATTTTGTTGTAGTTGTAGAATGTTTGAATCACTTGAAATTCTATGTAGTCATATATTAAAAGTTTTCACGGTTAGATACTCATTCTATTCCAAATCACTATATTTTGAAGATGTGGACAATAGAAAGGAATGGTTTCGAGGAGTACTTTAGTGCACATGAAGAACAAGGTAATAATAAGTTGGTGGTAGGAAGTCACTACGGAATTCTTTGCTCATCTTTTGTCAAGCTAGCATCACGTGCCGTGGAAAGTGAAGAAGCTTTTGATAAGGCATGTAATATGATGAAAGAGCTAAGAATTAGTATAAATGATATAATGAAAAGTAACACCGACATCGATATTGATGAGGATGGTGTCGTTGAGCCGGTCAGCTTAAATACGGATAATGAAAATTCAAAATCTTCATGTATCATTCAATTGAAGAAAAGAGAAGGTGCAAAAAAGAAGAGAAGACAAAAGGGTTGGGTCGAAAATCAATCAAAAGCAAAAACAAAAAGATTTGCCGGCCTCAAAAGAATCTAAACTTAAAGGTAATTTTTTTTATCCATTCATCTTATATTGCAGTGTAGATTATATTTTCTTATGTACAATAACATATTTATTTCGTATTTTTGATTTAGGGTGACATGATTTCCCTGTTGGTTTCAACATTTAATTCAATGGATCAATTACACTTGGTAAAATATAATTAAATGCATTTTTAAAATATGAATACATTACTTATATGTACATGGTTTCATAGGATGAAAATGCATCTCATTTAACACAACCAACAAGGATGATCAATGGAGAGTTACAAAGTTACACGAAGTTACTAATGGTAATACTTTATTGAATGAAATTTGAATCATTTAATTATATTTAATTGATTCCTGTTGATTAACTTACAATGCTTTGTAGTCTTCTTCCCTACTTTCGAATGGGATATCAATTGGCTCCGAATGTAATGAACAAATCATCGCCCGTCCTCATAGCGTAGAAAAGATTCAATCCATTTCGTTACATCATTTCGGTAAGCGAACTTATCGATAGTGTATCAAATTTACACAAATATATTTAGCTTCTTTCTTGTAGGTGTGTGTGTTTGGACTCGCATTTTCTTATCATATTTATTTAACTTTTTGCAGAATTTGGACCTAATGATTTCTCTATAAATTTTGATATTGCACTTCTATTGCAAGAAAAGTAGCATTTTGAAAGCTCAAGTTAGAAAATTAATCTATTTCAGATTTGGTTTGGAAGTGTTTAAGCAAGATATTATTCAGAAATGCTCATGTATGATGTGTTTTTTTAATTCTGTTCTTATGAAATGACGAAGGAGTGCAAAGAGGTAATGTATGAACTCTTAATTTTGCTGCGTTCGATTCAATTAGATTAAGTTGGATGGTTTCTTTATGTTGTTATACAGTACCAAGTGTGTTGTATGAGATATTATTTAATTGATATTTATTTTGTTATCATATCAATTACTTGTATTATTTCATCACTAAGTCTCTTCTTCAATTGCCAAATTTCAGGATAAATTATAGTATCTTACTTTAATAAAAAAAACTCTTAGGCAGTTTAGTGAAAAGTTGTGATAGTTAAAGGTAGGTTGCAGAATTTTCCATGATAAATTCCCTCATAGAGTGCATACACACTCTTTCATCTACATAGCAGTGAGTGATTGGAGAGAAATTCAACTCCTCAATTTCTCATGGCGGGCCAAAATGATTCCATAGATCAAGAGTAGTTATTAGATGAGTGGTGGAGATCTTAATAGTTTCTATACTATTGTTTGCCTCATAGCAGGCACTTCAAATCCGTGAATTAGAGCGGGCCGGATCTGGTTGAGATGAGCCTAACAAATATAAAATTGGGTGTTCTTATATGGGAAAAATGGGATTAGGGTTGAAATGGTTGACATAGATAGCTTTAATGTGTGGGTCTTGTCTGAACAAAACCAAGGACCTCCTCTTTCCTGTTTTATCCTCTCCGGTGTTGCGCCTTGTGGTCAATTGCAATACCATTAACCTCTCCTTATAAGTTAGAAGCAAAACTTAGCTTAATTCTGTATATTATATCGGCAAATATAAATATTTCATAAGATCAAAAACCTTATCCAAACTCAAACCCAAAAAAGAAAAAGAAAACTAGATCAAAAACATAATCTAAACTATATTAGACCCTAGTTCAAAACCCTACGCAAAGCCCGATTTATTTTATTTTTTTTCAAGGAGAGCGTTGGCTCGGAAGTCTCCGGCGAGGGTGGGATCGGTGTTCACTGGAGGGGTGGCATCAGGGTCGTTGAGATTGTGGCGTCAGGGTCGAGGTCAATATCTAGATCGAGATGGGAATGGGGAATGAAAGGGGAAAATCTAGGTTGATTAATGTGGCATGTCTCATTCATCTAAAAGGGTTTATTATGTCTTATGCAAGGCCATTGATAAACCCACCAAGAGTGGGGAAATAACTGGCCTCACGAAGGTGCAACGAGTCAAACAAACGAGAAGAAGCCCACTAAAGGACTGACACTATGATAGGAAAACAATAGACCCACGACCCGAAGGGGTGCCCGGCAGGAAAAAAATCCCGCTGAGAGCATCCTAAGGGACAACCCCTAAAAAGCTAACCATCTGAAGGTAAGATGGTAGTCTGCTACACAGCAGTGTAAATATAGAGGAGGTAATCCCTCACATATATGCTCATAAACAACAACCGAGCCTTTTATCCTAAGCATATGGGGTAGGCTACATGAACCAACATGAGAATCACGCCGGGTCCAGCACATGAATCCTCTGCCTCCACTCACTCCTATCGAACAATATACTTTCATTGAGGCCTTTGGCAACCATATCTTTTCGTATCACCTCCATCCATGTTTTCTTCGGTCTCCCTTTCTCTCTTTTGATCCTGATCCGGTATCAAATATCCAGGACGTAGAGCATACTGAGAAACAGTTCTCGGTAACGAACACACTCGAAGAAAATGCATCATCATGCTCTTTCTTCGTTCGGGTTGCGTGGGAATCCTGATATTCCCCTATTCCTTACTCAGACTTATGACAATCATAAGAAAAAACAGAACTAATGTTCCCCAGCTCAGCATAATAAGTGGGTTCGGTCAATACATCCATATTATTATCTTGATTAAGGCGTGTCATAGTCGCTACCTGGAGAGAGAGAAGGAAACGCTTTAGCGTGCGCTCTTTGCAAGATTAGATTGGTTATTATATTATCTAATCAGGATGGCTCCCACTGTTTTTATCAAATCTTCCTTCAAACCATAAAAGGTAAGATTAGCCGGGATTAATTACACCCTACAAGTTCGACAATCGGTCAGCCAGGCAGGTATTGGTAATCCGAGGGAGTCTCCCCATGCTTTCGCATGGAACTAATTAAATAACCTCGTTTCCGCATGGGCATAACCCCGTTAACACCTTTCTTAGACATCTACTGGATTAGCTAATTGTAAAGTGGAAAACTCTCCCAGGAGTAATTCTTACTCACAGTGGGTATCGGGATCTAATTATCTCATAGAAGGTATGCAATCTCATTGCAAATTTCAACACTTGAAATTCCCAATATCTGTTTTTACCCCTAGCAACTTATGACCTTAACTATGGTCAACAAATCATAAGCGCTAGCCAGGTTCAACCCGCCATTTCGTGATTGAATTAAACCCACCCGCACGACCCTTAACTATGGACAATAAGGTCGTACAACTACCCTAATCCAATCGCATCATATGCGGCAGATAATCACTAATCAGCTACCGCACACTACGTCTTGACTATTGTCACTCCCTGCTTCCCAGTGTACGGGCAGAGGGCGCGACGAGGTTCGCAATGCATTTACTCAGAAGTAAATACGCTAAGCGTATCTAAGCAATATAAAATAAAATACACAAGAGACATGAATGTAAATGAACATCAACTTTATTTATTTAACATTCTATTTACAATACAACTAAAATGGAAATACATGGAATAAAAGCAATGCCTAAACAATGGAATAACAGAAATGAAAATGAAATGTACAAGTAACTAGAGCTCCGGGTCGAAGGCTAGCTGATCCAAATCCTCGCTGGTGGGCTCTGTCTCCAGAAGGTCCAGTCCACCTGACAATATTCCAAAGAAAGAGAAAAGGAATGTCGTCGGCGAACAATCGCTCGGTAGGTCCCAAAGAATATGTATAGATATAATAGACATAAGAAAAATGTAACTTTTAAAGTTGTATTATATTGTTAACGCTGTTATTTGTAGTTTGGTACAGAAGATGCCAGTGTATACAAGAGGAATCTCACTATCCCGGAGACTAAGGTATACGGAGTACAAGGAACCATTCAGCCACGGTACAACGGCAATGGAGATTCAGGTTAGATGTCATACAGTTGTAGTCTCGTGCCACTTCTAACACCTTCCGTACCAATCTAACCCTTATAAACCCCGCGATGTATTGATTGTATTGTATTGTCTTGTATTGTTATATAGATGGATGACTTACCGAAACCATGATATCGGTAAATGGATATAACTGGAGAATCATGTAGATGGATGTATATCCATGGTTCGGTTCGGTCAAGTTATATATTGAAATAAATTGTACAGACGGATTCATAGATTCATGTTGGATTGTAGTTCTATACTTAAATCACATTCAAGTCAGATTATATTGAGACTCGGTCTGAGTCACACACTTAGAAAAGAAATTGAAGTCCTGAATTAGGTTTTGATGTTATCGGTAACTGCTGCACATGGACGGCAGGATTTGTGTCTTTTTCCAAGACAATTACCGTGTTGATAACACCATTTGTTAGGTTGTCTACCTTAGATAGGCAAGCACCCATATCTCCGGCTCCCTGAGACCCAAGAGACTGGTCCGCTTAAACCTATGTTTACTAGGGTCTTTATTGTAATTTAGTATAACCGAGGGGGTTTTATGTAAAAATAGTTTTGGTATAATTTCAAAATACACCTCAAGCATTTAATTATCGTCTTTAGGGTTTTCATAGATGTATATTTATAAATATGAAATTTCTAGTGAGTTAAACCTAATTTCATAATATATGGTATTTATTTGTAATATGGATATTGTTTTGAATTATCATGGTAGTTTCATGTAATATTTGAATTCTTTTCTTGAGTTTTGGAAACATGGAATATTATATATATAAAATAAGTATTTTGGTAATAATTATATATACATATTTAATGAAAATAATTTTATTTATTTTCTTGTAAAAAATCTCATTTTCTAAAGAAAAATGTATAAAAATTCCATCGAGATCGAATGCTCCTTGCTGAGGTCTGCATCTCGCTCTACTAAGCCCGAGGATGTGCGATAATCCGCACCATCCTGAACGGGATCCTAAAAAGTGGGTTGTACAGGCGCAGTTGCATGGAAATGTTTTAATACATCTTTTAAAGAAAACGGTTTTATAAGTTAAATGGATTTATTTGTAAAGTCGTTTTTCCCGTATTCTATTGTCCTAAAATTCATCGTGCTATGATAGATATGTGTGTTGTGATGAGGTAGGTCTTACCTCGTGAACTATCTAAAGTTATAGCAAGAATTAAGGTTACAATGTCGAAAATGAATAGTTTGTGGTATTTTTATGAAAAAAATACGATAAATGTCGCAAAAATGATTATTTTGATGTGAAAATTGTTTTAATGGTTTTTTTTAATGTTTGTTAAGCAATATGTGAGAATATGAAGTTATCTTGATTAAGAAAAGTATAGTTTTTTTTAATGAAAACCGAATCGGAAGTCGGATTAACTCCGCTTCCGTCGGGTTTTGGAAATTAAACTTTTTAAAGATTAGGATGAGAAGGGAAAATGGGACTTACTGGTTTTGATGAGAGGAGGGAAGTGGGAGAAGAGTTAGGCTTTGTCGGTGCGTCGTTTCGTTGCCGGAAACTCCTCGTATCGTCGCCAAAACTTCTTCGGAGTTTCGTCCTTTGCTAACTCCACTTGCACACAAATAGAGGCTTGAGAATTCTTAAGAGTTTTTGCAGGGATTTATGAGTGAGGAGGGGTGATATGAGGGGCGGTATTTATAGGAAAAGCTAGGGTTTAGTGTAGTGAATGGGTGTATTAAAATTTATAATAAAATCGGATTAAATGTGAATTTTATTGCTCTCTGGAATTGTGCAGAGAATACAAACAGTGTAGGGTGAGTGGGGTAGGCCAAAGGTTGCAGGGGTGAGAAGATGAAAGTATTAGGGACGGGTTGGACCGGCGGCGCCGGGCCTCCATGCACAAGTCGCCGGGTCTTTACCGACGGAGGGTGCTGGGTCTTGGACCACGTGTCCTTGTCGCTTCAATTTCCTTCGTGCTTATATTTATTTATTCTGTAACTTATCCTATTACGTGTAGTGCACGTGCAAACTCTTGGGTTTCTAAAAGATTAAAAGAAATTAAAACAAAACGATAATGTGGCTGATGGGATTTGAACTCTGGTGCTTTGTAACAGCAGTGCAAGGCTTTACCAGTGAGCTACAAGCTCTTTCTTGCTATTCAAAAGCAAAACAAATACATATAGCATTCACAGGAAATCAAATACCCTAATTGTACATTAGCTTTTAAACAATTTTATGTACACAGAATTTAGAGTTGTTACAGTCTACCCTTCTTACAAAAATTTCGTCCTCGAAATTTACAATTTATTTTAAGGACTATTTTACAAATAAGTGAGGATATCTTGCACGCATCTCATCTTCCCTTTCCCATGTCGATTCTCCTAGAGTGTCTTTTCTCCACATCACTCGAACCAAGTTGACTTCTTTGTTCCGAAGTGAGTTAACTTTCCTGTCCAAGATCTCAACAGGTCGTTGCTCATAAGCTAAGTCTGGCTGTACAGTGAGCTCGGAATGATCGAGAATATGGCCGGGGTCACTCACATACCTTTTGAGTTGGGATATGTAGAATACGTTGTGCACTCCTTCAAATGAAGGTGGAAGTGCCAAGCGATACGCCTCTTCACCGACTCGTTCGAGTATGTCGAACGGTCGAATGTATCTTGGACTAAGCTTACCCCTTCTTCCAAAACGTATCACTCCGCGGTTTGGAGATATCTTCAGAAATATATGATCTCCCGGCTGGAACTCCATGTGACATCGCTTTGCATCAGCCCAGTGTTTTTGTCGATCTTGGGCTATGCGCATTGTTTCCCCAATCAGAGCAAAACTCTGTTTAAATTTCAAAATTTGAAATGAAGCAGTGCTTCATAGCAGCGCCAAGTGCGCTGCACTCTAAGCAGCGCACTACGTGCAAAGCACATGAGCGCTAGCGCTAAGAGCGCTGCACTCTAAGCAGCACACCACGTGCAAAACACGTGAGCAATAGCGCTAAGAGCGCTGCACTCTAAAGCAGCGCACCACGTGCAAAGAACGTGAGCGCTAGCGCTGCACTCTAAGCAGCGCACCACGTGCAAAGTACGTGAGCGCTATCAATAGAAAAAAATGTTCTCAGCCCTTGGATCAAAGATCCAACGAACATGATTAAAAATCATCAATTGATCAGAATAAAATTCTGTTAAAGAAAACATTCTTCAGAATCTTTCCAAACATGAAAGATTATGGTCTGAAAATCAGAGCGCTATTGGATCAATGATCCAATGGTGATTAAAAATCACCAAAATACAGAATAAATTCTGTATGGGAAAAGATTTCCCAATCTTGTTAAAAACAAGAAGATTGCCTTCTGTAAAATAGAAGCCCCTGGATCAAAGATCCAACGGGGGAAACATCTCCAAATCAATTAGAGAAAAGATCTCTTCAACTGATTCAACAAATCAGCCTACCCTATATAAAGGCCCCAAGACTTCAAGTCTCATACAGAGGACCCCCCCATAAACTTTGAGAAATTTCAGAGAGAAAAGCAAGCTCTCAGTAAAAGAAGAATTTCTTCAAGTAAAGTAAAGAGATCAAAGCATCTCATCAGAAAAAGAAACTTAGTTCTTTTGACAGATCATAGATCTATAAGACAAATTGTCTTTCACAAAATAGATAATAACATCTCATTATAAAAAGGGGGAGAATAATTCAATTATCTTAGGATCATAGATCCATAAAGGCAGAGCTTTTCACCAAAAACATAAGAGATTGAAAACATCTCCTATAAAATAAAAACTTTGTTCTTAGATCCATGAGACAAAGTCTCTTATAAGAGAGAATTTAATTCTCAGGGTGCAAAGCTGCCTAAAAAGAGCCCTAGCGCTCCAATTAAAAGAAGCGCTTCAGCGCTCCAAAATTAACGCGCAGCGTTGCAAAGCCTTAGCGCTCCAAATTTTACAAGAAGCGCTCTGCACTCATTGTCTGGCGCACATCGCCAAGCGCGCCACATGCTCCTCACGTGTGCACTATTTCATAAGAAGAGCTTTGCGCTCATTGTTTGGCGCACAGCGCCAAGCGCACCACGTGCTACTCATGTGTGCGCTACTTAACTGAAGCGCTCTGCGCTCATTGACTGGCGTTCATCGCCAAGCGCGCCACGTGCTCCTCACGTGTGCGCTATTTAACAGAAGCGCTCTGCGCTCATTGTCTGGCGCACAGCACCAAGCGCGCCACGTGCTCCTCACGTGTGCGCTAGTTAACAGAAGCGCTCTGCGCTCATTAACTGGCGCACAGCACCAAGTGCACCACGTGTTCCTCACGTATGCGCTAAGAGAACATAAATTGTTCTTTAAATAAAGCCCCAAAGCTATGATGAATGCTCAACACTCAATAAAAGACAAAAATAATTGTCAGAACTCCAACCAATGCTCGGCATTGTTAAATGTTTAACATTTTAACTGAATGGGCCGAGCCCAAGTTGGCCACAGATCCCTAATTCGGATTAATTGAGCCCATATGCTCATAAATCCTTGATCTTAGTCCTAAATTGGACTACAGATCTCCCAACCAATATTGGTTCAAGGGTACATCTCTTCACTCCTCTGATATTTGTCGTTGTAATCCTTCAACGTCTTCAGAGAGGTAACGGGTCCCGACAACCAGACATTCCATGGACTGTGGGGTCTTTAAACTCATGGACTATGATGTCCTTAAACTTTACAGACTATGATGTTTTTAAACTGGACCGCAATGTTCCTAAACTAAGACAATAGAGCCCAAATGCTCTTTTGTTGGATCTAAATGATCCTGTTAAGTAGATCTTAGTCTAAAATTAGACTAACGTATCCTTAACAAATGTTTAAATTGATCTTAGTCTTAAATGAGATTAACGATCCTTAAACCCAACCCAAACCCAAATCTAAGAAAATACGGATTTAGACCAATCCACGCCCTACGGGCGACAACATAAATTAGGCTCTGTATACAATCCACGGGCAACCAAAAACAAAACAAACACACACGACATGAAGTGACCATCTGGAGAAGGAGAAAGTGGTTACCGCGATGTGGTAGCGTAATTAACTGCAGGTGCTTGCGCCTGCAGGGAAGAGCGTCCCCATAATCAAAAACCCCTCAACGAAGGGGAATCTGATGAAGTCTGCTACATCGGCCGTATCCGTTTAAACCTTCGATACACGGTGTCATAAATCAACTTGGTATTTTCGAAGAGGTGGACGGATAGCACCAAATAGCATCTGCCCCCAAAATTCAGGCCAGACGTCCCAACTTCCCGGTCGCGTCTTTCGGCGGAGAACAGATTCTGGCACGCCCGGTGGGACCTTTTCCTCTTTCCACTCCACACTTTGTGTGTCGTGTTCGCGAACGAATCGCGGTCTTATATGGTTGCCTTTGGGTTCAAGGTACTAAGATTTGGTTTTGCTCCCGTGCAGAAAAAAGAACCTTAATGGCCTCTAACTGCTCCAGCTGCAACAACAACACCCGTTCCGCCTCATCTGGAGGAGTAACCTACGGGCCCCAAGCGGCCTCCCTTTTCATAATGCCGGTGGAACAAGTGACCCAAGCCACCACTGGGCTATTCTTCGGGACCATGATCCCACCAACTAGCTTCAGTGTTTAGAGGCCGTCACAGGAAGCTGCGAAGAAGTCGGTCTTTGATCGACTCACAACTACTGCGGCCCCTCTCAACGGGTCGCCCAAATTCAGCGCCTCGGTCTTTAACCGACTGGGCCAAAGCTCAAGTGGGCCCATGAAGAAGCCCGCAATACCAGAAGGCGTTATCCCGAAGCGGATAGTCATTCTTGCTCCTGAAGTCCTCAAAGCGGTTTCTCCTGTTAACGGGTCGGTCTTCACAAGACTGGCCGTTCCGATTCCCGCTCCAGGCGAAATCGCTAAGGCTGCTTCCCCTGTTCGAAAGTCGCCTTCGCAAGACTGACAATCCCCTCTCAACGGACGTCAGTCTTCAACAGGCTAGCGCCAATAACAGCCTCTCCTCAAAGCAGGGGGTATGAGGAAGCTCATCCAACAACGGAGGTGATCTCGGCCGCACGACATGTTTGACGTCGCCACTGGCGCCGAGTGAGGAAAGCTGGGGGAAGTTCCCCTTCTGGACTGACTCCGCCAGCTCCAATGGTAGAAGTTGACGCTGCTGTTCCAACTAGGAACAGCTTTGAACCACTCAGGAGGGTGCGCAAGAACTCTCCGACTGCCGTGCTGAAAAGACCTCCTCCACCTATGGAAAACATTGCGAAGGTGAAGCCAGAGCAGCCCCCTCAACGGCTGTCCTCTAAAATTCACAAGGTTTGGCAACAGGTCCAAAACTCGGTGATCAACCAAGACTACTCCCGCCGATCGAAGAAGATGAAAGTTCGGCACGAGAAGGACCACCCTGTCATGCCACATGAGAGGTCATCTATTTGGGTGCCCGCTGCAACGGCTCCCTCAACTTCGACCGCCCACAAAAGAAGGAGGCCTGAAAAAGTCCCCATGTTCACGACGAATCTCAAGGGCACTGAATCTAAACGCCCCAGGTCTGGGGGCATGGTGGTGCACACTGTTTATATGGCATCCGGGAAAGAGGATAGCCGTATCTCTACGGGTCATCGACCACCCACCAGATCCGTAACAAAGGCCCAGGAGCAACAACAGAAGCTCCAGGAAATGTTAACACAGATGGCCGCACTTGCTGGGCTAAAAGAAAGCCCGAAAACGTCGTTAGAACAGCGTCATGAACAAGAAACCGATGCTGAGTTCCTCCGCAGAATCCTCGAGAAGAAGGACAAAGAGGCAGCGGAACAAGCTGCCAACATAAAACGAATGGCGCTTTTATTCCAAGACATGGTCGGGATGATGTTACAGCCGGATCCTCCAGCTGAAGACCCTCTAATTATCCTTGAAGACGATATGGGAGTGACACTAAACCCTCTTCCGGCTTGTTCAGCAGCCAAAGAGGAAACCATTTCTAAAGCCGCCCTTGATGACTATATAGCTCAGCAGATACAAGCTTATCAGGCGAACGAAGCGGCCGGCCAAATTGTTAAGACTGGACGACCATATCCAGGCTGGTATGATCAAATCAAGTACCCGCCGGGATATATGATCCCTAAATTCCATGTATATAAGGGGACGGGGAATCCACACCAATACGTGGCTCAATTCAGGGCTTTGTGCGGTAACACCGGAGGTGGCGACAAACTGCTGCTTCGCCAGTTTGTTGGCAGCTTGTCGGAGACGGCGTTTGAATGGTACTCCGAGCTCCCGAGCGACTCCGTTAAGACATTTGCATAAATGGAGTTACTGTTCACACAAAGGTTCGCAAGCGCACCCCGATCACCGCATTAATTAACGCCAGAGTGAAGCCAGGTGAAACATGGGTGCAGTATGCGATACGGTGGCGGAATCTATGGTCGAAGTGCGAGCAACGCATCGAAGAAGCACCTGCGGTAGGCATGTTCGTGGGTACTCTTGATCTGCAGGCGACCATATCCCAGTTTATGATGTTCTTCAAGCCAACTACTTTCCAGGCCTTGATTGACAAGCTGGCACAAATGGATCAGATGGGTTATAGACCATCTTCTTCGAAGTTGGAATCTCGAAACGAAAAAGGGAAAGGGAAAGCGACCTTCGTCGCCAATGCTCAGCAGCAACCCAGTGGTCCAAAACCAACTGATAGCCAAGATGATAGACGGCGATTCTTCAATGAGAAACTGAAGCGCCCTTATTCGTTTCCTTTGGATAAAACGAGGAGACTGTTCGAGCTGGCGGTGCGCAATAGGCTCATCACCTTGCCGGATCCAAAACGCCCATTGCAACCCTGTGAGGCCAATAATCCCAATTATGCCCCTATCACCAAGTGGTAGGCCATCCAATCGAAGATTGCTTTGTCTTCAAAGGCTGGATTGAGGACCAATACCAACAGGGCAAATTCGCACTTTCCAAGAATTGGAAAGTAAGCCCGCCTCAGCCGCACGCTCTTAAAAGGGGGACACACCGGGGGCATCATGCTCTTTTATAGAAGAAGCTCTATGGGAGGTCGCTCTTTCAGCCAAGACGAAAAGAATGTTGTAGGATCTCTAAACACGCCCGGCGATCAGGTGGAAAAATCCGCTGGAACCCGAGGTCATTGAGGGAATGCTGAAGTCGCGCCTGACTCCAAGAATTGGTAGCGATAATCAAAACGCTCAGGCCCAGCCGTCAAAGTCTTCGAAGAAGAAGAAGAAGACCAAAAAGCCCGTGAAGCCTGATGACAAGTGCACGGACCTGCAAAAATATATTGACGCGCTGGAGCAATATAACCAGAAGATGCGAACCCCGGTCACACTCTAAGAGTTTCTCAACCACATCCTTGAAGATAGAGATGGCGATGAAGATGAGGGAGAAGACTCGTTAGACAAACCTGAAGATTATGTGGCAAGCTGCCACGTGATCTCTCACTCGTTAGTAGATGGTGAAGAAGCTCCTGATATAGAGAAACTGGGGGCAGATCCCGAACCGGAACTCCTAGGACCGTCAGACGAGATGATTGACGTATTCCTGAACAAAGCTCTTCTGAAAAGCAAAGCTGATCAGGAGCGTGAAATCGCCGTATACGAAAAAGCCAAACGTCGGCGACTGAACGAAAGGATTGAAATACCCCAACCAGATCGAAGCACGTCCGCCGCAGACAAAAGCAAACTTAAGACAAGGAAATGATTCGCTAGAGCCCTGTCAATGGGAATGAAATTGCCCTCTTTCAGAGAAAATTCTCCTGGCGGTATACATCTTGATGAAGCGGAAGTACATCCTAACTTCTGCTTATACCATCAAAGGATTTCACACCCTACCGAAGAGTGCATGGCCTTTAAAAACTGGTGGCAGGGATACGTTGCTCACCGGCAGCATTTCAAGTGGATGAAGCGTAAAACTCGTCGGGAACAAAGAAGCACGACAGAAGAACGCAAAAGAACAACCGGCAACTGTCACGTGTTTAATTCTGGGGGATCGCAAGTTCTCACATTCGGGAGTGATTCTGATGAAGAAATAGCCCTCGGTCCTCTCTTCAAGGAATTCATCGCTGAAACAGAAGAGATGAAGACCTGCGAGAACATTCAGCTGCGCAATCGCACGCTACCTGAAAAGAATCTCGGACTCGCAAAACAGGGATCGAATAGAAAAGATAAGGGGAAGGAAAAAGTCCCTGAGGATATCACCCTCGATGACCGAGTCGTCGAAGAGCTTGTAGCTAAGGACCCGCCTAAGAAAAATAAGGTGGATTACAACGTTCTGGCACACCTGAGGAAGATACCCTTGCAGCTAAGCATTCTCGACGCCCTTCTGCTATCCAAAGAGGCGAGAGATTATCTGATCAAGGCATTACAAGAGCCTGACCAGTTTCAAGCTTTCCTCGCCGAAGAAAAGATGAAGGACGAGTTAGAATAAATTCACACAGCTGACATCACTTTCGGCGATGAAGATTTCCTCCTCGGAACTTGCGAGCACAACTGTCCCCTATATGTCTCCGGGTATTTCCATGACATTAAGATAGGGAAGATCCTAGTTGACAATGGGTCCTCTGTTAATCTCCTAAATGTGAGGGTTGTTCCCCTCTGAATGGCGGCGCACAAGACTGCGAAGTCCTGACGCTGAGATTCGGGGCAGATACTATTTGGTTTTATCCGTCCACCTCTCCGAAGATGCCAAGTTGATTTATGGCACCGTGTATCGGAGGTTTAGACGGATGCGGCCGATGTAGCAGACTTCGTCAGATTCCCCCTCGCTTGAGGGGTTTTTGATTGTGGGGACGCTCTTCCCTGCAGGCGCAATCCCCTGCAGTTAATTACGCTACCGCATCGCGGTAACAACTTTCTCCTTCTCCAGAATTTCACTTCGTGTCGTGTGTGTTTGTTTTGTTTGTGGTTGCCCGTGGATTGTATACGGAGACTAAGTGATGTCGTCGCCCGTAGGACGTGGATTAGTCCAAATCCGTATTTACTTAGATTTGGGTTTGGTGTTTTGGTTTAAGGATACGTTAGCCATATTTAGGCTAAGATCGACTTAAACGTTTGTTAAGGATACGTTAGTCTGATTTAAGACTACGATCAACTTAACGGGATCGTTTGGATCCGACAAAAGAGCGTTTGGGGAATCTATTGTTCCAGTTTAGGGACATAGTGTCCATAGGTAGTTTAAGGACATTGCGGTCCATATTCCAGTTTAGGGACGTGATGGTCCATAGGTAGTTTAAGGACGCTTAAGTCCATGAGTTTAAGGACCCCACAATCCGTGTTTTAGTTTAAGGACGCATAAGTCCGCGGGTTTAAGGACCCTACAATCCGTCTTTTGGTTTAAGGACTCTTAAGTCCATAAGTTTAAGGACCCCACAGTCTGTGTTGATGTGTGGTTGTCAGGACCCGTCACCTCTCTGACGTCGTTGAAGGATTACAACGATAGGAGTCAAAGGAGTTCGGAGATGTACCCTTGAACCCGTCGTAAATTGATTTAAGAGAGCAGCTGTGCTCAGTCAATTTAATTTGAGGACTTACGGCCATGATTGGGCTAAGTCCAGTTGAAAAATATTCAACATTTTTATTTGTTTTTGGTCTATTAGACTTGTGCTAGGGCTTTGCCCATAAAGGATGCGGAGCATCAATTTGTTTTGGGCTCTGCTCATTTATAAATGATGCAGAGCATCAGTTTTACTTGGGCTCTGCCCATTTATAAATGATGCAGAGCATCAATTTGACTTGGGCTCTGCCCTTTTATTGCTTTGCAATTTATTTTGGCCTGCTAGGTCTTTTTGATTTGGACCTGGCCCGTTAGCAAAAGAAATGGATTGCATTTGTTAGGCGCTTTGCGCCAATCAAAGAGCGCAAGCGCTTGTGGTGAGGACACATGTCATGCAAGCGTAGTGCGCTGCGCCAGTGCGCTTGCGCTGCTGACACGTGGAGCGCTGTGGTGAGTTGCGCCAGTTTCAGAGAGCAAGGCTCTATTTCAAAAGCGCATAGCGCAAATGGTTCAGATGCTGACACGTGGCGCTCTCTGGTGGCTTGCGCCAACCCAAGAGCGCAACAGTGCAGTTTTGTAAGTGCAAGGCACTATTAATTTGAGAATCTTTTAGATTCCAGAACCAATGGTTCATAAGTGCAAAGCACTGCTTGGTTTCTTGATCTAATTTAGATCAAAGAAAACAAGTGTTTCTTATTTTTCTTGATCTTAGAGAACCAATGGTTCATAAGTACAAAGCACTATTTTTATTTTGTTTTTTATTAAACATCATTGATCTTGTTCTTAGATCAATGATCTATCAGAAGAAATTCTTCTATCTAAAAGGTCTTTTACCTTTCTTCTTCTTGAAATTTCTTCAGAATTCTCTCTGTTTGAAAATTTTGATTTCTCACAAAAATCTTGATGCCTTTGAATTGAGGTCTAGGGTCCTTTTTATAGTGCCTATAAATTAGTTAAATTTGTTAAAGAGATCTTTCTCTGAGTGATTTGGGGAATTTTCCCCACCGTTGGATCTTTGATCCAAGGGCTTCTGTTTTACAGAAGAAAATCTTCTTGTTTTAACAAGAACAGAAAGATTTCTTTAAAATCTTAATTCTGTTTGGCACAAATGCCCCAGCGCATGACACGTGTCAAGCAGCGCACAGTGCAGCGCAACTGCGCAAAGCGCAGCGCAACTGCGCTGGCGCATCTGCGCTGACACGTGTCGCCCAGCGCAACTGCGCAGGCGCATCTGCGCTGACACGTGTCGCGCAGCGAAGTGCTTGCGCAATTGAAGCGTTGCTTCCTTTAATTTTGTTTTAAATAGAGCTTTGCTCTGATTGGGCGCGCTGCCTCGGGCGCTACGCTGATGTATCAGCTTTTGACACGTGGCGCGTTGCGCGCAGCGCAAAGAATCTGAACCGTTGCTTCGAATTTTGAAATTCAAACAGAGCTTTGCTCTGATTGGGGGAAACAAATTCCCCCCCCCACCGTTGCGCTCATGTGGCGCGCACGTGAGTGCAGCGGTGGCAAGCTCCTGACCGTTGGATCAACGGGTGAGCTGAAGGGGCGCAAGCGCCTTATAAATAGGACCTCTGGCCCTTAGAAACTCTTCACCATCTTTTCAAGATTTTGATTTTCCAGAGCTTTGCTCTTGCTTAAGAACTTCAGAGCTTTGCTCGTTTCCAAAGTTAGAAAACTTTTAGGTAAAATTAATTTAAATTAAATTAATTCAAATCAATCTTAACCAAAAGAGCTTTGCTCTCACAGATCTTTTGATCTGAAGAAATCCCCATTAGGGTTTCATAAACAGAGCTTTGCTCTCAAGAATTTGTTTTAGGGTTTCTTAACCCATGAACAGAGCTTTGCTCATTGACAGAATATAGATCTTTGGATCTTCTGATGATGAACTCTTAAGAGTTCTCTTGGATTTTCAAGATCCCAAAATTCTTAATTTTAAATTTCTTTGAAAGTTAAAATTTTCTTTTGATGGATTTTTTTTATCACCATTACAGAGCTAAGCTCTTTTTAAGGAATTTTATTCCTTTGAGACCAGAATTTGACAAGTGTCATTCTGTGACAGAGTTTTGCTCTGAAAGAGGAAATTTTCTCCTTGTCTCTGGGGATTCCCCACTGATGAGAATATTCTCTTAGGGATCTTTTCTTTAACTGACAGTCTCACCCAATGATGGGGCTGTCTTATTAAATGAGGCACTTTCATCCAGATTTTGTGGGTCCCCATCTGGTCCCCTACCCACTGCACTGCAGTGTGGTGTGATTAATTTTAATTTAATTAATTTTTAAATTCAGTTCATTAAAAAATTTTAAACGCCAAGCGTTGGAATTGCAGCACTAACGGCTATTTTTTGTTCCCTTGCAGTAACCATGTCTCTTGATACTTCATTCCCGTTCGCTCGCTCGGAGGAAGGGTTTCCTGAAGCGCCCTTGGACCATGAGGTTCTAGCCATGATTAAGGACTACGACCCGGAATACAAGAGTCTCCACCTTTGGGGGTCGTGGTATAATCAGATTATCATGAGTCGACGGAGCTTCATGTGCGCAGTACCGTCAGAACCCATCACGGCGATTCATTATGCCACCCCACCCTCGGTGCAGTATGCCGTGGAGATGGTTGATTGGACCTCGAAGGGCTTTCTTCATCCCGCCATAGATGCGATTCCGGTCCAGCGTCTTATGGTTTTGGATATCCTAGGACGCTGTATCTGTCAAGGCGAGGCGTGACCTTGGGGGCAATCATATAACATCGGCCTGATCCCCCGCCACCCGATCGGCTATCTGTCGTGGGCCCGGTATATCCTGTCGACGAAGAAGTCGCAGTTGATAAGGTTAGGATTATATACTGCGGTTTACGTCTCCCTCTTCCAGTATCCCACGCTTCCCACCTGGTGGTTCAAGGCTTTCTTGGAGCAGTGGAACATTCCAACCCACACTTTCCTTGCAATGGATCGGGAAGTGTCAATTTCTCTGGAGGAGTTCACAGAGGTCTCCGGTTTGCCGGTTATTGGGGAGCACTATGAGGAATTGCTTCCGACAGACGAGTATGTCTTCGGTGCTAAGCCGATGGTAAGGGGCCTCACGCCGGAAAATGCTGTTCAACACCAATTCCTAAGTTTGATCAAAGTGTTGAACATCTATGAGGCCCTTTTCATCGAACATGGGAGTCACAGAGTTAGCTTTGAGGATTTCATCGCTTGGTTCCTTCGCCAAAGCGTCCTCTCATCAGAAGCTGCCAAGTTTGCTATCCTGGATGACCCTTTCGGTCTAGGTTTGGATAACCTGCCGGCGAAGGAAATGGAACAAAAGGGTTTTTTCCTTCCGGACTTCCCGACTATGTCTTTTGCAGAAATTGCAGCCTCTGGGATGGACGAGGAGGCCTTTTTCTTAGGATTTCTTGGGCTATGGCTGAGTTGGTTTGCGATCCCAATGCATTCTTGCCATATGTGGCCCTCTGTCTTTTACCCAGCCCATCGGATGACCATCGGGGTAAAAGTGGCCGTTGGGATCGCCGGCTTGGAACACTTGTATCATGGCCTCAGTCGAGCAGCGGACGCTAATGAGCCTGGGGTACTGCATGTGGTCTTCCCGATGCACTACTTCGTATCATGGCTCGAGCTACACACGTCAGGTGTCTTCGGCATGCACAAAAGGCCCTCGTTCTACGACAAGTGCGGTTTCCTTCGCATCATACAGTTGATTGGCACATCAATTGTGACTCCATCGCCACGGAACGCCAGGGGTTTACTCCTTCGCCCCCACACCGTTGGAGACGGGATGTCTTTCATCGATAAGGTGTTGACTATTGGAAAGGCGTCTACCACTGCGATGCAACCATTACAAGACGCTTTCAAGGATGGAGCCTCAATTTTGACGGCCCGGGAGACCCTCCACTTATATTCTATTAGACCGGGCTTCCTAGTATTCAGGCAGAACAGTGCGGCGATTTTCATGAGATACAACCCGCATCGTTTCGCCCAGCAACTGAGCTACGATCAAGGGGTACCCTTAGAAGCCTTCCTACTGGAACCCGCTGCCACTAAAGAAGGGATGAAGAACGCGCTGCATCATTTCATGCGCCTGAATACGGGTTCTCACTTTTTTATCAGTGCGCCGGCTTGCGCTCCACGACTCCTCAACGTATATAAAGAATGGTACAATCATGCAACGGGAGCCGTTATAAAGGAGGAAAGGCGATTGCTGGTCGACCGTAAGGGTGCGCCTCCAGGTAGCGACTGCAACGCTCCTTTAGTGCCTAGGATCCCAGTAGTTGCCCCTCTAAAAGATGTTAGAGCCGGACCATCGCATGCGCAAAGTCCTCTGCACGGGTTGCCGCTCCCCGATATTGCAGATGCACCTCCAGCGCCCTGTGCTCCAGTGGAGACAGTGATTGTAGCCTTGCCGAAGTCTGGCGTGGGTGCAGACATCGGGACCCGCCGTCCCAAAGTGGCTGCTAAGCGTAAGTCAATCCCGTGTGCACCTAGGGTTGGCGGGCAGAAGAAAAAGAAGTTGCTCTTCGCTGTAGACGTCGCATTCGGTCAGGAACCCCACGCTCCCTATGCCGAGGGCCTGAGTGAATATAGGACTAATGAGGGATTAGTCATGCCGCCGCCGGATGATACAGACTTGGAGGCCGCTCTCGAAACTTCAGCGTGGTTGGCAAAGCATGACGCGTGGCTAGCTAAGCTTGCGCAATCAGGTAACTACTAGTCGCATTTTCTTTATTGTATCATATCCTCCTTATTGCCTTTGACTAATGTTTTTTCTTCTTTTCTTTCAACAGGCATCACCAATGAAGAAGCCATTGCCGCTTCCCTCGAGACTTTCCAAGAGGAGGAACGTCTCAGAGCGTCTTTAGGCCTTAGTAAGTTTCAATTCATCAAGTTTTCGTTTTCCTTGTGTTATGGTCAATTTAACCTCTCCCTTTTTATTGCAGAAACCTCAATGCCGTTCCCGCCAAGTGACGCAAATGTTCTGCCAGCTGCCGATGTTTCTGCTCTCTCTGGGCTACCGCAGGAGGTCCGTTTTGAAGAGCCGATGAGAGATGCCTTAAAGTCTCTGGAGGCATCCTTGAATGAGGACGACGACGCTTCGATGAAGGAAGCGTCAAAGGGGTCCATCGTGACAGCCCGGGAGGAGAGGAAGTGGTCGAGGCGCGAAGCAAAGGCACGCATGGCTGCCTTGGCCATTGGAGCGGGCCCAAGCACCGTTCCTCATGCCGACACCCCGTCAGAAGAGTCCTCGATCGCCCTGTCTACAGCCCATAGACAGGCGATTCACGCCAATAGGGAGGCTAACGACAAGTCCACCTCAGGTATTACTTTTTTCAGAATTTTGTTGTAAGACTTATAAAGTTGTTGGTTCTTATACATTCCACCCTGTAGGGCCAAGCCCAACCGAGGGGGAGGCGGAGACTGTCGAACCTGAGGGGCTAAGGGAAGAGGCATCGATCGAGCCCGAGCCGGTGACAGATGACACAGTCGGGATTGCTGGGCCCGAAATAGTGGCTGACGAACTGGTCATGTCCACTATGCCTGAGCAAGCGGTTGTTGCCGAGCCCGAGGTAGCAGCGGGCGGAGTGCCTAAGGCCGATGACCTTGTGGTGACGGTGGACGAGGCAACCGTGACTGTTGAGCCCGAGGGAGTAGCGGGTGAGGTAAACATGATTCCTGAGGACGAGCCAATCGCTCTTTCTCAGGAATCTGGTAATGCTCCGGTCATAGCCCTCCCCGCCTATGGTCCCCCGCCGTCTCCAGGTCTCGCGAGCACGACAACGGTTCCCATTGAGTCGGGTGATGAGGCCACGGGCGGTGGCCTCATGTCGATGGAGGAGGGAGTCGCCTCCGTTTCGGCCGGCAGCTCATCAGGTAAATCCCAAGTTACTGTCCTCTTTATCTTACAATCTTTTCTGACAAGTTCACATTTGTTCGTAACGCAGGTGCAGCCAGTGCCGATGCGCAATTGCTCGAGGGAGCGCCTTCAACTACTGCCTTGCCGATGGTCACCTCTCAGCCCTCTCTCATACCATCGAAGATGTTGGAAGGTATGGGTTTGCAACTTATTAATCTTATCTTTCAGACGTATAATTTGTGTACTAAAGTCATACTGTTGTGCCTTTCAGGAGTGCTTTTTGACCATCTTTATCAGGTATTGCTCCCACACTTCTCCTTCCCATCTGAACTCGCTTCTTCCTCTGGTGGCGCTGGTGAGTATGTTTTCCCATTGATATCTTTCTTTTTCGTTGATGGGATTACTTCTAACTTCTTTTTTGTCTCGACTGCAGTGCTACAAATCGAAGGAGGGGATGAAAGATCGGCTGCGCCACCGACCCTTCCGGCCTTGCCATCTGCCTCAGCTGGTACAACGATTATTACACTGATAACCCCCCTTTTTATTTCCTGAACTGTTATCTGATCACATCTTGTTTCTTTTCAGCTGTCGTTCCGGTCTCGGCGCCCTTCGAGCCTTGCATCACAATGCCGGCAGGTCCTTATCTGAGACGTCCATCTTCGAAAGGCGCCGCGAATAGTCTGCGCATGTTGAGTGACTACGTCGAGGAACTCGACGTTGAAACTCCTACATCTGCCGTAGACTTCGCTACGGTGGTTAACCCGATGCTGGTGATACTCGTGAACTTTCATGACGAGGGCATCATCGCATCTTGGGTTAACCATTGCAGGGAGATCGAGGCCCGCCTGCATCAGCTGGAGTCGATGCGTTCCGCTCCCGAGACCTTAACCGCCAGTAATCAAAGAGCAGCGTGGATTGAGCAGAGCGCTTCTTACTTCCGCCATCTCGAACAAGAAGTCATTTCAAGGCGTAAGGAGCGCGGTGAGACTTCGAGCAAGTCTGCCCAACTGCATGCTCGGGTGGAGGCCAACGCTGCACGGCTGAAGGTTGTCTTTGAGGGCCTTCTGCAATGCCTCTCCGAAGGGTTATCACTGAGGCAACAGCTTGACGTTGTCGAGCGGGATGCACCTAGCCAGGAAGCAGCCCAGAAGGTGGCCGAGGATCAACTTTCATCCTTTTTGCAGCAGCGAGCCCAGGTGGAAGCGGAGGTGGCCGCGGCAGCCACTCAGGAGGAGGCGCTGAAGGAAGTGCGAGAGCAGCTTGCGAATTTGTTAAAGACACTTCCTCCTCAGTAGCCATCCCTCTTTGTATCGTTTGTACTTGTAAATAAAAAATGTATATATATATTTTTTATTCTTTAACACAATGTATCCTGTACTCAATCAAGTTTATGAATAAAAGATACACACATTTTTTTTTGTAATGTCTTGTGTCATTTCTCCGCCTTTTCTTTCTTTTATTATCAGCATGCCACCTTAGTAAACATGGTTGACAGATAATTAGAGCAAGCATCTTGATTTTCTCAAGAAATAGCGATGACTTAGGCCGCAGGTTCAGATTTGCCGCCTAAGACTTTTCAACTCTATGAGCCGTGAGGGTCTCATAGAGATTTTTCTCCCTACGGATCGAGAGGATCTCGTAGGTGTATTTTCTCCTTAGGAATCGTGAGGATTCCTAAGTGCGTTTTCTCTTATAAGTCGTAAGGATCTTATAAGAGAATTTTTCCCTCTTACGAGTCGAGAGGGCCCGTAAGCGGTTGTTTCCCTCCTTGTCGAAATTCGACTTTGGAGAGTGAGGCCCATGAATAATATGCAAGAAACCGTTTTAGACCGACTTGCAGGGTCCCATTGTTCAGGAAACAAGTTTTTAATTTCTGCTGCCTGAGGCTTCATCTTGCAAGTTGAGACGAATCGGGAATTTCCCGCGGAGACACTGGTTTCTCTGCGAGCCGACGCGAATCAGGAGGCTCTCATCAAGGATATTTGTTTCCCTGAATTGAGGTATTTTCCAAGGATATTTGTTTCCCTGGTGTTGAGACGGATCGAGAATTTCCCACGGAGACACTGGTTTCTCTGTGAGCCGACGCGAATCAGGAGGCTCTCATCAAGGATATTTATGTCCCTGAATTGAGGTATTTTCCAAGGATATTTGTTTCCCTGGTGTTGAGACAGATCGAGAATTTCCTATGGAGACACTGGTTTCTCTGTGAGTCGACGCGAATCAGGAGGCTCTCATCAAGGCTATTTGTTTCCCTGAGTTGAGGAATTTGCCAAGGATATTTGTTTCCCTGGTGTTGAAACGGATCGAGAATTTCCCACGGAGACACTGGTTTCTCTGTGAGTCGACGCGAATCAGGAGGCTCTCATCAAGGATATTTGTTTCCCTGAATTGAGGAATTTGCCAAGGATATTTGTTTCCCTGGTGTTGAAACGGATCGAGAATTTCCCACGGAGACACTGGTTTCTTTGCGAGTCGACGCGAATCAGGAAGCTCTCATCAAGGATATTTGTTTCCCTGAATTGAGGAATTTGCCAAGGATATTTGTTTCCCTGGTGTTGAAACGGATCGAGAATTTCCCACGGAGACACTGGTTTCTCTGCGAGTCGACGCGAATCAGGAGGCTCTCATCAAGGATATTTGTTTCCCTGAATTGAGGAATTTGCCAAGGATATTTGTTTCCCTGGTGTTGAAACGGTTCGAGAATTTCCCACGGAGACACTGGTTTCTCTGCGAGTCGACGCGAATCGGGAGGCTCTCATCAAGGATATTTGTTTCCCTGAATTGAGGAATTTGCCAAGGATATTTGTTTCCCTGGTATTGAGACGGATCGAGAATTTCCCACGGAGACACTGGTTTCTCTGCGAGCTAACGCGAATCAGGAGGCTCTCATCAAGGATATTTGTTTCCCTGAATTGAGGTATTTTCCAAGGATATTTGTTTCCCTGGTGTTGAAACGAATCGAGAATTTCCCACGGAGACACTGGTTTCTCTGCGAGTCGATGCAAATCAGGATTTTCTTTGTCAAGGACACTTGTTTCCTTGAGTCAAAGGATTTGCCGAAGACACTGGTTTCTTCGGGGTTGGAATGAACCGTCGAGATTTGGCTTCGTTTTCTGGCGGAGCCTGTTGGGAAAGTATGGTTCCCTCTTTGTTTGCGCCCTTGGATTGTGTACAGGGGTCGATGTGATCTCAGCTGTAGGGCCAAAGTTTTATCATCATTTTTTTGTTTTATTTCCGCGATGCTCTATCATTTCAGCTTTTATATCGCGAAGGTCGCGATTGCCCAATCATTTCGGCTATTTTTCGCGGTGCCCAATCATTTCAGCTATTTATTTTATTTTTACTCGCTGCTTTTTATTGCGAGTTGCCCAATCATTTCGGCTATTTCGTGTGCATACGTTTCTACTTGCTGCTTTTTATTGCAAGTTGCCCCATCATTTCGGCTATTTCGTATGCATGTGCGGCCTACCTGAAACTAGACACCGATTTCGGCATCAGCACCGTTACAACTGGGATATTGCCAGGAGCGAATCATCATTTGCCTCCGTCGATGTTGAACAAAGGTGGCTCAGCGAACAGGGTTAAGGTCTTGTCGACTAAGGCTTTTAACTTCATGAGCCGTAAGGGTCTCACAAAGGTATTTCTCCCTACAAGTCGTGAGGATCTTGTAGGTGTATTTTCTCCTTGGGAATCGTGAGGATTCTTAAGTGTGTGTTCCTCTGTAAGTCGTAAGGATCCTACAAGAGGGTTTTCTCCTTGTAAATCGAGAGGAACTACAAGGGTTGTTTATCATGCGTACATATCCCCAGTCACGGATGGGACTTGGTTAGGGAAATGTTTATTCGCGCCCGTGGATTGTATACAAGGGTCAGTATTGAGCCACTTGTAGGGCAATATCGAAGGTTGTGGGGTTTTGCTTAAGCACAGGTTTAGGTCTCTGTAACTTAAGACTTTCAAATCTTATGAGCCGTGAGGGTCCCATAAGAGAGTTCTCCTTACGAGTCGTGAGGATCTCGCAAGTGTATTTTCTCCTTAGGAATCGTGAGGATTTCTAAGTGTGTTGCTCCTTTGTGAGTCGTAAGGATCTCACGCAGATGGTTTCTCCTTACAAGGTCGAGAGGACCTTGTAAGTGTCCTTTAACGAGGTTGCGCCCTTTCGGGTTTTCACAAACAGTCGCCGGCAGTCCTGCTGTTTTTACTCACGGAGCCCTTTCGGGTTTTCATTCGTGCCCTTTTTGCTTATGGGCATACCTTTTTTTTATTCTTTTTATTTTTATATATTTTTTTTACGAGGTCGCGCCCTTTCGGGTTTTCACGAACACTCGCCGGTAGCCCTGCTGTTTTTACTCACGGAGCCCTTTCGGGTTTTCATCCGTGCCCTTTTTACTTATGGACATACCGTTTTTATATATATATTTTTTATTTTTATATGATTTTTTTTATTCATCTCGTCAGCTTAAAGATGCTGCAGTAGTAGTTTAAGGACGTTTCGGTCTGTCATTAGTTTAAGGACGTTTCGGTCCGTTATTAGTTTACGGACGTCTCGGTCCGGCATTAGTTTAAGGACGTTTCGGTCCGTCCAAGAGATGGCTGGCTACTGCTTATAAAGTTTGAGCTTAGGAAGATAGCGAGCGGATATAGTCGTCGTCATCTATCGTTGACCTAGGCTATGTCTTATTAAGCGTAGTATTTCTTTAGGAAGCGGCCGTTTATTGGCCTGAAAGGCCTTTCACCGTGCATATCCATGAGTAGATAGGTTCCACCTTGGTAGACCTTGTCTATGATGTACGGTCCTTCATAGTTCGGCTCGAATTTTCCCCGCTTGGCGCGATTGGGGATCATAGGCCTCTTGACCACTAGCACGAGTTCGCCTTGGCGGAATGTCCTCGGCCGGGTCAATTTTTCATATGAGCGTGTCATCTTTGCTTTATAGGCCTCCAGATTTTGTTGCGCTATGAGCCGGGTCTCATCAAGGGCATCAAGCTCCTCAAGACGAAGGTGAGCGTTTTCTTCATCTGTTAGCTCGTAGTGGACTGCTACTCGTAGAGAGGGTAACTCTATCTCGAGGGGGAGTACTGCTTCTGTACCGAATATCAGCGCATATGGCGTTGTGTTTGTGGCTGTCTTGAACGTAGTTCGATACGCCCAAAGAGCTTCTTGCAGCTTCTCGTGCCAGTCCTTCTTATTTCGGGACACCGTTTTCTTCATGATCTTTGTTAAGGTTTTGTTGAAGGCTTCAGCTAGACCGTTAGCTCGCGGATTATAAACCGAGGAATATCTCCAGTCTATATTGTGTTGTTGCGCGAAGCGACTGATCTTGTGGCTTCTGTAAGCTGGCCCGTTATCGGAGATAATTCGTCGCGGAGTTCCAAACCGATATATGACGTGTGTCTTGAAGAAGTGGAGGATATTCTCCGTCTTAACTTCTCTCAGCGGTACTGCCTCTGCCCATTTGGAGAAGTAGTCAGTCGTCGCCAGGATGAAACGATGTCCCTTGGACGATGCTGGTTCGATAGGGCCGACTATATCAGTTCCCCACATTTCGAACGGCCTGCTAGCCACCGTTGGATGTAGTGGATTTGGATGCTGGTGGATGAAGTCCCTATGAATTGGCATGAGTGGCATTGCTTCGCATATTCGAGGCAGTCTTGGATCATCGTGGGCCAGTAGTAGCCCATCCGTTTGATCTTCAACTTCATCTTTGGGCCCGCTTGGTGAGAACCGCATAGTCCGTCATGAACTTCCTGGACGACTCTTTTCGCTTCGTCAGGTCCCAGGCATCTTAACCACAAAGAATCAAATGACTTCTTGTATAGGGTATCATTGACGAAGGCGAAAGACAGAGCTCGTTTCATAAGCTGATGTCTTGAGGACGCATCTTCGGGTGTTTGGCGGTATTTGAAGTAGTCTATAAAGACTTCTCTCCAATCCTCGGCATTTTCCCGATCTTTTATTTACAGGGTCGTCTGCTCAGTCGCTCCCTTCTCTTCTGGTGATTCCGGAGATATTTCCGCTGGGGCGAGCACCCGACGGCTTTGTACCACAATTCTGACGTCATCGAGGTTCTCGTCAGCCAGTTCCTTGGCGAGCTTGGCCAATGTGTCCGCTTTGCTGTTTTCCGCGCGCGGTATGTTTTCCAAAGTATATGAAGGAATTTGGGTCAACAATTGTTGCACTTTTTCACCGTACTTCACCAATTCTGGTTTGCATGTTTGGTAGTCGCTGTTTACTTGACTAACGACCAGTTGGGAATCTCCATATATGAGGAGGTTTTCAATTCCCATGTCGATGGCGATCTCGAGGCCTGCTATCGGAGCTTCATATTCAGCTTCATTGTTTGTCCTCGTGTAACGTCTTCAAAATAATAAAATATGATTTTTGGGAAATTTTATAATTTAATATTATTTTAATGAATATTTTAATATTCTGGTATAATTAAATACAGATAAATGGGGAAAAATTATGGAAAATTCTAAAATAAGTTATTTTAAGGAATTGCTTCGTTTTCTGTGCATGCCCCCATTTCCTCTAGTTTTGACCCTGAGTATGTCTAGTTTTGACTGATTCCATCTAGGGTGAAATCTGGGTTGATTTTCCTATGTTGGTGTATAATTTGGGACTTGTTTTGGCATGGATTTTGGTATTTGGTGATTCATTCCTGTCGGGTGGCGTTTGGACGTCAACGACAAGTGGATTTTGATTGTGTTTACATGCGAGTCGATAGGTTTTTACCTATGCGGGTAGCGTGTGCTATTTTGGTTTCCGATGTGATTTTCATGTGCTTTAGCATTGTGATATACTTGTAGGTACCCCGCGTGATGTTGAGGCAAAGGAGGTGAAGATAGCGACATCGGCTTTGGCACACGAGAAGCAATGTGAGTAGATTTATATCTGTGGGGAGAAGTCGGGTGGATGGCGTATAGCACCCCCGCAGTCCGTGGTGATGTATACGAATACGTATACACACGAATATTTATTATGTGTTGTTTAGGGTTATTGATGGTAATAATGATATTTTGATGATAAGAATATATTGGTTTGGTTTAGTGCGAACCCTAGAGTAGTGGTTGCACTCACACATACATTTACACACATACTTGCATTCATTCTTTCATTTATTAGAGTGCATATGATGGTGCGTATATCTACACATGGGTATGGGACTATGTGTTTATATACTGGATTTGAGGATAGTATTTGGGATTTGAGATGAGTCGATGAGATTGGGCTTGAGGCCAGGAGATCGGTGATGTGATTTGGTTCGTATCGAGATACGACACGATGTTTTAACGGGTCTTTTGACGTAGTGATTCTTACACCTGCATGCATACATTGAGGGTATCAATATTGTACTAGACGTAGATCAGTACCCCGATCATGACATTTGATAAAGAGGATACCAGATAAATAGTATGATGAATGTGATATTGACCCGTACCCAGATTTGGGATGCCGTACGACGGATTTACGTACAAGCTATATTTTGATGATTGATCCGCACTCTTGACTTGGGATGTCTGATTATAGATAGGGTATCGGATATGATATTATTGAGGCGGGATCACCGACTAATATATATACATGTATGTATATGTATCGACTCAGATGTTAGGCGGTTTCCTCACCCGTAGCTCTACTTGTTAGTTCAGCCGTATAGTTTAAGATGGTTGTTAGATTAGATTAGACTCCTACCTATTTCAAAAACTAACGAATCGTGGGTATTTTAAAAGACAGCCCAAGGGATCCTACGGATATTTCAAAAGACGTATCTTTTCATAAAAACACCGTAGCCCCTATTTTCAAAACCCCATGATTCGTGTTATTTCAAAAGGCACCAATTGTAGAGGTTATTTTAGATTAATGCAGATTAGTTATAGTTGCGTCTAGTATTCAGCTTCCGCTCATTATTGTGGTTCGCATCGCATCGCATGCTTATATTATGTTTCATACTCCATTATTGATGTTATGCTGTTAGGACACCAGCACCATTACCGATGATGCGTATGTACCACGTACACTTACTTGCCGGCTCACACACATCTCCATCGGTAATTGCCATGTCACGTACACCTTAGAAAATATTATTGCATCGACATAGGTTGTTAGCTAATAATTTAGACATGATATTAGTGTACTTGCCTTATATGCTAGATTAGACATTGTAATTATTAGTTGTTACATCATGCATGTTATTATTCATGGATTTTTATGCCTGTATGCACTGTTTACATGCTATTGAGGATTGGATTCGGATTTCCATGAGATTTTCTGGATTTGGGGGAAAACCGCAAAACTTATATAAACTTCTTTTCTCTCTTTAAAATAAAAAGTGCGGTTTTCCCATGATGTATGAGTCGTCCACCATGAGTTTGCTGATGGATTTGGAAACCCGATTCGAGGAGACGGATGAACCGTTTCGGGTACATGGTGGACCCGGTAAGGTACCCCGGGGCAAGAAGCGCGTGGTGATGACGATGTGAGCCTGGCAGGGGAGCACTACCTACCGGTGATTTTACCCGACGCGTCGGATATCCGGAGGATACCGTCGTGGTCTTGAGATGGATGGTAGGGGCCGGTCTGGACTGACGGCGCCCTAGATATTATGATTGAGACATTGGGATTTCGAGATTTCGAGGTACAGAGACTGTGATACAGAGATATCGAGATATTGGGATTACGTTTTGTGCCGATGCTAGGCACTGTTTTATGCTGATTTCATTATGATACCTCAACTAAAAATACAAGGGAAATCTCACTAAATTATGAAAACAGTTTCTTCATTTACATGTATTCTGCTTTCATGCATTCATACCTCATATTCATGACATACTATTACCTGAGGCACTAGCACGAGCACTTGGCACTACATTCACGTATAGAGATTACATTGCCAGTTTAGCATGCTTCAGCTTTATTCATATTGAGGTTTCTTTATATCTGATCGTATTGACCTAGGTTGGGTCATGCATTCGATCTCTGCTTGTAGATATCTTTCTATTCACGAGTTGGCAACTCACCCCCGTTGTGCCCCAGTTCTTGCAGGTTTGCCGTACAGTTCTATAGCGGCATTTCTGGCACACTGCTTCCTTTTGGGTGATTTGCTTGGATAGGTGGGTTCTTTTGTATCAGAACCGCCGTTGTATTTATATTATTCATTGTATCTAGAATATCCATCAACCAAAACTCGTATATTGTTTCAGACCTAGACTAGTGATGTATTATTCGACCATAGAGTCGCGCTTAGTAGTGTTGCGGTTTTCTTGTTGCTTTTGAGCTTTCTTTTGGATTTGATCCTCGCCACTTGGCGTTGTATATTATTGTTGCATGTGTGGTGGTGACCGTCGATTGACGAAGAGCTAGCTCCCGCTTGGGGATGCCTTTATCATTGCATATATTGTTATCCTTGTTATACCCCATTCGGGGCCAGTTTTACAAAAGAAACTCTGCCGAAATTTTTAGAAAAGACTGTACTGTTTTTAAAAATGCATATTCGGCTTAGTTATTTAAAAACCTTGATTTCAAACATGTTTTTCTTCACTTCTTTAAACCAGTTTCTTTACTTATTCTTAAAAATGGTTTTAGATTTCTGGGCTTTTGGCTTACTTGGATCAGATGGAGTCCTATAGACTTCATATGGTTCAAGGGCCAGTCACGTGCTCTTTCGGGTCGTGACAAAGTTGGTATCAGAGCGCTAGGTTGACCTTGGTTCGAGTCTAAGTTTGACTATGTGGAGCCTAGGGCGTTTATATATATACGGAACTTAGGCTTGACCTTACGGAACTTAGACTTGGTCGAGGGGGTATTAGACCCGAACTTTCGTCGTGTAGGATGACCCTTGGTTGATGGAATAGGTAACTAAAGTAGAGTGACGTACCGTTGGTATGTTCCGCGGCATACTTACGACACGCCATTCCGCTTAAGGAACCTTAGGATGTACATATTTTCGAGATCAGTGATCCTCTTTATATCCAGGATTATACATCCATTTGAGATCCCCGATTCTATTAGTTTCATGATCATACCTTTATTGATGCTGTTCCTTCCCATGATCATGTATCCACTTTGGATCTGTTGTTTCCTTTCTTGCCATTGATGTGCTCTCCTTGATACTCGATTGAGGTTCCTGTCACCATGTTTGAGGGCAGTTTGGGCTGCTGCTAGGGTTACGGCCGGTGTGAGCTCGTTTGGTACGAGGGCCGACCATTGTGTTTTCTGGTGACATGGGAACGTCTCGAGTTAGTGTTGGTGATTGTGACCTCTAGTGGAGGCGAGTGCTTGGTCTTGCACCGGATGATCGGGCCATTGTTAGAGCTGCCAGTTGAGAGAGGACTGTTGATGTACAGCATACCTCAGAGATTGTGATGTCGCCTACCGTGCAGACAGATGGACCAGCTGTTGCTGAGATTGACAGGATGTCTCTTCCGAAGCTTACGAGCTGAGATTGCCGTAGCTTTCAGGCAGATATGAGACAGATGATAGCTAGTCTACCCGATTTGAGAGACGAAGGTGATTCGTCCGATTTTGCGCCGGAGCGGGCCCTGATGAGTTGAAGATTTCCAGTGTGGAGAGTCTTACTCAGATCTAGAGCAGACCGACTCAGAGATGACCGCCTATGTATTGCCTTTCCTGGAGGATTGAGGCGCTGTTCGGCGTACAGGCGAATAAGCCAGTTGCTGCTGCAAATGACGAGATGTCGCCCAGATGGTTGGAGCTACTGCAGCGCGAGCATATACTTAGAGAGATGATAGCGAGTCGCTAGTCACCTGAGGATGAATGACTAGGACAGGTGGTTCATTTGTTTACCGATGCGAGGTCATCAGATAGATTGTTTCCAGCTAGAGACGACTTCACGCAGGTTCGTTGAGAGTCGATAGAGACGATCGAATGTCAGGAGCCCATTTTCCAAGTTTAAAGTATACAGAAAGACATGCAGGTGATTCTATGGACTCTCTAGAAGAATGAAACCCTAACTCGACTTAATGACCGTGTGAAAGCCTTTGAACCTTCGGGTTTGCGGTGGTTCCTCAGCGCCATTTGTGAGGCTTGGGTTTGCCCTTCTACGGCTGGACCACCGACGCTGTGGCATGTACTCGATACTATTAAACTGTACCCATGATGTGATCTCTTGGGGGATTATGAGGATCTGACGAGTCGATCGGATGGTTCGACATCTTTCGGATATCGTGATGGGACACTGCTTGGGAGACTCCAGATGCGAGCGTAGCCGTCGGAGCGCAGTTCGTGTAGCCACGATGAGTTAAGTCCGAATCAGTCGACATTGAGCAAGGTGGAGTAAAGAGTTCGTACGAGATTTCGACGAGATGACGTCCCACTCCGCTGACATTAGAGATGTGATATGCACCCCGAGGCGTGGTATATGGATGTATCTTCCAGAGAGAAGCGCGATAGGTATGCAGCCGTTCCGGAATAAGCTTTAGCTTCAGCATTGGATGATGACTTCCGGGCATTTCGGCAGGATTGAGATTTGAGAAAGGAACCTCGACAGGACCTTTCTGGAGTACGTTACGAGAAGACCTAGACCAGGAGTGGTCGTATTGCGCACACCCAGCAGGACAGAGTTCGGCATTGTCGACGAGGTAGTTGACCATGTTCGGATAAAGGAACTTACCCAGATGCGTTGCAGATCGATCAGGGACAGACGAGTGATGAGTATTCCTCCGATGGTTGGGACGTGTTCCCGAGGACCTGTTCGGCCTGACATCCTCTACAGAATGATGAAGCTACAGAATATGCGATTTCGTGTCCGTGCGAGAGACTTCAGATTGACCGTGGCCGAGAACAGTGCAGTGCGTAGTAGCTTGGCGTGACGTCATAGTGGACGACGATAGAGACAGTTGGAACAAGAGGTTCGTGTGAGACACTGATGAGCTGTCATTGCTTCCCGTCGAGACTAGAGACCTGATATGCTTACAGAGACGTTGGAATGTGACCAGTTTCCGAGAAAATATTGTGCTGAGGACACGTGTTTTTGAGCGAGAAGAGGTTGTGCAGGAAGCCAGCCTCTGTACAGATCGGCATAGGCATGATCGGAAGAGACCTTGAGCAGGATTCCTTCCAGGACATTGCTGCAATGATGTTTGCACCCAGGATCAGATGTGTGACGTGCTTTCAGAGAGCCAGAGGCCGACGCCAGTGATACGCTGCCTTACGAGCGGTCGTGAGGATTGACCGAAAGGTGACCAGGAAAGTGCCAGAACGGAATCGTTCCTGTCAGTACTCCTGACCGGGCCGATGAGCCGATGGATTGCGAGATTGGTAATCTACAGGAAAGATCAGGAACCAGAGGCAGAGGACGCCAGCCGCGAGCAAGAGGCAAGTAGATATCTTGCGCAGCTAGCATCGGATGTTCCGGTACCTTCTTGACCCTGAAGGATGGTATATCGACGACGGTAATTATGATTTGTGATTTTGTGATTTGATTATCACGTATCCGTTGCTTTGGATTTCGGTATTTTGGGCGATCTATTCACATGATTTAGTCTTGATGACTGAGTTTCATGATATTTGATTTTGTGCACCATGGTTGCACCTACTGGGTATTTATACCTTGTACATAGTTATTACTCTTGAGCTGTTGATTGCGATTTCATGCCTATTTTATGCTGGTGATTTGATTTACGCTTCCAGCAGAGTTTCATGTAATTTTAGTGTTTTGATTTTGCACTCGGTATAGCTTATATGTGCTTGTAGTGTATCGATATGTGTTTTGTGCCCGCAGCTGCACACGTTTATGATTTTCTTCATATCTGGATACACTTGGTGTTGCTGCTTACGTATTTGAGTTATTGCTTGGTATTTGTGCATGGGATGCACCAGTTCTATACTTCGTGCATTTGTCGCACCAGTTTTATGTTTCTTGCGTTTATCGCATCAGATTTATATTTCGTGCCTTTGTTGCACCGGATTTATATTTTGTGCATTACGATTGCACCTGACTTCGATTTGATGCCTTTCGGTATGTCGATTTTGATTGTGATATTGATGTGGATTCTTGCACTCCGTGCTTTTGACTGGACTTACGCATATTCGACGTTGCTATTGGATTTTGTGATTCCGTGCATATTGAGTGCGCAGGGTCTAGATTTTCATTCGTGCATGATGGATGCACCGATTTGGATTTTCGCGCATGTTGGGCGCATGTTTTGAGATACGATTTTGGGGCATACCAGATGCACTAAATCGAGATTCTTCGTGCATGTCAGATGCACCTGTTTTGGCTGCCAGGCACACGTTGCCTATGACAGATGCTTCGTGCACACCCGTTGCACCTAGATGTTGTTTTGTGCACATGTTTAGCACATATATGGATTTTGATTTCCGTGCGCACCAGACGCACAGGGTGGTGTTATGTGATTTTTGGGATTTATTCCTTTTGGAGCAGTACATTTTTATGATGTTGGATATTTGCTTTCATACTGAGCAGGACTAGTCAGTGGGCAGTACCTGGATATATTTTGCATGCATCGATAGTTATCGAAGGGATTTCCGAAAAGCGAGCTATAGTCTCAGTATATACCTACGTGTCCGATATGACACGAAACGTTTTAAAAACAAGGAAACCCTTCTAAACTGTTTTCAAAACGGCGGAACGTACCTATTAAACAAAGGATATATATACACATATATAGTTATTTTCTTATGAGAAACGTCCGCCACTGTGCAGTGTTACGCGCATCGCACAGCGACTTAAAAAGATTTGGCATACATTTGCATCAGCTATTTACATGTATAGATTGGATGTCTACATGTATAGTCTTGGTCCATATCATATTGATTTTGTATTGGATTTGACATTGTGTCGTTATCATGACTCCGATGATTGCGGATGCTTGATGGAGTGTTGCTTTTGAGTTATCTGCTCAGTACTCATGCGCATGCATTGCGCTATGATGTTTTATGTATAGATGATTTCGGAACCCCGATGACTTGGAATTTGTATTGAAATATTTTAGTATTTGGGGGTTTAAATTTAAATTCGGGGACCGAATTTCTTTAAGGGGGGTAGATTGTAACGTCTTCAAAATAATAAAATATGATTTTTGGGAAATTTTATAATTTAATATTATTTTAATGAATATTTTAATATTCTGGTATAATTAAATACAGATAAATGGGGAAAAATTATGGAAAATTCTAAAATAAGTTATTTTAAGGAATTGCTTCGTTTTCTGTGCATGCCCCCATTTCCTCTAGTTTTGACCCTGAGTATGTCTAGTTTTGACTGATTCCATCTAGGGTGAAATCTGGGTTGATTTTCCTATGTTGGTGTATAATTTGGGACTTGTTTTGGCATGGATTTTGGTATTTGGTGATTCATTCCTGTCGGGTGGCGTTTGGACGTCAACGACAAGTGGATTTTGATTGTGTTTACATGCGAGTCGATAGGTTTTTACCTATGCGGGTAGCGTGTGCTATTTTGGTTTCCGATGTGATTTTCATGTGCTTTAGCATTGTGATATACTTGTAGGTACCCCGCGTGATGTTGAGGCAAAGGAGGTGAAGATAGCGACATCGGCTTTGGCACACGAGAAGCAATGTGAGTAGATTTATATCTGTGGGGAGAAGTCGGGTGGATGGCGTATAGCACCCCCGCAGTCCGTGGTGATGTATACGAATACGTATACACACGAATATTTATTATGTGTTGTTTAGGGTTATTGATGGTAATAATGATATTTTGATGATAAGAATATATTGGTTTGGTTTAGTGCGAACCCTAGAGTAGTGGTTGCACTCACACATACATTTACACACATACTTGCATTCATTCTTTCATTTATTAGAGTGCATATGATGGTGCGTATATCTACACATGGGTATGGGACTATGTGTTTATATACTGGATTTGAGGATAGTATTTGGGATTTGAGATGAGTCGATGAGATTGGGCTTGAGGCCAGGAGATCGGTGATGTGATTTGGTTCGTATCGAGATACGACACGATGTTTTAACGGGTCTTTTGACGTAGTGATTCTTACACCTGCATGCATACATTGAGGGTATCAATATTGTACTAGACGTAGATCAGTACCCCGATCATGACATTTGATAAAGAGGATACCAGATAAATAGTATGATGAATGTGATATTGACCCGTACCCAGATTTGGGATGCCGTACGACGGATTTACGTACAAGCTATATTTTGATGATTGATCCGCACTCTTGACTTGGGATGTCTGATTATAGATAGGGTATCGGATATGATATTATTGAGGCGGGATCACCGACTAATATATATACATGTATGTATATGTATCGACTCAGATGTTAGGCGGTTTCCTCACCCGTAGCTCTACTTGTTAGTTCAGCCGTATAGTTTAAGATGGTTGTTAGATTAGATTAGACTCCTACCTATTTCAAAAACTAACGAATCGTGGGTATTTTAAAAGACAGCCCAAGGGATCCTACGGATATTTCAAAAGACGTATCTTTTCATAAAAACACCGTAGCCCCTATTTTCAAAACCCCATGATTCGTGTTATTTCAAAAGGCACCAATTGTAGAGGTTATTTTAGATTAATGCAGATTAGTTATAGTTGCGTCTAGTATTCAGCTTCCGCTCATTATTGTGGTTCGCATCGCATCGCATGCTTATATTATGTTTCATACTCCATTATTGATGTTATGCTGTTAGGACACCAGCACCATTACCGATGATGCGTATGTACCACGTACACTTACTTGCCGGCTCACACACATCTCCATCGGTAATTGCCATGTCACGTACACCTTAGAAAATATTATTGCATCGACATAGGTTGTTAGCTAATAATTTAGACATGATATTAGTGTACTTGCCTTATATGCTAGATTAGACATTGTAATTATTAGTTGTTACATCATGCATGTTATTATTCATGGATTTTTATGCCTGTATGCACTGTTTACATGCTATTGAGGATTGGATTCGGATTTCCATGAGATTTTCTGGATTTGGGGGAAAACCGCAAAACTTATATAAACTTCTTTTCTCTCTTTAAAATAAAAAGTGCGGTTTTCCCATGATGTATGAGTCGTCCACCATGAGTTTGCTGATGGATTTGGAAACCCGATTCGAGGAGACGGATGAACCGTTTCGGGTACATGGTGGACCCGGTAAGGTACCCCGGGGCAAGAAGCGCGTGGTGATGACGATGTGAGCCTGGCAGGGGAGCACTACCTACCGGTGATTTTACCCGACGCGTCGGATATCCGGAGGATACCGTCGTGGTCTTGAGATGGATGGTAGGGGCCGGTCTGGACTGACGGCGCCCTAGATATTATGATTGAGACATTGGGATTTCGAGATTTCGAGGTACAGAGACTGTGATACAGAGATATCGAGATATTGGGATTACGTTTTGTGCCGATGCTAGGCACTGTTTTATGCTGATTTCATTATGATACCTCAACTAAAAATACAAGGGAAATCTCACTAAATTATGAAAACAGTTTCTTCATTTACATGTATTCTGCTTTCATGCATTCATACCTCATATTCATGACATACTATTACCTGAGGCACTAGCACGAGCACTTGGCACTACATTCACGTATAGAGATTACATTGCCAGTTTAGCATGCTTCAGCTTTATTCATATTGAGGTTTCTTTATATCTGATCGTATTGACCTAGGTTGGGTCATGCATTCGATCTCTGCTTGTAGATATCTTTCTATTCACGAGTTGGCAACTCACCCCCGTTGTGCCCCAGTTCTTGCAGGTTTGCCGTACAGTTCTATAGCGGCATTTCTGGCACACTGCTTCCTTTTGGGTGATTTGCTTGGATAGGTGGGTTCTTTTGTATCAGAACCGCCGTTGTATTTATATTATTCATTGTATCTAGAATATCCATCAACCAAAACTCGTATATTGTTTCAGACCTAGACTAGTGATGTATTATTCGACCATAGAGTCGCGCTTAGTAGTGTTGCGGTTTTCTTGTTGCTTTTGAGCTTTCTTTTGGATTTGATCCTCGCCACTTGGCGTTGTATATTATTGTTGCATGTGTGGTGGTGACCGTCGATTGACGAAGAGCTAGCTCCCGCTTGGGGATGCCTTTATCATTGCATATATTGTTATCCTTGTTATACCCCATTCGGGGCCAGTTTTACAAAAGAAACTCTGCCGAAATTTTTAGAAAAGACTGTACTGTTTTTAAAAATGCATATTCGGCTTAGTTATTTAAAAACCTTGATTTCAAACATGTTTTTCTTCACTTCTTTAAACCAGTTTCTTTACTTATTCTTAAAAATGGTTTTAGATTTCTGGGCTTTTGGCTTACTTGGATCAGATGGAGTCCTATAGACTTCATATGGTTCAAGGGCCAGTCACGTGCTCTTTCGGGTCGTGACACCTCGGCTCTGTTAGGGAGAAGGAAAAACGCATTATCCCACCTTGTGGAGTTACAAAGATGAGTCCTACCCCCGATTTGATTATAGGGGCACTTTGTTTGCGTTTCTTCATGGAAGATGCTCCATCGAAATAAAGCTCCCATTGGGTATCACCACCGTCGATCGCATCAAACGCATGTTCGTCTGGAAGATCGCAATTTAAAGGAGAATCGGCGGGTATTGGATGCTCAGCGAGGAAGTCGGCGATGGCCTGGCCTTTCACTGCCTTGAGAGGTTGATACATTATCGAGAACTCCATCAAGAGCAGGGCCTATTTAGCGAGTCGTCCCGTCAATATGGCCTTTGACATTAAATATTTATGAGGGTCCACCTTCGAAATGAGACGGACCTCATGCGCCAACGCATAGTGCCTGAGCTTTGTTATCGCGAAGATCAACGCCAGGCAGTGTTTTTCAATAGGGGAGTAGTTGCTTTCTGCCCCCAGTAGAACTCGACTTAAGTAGTAGAGTGCTCTTTCCTTCCTTTGGTCGTTCTCTTGCGCCCATAATGCGCCTAAGGAACCTTCGAGGGCGGTTGTATAAAGAATGAGGGGTTTTCCCTTGACCGGAGCAGCCAACACTGGCGGGTTCTGCAGGTATTGTTTGATCTCATCTAGCGCGCTTTGGCATTTTTGGTCCTAGACGAACGGGGTTCCCTTCTTCATCAGGTGGCTGTAAGGACGGCACTTTCCTGAAAGGTTAGCTATAAATCGCCGTATATACGCGAGCTTCCCTTGGAGAGACCACAGCTGTTTGAGAGTCCTTGGCGGAGGCATTTCCATGATCGCTTTGATCTTTGACGGATCTATCTCAATACCTCGATGTCGGACGATGAATCCCAGGAATTTGCCCGAGGAAACTCTGAATGCACACTTGAGAGGGTTCATCTTCAAGTTGTATTGTCGAAGACGTTGAAATACAGCCTTCAGATGCTCGAGATGTTCCTCATATGATTTGCTTTTAACCACGAGATCGTCGATATAGCATTCGACGATTTCGTGTATAAAGTCATCAAAGATCTGCGTCATGGCTCTCTGATAAGTAGCACTGGCGTTCTTTAAACCGAAGGGCATCACTTTATAACAGAATATACCCAAAGGAGTCCTGAAGGCGGTGTATTTCTGGTCTTCGGGATGCATCTTTATCTGATTATACCCTGACGAGCCGTCCATGAAGGAGAAAACTTCATGAGTGGACGTATTGTCTATCATCAGTTCGGTGACTGGCACTGGGAAATCGTCTTTCGGGCAAGCTTTATTGAGATCCCGGAAGTCCACGCATATGCGCACTGTCCTATTTTTCTTCATCACCGGGACGATGTTGGCGATCCATTCAGGGTATTGAACTTCCTGGATGAAGCCAGAGTCGATCAGCTTCTTGACCTCGGCATTGATACTCATCTCAAGCTCGAGCCGCATTCTTCTCGGCGCCTGTTTGACTGGCTTGACATCCGGAGATATCGCCAATCTGTGCACAACAATTTCTGGATCTAGTCCCCGCATTTCGGAATAGTTCCACGCGAAGCAATCTTTGTGCTGCATAAGCAGGTCTTTTAATGAAGCCACCTTCTTTTCAGACAGTAGCTCACTAACAAATGTCGTTCGCGGATCGTTCACCGTTCCCAACTTAATTTTCTTAAGGTTATCTGCGGTGGTATGGATTCCATCTTCCAGCTCTTTTGGCGCTGGTGGAAATTCTGAGATTACCTCGTTGTTGCTGTTTTCGAAGCACCAGGGAAGGTCATCCATGTTCTCGGGCTCTTCTTTTGACACTGTTATCATGTGACAAGTACGAATTCGCTTCCAATCCCAATGTGGAACTGGTTCTTCTTCCGTGGCCTTGGGTTCGTGCTTCTGTGGCGGCGCTACCCTCCAGTTGTCAGACAGAGCGAACTTGCCAAGCTGATACTGATCTTCGACCCAATTCTTGAAGGTGAAGCAGTCTTCGAGAGGATGCCCTACCACTCGGTGATAAGGGCAATAGTCCGGGTGAGAGACTTCGCCTGCTTGTTCGGGGTGTTTAGACTCCGGCAGTGTAAGCATCTGATGTTTTAAAGAATCGTCAAGTATTTTCTTCGTCTTATCCCGAGGAAAAGAGTATGCTCGACCCATTTTTCTCATGAGGGATAGATCGGAACCGCTTGGTTCCCGCATGCGTGGCCTTTTATCCCCGCTTCGTTGCTGTTGAGCGCCTTTCTCGCGTTTCAACTTGTTTCTGCCTCTGCATCGGGCCTTCTTTATAACAGGTTGACAAGGAGCGGCATTTTCATCTTTCACGGCCTGTTGGAGAAGGCGTTGCGTTTTGGTTTTCTCGTAGATGACCATTTCGCGGTTATGGTCGTCCCGGACTTTTTGACCCGCTTCCTTTATAAGCTTGTCCATTTGTTCTTCGAACTACGGACTGGGCACTTTTGCATCTGGAACTTTCACTGGCTCAGGATTAGCGTCCTCCCATTGAGCATCCGCTTCTTCATCAAAGTCATACATGATATAGCAGCTGTTTAGTAGCTCTCGTTTCTTTGACCGGATGTATCCAAGTCCTTTTGTCTCCATTCTCCCATTAGGCAGTTTGCGTTGAGTCCCGGGAACGTTCCAGACTTTGTCATAGAACTTGGCTTTTCGAACAATCTGCTTGAAGGACATCCCCTGGCGTTTCAGTAGCTTTTTCAAACCTTCCGTATAATATCTGGGAAGACGGATAGGCTGAAGCCTGTCGAGCGTAGGATCCGCGCCATGCCAGATTTCTTTCTCCACTTTGGTTTCTTCAGAGCGGTAGAATAGAATTGCTTTTTTGCTTTCTCGCCTGGGAGGGATATAGAATGTTTGTAGCTCTTCTACATTGTAAATATCAAGTGCATCCAGTTCTTTACGGTGTTTAAGCGGCACCATGGCGACTTGTAGACTTTTCTCTTCGTCAGCGGACGTTTGTATTGAAGGTCGAGCAGGGAATACAGCATGGACTTCATCTTCCGAGTCGCTACCAAAGATTAACGTAGGAGTAGATGGCCTTGGCTTGTTGTGTTGGGACGGACCTGAATAAACTATCTCCTCTTCCTCCTCGGTATCACTGCCGAAGACAGGGATGGTGGCATTAGCTTTGTTTTCCGGCTTGTGACACCTTTCCGTGTCTTTGAAATCCGGTAAGAAGTACTTGGCATCTTCATATTTGCGGACTTCGTTCACGGAAAACGGATTCAGTTCTCCCGCCACGGTATATTCGAGACCATCCTTAGCATACTTCATACATTGATGTTGTATAGAAGGAATGATGTTGTACTCGTGTAACCACGGTCGGCCGAGTAGAGCGTTGTAGCATGTCTTGGCGTCTATGACTTGGAACTTAATATCCGTGATAAGTAACCCGAAGCGTAGCGTCAGTATCACAGACCCAAGAGTTCTTGATGACTGGGAGTCGAACCCGGAGATAGTGATCTTGTCTCGAGCAAGGTGCTGGACGCTCATGCAGATTTCTTTCAATACCCGCACATTGAGGAGATTAACGGAGGATCCATTATCGATCAGGATTTTGCCTATCTTTATATCGTGACAGTATCCTGAGACGTAGAGGGGGCAATTGTGTTCGCATGTCCCAAGGAGAAGGTCTTCATCACCAAAAGCGACATCGGCAGTATGCACTTCCTCCAATTCATCCTTCATCTTTTCTTCAGTCAGGAAAGCTTGGAATTGTTCCGGATCCTGTAGTGCCTTGATTAACGAATCTCTCGCCTCCTTTGATAGCAAAAGGGCGTCAAGAATGCTGAACTGTGAGGGTAGCTTCCTCAGATGCGCTAAGACGTTGTAATCCACCTTATTTCTCTTCGGCGGGTCCTTGGCACTTAGCTCTTCCACCATTTGGTCATCTAAGTCGATATCTTCAGTGACCTTTTCTTTCCCTTTATCTTTTCTGTTTGAGGGTCCGAGATTCTTTTCAGGCAGCGTCCGATTCCGCAGCCGAATATTTTCGCAAACCTTCGGCTCTTCTTCTTTTCCCGAAGTGGACTCTTTAAAGAGAGGGGCAAGTTCCAGCTCCTCATCAGAATCGCTCCCGAATGTAGGCACTTGTGACCCACCGGTGTTAACCATGCGACAATCACCGGTAATTCTGTTAAACCCTTCGGCCATATCCTTCCGCTCCCGACGAGTTTTACGTTTCTCCCACTTAAAATGTTGTCGATGAGCAACATATCCTTGCCACCATCTATCGAAAGCTTTGCATTCTTCGGTGGGGTGCGAAATCTTCCGATGATATAAGCAATAGGAGGGGTGCATTTCTATTTCACCAGTAATTTTTCCTTCGGAGGATGGTAGCTTCATGCCCATTGATATGGCCTTAGCAAACTTTTTCTTCATCTTGAATTGGCTTTTGTCGGTAGTGGAGGTATTTTGCTCCAGCGGGAGCGTCTCAGATCTTTCATCCAGTCGCTGGCGCTTGGCCCTTTCAAATATGATCGCCTCGCGTTCTCGATCAGCTTTACTTTTCAACTGAGCTTCATTAAGGAATGCGTCAATTACTTCATCTGATGGCACCGGGATTTTTGATTCGGTATCTGCCCCCAGCGTTTCAGTACAAGGAGTCTCCTCATCGTCCATGAACGAATGGGAAATCACATGACAGCTCGCCACATATTCTTCAGATTCATCAGATGAACTTTCTCCCTCATCTTCCTCTTGAAAGACATGATTGAGGAACTCTTGGAATGTAATGGGAGTCCGTGCCTTCTGGCTGTATTCCTCCAGCGCGTCATTTTGTTTTTGCAAGTCCGTGCGCTTGTCGCCAGGCTTCACGGGCTTCTTTGATTTCTTTTTCTTCTTCTTCGAAGATTTTGACTGCTGGTTGCGAGTGCTTGAGCCACCACCATCGGTCTTTGGAGTTGGACGTGACTTCAACATCCCTTCAATGACCTGCGGTTCCAACGGGTTCTTCCATTTGATCGCTGGGCACACTTGAAGATCATTTAGCATCCTCTTTGTCTTGACTGATAATACAACCTCCCAAGGAGCTTCTTCAACGACGGAGCATGTTGCCCCCGGCGTATTCATCCCCTTAGAGGCGTGGGGCTGTGGGGGATTCACCTTCCATTTGTCAGATAACGCGAACTTGCCCTGTCGGTATTGGTCTTCAAGCCAATTTTTGAAGACGTAGCAATCTTCGATCGGATGACCCAGTACTCGATGATAAGGACAGTAGTTGGGCTCATTGACATCATTTGGTTGCGACGGACGTTTTGGATCCGGCAGATTTATGAGTCGGTTGCGCAACGCCAGCTCGAATAACCTTCTCGTTTTATCACGGGGGAAAGAGTAAGAACGTCCTAGCCTCTCCTCAAGGGCTACGTACGGGCGCATATTATTTTGACGAACAACCGGCTTCGAGTTGCTCGGTTGTTGTTGAGCATTAGCGACAACGATCGCTTTTCCCTTCCCTTTGTCATTTCGGGAGTCCGTCTTTGGAAGAGGGGGTTTATGACCCATCTGATCCATTTGCGCTAGCTTGTAAATCAAGGCCTGCAAGGTAGTCTGCTTGAAAAACATCATAAATTGCGAGATGGTTGCTTGCGGATCAAGGGTTCCCACAAACATACCCACCGCGGGAGCTTCTTCAATGCGCTGCTCGCACTTCGACCATAAGTTCCGCCACCGTATAGCATATTGAACCCATGTCTCGCCTGGCTTTACCCTTGCGTTAATCAGTGCCGTCATCGGGGTGCGTTCACTGGCGCTTGCAAAACGCTGAGTAAACAACAGCTCCATCTCCGCGAAGGTCTTGATAGAGTCATTCGGGAGCTCAGAGTACCACTCGAACGCCGTATCTGATAAACTTCCAACAAACTGGCGAAGCAAAAGCTTTTCATCACCGCCGGTGTTGCCACAGAGTGCCCTGAACTGGGCGACATGCTGGTGAGGATTTCCCATCCCCTTGTAGACATGGAACTTGGGAATTGTGTAACCGGGCAGGTATTTGATTTGGTCATACCAACTTGGATATGGCCGCCCCGTTTTTACGACCTGGCCAGCTGCTTCAGTCGCATGATGAACCCGTATTTGTTGGGCTATGTACTCGTCCAAATCATCTTTGGAGATTGTATCCTCCTTAGCTGTTGATAGAGCTGGCGGAGGATTTGACGTCTCTCCCCTATCGTCTTCAAGGATGATCGGGGGATCTTCGGCCGGAGGATCTTGTTCGATCATCATCCCCACCATGTCTTGGAACAGGAAGCCCATACGCTTTATGTTGGCTTCTTGTTCAGCAGCCTCTTTGTCCTTCTTCTCCAATATTCGACGAAGGAATTCGGCGTCGGTTTCTTCCTCCTGGCGTTCATCTGAGAACGTTTCAGGGTTTTCTTTTGGCCCGGTAAGTGCGGCCATAGTGTTCATCATCTCTTGGAGCTTCTGCTGCTGCTCCTGCGCTTTGGTCACTGATCGCGTAAGCGGTCGATGACCCGTAGATATGCGACTGTCCTCTTTACCAGACGCCATATAGACGGTATGAACTATCATGCCCCCTGACTTAGGGCGTTTGGGTTCACCACCTTTGATATTCGTTGTCGGCGTAGGGACTTTTTCTGGCCTTCTTCTCTTATGGGCCGTAGAAGTTGAGGGGGCCGTTGCTTTGGGCACCCAAGCGGTCATTATCTTTCGTTGCTTGACTGGAGGATTTTCTTCTTCCCGACCTTTCGACTTCTTCTGTTGGCGAGAGAACTTAGGCTCAATCACAGATTCTCGGACTCATCGCCATGTCTTGTTGATCTTGGAGGACAGCGATCGAGGAGACTGCTCCGGCTTTTCTGCTTCCACAGTAGTCTCTATTGGTGGAGGAGATCTTTTGAGCACCGCAGTTGGCGAGTTTCTGCGTACCCTATTCAACAGTTCAAAGCTGTTCCCAGTTGGAACAACAACGTTAACTTCCACCGTTGGAGCTGGCGGAGTCATCCCAGAAGGGGAGTTGCCCCCGGTCTTCCTTCTCCGGCGCCAGTGGCGTCGTCGGGCATGACGAGTCGTTGGTATTGGTTCAGAAACAGAAATAGCTTCTTCTTGCCTCCTGTTCAGGTGTGGGGCTGTTGCCGGCATCAGCCTATTGAAGACTGATATCTTTTGAGCAGCAGGAGCAGGAGTAGGATTTGGGATGGTCAGTCTTGTAAAGACTGATCTTTTAACCAGAGAAGCCGCCTTGACGACTTCGAGAGCAGGTTTGGCTACTCCTTTTGGAATAACCATTTCTGGGACTGCAAGCTTCATTGTGGGCCCGCAGGAGTTTTGGCCCAGTCTGGAGAAGACCGAGGCACTGGTGTTGGGCGACCCGTTGGGAGAGGCCGCAGTAACTGAAAGTCGATCGAAGACCGACTTCTTAGGAGCTTCTTGTACGAGCACAGGGGTGCTGAAGCTTGTTGGCGGAAGCATAGTTCCGAAAAACAACCCCGTGGTGGTTTGAGTAATCTGCTCCACGGGTATGGTGAATAGAGAGGCCGCTTGGGGCCCGTAGGTTATGCCCCCAGTTGAGGCCGGACGCGAGCTGCAGCTGCAGTTGGAGCTCTTCGAACAAGTAGAGGCCATCGATGCTTGATTTCTTTTTCTGCGCCAAGCAAGAGACCAAATCTTAGTAAACTTAAAATCCAAAGGCAACCATTAACAAACCGCGATTCGTTCGCGAAGACGACACACGAAGTGTGGTGTGGAAAGAGGAAAAGGTCCTACCGGGCGTGCCAGAATCCCCTCCGAATGGTGGCGCACAAGAATGTGAAGTCCTGGCGCTGAGATTCGGGGCAGATGCTATTTGGTTTTATCCGTCCATCTCTCCGAAGATGCCAAGTTGATTTATGGCACCGTGTATCGGAGGTTTAGACGGATGCGGCCGATGTAGCAGACTTCGTCAGATTCCCCCTCGCTTGAGGGGTTTTTGATTGTGGGGATGCTCTTCCCTGCAGGCGCAAGCCCCTGCAGTTAATTACGCTACCGCATCGCGGTAACAACTTTCTCCTTCTCCAGAATTTCACTTCGTGTCGTGTGTGTTTGTTTGGTTTGTGGTTGCCCGTGGATTGTATACGGAGACTAAGTGATGTCGTTGCCCGTAGGACGTGGATTAGTCCAAATCCGTATTTACTTAGATTTGGGTTTGGTGGTTTGGTTTAAGGATACGTTAGCTATATTTAGGCTAAGATCGACTTAAACATTTATTAAGGATACGTTAGTCTGATTTGAGACTAAGATCAACTTAACGGGATCGTTTGGATCCGACAAAAGAACGTTTGGGGACTCTATTGTTCTAGTTTAGGGACATAGTGGTCCATAGGTAGTTTAAGGACATTGCGGTCCATATTCCAGTTTAGGGACGTGATGGTCCATAGGTAGTTTAACGACGCTTAAGTCCGTGAGTTTAAGGACCCCACAGTCCGTGTTTTAGTTTAAGGACGCATAAGTCCGCGGGTTTAAGGATCCCACAATCCCTCTTTTGGTTTAAGGACGCTTAAGTCCATGAGTTTAAGGACCCCACAGTCCGTGTTGATGTGTGGTTGTCGGGACCCGTCACCTCTCTGACGTCGTTGAAGGATTACAACGATAGGAGTCAAAGGAGTTCGGAGATGTACCCTTGAACCGGTCGTAAATTGATTTAAGAGAGCAGCTGTGCTCGGTCAATTTAATTTGAGGACTTACGGCCATGATTGGGCTAAGTCCAATTGAAAAATATTCAACATTTTTATTTGTTTTTGGTCTATTAGACTTGTGCTAGGGCTTTGCCCATAAAGGATGCAGAGCATCAATTTGTTTTGGGCTCTGCTCATTTATAAATGATGCAGAGCATCAATTTTACTTGGGCTCTGCCCTTTTATTGCTTTGCAATTTATTTTGGCCTGCTAGGTCTTTTTGATTTGGGCCTGGCCCGTTAGCAAAAGAAATGCATTGCATTTTTCAGGCGCTTTGCGCCAATCAAAGAGCGCAAGCGCTTGTGGTGAGGACACGTGTCATGCAGGCGCAGTGCGTTGCGCCAGTGTGCTGCGCTTACGCTGCTGACACGTGGCGCGCTATAGTGAGTTGCGCCAGTTTCAGAGAGCAAGGCTCTATTTCAAAAGCGCATAGCGTAAATGGTTCAGATGCTGACACGCGGCGCTCTCTGGTGGCTTGCGCCAACCCAAGAGCGCAACAGTGCAGTTTTGCAAGTGCAAGGCATTATTAACTTGAGAATCTTTTAGATTCCAGAACCAATGGTTCATAAGTGCAAAGCACTGCTTGGTTTCTTGATCTAATTTAGATCAAAGAAAACAAGTGTTTCTTATTTTTCTTGATCTTAGAGAACCAATGGTTCATAAGTGCAAAGCATTATTTTTATTTTATTTTTTATTAAAGATCATTGATCTTGTTCTTAGATCAATGATCTATCAGAAGAAATTCTTCTATCTAAAAGGTCTTTTACCTTTCTTCTTCTTGAAATTTCTTCAGAGTTCTCTATGTTTGAAATTTTTGATTTCTCACAAAAATCTTGATGCCTTTGAATTGAGGTCTAGGGTCCTTTTTATAGTATCCATAAATTAGTTAAATTTGTTAAAGAGATCTTTCTCTGAGTGATTTGGGGAATTTTCTCCACCGTTGGATCTTTGATCCAAGTACTTCTGTTTTACAGAAGAAAATCTTCTTGTTTTAACAAGAACAGAAAGATTTCTTTAAAATCTTAATTCTGTTTGGCGCAAATGCCCCAGCGCGTGACACGTGTCAAGCAGCGCACTGCGCTAGCGCATCTGCGCTGACACGTGTCGCGCAGCGCAGTGCTTGCGCAACTGAAGCGTTGCTTCCTTTAATTTTGTTTTAAATAGAGCTTTGCTCTGATTGGGCGCGCTGCCTCGGGCGCTGCACTGATGTATCAGCTTTTGACACGTGGCGCGTTGCGCGCAGCGCAAAGAATCTGAAGCGTTGCTTCGAATTTTGAATTTTGAAATTCAAACAGAGCTTTGCTCTGATTGGGGGGAAACAAGGGTGCTAAATGAAATCTGCATGAGCGTTCAACACCTCGCTCGGGATAAAATCACTATCTCCGGGTTCGACTCCCGGTCATCACAGACACTCGGGTCTGTGATACTGACGTTACGCTTTGGGCTGCTCGTCACTGATATCAAGTTCCACGTAATTGACGCCAAGACTTACTACAATGCTTTGCTCGGCAGGACTTGGTTACACGAATACAACATTATCCCTTCTACACAGCATCAGTGTATGAAGTATTTCAAAGATGGGCTTGAACACACTGTGACAGGGGAGCTGAACCCATTCTCCATAAACGAAGTCCGAAAGTACGAAGATGCAAAGTACTTCTTACTAGACTTTGAAGACACGGAAAGATGCCATAAACCTGAGGATAAGCAAAAAGCTATCACCACCATTCCAGTCTTCGGGAGAGATACCGAGGAGGTAGAAGAGATAGTCTATTCGGGACCTTCCCGATACAACAAAACGGGACCGTCTACCCCTATTCTGGTCTTTGGCAGTGACTCTGAAGATGAGGTCAACGCAGTATTCTCGGCTCGTCCATCAGTGCAAGCCTTCATTGGAGATGATCAGAGTTTGCGGATCGCCATGGTTCCGCAAGAGCATTACAAAGAGCTCGACGCACTTGATAACTACAGTGTGCATGAACTGCTGACGTTCTACATCCTTCCCAGGCGAAAAGATGAAAAGGCAATCCTCTTTTATCGATCCGCGGAAACCAAAGTGGAGAAAGAAATCTGGAATGGCGCCGATTCTACTCTTGACAGGCTCCAGCCCATCCGTCTGCCCAGATACTACACAGAAAGATTAAAAAGGCTGTTGAGACGCCAAGGCGTACCCTTCAAACAGACTGCTCGAAAAGCTCAGTTCTACAACAGGATCTGGAACGTCCCCGGAAGTCAGCGAAAATTGCCCAACGGGAGAATGGAAACGATCGGTCTTGGATATGTTCAATCCAAGAAACGGGAGCGATTCCATGGCTGCTACGTCATACATGATTTCGATGAAGAAGGAGATGCTTATTAGAAGACGCTAACCCTGAACCAAAACGAGGTCCCGCTGTGAAAATGCCAAGTCCGTCGTTCGAAGAACAGATGGACAAGCTAATAAGGGAAGCGGGTCAAAAGGTCTGGGATGACCATAACCGCGAAATGGCCATTTACGAGAAAGCCAGAACACAACGCCTCCTTCAGCAGACTACGGAAAGTGACGATGCCCTTCATCGCCAGCCCATCGTACGGAAGACCCGACGTGGATGAAAAAACAAACTGAAGAACGGAAAAAACGTTCGACAGCAGCAAAGCGGGTCCAAGAAGCCACGCGATCGAGAATTGAGCAGCCGGGATCTGTCTCTTTTAAAGAAGATGGGTCGAGCATATTCTTTTCCCCAAGACAAGATAAGGAAGATATTCGATCTTGTCATAAAACATCAGATGATGACACTCCCGGAATCCAAGCACTCCGAGCAAGCAGACGAGGTTTCTCACCCGGATTATTGCTCCTATCACCGAGCGATAGGACATCCTCTCGAGGACTGCTTCACATTTAAAGATTAGGTAGAAGACCAGTATCAGTAAGGCATGTTCGCTTTATCCAGCAGTTGGAGGGTGACCCCACCACAGAAGCATGTACCGAAAGCCACGTATACAGCGAGAGTAGAACCGGATCAACATCGGTCTTGGAAGCGATCTCGTACCTGTCACGCGATAACGCTGTCAGGAGAAGGAGTACGCAAGGATATGGATGACCTCTCCTGGTGCTTTGAAAACGATGATGACGAGCTGATCTCAGAGTTTCCACCGGCACCAAAAGAGCTGGAAGATGGGATACATACTACTGCAGATAACCTCAGAAAAATCGACTTGGGGACGGCAAACGACCCACGGTCGACGTTCGTCAGTGAGCTGTTGTCTGAAGAAAAGGTGGCTACGTTCAAAGACGTGCTCATGCAGTATAAAGATTGTTTTTCATGGAACGATTCCGAGACGCCCGGATTAGATCCAGAAATAGCCGTTCACAAATTGGCGATTTCTCCGGACATCAAGCCAATCAAACAAGCACCGAGAAGAATGCGGCTCGAACTTGAAATGAGCATCAACGCCGAGGTCAAGAAGCTAATCGACTCTGGCTTCATCCAAGAGGTTCAGTACCCTGACTGGATTGCCAACATCGTTCCAGTGATGAAGAAAAATGGGACGGTGCGCATCTGCGTAGACTTTCGGGACCTCAACAAAGCATGTCCGAAGGATGACTTCCCTATACCGGTTACTGAGCTGATGATAGACAATACGTCCACTCATGAGGTTTTCTCCTTCATGGACGGCTCATCGGGGTACAATCAAATAAAGATGCTCCCCGAAGACCAAAAGCATACCGCTTTCCGGACTTCTCTGGGCATATTCTGCTACAAGGTAATGCTTTTCGGTCTGAAGAACGCCAGCGCTACCTACCAGAGGGCCATGACAAAGATTTTCGATGACCTCATACATGAAGTCGTCGAATGCTATATCGACGACCTAGTGGTGAAAAGAAAATCGTACGAGGAACATTGGGAGCATCTAAAGATAGTGTTCCAACGTCTTCGGAAGTACAACTTGAAGATGAACCCTCTGAAACGCGCGTTCGGAGTTTTCTCGGGAAAATTCCTAGGATTCATCGTACGACACCGGGGCATCGAGATAGACCCGTCGAAGATCAAGGCGATCATGGAAATACCTCCACCAAGAACTCTCAAGCACCTGCGGTCTCTCCAAGGGAAGCTTGCATATATCCGATGATTCATAGCCAATATCTCCGGCAAATGCCGTCCCTACGGTCATCTAATGAAGAAGGGAACTCCGTTCGTCTGGGGTCACATGTTCCAAAGCGCACTGGACGAAATCAAGCAATACCTGCAGAATCCTCCGGTGCTAACCACTCCGGTCAAGTGAAAGCCTCTCATTCTGTATACAACCGCCCTTGAGGGTTCTCTAGACGCATTATGGGCATAAGAAAACGACCAAGGGAAAGAGAGGGCCCTCTACTATTTGAGCCGAGTTCTCCTGGGGGAAGAAAACAATTACTCCCCTATCGAAAAACACCGCCTAGCATTAATCTTTGCGATAACGAAGCTCCGGCACTATGCGTTGGCGTATGAGGTCCATCTCATATCAAAGGTATCCTCTCAAATATTTGATATAAAGAGCCATACTAATGGGACGACTCGCTAAATGGTCCCTCCTCTTGATGGAGTTCTCGATAACATATCTTCCTCTCAAGGCAGTTAAAGGCCAGGCCATCGCCGACTTCCTCGCTGAGCATCCGATACATGCCGATTCACCCTTAAATTGCGAATTGCCAGACGAGCACACGTTTGACACGATCGATGGGGAGAAAAGAGAGAGTGATACCCGATGGGAACTCTACTTCGACGGGGCATCTTCCATGATGAAACAGTAGCACAACTCCCCTATAATCAAATCGGGGGTGGGCCTTATCTTCATGACTCCACAAGGAGGGATAATGCGCTTCACCTTCTTCTTAACAGAGCCGAGGACGAACAATGAAGTTGAATATGAAGCTTTGATAGCAGGTCTTGAGATCGATGTCGACATGGGAATCGAAAACCTCCTCATATACGGAGACTCCCAACTGGTCGTTAGCCAAGTAAACGACGACTATCAGACGTGCAAACCGGAGTTGGTAAAGTACGGCGAGAGAGTACAACAATTGTTGACTCAAATCCCTTCCTACGCCCTGGAAAGCATACCGCCCGCAGAAAATAGCAAGACGGATGCATTAGCCAAACTTGCTAAAGAACTGGCTGACGAAGACCTCGATGACGTGAGGATTGTTGTGTAAAGCCGTTGGGTTCTTGCACTGGCAGAAATATCTCCGGAGTCGTCCAAAGAAAAGGGAGCGACCGAGCAAACAGCCCTACAAATAAAAGAACAGGAAAAGGCTAAGGATTGGAGAGAAGTCTTTATAGACTACTTCAAATCCCGTCGAACACCTGAAGATGCGTCGTCAAGATATCAACTCATGAAACGAGCTCTATCCTTCACCTTTGTCAATGATACTCTGTATAAGAGATCGTTCAACTCCCTGTGGCTAAGATGCCTGGGACCTGAAGAAGCAAAGAGAATTGTCCAAGAAACTCACGACAGATTCTGCGGTTCTCATCAAGCCGGGCCGAAGATGAAACTGAAGATCAAAAGGATGGGCTATTATTGGCCCACAATGATCCAAGACTGCCTCGAATATGCGAAGCAGTGCCACTCGTGCCAGATTCACGGTGACTTTATCCACCAGCATCCAAATCCGCTACATCCAACGGTGGCTAGCTGGCCGTTAGCAATGTGGGGAAATGACATAATCCGGGCCTATTGAACCAGCATCGTCCAGATGACATCGGTTCATACTGGTGACAACTGATTACTTCTCCAAGTGGGAAGAAGCAGTACCACTAAGAGAAGTGAAGACGGGGAATATCCTCCATTTCTTCAAGACACACGTCATCTATCGGTTCGGCACTCCGCGACGGATTATCTCTGATAACGGGTCGGCCTACAGAAGTCACAAAATCAGCCGCTTCGCGCAGCAACATAATATAGACTGGAGATACTCTTCGGTCTATAATCCACGAGATAACAGTCTGGCTGAGGCTTTCAACAAGACCTTGACGAAGATCATGTAAAAGACGGTGTCCAAAAATAAAAAGGACTGGCACGAGAGACTGCATGAAGCTCTCTGGGCATATCGAACTATGTTCAAAACGGCCACAAACACAACGCCGTATGCATTGGTATTCGGCACTGAAGCAGTACTCCCCTTGGAGATAGAGCTACCCTCCTTACCAGTGGCGGTTCATTACGAGCTAACAGACGAAGACAATGCTCATCTTCGGCTTGAGGAGCTCGACGCCCTTGACGAAACCCGGCTCATGGCGCAGCAAAACTTGGAATCTTACAAAGAAAAAATGACGCGCTCATACGAAAGATTGACTAGGCCGAGAACATTCCGCCAAGGCGAACTCGTGCTAGTGGTCAAGAGACCTATGATCCCCAATCGTGCCAAACGGGGGAAATTCGAGCCGAATTATGAAGGCCCGTACATCATAGACAAAGTTTACCAGGGTGGGGTTTACTTGCTCATAGATATGCATGGCGAAAGACCCTTCAGGCCAATAAACGGTCGTTTCTTGAAGAAATACTATGCCTGACCGAGACGTCTATAAACTACTACGGACCGCAACATCCCAAGGCTGACCCAAAAAAAAAACAACGGTACGTCCATAAGCGAGATGAACACGGATGAAAACCCAAAAGGGCTCCATGAGTAAAAACAGCTGGGCTACCGGTGAGTTTGTGAAAACCCGAAAGGGCGCAATCTCGTTAAAAGACACTTACAAGGTCCTCTCGACCTTGTAAGGAGAAACTACCTGCGTGAGATCCTTACGACTCATAAAGGAGCGACACACTTAGGGATCCCCACGATTTCTAAGGAGAAATTACAATTACGAGATCCTCACGACTCGTAAGGAGAACCCTCTTATGAGACCCTCATGGCTCATAAGATTCAAAAGCCTTAAGCCACAGGGATCCGAACCTGTTCGTAAGCCATCACAATCCCCAGATTGCCCTACAAGCGGTTCAATACTGACATTTATATACAATCCACGGGCACAAATAATCATTTCCTTCCCGAGTCCCACCAATGACGAGGAATGCCCTCATTTGATGGACAAACACTTATAGGTCCTCTCAATTTACAAGGAGAAAACACTCTTGCAAGATCCTTACGACTTACAAGAGAACATACACTTAGGAATCCTCACGATTCCTAAGAAGAAAAGACACCTACGAGATCCTCACGACTCGTAGGGAGAAACACCTTTATGAGACCCTTACAGCTCATGAAGTCAAAAGCCTTAGTCGACAGGATCTTAACCCTGTTTGCTAAGCCACCTTTGTTCAAACTGACGAAGGCAGATGATGATTCACTCCTGGCAATATCCCAGTTGTAGCGATGCTGACCCCTAAATTGGTATCATATTCCAAGTCCTTTCATGGCAAATGATGATTCGCTCCTGGCAACATTCCAATCGTAGCGATGCTGATGCCCAAATTGATATCAGATCCCAAGTCCCATACTCACGAGAAAAAATCAGCGAGCCAAAAATTCATATGAAATAGCCGAAATGATGGGGCAACTTGCAACGAAATCAGCAAGTAAAATATATGCATACAGAACAGCCGAAATGATTGGGCAACGCGCAATAAAAAGCAGCGAGTAAAAAAAGAAAAATAGCCGAAATGATTGGGCACCACGAAAAATAGCCGAAATGATTGGGCAATCACGACTTTCATGATATAAAAGCTGAAATGATAGAGCATCGCGAAAAGAAAACAAAAAAAAGTATAATACATATAAAATGAAAATTTTACCCTACAGGTGAGATCACATCGATCCATGTATACAATCCAGGGGCACAAACAAAGAGGGAACCATATTATCCCATCAGGCTCCATCAGAAAGAGAGCCAAGTCTCGATGGCAACATCTACAGCCTGGAGACCCACAACAGCGCTCCTCCTCATTCTATCAGGATTCGGACGCGACAATCAATCTCGGAGCCACGGCAGAGTCCTTAGTTCCAAGTCTTGACGGCCACATCTATAGCCTGGAGACCCACAACAACGTTCCTCCTCATTCCAGCAGGATTCGGACGCGACAATCAATCTCGGAGCCACGGCAGAGTCCCTAGTTCCAAGTCTCGACAGCCACATCTATAGTCTGGAGACCCATTACAGCGTTCCTCCTCATTCCAGCAGGATTCGGACGCGACAATCAATCTCGGAGCCATGGCAGAGTCCCTAGTTCCAAGTCTCGACGGCCACATCTACAGCCTGGAGACCCACAACAACGTTCCTCCTCATTCCAGCAGGATTCAGACGCGACAATCAAACACGGAGCCATGGCAAAGTCCCTAGTTCCAAATCTCGACGGTTCACAGACAACCTAGAGACCACCTCGACATTCGTCTCGTTACAGTAGACGCAACGTCAGCAAAGCGGAGCCGCGACAAAGTTCCCAGTTCCATGACTCGGCGGTGCACAGACAACCGAAAGTCAATCCTGACTCCGTATGGCTAAAGTCAATCCTGACCTCGTATGGCTAAAGTCAATCCTGACCCCGTATGGCTAAAGTCAATCCTGACCCCATATGGCTAAAGTCAATCCTAACCCCGTATGGCTAAAGTCGATCTTGACCCCGTATGGCTAAAGTCAACCCCTGACCACGTGGAACACGGCTAAAGTCAATCCTGACCCTGTGGAAAACGGCCAAAGTCAACCCTCGACCTCCCCATCAAATCAATGCTTTGATTCGGGAGCAGGTCAACTCATCAATCACTTACGAGTTCTCTCGACTTGTAAGGAAGAAAATTCTCTTGTGAGATCCTTACGATTCTCAAGAGAAAAACACACTTAGGAATCCTCATGATTCCTAAGGAGAAAATACACCTATGAGATCCTCTCGACTCCTAGGGAGAAAAGTATTTGTGAGACCCCCACGGCTCATAAAGTTGAAAAGTCTTAGGTGGCAGATCTTAACTCTGTCTCCTAAGCCATCACTGCCCTGCAAGGAGGTCAAAACGGACTATCCACAGGCCACACTCTCCGAGGCCGGACGTCGACAAGGAGGGAAACAACCACTTACGAGTCCTCTCGACTTGTAAGCGGGGAAATTCTCTTGTGAGATCCTTACGACTCTCAAGAGAAAAAACACACTTAGGAATCCTCACGATTCCTAAGGAAGCTGGGCTACCTTACGTGGATAGGAGATCCTCTCGACTCGTAGGGAGAAAAATCTTTATGGGACCCTCACAGCTCATAACATTGAAAAGTCTTAGGCAGCAGACCTGAACTTGTTTCCTAAGCCATCACTACCCTGCAAAGAGTCCAAAATGGACAGCTACCTACTATCTACAGGCTACACTTACTAAAATCACATGGCAACAACACAGCAAAGAGAAGAAAGCAACAATGGGAGATAAAAAAAATGTGTGTATCTTTTATTCATGAATTCAATTGAATACAAGATGAATCATAAAAAAAATAAAAAATGATACATGTTATTCAAAGATTACAAATGTTTAATTGATACAAAGGCAGCTACTGAGAAGGAGGCGTTTTCAATAAGTCAGCTAGTTGCTCGCGCGCTCCTCTCAGCTCCTTTTCATGGTCAGCCGCTGCGGCCAGCTCCGCTTCGACTCGAGCCCGTTGCTCCAATCCAGAAGAAAGTTTCTCATCGATTTCCTATTGTGAAACTACGCGATTCCGTGTAACCCGCTCCAGAAGGTCGAGCTTTTGCCTTAGTGCTAGTCCGTCCGAAATGCATTGTCGCAAATTGTCAAAGACAGCCCTTAATTGCGCAGCGTTTGCTTCAACGTGGGCACGCAGCCGGGTGGATTCACTTGAAGCCTCCTCATATTCCTTTCGTCTTAAGGTCGCTTCTTGTTCGAAATGGCGGAAGAAAGGAACGCTCTACTCAACCCATGCGGCCCGTTGAGAGTTCAAAGCCAACATTTCTGGAACGGGACGCCTGAGCTTAATCTTATGCAGACAGGCCTCGATCTTCCTGCAGTAGTTTACCCAATACTCGACAACGCCCTCATTATGGAAGTTCATGAGCATCACCAACATGAGATTAACTTCAGCAGAAAAATCTGCAGCAGATGCAAAGGCCTCGGCGTCAAGATCCTCGACGAACTCGCTTAACATCCGCAGGCTATTCACAGCACCCCTGGAAGAAGGGCGTTTAGCAAAAGGCCCTGCTGGCATGGGAATCCGAGACTCGAAGGGAGCTGGAGTCGGTGTGATTGCTGCAAAAACAAATCATAGTCAGACATCGGTTTAAGAGATAAAGAAGATGCAAGAGCGATGAAGGCTACTATACCGGCTACGACAGGTGGCAGAGCTGGGAGTACTGGTGGAGCGACAATTCTCTCATCCCCTCCTTCAATTTCTAGTGCTGTAATCAGTTTACAGTTAGAAACGGCAGGGTCATCCGTTAAAGAAAAGAAAATACGTCGGTTAGAAAAGATACTCACCGACACCAGTAGGCAGACTAATTTCTGACTGGAAGGAGAAGTGCGGGTTCAGCACTTGATACAAATGATCAAAGAGAACTCCTGCAAGGTTACGATGATATATGGTCAGTACACGAAAAATGCTATCCTCAATTTAAATTAAATCACAAACCCATACCTTCCAGCATTTGAGAGGACGCGAGAGAAGGCGAAGGGTCGGCGACCGCCAGAGCAGCAACCGGCGACGCTTCTTCGGGAGGAACGACCTCAATGCTCACCAAACCTGCATTAGAAACAAAAGAAATGCCGTCAGAAGGGATTGAAAGGGATTGCGGAATAAAAAGAAAAACAATGACTCAAAATCTACCTGATGAGTCGCCAATCGAAACTGCGACAAGAGCATCATTAGGCGCAGCGACTCCTTCGCTCTCCTCCATTGGAAGGGTTTCGGCACCAGTGGATTCATCCCCCGATTCTACGAGAGCCGTCGTGACACTCGCAATGCCAGGCGATGGCAGGGAACCGCAAGGGGAAAGAGTGACAGTTGGGGCAGTCCCGGACTCCTGAGAAAGAGTGGCCACTTCAGGATCGGTGGTTTCCGTCATCTCACCTGCCACCTCCTCATCAGGACTTGGCCCTGCAGGGTATGATATATGAGAATCTGAAGATCAAACTCTAATAAAAGGAACTAGTGTTACGTTACCTTGGGATGGCCCTTCAATTGCCTCCCTAGCCGTGCGTACCGCCTGTCTATGAGACGTAAACAGGGCGGCCGGAGCACCCTCTGAAGAAATAGGGACAGAGGAAGCAGCGCTCGAGCCTACACCTATAGCCAAGGCGGCGTTACGTTCTCTTGCTGCACACCTCCTGCGCTTCCTTTCTGCCTGGGTCGTGAGAGCTGATCTTCTTAAGACCTCCGCCAAGGAGACGTCATCGTCCGAGCCAGGAGCTACCTCTGGAGCCGTTATGGCATTCGTCATCGGTTGCTTAAGTGAAGCCTCTTTTGGCAATACTGGGGAAGCTGGGACTTCAGTAGCCGGCTTTGGAAGCGTCTCCGCACCACCCTGCGAAATAGGCACTGCACTCGGGATAACTCGGGTCGAAGTAGTCCCCGCGATAAGATGAAAAAGGAGGGTCAGTCTACCCATAAAAAAAGGGATGGAAAGAAGGCACAATGAGCCGAAATATACCGAGGCCCAAGGAAACGCAAAGCCTCTCTTCCTCTTCAAAAGTCTTGAGAGAAGCCGCGAGAGCCTCTTCGGTGGAGACGCCTGTTGAAAAAGAAGTGTCAGTCAAAGCATGATAATAAAAAATGTGTGATGTAACCACGCAAAGATACGGCGGAAGTATACCTGACTGTGCGAGGATGATCAGTCCTGCTTTGTTGCTAGCTAGTCGCTCGGAAGTTGCGATGGCAGCCTCCAGATCAGTATCATCTGGTGCCATGAATAAACCCTCGTTGGTCCCGTATTCGCTTAAGCCTTCGCTATAAGGAGCATGGGGCTCCTGGACGAATACGACATCTGCAGAAAGAATCGACTTCTTCTTCTTCTGCGAGCGAGTACCGGCCGCCGGTAACACGAGCTTGCGTTTAGCGAGCAACTTCGGGCGGCGAGTCCCGATCTCCGCACCCAAGTCGGACTCAGGAGACGCCACAGCTACCACTTCGACGGGAGCACGGGGTAGCGGCAGCTCGGACATCACACGTGGTACCACAACCGCAGCAACATCTCTCAAAGGAGGACGAACAATGGTCCGTCGCTTCAAGGGAACGACTGGATTACCAGCCGGGGCGGTGCCCTTGCGATCAAGCATTAATCGCTTTTCTTCCCTAATAACGGCGCCCATCGAATGTTGATACCACGCCACATATACGTTCAGGGCTTTCGGAACACAACTCGGTTCACAGATGAAGAAGTTGGACCCTGTGTTTAGGCGCATGAAGTGGTGCAAAGCGCTCTGGATACCCTCTTCAGTAGCAACCGGTTCTGCCAAGAAGGCCTCAAGTGGGACGCCCTGATTATAGCTTAATTGCTGGGCGAAACGATGCGGGTTGTATCTCATGAACAACGCCGAATCATTTTGCCTAAACACGAGAAAGCCCGGCCTGATGGAGTATAAATGAAGAATCTCCCAAGCTTTCAAGACAGAGGCCCCGTCTTTAAAGATGTCCTGCAATGGCTGCACCATTTTTGCGGATTCCTGGCCGACGGTCAGAATCTTATCGGTAAAGGTCATGCCATCTCCAACCATGCGCGGATGAAGGAGCAAACCCCTAGCTTCCCGCTGTGTCGGATTTACAATAGATGTGTCAACTAGCCGCATGATCCGAGAGAAGTTACACTTGTCGTAGAAGCAAGGTCTTTTATGGATACCGAAAACGCCAAGTAGATGTAGCTCGATCCATGACATAAAGTAATGCATCAAGAAGTTCACGTGATGTACCCCTGGTTCAGTAGTGTCTGCCGCCAAGCTGAGGCCGTGATACAAATGGGCTAACCCAGCGACCCCGACGGCCACTTGCATCCCAACAACCATTCGGTGAGCTAGATAAAAAAATGGATGGCCTCATATGGCGAGGGTGTATTGGAAGCGCAAACCAGCTTAGCCATAGCCCGAGGAACCCCAAAAAGAATGCTTCTTCGTCAATCCCAAGAGCTGCAAGCTCTGTGAAAGAGACGGCCGGGGTGTTGGGGAGAAAGAAATTCCTCTGATCCGCCTCCGCTGCCGGCTGGTTGTCCAAACCAAAACCGAAAGGTTCGTCGAGTTTGGCAAATTTCGCAGTTTCCTTCGACAGGACTTCTGAGCGGAGAAAATGGGCAATGAAATCTGTGAAATTAATCCTGCGGCCTCCGGATTCGAGAAAAAGGCTTTCATAGATATTCAACACCTTTATCAAACTCGGGAATTGGTGTTGAATAGCGTTCTCCGGGGAAAGAATCATTACCACTGATTTGGTGGTAAAGTTGTACTCGTCCGGAGGAAGCAGCTCCTCATAGTGTTTTCCCCTAACAGGTAAGCCAGAGACCTCTGCAAACTCCTCCAAAGAAATCGAGACTTCTCGATCCAACAGAAGAAAGGTGTGGGTCGGAATATTCCATTGTTCCAGAAATGCCTTGACCCACCATACATGAGGCGTAGAATATTGAAAGAGAGAAGCGTTAATCGTGGGATATAACCCGAGCTTCAGCAGCTGCGACTTCTTGGCCGACAAAATATAGCGGGCCCATTGCAAATACCCAGCTGGATGACGAGGAATTAGGCCTATCATATACGGCTGTCCCCAAGGACGCGACTCACCCTGGCATATACGCCGTCCTAGGGTATCCAAAGCCGCCGCCGGCTGTACGGGTATTGCAGCCATAGAAGGCCGTAGGAGACCCTCTGAAGTCCAATTGACCTCCTCCACAGCATATTTTATCGGGGGTGCATCTGCATAAGGGATCGCCGAAATAGGCTCCGAAGGTGTCGCGCAAGAAAAACTCCGACGACCTTTGATGATTTAGCTGTACCATGTTCCCCATAAGTGAAGGTTCTTCTGGTCCGGATCATGATCTTTGATCAGTGCAAACACTTCCCTATCCATGAGCGCTTCGGGGAATCCGCCTTCCGAACGGACGAACGGGAAGGAAGTGTCGAAAGACATAGTACCTGCACGGAAAAGAACAAAATTTTCAGCCGCCAATGCTACAGTTTAAGTTCTATCACTAGGTACTTTAAATTCGTACCGCACTGCAATGTAGTGAAAAGGGACCAAATGGGACCCACATAATCTGGATGATAACTCATCATTAATAAAACAGTCTCATCATTTGATGAGACTGTCATTAAATGAGGAAATCCTCAAAGGATTCTCATTTAATGAGGGCCACTCGGGCCAAGGAGTAAATCTCCCATTGAGAGCAGCGCTCTCCAACAGAGTGACATCTGTCAGCTCTGATGATGAAAGGAATAAAAATTCCTCAAGAAAAATTCTAAGAGCCATGCTCTGTAAAAATGATGGAATAACCAATCAGAAAACTTAAAATAAAGCTTTTAATGAATCAAAAATTCCAAGATCTTCAAGATCTGTGAACTCTAAGAGTTCTTCATGAACAATGTTCCAGTGCATAGGTTAAAATCACCCTAAAATAAAAAGATTATATCTTGAAGATCTCTGATCTAAAAATGAGCATGGCTCTGTTGATGGGTAAAACCCTAAAGATATATTTTTAGATCTATGATCTAAGGAGAGCAAAGCTCTGTTAAAAAGTTCAATTCTTACCTAAGTTAGGCAAAGTTTTGACTCTTAAGAAATTTCTTAAAGGAAAGAGCTATGCTCTGAAAGAGAATTAATTTTCAGAAAACAAGAAAGAAGATGAACATGGATCATCTCAAGGGCCAAAGGCCCTATTTATAGGCACTGAGATGTCGTTTCAACTTCTGAGTTGATCCAATGGTATAGATGATGCCACCACTGCACTCACGTGTAGGCCACGTGAGCGCAATGGTGGGGGGCATTTGTTTCCCCAATCAGAGCAAATCTCTGTTCAAATTTCAAAATTTGAAATGAAGCAGCGCTTCATAGCAGCGCCAAGTGCGCTGCACTCTAAGCAGCGCACCACGTGCAAAGCACGTGAGCGCTAGCGCTAAGAGCGCTGCACTCTAAGCAGCGCACCACTGTTTCCCCAATCAGAGCAAAGCTCTGTTTAAATTTCAAAATTTGAAATGAAGCAGCGCTTCAAAGCAGCGCCAAGTGCACTGCACTCTAAGCAGCGCTTCATAGCTAAGAGTGTTGCACTCTAAGCAGCGCACCACGTGCAAAGCACATGAGCGCTGGCACTAAGAGTGTTGCACTCTAAGCAGCGCACCACGTGCAAAGCATATGAGCGCTCGCGCTAAGAGCGCTGCACTCTAAGCAGCACACCACGCGCAAAGCCCATGAGCGCTAGCGCTAAGTGCGCTGCACTCTAAGCAGCGCACCACACGTAAAGCACGTAAGCGCTAGCGCTAAGTGCGCTACGCTCTAAGCAGCGCACCACGTGCAAAGCACGTGAGCGCTAGCGATAAGAACAAAATGTTCTCGGCCTTTGGATTAAAGATCCAACGAACATGATTAAAAATCATCAATTGACCAGAATAAAATTTTGTTAAGGAAACATTCCTCAGAATCTTTCCAAACAAGAAAGATTATGCTATGAAAATCAGAGCACCGTTGGATCAAGGATCCAATGGTGATTAAAAATATAGAATAAATTCTGTATGGGAAAACATTTCCCAATCTTGTTAAAAACAAGAAGATTGCCTTCTGTAAATCAGAAGCCCTTGGATCAAAAATCCAACGGGGAAATCATCCCCAAATCAATTAGAGAAAAGATCTCTTCAACCGATTCAACAAATCAGCCTACCCTATATAAAGGCCCCAAGACTTCAAGTCTCAGAATAGAGGAACCCCCGCCCCCCCCCCCCATAAATTTAAGAAATTTCAAAGATAAAGAGCAAGTTCTCAGAGGAAGAAGATTTTCTTCAAGGTAAAAAAAGAACAGAGAGATGAAATCATCTCATATAAAAAGAAGAAATTACTTCTTTTTCTAAGATTATAGATCTATAAGACCATGGTCTTTCACAAAAGAGATCAAAGCATCTCATCATAAAAAAATAAGGGGAAAAACTTAATTTTCTTCAGATCATAGATCTAGAAGACAAATTGTCTTTCAGAGATCATAATATCTCATTATTAAAAGGAGGGAGAATAATTCAATTCTTTTAGGATCATAGATCCATAAAGGCAGAGCCTTTCACCAAAAACATAAGAGATTGAAACATCTCCTATAAAAAAAATAAGAACTTTGTTCTTAGATCCATGAGACAAAGTCTCTTATAAGAGAGAGAATTTAATTCTCAGAGTGCAAATCTGCCTAAAAAGAGCCCTAGCGCTCCAATCAAAAGAAGCGCTTTACCACTCCAAAACTAACGCATAGCGTTGCAGAGCCTTAGCGCTCCAAATTTCAAAAGAAGCGCACTGCGCTCATTGTCTGGCGCCCATCGCCAGGCGCGCCACGTGCTCCTCATGTGTGCGCTACTTAAACAGAAACGCTCTGCGCTCATTGTTTGGCGCACTGCGCCAAGCGCGCCACGTGCTCCTCACGTGTACGCTACTTCATAAGAAGGGCCTTAGCGCTCCAAATCTGGCGCGCAGCGCCAAGCGCGCCATGTGCTCCTCACGTGCGCGCTAAAAGAACACAAATTGTTCTATAAATAAAGCCAAGAGCTGTGATGAGTGCTCAGTATTCAATAAAAGACAAAAAGATTGTAAGAACTCAAACCAATGCTCAATATTGTTAAATGTTTAATATTTTAACTGAATGGACTGAGCCAAGTGGGCCACAGAACCCTACCTCAGATTAATTGAGCCCATATGCTTATAAATCTTTGATCTTAGTCCTAAATTGGACTACAGATCTTCCAACCAATATTGGTTCGAGGGTACATCTCTTCACTCCTCTGATATTTGTCGTTGTAATCCTTCAACGTCTTCAGAGAGGTGACGGGTCCCGACAACCAGACATTCACGGATTGTGGGGTCCTTAAACTTATGGACTATGATGTCCTTAAACTTTACAGACTATGACGTCTTTAAACTACGGACTGTGGGGTCCTTAAACTCATGGACTATGATGTCCTTAAACCTCTGGACCGCAATGTCCCTAAACTAAACAATATAGCCCAATTGCTCTTTTGTTGGATCTAAACGATCCTATTAAGTAGATCTTAGTCTAGGATTAGACTAACGTATCCTTAACAAACGTTTAAGTTGATCTTAGTCTCAAATGAGATTAACGATCCTTAAACCAAACCCAAACCCAAATCTAAGAAAATACGGATATGGACTAATCCACGCCCTACGGGCGACAACATAAATTAGTCTCTGTATACAATCCACGGGCAACCAAAAACAAAACAAACACACACGACACGAAGTGACCATCTGGAGAAGGAGAAAGTGGTTACCGTGATGCGGTAGCGTAATTAACTGCAGGGGCTTGCACCTGCAGGGAAGAGCGTCCCCACAATCAAAAACCCCTCAACGAGGGGGAATCTGACGAAATCTGCTGCAACGGCCGCATCCGTCTAAACCTTCGATACATGGTGCCATAAATCAACTTGGCATCTTCGGAGAGGTGTACGGATAGCACCAAATAGCATCTGCCCCTGAAATTCAGGCCGGACGTCCCAACGTCCCGGTCACGTCTTTCGGCGGAGAACAGATTCGGGCACGCCCGGTGGGACCTCTTCCTCTTTCCACTCCACACTTCGTGTGTCATCTTTCGCGAACAAATCGCGGTTTGACATGGTTGCCTTTGGATGTGAAGTACTAAGATTTGGTATCTTGCTCCGTTCAGAAAAAACAGAAGATCAATGGTTTCAAACTGCACTAACTGCAACTGCAACTTTCACTCTGTCCTGTCCGGAGGAGTGACTTGCGGGCCCCAAGCGGCCTCTATCTTCGCCATGCCAGTGGAACAGGTGACTCAGGCTACCACTGGACTGTTCTTCGGGACCATGCTCCCGCCAACGAGCTTCAGCACTCCTGTACCATCGCAAGAAGCTCCGAAGAAGTCATTCTTTGATCGGCTTGCAACTACTGCGGCCCCTCTCAACGAGTCGCGCAAATCCGGTGCCTCAGTTTTCAACAGACTGGGCCGAAGCTCAGATGGGCCCATGAAGAAGCCCACAATACCAGAAGATGTTATCCCTAAGCGGATAGCCATTCCTGCTCCCGATGTCGTCAAAGCGGCTTCTCCTGCTAAGGGGTCGGTCTTCACAAGACTGGCCGTTTCAGCTCCTACTCCACGCGAAGTCACGAAGGCTGCTTCCCCTGTTTGAAAGTCGGCCTTCGCAAGACTGACTATCCCCTCTCAACGAACGTCGGTCTTCGACAGGCTAACGACGACAACAACCCCTCATCAGAGCGGGGGTCATGAAGAAGCTCATCCAACAGAAGAGGTGATACCGTCTACTCGACATGCTCGACGTCGCCACTGGCGCCGAGTGAGGAAGCTGGGGGCAATTCCCCTTCTGGATTGACTCCGCCAGCTCCAATGGTGGAAGTCGACGCTGCTGTTCCAACTGGGACCAGCTTTGAACCACTCAGGAGGGTCCGCAAGAACTCTCCGACTGCTGTGTTGAAAAGATCTCCTCCACCTACGGAGAATGCTACAAAGGCAAAGCTGGAGCAGCCCCCTCAGCGGCTGTCCTCCAAAATTCACAAGGTCTGGCGACAAGTCTAAGACTCCGTGATTGATCAAGACTACCCCTGCCGACAGAAAAGGATGAAGTTCGGCAAGAGAAGGACCATTCTGTTGTACCACAGAAGGTGTTGTCTACCTGGGTGCCCGCTGCAACGGCCCCCTCAACTTCACCAGCCCACAAAAAGAGAAGGCCGAAGAAAATCCCCGTGTCTGTGACAAATGTCAAGGGCACTGAGCCTAAACGCCCTAAGTCTGGGGTCATGGTGGTGCATACCGTCTATATGGCATCCGGAAAAGAAGATAGCCGTATCTCCACAGGTCATCGATCGCTTATGCGATCAGTGACTAAGGCTCAGGAGCAATAACAACAAAAGTTCCAAGAAATGCTAACAGCCATTGCCGCACTCACGGGACCAAAAGCAATCCCAGAGACGTCCTCAGAACAGCGTCATGAGCAGGAAACGGATGCCGAATTCCTTCGGAGAATGCTTGAGAAGAAGGACAAAGAGGCTGCGGAACAAGCGGCCAACATAAAAAAAATGACCCTTTTATTCCAAGATATGGTAGGCATGATGATCCTGCCCGACCCTCCAGCCGAAGATCCTCCAGTGATAATTAAAGATGATAGAGGAGAGACATCAAATCCTCTGCCGGCTCTGTCAACGGCCAAGGAAGAGACCATCTCCAAATCCACGCTCGATGATTATATAGCTCAAAAAATAAGAGCTCATCAAGCGAATGAAGCGGCTGGCCAAGTCGTCAGAACTGGACGGCCCTATCCGGGTTGGTATGATCAAATAAAGTACCCGCCGGGATACACAATTCCAAAATTTCATGTGTACAAGGGGACAGGCAATCCCCATCAACATGTCGCTCGGTTCAGGGCTCTCTGCGGTAACACTGGAGGGGATGATAAGCTACTGCTTCGCCAATTCGTCGGCAGCTTGGCGGAGATGGCGTTCGAATGGTACTCAGAGCTTCCCAACGACTCCGTCAAAACTTTTAAAGAGATGGAATTGCTGTTCACCCAGCATTTCGCAAGCGCTAGCGAGCGCACCCCAATCACCACATTAATTAACGCCAGAGTAAAGCCAGGCGAAACATGGGTGCAATACGTGATATGGTGGATGAATCTATGGTCAAAGTGCGAGCAGCGCATCGAAGAAGCGCCTGCGGTAGGCACGTTCGTGGGTACTCTTGATCCGCAGGCGACCATATCCCAGTTCATGATGTTCTTCAAGCCAACTACTTTTCACGCCTTGATTGACAAGCTGGCCTAAATGGATCAGATGGGTCATAGACCATCTTCTTCGAAGTTGGAATCTCGAAATGAAAAAGGGAAAGGGAAAGCGACCTTCGTCGCCAATGCTCAGGAGCAGCCCAGTGGTCTAAAGCCAACTGATCGCCAAGATGAAAGACGGCGATTCTTTAATGAGAAACTGAAGCGCCCTTATTCGTTTCCCCGGGATAAAACGAGGAGACTGTTCGAGCTGGCGGTGCGCAACAGGTTCATCACCTTACCGGATCCGAAACGCCCATTGCAACCCGATGATGCCAATAATCCCAATTATTGCCCCTATCACCAAGTGGTAGGCCATCCAATCGAAGATTGCTTCGTCTTCAAAGGCTGGATTGAGGACCAATACCAACAGGGCAACAGGGCAAATTCGCACTGTCTGAGAATTGGAAGGTAAGCCCGACTCAGCCGCACGCTCTTAAAAGGGGGGACACACCGGGGGCATCATGCTCTTTTATAGAAGAAGCTCCATGGGAGGTCGCTCTTTCAGCCAAAACAAAAAGAATGCTAAAGGATCTTTAAACATGCCCGGCGATCAGGTGGAAAAGTCCGCTGGAACCCGAGGTCATCGAGGGAATGCTGAAGCCGCGCCCGACGCCAAGAATTGGTAGGCATGGTCAAAACGCTCATACCTAGCCGTCAAAGTCTTCAAAGAAGAAGAAGAAGAAGACCAGAAAGCCCGTGAAGCTTGATGACAAGCGCACGGACCTGCAAAAACATATTAACGTGCTGGAAGAATATAACCAGAAGGCGCGAATCCCGGTCACACTCTAAGAGTTTCTCAACCACATCCTTGAGGACGGAAATGATGAGGGAGAAGACTCGTCAGATGAACCTGAGGATTATGTGGCGAGCTGTCACACGATCTCTCACTCATCAATAGATGTTGAAAAAGCTCCTGATGTAGAGAAACTGGGGGCAGATCCCGAGCCTGAACTCCTACAACCATTTGACGAGATGATTGACGTATTCCTGAATGAAGCCCGTCAGAAAAGCAAAGCTGATCGAGAGTGCGAACTGGCCATATTCGAAAAAGCCAAACGCCGGCGACTGGACGAAAGGGTAAAAACACTCCCACCAGATCAAACCACATCCGCCGCCAGCAAAAGCAGGTTCAAGACAAGGGAACGATTCACCGAAGCCATGTCGATGGGAATGAAGCTGCCACCCTCCGAAGGAAACACTCCTGATGGGATACATCCCGACGAAACAGACGCACATCCAAACTACTGCTTGTACTATCGGATGACTACACACCCTACTGAAGAGTGCAACGCCTTTCAAAACTGGTGGCAAGGATATGTTGCCCACCGGCAGCATTTCAAGCGGATGAAGCGCAAGACGCTTCGAGAGCAGAAGATCATGACAGATGAGCGCAAAAGAACTGCCGGCAACTGTCACATGGTTGATAGCAAGGGATCGCAAGTTCTCACCTTCGGGAGTGATTCTGATGAAGAAATAGCCCTCGTCCCTCTCTTCAAGGAATCCATCTCTGAAGCAAAAGAGATGAAGACCTGCGGGAACATTCAGCTGCGCAATCGCACGCTACCTGAAAAGAATCTCGGACCTGCGAATAAGGGATCGAATAAGAAAGATAAGGGGAAGGAGAAAGTCTCTAAGGATATCACCCTCGATGATCGAGTCATCGAAGAGCTGGCAGCCAAGGACCCGCCTAAGAAAAACAAGATGGATTACAACTTTCTGGCACACTTGAGGAAGATACCATCGCAACTAAGCATTCTCGATGCCCTTCTGCTATCTAAGGAGGCGAGAGATTCTTTGATCAAGGCACTACAAGAGCCCGAGTAGTTCCAAACTTTTCTCGCCGAGGTAAAGATGAAGGACGAGGTGTAAGAAGAGCACACGGCCGATATCACCTTCGGCGATGAAGATCTCCTTCTCAGGATGTGCAAGCATAACCGTCCCCTTTATGTCTCCCAACTGCTGGATAAAGCGAACCTGCCTTGCTGATACTGGTCTTCTACCCAGTCTTTGAATGTGAAGCAATCTTCAAGAGGATGTCCTATCGCTCGGTGATAGGAGCAATAATCCGGGTGAGAGACCTCGCTTACTTGCTCGGAGTGCTTGGACTCCGGGAGTGTCATCATCTGATATTTTATGACAAGATCAAATATCTTCCTTGTCTTGTCTTGGGGAAAAGAATATGCTTGACCCATCTTCTTTATAAAAGACGAATCCCGGCTGCTCAATTCTAGATCGCGTGGCTTCTTGGACCCGCTTTGCCGCTGTCGAACATTTTTTCCGTTCTTTAGCTTAAATCTACCTCTGCGTCGGGTCTTCTGTATGACGGGATGGCGACGAAGAGCATCGTCATTCTCCGCGGCCTGTTGAAGGAGGCGCTGCGTCCTGGCTTTCTCGTAAATGGCCATTTCGCGGCTATGGTCATCCCGGACCTTTTGACCCGCTTCCCTTATTAGCTTGTCCATCTGTTCTTCGAACGACGGACTTAGCACTTTCATGGCGCGACCTCGTTTTGGTTCAGGGTTAGCGTCTTCTAACAGAGCATCTCCTTCTTCATCAAAGTCATGTATAACGTAGCAGCCATGGAATCGCTCCCGTTTCTTGGATTGAACATATCCAAGCCCGATCGTTTCCATTCTCCCGTTGGGCAATTTTCGCTGAGTTCCGGGGACGTTCCAGATCCTGTTGTAGAACTGAGCTTGTCGAGCAGTCTGTTTGAATGGTACGCCTTAGCGCCTTAACGGCCTTTTTAATCCTTCTGTGTAGTATCTGGGCAGACGGATGGGATGGAGCCTGCCAAGTGTAGAATCGGCACCATGCTAAATTTCTTTCTCCACTTTGGTTTCCGTGGATCGATAAAAGAGAATCGCCATTTCATCTCTTCGCCTGGGAGGGACGTAAAATGTTTGCAGTTCCTGCACACTGTAGGTATCAAGTGCATCGAGCTCTTTGTAATACTCTTGCGGAACCATGGTGATCTGCAAACTCTGGTCATCTCCAATGAAGGCTTGCACTGATGGACGAGCCGAGAATACTGTGTTGACCTCGTCTTCAGAGTCACTGCCAAAGACCAGAATAGGGGTGGACGGTCTCGGCTTGTTGCATTGGGGCGGTCCTGAATAGACTATCTCTTCCTCCTTTTCAGTATCGCTCCCAAAGACCAAAATAGTGGTGATAGCTTTCTGCTTATTCTCCGGCTTATGGCACCTTTCCGTGTCTTCGAAATCTGGTAAGAAGTATTTTGCATCTTCGTACTTTCGGACTTCATTCACGAAGAATGGGTTCAACTCCCCTGTCACGGTATACTCGATACCATCCTTGAAATACTTCATACATTGATGTTGTGTAGAAGGGATGATGTTGTACTCGTGTAACCAAGGCCTGCCGAGAAAAGCATTGTAACATGTCTTGGCATCAATGACGTGAAATTTGATGTCTGTGATGAGCAGTCCGAAGCGTAACGTCAGTATCACAGACCCGAGCATCCGTGATGACTGGGAGTCAAACCCGGGGATGGTGATTTTATCACGAGCGAGGTGCTGAACGCTCATGCAGATTTCCTTCAACACTCTCACATTGAGGAGATTGACGGAGGACCCATTGTCAACCAGGATTTTGCCTATCTTGATATCATGACAGTATAGGGTAACCCCACCACAGAAGCATGAACCAAAATCCACGTATGCAGCGAGAGTAAAGCCGGATCAACATCGGTCTTGGAAGCGATCTCGTACTTGTCACGCGACCTGTCACGCGATAACGCTGTCAAGAAAAGGAGTACGCGAGGATATGGATGATCTCTCCTAGTGCTTCAAAAATGAGGACGAAGACAAAGTGATCTCAGAGTTTCCACCAGCACCAAAAGAATTGGAAGATAGGATACATACTACTGCAGATAATCTCAGGAAAATAGACTTGGGGACGACAAGTGACCCACGGCCGACGTTCGTCAGTGAGTTGTTGTCTAAAGAACAGGTGGCTATGCTAAAAGACGTGCTCATGCAGTATAAAGACTGCTTCGCATGGAACTACTCCGAAATGCCCAGATTAGATCTAGAAATAGTCGTTCACAAATTGGCGATTTCTCCGGACGTCAAGCCAAACAATCAAGCACCGAGAAGAATGCGGCTCGAACTTGAAATGAGCATCAACGCCGAGGTCAAGAAGCTAATCGACGCCGGTTTCATCCAAGAGGTTCAGTACCCTGACTGGATTGCCAACATCGTCCTAGTGATGAAGAAAAATGGGACAGTGCGCATCTGCGTGGACTTTCGGGACCTCAACAAAGACTGCCCAAAGGATGATTTTCCTGTAGCGATTACCGAGCTGATAATAGAAAACACGTCCACTCACGAAGTCTTCTCCTTCATAGACGGCTCATCAGGGTATAATCAAATAAAAATGCACCCTGAAGCATACCGCATTCCGGACTCCTCTGGGCATATTCTGCTACAAAGTGATGCCTTTCGGTCTGAAGAACGCCGGCGCCACTTATCAGAGGGCCATGACGAAGATTTTCGATGACCTCATACATGAAGTCGTCGAATTCTACATCGACGATGTTGTGGTGAAAAGCAAATCGCACGAGGAGTATTGGGAGCATCTAAAAATAGTGTTCCAATGTCTTCGGAAATACAACTTGAAGATGAACCCTCTAAAATGTGCGTTCGGAGTTTCCTCGGGAAAAATCCTAGGATTCATCGTTCGACATCGAGACATCGAAATAGACCCGTCAAAGATCAAGGCGATTATGGAAATGCCTCCGCCAAGGACTCTGAAACAACTGCGGCCCCTTCAAGGGAAGCTCGCATACATCCGGCGGTTCATAGCTAACCTCTCTGGTAAATGCCACCCCTACAGTCACCTAATGAAGAAGGGGAACCCGTTCGTCTGGGATCGCAAATGCCAAAGCGCACTGGATGAAATCAAGCAATTCCTGCAGAATCCTTCGGTGCTAACAGCTCCGGTCAAGGGAAATCCCCTCATCCTGTACACGACAGCCCTTGAAGGTTCCTTAGGCGCGCTATGGGCACAGGAAAATGACCAAGGGAAAGAGAGAGCCCTATACTATTTGAGTCGAGTTCTCCTGGGGGCAGAAAACAACTACTCCCCTATCGAAAAACACTGCCTGGCATTAATCTTTGCGATAACGAAGCAACGGCACCATGCGTTGGCGCATGAGGTCCACCTCATATCAAAAGTGGATCCTCTCAAGTATTTGATGTCAAGAGCCATACTAACAGGATGACTCGCTAAATGGGCCTTGCTCTTGATGGAGTTCTCGATAACTTATCGTCCTTTCAAAGCAGTGAAAGGCCAGGCCATCGCCGACTTCCTCGTTGAGCATCCGATACCTGCCGATTCTCCCTTGAACTGCGAATTGCCAGACGAGCACGCGTTTGACATGATCGACGGGGAGAAAAGAGGGAGTGATACCCGATGGGAACTCTACTTCGACAGAGTATCTTCTATGAAGAAGCGAAAGCACAATTCCCCCATAATCAAATCTGGGGTGGGCCTCATCTTCATGACTCCACAAGGAGGGATAATGCGCTTTGCCTTTTCCCTAACAGAACCGAGGACAAACAATGAAGCTGAATATGAAGCTTTGATAGCAGGTCTTGAGATCGCCGTCGACATGGGAATTGAAAACCTCCTCATATACGGAGACTCCCAACTGGTCGTTAGCCAAGTAAACGGCGACTATCAGACGTGCAAACCGGAGTTGGTAAAGTACGGCTAGAGAGTACAACAATTGCTGACTCAAATCCCTGCCTATGCCCTGGAAATCATACCGCGCGCAGAAAATAACAAGGCGGATGCATTAGCCAAGCTCGCTAAAGAACTGGCTGACGAAAACCTCGATGACGTGAGGATCGTTGTGCAAAGCCGTCAGGTTCTTGCACCAGCAGAAATATCTCTGGAGTTGTCCGAAGAAAAGGGAGCTACCGAGCAAATGACCCTACAAATAAAAGACTAGGAAAAGGCTAAGGATTGGAGGGAAGTCTTTATAGACTACTTCAAATCCCATCGAACACCTGAAGATGCATCCTCAAGACATCGGCTCATGAAACAAGCTCTGTCTTTCGCCTTCGTCAATGATACTCTATATAAGAGATCATTTGATTCTCTATGGCTAAGATGCATGGGACCTGAAGAAGCAAAGAGAGTCGTCCAAGAAACTCATGACAGACTCTGAGGTTCCCATCAAGCCGGGCCGAAGATGAAGCTGAAGATCAAAAGGATGGGCTACTATTGGCCCACGATGATTCAGGACTGTCTCGAATACGCGAAGCAGTGCCACTCGTGCCAGATTCACGGGGACTTTATCCACCAGCATCCAAATCCGCTACATCCAATGGTGGCTAGCTGGACGTTTGAAATGTGGGGAACTGACATAATCGGGCCCATAGAACCAGCATCGTCCAGAGGACATCGGTTCATACTGGCAACAACCGATTACTTCTCTAAGTGGGCAGAAGCAGTACCGCTAAGAGAAGTGAAGACAGAGAATATCCTCCATTTCTTCAAGACACACGTCATCTATCGGTTCGGCACTCCGCGACGGATTATCTCCGATAACGGGCCAGCCTACAGAAGCCATAAGATCAGCTGCTTCGCGCAGCAACATAATATAGACTGGAGATACTCTTCAGTCTATAATCCCCGAGCTAACGGTCTTGCTGAGGCTTTCAACAAGACCTTGATGAAGATTGTGAAAAAGACAGTGTCCAAAAATAAAAAGGACTAGCACGAGAGACTGCATGAAGCTCTCTGGGCTTATCGAACTACGTCCAAAACGACTACAAACACAACGCAGTATGCATTGGTATTTGGCGCTGAAGCAGTACTTCCCTTGGAGATGGAGCTACTCTCTCTACGAGTGGCGGTCCATTACGAGCTAACAGACGAAGAGAATGCTTATCTTCGCCTGGAGGAGCTCGATGTCCTCGATGAAACTCGTCTTATGGCGCAGCAAAACTTGGAGGCTTACAAAGCAAAGATGACGCGCTCATACGAGAGATTGACTAGGCCGAGAACATTCCGCCAAGGCGAACTCGTACTAGTGGTCAAGAGACCTATGATCCCCAATCGTGCCAAATGGGGGAAATTCGAGCCGAATTATGAAGGACCGTACATCATAGACAAAGTCTACCAGGGTGGGGCTTACTTGCTCATGGATATGCATGGAGAAAGACCTTTCAGGCCAATAAACGGCCGTTTCTTAAAGAAATACTATGCCTGACCGAGACTTCTATAAACTACAACGGACCGCAGCATCCCAAGGCTGACACAAAAAAAACGGTACGTCCATAAGCGAAATGGGCACGGATGAAAACCCGAAAGGGCTCCGTGAGTAAAAACAGTAGGGTTACCGACGAGTTTATGAAAACCCGAAAGGGCGCAATCTCGTTAAAAGACACTTGCAAGGTCCTCTCGACCCTGTAAGGAGAAAACACCTGCGTGAGATCCTTACGACTCACAAAGGAGCGACACACTTAGGGATCCCCACGATTCCTAAGGAGAAATTACACTTACGAAATCCTCACGACTCGTAAGGAGAACCCTCTTATAAGACCCCCACGGCTTATAGGATTCAAAAGCCTTAAGCTATAGGGATCTGAACCTGTTCTTAAGCCATCACAATCCCCAGATTGCCCTACAAGCGGTTCAATATTGACCCTTGTATACAATCCACGGACATGAATAAAAATTTCCCTAACAAAGTCCCACCAGCGACTGGGGATATGCTCACACGGTGAACGACCCTTGTAAGTCCTCTCGACTTATAAGGAGAAAACACTCTTGTAAGATCCTTACGACTTATAAGAGACCATACACTTAAGACTCCTTACGATTCTTAAGGAGAAAACGCACCTACGAGATCCTCATGACTCGTAGGAAGAAATACCTTTATGAGACCCTTACGGCTCGTAAAGTCAAAAACCTTAGTCAACAGGATCCTAACCCTGTTTGCTAAGACACCTTTGTTCGACATCGACAGAGGCAAATGATGATTCGCTCCTGGCAATATCCCAGTTGCAGCGATGCTGATGCCTAAATCGGTACCAAATCCCAAACTGCAGCGAAAAGTCAGTGAGCCATAAATGCATATGAAATAGCCGAAATGATGGGGCAACTTGCAACAAAATCGGCAAGTAAAAATGTATGCATACAAAAACAGCCAAAATGATTGGGCAACTCGCAATAAAAAATAGCGAGTAAAAAGAAAAAAAAAATAGCTGAAATGATTGGGCACCGCGAAAAATAGCCGAAATGATTGGGCAATCGCAACTTTCGTGATATAAAAAGCTGAAATGATAGAGCATCGCGGAAAGAAAACAAAAATATACATATGAAATAAAACTTTTGCCCTACAGGTGAGATCACATCGATCCCTGTATACAATCCATGGACGCAAACAAAGAGGGAACTATATCATCCCACCAGGATCCATCAGAAAAAGAGCCAAGTCTTGATGGCAACATCTGCATCTCGAAAGAACAACAACAGTGTTCCTCCTCATTCCAGCAGGATTCGGACGCGACAGTCAATCTCGGAGTCACGGCAGAGTCCCTAGTTCCAAGTCTCGACGGCCACATCTACAGCCTGGAGACCCACAACAGCGTTCCTCCTTATTCGAGCAGGATTCGGACACGACAATCAATCTCGGAGCTACGGCAGAGTCCTTAGTTCCAAGTCTCGACGGCCACATCTACAGCCTGGAGACCCACAACAGCGTTCCTCCTCATTCCAGCAGGATTCAGACGCGACAATCAATCTCGGAGCCATGGCAAAGTCCCTAGTTCCAAATCTCGACGGTTCACAGACAACCTCGAGACCACCTCGACATTCATCTCATTACAGCAGACGCAACGTCAGCAAAGCGGAGTCGCGGCAAAGTTCCCATTTCCATGACTCGGCGGTGCACAGACAACCGAGAGTCAATCCTGACCCCGTATGGCTAAAGTCAATCCTGACCCCATATGGCCAAAGTCAACCCCTGACCCCGTATGCCTAAAGTTAATCCTGACCCCATATGGCTAAAGTCAACCCCTGACCCCGTATGGCTAAAATCAATCCTGACCCCGTATGGCTAAAGTTAGCCCCTGACCCCATATGGCTAAGTCAATCCTGACCCCATATGGCCAAAGTCAACCCTCGACCTCCCCGTCAAAGCAATGCTTTAATTCGGGAGTAGGTCAACTCAACAACCACTTATGAGTCATCTCGACTTGTAAGGAAGAAAATTCTCTTGTGAGATCCTTACGACTCTCAAGAGAAAATACACTTAGGAATCCTCACGATTCTTAAGGAGAAAATACACCTACGAGATCTTCTCGACTCGTGGGGAGAAAAATCTTGAAAAATCTTTATGAGTCCCTCACAGCTCATAAAATTGAAAAGTCTTAGGCAGCAGAGCTGAACCTGTTTTCTAAGCCATCGCTACCCTGCAAAGAGTCCAAGATGGACCGTTACCTACTATCTACAGGCTACACTTGCTAAAATCACATGGCAACAACACAACAAAGAGAAGAAAGCAACAGTAGGACAAAAAATGTGTATCTTTTATTCATGAATTCAATGGAGTACAAGTTGAATCATATAAAAGAATAGAAAAATGGATACATGTTATTCAAGGATTACAAATGTTTAATTGATACAAAGGTAGTTACTGAGAAAGAGGCGTTTTCAATAAGTCAGTCAGTTACTTGCACGCTTCTCTCAACTCCTTTTCATTGTCAGCCGCTGCAGCCAACTCCACTTCGACTAGAGCCCGTTGCTGCAAGTCAGACGAAAGTTTCTGTAACACCCTAGTTCATTTATACCAATTCCAGTTCGCGTATTTCTTTAATTATGGTATTTTCCTGATTTATCGCGTTTTGGGTACGAATAGTATTTTTACATTAGTATTAGTATTCGACCCGACCCGCTTGCTTGGAACTTGTCTTGGTTCATGTTTATGGTTATCCTGACTTGTTGCATAGACTGGTACACATTCATGAATACTGCATACTGGCATTTTATCTGGCATGCGCATTTTACACTATAACATTTTAAGTCACGTAAAATATTTTAAAAATACATTGCATGGCTTGCATGATACCCCTAACCCCGTCGTAGCATCCGCGCATCTTATTCTCGTCCCGTTCAGTGAAACAGACTGGTTTGGATGGCTACGCGCACGTACGTGCATCCGTTCTTGGGGGTATGTATTTTCGTTACCCGAGCATTCATTTTTAATTTTGGTTGTCGCATATATTTTTTCGTATTTCAAAACTGAATTTTAGACCCGACCCGGGCGTGTTTTGGATTATTTTTGTATACCGCCAAAATTCGAATTTATTTAATTTAATATTTTTTTAAAATTCGACAGTTTAAAAGTTTAACAGTTTTTAAATTTTACAAATCTTTTAAAACCTAAATCCTAACTTAAAAACCACTCAATCTCTCTCCTCTCTCTTTCTTTTCTCTCTCTCTCTTTCTCTCTCCCTTCGCTCGAGTCTCTCTCCCTTCGCTCGAGTCTCTCTCTCTCTTCACTAACTGATAAAACTCTCTCTCCTCTCGTTCTCCTCTCTCTCCTCTCTCTGTCTCTCTCCTCTCTCTCTTTCTCTCTATCTCTCAGCATCTATATATATATATATATATATTTTAATCTTTATTTTTTTTAAAACCCTTTTTTCCCCACGTACCCATCTTCTCTCCTTCCTCCTTCGTCCCAGCCGCCTCTCCCCCGCTCGAGAAAACCCTAACCCACTCCCGAGCCATGCCCTTGCCTTCCGTCACCGCCGAATCCCTCGACAGCCTCGTCGCCATCGCAGCCAACACCTCCACCTTCCTCCTTTCTCACCCTCATGCTCGTGCCAAAACCCAAAATCCTACCTTTCCGCGTCGCCATCGCCGCGTCTCGCCATCGTCGCCTGCATCCTCTCACCCTCGTCGACACATTCTCGCCTCTTCTCCTTCTCTTCTCCCCCTTCCCTTCTTCACTGGCCTCCGCACAGAACTCCGACAACCCCAACCAACCCATGAAAAACCATCACCGCCATTGTCGCATATTTAATAAAGTGCATCCTAATTAGTATTGGAACTATAAATGGAACCCTAATCGATAATTGTGCATCCATATCATTGATTTTATATCGATTTGCATACCATGTCACATTATTTCATTTTATTGTTATATTAGTACTCAATACTTGATTTTATGCACCCATACTTATTACAGTTTGATTATGAGCACCCACTTGATATGTGTGCACTACCTGACATGACCTGATACACTACTACTGATATGACTTGATACCTGTGCACTACTTGATATGACTTGATACATGTACACCGCCTGACATGACCTGATGTACCACAGCTTGACATGTTACCTGATCTTGTTACTAATGCCGACAATCTTGACCTGTTGTCCATACAGACATTTTCTGTTGTCTATACAGACAAACCTGTACCTGCTTGATCTTGTGTTGGCATTAACTCCAGATTTATCAATACCTGACTTACACACGTAACTTGGGGGTATGGGGAAATCAAGAATGTAGCCGAACGTAACTCAAAGGGCTATTATCCTTTTACCGTGGTCCCGTGGGGTTGAACGGGACATAGACTCATAGTCATTATCCTTTTACCGTGGTCCCGTGGGGTTGAACGGGGCATAGACCGATGGGTTACGATGAGGATTATATTAATTGATTTCGAATAACTTTAGAATAGATAACCCTATGGCACAGTTTAGACTATTCACTGCACTTCACCTGTTTATATCATGTTCACTGATCTATATTCATGTTACGGTTTACTTGCTACTGATGACTTGTTACTGTTCATACTTCATGCCTGCATATTTCATCACATCCTGCTTGCTTAGAATTATTGATATTATGACGCACTGACGTCTGGGTTTTGCATGGCCCAGATCCCTTATCCTTATCGCAGGCATTCCAGGAGTATTTTGATCAACAGGCCGAGCAGTGAGGACATGTTATTAGTTTAGTTTAGTTTTCTTCAATATTTCATTCGTGATGTGAGCCCACATTATGGGACGTACATTCCAGATTATTATTGTACTTGGATCTTTTGCTTTCGCATTATTTTATTCCATGGCTCATTTATTCTGGCGTATGAACATGTATTAGATAGTTTATTACTGTTCTTGATATCTCTACAGCCGTAATGTGACTGTGGAGGGATATTTCCTATCCATAGATAGCATGGTTGGCTATGTCATGTGCCGATCTTAGCGCACTCTGGGAAGCAGGGCGTGACAGGGTTTGTTTGGTATCATAGCCATATGATTTAGGTTAATCGGGTTTGATTCTTTTGTAGTTGGGTATTGGACCCAATACACGAATTGGAAAATCCGTGATTAGGAACATGTCCTGCCATATTGTTATCATGATTCTTGAATTATATCTTTCTCTTTATCCTTTGCCTTGACGATATGCAAACCACTTTGCATCTCGACTTAAAATCTTTTGGTTCCCTATTGTTTCTCCCTGTTCCTTGATTCTGATACTAGGATTTGGAGGACTTGAGTGGAGTTATGTGATTGTAACTATGAACTGCAGCATGGTTACAATGCGATACTCTATTTAAGTAACTTGGAGTCGTGGTCTTCTTTCACCTTCTTGTTTCATGGTCGTTATATTACCTTACTTCTCTCGGTTTCATTCCTTACCAGTTCATGTTTTGCAGATTTCTTGGTGTTCGATACTGGCAGTTATGATGTTGTCTTGGGAATGGATTTCCTTGGCACTTTCCACGCTCGTAATGATTGTAGGGCAAAGAAAGTGATCTTTCAGATACCCGGACATCCGGAGTTTGTTTTGCTGGAGGTAGCAGTTCTGTCAGGACAGTCGAGTTTAGGGCTAGGCTGACAAGCGTCGTTCTTTCATCGATGGAAGTTGTTAAGGAGGAAGCGCCAGTTGTAGTTCGAGAGTTTATGGACGTTTTCGAGGACATCTTGGGTTTACCGCCAAAACGAGATGTGGAGTTCGCAATCGATCTTCTTTCTGGTGCAGCGCCAATCTCAAAGGCGTACTATCCAATGGCACCAGTGGAGTTGGAAGAAGTAAAGAAGCAGGTTACCGAATTACTTGAGAAGGGTTGGATTCGCAGCAGTAATTCACCTTGGGGAGCTCCAGTTCTTCTAGTCAAGAAGAAAGATGGCATAAGGAGGATGTGCATCGATTATCGAGAATTAAACCGGGTGACTATTAAGAACAAGTACCCGATCTCTCGCATTGGCGAATTATTCGAGCAACTCTGTGGCGCGAGGGTACTCTCGAAGCTGGATTTGCGATCCGGATATCATCAGGTCCAAGTTAAACAAGAAGATATTTGTAAGACTGCGTTCTAAACTCGGTATGGACATTACGAGTATTTAGTGATGCCATTCGGAGTCATGAATGCACCGGCAATATTTATGGACTTGATGAACCGAATCTTTTCACCGTTCTTGGACCAGTTTATAGTGGTGTTCATCGATGATATTCTGGTCTACTCGAGGAGCTTTGAAGAGCATGCAAAACACTTGAATATCGCACTGCAGACATTGAGGCATGAAAGATTATATGCAAAGATGAGCAAGTGCGAGTTTTGGCTTGAAGAAGTGAAGTTTGGGGCATGTCGTATCCGGAGATGGAATCGCCGTTGACCCTGAGAAGATTGCAGCAGTTCGAGATTGGCCGATTTCGAAGAACGTAGCAGAGATCAGAAGTTTTCTTGGACTTGCCGGATATTACAGAAGGTTCGTGGAGAATTTTGCTCGTTTAGCTGATCCTTTGACCAAGCTTACGCGTAAGGAAGTACCGTTCGTATGGACGGATAAATACGCGTCAGCTTTTGAGGCGTTGAAGCAGAGATTGATAACCGCTCCTATTTTGACCGTACCAGACAGTTCTGGAGGATTGGTAATTCACAACGACGCATCTAGCAAAGGTTTGGGATGTGTTTTGATGCAGCATGGGAAAGTTATAGCTTACGCATCAAGACAGTTGAAGATCTATGAGAAGAATTACCCAACTCATGATCTGGAGCTTGCAGCAGTGATTTTCGCTTTGAAGATTTTGAGACACTACTTATTGGGCAAAGGGATCGAAGTATTCACCGATCACAAAGCCTAAAGTATGTGTTCACGCAGAAAGAGCTTAACATGAGGCAATGTAGATGGTTGAAGCTGATGGCTGACTACGATTTTGATCTTAAGTACCATCCGGGAAAAATTAATGTTGTGCCGGATTCGCTTAGTCGGTTGCCAGCAATTCGGATGTTGACTGCACAGAAGGAGATTATCAAAGATTTTCGGAGATTCGAGTTGGAGATCATGATACCGCATTCTTCGGGACAGTTGATGCAGCTGCAAGTACAGTCGTCGTTGATCGATAATATTAAAGCAGCGCAGCCACAGGACCCAAGATTGCAGAAGTTTCGAGAACAGATTGAAGCTGGACTTCGAACGGACTTGTTAATTCATGAAGATTGTTCGTTGCGATATGGTAGCCGTTTATGTATGCCAAAAGGAGACATTCATGAAGAAGTTATGAAGGAGGCACACAGTTCCGCATATTCCGTACATTCAGGAGGCACGAAAATGTACCGTGATCTACGACAGCATTTCTGGTGGGAAGGCATGAAAAGGGAGATTGCTCGCTTTATAGCAAAGTGCTTGATGTGTCAGGAAGTTAAGGCAGAATATCAAAGGGTTGCCGGTTTATTGCAACCACTTCCGATTCCTCAATGGAAGTGGGAACATATAACCATGGATTTCGTGACAGCTTTACCGCGGAGTCCAAAGGGCAAAAATGCAGTTTGGGTGATTGTTGATCGATTGACCAAGGCAGCTCACTTCATACCGTTTCGAGTTGGTCAGTCAACGGAAGCGTTGGCAGAACGGTACATTCAGGAGATTGTGAGATTGCATGGAGTACCTGTGAGCATCGTGTCTGATCGTGATACCCGATTCTTATCGCACTTCTGGAGGACTTTACAGGAAAGTTTAGGGACGCGATTGAAGTTTAGCACAGCTTATCATCCTCAGACAGATGGCCAGTCGGAGAGAACGATCCAAACTCTTGAAGATATGTTGAGAGCTTGCATGTTGAACTTCAAGGGTTCGTGGGAGGATCATCTATACTTGGTGGAGTTTTCTTACAACAACAGTTTTCTGGCGACTATTCAGATGGCTCCATTCGAAGCATTGTATGTTCGCAAGTGTCGTTCACCCATTATTGGGACGATGTAGGAGAACGAAGATTGTTGGGACCGGATTTGATCGTGCAAACAGTTGAGAAGATTAATACTATCCGGAATCATATGAGGGCAGCACAAGATCGGCAGAAGAGTTGGGCCGATACATCGAGAAGAACTCTAGAGTTCGCTATTGGTGATCTTGTGTTCTTGAAGATATCACCTACTAGAGGAGTGATTCGTTTCGGGAGTTGAGGCAAGCTTAGTCCTCGATTCGTAGGGCCTTTCGAAATTTTGGAGCGTGTTGGAGAAGTGACTTATCGATTGGCATTACCACAATCTTTGGCGAATGTTCATGACGTGTTTCATGTATCTCAACTCCGTAAGTATGTTCGAGATGAAACACACGTGTTGGATCATTCGAAGCTGACTGTAAGAGAGGATTTGACCTTTCAGGAACGACCGAAGTCGTGTGTTGATCGAAGAGAAAAGGTCCTTAAGAACAAGATTATCCCTCTCGTACTTGTTTCTTGGGGGAATCGCTCGCACGGAGAATCGACTTGGGAACGTGAGGACGAGATTCGACAGAAGTTTCCATACTTATTCTTAAATCTTCTTGATTGTTTATCTTTCCTTATTCTTGGAATTTCGAGGACGGAATTCTTTTTGTAGTTGGGTATAATGTAACACCCTAGTTCATTTATACCAATTCCAGTTCGCGTATTTCTTTAATTATGGTATTTTCCTGATTTATCGCGTTTTGGGTACGAATAGTATTTTTACATTAGTATTAGTATTCGACCCGACCCGCTTGCTTGGAACCTGTCTTGGTTCATATTTATGGTTATCCTGACTTGTTGTATAGACTGGTACACATTCATGAATACTGCATACTGGCATTTTATCTGGCATGCGCATTGTTGGGTTACCCTTGCACCTAGTTTAAGGTTTGGTAGCATCACTCATGCCAATTAAAAAAATTAGAGAGGTGCAAAGCTAACTAACCATGAATCTTGCTAGAATTTCTAGGGTAACAAATATTGTATCACATACAAAGAAGTAAAGAGATAGGGATTACAACCTTTGTAGTCCGTTCCTTCGCTTCGTAAGCTCCGTGTTGAGGTCCCTTCGCTGTGATCAACATGAACTCCGACTCTCGAGTGGCTCCATGAGGTAAATGAGACACCTTGCTTGTACTTTTCATGATCTAAGATGATCTACCTTGAAGAATCTCTAACCCAAGCTTACACTTCACTAATGAAGTAATTAGAGAAGTGAACACCCTAATCTAAGTGGCTAGAATAGATGAGGATGATGAAGTAGGAATTTTACACTCTTTTGTTTTCAAGTTCTCACCATTTATCATCATAAACACAAAAGCTAGCAAGCTTTTTTCAAGAGCAAGAAGAAGAAGTAGCAGCAAAAGCTTTTGTGATGAATAATGAATTATTGTTTTTGGTTACAAATCCAACCATGGGTTAAGAATGATAGAGTTAACCCTTGTAGAGAATAAACTAGAGGTTAAGGTTTGGGTTGGGTTAATAAATATCAACACAAAATATCTAAGCTAAAAACAAAAGAAAGCTTCATGAAGCTTCATGAAGCTTCATGAAAAAGCTAACCCAAATCCAAACCCTAACTTGTTTAAACTCCACAAAACATGTTGCATTTGTAACCCTAACTTGTTACAATATTATATATCACATATATAATATATTTTGCAACAAAAAGAAAATAATAAAATTAACATATATCGCATATATATCAATGTATTATCCGGTGAGAAAATGAATCAATAAAGCGAGCTTATATTAGTTAAAGCAATGTAATATATCACATATATAATTATACATTAAATTATCGAATCAACACTTGATCCGACAATCCGGCTATATAGCATATAACCGACTAATATAACATGTACCGATTCATCGAATCAACACTTGATCCGATGACCCGACTATTTCACATATACCCGGCCGATATCACATATCGCGAGAATAGAATACGGTATCTCATATCGTATTATTCTCGGTCCCGCACATATCACATATGTGCTCCTACTCCGTTTTGCCTGAGCTAGGAAACCTCTGTGTAGGACTCTAAAGAATCGTCAATACACCGGCAGTAGGTGATGATCATATCAAACACCCACAAGCTGCAAGCGGTCAGCTAAACGTAACAGCCACCCAGGTATTGAGCGATCAGAAGATCAACAATCAAGCCTGTATATTCTCCTGTGAATCCAATCAGTAACACTACCGTACAGTCCGGTCTCTTCGTCGGATATGTCGCATATCCAGTCTAGGGGTGGAAAACGTCAGACCCCAGTAACCGATAAGTCGTGTCGATGTGAGGCTCATAACAGGTCGAGAAACTACTGATAACTCTTACCAGTAGCACTCCATATCAGCCCTGGCCAAGGACTTCCAGTTATAGCCAATCGAACACAGCACAGCATCAACTCTCTATACCGGGAGAGACGAAACCCCTCCTATCGCTCATTGCCTCCATGTGATTCGGGACTATACCTAAAAGCCACCGTTTTGCATGCCCTCTTGGACGTGGTAAGGTGGAAATCAAAGCACAGTGGGAATCACACAAGACTCTATGACGATCTCGGGTCTACAGACTAACCTGTACCAGTGTCACCGGAGAACTGCTATCTGACGATAGGTATAATACCATAAAGAAGTTCTCGGCGAGTCCGTTCAGTATACCCAGTCTCCACTGAGCACCCATACACCATCTTTGATGTCAAACACCGATGGATATGAGATCATCCATCGCTCATCATATAGGTCAAGATGCGTATACACTAGTCTACTCTGGTGTATCGATGCCCCTCGACTAGGAACAGTTATAGGATGTACTCGTTGACTACCTGGCCCCACTAGTATGATCTCATCATAGTTCTAGTAGTCAAGTACATATCCTAAGGGCTTTATCAACATGTGAGAGTAAGACAATAAACCAATACAAGTCAACATGTTAAGACAAAGTGAAACCAAATAGCATACTATCATGTCGAGCAAGAAAGTCCTCTCTATATATATCCAAGCATCCACTATAATATACATCATATGTACAACAATGACCTCTAGGGCATATATATAACTAACACGCATTTTACAATATAACATTTTAAGTCACGTAAAATATTTTAAAAATACATTGCATGGCCTGCATGATACCCCTAACCCCGTTGTAGCATCTGCGCATCTTATTCTCGTCCCGTTCGGTGAAACAGACTGGTTTAGATGGCTACGCGTATGCACGTGCATCCGTTCTTGGGGGTATGTATTTTCGTTACCCGAGCATTCATTTTTAATTTTGGTTGTCGCATATATTTTTTCGTATTTGAAAACTAAATTTTAGACCCGACACGGGCGTGTTTTGGATTATTTTTGTATCCTGCCAAAATTCGAATTTATTTAATTTAATATTTTTTTTAAATTCGACAGTTTAAAAGTTTAACAGTTTTTAAATTTTACAAATCTTTTAAAACCTAAATCCTAACTTAAAAACCAATCAATCTCTCTCCTCTCTCTTCCTTTTCTCTCTTTCTTTCTCTCTCCTATCGCTCGAGTCTCTCTCTCTCTCTTCACTAACTGAGAAAACTCTCTCTCCTCTCGTTCTTTTCTCTCTCCTCTCGATCTCTCTCCTCTCTCTGTCTCTCTCCTCTCTCCCTTTCTCTCTCTCTCTCTCTCTGCATATATATATATATATATATATATATATATATATATATAATCTTTATTTTTTTTTAAACCCCTTTTTCCCCCACGCACCCATCTTCTCTCCTTCCTCCTTCGTCCCAGCCGCCTCGCCCCCGCTCGAGAAAACCCTAACCCACTCCCGAGCCTTGCCCTCACCTTCCATCACCGCAGAATCCCTCGACAGCCCCGTCGCCATCGCAGCCAACACCTCCACCTTCCTCCTCTCTCGCCCTCGTGCTCGTGCCAAAACCCAAAATCCTACCTTTCCTCGTCACCGTCGCCGCGTCTCGCCGTCGTCGCCTGCATCCCTCACCCTCGTCGACACATTCTCGCCTCTTCTCCTTCTCTTCTCCCCCTTCCCTTCTTCCCTGGCCTCTGCACAGAACCCTGACAACCCCAACCAACCCATGAAAAACCATCACCGCCATTGTCGCCACCCTCACGTCGCCGAAGCTCAGACCCCCGTCATCACTGTTTCCATCGCCACGACCTCCTCTTCCTCTCCCTCATCACACCTGACACCACTACCTTCTTCCCCGAGCTCCTCCCCTGCACACCCCGACGAGAAAACCTAGCAGCCACCTGCCTCACCGTAAAACCTCATCATCACCTCCTCGCACCTTTCTCTGACCCCTGAACAAATCACCTGTGCACCAAAACCCTAGCACTTCTTCCTTTTCTTCTTCTTTCTTCTTCTTCTTTTCTTCTTCTTGTTTTTTGTTCCCCGGTCATCGCCGGCGACACCCTCGCTGACGTTGCCTTATCATCGTCACCCCTCTGTTTTTGTCGATCCCTGACCCCAGAAGCAACCTCTCCTCCTTTCTCCTTCTTCTTCTTCTTCTTCTCTCTACTTCTCTCTTTTCTTGAATTTTCGTTTCTTTTCCGGTGATCACCCGCCGGAGCCGTGCCGCTGCCGACGATCCGAGCAACCCTGTGGACATTCCTAACCAGCATGGTCACTCTCTTGCATTGCCTGGTCCTGTTCTGTACGCGCGAGCATGCATCGAGACTTTTACCGACATTGGACCTTGCCGTGCGTATCCGTCGCGCGATCCATCGAGGCAAGTTTATCTTGCTACATGCTACATTACTTTATATACATCTATTTTAATAATATAATACTGGTATTTCAAATTATGCACCCCATGTTTACTTTTACAGTTTTTCGACATTCGTGTGCATCCGTACGTGTTACTTTATATCTAGCGCATGCAAACCTATCTTGTTACATACTATATTACAATATACTGTACCCAATGGAATATTTACATCTTATATTGCTTAGTTGTACATCCCACTTTACCATTTTACAGTTTTACTGTTTTCGGATACCCGTTTGCATCCATCTCATTTAAAATATATATAACTGCATCTATAGATCACATTAATACATAATACTGTGATATTAACACCCCATGTTTAATAAAGTGCATCCTAATTAGTATTGGAACTATAAATGGAACCCTAATCGATAACTGTGCATCCATATCATTGATTTTATATCGATTTGCATACCATGTCACATTATTTCATTTTATTGTTATATTAGTACTCCATACTTAATTTTATGCACCCATACTTATTACAGTTTGATTATGAGCACCCACTTGATACTTGTGCACTACCTGACATGACCTGATACACTACTACTGACATGACTTGATACCTGTGCACTACTTGATATGACTTGATACATGTACACCGCCTGACATGACCTGATATACCACAACTTTACATGTTACCTGATCTTGTTACTAATTCCGACAATCTTGACATGTTGTCCATACGGACATTTTCTGTTGTCTATACAGACAAACCTGTACTTCCTTGATCCTGTGTTGGCATTAACTCCATATTTATCAATACCTTACTTACACACATAACTTGGGGGTATGGGGAAATCAAGAATGTAGCCGAACGTAACTCAAAGGGCTATTATCCTTTTACCGTGGTCCCGTGGGGTTGAACGGGACATAGACTCACAGTCTATCATCCTTTTACCGTGGTCCCGTGGGGTTGAACGGGGCATAGACCGATGGGTTACGATGAGGATTACATTAATTGATTTCGAATAACTTTAGAATAGATAACCCTATAGCACAGTTTAGACTATTCACCGTACTTCACCTGTTTATATCCTGTTCACTGATTTATATTCATGTTACGGTTTATTTGCTACTGATGACTTGTTACTGTTCATACTTCATGCCTGCATATTTCATCACATCCTGCTTGCTTAGAATTATTGATATTATGACGCACTGACGTCTGGGTTTTGCATGGCCCAGATCCCTTATCCTTATCGCAGGCAGTCCAGGAGTATTTTGATCAACAGGCCGAGCAGTGAGGACCTGTTATTAGTTTAGTTTAGTTTTCTTCAGTATTTCATTCCTGATGTGAGCCCGCATTATGGGACGTACATTCCAGATTATTATTGTGCTTGGATCTTTTGCTTCCGCATTATTTTATTCCAGAACGGGTTTATTCTGGCTTATGGACATGTATTAGATAGTTTATTACTGTTCTTGATATCTCTACATCCTTAATGTGACTGTGGAGGGATATTGTCTATCCACAGGTAGCATGGTTGGCTCTGTCACGTGCCGATCTCAGCGCACTCTGGGAAGCGGGGCATGACAGTTTCTTATCGATTTCCCGTTGAGCAATTTCGTGATTCCACGTAACCCGCTCCAGAAGGTCGAGCTTCTGCCTTAGTGCTAGTCCGTCCGAAATGCATTGTCGCAAATTGTCAAAGACAGCCCTCAATTGCAGAGCGCAAGCTTCAACCTGGGCGCGCAGTCGGGCGGATTCACTTGAAGCCTCCTCGCATTCCTTTCGCCTCAAGGTCACTTCTTGTTCGAAATGGCAGAAGAAAGGAACGATCTGCTCAGCCCATGCGGCCCGTTGAAAGTTCAAAGCCAACATTTCTGGAACGGGACGCCTGAGCTCAATCTTATGCAGACAAGTCTCGATCTTCCTGCAGTAGTTTACCCAAGACTCGACAACACCCTCGCGATGAAAGTTCACGAGCATCGCCAACAAGAGATTAACTTCAGCAGCAAAATCTGCAGCAGATGGAAAGGCCTCGGCGTCAAGGTCCTCGACGAACTCGCTTAACATCCGTAGGCTATTCGCAGCACCCCTGGAAGAAGGGCGTTTAGAAAAAGGCCCTGCCGGCATGGGAATCTGAGACTCGAAGGGAGTTGGAGTCGGTGTGATTGCTGCAAAAACAAATCATAGTCAGACATCGGTTTAAGAGATAAAGAAGAGGCAAGAGCGATGAAGGCTACTATACCGGCTACGACAGGTGGCACAGCTGGGAGTACTGGTGGCACAACAATTCTCTCGTCCCCTCCTTCAATTTGTAGTGCTGTAATCAATTTAAAGTTAGCAACGGTAGAATCAACTGTTAAAGAAAAGAAAAGACGTCGGTTAGAAAAGATACTCACCGGCACCAGCAGGCAGACTAATTTCTGACTGCAAAGAGAAGTGTGGGTTCAGCACTTGATACAAATGATCAAAGAGAACTCCTGCAAGGTTACGATGATACATGGTCAATACACGAAAGACGTTATCCTCGATTTAAATTAAATCACAAAACCATACCATCCAGCATTTGAGAAGACGCGAGAGAAGGCGAAGGGTCGGCGACCGCCAGAGCAGCAACCTGCGACGCTTCTTCAGGTGGCAAGACGTCGATGCTCACCACACCTGCATTAGAAACGAAAGAAATGCCATCAGAAGGGATTGAAAGGGATTGCAAAATAAAAAGGAAAATGACGACTCAAAATGTAGGGTTGCTAGGCACGCGCACAAGGGTCTACGAGGCATCAACCATGCCCGATTAAAATTTTAGCAGTGCCGAACAACCCAAAGCCGGATCTTTAAACTAGGGTTTAGGCGAAAACAAGCATGTTAAACTCTTTAACACTAAGTGAGAGGGATTATAACCTTTGTAGATCCGGTCCTTCACTTCTTAAGCTCCGTGTTGAGGTCCCTTCGCTGCGATCATCGTGTTCTGGACTCTCGAGAGGCTCCACGAAGAGAAAGATGCAGTCTTGCTTCCGATCTTCGATAACATAGATGATCTACCTTGAAGTTTCATTAACACAAGCTAACACTCACTAAATGAAGTGAACACCCTCATCTAAATGGCAAGGATAGATGAGGATGATGAAGTAGGATTTTTGCTCTCTTTTGTTTTCTATTTCTCACACATTTTTCATCACTTAGAAAAAGCTAGAAAGCTTTTTCCATGAAAAGAAGAAGAAAGAAGATGAAGAATAAAATCACAATTCTTTTGTGATGAATAATGCTTTATTGTAGTGGTTACAAATCTAACCAAGGGTTAAGCATGAAGGAGTTAACCCTTGTAGAGAATTAACTAGAGTTAATGGTTTGGATTGGGTTAACATAATATCTTCACAAAATATCAAGCAAAACACAAAGTCAAAGATTCATGAAGCTTCATGCAAAAGCTAACCCTAATCCAAACCCTAACCAAGTTTAAACCCTAAACCATTGTTAAATTTGTAACCCTAACATGTTACAGTATTATATATCACATATACAATATATTTTGTAACAATAGAAAATAATACAATTAACATATATCGCATATATATCAATGTATTATTCCGTGAGAAAATGAATCTTTTAGTGAGCTAATATTAGTTAATGTAATTTAATATATCATATATATTATTATACATTAAATTATCGAATCAACACTTGATCCGATAATCCGGCTATTTCACAAATAACCGACTAATACGATGACCCGGCTATATCACATATACCCGACCGATATCTTATATCGCGAGAATACAAGCAGTATCACATACCGCATTATCCTCGGTCCCGCACATATCACATATGTGCTCCTACTCCGTTTTGCCTGAGCCAAGAAACCTCTGTGTAGGACTCTAAAGAATCGTCAATACACCGGCAGTAGGTGATGATCATATCAAACACCCACAAGCTGCAAGCGGTCAGCTAAACGTAATAGCCACCCAGGTATTGAGCGCTCAGAAGATCAACAAGAAAGCCTGTACATTCTCCTGTGAATCCAATCAGTAACACTCCCGTACAGTCCGGTCTCGTCGTCTGATATATCGCATATCTCGCCTAGGGGTGGTAAACGTCAGACCCCAGTAGCTCGATAAGTCGTGTTCATATGAGGTCTATAACAGTTCGAGAAACTACTGATAATACTTACCAGTAAATCTCAGCAACCCTGGCCAGGGATTTCCAGTTATAGCCAATCGAACACAGCACAACATCAACTCCCTATACCGGGAGAGACGAATCCCCTCCTATCGCTCATTGCCTCCATGTGATTCGGGACTGTACCCAAAAGCCACCTTTTTGCACGCCCTCTTGGACGTGGTATGATGGAAATCAAAGCACAGTGGGAATCACACAAGACTCTATGACGATCTCGGGTCAACAGACTACTCTGTACCAGTGTCACCGGAGAACTGCCATCTGACGTGAGGTATAATACCATCTGGGAGTTCTCGGCAAGTCCGTCCCGTATACCCAGTCTACACTGAGCACCCGTACACCATCCTTGATTTCAAACACCGATGGATATGGGATCATCCATCGCCCATCATATGGGTTAAGATGCGTATACGATAGTCTACTCTGGTGTATCGATGCCCTGTCTCGATACACCCTCGACTAGGAACAGTTATAGGATGTACTCGTCGACTACCGTGGCCCCACTAGTATGATCTCATCATAGTCCCAGTAGTCGAGTACATATCCTAAGGGCTTTATCAACATGTAACATAGAGACAATCAGAGTACATGTTAAGATAAAGTACAACCAGATAGCATACTATCATGTAGAGCAAGAAAGTCCTCCCTATATATGTCCTAGCATCCACTACAATATACATCGTATGTACAGTAATGGCCTCTAGGGCATACATATAACTAACACAAAATCTACCTGATGAGTCGCCAATCGAAACTGCGACAAGAGCATCATCAGGCGCAGCGAATCTTTCGCTCTCCTCCATTGGAAGGGTTTCGGCACCACTGGCTTCATCCCCCGATTCTATGAGAGCCGTCATGAAACTCGCAATGCCGAGCGATGGCAGGGAACCGCAAGGGGAAAGGGTATCAATTGGGGCAGTCCCGGACTCCTGAGAAAGAGTGGCCACTTCAGGATCAGTGGTTGTCATCATCTCACCTGCCACCTCCTCATCAGGACTTGGCCCTGCAGGGTATAATATATGAGAATCTAAAGATCAAACTCTGACAAAAGGACCCAGTGTTACGTTACCTTTGGACGACTTTTCAATTGCTTCCCAAGCCGCGCGTACCGCTTGTCTATGAGTGGTAGACAGGGCGGCCGGAGCACCCTCTGAAGAAGCAGGGACAGGGGAAGCAGCGCTCGAGCCTGCACCTACAGCCAAGGCGGCGTTACGTTCTCTTTCTGCACGCCTCCTGCACTTCTTTTCTGCCTGGGCTGTGAGAGCTGATCTTCTTAAGACCTCCGCCAAGGAGACGTCATCGTCCGAGCCAGGAGCTACCTCTGGACCCGTTATGGTGTACGTCATCGGCTGTTTAAGCGAAGCTTCTTTCGGCGATATTGAGAGAGCTGGGACTTCGGCAGCTGGCCCTGGAAGCTGTCACGCCCTGCTTCCCAAAATACGGAAAACGAGGGATGACTAGGCCAGCCATGCTCCTACGGTCAAGGAATAATCCCGCCATAATCACACTTCGGCTTCTAGCATTACATGGTAATCAGTAAACAAAGCACAGAAGTAAAGGAAATACATTACTAAAATATTACATCAACTTTCATGTTCACAATTTACAGATAAACAAGAAAAGAACTACTAACCAAGTTCGAATACAAGTTCTCTTTTAGGAAAGCAGGAAAGAAGAAAAAGGTACTCCAGACTAGATCTCCGCTAGCTCGAAAGGTAAAGCCGACTCCTGCGCTGGTTCTTCCTCGAGGTCTGAGCATGCATACTCAGATCGTCAGAGCGACGTAATAGCAATATTATAATAATGACATGAAACTGGCAAATAAGGTAATAACAATGGAAGTAAAAATGCAGATAATCACTATGTCACTAAATGATGCAAAATATGATCTGTGTCCCTATCAGTCTCTAAGTCATATTTGAAATCGAGTTGTGGAAAGAAGGATCATTTTTAACGGGAGTCTCGTACATACCCGAGACAACGGCCCACACGCCCGGGACATAACCCTGTCAGCCAGATCGCTGGATCCTACCTAATATATATAAGAGTCGTTGTTCGAATGATCATCCTCTAAAACACGGTCCTCGCTAAATACGATGCTCTTTCCACTTCGATTTCCCTTTTCTCCCCAGGTTTACACTATTGATGATTATGATTTAGTCGTGTACAAGTATGCACCAATAACACGGTTTTGTCACTGTTCACTGTATTAATCACTGTCATGAATCATTCACTTTTCCATTGGCGTACTTGACACTCCTAAACCAATATCATTCATGCACGATAATGCTTTGTACACTGAATAATAACGCGCACTATCACTATGTGTATGGCAGTTGGGTAAGTTATGTACATTTACGCCGTTAACAAGTCATGTGTAATATGAACCATTATGCACTTCATGAGCTTACAAAAATTGCAGTAAATCATATGTTCAGAATTTAGCGAAACGATACAAAGACGGTAACAAGTAGACTTATTCTTAAGTTCAGCAAAATTTGTTTCAGTAAAATCAGATTTCTGGTATTCAAGTTACAGCTGTTTCAATTTAAGTGCTTGCTGCAGGAAATTCAGTTTCTGAACTGAACGTCCGTTTCACGGCACAATTTTCACCCAGTTGGGATCAGAATTTAGCGATGCTATAGTTGAATGAAATTTAGGGTTTTCAACAGGGTTTTTAACTCACCAGACGGATTCTCAATCGCGTCTCTACGTCATAAATTATGCACTGTTCAACACTAGGGTATCAGTTGTGTTTCTGTTTGGGACTGCTATACGTCCTGTTCTTTTAATATGCAGTTTAAATAGTAAACGACGATAAAAGGGGTGAAATCACTTGCGTTATTTAGCTAACAGATTCATCTTCAATAAAGTGCAGGGTTACATAACATACAAGTTCAGGCAGCAAGGTAGTAAGCATTACGAGATAGAAATCAACAGCCAGAGCTGCTCTGGACTGCAGTCCAGAGCCGCTCTCCGAATCAGTTCTTGTCATATTTTCAGTACAGAAACAATGTAAAAATTTTATGGGTTCCAGGTCGTAGAGTCAGCTTCGATTTGAGCCCTCGAACGCATCATTTCAATGTGTACACAATTAATTATGATTTTAACAAGTTTCAGACGCGGGAAATATTCAGTTTTAACGGGTGTAATTGGGGGTGATCGTTTAAGCCAGTCACAATCATATTTTTCAGTCAAATTAACCACAATGTTCACTGCCACACGGGCCAGCATATGCAATCAAGTTCCATCAATTTAGTGGAAGGTTTTCGTTCAGATTCTACGTCGAACATGTAAGTCCACGTTGCGACCCCCGGTTCTTACGGGGAGGCGGAAATGGTATAAAAATCAAATTTTTAGCGCAAGAGGCAACATGGACTAAACAAAGTCGGGATCTTTTCCTAAACTAAAACTAGCATACAAGCTAAAGAGAGTTAGCTACTCGGAAAGATGGTTATACCTAAACTTGAACTCCTTCTTCTTCAAACTTTGTGGAGGTTGATGGTTCTTTCCCCGTAGCCTTCTTCCGTCGAAGATGGATCCACCTGAGGGTTCAACCTTTGGGCTCTTCCTCGATCTTTGAGTGAACTAGGATCTCCGGCTTGCTAAACCTTGAACCTTGAATGAGTAGAGAGTGTCTAGGGGTTGTTTTCTTTTCAAGGTAAGGGATTCTCAACACATGAGAAGGAATCACCTTAAGCTTGAGGAAGAAGAAGGTGAAGTGAGGAGAGAGAATGGTTATGAAAGAATGAGCTCTCTTTTTCCTTTTTGCAACCATATCAAAAGAAAAAGAATTATCTAATTAGTAATAATAATTCAAATGAGAGTAGTTGATGGTTGTTTTGGAATGACCACTATCATACTTCATTAAATGAATGTTGGCAAGAATCAAGGAGCATCCTTGCTAAATAATGATGATGGTCAAACATTCAACCATGGTCAACAAGTCAACCATGGTCAACAAGTCAACAAAACCAACCATAACATAATTAAATTTAATTACTATTATTAATAGATATCTCACAAATTCATTAGGGTTTGGAAAAAAGACGACTGTCAACTGTGCATGCGCACCCGTTCCGAAACCCTAATGAAAAACCTCTTCTTCCGCCTCAAACAACTGTGCATACACACCTGCATTCTTGTTCCGATGAACATGAATACTGAGAGATAAAAGTAACCCCAAAACATATACCAGTATCCGGCTTAAACCAGAGCCCGCTGGCAATATCCGTCCGGACTCCAAACGTGCACAAGTGCGCGGATGAGAACGAACCCTGTCGCAAAACCATGCGACCTCTACTCTGTTTTGCCCAGAGGCGAATACCCTCTGTGTGGGACTCTAAAGACTCGACACTACGCTGGCAGTGGGTTTAACCACAGACCGCAAGCGGCACTAGCTGTGCGTAACGGTCCCCAGGTAGATGCCGACAAGAAGGCTGACGAGGTGAACCCCATCTGAACTCCTACTGAGTCTGAATGTGACAGTCTCCGTACAGTCCGGTCTGTTCGTCTGATACATCGCATGTCGGGCCTAGGGGCGGTAAAACGTCAGTCCCCCAATAGCGGTACAAGTCGTGTCGGAGTGAAGCCCAAAACACCCTGAGATAACACTGGAAACCTACCAGTATATCTCGCTTGCCATGGCCAGGGACTACTCGTGTAATGGCTCTCCTAGACACAGCGCGATGTCAACCCCCAATACCGGGAGAGACGAATCCTGTCTAACCGTCACTGCCTCCAAGTGCTTCGGGACTGCAACCAACCACCACCTGTTTGCACGACTCCTTTGAGCCGTGGTAGGGTAGTGATCAAAGTGCAGTGGGAACACACTCGAGGCGAAGTGCCAGTGTCAAGTCAGCGGACTAAGCTGTACTCATGTCACCTGGGAACTGATAACTAACGATAGGTATAATACCAACCTGTCAGTTCCCGACGAGTCCTGTCCAGTGTACTCGTAACCCAACGAGCACCCGTATACTATCTCCAGTACGACGTACTGATGGCTGTGGGACAGACCATCTCCCACACTGGGGTGAGAAGCGCATACGCTAGTCTACTCCGGAGTATCGATGCCCTGTCTCGATAGTCCTGCGACTAGGGACCTGTATAAGGATGTGCTTATAGATTACCCAGCCCCCACTAGTGTGACTGCCATCACAACGCTGGTAATCAAGCAAAAGATCCTAAGGGCTCCACTAATGCGTATAAGTGATATAGTAAAATAAACACAAGTACACATTGAAGTAGAAACAAACCAAGTAGCATACTACTATATTGAGCAAGATTGTTTATACAAGGTGAATATCCCAAGCTTCCATTAAGTAATATACAAACTAGTATGATACAGTAATGGCCTCTAGGGCATATGCACTAACAATCTCCCACTTGCACTAAGGCCATGTACTGGCGTATCGAAGACCTATCATCTCGATCAGCCGCTCGAACTGAGTCTGGGATAGGGCCTTGGTGAATGGATCTGCAGTGTTCTCTTCTGAAGCAACCCTCCGAACCTTGATCTCCTTGCGATCCACGATCTCCCTGATCAGGTGATACCGCCTCAAGATGTGCCTGGATCTCTGATGGGACCTGGGTTCCTTCGCTAAAGCTATAGCCCCGTTGTTGTCGCAATACAGAGGTATTGGGTCAACAATGGACGGAACCACCTGAAGTTCTTTTAAGAACTTCCTCATCCAGACAGCTTCTTTTGCGGCATCAGATGCAGCAATGTATTCCGCTTCCATAGTCGAGTCTGCAACGATTTCCTGTTTGGAGCTCTTCCAACACACCGCCCCTCCATTGAGGGTAAAGACAAAACCCGACATGGACTTGGAATCATCCTTGTCACTCTGGAAGCTGGAGTCAGCAAAGGCCTCGATCTGGAGGTCTTTTCCGCCATACACCAAGAACATCTCCTTAGTCCTTCTCAGGTACTTGAGAATGTTCTTTACCGCTATCCAGTGTTTCTCCCCAGGGTTTGACTGATACCGGCTTACCACACTCAGTGCATAAGCTACATCCGGTCTGGTACACAACATCGCATACATTATAGAGCCTACCGCAGAAGCGTAGGGTATAATAGACATGCGATCCCTCTCCAAATCAGTCTTGGGAGACATCTCTTTAGAGAGGGTGATCCCGTGACAAGCCGGTAGGTTACCGCGCTTGGAATCTTCCATACTGAATCTCTTCACTATGGTGTCGATGTACCTGGACTGAGAAAGTCCTAATATCCTCTTGGATCTATCACGATGGATCCGGATCCCCAGGATGTATGAGGCATCACCCAGGTCTTTCATGGAGAACCTGTGTGACAAGAACCCCTTGACAGATTGTAGCATAGGAATGTCATTTCCTATTAAGAGAATGTCATCCACGTATAAAATGAGGAATACTACAGTTCTCGCTACAAATCTACTATAGATGCATGGTTCATCTGGATTTTTGATAAAGCCAAATTCCTTGACCGTCTTATCAAAACAGATGTTCCAACTCCGCAATGCCTGCTTTAGTCCATAGATGGACTTAAGCAACTTGCACACCTTTCCGCTGCTCCCACTCTGAATGAAACCCTCTGGCTGATCCATATAGACACACTCCTCTAAATTTCCATTTAGAAAAGCGGTCTTTACGTCCATCTGCCAAATCTCATAATCGTGAAAGGCAGCAATGGCAAGAAGGATCCGAATGGATTTCAGCATAGCCACTGGAGAAAAGGTTTCGTCATAGTCCAAGCCAGGTCTTTGACGGAAACCCTTTGCTACAAGTCTAGCTTTATAGGTCTCAACCTGTCCATCTACACCAATCTTCCTTTTGAAGATCCACTTGCATCCTACGGATTTTACCCCGTCTGGAGCAATGTCCAACGTCCATACTTTGTTGGTGTACATGGACTCCATTTCGGTCCGCATTGCATCCAGCCATTTTACCGAGTCAACGCTCTGAACGGCCTGCTGGAAGCTAGTAGGCTCATCATAATCTATGATGCAATCCTCTCTATCCCCGTCTATGAGAAAACCGTAGTATCTCTCGGGCGGATGAGACTGCCTACTACTCCTGCGGAGCGGCATAGGAATGTCCTGTTCTTTTGAACTTACTGGCTCTTCCAAGCTTTCAGTAATAGCTTGTGGTTCTGGAATTTCTTCCAGTTCTATTGCGTTCCCACTTATCTGGGTTTCCAAAAACTCAGTTTCCAAGAAGCGGGCATGTTGAGAAACAAAAACCTTTTGTTCCTCAGCGGAATAGAATAGATACCCCCTGGAGTTCTTTGGGTATCCCACAAACTTACACTGTACTGAGCGTGCCTCGAGCTTGTCCACATGCTGCTTTTTTACAAAAGCTGGACATCCCCATATCTTAAGGTACTTAAGACAGGGTTTCTTCCCACTCCACATCTGATATGGAGTGGTAGGCACAGTCTTGGTGGGAGCCTTGTTCAAGAGATATGCAGCTGCTTCTAGTGCATAGCCCCAGAAAGATCGTGGTAACTCAGCCTTACTCATCATGGAACGAACCATATCCAATAGGGTTCGATTCCTCCTTTCCTATACACCGTTATGTTGCGGAGTGTATGGAGGAGTACGCTGAGAGAGAATTCCATTCTCTTTTAAATAGTCCAGGAACTCGGCACTCAAGTATTCTCCACCTCGATCCGATCTTAGAATCTTAATACTTTTGCCTGTTTGTTTTTCAACTTCATTCTTGTAATCCCGAAATTTCTCAAAGGCCTCGGATTTGTGCTTCATTAAGAAGACATGTCCATACCTAGAGAAATCGTCTGTGAAAGTAATGAAGTATGTGTAAGTCGATGTACTTCACCCCAGAACTTGTGGGGAGGCGGAATTTTCGAAAACGATCATGTTTAAAGAATGAACATCGACTAACCGCTTGAATCGAAGCTAAACTATAAATAACCAAACACAAGTGTTTCTAAAATACGGTGTTTCGGGATTATACCTAATGAATCAACTCCTTCGTCTTTACGAACTCCTTGTTCTCCTCGGCCTTCTTGAAGTAGTAGAAGATCCACCCGAGAGCAAAACTCCAAGCTTCGCCTCTAAACTTGAGGCAACTAACCTTCTTGGATTGCTAATCGAAGAAGATAGATCGATATAGAGTGATGGTTATGGATTGTTAAGTCTTATTAACCCTTGTACTCAACTCATGAGAAGGTAGGATTAATGTTTGAAGAGGGAGAGCTAGAGGAGAGAGAATGTGAAAATGATAATGAGCATTCTTGTGAGAATAGTAAATCAAGAAGATATATATCTATCATTTCTTTTTACTAGAAAATAATATATAATTAATTTAGCAACCATGATAGATCATATCTTGTGATGATTCATTAGAATGACAAAATACTTTTATGAATCATCAAGGTGACTCATTTTTACACTCATTTCATTTTACACCTTAACCTCCTTAGTCACCTCATTCAAGAAGCTTCCCGCAAAATTACGAGAACGCCCCTCCAATCCGTAAAAATACGGAAAAAACTTTAGACTGTAAAAATCCAATAACCGGATACCAGTAACTGGCTTAAACCAAAGCCGACTGGTAAAAACTGTCCGAAAGTCGTACGTGCGTAAACGCACGTATGTGTCCGAACCCTTGTCGTAAAACTATACGACCTCTATATCCTTTTGCCTGGAATAGGAAACTCTCTGTGTGGGACTCTAGAGACTCGACTACTACGCTGGCAGTGGGTTTAGCCACAGACCGCAAGCGGCACTAGCTGTACGTAACGGTCCCCAGGTAGTTGTCGATAAGAAGGCCGATGAGAAAACCCATCCGAACTCCTACTGAGTCTGATGTGACAATCTCCATACAGTCCGGTCCGTTCGTCCAGGACTATCGCATATCCGGCTAAGGGGGCGGCAAGCGTCAGTCCCCTAATAGCTGTATAAGTCGTGTCGGAGGGAAGCCCATTACACCCTGAGAAACTACTGGAACCTACCAGCAAATCTCGCTTGCCCTGGCCAGGGACTTTGCGTAATGGCTCTCTGACACAGCACGATATCTACTCCCAATACCGGGAGGGACGAATCCTTTCTAACCGCCACTGCCTCCAAGTGCTCGGGACTGCACCCAACTGCTACCTGTTTGCATGACTCATTTGAGTCATGGTAGGGTAGCAATCTAAGAACAGTGGGACACACTCGAGGCGAAGTAGCAGTGTCAAGTCTGCGGACTATGCTGTACTCATGTCACCTGGGAACTGTTCACTGACGACTGGTATAAAACCAACCAACAGTTCCCTGTGAGTCCTGTCCGGTGTACCCGTAACCTAACGAGCACCTGCATACTATCTCCAGTACGACGTACTGACGGCTGTGGGACAGACCATCTCCCCAACTGGGATGAGAAGCGTACACACTAGTCTACTCCGGAGTATCGATGCTCTGTCTCGATAATCCAACGACTAGGGACCTAAATAAGGATGTGCTTGTAGACTACCCAGCCCCCACTAGTGTGACTGCCATCACAACGCTGGTAGTCAAGCAGGATCCTAAGAGCTCTATCAATACGTATGCTCACATATTAAGATAGAAAAACCAAGTAGCATACTACCATGTTTAGCAAGACTGTTATATACATGTGAATATCCCAAGCTTCCATTAAGTAATATACAAACTAGTATGATACAGTAATGGCCTTCTAGGGCATAAACACTAACAATCTCCCACTTGCACTAGGGCCATGTACTGGCATATCGAAGACCAATGATCTCGAGTAGCCTCTCGAACTGAATCTGAGGTAGGGCCTTTGTGAATGGATCAGCAATGTTCTCTTCTGAAGCAACTCTCCGAACCTCGATCTCCTGACGATCAATGATCTCCCTGATCAGGTGATACCGCCTTAAGATGTGTCTGGACTTCTGATGGGACCTTGGTTCCTTTGCTAAAGCTATAGCTCCGTTGTTGTCGCAATACAGAGGTATTGGATCAACTATGGTAGGAACCACTTGAAGTTCTGTTAGGAACTTCTTCATCCAGACTGCTTCTTTTGCGGCATCGCAAGCAGCTATATACTCCGCTTCCATCGTTGAGTCAGCAACGGTGTCCTGCTTGGAGCTCTTCAGCACACCGCCCCTCCATTGAGGGTAAAGACATAACCCGACATGGACTTGGAATCGTCCTTATCACTCTGGAAGCCGGAATCAGCAAAGGCCTCCACCTTGAGGTCTTTTCCGCCGTAAACCAAGAACATCTCCTTAGTCCTCCTCAGGTACTTGAGAATGTTCTTTACTGCTATCCAGTGTTTCTCCCCTGGGTCTGACTGATACCGGCTTACCACGCTCAGTGCGTAAGCTACATCTGGTCTGGTACACAACATCGCATACATTATAGAGCCTACCGCGGAAGCGTAGGGTATAATAGACATGCGTTCCCTTTCCAAATCAGTCTTGGGAGACATCTCTTTGGAGAGGGTGATTCCGTGACAAGCCGGTAAATTACCGCGCTTAGAATCTTCCATACTGAATCTTTTCAATATAGTGTCGATATACCTTGACTGCGAAAGTCCTAACATCCTTTTGGATCTATCACGATAGATCCGGATCCCCAGAATGTAAGAGGCATCACCCAGGTCTTTCATGGAGAACCTGTGTGACAAGAATCCTTTGACAGATTGTAGCATAGGAATGTCATTTCCTATCAATAGAATGTCATCCACGTATAAGACGAGGAATACGACACTTCTGGCCACAACTTTACTATATATGCACGGTTCATCTGGATTTTTGATAAAGTCATATTCTTTGACTGTCTCATCAAAACAGATGTTCCAACTCCGCGATGCCTGCTTTAGTCCATAAATAGACTTAAGCAGCTTGCATACTTTCCCGCTGCTCCCACTCTGATTGAAACCCTCTGGCTGATCCATATAGACGCTCTCTTCTAAATTTCCATTCAGAAAAGCCGTCTTTACGTCCATCTGCCAGATTTCATAATCATGGAATGCAGCAATTGCAAGAAGGATACGAATGGATTTAAGCATAGCCACTGGAGAAAAAGTTTCGTCATAGTCCAAACCAGGTCTTTGACGAAAACCCTTTGCAACAAGTCTAGCTTTATAGGTTTCCACCTGCCCATCTACACCAATCTTTTTCTTGAAGATCCATTTGCATCCTATGGGTTTTACCCCACCTGGAGCAAAGTCCAAAGTCCATACTTTGTTGGTGTACATGGACTCCATTTCGCTTCGCATTGCATCTAGCCATCGTACCGAGTCGCCGCTCTGGATGGCCTGCTGGAAGCTAGTAGGTTCATCATCATCTATGATGCAATCCTCTCTATCCCCATCTATGAGAAAACCGTAGTATCTCTCAGGCGGATGAGAAGGCCTACTACTCCTGCGGAGGGGTGCGGGAATGTCCTGTTCTTCTTGAACCTCTGGTTCTACCAAACTTTCAGTAGCAGCTTGTGGTTCTGGAATTTCTTCCAGTTCTACTACGCTCCCACTCTTCTGATTTTCTAAAAATTCAGTTTCTAAGAAGCGGGCATGACGAGAAACAAAAACCTTTTGTTCCTCTGCGTAATAGAAACAATATCCTGTAGAGTTCTTTGGATATCCCACAAACTTACACTCTACTGATCGTGCCTCGAGCTTGTCCGGATGCTGCTTTTTTACAAAAGCTGGACATCCCCATGTTTTCAGGTACTGAAGATAGGGTTTCTTCCTACTCCACATTTGATATGGTGTGGTAGGCACAGTATTGGTTGGAACTCTGTTCAAAAGATGTATCGCTGATTCTAGCGCATACCCCCAGAAAGATCGCGGTAACTCTGCATTACTCATCATGGATCGTACCATATCTAATAGGGTTCGATTCCGTCTCTCCGATACACCATTGTGCTGTGGAGTGTATGGAGGAGTAAGCTGAGAGAGAATTCCTTTCTCTTTTAGGTAACCTAGGAACTCGGCACTTAAGTATTCTCCACCTCGATCAGATCTCAGTGTCTTAATACTTTTGCCTGTTTGGTTTTCCGCTTCACTCTTGTATTCCAGGAATTTCTCAAAGGCTTCGGATTTATGCTTCATTAAGAAGACATGTCCAAACCTAGAGAAATCATCTGTAAAAGTAATGAAGTAGGAATAACCACCTCTTGCATGTGTAGACATTGGACCACATACATCGCTGTGTATGAGTCCTAAGAGCTCGCTCGCTCTTACTCCTTGTCCAGTAAATGGAGTCTTTGCCATCTTTCCTTTGAGACAAGATTGACAAGTGTCATAAGATTGATATTCGAACGAGTCCAAATATCCTTCTCTATGCAACTTAGTCAACCTTCTCTCATTGATGTGACCTAGTCTACAATGCCATAAGAAAGCTTTATTCAAATCTTGAGACTTTCTTTTTAGTGTGTTCTGGACATTGAAAATTTGGAGTTGGTTTAATACATATATTCCGTTATTTAGTGTACCTGACCCAATCAAACCATGATTAAGGTGGATGTTGACAACATCTCTTACAAACGTGAAATCATAACCTTTATTTGATAACAAGGAAACTGATATGATATTACACGTTAAGCTGGGTACAAAATAACAGTTATGTAAAACCAAGATGTGTCCACTCGTCAATCCTAGGTGATAATCCCCGACGGACGCAGCTCCCACGCTAGCTCCGTTAGCAACCCTGAGGATCATATCACCTTCCTTCAGCACTCTACGGTTTCTCAGTGCCTGCAATGAATTGCAAATATGAGATCCTGATCCGGTATCTAATACCCAGGAAGTAGAGTTGATTGACAAACAATTCTCAATTACAAACACACCTGAAGTCGAAACCACAGCTTGCTTCGGTTCCTGGTTCTTGGCGTTCCACGCCTTACAATCCTTCTTCCAGTGCCCTTTCCTGTGACAATGGAAACACTCATCCTGGCCAACTACAGGTGCTGCAAACTTTTTCTTTCCCTTTCCTCCCACCTTACTAACACCTCCTCTAGGTCTGGGTGCGGCCTTCCTCTTCCTTCCTTTGGCCTTAGCCTTGGACCCGGAAGAAGATGCACCGCCAACAAACATAGCGGGTGTTTCCCTTGAATTCTTCAAGGTGCCCTCTGCACTCCTTAACATGTTCAGGAGTTCCGGAAGTTCAACTTCTTTTCTTTGAAGGTTGAAGTTCAGGATAAACTGGGCGTAGGTGTGAGGAAGGGACTGGAGAATAAGGTCTGTATAGAGCTCATTATCCAAAGTCGTCCCAAGGTCTGCGAGCTCTTCTATATAGCCGATCATCTTTAGAACATGTTCTCCTACCGATGACCCGACAGCCAACCTCGCTCGAAACAAGTTCTTTGAGGTCTCGTATCTTGCTATACGAGATTGCTCTCCATAAAGTTCTTTTGTATGGAGAAATATGCCATCAAGGCCCATATCCTCGTGCCTCCTCTGATGTTCATTGTTCATCGAGGCAAGCACGATGCACTTGGCTTTCGCGCAATCTAAATCCCAGGTTTTACGGATTTCCTTATCCGCATTGCTGGATTTGGGACCAGGGACAGCAGGTGCCGTAGCGGTGAGGACGTGCCCCAATTTGTCATAGGTCAAAGCCATTTTGACATTCCGCAGCCAATCTTTATAGTTTGGCCCTGTCAGTATATTTTTCTCTAAAAGTAACTTAAGTCCAGTCATTTTCAGGGTCGCTGCAATTAGGAGAGAGAAAAGAAAACTCTTCAGCATGATGCTCTTGCAAGTTTAGAGTGGTTTTTAGTTTATCTAAACTGGATGGCTCCCACTGTTTCTCGAATCCTTCCTCAAACCATAAAGGAAGAATTAGTCAAGACTATTCTCACCGTACAATACTTGCTTAACCGTTCAGCCAGGCTGGTGTCGGTACTTCGAGGGAGGTTTTCCAACGCTTTCGCGAAGTTCCTTAATTATATAACCTCTTTTCTCTGGGGGCGTAACCCCGCTGACACTTTTCTGGACACCTACTAGGTTTATAGCATTGATCGTTAAGTGACGAATATCCTGATAAGTAGTATATACTCTTAGTAGGATCGGGATCCAAATATCATCGTCTGATAATGTTGTAGGAATGCTACCAACATTCATCAAACTCAAAATGGTATGCATCTCTTTGCAAATTTCAGTTTCTTTAGAAATTTCCGATATTTGTTTTTGCCCCATGCTCTTATGACCTTGACGTATGCCAACAAATCATAAGTCACATGTCAAGTTCCGCCCATCATTATCTTGTTAATTTGAACCCACCCGTATATACCCTTGACGTATGCCAACAAGGTAATGCGACTGTCCCAAACCAACACATCTATCTATGCAACAAATGAATACCCCAGCAGCTACCAAACACTATGCCTTGACGTATGCCAACAAGTATAGCTTGAATACTACTGACCATCCATAAGAAATGACGGAGGGCTACGACTGGTTTTGGCGAAACCGTGAACGTAGTGAACTTGATATAATCGAAGGAACCTGATAGCTTTTAAAAGGAGTGGTTAAAGCTCCGCATTTAAAAATATCTGTTTTTAAAATTAACCGAGTGGTTTCTTTTAAATTGTTCCAACGATTTAAATTTGGTTTATTTTCTTTGCATTATAGATAATGCGTCCCATCATTAACCTATCATTGCAGAAAACAACGAAAATATGACGTCCTCTTATGCCATCCGCATTCGCCACTGGGTCCCGTCATTACCCGTTAGGTTACTTAACTAACGACAGAGCGGGGACTGGGCTAGCGCGGGTGTAAAACATAAGTGACGTCTAAAATAGCTACATAAATATAGATATTTTACATTCGTCTGACGCAATGATATTCATTCCAGAACACAGATAAACAATATTGGATTTTCAAGCAATCTGTATTTCTTTTGAGCCTGCAAGAAAAGACAGATTACACAGTTGTGATGAATAGCCGTTACCCCACCCTCGACCCCTACGGGTACGGCAAACTACCCACCCGGCAGTCTGTGTACCCCACCTTGGGTCAGTCCTAGGAGCAAAAAACAGTAAAATGAAATAATACAACGGTGGCTACAACCGCAACCTGGATGTGCCCCGCAAAATAATATTACAACAAATTACATTTACAACAAATGAATTGAATAATAACCCATTTCAAAACCCCGGCTATACACCACAACAGTCCAATACAGTTTATATGCACAAACAGATATAACCATTTCAGAAATGTGCAACCCCCTGCCAACTGACATACTAGCAGTTAGGGGAGGTTTACGAACACATTTATCAATCACAGATATAATCCAACATGCAAATACTGTACAATTTCGATCGATTAAACAACATCAATATTGCTCCAAAATCTGCTCTATTAAACAGTAACCTGAGCAAATATTAAATATTCCAGAAAACCCCAAATCTTGCACAGAAGCAACAGAAGAAAAATCGGCCCCTGACTCGCCAACTCGGCGGCGGAACCGCGGCGGCTCAGTAGGGTGAGGCCGCGGTTCCGCGGCGGTTTGGACGAATCAGGTGACTGTTTTTCTTGGGTGTTCTAGTGTGGTCATTTCTAGCTCTCTGAACATCCCTGAAAAATTTTTGGACATCATTTTAAAATCGACAGAAACTTGACAGTTTTGGGGTTTTCCGGCTTCGTTTTTCCGTTCGAAATTCGTACAAATTTGCAATAAAGTTATTTATTGTTTAGCAAGGCTCTGATACCACTGTAAGTCGATGTACTTCACCCCAGAACTTGTGGGGAGGCGGAATTTTCGAAAACGATCATGTTTAAAGAATGAACATCGACTAACCGCTTGAATCGAAGCTAAACTATAAATAACCAAACACAAGTGTTTCTAAAATACGGTGTTTCAGGATTATACCTAATGAATCAACTCCTTCGTCTTTACGAACTCCTTGTTCTCCTCGGCCTTCTTGAAGTAGTAGAAGATCCACCCGAGAGCAAAACTCCAAGCTTCGCCTCTAAACTTGAGGCAACTAACCTTCTTGGATTGCTAATCGAAGAAGATAGATCGATATAGAGTGATGGTTATGGATTGTTAAGTCTTATTAACCCTTGTACTCAACTCATGAGAAGGTAGGATTAATGTTTGAAGAGGGAGAGCTAGAGGAGAGAGAATGTGAAAATGATAATGAGCATTCTTGTGAGAATAGTAAATCAAGAAGATATATATCTATCATTTCTTTTTACTAGAAAATAATATATAATTAATTTAGCAACCATGATAGATCATATTTTGTGATGATTCATTAGAATGACAAAATACTTTTATGAATCATCAAGGTGACTCATTTTTACACTCATTTCATTTTACACCTTAACCTCCTTAGTCACCTCATTCAAGAAGCTTCCCGCAAAATTACGAGAACGTCCCTCCAATCCGTAAAAATACGGAAAAAACTTTAGACTGTAAAAATCCAATAACCGGATACCAGTAACTGGCTTAAACCAAAGCCGACTGGTAAAAACTGTCCGAAAGTCGTACGTGCGTAAACGCACGTATGTGTCCGAACCCTTGTCGTAAAACTATACGACCTCTATATCCTTTTGCCTGGAATAGGAAACTCTCTGTGTGGGACTCTAGAGACTCGACTACTACGCTGGCAGTGGGTTTAGCCACAGACCGCAAGCGGCACTAGCTGTACGTAACGGTCCCCAGGTAGTTGTCGATAAGAAGGCCGATGAGAAAACCCATCCGAACTCCTACTGAGTCTGATGTGACAATCTCCATACAGTCCGGTCCGTTCGTCCAGGACTATCGCATATCCGGCTAAGGGGGCGGCAAGCGTCAGTCCCCTAATAGCTGTATAAGTCGTGTCGGAGGGAAGCCCATTACACCCTGAGAAACTACTGGAACCTACCAGCAAATCTCGCTTGCCCTGGCCAGGGACTTTGCGTAATGGCTCTCTGACACAGCACGATATCTACTCCCAATACCGGGAGGGACGAATCCTTTCTAACCGCCACTGCCTCCAAGTGCTCGGGACTGCACCCAACTGCTACCTGTTTGCATGACTCATTTGAGTCATGGTAGGGTAGCAATCTAAGAACAGTGGGACACACTCGAGGCGAAGTAGCAGTGTCAAGTCTACGGACTATGCTGTACTCATGTCACCTGGGAACTGTTCACTGACGACTGGTATAAAACCAACCAACAGTTCCCTGTGAGTCCTGTCCGGTGTACCCGTAACCTAACGAGCACCTGCATACTATCTCCAGTACGACGTACTGACGGCTGTGGGACAGACCATCTCCCCAACTGGGATGAGAAGCGTACACACTAGTCTACTCCGGAGTATCGATGCTCTGTCTCGATAATCCAACGACTAGGGACCTAAATAAGGATGTGCTTGTAGACTACCCAGCCCCCACTAGTGTGACTGCCATCACAACGCTGGTAGTCAAGCAGGATCCTAAGAGCTCTATCAATACGTATGCTCACATATTAAGATAGAAAAACCAAGTAGCATACTACCATGTTTAGCAAGACTGTTATATACATGTGAATATCCCAAGCTTCCATTAAGTAATATACAAACTAGTATGATACAGTAATGGCCTTCTAGGGCATAAACACTAACAGTATGAATAACCGCTTCGCGCATGTGTAGACATTGGACCACACACGTCACTGTGTATGAGTCCCAAGAGCTCGCTCGCTCTTTCTCCGTGTCCAGTGAACGGAGTCTTTGTCATCTTTCCCATGAGACAAGATTCACAAGTGGCATAAGACTGATACTCGAACGGATCCAAGTATCCTTCTTTATGTAACTTAGTCAACCGTGTCTCATTGATGTGACCCAGTCTACAATGCCATAAGAAAGCCTGATTGATATCTGGAGACTTTCTTTTGTGTGTATTCTGGACATTGAAAATCTGTGGTTGGTTCAATACGTATATACCATTGCTCAGTGTACCTGACCCAATCAGCACTTGATTAAGGTGAATGTTTACAACATTACTTACAAACGCAAATTCATAATCTTCTTTAGAAACCAAAGATACAGAAATGATATTACAAGTTGCGTTGGGTACAAAAAAGCAATTACGCAAAACCAAAACATGCCCATCTGACATTCCCAGGTGATAGTCCCCCACGGCTTTAGCATCCATGCTAGCTCCGTTCGCAACTCTGAGGGTCATGTCACCTGCCTTCAAAAACCTACGGTTTCTCAACGCCTGCAAAGAATTACAGATATGAGATCCTGATCCGGTATCCAATACCCAGGAAGTAGAGTTTATAGAAAGACAGTTTTCAATAACATACACACCTGAAGCTGAAGCTGCAACCTGCTTCAGTTCCTGTGTCCTGGCCTTCCAAGCCCTGCAATCTTTCTTCCAGTGTCCACTCTTGTGACAATAGAAGCATTCCTCTTTACCCACAAGCTTCCCCGCAATCTTTGTTGCCTTTTCCTTTCCCTTCGTACCCACTTTACTAACACCGCCTCTTGGTTTGGCGGGGGCTTTCTTCCTCTTTCCCTTGGCTTTCGCCTTGGACCTAGAGGAAGAAGATCCTCCTACAAACAAAGCGGGTGTTTCCCTACCCTTCTGTAGGGTGCCCTCTGCGCTCCTCAGCATGTTGAGGAGTTCTGAAAGTTCAACTTCCTTTTCTTGCAAGTTGAAATTCAGTATGAACTGGGCGTAAGTGGATGGAAGGGACTGGAGAATTAAATCCGTATAAAGTTCACTGTCCAACGTGGTCCCAAGTTCCGCGAGCTCCTCAGTGTAGCCAATCATCTTAAGAACGTGGTCCGCTACCGATGATCCGACGGCCAACTTTGTCGAAAATAACTTCTTCGACACTTCGTATCTTGCGATACGAGACTGCTCTCCATACAGTTCTTTTGTATGGAGAAATATGGACTCCAAATCCATATTCTCGTGCCTCCTCTGATGTTCGTTGTCCATCGAGGCAAGTACGAGGCACCTGGCCTTCGCGCCGTCAATCTCCCAAGTCTTACGGATTTCCTTATCCGCGACGCTGGAGGTGGGACCTGGGACGGGGGGAGCTTTGGTGGTAAGAAGATACCCCAGCTTGTCGTAAGTGATTGCCAACTTGACATTCCTGAGCCAATCTTTGTAGTTTGGCCCTGTCAATATGTTTTTATCTAGAAGTAACTTAAGTCCAGTCATTTCGATTTGGTCGCTGCAGGGGGGAGAGAAGAAACACTTTAGCACGATGCTGTTGCAAGTTTAGAATGGTTTTTAATTTGTCTAAACAGGATGGCTCCCACTGTCTCTCGAATCCCTCCTCAAACCATAAAGGAAGAATTAGTCAGGATCAATCCCACCGCACAATACTTGCTTAACCGTTCAGCCAGGCCAGTGTCGGTACTTCGAGGGAGGTTTTCCAACGCTTTCGCGAAGTTCCTTAATTAAATAACCTCTTTTCCCTGGGGGCGTAGCCCCGCTAACACCTTTCTAGGCACCTACTAGGTTTATAGCATTGATCGTTTAGTGAAAAATTTCCCGAGGAGTAGCATATACTCACAGTAGGATCGGGATCCAAATATCATCGCGTGACGAAAATGAAGGAATCCTACCATAATCATCACACTCCAAATGGTATGCAAATCTAGCAAGTTTCAGTACTTATGAAATTCCCGATGTGGATTTTTGCCCCATGCTCTTATGACCTTGACGAAGGTCAACAAATCATAAGTCACATGTCAAGTTCTGCCCGTCATTATCCAGGTTAATTTGAACCCACCCGTATATACCCTTGACGAAGGTCAACAAGGCAATACGACTGTCCCAAACCAACGCATCTATCTATGCTACATATGAACACCCAACAGCTACCAATCTCTATGTCTTGACGAAGGTCAACAAACATAGCTTGAATACTATTGAATATTCATACGAAACGACGGAGGGCTACGAATGGTTTTGGCGAAACCGTGAACGTAGTGAACTTGATATAATCGATGGAACGAGATAGCTTTTAGAAGGAGTGGCTCAAGCTCCGCATTTTAAATTTAGTTTTGAAAAGAACCGAGTGGTTTTTCGAAAGTGTTCCAACGACTTTAGCTTGGTTTATTATCTTGCATTAGTTCTTTTAATGCGTGATATTCTTGCATTAGTTCTTTTAATGCGTCCCATCATTTAATCCTACCATTGCAGAAAACAACCAAAATATGACGTACGCTTATGCCATATGCATTCGCCACGGGGCCCCGTCATCACCCGTTAGGTTACTTAACTAACGACAGAGCGGGGGCTGGGCTAGCGCGGCTGTAAAACATAAGCAACGCCTAAATAGAAAGCAATGATAGACATTACAGATCACAGATGAATACATTGGATATACTAGCAATCCGCAATCCTTTCGAGCCTGCAACGAAAAGCGGATTACACGGTCGCGGTGAATAGCCAAATACCCCACCCAAGACCCCTACGGGTGCGGCAAACTACCCGCCAAGTACTCGGCAGTTTGTGCACCCCTCCGTGGGTCTATCCTAGGAGCAAAAACAGTAAAAAGAATTATACAATGACGGCTACAACCCCGACCCGGTTGTGCGGCCAAACAAATAATAATATTACATCAATTTACATTTACAATGAATGAAAGAAAAACAAAAGCTCATCTCACATCCACCCCGGCTATTCACCCGCGACAGTCCAATACATTCATATACACATTCCAATATCAAACACAGATCATGTATAACCCCGACCAATCGACTTATAGCGATTAGCCGACGTTCAATACATGCAAACATCACAGATATAACCAACATAGCCAAAGTGTAGCGAAGTTCGAAAAAAATACGGATTTATAGGACCCCAAAAGTAAATTTCTGTTCTGGAAAATCTGGGCACATATAACATATTTTAAAAATCCCAAAACCCTACCAGAACAACACTGCACAAAACACGATCTCATGAAGTGCCCAAACGGCGGCGGATCCGCGGCTAGATGAACAGGTGAGGCCGCGGATGGGCGGCGCTTTGAAGGAATCATGGGATCGTTTTTAGTGGGTGTTCTTAGAAAACCCTGAGCCGATTTTAGGAGTATAAAGTTTTTCATTTAGAGCAGAAAAAAATTCAACAGAAACTTAGGGTTTTAGTTTTTCCGGTTTTGCGATTTTTCGGTTTCGAACTTCCATACACTTCGCTACCAAGCTAGTTTAAGTTTAGTTAGGCTCTGATACCACTGTAAGTCCACGTTGCGACCCCCGGTGCTTACGGGGAGGCGGAAACGGTATAAAAACAAATTTTTATCGCAAGAGGCAACATGGACTAAACAAGGTCGGGATCGTGTCTAAACTAAACTAGCAAGCATACAAAGGAGCGTTAGCTACTCGGATGAAGAGTTATACCTAAACTTGAACTCCTTCTTCTTCAAACTTTGTGGAGGTTGATGGTTCTTTCCCCGTAGCCTTCTTCCGTCGAAGATGGATCCACCTGAGGGTTCAACCTTTGGGCTGTTCCTCGATCTTTGAGTGAACTAGGATCTCCGGCTTGCTAAACCTTGAACCTAGAATGAGTAGAGAGTGTCTATGGGTTGTTTTCTTTTCAAGGTGAGGGATTCTCAACACATGAGAAGGAATCACCTTGAGCTTGAGGAAGAAGAAGGTGAAGTGAGGAGAGAGAATGGTTATGAAAGAATGAGCTCTCTTTTTCCTTTTTGCAACCATATCAAAAGAAAAAGAATTATCTAATTAGTAATAATAATTCAAATGAGAGTAGTTGATGGTTGTTTTGGAATGACCACTATCATACTTCATTAAATGAATGTTGGCAAGAATCAAGGAGCATCCTTGCTAAATAATGATGATGGTCAAACATTCAACCATTGTCAACAAGTCAACCATGGTCAACAAGTCAACAAAACCAACCATAACATAATTCCATTTAATTACTATTATTAATAGATATCTCACAAATTCATTAGGGTTTGGAAAAAAGACGACTGTCAACTGTGCATGCGCACCCGTTCCGAAACCCTAATGAAAAACCTCTTCTTCCGCCTCAAACAACTGTGCATACTGTTGGAGATAGTGCCCTCAGAGTCAATTATTGGATCACAGGCACGTGATTGCAATGATTGAGGGAGGACCTATCCCGGTAGGACAGTCTTACTCGAGATGATAGTATGCTATCTGGTTTACCTCTATCATCGTGTACTGCTTTAGGTGACCTGACAGATCACTATTGCACGTTGATAGAGCCCCTAGGATTCTTGCTTGACTACCGGCAGTATGAGGGCGATCATATACATGGGAGCTGGTAGTCTATAAGCACATCCTTAAAAGGTCCCTAGTCGTGGGAGTTTCGAGACAGGGCATCGATACTCCAGAGTAGACTAGTGTATACAGTCGAGACCCCGACGAGGGGCGGTGGCCGGTCTCACAAGCCACTGGTGTCAGTTGGATCACCTAAGATGTATACAGGTGCTCATTGGGTTATGAGTACACCGGACAGGACTCGCCGGGAACATGCTAGTTGGTCTTATACCTGACGTCAGATAGCAGTTCCCTGGTGACATGTGTACAGGTTAGTTCATCGACCTGGGGATCGTCATTTGTCTCGTGTGAGTTCCCACTGTACTTTGATTACTACCCTACCACGGCTCAAAGGAGTCGTGCAAACAGGTTTTAGTTGGGTACAGTCCCGAGCCACATGGAGGCAGTGAGCGTATCTTCAGGGGTTCGTCTCTCCCGGTATTGGGGGTGAGGTCGCGCTGTGTCTAGGAGAGCCATTACACAAAGACCTTGGCCAAGGCAGGAGATTTACTGGTAGGTATTCCAGTAGTATCTCAGGGTGTTCTGGGCTACACTCCGACACGACTTGTACCGCTTTTGGGGGTCTGACTTTTACCAACCCCCTAGGCCCGCCATGCGATGCTCATAGACGAACGGACCGGACTGTACGGATATTGTCACTGACAGGCTCAGTTGGGTGTCGGGGTGAGCTTCCTCATCGACGTCCCTTTTGGTCAATAGCTGGTGGCCCGTCACGTATTGGCTTATACCTCTGACGTGCTAGTGGTTAAATCCACAGCCATAGTATTGACGAGTCTTTAGAGTCCACCACACTTCCAGTTACTCAAGCTTTCGGGCGAAACGCTGTAGAGGCCGTATGGAGATATGGCAGGGTCCGATCAGATACGTGCGGTATTGCACGGATCAGGATCGGACGGTTTTGTACTAGTGGCCGTATAGTTATATGGCAGCGTTCGATCAGATACGTGCGGTATTGCACGCATCAGGATCGGACGGATATTACTAGCCGGCTTTGGCTTAAGCCGGTCCTAGTTTAGTACAGTGTAGATTTTGTCTCATTGCATTTGTATCCAGACGGAATACAAATGCGGGTGTGTATGCACAGTGTGGGGTTTTCCTGTAATTTATTACGGGACCAGTTTTCTAGAGTTGCCATTTTGCTTTCCGTTCCGGCCGGTTTTCCTTTGTTCTTTCCCGGCCGGACTTTTCTGATGGAGGGGGTAATTTGCAGTTTTGCAAATTACTTTTGTGGAGGGGTTTTCATGCATTATGATAGCATCTTTTCTTTTTCCTTCATAATGGTTAGCATCTTTGCTTTATGAGATTTGAAATGGATTTGAGGTTGATTTGAGATTTAGTGATGATTATGTTCTTGGATGTGGTCACCTCTTTTCTTTTCCTACACTCACCTCCCTTCATGTTTATGCTTCATATTCATTCCTCCACCCTCTTGCTCTCACTTGATGAAATGGTTGAAGAAAAAGAAAAGAGAGAAGAAGAAAAAGAAAAGAGAGAAGAAGAAAAGAGAAGAGAGGAAGAAAAATGAGAGTGATTCATTTTTGTGCATATCATTCTTCATCTCATTCCATTGCTAGAAAATTGAAAGCACCAATTTTCAATACACCATTCCTCCATCATCCACAAATGGCAACCAAACCCCAAAAGAGAGACTATGATTCTACACTATATTCCTACAGCATATCTTGAGCATGTCGAGTAGCCGGCTTCATGCTCGAGTTGCCTCAGTATCGAGGTGGGAGCCCGTAAAAGTACCCGGCTTCGTGGTGCCCTTTCCGACGAGGAGGAGACGGACGGAGATCCCGCGAGGAGATCGGAGTGGAGATGAAGACCGGAGGACTTGGATCGTCGGTACATCTCTAACCTTCTCTTTGTAGTTAGCTAGATTTAGTTTAATGGCACGATCCGGGGTTTAGTGCGCGGTGGTGCCGGTTTGCTAAGTCCGCAAAATTTTAAGTTTACCACCGTTTCCGCGTTTGGCCGTCGGATTGACGGCCGGGGCGCCGCCGTGCACTTACAGTGGTATCAGAGCCTCGCCATTAACATAGTCTAGCTTGGTGTAATGTGTTTTTCTGTTTCGATCGATCGAATGTTCCAAAACTGCATTTTAGTTCGAATCAGTTTCTGTTGAAAATTTTTGGTCTCGAAAAATTTTTCTGGTTGTAAAATATTGATGTACTGGGAAATCTAAGGGTTCTGTAAAAATTTGACGATGTAACTCCACAGTTGGAGCGCGGATCCGCCGCGAAACCCCACCTTGTGCGGCCCTTCCGCCGCGCACTATTCATGTCACATCACCAAATTTTTTCAGAGGCCTTCTGGGCTTAAAATATGGGTTTTGGAATATTAAAATTGGGCCCAGGGTTTCTGTGAGTGCTACAGTTTTGTTTGAGGGCCCACTTGTTAATTTTTGATCGATCGGATATTTCAAACACATTATTTCACAGTATTTACATTATATCTGCGACCGTGAATGTCACTCGATCGGTAAATCCGGTCTAACTGCTATAGCCCGGTTAGACGGATTTGCGAACGTGACTTTCACGTTGATGTTTTATGTTTATGCTGTGATGTTGCGGATCGGTCGTGGGGATAGCCTGGGTGCAATGCTAGTACAGTTGTGGTGGTATTATGTACTTTTGATATTGCGGGGCGAGCGTCCGACATGTGGACTGCCGTCACTGCCTGATTGTATTATTCTTTTGGGGCACGACCTGGTTGCGGTCGATGTACCCGGTGTATGTATATTTTACTTTCTGTACTAGGATTACCCCGCGGTGGGGTGCACGGATAGCCGGGTTCTAGAGGGCAACAAGCCCGCATCTCATGGCATTGAGACGGAGGGGGCTTCACTCTAGGATTGGCGGGCTATTCGCCGCACTCGTAGGGGGTACAGGTTGACCCAGGAGGGGTGCCCAAGTTACCGGATTCCGTGAAGTGCTGGGTGGTCCATTCACGGAGCTGAAGGGGGCTGCCTCGCTTCAGGTTTTGGCGGGTGACTTGCCGCGCCCGTAGGGGTCTAGGATTTCATTGCACAGGCTATCCACACGACCAGGGGAACGTCGGGTTTCAGTAGTGGCTCTGTGAAACCCGGGGATCCCAGATATCTGTATTGTTCTGTGATGCTGTACATTTCTGTGATGTTGCATTTCTTTCACGCCTTGAGCGAAATATAATATATTGGTATATATATTAGTAGATGTTGTATATGTTTTACATCCGCGCTAGTCCAGTCCCCGCTCTGTCGTTAGTTAGCTAACCTAACGGGTAATGACGGGACCCAGTGGCGAATGCGGATGGCATATACGTACGTCAGTATATTTTCGTTCTTTTTGGTGTGATCAAATGATGGGACTGCATTGATTCGGATCAATGCAAGTTTAAAAACAAACCTAATCTGATGTTGTTGGAACACTTTTCAAAAAGCTGTTATTGCAAGGACGTTCACTTCTGTTTTGCATCGTGGTATTCATTTGGAATATCCTGCTCCTCAGTCGACGAGGCAAGGGCCGAGATCCCTTCACCGGGAGTGACCCCTTGGACAAAAAGTTTGCGTCAGGGCAATGACTTCACTATAGCCGATTACTTTTGCTTTGCACCGTGGTATTCATTTGGAATATCCTGCACCCCATTCTACGGGGAAAGAGCCGAGATCCCTTCACCGGGAGTGACCTCTTTAGCAACGGTTTTCGTCACTATATTTTTAAAAGCTATCCGTTCCTTCGACGATATCAAGTTCATTACGTTAAAGGTTTTCGCCAGAAACCATTCGTAGCCCTCCGTCGTTTCATATGGATGGTCAATAGTATTCAAGCTGTGTATATTGGCCAAAGTCAAGGCACAGTGTTTGGTAGCTGTTGGGTATTCATATGCAGCATAGATAGATGCGTTGGTTTGGGACAGTCGTACTGCCATTTTGGCCAAAGTCAAGGGTATGTACGGGTGGATTCAAATTAACCTGGAGAATGACGGGTAGAACTTGACATGTGACTTATGATATGTTGGCCAAAGTCAAGGTCATAAGAGCATGGGGTAAAAATCACATCGGGAGTTTCAAAAGTACTGAAACTTGCCAGATATGCGCATACCTTCTGGAGTGTGATACCGTGAGCGGATTCCGTCACGTTATCATGCGATGAGAGTTGGATCCCGATTCCCACTGATGAGTTGGTTTACTCCTCGGGTGACCCCGACTAATTCTTCTTTCAGGTTTGGAGGAGAATTTGAGGTACAGTGGGAGGTTTCCTGATTAGAAAAAGTGATAACCATTCTGATCTAGGATAGAGTGCACGCTGAGTGTTTCTTTTCTCTCTCTCTTTGGCAGCGACCATTGACCCGACCCTAAGACTTTGACTCAGTGACCAAGTTGACCGAACCTTCTTAAACACTGGCTTTTGGATTGTCAGAGTTGCAGACCTCATTGCCACTCCTACTTTTACCCTTTTCTCCAGGACACCCCGTATTACTGCGAACGTCCACTTCCATTGGACAAAACCATCGTATGGTTATATACGAACTCGAAGGAATTTATTCGAGGATGGTTTCCGGTTCTGGAGAAAACGGATAGGATTATTCAGTTGTCTTTTCTTTTCACCCTCTCTCAGGTTGCGAGTACTCCTTGGTTTAGGAGTAGTACACCTATTACGCAAATTGGATAGTCTTCTTCCAAACCATAGGCTGGTGCCGACCGGTAGGGAATGAAGAAAACCAGTTAGCCTAAACGGTGTACAGAAGGTATTAAGTTCAGACAAAGCAAGGGATTAGTAAGAGGGCAAAGTAAATTGCAACAGATATTCACGACCAAGCCATGTATTCCTTCGCCAATCCTAAAATCACCTTTGTATTTCTCCAGGACACTCCGTATCACTACGAAGATCCCATTTTATTGGATAATCCATCGTATGGTTATATACGAACTCGAAAGGAACTTGTTCCGGTTCGGGGATGGATCCTGGTTCAGGAGAAATAGGAATAAAGTACATTCAGGTGTCTTTTATCTTCACCTTCTCTCGCATTGCGAGTGCTCCTAGGATTAGGACAGTACACCCTTTATGCTTTTTGGATAGTCTTCTTCCAAACCATAGGCTGGTGCCGAACGGTAGGGAAGGAAGAAAACCATTTGGCCTAAAGGGGTGTACAGAAGGTAATGACTAAAGACATATAAAGGGATTTGGAGAGGTGGCAAAGAATTATACGGTTATAGTTGTGAATCTGGATAATGGTAGAGGCATTACTAGGAATACCAGGATACCCCATCGAAACATTTCAATGTTTCAGGTTCACTGTGTACTGTTAAAAGAAAACTGATTTCCTAATTTGACACTTGCTCCAGGGTATGTATTTACCAGGTTGGATTCTCACATCTGTATGGTTTTACAGATGATGAGTGGGAGTAAGTTATTGGGAATTAGGTGATCATCCTCATTATATCGGGATTCGTTGTAATCAGTGATATTTGAGGAGATCATCTGGGTTGTTTGCCGGTCGGCAAATATTTGGTTTTGAATATCCGTTGTTGTGCACCAATTTCAAATTGATATATCTGTACGTCTATTTTTAATAGAGTGAGATATACCTTTTGATATTATGTCGATGACATTTACCTATATCAGTGGATGGTTAGGTAAGGAGCACTAAACAGCGGTGTAATTCTTCTTAACCATAAGTACAGTTTTCAACCTACGACACACAGTGAATGAGTTATCTGACTCAAGGGACTTATACAGAGTATTGTATGTTGTCCAGGGTCCATCAGGACAGAGGGGTTGGTCCTCGTACTGTATTCTGCTTACTTATGACTTCTCTAGTTCTTAGACAGGTGTTTCGTACAAACACAGGGTCGAAGTTTTGAGAAGTTATAGGTATAAGAATAAAGTAGAGAACCAGGTGTAGCAAGTATCGGGATTCTTCAAGGAGATCGAAGATGTAGATACTTGTGTGTGGTATTCAGTTGATAGTAATGATAAAGAGAACTTGCTTCTCTTTCAGGTTACTCATAATTGGAAGTATTCCTAAGTTAAGTAACGCTGATTGGCCTCTCTCCATTTAGTTGACATGCACTGGAGACAGCTGCATGATTTGAATCTGGTTCAATTAAATCAGTGCCTCTGGTTCTATATTGGATATAGAACAGTTCATATCTTAACGTTGTTAAGGTACGGGGAGTTGTCTGGCTTATGATTAAAACCAGACTCTGGATAACTCAAGGCACGTTTCTGTAATGGCTGTTTGTGGGTTGACCCAGGCTATGACGAGGGTTGATTTTCTACCATCTAGACTCGCCACAGTTTTATTAAAAATGGATTTTTTCAAAAACAGCAGTGGGAGTATGGTAGAACTGGAAGTGATTCCAGAACCGCAAACGATTACTGAAGATTTGATAAGGAACCTAAAGATTCAATCTGTTTTGACATTCCATTGGCCACTCCACAGATAAGGTGGGTAACTTCAGGCACCCGAGAGGTACTCCGGTAGCCTCAAGGACGGTGACAGGGAAGTTCTTGTTTACCCACACTTGCCGTTGCTGTTGTTCCAGGCTGCGAGACCCGGCAGGAGGATGAGTATAGCGTCGTTCTGAACTAGCTTCAGAAGTGTACGTATATATGACTCTGCCAGAGGGTTGTCGTAGTCAGTGGGAGCAGCGGAAGCATTGGTGGACATCAGGCTTATGTCTATTTATAGACTAAAGCAGATGTAGCGGAGATAGATCATCTATTTCTGACATGACAGTCATGGGTTTGACTTCATCAGAATAGGGGATGGATCTGTTGAGAAGGTAGTAGGGTGTGATATCCTGGTATTTGGATGATATACACAGAGTAGGAAAAGAAACTCCTATGCTACGATCGGTTATACTTTGGTCGTCACACAGTGTTTTCTCCACAAAGGACTTGGACATTATATCAGACATTCTGGTTACTAGATCTATGGTTTTAGATCTAGATTTGGGTGGTTTCCTAATCTGGGTACCTTGACAGCATTCTATGAGTATTTAGAATGGACGACTCCTGGCACGGTAGTACACCTGCAGGTAATGGAGTCACCCTCTCTAAAGGTGTCTTATAGACTAAAGGGGAGAGGGATACTCATGATTGGCAGATCACTTGCTTAGGCAATTGAGTCAATCATGAGATGTCAAGTACCACACCAGATGTTGTTCTTGCATTACATGCAATAAGTTGATATTGATCCAATCCTGGAGAAACAGTCGGAAGCGGTTTTAGAACATAAGTGGATGTTCTAAGGATATGATAACGACAGCCTCATTCGAGAGACAGTTATCATTCCAGGCTTCCAAGGTGACATGGACGACAAGGAGGTTGTCAGAGTTATAGTTTTCCCTCTGACGAGGGGCAGTATTTTGGACAGGTGGTCCAAGGCAATACTGAGGGTGGCATGGCGCAGGATACTGATTAAGTTCAGTTGACGATACAGTCTAAGAAGTTTGGATTTGGAGTTCATTTATGAGCTACGTCCCATCAGACATCCAGACATTCTAAGGCAGGTATTTCTCATTTCGGGAGATGGCTTTCTCCGCGAGCTTGAGATATAGAGAGACATAGAAAGAAACTTCTAGGCGGATCCACTCACTGAGGCTAGTCCTCGACCGCAATAGTTTCACAAACGGGATTTGTGAGACTGACTAGTAGAGGAGTTGGGTGTTCGGTATCACATGGGCTGTGAGTATGCGACATCGCAATAATTAGCCTTGAGTGCAAGTGGGAGATTGTTGGAGATAGTGCCCTCAGAGTCAATTATTGGATCACAGGCACGTGATTGCAATGATTGAGGGAGGACCTATCCCGGTAGGACAGTCTTACTCGAGATGATAGTATGCTATCTGGTTTACCTCTATCATCGTGTACTGCTTTAGGTGACCTGACAGATCACTATTGCACGTTGATAGAGCCCCTAGGATTCTTGCTTGACTACCGGCAGTATGAGGGCGATCATATACGTGGGAGCTGGTAGTCTATAAGCACATCCTTAAAAGGTCCCTAGTCGTGGGAGTTTCGAGACAGGGCATCGATACTCCAGAGTAGACTAGTGTATACAGTCGAGACCCCGACGAGGGGCGGTGGCCGGTCTCACAAGCCACTGGTGTCAGTTGGATCACCTAAGATGTATACAGGTGCTCATTGGGTTATGAGTACACCGGACAGGACTCGCCGGGAACATGCTAGTTGGTCTTATACCTGACGTCAGATAGCAGTTCCCTGGTGACATGTGTACAGGTTAGTTCATCGACCTGGGGATCGTCATTTGTCTCGTGTGAGTTCCCACTGTACTTTGATTACTACCCTACCACGGCTCAAAGGAGTCGTGCAAACAGGTTTTAGTTGGGTACAGTCCCGAGCCACATGGAGGCAGTGAGCGTATCTTCAGGGGTTCGTCTCTCCCGGTATTGGGGGTGAGGTCGCGCTGTGTCTAGGAGAGCCATTACACAAAGACCTTGGCCAAGGCAGGAGATTTACTGGTAGGTATTCCAGTAGTATCTCAGGGTGTTCTGGGCTACACTCCGACACGACTTGTACCGCTTTTGGGGGTCTGACTTTTACCAACCCCCTAGGCCCGCCATGCGATGCTCATAGACGAACGGACCGGACTGTACGGATATTGTCACTGACAGGCTCAGTTGGGTGTCGGGGTGAGCTTCCTCATCGACGTCCCTTTTGGTCAATAGCTGGTGGCCCGTCACGTATTGGCTTATACCTCTGACGTGCTAGTGGTTAAATCCACAGCCATAGTATTGACGAGTCTTTAGAGTCCACCACACTTCCAGTTACTCAAGCTTTCGGGCGAAACGCTGTAGAGGCCGTATGGAGATATGGCAGGGTCCGATCAGATACGTGCGGTATTGCACGGATCAGGATCGGACGGTTTTGTACTAGTGGCCGTATAGTTATATGGCAGCGTTCGATCAGATACGTGCGGTATTGCACGCATCAGGATCGGACGGATATTACTAGCCGGCTTTGGCTTAAGCCGGTCCTAGTTTAGTACAGTGTAGATTTTGTCTCATTGCATTTGTATCCAGACGGAATACAAATGCGGGTGTGTATGCACAGTGTGGGGTTTTCCTGTAATTTATTACGGGACCAGTTTTCTAGAGTTGCCATTTTGCTTTCCGTTCCGGCCGGTTTTCCTTTGTTCTTTCCCGGCCGGACTTTTCTGATGGAGGGGGTAATTTGCAGTTTTGCAAATTACTTTTGTGGAGGGGTTTTCATGCATTATGATAGCATCTTTTCTTTTTCCTTCATAATGGTTAGCATCTTTGCTTTATGAGATTTGAAATGGATTTGAGGTTGATTTGAGATTTAGTGATGATTATGTTCTTGGATGTGGTCACCTCTTTTCTTTTCCTACACTCACCTCCCTTCATGTTTATGCTTCATATTCATTCCTCCACCCTCTTGCTCTCACTTGATGAAATGGTTGAAGAAAAAGAAAAGAGAGAAGAAGAAAAAGAAAAGAGAGAAGAAGAAAAGAGAAGAGAGGAAGAAAAATGAGAGTGATTCATTTTTGTGCATATCATTCTTCATCTCATTCCATTGCTAGAAAATTGAAAGCACCAATTTTCTATACACCATTCCTCCATCATCCACAAATGGCAACCAAACCCCAAAAGAGAGACTATGATTCTACACTATATTCCTACAGCATATCTTGAGCATGTCGAGTAGCCGGCTTCATGCTCGAGTTGCCTCAGTATCGAGGTGGGAGCCCGTAAAAGTACCCGGCTTCGTGGTGCCCTTTCCGACGAGGAGGAGACGGACGGAGATCCCGCGAGGAGATCGGAGTGGAGATGAAGACCGGAGGACTTGGATCGTCGGTACATCTCTAACCTTCTCTTTGTAGTTAGCTAGATTTAGTTTAATGGCACGATCCGGGGTTTAGTGCGCGGTGGTGCCGGTTTGCTAAGTCCGCAAAATTTTAAGTTTACCACCGTTTCCGCGTTTGGCCGTCGGATTGACGGCCGGGGCGCCGCCGTGCACTTATACATACACACCTGCATTCTTGTTCCGATGAACATGAATACTGAGAGATAAAAGTAACCCCAAAACATATACCAGTATCCGGCTCAAACCAGAGCCCGCTGGCAATATCCGTCCGGACTCCAAACGTGCACAAGTGCGCGGATGAGAACGAACCCTGTCGCAAAACCATGCGACCTCTACTCTGTTTTGCCCAGAGGCGAATACCCTCTGTGTGGGACTCTAAAGACTCGACACTACGCTGGCAGTGGGTTTAACCACAGACCGCAAGCGGCACTAGCTGTGCGTAACGGTCCCCAGGTAGATGCCGACAAGAAGGCTGACGAGGTGAACCCCATCTGAACTCCTACTGAGTCTGAATGTGACAGTCTCCGTACAGTCCGGTCTGTTCGTCTGATACATCGCATGTCGGGCCTAGGGGCGGTAAAACGTCAGTCCCCCAATAGCGGTACAAGTCGTGTAGGAGTGAAGCCCAAAACACCCTGAGATAACACTGGAAACCTACCAGTATATCTCGCTTGCCCTGGCCAGGGACTACTCGTGTAATGGCTCTCCTAGACACAGCGCGATGTCAACCCCCAATACCGGGAGAGACGAATCCTGTCTAACCGTCACTGCCTCCAAGTGCTTCGGGACTGCACCCAACCACCACCTGTTTGCACGACTTCTTTGAGCCGTGGTAGGGTAGTGATCAAAGTGCAGTGGGAACACACTCGAGACGAAGTGCCAGTGTCAAGTCAGCGGACTAAGCTGTACTCATGTCACCTGGGAACTGATAACTGACGATAGGTATAATACCAACCTGTCAGTTCCCGACGAGTCCTGTCCAGTGTACTCGTAACCCAACGAGCACCCGTATACTATCTCCAGTACGACGTACTGATGGCTGTGGGACAGACCATCTCCCATACTGGGATGAGAAGCGCATACGCTAGTCTACTCCGGAGTATCGATGCCCTGTCTCAATAGTCCTGCAACTAGGGACCTGTATAAGGATGTGCTTATAGATTACCCAGCCCCCACTAGTGTGACTGCCATCACAACGCTGGTAATCAAGCAAAAGATCCTAAGGGCTCCACTAATGCGTATAAGTGATATAGTAAAATAAACACAAGTACACATTGAAGTAGAAACAAACCAAGTAGCATACTACTATATTGAGCAAGATTGTTTATACAAGGTGAATATCCCAAGCTTCCATTAAGTAATATACAAACTAGTATGATACAGTAATAGCCTCTAGGGCATATACACTAACAGAACACATACACTATTTTAAGTCGCACTAAGTGTTTATGTGGAATTTGACGTTATTTCAAGTTTTAGTAAAATAAATAGCATGAAGCAAGTAGGTAACTTGCCTGGAGAAGCTTTGGCGACGCACGGCAGCAGCAACGGCACAAACGCGCGACGAACGACACGGTTTGGATTCACGGCCGCGGCTCGCGTTCGGGTTCGTCGTCGGAGTTGTCCGGGGATAGCTCGCGATCACTGAAAGCGGAGTGGGGGTTCTGTGGATCTCCTGGGGTGTGCTGGGGTCGACGATGGTCGGCGGTAGTCGCTCCGGCGATGGGCATAGCAAGGGTTCGGAGCTTGGTGGTTTGGGTTTGTGAGAGAGAGAGAGAGAGGTAGTGGGGGCTCGGGTTTGGAGGTGATGGGGATGATGCTGAGGGTGGAGAGGTCGACGAGGTGGTTCAGGACAGTGGGGAGCTCGCCGGCGTGAGAGTGCAGGTGGTGGCCGAGGTGGTGCAGGGGAGCTCGGCGGAGGCTGGAAATGGTGAGGAGAGGGAGCTCAATTGATGGAGGAGAAGGCTGCAGTGGTAGTAATGTTGGTAGGAGAGAAACGAGGGAGGAACAGTGGATGTCTTAGTCGTCGTCGGTGGCGTATAAGGGTGAGGCTCGAAGTTGGGAGTTTTCTGTGTATTTTTTTTTTGAGTGAGGAAAGAAGTTTGAGAGATCGAGAGGGAGGAGGGAGAGAGGAGTTTGAGACGAGAAGAGGTTTGAGGAGCTCGAGGGGTCGGGGTCGGGGTCGCGAGGAGCGGGAACGTGGGCGACGAAGGCGACGTGGGCGCGCGACGTGGTGAGTGCAGGAATGAAGAAGAGTGGGAAAGGAGTTCTAATGGGGAAGAAGATGCAACGGGTCGGGTCGGGTTTGCTGGGTGTGGGTAAGGAGTGGTATGGGCCGGACCGGGGAGGGAAATAAATTCATTTCTTAAGGAAAGAAAGGAAGTGGGCCGAGGGAGAAAATGGAGCTTGGGCTGAGGAATTAATTGTTTGCTTAGTTTATATTGTTTGTTTTCTTTTTCGTTTGGGCTGGGGAAATTTTGTGTATGTTAAAAATTGGTTTGGGTTATATATATATAGTTTTGGTTTTTGATTTTAAAGGTTTAGGAAGATTTAAATACGACAAATCTAGCAACCAATTTCCTACAAGATTTCAAGGAAAAGAAAAATGGAAATATTCGGGGAAATAGGGAAAAATGTAGAAAGATTTTATTGATGGAAATGGGGATTTACAGAAGCGTTACAGCGCCACCTTGTACGATCGGCACTGCACTTGGGATCACCTGAGTCGAGGTAGTCCCTGCAATAAGATAAAAAACAAAGGGGGTCAGACTACCCATGAAGAAAAAGGGAATGAGGGCATAATGAGCCAAAATGTACTAATGCCCAAGGAAGCACGAAGCCTTTCCTCCTCTTCAAAAGTCTTGAGAGAAGCCGCGAGAGGCCTCTTCAGTGGAGATGCCTGTTGAAGAAGAAGTGTCAGTCAAAACATGATAATAAAAACGTAACAGCGTAAAGATACAACTGAAGTCTACCTGACTGTGCAAGGGTGATCGGTCCTGCTTTGTTGTTAGCTGGTTGCTCGGAAGCTGCAATGGCAGCCTCTAGATCGGTATCATCCGGTGCCACAAATAAACCCTCGTTAGTCCCGTATTCACTTATGCCCTCGCTGTAAGGAGCATGAGGCTCCTGGCCGAATACAACGTCTGCGGAGAGTATTGACTTCTTTCTCTTCTGCAAGCGAGTGCCGGTAGCCGCTAGCATAAGCTTACGCTTGGTGGGCACCTTTGGACGACGAGTCCCGATCTCCTCACCCAAGCCGGACTCAGGAGACGCCACAGCTACCACTTCGATGAGAGCACGGGGTAGCGGCAGCTTAGGCATCACACGTGGTACCACAACCGCAGCAACCTCTCTCAAAGGAGGACGAACGACGGTCCGTTGCTTCAAAGGAATAGCTGGATTACCAGCAGGGGCTGCACCCTTACGATCAAGCAACAACTTCTTTTCCTCCCTAATAACGGCGCCCATCAAATGTTGATACCACGCCGCATATACGTTCAAGATTCGCGGGACGCAACTCGGTTCACTGATAAAGAAACTGGAGCCGGTGTTTAACCGCATAAAATGGTGCAATGCATTTCGAATGCCTTCTTCTATGGCAGCTGGCTCAACTAGAAAGGCTTCGAGCGGGACACCCTGATTATAATTTGATTGCTGGGCGAAATGGTGGGGGTTATATCTCATGAATAAAGCCGAGTCGTTCTGCCTGAACACCAAGTAGCCCGATCTGATAGAATATAAATGGAGAATCTCCCGAGCTTTCAAGGTAAAAACTTCGTCCTTAAAGGTATCCCATAGTGGCTGCACCGTCTTGGTGGATTCCTTACCGATATTCATGACCTTATAAACATGCCGTCACCAACTGTATGCGGGCGAAGAATCACACCCCGAGCCTCTTGTTGACTTGGCTCCACAATGGAAGCATCGACCAGCCGCATGACCCGTGGAAAATTGCAAGTTTCATAGAAATGGGGCCGCTTGTGCATTCCAAAAGCATCGAGCACATGCAGCTCGAGCCATGAAGTAAAATAATGCATCGGGAAGTTCACGGGCTGCACCCTCGGTTTAGTAGTGTCTGCCGCCAAGCTAAGGCCGTGATATAAATAAGCCAGCACGGCAATCCCAACAGCAACCTGTCTCCCTTCAACCATCTGATGAGCTGGGTAGAAGACAGATGGCCTCATGTAACGAGGGTGCATGGGAAGCGCGAACCAACTTAACCATAAACCGAGGAACCCTAGAAAGAACGCTTCTTCATCGATGTCCTAAGCGGCGATTTCTGAAAAGGGGACGACCGCGACATTTGGAAGGAAGAAACTCTTTTGATCGGCTTCCGTTATCGGCTGGCTATCCAAGCCCAAACCGAAAGGATCATCAAGTTTGACAAACCTTTCACCTTGTTGCGATAAAACTTCTGGGTGGAGAAAATAGGCGATGAAGTCCGCAAAGCTAACCCCATGGCTTCCAGATTCAAGAAATAAGCCCTCGTAAATGTTTAGCACCCTAATCAAGCTGGGGAATCGGTGTTGAATGGCATTCTCTGGGGTTAGACCCGTCATCACCAGTCGGGTAGCGAAAATATACTCGACAGGGGGAAAGATCTCCTCATAATGCTCCCCTCTGACAGGCAAGCCAGAGATATCCGCAAACTCCTCCAAAGAGATGGAAACTTCCCGATCTAGCATAAGGAAGGTGTGAGTTGGAACGTTCCATTGTTCTAAAAAGGCTTTGACCCACTATGCTGGAGGTGTGGAATACTGGAACAGAGAAGTATAGATCGCGGGGTACAACCCGACCTCAGCAGCTCTGATTTCTTTGCCGATAAGATGTATCGGCCCACTGCAGATATCCAGCCGAGTGACGGGGAGTCGAGCCTATGTTGTATGGCTGTCCTCAAGGGCGCGACTCACCCTGGCATATACGCCGCCCTAGAATGTCCAAAGCCATCGACGGTTGTACAGGTATTGCAGCCATAGAGGGCTGAAGGCAACCCTCTAAAGTCCAATTAACCACCTCCACGGCATAGTTCACCGGGGGTACGTCAGCATAATGAATCGCCGAAATGGGCTCTGAAGGTGTTGCGTAAGAGAAGCTGCGCTGACCCATGATGATCTGGTTGTACCATGTTCCCCATAAACGGATATTCTTCCGCTCTGGGTCGTGATCCTTGATCAGTGCGAAAACTTCTCGATCTACTGGCGCTGCAGGGAGCTCGCTTTCTGAACGGACAAAGGGAAAAGAAGTATCGAAAGACATGGTACCTGCACGAAAGAGAACAAAGTTAGCTGTCAATGCTACAAGTCAAGTTCGGTACTTGGTACTTTAAATCCGTACCGCACTGCAATGCAGTAAAAAGGGGCCAAAGGGCACCCATACAATCTAGATGATTCTCACTATTAATAAAACAATCTCATCATTTGATGAGACTGTCATTAAATGAGAAAATCCTCAAAGGATTCTCATTTAATAAGGGCCCCTCGGGCCAACGAGTAAATCTCCCATTGAGAGCAGTGCTCTGCAACAGACAGACATCTGTCATAATTAATCACGAGGGGAGTAAAATTCCACCCAAAATTTCTAAAGAGCAATGCTCTGTAAGGAAGATGAAACATTCCATCAAGAAACCCTAAAAGAAAAGCTTTTAATGAATTAAAAATTCCGAGATCTTCAAGATCTATGAACAAACTCTAAGAGTTCTTCATGGAAGATGAACAGTATTCCAGTTCATAGGTTAAAATCGCCCTAAAAAAGATTATACTTTTAAGATCTATGATCTAAAGATGAGCATGGCTATATTAATGGGTAAAACCGTAAAAATATTTTAAGATCTATGATCTAAAGATGAGCATGGCTCTGTTAATGGGTAAAACCCTAATATTTTTAGATCTATGATCTGAGAAGAGCAAAGCTCTATTAATAAGTTCAAATCTTACCAAAAAATTGAGCAGGGCTTTGACTCTTAAGAATTCTTAAGACAAAGAGCTAAGCTATGAAGGAGAATTAATTCTCAGAAAACAAGAAAGAATATGAACAGAGATCATCTCAAGGGACAAAATCCCCATTTATAGGCACTAAGAGCCGTTTCAACTTCTAAGTTGATCTAACGGCGCAGATGCTGCCACTGCGGCACTCACGTGTGGGCCACGTGAGCGCAACGGTGGGGGGGGTATTTGTTTCCCCAATTAGAGCAAAGCTCTATTCAAATTTCAAAATTTGAAATTAAGCAGCGTCAAGTGCGCTGCACTCTAAGGAACGCACCACGTGCAAATCACGTGAACGCTGGTGCTAAGAGTGTTGCACTCTAAGCAGCGCACCACGTGCAAAGCACTCTAAGCAGCACACCACATGCAAAGCACGTAAGCGCTAGCGCTAAGAGCGCTGCACTCTAAGCAGCGCACCACGTGCAAAGTACGTAAGCGCTCGCTAAGTGCGCTGCACTCTAAGTAGCGCACCACATGCAAAGCACGTGAGCGCTAGCAATAAGAACAAAATGTTCTCGGCCCTTGGATCAAAAATCCAACGAACATGATTAAAAATCATCAATTGACTAGAATAAAATTCTGTTAAGGAAACATTCCTCAAAATCTTTCCAAAAAGGAAAGATTATGCTCTGAAAATCAGAGCACCGTTGGATCAATAATCCAATGGTGATTAAAAATACAGAATAAATTCTGTATAGGAAAAGATTTCCCAATCTTGTTAAAAATAAGAAGATTGCCTTCTGTAAATCAGAAGCCCTTGGATCAAAATTTCAACGGGGGAAATATCCCCAAATCAATTAGAGAAAAGATCTCTTCAACCGATTTAACAAATCAGCCTACCCAATATAAAGGCCCCAAGACTTCAAGTCTCAGAATAGAGGAACCCCCCATAAACTTTGAGAAATTTCAAAGACAAAAAGCAAGTTCTCAGAGGAAGAAGATTTTCTTCAAGGTAAAAAAAGAACAGAGAGATGAAATCATCTCATATAAAAAGAAGAATTTACTTTTTTTTCTAAGATCATAAATCTATAAGACCAAGGTCTTTCACAAAAGAGATCAAAATATCTCATCATAAAAAAATAAGGGGAAGAACTTAATCTTCTTCAGATCATAGATTTATAAGACAAATTGTCTTTCAGAGATCATAATATCTCATTATAAAAAGGGGGAGAATAATTCAATTCGTTTAGGATCATAGATCCATAAAAGCAGAGCCTTTCACCAAAAATATAAGAGATTGAAACATCTCCTATAAAAAAAAATAAGAACTTTGTTCTTAGATCCATAAGACAAAATCTCTTATAAGAGAGAGAATTTAATTCTCAGGGCGCAAATCTGCCCAAAAAGAGCCATAGCGCTCCAATCAAAAGAAGTGATTCAACGCTCTAAAACTAACGCATAGCGTTGCAGAGCCTTAGCGCTCCAAATTTCACAAGAAGCGCACCGCGCTCATTGTCTGGCGCACAGTGCCAGGCACGCCACGTGCTCCTCACGTGTGCGCTACTTCATAAGAAGCTCCTTAGCGCTCCAAATCTGGCGCACAGCGCCACGTGCTCCTCACGTGCGCGCTAAAAGAACATAAATTGTTCTATAAATAAAGCCCAGAGCTGTGATGAGTGCTCAGCATTCAATAAATGACAAAAAGATTGTAAGAACTCAAACCAATGCTCGGCATTATTAAATGTTTGACATTTGAACTGAATGGGCCGAGCCCAAGTAGGCCACAGAACCCTACCTCAGATTAATTGAGCCCATATGCTCATAAATCTTTGATCTTAGTCCCAAATTGGACTACAGATCTCCCAACCAATATTGGTTCGAGGGTACATCTCTTCACTCCTCTGTTATTTATCGTTGTAATCCTTCAACGTCTTCAGAGAGGTGACGGGTCCCGACAACCAGACATTCCACGGACTGTGGGGTCCTTAAACTCATGGACTATGATGTCCTTAAACTTTACAGACTATGACTTCTTTAAACTACGGACTGTGGGGTCCTTAAACTCATAGACTATGATGTCCTTAAACCTCTGGACCGCAATGTCCCTAAACTAAACAATAGAGCCCAAATGCTCTTTTGTTGGATCTAAACGATCCTGTTAAGTAGATCTTAATCTAGGATTAGACTAACGTATCCTTAACAAACGTTTAAATTGATCTTCGTCTCAAATGAGATTAACGATCCTTAAACCAAACCCAAACCCAAATTTAAGAAAATACGGATTTGGACTAATCCACGCCCTACGGGCGACAACATAAATTAGTCTCCGTATACAATCCACGGGCAACCAAAACCAAAACAAACACACACGACACGAAGTGACCATCTGGAGAAGGAGAAAGTGGTTACCGCGATGCGATAGCGTAATTAACTGCAGGGGCTTGCGCCTGCAGGGAAGAGCGTCCCCACAATCAAAAACCCCTCAATGAGGAGGAATCTGACGAAGTCTGCTACAACGGCCGCATCCGTCTAAACCTTCGATACATGGTGCCATAAATCAACTTGGTATCTTCGGAGAGGTGGACGGATAGCACCAAATAGCATCTGCCCCCGAAATTCAGGCCGGACGTCCTAACGTCCCGGTCGTGTCTTTCGGCGGAGAACAGATTGAAACGAAAGAAATGCCGTCAGAAGGGATTGAAAGGGATTGCAGAATAAAAAGGAAAACGACGACTCAAAATCTACCTGATGAGTCACCAATCGAAACTACGACAAGAGCATCATCAGGCGCAGTGACTCCCTCGCTCTTCTCCATTGGAAGGGTTTCGGCACCACTGGCTTCATCCCCCGATTCTACGAGAGCCGTCGTGACACTCGCAATGCCGAGCGATGGCAAGGAACCGCAAGGGGAAAGAGTAGAAATTGGAGCAGTCCCGGACTCCTGAGAAAAAGTGGCCACTTCAGGATCGGTGGTTGCCTTCATCTTACCTACCACCTCCTCATCAGGACTTGGCCCTGCAGGGTATGATATATGAGAATCTAAAGATCAAACTCTGACAAAATGACCCAGTGTTACATTACCTTGGGACGGCTTTTCAATTGCTTCCCGAGCCGCGCATACCGCCTGTCTATGAGCGGTAGACAGGGCGGCCGGAGCACCCTCTAAAGAAGCAGGGACAGGGGAAGCAGCGCTCGAGCCTGCACCTACAGCCAAGGCAGTGTTACGTTCTCTTGCTGCACGCCTCCTGCGCTTCCTTTCTACCTGAGCCGTGAGAGCTGATCTTCTTAAGACCTCTGCCAAGGAGACGTCATCGTCCGAGCCAGGAGCTACCTCTGGAGCCGTTATGGCGTCCGTCATCGGCTGTTTAAGCGAAGCTTCTTTCGGCGATATTGAAGGAGCTGGGACTTCGGCAGCTGGCCGTGGAAGCGTTACAGCGCCACCTTGCATGATCAGCACTGCACTTGGGATAACCTGAGTCGAGGTAGCCCCTGCAATAAGATAAAAAAACAAAGGGGGTCAGACTACCCATTAAGAAAAAGGAATGGGGGCACAATGAGCCAAAATGTACCAATGCCCAAGGAAGCGCGAAGCCTTTCCTCCTCTTCAAAAATCTTGAGAGAAACCGCGAGAGCCTCTTCAGTGGAGATGCCTGTTGAAGAAGAAGTGTCAGTCAAAGCATGATAATAAAAATGTAACAGCGTAAAGATACAACTGAAGTCTACCTGACTGTGCAAGGGTGATCGGTCCTGCTTTGTTGCTAGCTAGTCGCTTAGAAGCTGCAATGGCAGCCTCTAGATCGGTATCATCCGGCGCTACAAATAAACCCTCTTTAGTCCCGTATTCACTTATGCCCTCGCTGTAAGGAGCATGAGGCTCCTGGCCGAATACAACGTATGCAGAGAGTATTGACTTCTTTCTCTTCTGCGAGCGAGTGCCGGTAGCCGCTAGCACAAGCTTACGCTTGGTGGGCACCTTTGGACGACGAGTCCCGATCTCCGTACCCAGGCCGGACTCAGGAGACGCCACAGCTACCACTTCGACGGGAGCATGGGGTAGCGGCAGCTCAGGCATCACACGTGGTACCACAACCGCAGAACCTCTCTCAAAGGAGGATGAACGACGGTCCGTTGCTTCAAAGGAATCGCTGGATTACCAGCAGGGGTTGCACCCTTACGATCAAGAAACAACATCTTTTCCTCCCTAATAATGGCGCCCATCGAATGTTGATACCACGCCACATATACATTCAAGATTCGCGGGACGCAACTCGGTTCACTAATAAAGAAACTGGAGCCGGTGTTTAACCGCATAAAATGGTGCAATGCATTTCGAATACCTTCTTCTGTGGCAGCTGGCTCAACTAGAAAGGCTTTGAACGGGACACCCTGATTATAACTTGATTGCTGGATGAAACGGTGGGGGTAATATCTCATGAATAAAGCCGAGTCATTCTTCCTGAACACCAAGTAGCCTGGCCTAATCGAATATAAATGGAGAATCTCCCGAGCTTTCAAGGTAGAAGCTCCGTCCTTAAAGGTGTCCCGCAGCGGCTGCACCGTCTTGGTGGATTCCTTACCGATATTCATGACCTTATCAACAAAGGTCATGCCGTCACCTACTGTACGCGGGCAGAGAATCACACCCCGAGCCTCTCGCTGACTTGGCTCCACACTGGAAGCATCGACCAGCCGCATGCCCCGTGGAAAATTGCAAGTTTCATAGAAATGGGGCCGCTTGTGCATTCCAAAAGCACCGAGCACATGCAGCTCGAGCCATGAAGTAAAATAATGCATCGGGAAGTTCACAGGCTGCACCCCCGGTTGAGTAGTGTCGGCCGCCTAGCTATGCCCGTGATACAAATGAGCCAGCCCGGCAATCCCAACAGCAAGCTGTCTCCCTTCAACCTTCCGATGAGCTGGGTAGAAGACAGACGGCCTCATGTAGCGAGGGTGCATGGGAAGCGCGAACCAGCTTAACCACAAACCGAGGAACCCCAGAAAGAACGCTTCTTCATCGATGTCCTGAGCGGCAATTTCTGAAAAGGGGACGACCGCGACGTTTGGAAGGAAGAAACTCTTTTGATCGGCTTCCGTTATCGGCCGGCTATCCAAGCCAAAACCGAAAGGATTATCAAGTTTGGAAAACCTTTCACCTTGTTGCGATAAAGCTTCTGGGCGGAGAAAATGGGTGATGAAGTCCGCAAAGCTAACCCCATGGCTTCCAGATTCAAGAAATAGGCCCTTGTAAATGTTTAGCACCCTAATCAAGCTAGGGAATCGGTGCTGAATGGCATTCTCTGGGGTTAGACTCGTCATCACCAGTCGGGTAGCGAAAATATACTCGTCGGGGGGCAAGATCTCCTCATAATGCTCCCCTCTGATAGGCAAGCCGGAGATATCCGCAAACTCCTCCAAACAGATGGAAACTTCCCGAACTAGCATAAGGAAGGTGTGAGTTAGAACGTTCCATTGTTTCAAAAAGGCTTTGACCCACCATACTGAAGGTGTGGAATATTGGAACAGAGAAGCATAGATCGCGGGGTACAGCTCGAGCCTCAGCAGCTCTGATTTCTTTGCCGATAAGATGTATCGGCCCACTGCAGATATCCAGCTGAGTGATGGGGAGTCAAACCTATGTTGTATGGCTGTCCCCAAGGGCGCGACTCACCCTGGCATATATGCCGCCCTAAAATGTCCAAAGCCATCGGCGGTTGTACAGGTATTGCAGCCATAGAAGGCTGAAGACAACCCTCTAAAGTCCAATTAACCACCTCCACGGCATAGTTCACCGGGGGTACGTCAGCATAATGAACCGCCGAAATGGGCTCTGAAGGTGTTGCGCAAGAGAAGCTGCGCCAACCCATGATGATCTGGTTGTACCATGTTCCCCATAAATGGAGATTCTTCCGCTCTGGGTCGTGATCCTTAATCAGTACGAAAACTTCTCGGTCTACTGGCGCTGCAGGGAACCCGCTTTCTGAACGGACAAAGGGAAACGAAGTATCGAAAGACATGGTACCTGCGCGAAAGAGAACAAAGTTAGCCGTCAATGCTACAAGTCAAGTTCGGTACTTGGTACTTTAAATCCGTACCACACTGCAATGAAGTAAAAAGTGGCCAAAGGGGACCCACACAATCTAGATGATTCTCACTATTAATAAAACAATCTCATCATTTGACGAGACTCTCATTAAATGAGGAAATCCTCAAAGGATTCTCATTTAATGAGGGCTCCTCGGTCCAAGGAGTAAATCTCCCATTGAGAGCAGTGCTCTGCAACAGACAGACATCTGTCATAATTAATCACGAGGGGAGTAAAATTCCCCCCAAAATTTCTAAAGAGCAATGATATGTAAGGAAGATGAAACAATCCATCAAGAAACCCTAAAAGCAAAGCTTTTAATGAATTAAAAATTCCGAGATCTTGAAGATCTATGAACAAACTCTAAGAGTTCTTCATGGAAGATGAACAGTATTCCAGTTCATGGGTTAAAATCGCCCTAAAAAAGATTATACTTTTAAGATCTATGATCTAAAGATGAGCATGGCTCTATTAATGGGTAAAACCTTAAAAATATTTTAAGATCTATGATCTAAACATGAGCATGGCTCTGTTAATGCGTAAAACCCTAATATTTTTAGATCTATGATCTGAGAAGAACAAAGCTCTATTAATAAGTTCAAATCTTACCAAAAAATTGAGCAGGGTTTTGACTCTTAAGAATTCTTAAGATAAAGAGCTACGCTCTGAAGGAGAATTAACTCTCAGAAAATAAGAAAGATGGTGAATAGAGATCATCTCAAGGGCCAAAGGCCCTATTTATAGGCACTGAGAGCCGTTTCAACTTCTAAGTTGATCTAACGGCGCAGATGCTGCCACCACTGCACTCACGTGTGGGCCACATGAGCGCAACGATGGGGGGGCATTTGTTTCCCCAATCAGAGCAAAACTCTGTTCAAATTTCAAAATTTGAAATGAAGCAGCGCTTCATAGCAGCGCCAAGTGCGCTGCACTCTAAGGAGCGCACTACGTGCAAAGCACTCTAAGCAGCGCACCACGTGCAAAGCACGTAAGCGCTGGCGCTAAGTGCGCTGCACTCTGAGCAGCGCACCACGTGCAAAGCACGTGAGCGCTAGCGATAAGAGCAAAATGTTCTCGGCCTTTAGATCAAAGATCCAACGAACATGATTAAAAATCATCAATTGACCAGAATAAAATTCTGTTAAGGAAACATTCCTCAAAATCTCTCCAAACAGGAAAGATTATGCTCTGAAAATCAGAGCACCGTTGGATCAATGATCCAATGGTGATTAAAAATACAGAAAAAATTCTGTATGGGAAAAGATTTCCCAATCTTGTTAAAAATAAAAAAAATTGCCTTCTGTAAATCAGAAGCCCTTGGATCAAAAATCCAACGGGGGAAACATCCCCAAATCAATTAGAGAAAAGATCTCTTCAACCGATTTAACAAATCAGCCAACCATATATAAATGCCCCAAGACTTCAAGTCTTAGAATAGAGGACCCCCCCCATAAACTTTGAGAAATTTCAAAGACAAAGAGCAAGTTCTCAGAGGAAGAAGATTTTCTTCAAGGTAAAAAAAGAACAGAGAGATGAAATCATCTCATATAAAAAGAAGAAGTTACTTCTTTTTCTAAGATCATAGATTTATAAGACCGATGTCTTTCACAAAAGAGATCAAAGTATCTCATCATAAAAAAATAAGAGGAAGAACTTAATCTTCTTCAGATCAGATCTATAAGACAAATTGTCTTTCAGAGATCATAATATCTCATTATAAAAAGGGGGAGAATAATTCAATTCTCTTAGGATCATAGATCCATAAAGGCAGAGCCTTTCACCAAAAACATAAGAGATTGAAACATCTCTTATAAAAAAATAAGAACTTTGTTTTTAGATCCATGAGACAAATCTCTTATAAGAGAGAGAATTTAATTCTCAGGGCGCAAATCTGCCCAAAAAGAGCCCTAGCGCTCAAATCAAAAGAAGCGCTTCAGCGCTCCAAAATTAAAGCATAGCGTTGCAGAGCCTTAGCGCTCCAAATTTCACAAGAAGCGCACCGCGCTCATTGTCTGGCGCACAGCGCCAGGTGCGCCACGTGCTCCTCACGTGTGCGCTACTTAAATAGAAGCGCTCTGCGCTCATTGTTTGGCACCCTTCGCCAAGCGCGCCACGTGCTCCTCACGTGTGCGCTACTTCATAAGAAGCTCCTTAACCCTCCAAATCTGGCGCACAGCGCCACGTACTCCTCACGTGCGCACTAAAAGATCATAAATTGTTCTATAAATAAAGCCCAGAGCTGTGATGAGTGCTCAGCATTCAATAAAAGACAAAAAGATTGTAAGAACTCAAACCAATGCTCAGCATTGTTAAATAGTTAACATTTTAACTGAATGGGCCGAGCCCAAGTGGGCCACAGAACCCTACCTCAGATTAATTGAGCCCATATGCTCATAAATCTTTGATCCTAGTCCCAAATTGGACTACAGATCTCCCAACCAATATTGGTTCGAGGGTACATCTCTTCACTCCTATGATATTTATCGTTGTAATCCTTCAACGTCCTCAGAGAGGTGACGGGTCCCGACAACCAGACATTCCACGGACTGTGGGGTCCTTAAACTCATGGACTATGATGTCCTTAAACTTTACAGACTATAACGTCTTTAAATTACGGACTGTGGGGTCCTTAAACTCATGGACTATGATGTCCTTAAACCTCTGGACCGCAATGTCCCTAAACTAAACAATAGAGCCCAAATGCTCTTTTGTTGGATCTAAACGATCCTGTTAAGTAGATCTTAGTCTAGGATTAGACTAACGTATCCTTAACAAACGTTTAAATTGATCTTAGTCTCAAATGAGATTAACGATCCTTAAACCAAACCCAAACCCAAATCTAAGAAAATACGGATTTGGACTAATCCACGCCCTACGGGCGACAACATAAATTAGTCTCCGTATACAATCCACGGGCAACCAAAAACAAAACAAACACACACGACACGAAGTGACCATCTGGAGAAGGAGAAAGTGGTTACCGCGATGCGGTAGCGTAATTAACTGCAGGGGCTTGTGCCTGCAGGGAAGAGCATCCCCACAATCAAAAACCCCTCAATGAGGGGGAATCTGACGAAGTCTGCTACAACGGCCGCATCCGTATAAACCTTCAATACATGGTGCCATAAATTAACTTGGCATCTTCGGAGAGGTGGACGGATAGCACCAAATAGCATATGCTCTCGAAATTCAGGCCGGACGTCCCAACGCCCCGGTCGCATCTTTCGACGGAGAACAACCACGTGTAAAGCACGTGAGCGCTGGCGCTAAGAGCGCTGCACTCTAAGCAGCGCACCACGTGCAAAACACGTGAGCGCTAGCGCTAAGAGCGCTGCACTCTAAACAGCGCACCACGTGCAAAGCACGAGCGCTAGCAATAGAACAAAATGTTCTCAGCCCTTGGATCAAAGATCCAACGAACATGATTAAAAATCATCAATTGACCAGAATAAAATTCTGTTAAAGAAAACATTCTTCAGAATCTTTCCAAACAGGAAAGATTATGCTCTGAAAATCAGAGCGCCGTTGGATCAATAATATAATGGTGATTAAAAATCACCAAATACAGAATAAATTCTGTATGGGAAAAGATTTCCAAATCTTGTTAAAAACAAGAAGATTTCCTTCTGTAAAACAGAAACCCGTGGATCAAAAATCCAACGGAGGAAACATCCCCAAATCAATTAAAGAAAAGATCTCTTCAACCGATTCAACAAATCAGCCTATCTTATATAAAGGCCCTAAGACTTCAAGTCTCATACAGAGGAACCACCCCATAAACTTTGGGAAATTTCAGAGAGAAGAAAACTCTCAGCAGAAGAAGAATTTCTTTAAAGTAAAGTAAAGAGATCAAAGCATCTCATCAGAAAAAGAAACTCGGTTCTTTTGACAGATCATAGATCTATAAGACAAATTGTCTTTCACAAAAGAGATCATAATATCTCATTATAAAAAGGGGAGAGAATAATTCAATTCTATTAGGATCATAGATCCATAAAGGCAGGGCATTTCACCAAAAACATAAGAGATTGAAAACATCTCCTATAAAATAAGAACTTTCTTCTTAGATCCATGAGACAAATTCTCTTATAAGAGAGAATTTAATTCTCAGGACGCAAAGCTGCCTAAAAAGATCCATGATGCTCCAATTAAAAGAAGCGCTTCAGCGCTCCAAAACTAGCGCGCAGCGTTGCAGAGCCTTAGCACTCCAAATTTCACAAGAAGCGCTCTGCGCTCATTGTCTGGCGCACAGCGCCAAGCGCGCCACGTGCTCCTCACGTGTGCGCTACTTAACTGAAGCGCTCTGCTCTCATTGACTAATGCTCATCGCCAAGCGCGCCATGTGCTCCTCATGTGTGCGCTATTTAACATAAACGCTCTGCGCTCATTGTCTGGCGCACAGCACCAAGCGCGCCACGTGCTCCTCACGTGTGCGCTACTTAACAAAAGCGCTCTGCGCGCATCAAATGGCGCATAGCGCCAAGCGCACCACGTGCTCCTCACATGTGCGCTAAGAGAACATAAATTGTTTTTTAAATAAAGCCCCAGAGCTATGATGAATGCTCAGCACTCAATAAAAGACAAAAATAATTGTCCGAACTCCAACCAATGCTCAGTATTGTTAAATGTTTAACATTTTAACTGAATGGGCCAAGCCCAAGTTGGCCACAGATCCCTAATTCGGATTAATTGAGCCCATATGCTCATAAATACTTGATCTTAGTCCCAAATTGGACTACAGATCTCCCAACCAATATTGGTTCAAGGGTACATCTCTTCATTCCTCTGATATTTGTCGTTGTAATCCTTCAACGTCTTCATAGAGGTGACGGGTCCCGACAACTAGACATTCCATGGACTGTAGGGTCCTTAAACTCATGGACTATGATGTCCTTAAACTTTACAAACTATGATGTCTTTAAACTGGACCGCAATGTCCCTAAACTAAGACAATAGAGCCCAAATGCTCTTTTGTTGGATCTAAATGATCCTGTTAAGTAGATCTTAGTCTAAAATTAGACTAACGTATCCTTAACAAATGTTTAAGTTGATCTTAGTCTCAAATGAGATTAACGATCCTTAAACCCAACCCAAACCCAAATCTAAGAAAATACGGATTTGGACTAATTCACGCCCTACATGCGACAACATAAATTAGTCTCCGTATACAATCCACGGGCAACCAAAAATAAAACAAACACACATGACACGAAGTGACCATCTGGAGAAGGAGAAAGTGGTTACCGCGATGCGGTAGCGTAATTAACTGCAGGGGCTTGCGCCTGCAGGGAAGAGCTTCCCCACAATCAAAAACCCCTCAACGAGGGGGAATCTGACGAAGTCTGCTATATCGGCCGCATCCATTTAAACCTTCGATACATGGTGTCATAAATCAACTTGGCATCTTCAGAGAGGTGGACGGATAGCACCAAATAGCATCTGCCCCCAAAATTCAGGCTAGATGTCCCAATGTCCCAGTCGCGTCTTTCGGCAGAAAACACGCATTCTTTCCCTGATAGTACGAACTACGTCAACAGTTGCTACTATCTTCTCAGGTCCTAGGAGTTTTCTATCTCCGATATCTTCCTAACTTAATGGCGATCGACAATTCCTTCCATATAGCGCTGCAAAAGGTGACATTCCTATGCTTGCTTGGTAGCTGTTGTTGTATGAAAACTCCACAAGATATAGGTGACCTTCCCACGATCCTCCGAAGTATAGCATACACGTTCTGAGCATATCTTTCAAGATCTGAATAGTTCGCTCAGACTGGCCATCTGTTTGTGGATGATAAGCCATGCTGAAGTTCAGACTTATTCCCAAGCTCGCTTGCAGACTCTGCCAAATTGCGATCGGAACCTGGTGTCACGATCGGAGACAATGCAGACCGGTACTCCATGAAGTCTCACAATTTCCTGTATGAGTTCATGGGTATCAAAGATAGTACATATTTGAAGAGTTTAAATCTTACTTAGATTCCTACCTCCATGTACTTCTTTGCTAATGTCTCAGTAGATTGGCCAACTCGAAATGGGATGAAGTGAGCTGAATTTGTGAGTCGATCCACAATAACCCATACCGCATCGTTACCCTTTGTGCTATGAGGAAGTGCAGTCACAAAATCCATTGTGATGTATTGCCACTTCCATTCTGGGATCGGTAACGGTTGAAGTAATCCAGCAGTCCTGTGATGTTCAGCCTTTACTTGCTGACACACCAAGCATTTAGCGAAACTTCTGGCTACTTCACGCTTCATTCCATGCCACCAGTAGTTTTGACGTAGATCTTTGCATATCTTTGTACCTCCAGGGTGTACTGAGTAGGGAGAGCTGTGAGCTTCTTTCATTAACTCTTCCCGAACAGAACCTTTTGGTACACACAGTCTGCTGTAGTATCTTAAAGATTCGTCTCCATGGATGATGAAGTCTGTTCTAAGTCCATTTTCCACTTGTTCTCTGATCTTTTGCAACTTAGCATCACTTGCTTGAGCTGCTTTGATCTGATTGGCAATGGTAGATTGAACTTGTAAGTTCATCAAACTTGAAGTGTTACCTGGCATGATCACTTCAATCTCCATCTGATGTAAGACTTGTTGAAGCTTCCACTGTGCGGTGAGATTCAATGATAATGGTTGGCGACTGAGGGCATCAGGTACCACATTCACCTTCCCTGGGTGATATTGCAGGTTGATGTCGAAGTCCGCCATGAGTTCTAACCATTGTCTCTGCCGCATATTAAGATCCTTTTGAGTAAACACATATTTCAGACTCTTATGATCTATGTATATGTCCACTCGTTCACCAAGAAGAAAATGGCGCCAAATCTTAAGAGCAAAGATAACGGCTACCAACTTCAAATCATGTGTCAGATAATTGCGCTCATGAATCTTCAGCTGTCTTGAAGCATAAGCCATAACCTTACCGTGCTGATGTAAAACACATCATAATCCCTTACCGGATGCATCACAATGCATTTCAAAACCTCCAGATTGGTCCAGTATAACGAGAATAAGTGTTGATGTCAATCTTGACTTGAGTTCTACCAAAGCTTGCTCGCATGCTTCTGACCACACGAATTCTTCATCTTTACGTGTGAGCTTGGTCAGGGGTGTTGCAATTTTGGAAAATCCTTCAATGAACCTTCTGTAATATCCAGCTAGACCCAAGAAAGTTTGAATGTCCTTCACTGACTTTGGTGTCGGCCATTCACTTACTGCTGAAACTTTCACTGGATCCACAGAGATTCCTTCGCCTGATACAATATGTCCGAGAAAACCAACTTGATCTAGCCAAAACTCGCATTTGCTATACTTGGCATATAATTGATGCTGTCGTAGAGTTTCCAGGACAATTCTCAAGTGTTCGGCGTGTTCTTTCCGACTCTTAAAATACACCAGGATGTCGTCGATGAAGATGACAACAAACCAGTCTAGGTACTCCCGGAAAACTTGATTCATTAGGTTCATGAATATAGCTGGTGTGTTGGTCATTCCAAATGTCATCACAAGAAATTCGTAATGACCATAACGAGTTCTGAATACCGTTTTATGGGTATCAAATTCTTTGACCTTCACCTGATGATAACCCGAACGAAGATCTAACTTGGAGAAAACACAAGATCCACTTAGCCGATCGAACAGATTGTCGATGCGCGGGAGTGGATACTTGTTCTTTATCGTTACTTCGTTCAAGGCTCTATAATCGATGCACATTCTGTATGAACCTTCCTTCTTCTTCACAAGAAAAACTGGTGATCCCCAACTTGAAGTGCTGGGACGAATCTATCCTTTCGCCAATAATTTGTCCAGCTGAGTTCAGAATTCCTTCAAACCTTCTGGGCTTAATCGATAAGGTGCTTTAATCACCGGTTATGCTCCTGGTACTAAATCAATGCTGAATTCAAGAGCTCGATCGGGAGGCAAACCTGATATATCGTCAGGAAACACATCGTCGAACTCTCGAACTACTTCTAGTTTTGATCCTTCCTCCGCTTGAATTGCCGCAATCACTACCTTCTTCTTTAGTTTCATCTTGTATGTACTTAGCTCCAGGATACGGTCTCCGCTTTTGAAATAAAAGATCGGATGCTATGGAATCTCGAATACTACCCTCCTTTGACGACAGTCAATGGTAGAATAGAATATTCCGAGCCAATCCATACCTAGAACCACATCGAAGTTCGGTATGTCCAGCACCTTGAAGTCAGTATTGAATTCTTTGCTGCAGACGACCACTGGACACAGGCTGTATCCCATTGTTTCCTTTAGAACGTCGTTCCCTGAACTGACATTCCAGCTGGATACAAGCGGTGTGACTGGAATTGCATGAGTTCGGACGAACCGTTGCGACATAAACCAATGAGATGCTCCAGTATCGAATAGTGCGAGTGTAGGGAGTGAGCTACTAAGATTGTACCTAAATTATGTGGGATATGTTTTAGGTATAAGGGAAAGATATAAAGGTATGTCTATAAACTGAAAGAGAATTTAAAAGGGAGGTGTTACCAGTAATGACTTGGCCGGTGGCTTCAGCCTCCGTGAAAGCCTGTCGCCTCGGTACATTCCTCCTTGCTAGAAGAGCATTCATCTGTCTGTTCCTTGGTCCTTGAGGTGGGTTCCTTTAAGCTTGATGGAACTGATGAGGAGGAGGTGCAATCGGTCCATGAGAAGGTGGAGCAGGTAGTGCAAGTCTCGGAGCAGGTGCCTGAATGGTTGGGCGTTGCGGGTAAGTGATTGCTGGCCTGAGTGCCACATTTGGGTTATATCTACGAGGATAAGACCCAATGTCGTGAGTAGATGAGCCACAGACTAAGCAAAGGTGATTTGCACGCCAGCAGTCTTTCATCAGATGTTCATCTCTTCTGCAGTATGTGCAAAATGCTAGGCTGTGCCGGTTGTTTGGTACTCCCGGTCTCCTTGGCACAAATGGTGGCTTTGAAGAGGCTCCTCCTGCCATCTGGTTGGCCGGACGCTTCATCCCGGCAGACTGAGGTCTGCCCCTCATCTTTACCACTGCCTCATATTGGCGGGTAGCATTCAGAGCCAATTCATGAGTCGGGAAATCTCCTGTGGCTAACGCAGCCTGGATCTCCGGATTTAACCCTTGTTGAAATCGTCGGGCTCTGATCTCATCCATCGGTATCAGGTGTGCCGCAAATCTGTTAAGGTATTGTGTTAGCTGTGTAGTATATGATATTTTAAAATCGAAATATTGAGACGTATCTTACCGACTGAGCATGATAAACTCCACATCATATTCATCCACTTATTTGGTCCACATTGAACCCTATTGTAGGTGGATGAACGGCTGTTCCATGTCGAATCTGGGAGTCTCGGGGAATTACTTTGCGTCGAACATATCGCGGAAAGTCCTCCATTCAATTGGCTGTGTTAGACGGCTTTCTTCCGCCTTCCACCAGACCCGTGCATTATCAGTGAGCTGCAGCTTTGCAACTCAAACCCAAGCGACTTCTGGCACTTGTGCTGCTGCCAGGTCATCTTCAATACTCTAAGCCCATTCCTCAGCTTCTAAGGGGCTCTCCTTTCCTGCGAACTGCTTGGGGTGCAAGGCCCTGAATTGCTTCACCCCAGGTGCTTCTGCTTCTGGTCGGTTCATTAACATAGCAGTCTGCTGCTGCTATCCTTCCAGGATGTTGCGGATTGCCTCAAGCAATACCGTCTGCTCATTGATCAGAGAAGCTACGGCAGGTGTAATCGGTAGTGGTGGTGGAGTGTTGTTGAAGTTGGTGCTGGTGTTGTTTGGGGAATCCATAACCTTGAAAGAAAATTTTGGGTTATGATAGATTCAAAATATATGAAATTGGAAGATTCAAGGAATATGAATTGTAAAGAATGTTTTCAGTTGCTGGTTCTTGTGTTATATTGCTTAGGTTGCTCACGCAGAACTGACCTACGTGTCCATACAGTGCTGGACCTGCATGGGCCACCAACAAAATCTGTCACGCCCCGCTTCCCAGTGTACGGGCAGAGGGCGCGACGAGGTCTGCAACGCATTTACTCAGAAGTAAATATGCTAAGCGTATTTAAGCAATATAAAATAAAATACACAAGAGACATGAATGTAAATGAACAACAACTTTATTTATTTAACGTTCTTTTTACAATACAACTGAAATGGAAATACATGGAATAAAAGCAATGCCTATACAATGGCATAACAGAAATGAAAATGAAATGTACAAGTAACTAGAGCTCCGGATCGAAGGCTAGCTGATCCAAATCCTCGCTGGTGAGCTCTGTCTCCAGAAGGTCCAGTTCACCTGACAACATTCCAAAGAAAGAGAAAAGGAATGTCGTCAGCGAACAATCGATCGGTAAGTCCCAAAGAATAGGTATAGATAGAATAGACATAAGAAAAATGTAACTTTTAAAGTTGTATTATATTGTTAACGCTGTTGTTTGTAGCTTGGTACAGAAGATACCAGTGTATACGAGAGGATTCTCACTATCCCGAAGACTAAGGTATACGGACTATAAGGAACCATTCAGCTACGGAACAACGGCAATGGAGATTCAGGTTAGGTGTCTTATGGTTGCAGTCTCGTGCCACTTCTAACACCTTCCGTACCAATCTACCCCTTATAAACCCCGCGATGTATTGATTGTATTGTATTTTCTTGTATTGTTATATAGATGGATGACTTACCGAAACCATGATATCGGTAAATGGATATAACTGGAGAATCATGTAGATGGATGTATATCCATGGTTCGGTTCGGTCATGTTATATATTGAAATAGATTGTACAGACGGATTCATAGATTCATGTTGGATTATAGTTCTATACTTGAATCACATTCAAGTCAGATTATATTGAGACTCGGTCTGAGTCAGACACTTAGAAAAGAAATTGAAGTCCTGCATTAGGTTTTGATGTCATCGGTAACTGCTGCACATGGACGGCAAGATTTGTGTCTTTTTCCAAGACAATTACCGTGTTGATAACACCGTTTGTTAAGTTGTCTACCTTAGATAGGCAAGCACCCATATCTCCGGCTCCCTGAGGCTCAAGAGACTGGTCCCGCTTAAATCTATGTTTACTAGGGTCCTTATTGTAATTTAGTATAACCTGAGGGGTTTTATGTAAAAATAGTTTTGGTATAATTTCAAAATACACCTCAAGTATTTAATTATCGTCTTTAGGGTTTTCATATATGTATATTTATAAATGTGAAATTTCTAGCGAGTTAAACCTAATTTCATAATATATGGTATTTATTTGTAATATAGATATTGTTTTGAATTATCATGGCAGTTTCATGTAATATTTGAATTCTTTTCTTGAGTTTTGGAAACATGGAATATTATATATATATAATAAGTATTTTGGTAATAATTATATATACATATTTAATGAAAATAATTTTATTTATTTTCTTGTAAAAAATCTCATTTTCTAAAAAAAATGTATAAAAATTCCATCGAGATCGAATGCTCCTTGCGGAGGTCTGCATCTCGCTCTACTAAGCCCGAGAATGTACGATAATCCGCACCAACCCGAACGGGGTCCCCAAAAGTGGGTTGTAGAGGCGCAGTTGCATGAAAATGTTTTAATGCATCTTTTAAAGAAAATGGTTTTATAAGTTAAAGGGATTTATTTGTAAAGTCGTATTTCCTGTATTCTATTGTTCCAAAATTTATCGTGCTATGATAGATATGTGTGTTGTGATGAGGTAAGTCATTACCTCATGAACTATCTAAAAGTATAGCAAGAATTAAGGTTACAATGTCGAAAATGAATAGTTTGTGGTATTTTTATGAAAAAATACGATAAATGTCGCAAAAATGATTATTTTGATATGAAAATTGTTTTAATGGTTTTGTTAATATTTGTTAAGCAATATGTGAGAATATGAAGTTATCTTGATTAAGAAAGGTATAGTTTTTAAAAGAAAATCGAATCAGAAGTCGGATTAGCTCCGCTTCCGTCGGGTTTTGGAAATTAAACTTTTTAAAGAATAGGATGAGAAGGGGAAATGGGACTTACTGTCTTTGATGAGAGGGGGGAAGTAGGAGAAGAGTTAGGCTTCGTCGGTGCGTCGTGTCGTTGCCGAAAACTCCCCGTATCGTCGCCGGAACTTCGTCGGAGTTTCGCCCTTTGCTAACTCCACTTGCACCCAAATGGAGACTTAGGAATTCTTGAGAGTTTTGGCAGGGATTTGTGAGTGAGGAAGGGTGATATGAGGGGTGGTATCTATAGGAAAAACTAGGGTTTAGTATAGTGAATGGGTGTATTAAAATTTGTAATAAAATAGTATTAAATGTGAATTTTATTTCTCTCTGGAATTGTACAGAGAATACAAACAGTTTAGGGGGAGTGGGGTAGGCCAAAGGTTGCAGGGGTGAGAAGATGAAAGCATTAGGGGCGGGTTGGACCGGCGGCGTCGGGCCTCCATGCACAAGTCACCGGGTCTTTACCGACGGAGGGTGTTGGGTCTTGGGCCACATGTCCTTGTCGCTTCAATTTCCCTCGTGCTTATGTTTATTTATTCTGTAACTTATCGTATTACGTGTAGTGCACGTGCAAACTCTTGGGCTTCTAAAAGATTAAAAGAAATTAAAACAAAAGGATAATGTGGCTGATAGGATTTGAACTCTGGTGCTTTGTAACAGCAGTGCAAAGCTTTACCGGTGAGCTACAAGCTCTTTCTTGTTGTTCAAAAGCAAAACAAATACTTATAGCATTCATAGGAAATCAAATATCCCAATTGTACATTAACTTTTAAACAATTTTATGTGCACAGAATTTGGAGTATATCCTATTGCGGAAAAGTAAATAATATACATCAATGGTGACATCATCCTCAACCCGGAAGTGTCCCAATAAAAGAATATTATATACAATATTACATGAATGAAAATTGAAAAACTCTCATCTCACGCAAAAATCCTCGGCTATTCAATCACGACGATCCAATATAACATATCATAGCAATACATAACATCACATGTCATCAACGTAAGTAAATATGCGTATCCCAAATGTCGTTGACATATAGCAACGAGATTGGGGATACACCACATATTCATTTATGGTCACAGAAAAGAAATGAAAAACCACAATAATTAGAATCCGCAAACTCCTTAGACATCATACACCCGGAATATCTCATATTCCGAATTTCATGCATAACCTATAAACCTTGCATTTAAGTCTCAAATTGAAAGCTCTTTCCAATAAGCAGTCGGATAATTCAACAAGATTCCCGACTAATTGTTCGTGTACTATATGCGCTTGCGACGGAGTTTTGATCCGAATTGAAACTCTGTGGAAATCGATCAACCGAGACTAAAACGCTAGATTTATAAAACACTAACTAGTTTTTTCAAAACTAATTGTTGTGGATTCCAAATATTGTATCATATATCATCATAATCTAGACGACGTTAAACATTTCGATCGAATTATGAAACACCCACAAATCACAGAGACCTCAACAACTTGAGCCTCACTAAAAACATCCAGAAAGTGCCGAATAAGACAATGGAGCAGCACAAGAAGCATGGGCCCACAATTCAACAAACTTGCGGCGGAACCCCGGCCAAACATGGGGTTAGGCCGCGGTTCCGCGGTGGTTTGAATGAATCAGGTCCTCATACTTCTTGAGACTCCATAAAATACCCTGCACAATTTTCTCCATATTTTAATCTCGAAAAATTCAACTTTTGAAAAATGGACAGAAACTTTGTGAAATATGGGTTTCAAAACTCGATCGAACGCTTTAACGTCGTAAAGTCTTCCCCTAATGTTCTAGCTTAGCTCTGATACCATGAAAGTATTTCCTAGCACCACCAAAGGGTTTCAACTAGTATCAAGCATGCAATTTTAAAAATTTCTTGGTGCTAAGCTACACTAACCTAGAATCTAACTAGATTATTGTAAGTCGACATTAGACACCCCACGATTTGTGGGGAGGCGGAATAGGTAAAACAATCATTTTGTTTTAAAGAAACATCGACTAACTTACGGATCTTTGTCAAACCTTAACTAACAACATCATAGGAGGGATTAGCTACTATGAAAGAAGATTATACCTATTGAACCAAGTCCTTCTTCTTCTCGATGACCACCTCCTCGTCGGCCTCCTCTTTGTAATAGAAGATCCACCCGAGAGCTACTACTCCAACCTTGACCTCTAACTTGAGGTAACTAGGTTACTCAAAGTGCTAATCAAAGCAACCTAGGGAATATAGAGTAGGATTAGGGATTAATAAATCTTGCTAACCCTTGATCTCAACACATGAGAGGTTAGGGTTAGGGTTTGAAGAGAGAGAGCTTGAGGAGAGAGAAGGTGAGAATGAGAATGATACGAATTCTTTCTCATTTACAATATATGATGAAGCATAAAGAATATCAAATAAATCAATTAAATGATATTAACAACCATGCTTCATTTAATATATGCAATGAATCATCAAGTGAGTCATTAAGCAATAAATACTTCATTAACTCACTTGAATGATTCATCTAATGAGTCACTAATCCATTAATGCAAATGCCACCTTAGCCCTCAAGTCATCATCCTTCTAGAAGCTTCTCGACAATTTACGAGAACGCCCCTCCTATCCGTGAAAACACGGAAATACTTTAGACTGTATAAATCCAATAATCCGATACTAGAATCTGGCTTAAACCAAAGCCGGCTAGTAAAAACTGTCCGAACATCGTACGTGCATAAATGCACGTGCATATCCGAACCCTGTCGTAAAACCATACGACCTCTATATCGTTTCGCCCGAAACAGGGAAACTCTCTGTGTGGGACTCTAAAGACTCGACTACTACGCTGGCAGTGGGTTTAACCACAGACCGCAAGCGGCACTAGCTGTACGTAACGGTCCCCAGGTAGATGTCGATAAGAAGGCCGATGAGGAAACCCATCCGAACTACTACTGAGCCTGATGTGACAATCTCCGTACAGTCCGGTCTGTTCGTCTAGGACTATCGCATATCGGGCCTAGGGGGCGGCAAGCGTCAGTCCCCTAAAAGCGATATAAGTCGTGTCGGAGCGAAGCCCATTACACCTTGAGAAACTACTGGAAAATCTACCAGTAAATCTCGCTTGCCCTGGCCAGGGACTTTGCGTAATGGCTCTCTAGACACAGCGCGATATCAACTCCCAATACCGGGAGAGACGAATCCTGTCTAACCGCCACTGCCTCCAAGTGCTTCGGGACTGCACCCAACTGCTACCTGTTTGCACGACTCCTTTGAGCCGATCTAAGAACAGTGGGAACACACTCGAGGCGAAGCAGCAGTGTCAAGTCTGCGGACTATGCTGTACTCATGTCACCTGGGGACTGTTAACTGACGACGGGTATAATACCAACCAACAGTTCCCTGCGAGTCTTGTCCGGTGTACCCGTAACCCAACGAGCACCTGTATACTATCTCCAGTTCAACGTACTGATGGCTGTGGGATAGACCATCTCCCCAACTGGGATGAGAAGCGTACACACTAGTCTACTCCGGAGTATCGATGCCCTGTCTCGATAATCCTACGACTAGGGACCTGAAAAAAAGGATGTGCTTGTAGACTATCTAGCCCCCACTAGTGTGACTGCCATCACAACGCTGGTAGTCAAGCAAGATCCAAAGGGCTCTATCAATATGTACACACATATTAAGATAGATATAACCAAGTAGCATACTACCATGTTTAGCAAGACTGTTAATATAACTGTGAATATCTCAAGCTTCCATTAAGTAATATACAAGCTAGTATGATACAATAATGGCCCCTAGGGCATATACACTAACAATCTCCCACTTGCACTAAGGCCATGTACTGGCATATCGAAGACCGATCATCTCGAGTAGCCTCTCGAACTGAATCTGAGGTAAGGCCTTTGTGAATGGATCAGCAGTGTTCTCTTCTATAGCAACTCTCCGAACCTCGATCTCCCGGCGATCTATGATCTCCCTGATCAGGTGATACCGCCTTAAGATGTGTCTGGACTTCTGATGGGACCTGGGTTCCTTTGCTAAAGCTATAGCTCCGTTGTTGTCGCAATACAGCGGTATTGGATCAACAATGGTAGGAACCACCTGAAGTTCTGTTAGGAACTTCTTCATCCAGACCGCTTCTTTTGCGGCATTGCAAGTAGCAATATACTCCGCTTCCATCGTCGAGTCAGCAACGGTGTCCTGCTTGGAACTCTTCCAGCACACCGCCCCTCCATTGAGGGTAAAGACATAACCTGACATGGACTTGGAGTCATCCTTATCACTCTGGAAGCTGGAATCAGCAAAGGCCTCGATCTGGAGGTCTTTTCTGCTGTAAACCAAGAATATCTCTTTAGTTCTTCTCAGGTACTTGAGAATGTTCTTTACTGCTATCCAGTGCTTCTCCCCAGGGTCTGACTGATACCGGCTTACCACGCTCAGTGCGTAAGCTATATCTGGTTTGGTGCACAACATCGCATACATTATAGAGCCTACCGCAGAAGCGTAGGGTATAACTGACATGCATTCCCTTTCCAAATCAGTCTTGGGAGACATCTCTTTGAATAGGGTGATTCCGTGACAAGCCGGTAAATTACCGCGCTTAGAATCTTCCATACTGAATCTTTTCAGTACAGTGTTGATATATCTGGACTGCGAAAGTCCCAACATCCTCTTGGATCTATCACGATAGATCCGGATCCCCAGAATGTAAGAGGCATCACCCAGGTCTTTCATGGAGAACCTGTGTGACAAGAATCATTTGACAGATTGTAGCATAGGAATGTCATTTCCTATCAATAGAATGTCATCCACGTACAAGACGAGGAATACGACAGTTCGTGCTACAATTTTACTATATATACATGGTTCATCTGGATTTTTGATAAAGTCATATTCTTTGACCGTTTTATCAAAACAGATGTTCCAACTCCGCGATGCTTGCTTTAGTCCATAAATGGACTTAAGCAACTTGCACACTTTCCCGCTGCTCCCACTCTGATTGAAGCCTTTTGGCTGATCCATATAGACACACTCTTCTAAATTACCATTTAGAAAAGCCGTCTTTACGTCCATCTGCCAGATCTCATAATCATGGAAGGCTGCAATAGCAAGAAGGACCCGAATGGATTTGAGCATAGCCACTGGAGAAAAAGTTTCATCATAGTCCAAACTAGGTCTTTGACGAAAACCCTTTGCAACAAGTCTAGCCTTATAGGTTTCCACCTGTCCATCTACACCAATCTTTTTTCTTGAAGATCTATTTGCATCCTATGGGTTTTACCCCATCTGGAGCAAAGTCCGAAGTCCATACTTTGTTGGTGTACATGGACTCCATCTCGGTCCGCATTGCATCTAGCCATCATACCGAGTCGCCGTTCTGGATGGCCTGCTGGAAGCTAGTAGGTTCATCATCATCAATGATGCAATCCTCTCTATTCCCATCTATGAGAAAACTGTAGTATCTCTCAAGCGGATGAGACGGTCTACTACTCCTGCGGAAGGGTACGGGAATGTCCTGTTCTTCTTGAACTACTGGTTCTACCAAACTTTCAGTAGTAGTTTGTGGTTCTGGAATTTCTTCCAGTTCTATTTCGCTCCCACTTGTTTCCTTTTCTAAAACCTGCTGTTCTAGAAAATGGGCATGACGAGAAATAAAAACCTTTTGTTCCTCTGTGTAATAGAAGTAATACCCCTTGGAGTTCTTTGGATATCCCACAAACTTACATTGCACTGATCGTGCCTCGAGTTTGTCCACATGTTGCTTTTTAACAAAAGCTGGACATCCCCATATCTTTATATGCTGAAGATAGGGTTTCTTCCCACTCCACATCTGATATGGCATGGTAGGCACAGTCTTGGTAGGAGCCCTGTTCAAAAGGGATGCCGCTGATTCTAGCCCATAACCCCAGAAAGATCGCGGTAACTCAGCATTACTCATCATGGAACGTACCATATCCAATAGGGTTCGATTCCGTCTCTCCGATACACCGTTATGATGTGGAGTGTATGGAGGAGTAAGCTGAGAGAGAATTCCTTCCTCTTTTAGGTAACCTAGGAACTCGGCACTTAAGTATTCACCACCTCGATCAGATCTCAGTGTCTTGATACTTTTGCCGGTTTGGTTTTCTACTTCATTCTTATACTCTTGGAATTTCTCAAAAGCCTCGGATTTATGTTTCATCAAGAAAATAAATCCGTACCTAGAGTAATCATCTGTAAAAGTAATGAAATAGGAAAAACCAGCTCTTGCATGTGTAGACATTGGACCACATATATCGCTGTGTATGAGTCCTAAGAGCTCGCTCGCTCTTACTCCATGTCCAGTGAATGGAGTCTTTGTCATCTTTCCTTTGAGACATGAATGACAAGTGGCATAAGTTTGATATTCGAACGAATCCAAATATCCTTCTCTATGTAACTTAGTTAACCTTGTCTCATTGATGTGACCCAGTCTACAATGCCATAAGAAAGCCTTATTTAAATCTGGAGACTTTCTTTTTAGTGTGTTCTGGACATTGAAAATCTGTAATTGGTTTAAGACATATATACCGTTATCTAGTGTACCGGACCCAATCAAACCATGATTAAGGTGGATGTTAACAACATCGCTTACAAACGTGAAATCATAACCTTCTTTTGATAACAACGAAACCGATATGATATTACACGTTAAACTGGGTACACAAAAACAGTTATGCAAAACCAAAATATGTTCACTCGTCAATCCAAGGTGATAATCCCCTACGGACACAGCTCCCACGCTAGCTCCGTTAGCAACCTGGAGGGTCATATCACCAACCTTCAGCTCTCTATGGTCTCTCAGTGCCTGCAATGAATTGCAAATATGAGATCCTAATCTGGTGTCCAATACCCAGGAGGTAGAGTTGATTGGCAGACATTTTTCAATTACAAACACACCTGAAGTCGAAGCCACAGCTTGCTTCGGTTCCTGGTTCTTGGCATTCCAAGCTTTGCAATCTTTCTTCCAGTGCCCTATCCTATGACAGTGGAAGCACTCATCCTTTGGCACTACTGGCACCGCAATCCTTTTCTTTCCCTTCACTCCCACCTTACTAACACCTCCTCTAGGTTTGGTGGCGGCCTTATTCTTCCTTCCTTTGGCCCTAGCCTTGGACCTGGAAGAAGAAGCACCGCGAACAAACATAGCGGGTGTTTCCCTTGCCTTCTGCAAGGTGCCCTCTGCACTCCTCAACATGTTAAGGAGTTCTGGAAGTTCAACTTCTTTTCTTTGAATGTTGAAATTCAGAATAAACTGGGCGTAGGTGGAAGGAAAGGACTGGAGAATCAAGTCTGTATAGAGCTCGTTCTCCAAAGTCATCCCAAGGTCTGCGAGCTCTTCTATATAGCCAATCATCTTTAGGACATGTTCTCCTACAGATGATCCGACGGCTAATCTCGCCTGAAACAAGTTCTTTGAGGTCTCGTATCTTGCTATACGAGATTGCTCTCCATAAAGTTCCTTTGTATGGAGAAATATGGCATCAAGATCCATATCCTCGTGCCTCCTCTGATGTTCATTATTCATCGAGGCAAGCACGATGCACTTGGCCCTCGCGCAATCTAACTCCCAGGTCTTGCGGATTTCCTTATCCGCATTACTGGATTTAGGACCAGGGACAGCAGGTGCCTTAGCAGTAAGGACATACCCCAATTTGTCATAGGTCAAAGCCATCTTGACATTCCGCAGCCAATCTTTATATTTTGGCGCTGTCAATATATTTTTCTCTAATAGTAACTTAAGGTCAGTCATGTTTTGGGTCGCTGCAATGAGAGAGAGAGGGAACACTTTAGCATGATGCTCTTGCAAGTTTAGAGTGGTTTTTAGTTTATCTAAACTGGATGGCTCCCACTGTTTCTCGAATCTCTCCTCAAACCAAAAAGGAAGGACTAGCCAGGACTATTCTCACCGTACAATACTTGCTTAACTGTTCAGCCAGGCCGGTGTCGGTACTTCGAGGGAGGTTTTCCAACGCTTTCGCGAAGTTCCTTAATTAAATAACCTCTTTTCTCTGGGGGCGTAGCCCCGCTGACACCTTTCTCGGCACCTACTTGGTTTATAGCATTGATCGTTAAGTGACGAATCTCCTGATGAGTAGCATATACTCACAGTAGGATCGGGATCCAAATATCATCGTATAATAATGCTGAAGGAATCCTACCAACATTCATCAAACTCCAAATGGTATGCATCTCTTTGCAAATTTCAGTTTCTTTAGAAATTCCCGATATAAGTTTTTGCCCCATGCTCTTATGACCTTGGCTTTGGTCAAAATGTTATAAGTCACATGTCAAGTTCTACCCATCATTATCTTGTTAATCTGAACCCATCCGTACATACCCCTGACTTTGGTCAAATGATAATACGACTGCCCTAAACTATCTCATCTATCTATGCAACAAATGAATACCCAGCAGCTACCAAACACTATGCCTTGACTTTGGCCAAAATACATAGCTTGAATACTACTGAATACCCAAATGAAATGACGGAGGGCTACGAATGGTTTTGGCGAAACTGTGAACGTAGTGAACTTGATATGACTGAAGGAGCCTGATAGCTTTTAAAAGGAGTGGTTAAAGCTCCGCAATTAAAAAATATCCTCTGTTTTAAAATAACCGAGTGGTTTATTTTAAACTGTTCAAACGATTCAACTTTGGTTTATTTTCTTTACATTAATATAATGCGTCCCATCAATTAACCTATCATTGCAGAAAACAACGAAAATACAACGTCCTCTTATGCCATCCGCATTCGCCACTGGGTCCCGTCATCACCCGTTAGGTTACTTAACTAACGACAGAGCGGGGGCTGGGCTAGCGCGGGTGTAAAACATAAGTGACGTCTAAATTGCTATCATATATAGATATTGTACATTCGTCTGACGCAATAATAGGCATTCCAGATCATAGATGAACATATTGGATTTTCTACGAATCCGCATTCTTTTGAGCCTGCAAAGAAAGACGGATTACACAGTTGTGATGAATAGCCATTACCCCACCCTAGACACCTACGGGTACGGCAAACTACCCGCCAAGTACCCGAAGTGAAGCGGTTTCCCTCAACAACGTGAGTAGGCCACTAAACACTTCAAAGTACCCGGTAGTTTGTGCACCCCACCTTGGGTCTATCCTAGGAGCAAAATCAGTACATGAAATAATACAACGGTGGCTACAACCGCAACCTGGATGTGCCTCGCAAAAGAATATTACATCATATTACAATTTACATCGAATGAGTGAATATAAAAACCCATCTCAAACCCCGGCTAATCATCACAACGATCCAATCAAGTTCATAAACACAAACAGTAAAATCATTACAGAAATGTGCAACCCCATGCCAACCGACATACTAGCAGTTAGGGGAGGTTTACGAACACATTATACAAATCACAGATATAATCTAATTAGCCAAACATCATAGAATTTCGATCGAGCAAACATAATTGATTCTACTCCAAAAACTTCTCTGTGCACCTGAGACTTGAGCAGAAAAAAAACATTCCAGAAAGAACAAAATTAACACAGAAGAGTTACTGGAGAAGTTCGGGGTGAATCGGCTTCAACTCGGCCGCGGATCCACGGCGGATCGCTTGGATTGGCCGCGGTTCCGCGGCTGTTTGGCCGATTCAGGAACCCAAATTTCTCCAGTATTCTTATAATTCCCTGCTTGTAATTTTAAGGGTCCCTGAAAAATTTTTAGACCCCGTTTTAAAATCGACAGAAACTTGGTCAATTTGATGTTTTTTCCGGTTCGTTTTGCGATCGAATTTTTAACGAATTTGCTAACAAGTTAGTTATGGTTTAGCGAGGCTCTGATACCACTGTAAGTCGACGTTAGACACCCCACGATTTGCGGGAAGGCGGAATAGGTAAAACGATCATTTTGTTTAAAAGAAACATCGACTAACTTACGGATCTTTGCCAAACCTTAACTAACAACATCATAGGAGGGATTAGCTACTATGAAAGAAGATTATACTTAATGAACCAAGTCCTTCTTCTTCTCGATGACCACCTCCTCGTCGGTCTCCTCTTTGTAATAGAAGATCCACCCGAGAGCTACTACTCCAACCTTGACCTCTAACTTGAGGTAACTAGGTTACTCAAAGTGCTAATCAAAGCAACCTAGGGAATATAGAGTAGGATTAGGGATTAATAAGTCTTGCTAACCCTTGATCTCAACACATGAGAGGTTAGGGTTAGGGTTTGAAGACAGAGAGCTTGAGGAGAGAGAAGGTGAGAGTGAGAATGATATGAATTCTTTCTCATTTACAATATATGATGAAGCATAAAGAATATCAAATAAATCAATTAAATGATATTAACAACCATGCTTCATTTAATATATGCAATGAATCATCAAGTGAGTCATTAAGCAATAAATACTTCATTAACTCACTTGAATGATTCATCTAATGAGTCACTAATCCATTAATGCAAATGCCACCTTAGCCCTCAAGTCATCATCCTTCTAGAAGCTTCTCGACAATTTACGAGAACGCCCCTCCTATCCGTGAAAACACGGAAATACTTTAGACTGTATAAATCCAATAATCCGATACTAGAATCTGGCTTAAACCAAAGCCGGCTAGAAAAAACTGTCCGAACATCGTACGTGCATAAATGCACGTGCATGTCCGAACCCCGTCGTAAAACCATACGGCCTCTATATCGTTTCGCCCGAAGCAGGGAAACTCTCTGTATGGGACTCTAAAAACTCGACTACTACACTGGCAGTGGGTTTAACCACAGACCGCAAGCGGCACTAGCTGTACGTAATGGTCCCCAGGTAGATGTCGATAAGAAGGCCGATGAGGAAACCCATCCAAACTCCTACTGAGACTGATGTGACAATCTCCGTACAGTCCGGTCTGTTCGTCTAGGACTATCGCATATCGGGCCTAGGGGGCGGCAAGCGTCAGTCCCCTAAAAGCGGTATAAGTCGTGTCGGAGCGAAGCCCATTGCACCTTGAGAAACTACTGGAAAACCTACCAGTAAATCTCACTTGCCCTGGCCAGGGACTTTGCGTAATGGCTCTCTAGACACAGCGCGATATCAACTCCTAATACCGGGAGAGACGAATCCTGTCTAACCGCCACTGCCTCCAAGTGCTTCGGGACTGCACCCAACTGCTACCTGTTTGCACGACTCCTTTGAGCCGTGGTAGGGTAGCAATCTAAGAACAGTAGGAACACACTCGAGGCGAAGCAGCAGTGTCAAGTCTGCGGACTATGCTGTACTCATGTCACCTGGGAACTGTTAACTGACGACGAGTATAATACCAACAAACAGTTCCCTGCGAGTCCTGTCCGGTGTACCCGTAACCCAACGAGCACCTGTATACTATCTCCAGTACGACGTACTGATGGCTGTGGGACAGACCATCTCCCCAACTAGGATGAGAAGCGTACACACTAGTCTACTCCGGAATATCGATGCCCTGTCTCGATAATCCTACGACTAGGGACCTGAAAAAAAAGGATGTGCTTGTAGACTACCCAGCCCCCACTAGTGTGACTGCCATCACAACACTGGTAGTCAAGCAAGATCCTAAGGGCTCTATCAATACGTACACACATATTAAGATAGATATAACTAAGTAGCATACTACCATGTTTAGCAACACTGTTAATATAACTGTGAATATCCCAAGCTTCCATTAAGTAATATACAAGCTAGTATGATACAATAATGGCCCCTAGGGCATATATACTAACAATTATTAGGGTTAATGTTGATGATATCACAAGCTAATCTAAGTGAAAGAGATTACAACCTTGAAGATCAAGTCCTTCACTTCTATAGCTCCGGGTAGTAGTCCCTATGACTCCTCTAGGCTCCACTTGAAGAATGAACGAGCTTCCTTCGCGATCTTCGTGTCGAAAATGATCCACCCGAAGCTCCTCAAATTCAAACTACCTCTTCACTAATCTTTCTCTAGTGAAGGAAACACCCTAATTTAAATTGCTAATCTAAACTAGAATGATGAAGTAGGGGTTTGTAAGCTCACTTAAATTTATCCAAAGCCCTATGGTTCACATCACATGTGACGGTTAGGGCTTCGAGGTGGAATGAGATGGAGAGAGTAAGAGAGTGTAGGAAATGAGCTCAAGAAAAATGAACAAGTGTGTAAATCTCAAGTGAAGAATGGCTTAACAAATACCTCACTTATTGAAGCATCCATTATTTCTCAAATAAAAAATAGATCCATACTTCAATAGTGAGTCAAGAGCAATAAAGAATTGTAAAAGCCATGCTTCACCCATACTACGAATATCTCCCAATTTTCCACCTTTTATTTCTATTTTCAGAAAATAGAAATCCAACCATGCTTCATATAACACACACACACATATTAATAAAAGAAAATAATCAGTGAGCAATAATATTAGTTAATATATAATTATATCAAATATAAATATATATCATATTATTAAATCAACACTTGATTTAATAATCCGGTTATATCACATATAAAAAACTAATATCATTTATCTGTATATCACATTATCAAATCAACACTTGATTCAATAATCCGGTTATATCACGCATAACTTAACTGATAACATTTATCGCCAGATTAGAATACGGTATCACATACTCGTATTTAATCAGGCCCCCGTACATATCAGCATATGTGCCCTACTTCGTTTCGCTTGAAATATGAAACCTCAGTGTAGGACTCTAATGACTCGTCAATATGCCAGCAGTTGGTGATGATCACATCAGTTACCTACAAGCCATCAGCGATACTAGCTGGACGTAATGGCTACCCAGGTATTGAGCGAATAGAAGATCAACAAGTAAGCTTGTCCAAACTCCCGTGAAGCCTATAAGTAACACTTACCGTACAGTCCGGTCTCTTCGTCTGATATGTTGCATGTCGAGTCCAGGGGTGGAATCGTCAGACCCCAGTAACTTGATAAGTCATGCCGGTGTATGGCTCATAACGGTTCGAGAAACTACTGATAACACTTACCAGTAAATCTCATCAACCATGACCAGGGACTTTCTGTTATAGCCAATCGAGTATAGCGCAACATCAACTCCCAATACCGGGAGAGACGAAACCCTTCCTATCGTTCACTGCCTCCATATGACTCGGGACTGTACCCAAAATCCACCTGTTTGCACGACTCCTTTGAGCCGTGGTAGGGAGGAAATCAAAGCATAGTGGGAACCATACAAGACACTATGACGATCTCGGGTCTACAAACTAACCTGTATCAGTATCACCAGAGAACTGCTATCTGACGATAGGTATAGTACCATCTAGGAGTTCTCGGTGAGTCCTATCATTATACCCATTCTCTAGTGAGCACCTGTGTGCAATCTTTGATGTCAAACACCAATGGTTATGGGATCAACCATCGCCCCCTACAGGGTCAAGAAACGTGCACACCAGTCTACTCTGGAATAACGATGCCCTGTCTCGATATCCTCTCGACTAGGAACAATTAAAGGATGTGCTTGTGGACTACACAAGTCCCAGTAGTATGATCCACATCATAGTCCTGGTAGTCAAGCAAATATCATAAGGGCTTTATCAACATGTATCAGAGAGACAGTATAATAATACAAGTGTACATGTTAAGATAAAAAGCAACCAGATAGCATACTATCAAGTCGAGCTAGAAAATCCTCTATATATAAGTCCAAGCATCCACTATATCATACAATAATGGCCTCTAGGGCATACATAGTCCTAACAGATGGGCCGCCGCAAGTTTTGACATTTGCCACTACTCCATCGTACATGTCCTTGATTATGTCAATGTACTTGATGGGGACCCCCTTCTTCATCATTGTCCCTCATAATACATCTCTAGGTACCTTGTCGCATGTATAACATTTCAAAAAAATAAAATATTATTTTTGGGAATTTTATAATTAAATAATAAAATAGCGAATATTTTAATAAGGCGGTATAATTAAATACCGATAAATTAGGAAAAAATTTGGAAAATTATGGAAATTACTAAAAGAGAGTGTTTTATGTGAATTATGCAAATTATAAGTTTTTATGATTAATTATACGCTATTTAGTGCTAATCGCGATTAAATATCGCTAATCGCGCATTAAGCTTGTTTTGTGCAAAACATGCACATGTTTTTTTTTAGCACTTGTTACATTTTTCTTCATGCTTTCTTCTTTTTATCATGCATGGTTATAAGATTAAAGAGAAGAAAAGAAAAGGAAAAGAAAAGGAAAAGGGATTTGAATAAAGAATGAGAGGGTAAGGGGTCAAATCTTGGACCAAGCTCCCATTACTTCATTTCTTCATCATCTTCTCTCCTCCCACTCACTCTTGCTGCTGCTGCTGCTGCTGCCCTCACTCCCTCCCCCTCTTCATCCTCTCAAATACCATTTAAAACATCTCAAAACCCAATACCCACTTCATTAAAAATGTGCATGAGCTCACTAGCAACACATTGGACCAAGAAAGCTTGTATTTTGTGTAAGTGCACGGCGGCGCCCCGGTCGTCAATCGGACGGCCAAATGCGGAAACGGTGATAAATTTTAATTTTGCGAACTTAGCAAACCGGCACCACCGCGCACTAAACCCCGGATCGGGCCATTAAACTAGATCTAGCAAAGTAACAAGATAGGAAGAGATATACCGAGTGATCCAAGTCCTCCGGTCTTCTCGTCATCGTCCCGATCTCCCGCGGAAACTCCGGTCGTCGCCTCCTTGCCGGAAGGGCACCACATCGCCTGCATCTTTTACGGGCTCCCGCCTCTATACCGAGGCAACTCGGGCATGAAGCTGGCAAGTCGACATGCCCAAGATTTGCTGTAGAATGTAGTGTAGATGATGCTTGTCTCTTTGGGGTTATGTTGCCTTGATGGAGGAATGGATTGGAACTTTCAAGTAGAACTCTCATTTGTCAAGCATGGAATGAGATGATGAATTTTCCTCACCAAAAATGAAACCTCTCATTTTCTCTCCTCCTCAAAATTGTGGCCGGCCTATGTTCATATAAGAATGGTGGAGGAAAGAATGTGTAGCATGAAGGGAGGTGATGGTAGGAGAAGAGAAGAGGTGACCACACCATAAAGCAAAAAACATCAACCATGCTTAACACTTCAATTCACATCAAATCTCAATTAATGCACCATCATGGATGAAAGATGCTAAACATATCATAATGAATACATTTGTAAGAAACCCCCTCCACAAATGTTATTTGCACAATTGCAAATAACCCCCTCCATCGGAAAAGTCCGGCCGGGAAAGAACAAAGGAAAACCGGCCGGAACGGAAAGCAAACTGGCAACTCCAGAAAACTGGTCCCGTAATAAATTACAGGAAAACCCCCATACTGTGCATACACACCCGCATCTGTATCCCGACCGGATACAAATGCAATGAGACAAAATCTACACTGTACTATACTAGGATCCGGCTTAAACCAAAGCCGGCTAGTAATATCCGTCCGATCCTGATCCGTGCAATACCGCACGTATCTGATCGAACCCTGCCATATATCTATACGGCCTCTAGTATAAACCGTCCGATCCTGATCCGTGCAATACCGCACGTATCTGATCGGACCCTGCCATATCTCCATACGGCCTCTACAGCGTTTCGCCCGAAAGCTTGAGTAACTGAAAGTGTGGTGGACTCTAAAGACTCGTCAATACTATGGCTGTGGATTTAACCACTAGCACGTCAGAGGTATAAGCCAATACGTGACGGGCCACCAGCTATTGACCAAAAGGGACGTCGATGAGCAAACTCATCCTGACACCCTACTGAGCCTGTCAGTGACAATATCCGTACAGTCTGGTCCGTTCGTCTATGAGCATCGCATGTCGGGCCTAGGGGGTTGGTAAAAGTTAGACCCCCAAAAGCGGTACAAGTCGTGTCGGAGTGTAGCCCAGAACACCCTGAGATACTACTGGAATACCTACCAGTAAATCTCTTTCCTTGGACAAGGTCTTCGTATAATGGCTCTCCTAGACACAGCGCGACCTCACCCCCAATACCGGGAGAGACGAACCACTGAAGATCCGCTCACTGCCTCCATGTGGCTCGGGACTGTACCCAACTAAAACCTGTTTGCACGACTCCTTTGAGCCGTGGTAGGGTAGTAATCAAAGCACAGTGGGAACTCACACGAGACAAATGACGATCCCCAGGTCGATGAACTAACCTGTACACATGTCACCAGGGAACTGCTATCTGACGTCAGGTATAAGACCAACTAGCATGTTCCCGGCGGGTCCTGTCCGGTGTACTCATAACCCAATGAGCACCTGTATACATCTTAGGTGAACCAACTGACACCAGTGGCTTATGAGACCGGCCACCGCCCCTCGTCGGGGTCTCGACTGTATACACTAGTCTACTCTGGAGAATCGATGCCCTGTCTCGAAACTCCTACGACTAGGGACCTTTTAAGGATGTGCTTATAGACTCCAGCTCTCACTTATATGATCGCCCTCATACTGCTGGCGGTCAAGCAAGAATCCAAGGGGCTATATCAACGTGCAATAGCGACCTGTCAGGTCACCTAAAGCAGTACACGATGATAAAGGTAAACCAGATAGCATACTATCATCTCGAGTAAGACTGTCCTACCGGGATAGGTCCTCCCTCAATCATCGCAATCACGTGCCTGTGATCTAATAATTGACTCTGAGGGCATTATCTCCAACAATCTCCCACTAGCACTCAAGGCTAATTATTATGATGTCGCATACTCACAGCCCGTGTGATACCGAACACCCAACTCCTCTACTAGTCAGTCTCATAAAGCCTGTTTGCGAAACTCTTGCGTTCGAGGAATAGCCTCAGTGAGTGGATCCGCCTAGATGTTTCTTTCTATGTCTCTATATCTCAAGTTCGCGGAGAAAGCCATCTCCCGAAATGAGCAATACCTGTCATAGAATGTCTGGATGTCTGATGGGACCTAGTTCATAAATGAACTCCAAATCCAAACTTCTTAGACTGTATCGTCAACTGAACTTAATCAGTATCCTGCGCCATGCCTCCCTCAGTATCTGCCTAGATCACCTGTCCAGAATACTGCCCCTCGTCAGAAGGAAAAACCATAACTCTGACAACCTCCTTGTCGTCCATGTCACCTTGGAAGCCTGGAATGATAATTGTCTCCCGAATAAGGCTGTCGTTATCATATCCCTAGAACATCCACTTATGTTCTAAAAAACTGCTTCCGATTGCTTCTCCAGGATTGGATCAATATCAACTTATTGCATCTAGTGCAAGAACAACATCTGGTGTGGTACTTGACATCTCATGATTGACTCAATTGCCTAAGCAAGTGATCTGCCAACCATGCATATCCCTCTCCCCTTTAGTCTGTAAGACACCTTTAGAGAGGGTGACTCCATCATCTGCAGGTACACTACCGTGCCAGGAGTCTTCCATTCTAAACTCTCTTAGAATGCTGTCAAAGTACCCTGATTGGGAAACCACCCAAATCTAGATCTAAAACCATAGATCCAGTAACCAGAATGTCTGATATAATATCCAAGTCCTATGTGGAGAAAACACTGTGTGACGACCAAAGTATAACCGATCGTAGTATAGGAATATCACTTCCTACTACCTTCTCAACAGATCCATCCCCTATTTTGATGACGTCAAACCTATGACTGTCATATCAGAAATAGATGATCTATCTCCGCTATATCTGCTTTAGTCTATAAATAGACATAAGCCTGATGTCCACCAATGCTTCCGCTGCTCCCACTGACTACGAAAATCCTCTGGCAGAGTCATATAGACGTGCACTTCTAAAGCTAGTTTAGAACGACGCTATACTCATCCTCCTGCCGGGGCTCGCAGCCTGGAACAACAACAATGGCAAGTGTGGATAAACAAGAACTTCCATGTCACCGTCCTTGAGGCTACCGGAGTACCTCTCGGGTGCCTGAAGTTACCCACCTTATCTGCGGAGTGGCCAATGGAATGTCAAATCAGATTGAATCTTTAGGTTCCTTATCAAATCTTCAGTAATCGTTTGCGGTTCTGGAATCACTTCCAGTTCTACCATACTCCCACTACTGTTTTTGAAAAAATCCATTTTTAATAAAACTGTGGCGAGTCTAGAACAATATTTCTATTGATCAGCCAGATGGTAGAAAGTCAACCCTCGTCATAGCCTGGGTCAACCCACAAACAGCCATTACAGAAATGTGCCTTGAGTTGTCTAGTGTCTGGTTTTAATCATAAGCCGGACAACTCCCCGTACCATAACAACGTTAAGATATGAACTGTTCTATATCCAATATAGAACCAGAGGCACTGATTTAATTTAACCAGATTCAAATCATGCAGCTGTCTCCAGTGCATGTCAACTAAATGGAGAGAGGCCGATCAGCGTTACTCAACTTAGGAATGCTTCCAATTATGAGTAACCTGAAAGAGAAGCAATTTCTCTTTATCATTACTATCAACTGAATACCATACACAAGTATCTACATCTTCGATCACTTTGAAGAATCCCGATACTTGCTACTCCTTGTTCTCTACTCTATTCAAATACCTATAACTCCTCAAAACTTAGAACCTGTGTTTCTACGGAACACACGTCTAAGAACTAGAGAAGTTAAAAGTAAACAGAATACAGTACGAGGACCAACCCCTCTGTCCTAATGGACACTGGACAGTATACAATACTCTGTATAAGTCCGCTGAGTCTAACAACTCTTTCACTGTGTATCGTAGGTTGAAAACTGCACTTATGGCTAAGAAGAATTACACCGCTGTTTGATGCTCCTTACCTAACCATCCACTAATATAGGTAAATGCCATCGACATACTATCAAAAGGTATATCTCACTCTATGAAAATAGACGTACAGATATATCAATTTGAAATTGGTGCATAACGACGGATATTCAAAGCCAAATATTTGCCGACCGGCAAACAGCCCAGGTGATCTCCTCAAATATCACCAATTACAACGAATCCCGATATAATGAGGATGGTCACCTAATTTCCAATAACTTACTCCCACTCATCATCTGTACAACCATACAGATGTGAGACTCATACCTGGTAAATACATACCCTGGAGTAAGTGTCTAATCGGGAAATCAGTTTTCTTTTAACAGTACACAGTGAACCTGAAACATTGAAATGTTTCGATGGGGTATCCTGGTATTCCTAGTAATGCCTCTTCCATTATCAAGATTCACAACTATAACCGTATAATTCTTTGCCACCTCTCCAAATCCCTTTATATGTCTTTAGTCGTTACCTTATGTACACCCCTTTAGGCCAAATGGTTTTCTTCCTTCCCTACCGTTCGGCACCAGCCTATGGTTTGGAAGAAGACTATCCAATAAGCATAAAGTGTGTACTGTCCTAATCCTAGGAGCACTCGCAACGCGAGAGAAGGTGAAGATAAAAGACACCTGAATGTACTTTATTTCTATTTCTCCTGAACCAGGATCCATCCCCGAACTGGAACAAGTTCCTTTCGAGTTCGTATATAACCATACGATGAATTATCCAATAAACTGGGATCTTCGTAGTGATACGGAGTGTCCAGGAGAAATACAAAGGTGATTTAGGATTGGCGAAGAAATACTTGGTTTAGTCGTGAATATCAGTCGCAACTTACTTTGCCCTCTTACTAATCCCTTTCTTTGTCTTAACTTAATACCTTCTGTACACCGTTTAGGCTAATTAGTTTTCTTCATTCCCTACCGGTCGGCACCAGCCTATGGTTTGGAAGAAGACTATCCAATTTGCGTAATAGGTGTACTATCTCCTAAACCAAGGAGTACTCGTAATCTGAGAGAAGGTAAAAATGAAAAGACAACTGAATAATCCTATCCGTTTTCTCCAGAACCGGAAACCATCCTCGAATTCCTTCGAGTTCGTATCTAACCATACGATGGTTTTGTCCAATGGAAGTGGACGTTCGTAGTAATACGGGGTGTCCCGGAGAAAAGGGTAAAAGTAGGAGTGGCAATGAGGTCTGCAACTCTGACAATCCAAAAGCCAGTGTTTAAGAAGGTTCGGTCAACTTGGTCACTGAGTCAAAGTCTTAGGGTCGGGTCAATGGTCGCTACCAAAGAGAGAGAGAAAAGAAACACTCAGCGTGCACTCTATCCTAGATCAGAATGGTTATCACTTTTTCTTATCAGGAAATCTCCCACTGTACCTCAAATTCTCCTCCAAACCTGAAAGAAGAATTAGTCGGGGTCACCCGAGGAGTAAACCAACTCATCAGTGGGAATCGGGATCCAACTATCATTGCATGATAACGTGACGGAATCCGCTCACGGTGTCACACTCCAGAAGGTATGCGCATATCTGGCAAGTTTCAGTACTTTTGAAACTCCCGATGTGATTTCTACCCCATGCTCTTATGACCTTGACTTTGGCCAACATATCATAAGTCACATGTCAAGTTCTACCCGTCATTTTCCAGGTTAATTTGAACCCACCCGTACATACCCTTGACTTTGGCCAAAATGGCAGTACGACTGTCCCAAACCAACGCATCTATCTATGCTGCATATGAATACCCCAATAGCTACCAATCACTGTGCCTTGACTTTGGCCAACATACACAGCTTGAATACTATTGACTACCCATATGAAATGACGGAGGGCTACGAATGGTTTCTGGCGAAAACCTTTAACGTAATGAACTTGATATCGTTGAAGGAACGGATAGCTTTTTAGAAAATATAGTGACGAAAACCTTTACTAAAGAGGTCACTCCCGGTGAAGGGATCTCGGCTCTTTCCCCGTAGAATGGGGTGCAGAATATTCCAAATGAATACCACGATGCAAAGCAAAAGTAATCGTCTATAATGAAGTTAATGCCCTGACGCAAACTTCTGTCCAAGGGGTCACTCCCGGTGAAGGGATCTCGGCCCTTGCCTCGTCGACTGAGGAGCAGGATATTCCAAATGAATACCACGATGCAAAACAAAAGTGAACGTCCTTGCAATAACAGCTTTTTGAAAAGTGTTCCAACAACATCATAATAGGTTTGTTTTAACATGCATTGATCCGAATCAACGCAGTCCCATCAATTGATCACACCACAAAGAACGAAAATTTATTGATGTACGTATATATGCCATCCGCATTCGCCACTGGGTCCCGTCATTACCCGTTAGGTTAGCTAACTAACGACAAAGCGGGGACTGGACTAGCGCGGATGTAAAACATATACAACATCTACTAATATATATACCAATATATTATATTCGCTCAAGGCGTGAAAAAAATGCAACATCACAGAAATGTACAGCATCACAGAACAATACAGATATCTGGGATCCCCGGGTTTCACAGAGCCACTACTGAAACCCGACGTTCCCCTGGTCGTGTGGATAGCCTGTGCAATAAAATCCTAGACCCCTACGGGCGCGGCAAGTTACCCGCCAAAACCTGAAGCGAGGCAGCCCCCTTCAGCACCGTGAATGGACCACCCAGCACTTCACGGAATCCGGTAACTTGGGCACCCCTCCTGGGTCAACCTGTACCCCCTACGAGTGCGGCGAACAGCCCGCCAATTCTAGAGTGAAGCCCCCTCCAGTCCCAATGCCATGAGATGCGGGCTTGTTGCCCTCCAGAATCCGGCTATCCGTGCACCCCACCGCGGGGTAATCCTAGTACAGAAAGTAAAATATACATACAACGGGTACATCGACCGCAACCAGGTCGTGCCCCAAAATAATAATACAAACAGGCAGTGACGGCAGTCCACATGTCGGACGCTCGCCCCGCAATATCAAATGTACATAATACAACCACAACTGTACTAGCATTGCATCCAGGCTATCCCCCACGACCGATCCGCAACATCACAGCAAAATCACAGAACATCAACGTGAAAGTCACGTTCGCAAATCCGTCTAACCGGGCTATAGCAGTTAGACCGGATTTACCGATCGAGTGACATTCATGGTCGCAGATATAATGTAAATACTGTGAAATAATGTGTTTAAAATATCCGATCGATCAAAAATTAACAAGTGGGCCCCCAAGCAATACTGTAGCACTCACAGAAAATCTGGGCTCAATATTAATATTCCAAAACCCCTAAAATAAACCCAGAAGGCCACTAGAAAAAAATGATGCAGTGAAGACACCAATGTGCGGCGGAACCGCGGCCCAAGGGGGGGTTTGGCCGCGGTTCTGCGCTTCAGTGGTCGACTCACTGTGTCGAATTTTTCCAGTAGTCTTAGGTTTTCCAGTACATTAGTTTTCTATAACCTGAAAAATTTTTGGAGGTCAAAAAATTTCGACAGAAAACTGATGTGAGGAAAAACGCGAGTTTTTGGAATTTTGGTCGATCGGAAATGCAAACACATCAAACAAAGCTAGACGAAGTTAATGGCGAGGCTCTGATACCACTGTAAGTGCACGGCGGCGCCCCGGTCGTCAATCGGACGGCCAAATGCGGAAACGGTGATAAACTTTAATTTTGCGAACTTAGCAAACCGGCACCACCGTGCACTAAACCCCGGATCGGGCCATTAAACTAGATCTAGCAAAGTAACAAGATGGGAAGAGATATACCGAGTGATCCAAGTCCTCCGGTCTTCTCGTCATCGTCCCGATCTCCCGCGGAAACTCCGGTCGTCGCCTCCTTGCCGGAAGGGAACCACATCGCCTGCATCTTTTATGGGCTCCCGCCTCTATACCGAGGCAACTCGGGCATGAAGCTGGCAAGTCGACATGCCCAAGATTTGCTGTAGAATGTAGTGTAGATGATGCTTGTCTCTTTGGGGTTATGTTGCCTTGATGGAGGAATGGATTGGAACTTTCAAGTGGAACTCTCATTTGTCAAGCATGGAATGAGATGATGAATTTTCCTCACCAAAAATGAAACCTCTCATTTTCTCTCCTCCTCAAAATTGTGGCAGGCCTATGTTCATATAAGAATGGTGGAGGAAAGAATGTGTAGCATGAAGGGAGGTGATGGTAGGAGAAGAGAAGAGGTGACCACACCATAAAGCAAAAAACATCAACCATGCTTAACACTTCAATTCACATCAAATCTCAATTAATGCACCATCATGGATGAAAGATGCTAAACATATCATAATGAATACATTTGCAAGAAACCCCCTCCACAAATGTTATTTGCACAATTGCAAATAACCCCCTCCATCGGAAAAGTCCGACCGGGAAAGAACAAAGGAAAACCGGCCGGAACGGAAAGCAAACTGGCAACTCCAGAAAACCGGTCCCGTAATAAATTACAGGAAAACCCCCATACTGTGCATACACACCCGCATCTGTATCCCGACCGGATACAAATGCAATGAGACAAAATCTACACTGTACTATACTAGGATCCGGCTTAAACCAAAGCCGGCTAGTAATATCCGTCCGATCCTGATCCGTGCAATACCGCACGTATCTGATCGAACCCTGCCATATATCTATACGGCCTCTAGTACAAACCGTCCGATCCTGATCCGTGCAATACCGCACGTATCTGATCGGACCCTGCCATATCTCCATACGGCCTCTACAGCGTTTCGCCCGAAAGCTTGAGTAACTGAAAGTGTGGTGGACTCTAAAGACTCGTCAATACTATGGCTGTGGATTTAACCACTAGCACGTCAGAGGTATAAACCAATACGTAACGGGCCACCAGCTATTGACCAAAAGGGACGTCGATGAGCAAACTCATCCTGACACCCTACTGAGCCTATCAGTGACAATATCCGTACAGTCCGGTCCGTTCGTCTATGAGCATCGCATGTCGGGCCTAGGGGGTTGGTAAAAGTCAAACCCCCAAAAGCGGTACAAGTCGTGTCGGAGTGTAGCCCAGAACACCCTGAGATACTACTGGAATACCCACCAGTAAATCTCCTGCCTTGGCCAAGGTCTTCGTGTAATGGCTCTCCTAGACACAGCGCGACCTCACCCCCAATACCGGGAGAGACGAACCCCTGAAGATCCGCTCACTGCCTCCATGTGGCTCGGGACTGTACCCAACTAAAACCTGTTTGCACGACTCCTTTGAGCCGTGGTAGGGTAGTAATCAAAGCACAGTGGGAACTCACACGAGACAAATGACGATCCCCAGGTCGATGAACTAACCTGTACACATGTCACCAGGGAACTACTATCTGACGTCAGGTATAAGACCAACTAGCATGTTCCCGGCGGGTCCTGTCCGGTGTACTCATAACCCAATGAGCACCTGTATACATCTTAGGTGAACCAACTGACACCAGTGGCTTATGAGACCAGCCACCGCCCCTCGTCGGGGTCTCGACTGTATACACTAGTCTACTCTGGAGAATCGATGCCCTGTCTCGAAACTCCCACGACTAGGGACCTTTTAAGGATGTGCTTATAGACTCCAGCTCTCACTTATATGATCGCCCTCATACTGCTGGCAGTCAAGCAAGAATCCAAGGGGCTCTATCAACGTGCAATAGCGACCTGTCAGGTCACCTAAAGCAGTACACGATGATAAAGGTAAACCAGATAGCATACTATCATCTCGAGTAAGACTGTCCTACCGGGATAGGTCCTCCCTCAATCATCGCAATCACGTGCATGTGATCCAATAATTGACTCTGAGGGCATTATCTCCAACATTTTGGACACTTGGGGCAACTCAAGAATTTTCTTAAGTTGTCAAATGAGGTATTCTCTTAACCATTAGCCTAGTATTTCCATTGCTTTTACATCCATGCTTGTTTAGAAACGATTTGGTGTCGTTTAGTGAGACTTGGGAAATTCTAGTTAGGGTTTATGGAATTTTTGAGTTGTGATGTGTAATTGAGCTCAGTAGAGGCCACACAAACCCCCTGGTGCTAGAATTCAGACCCAAACCAGAGACTAAAACCCTGGAATACGGATTTAGAAACCCGATATCGGAAGAATTGTGGATTCTGTGTATGTATATTGAAATCTGCTAACACCCGGGTGACCTGAAAATTATTTAGCAAAGACAATGACACATGCAGGCAACCTAGGACCCCCCCACTGAAACCCTAGCCCCTAACCCTCAACCATGGCCGCAAATAAATTCATTATGGCCGCAATTTTCGGCCAGAGCAGGGTGGAATTGGTTCGTGTTTGGTCTGTAGCTCTATCTCCTGTAAACTAGACCCTTGGCATATGCAAAATTGACTAATTTGACCTAGGGTAAAATCTGGGACCATTTTCTTGTGTTGGCGCATTGTTTTATGACTTGTTTTAGTATGGATTTTGGTATTTGATAATTCTTTTCCGTCGTGTGGCGTTTGAACGTCAACGACTAGGGTTATTGGTCGTGTTTGCATGCAATGCTATAGGTTTTTACCTATGAGCGTAGCGTGTGCCGTTTTGGGTTTTTTCGATTGGATTTTAATACACATTGCGATTGGATTATATATGTAGGTACCTCACGTGATGTCGAGATGTTGAAGACGAAGATGGCAACATCGGCATCGGCACACAAAAAGCAAGGTGAGTAGATTATATCTACGGGGGAAGTCGGGTGGATGGCGTATAGCACCCCCGCAGTTCGATATTTAGTATGCTATATATATACTATATATATATGATATCTTTTGTGTGAGATATGGATATTCAAGATATGATTAGGTGTTCAATGGTTAGATTAGGGTTGTTAGGAGTGAACCAGTATAGCTTCTTAGTTGCGAACCCTAGAATAGGTTTACACCCACACGCACCCACATGCTTACTTGTTATACTTGTGCGTATATGGGGATACGTATATATATATATATATACACACACACATAGGTATGGGACGATGTATATATATACACGTATACCTACAGTTGGATGATGAGGATAGTGGATGATCTTTGGAGATGAGTCGATGAGATTGGGCATGGTGCCATGAGATCGGTGATATGATGTGGTTCGTATTTTGAGATACGACATGAGGTTATAGCAGGCCTTTAGGCGTGTGTTTTCATACACGCATATATATATTGATGGTATCAGTTGTACTAAACTTAGATCAATACCCCAGTTCATGAGATATGATGATAAGGATACCAGATAATTGATGAGATAACTGTGAGATTCGACCCGTACCCAGATTTGGGATGCCGTACAACAGATTTACGTACGAGCTATATATTGATAATAGATCCGCACTCTTGACTCGAGAATGTCATATTGTATATTGTATCGTATGTGATACTATTAAGGCAGGATCTCCAACTATTATATATGTATATATATATCGACTCAGATTTAGGTGGTTTCCATACCCTTTCGATTAGCTTGTTAGTTAGATCTGTAGTGTACTTAGTAGATGTTAGGCTAGACCCGAGTCATACCTATTTCAAAACTAACGAATCATGAGTATTTTAATGACAGACTAAGGGATTCTACGGATATTTTCAAAAGACGCATCTTTTATTAAAAACACCGTAGCCCTTATTTTTCTAAACACCACGATTCGTGTTATTTCAAATGTCAAAACTATATATATATATATATATATATATATATATATATATCTTGATGTAGATTCTTCACTGTTGTGTTTATTATTCATTCTCCGCATATTCTTGCTATTCGCATCGCATTGCATGTTTAAATGTGTTATTTTTATATTAAACCCATGCCGTCAGGACACCAGCACCATTATCGATGATGCGTATGCTCCACGTACACCTGCTTGCCGGCCCACATACTTCATCATCGATAATTTCCATGTCACTACACAGTAGGATTGTGCATCAGGATATGACCCCTTGCATGACATACTTGTGTACATACATATTGTACACTCATACTTGAGTACATACATATTGTACACTCATACTTGCGTACATACATATTGTATATCCATACTTGCATACATACGTATTTGCACATACATAGATGATTCTGGCTCGATTTTGGAGATTTGGGAACCACAAGATATATTTTAAAATTGGATTCATTTTAAAAGAGCGGTTTCCCTCGATATGTGCATATTACTGTTCCATGTTGCATGATATACGGATATGCTTACATTTCTGTTATATGTCGCATACATCATGCTTCAGATTATACGCATTGAGATATTTGTTTTCATGAGATTTCTGGATTTGGGAACCGTGGTTTTTTCAAAAGAGAATATGTATTGTTTTAAAAACCCGGTTTCCCTTGATATGATATTTCAGTGCGTCCACCATGTGTTTTCTCGGTTCTGAGACGTATGACATGTGAAATCCGTTTCGAGGAGTTGGATGAGGCCGATTGCGGGTACATGGTGGACCCGGTATGGTAGCCCGGGGCGAGAACGGATTGCTATGCTGCAGACGGTGAGCCTGGCAGTGGGACCACTACCTACCGGTGATAGTATTTGGGCTCTACAGATATCCGAAGGATACCGACCGGAGTCGAGAGATGTACGAGCCGATCCGGACTGACGGAGCCCATGGGCCGATCCGGACTGACGGAACCCTATATATATATGAGGATTTACGTGCCGATGCTAGGCACAGGTTTCATGATGTTTTTGAGTGTCGGTACTGGACACTTAGATTCCATGATTTTGATGTGTCGCGAGGGACACACGTTGATTTATATCATCATACTTCCATGCGTATGCTTTATGATATTTACATGCATGATGTTTTCTGTCATTGGTTGACACGTGGACGAGATCCACATGCATACAGACATTTATTATATAGTTGGATGATATCCACATATTTAGACTTCATGATATAGTTGACACTGATTTCATGATGATTACATCGATGATACCTCATATTTATGATATGTTGCTACCTGAGGCACTCACACGGGCACTTGGTATTACACTTATGTATAGATGTTTACCCTTGCCACCTTATCATGCTTCAGACTTATTCATATTGAGGATATATTATTACTGATCGTTTGACCTAGGATTGAGTCATACATACGATTTCTGCTCTGTGATATTTTCTACTCACGAGTTGGCAACTCACCCCCGTTGTGCCATAATTTCTTGCAGGTTTTGCCGTACAGGTTTCATTGCGGCTTTCTGGCACACTGCTTCCTTTCTGGGTGATTGCTTTGGTAGGTGGGTTCACTCGCATCGTGACCACCCTTGTACTTATTTTAATCTGTTGTATCTAGTAATTCCATCAACCAGACTTGTATATTTATTTCAAACTTAGAAAACCAGTTGTGTATTATTTCGACCTTAGAGTCGCGTGTTGTAGTATTATGATTTTCATGATGATTTTGAGTTTCCTTTTGAGTTTTGATCCTCGCCCTTCGGCGTTGTATATTATTGCTTGCGTGGTTGTGACCGTCAATTGATGAAAAGCTAGCTCCCGCTTGGGGATGACTTTTATCACTATGCATATATTATTCTTGTTGTACCCCGTTTGGGGCCAGTATTTACAAAGGAAACTCTGCCGAAATTTTCAGAAAAGACTTGAGGATTTAAAAATGCATATTTGGCTTACTTATTTAAAAACCTTGTTAAAACATGTTTTCTTCACTTCTTTAAAACTAATTTTCCTTCATTTATTATTTAAAATGGTTTTAGATTTCTGGGCTTTTGGCTTACTTGAATTAGATGAGGTCCTATAGACTCCATATGATTCAAGAGCCAGTCACGTGCTATTTCGGGTCATGACAAAGTTGGTATCAGAATGCTAGGTTAACCTTGGTTCGAGTCTAAGTTTGACTATGCGGAGCCTAAAGCGTTTGTATATATTCGGAACTTAGGCTTGACCTTACGGAACTTAGACTTAGTCGAGGGGGTATTAGACCTGAACTTTTGTCGCATAGGTTGACCTTGGTTGATGGAGTAGGTGACTTAAGGAGAGTGACGTACGCGTGTATGTTCCGCGGCATACTTTCGATACGCCACTCCGCTTAAGGAGCCTTAGGATGTACATTTCCTTGCACAGTATTATATTCATTCTTATGATCTATCCTCATCGATATTGGTTATGATTTTGCTGCCACGATTACACGGGCAGAGAGAGCTACGACTAGAGTTGCGGTCAACACGAGCTCGTCATGGACGAGGACTGACCAGGGCATGATTCCAGGGATATACGATTGCTTAGAAGCATCGTTTTATTGTGTTTTCGTGCCATGAGCGTTTGACGGATCGTTTTTACGAGATTTCTCGGACGTGCAGATCAGCACCAGAGGATCAGGCTACTGCTAGAGGCCAGCCAGAATGTGATGACCGCCGATGCACCTATTAATTGATGATTGAGGCACTGTTCAGCGTGCGGACGAATGAGCCAGTTGTTGCTGCAAATGACGAGATATCGCCCAGATGTTGGAGCTACTGCAGCATGAGTATATACTTAAAGATATGATGGAAGGTTGCTAGTCACCCGAGGATGAACGACTAGGACATGTGGTTCGTTCGCTTACCCCGATATGAGGTCATCAGATAGATTGATTCCAGTTAGAGACGACTTCACGCGGGTACATTGAGAGTAGATGGAGACGATCGAATGTCAGGAGCCCATTTTCCAAGTTTAAAGTATTCAGGGACAAATGCAAGTAATGCTATGGACCCTCTAGAAGAATAAAACCCTAACTCGACGTAATGACCATGGAACGCCATTGAACCTTAGGGTTTGCGGCAGTTTAGCGGTGCCATTTGTGAGGCTTGGGTTTACCCTTCTACGGTTGGTCCACAGGTGCTATGGCATGTACTGGAGTACTATTAAACTGTACCCAAGATGTTGAGCTCTTGGAGGATTATGGAACCTTGACAAATCTATCGAAAGGTTCGACATCATTCGGATATCATGTGATGTGATACATTGCTTGGGAGACTCCGGATACGAGTATAGCCGTTGGAGCACGGTCCATGCAGCCACGATGAGACGAGTCCGAAGCAGTCGACATTAGAGAAAAGGTGGAGTAAGAGGTTCGTACGAGATCTTGATGAGATAACGTTCCTCTCCGCCTACATCAGAGATGTGATAGGATGCAGAGGCGTTGATTATTGATATATCTTCCAGAAGGAGTAACGATGAGAATGCAGCCGTTCCGGAATAAGAAACATATATAGTAAAGGGTGGTAACTTCCGGGCAATTCGGCAGAAACGAGATTTGAGAGGGACTTCGACGGGACTTTTCTGGGATACTATACGAGAAGACTTGGACCCAGGAGCGGTCATATTGCGCACACCCAGCAGGCCAGAATTCGGCATCGTCGACGAGACATGTTATGAGTGACCATGACAGTTGGCCAGAGATTCTTAGAGGATGTGCTTGAGCGGGACTATTCCGCCATACTTGATTTCGGTATTTTGGGCGATCTATTCGCATGATTTGGTCTTGGTGACTGAGTTTCATGATATTTTTTTTCTTGCACCATGGTTGCACCTACTGGGTATTCATATTTTGTGCATAGTTATTACCCTTGAGATATGCTTTATATACCGTTGTGTTGATTTATGATTTGTGCACAGTTATTGCACTTGATATAATTGTGCCTTGGCTGCACATGTTTATGACTTCATGGACCTTATACAGTTGAGTTGATTTTGTGCATATGATACGCACACGATTTGGTATTTGCACTCGGTATAGTTCACATATGCTTGCAGTGCATTGATATATATTTGTACACCACAGTTGCACCTGACTTCGGTTTGATGTCATTCGATATGTTGATTTTGATTTCATGCCTATGTTATGCATGTGATTCGACTTATGCTTCCGGCATAGTTTTCATGCACTTTTAGTGTTTTGATTTGATTTGTGCACGCTGATGCACATGGTTGTGAGATTATATACCGCGGTATACCTGATTTGGATTGAGTTTTATTGTATACCATCGATTTCGATTCTGATATTGATGTTAATCATTTGATTTGGATTATTGCACATATTTGGCGCGCTTGGATTGGATTTTGCGCATGTTCGGCGCTTGATATTGGATTTCGTGAATTCATGCATGATGGATGCACCTGATTTGGATTTTCGCGCATGTTGGGTGCATGTTATGAGATGCAATTTTGGTGCACACCAGATGTACTGAATCGGGATTCTTCGTGCATATCAGATACACCTGATATTTGTTGTCAGGCACACCCATTGCCTTTGACAGGTGTTTCGTGCACACCCATTACACTTAGATGTTGTTTCTGTGCATATGTATGGCACATTAATGGATTTCAATTTTTCCGCGCGCCAGACGCACGTAGCATTCTTATGCACATTTTGGGATTGATTTCTTATGAAGCAGTACGTTTTTATGATATTTGCTATTTGTTTTCGTACTGAGCAGGACTAGTCAGAGAACAGTAACTGGATATATTTTGCATGCATTGATAGTTATCGAAGGGATTTCCAAAAAGGGAGCTATAGTCTCAGTATTTACCTACGTGTCTGATATGAAACGAAACGTTTAAAAACAAGGAAACCCTTCTAAATTGTTTTCAAAACGGCGGGACGTACATATTAAACAAAGGATATATACATATATGGTTATTTTCTTACAATAGACGTCCGTCACCGTGCAGTGTTGTGCGCATCGCACATCGATTTAAAAAGGTTTGGTTACCTGTATAGTTTTGATGTATATCATATTGGTTTCGTTTTGGATTCGACATTTGTGTCTTCATCATGACTCTGATGATTGCGGGATGCTTGACGGAGTTTTTATTTTGAGTTATCTGCTCATTGCATTGCGCTATGATGCGTTTTATATATTGATGATTTCGGAGCCCCGACGACTTGGACTTTTTACTGAAATGTTTTAGTATTGAGGGGTTTAAATTTAAATTCGGGGACAGAATTTCTTTAAGGGGGAAGATTGTAACATTTCAAAAAAATAAAATATTATTTTTGGGAATTTTTATAATTAAATAATAAAATAGTGAATATTTTAATAAGGCGGTATAATTAAATACCGATAAATTGGGAATTTTTTTGAAAATTATGGAAATTACTAAAAGAGGGTGTTTTTTTTTAATTATGCAAATTATAAGTTTTTATGATTAATTATACGCTATTTAGTGCTAATCGCGCTTAAATATCGCTAATCGCGCATTAACCTTGTTTTGTGCAAAACATGCACATGTTTTTTTAGCACTTGTTACATTTTTCTTCATGCTTTCTTCTTTTTATCATGCATGGTTATAAGATTAAAGAGAAGAAAAGAAAAGGAAAAGAAAAGGAAAAGGGATTTGAATAAAGAATGAAGGGATGGGCATAAGAGAGAATGAGAGGGTAAGGGGTCAAATCTTGGACCAAGCTCCCATTACTTCATTTCTTCATCATCTTCTATCCTCTCCCTCACTCTTGCTGCTGCTGCTGCCCTCACTCACTCCCCCTCTTCATCCTCTCAAATACCATTAAAAACACCTCAAAACCCAATACCTGTTAGTGTATATGCCCTAGAGGCCATTACTGTATCATACTAGTTTGTATATTACTTGATGGAAGCTTGGGATATTCACAGTTGTATATACAATCTTGCTCGAAATGGTAGTATGCTACTTGGTTTGTCTCTACTTCAATATGTGCATGTGTTTTTTTTAGCATATGGCTTATATACATATTAGTAGAGCCCTTAGGATCTTTGCTTGATTACCAGCATTGTGAAGGCGCTCACACTCGTGGGGGCTGGGTAATCCATAAGCACATCCTTATACAGGTCCCTAGTCGTTGGACTATCGAGACAGGGCATCGATACTCCGGAGTAGACTAGCGTATGCGCTTCTCATCCCAGTGTGGGAGACGGTCTGTCCCACAGCCGTCAGTACATCGTACTTGAGATAGTATGCGGGTGCTCGTTAGGTTACGAGTACACTGGATAGGACTCGTAGGGAACTGTTGGTTGGTATTATACCTATCGTCGGTTATCAGTTCCCAGGTGACATGAGTACAGCTTAGTCCGCTGACTTGACACTGTCACTTCGCCTCGAGTGTGTTCCCACTGCACTTTGATTTCTACCCTACCACGGCTCAAAGGAGTCGTGCAAACAGGTAGTTTTTGGGTGCAGTCCCGAAGCACTTGGAGGCAGTGACGGTTAGACAGGATTCGTCTCTCCCGGTATTGGGGGTTGACATCGCGATGTGTCTAGGAGAGCCATTACACAAGTAGTCCCTGGACAGGGCAAGCGAGATATACTGGTAGGTTTCCAGTGTTATCTCAGGGTGTTCTGGGCTACACTCCGACACGACTAGTACCGCTATTAGGGGACTGACGTTCACCGCCCCTCTAGGCCCGCCATGAGATGTATCAGACGAACAGACCGGACTGTACGGAGACTGTCACTGTTCCCCTCCGAATGGCGGCGTCGACTAGGTGTCTCGCCTGAGATTCTGGGCAGATGCTAATTGGTGCTATCTGTCTACCTCTCCGAGGATGCCAAGTTGATTTATGGCACCGTGCATCGAAGGTTTGAACGGATGCGTCCGATGTAGTAGACTTCGTCAGATTCCCCCTCGCTTGAGGGGTTTTTTGATTGTAGGGACGCTCTTCCCTGCAGGCGCAAGCTCCTGCAGTTAATTACGCTACCGCGTCGCGGTAACAACTTTCTCCTTCTCCAGATGGTCACTTCGTGTCGTGTGTGTTTATTTTATGTTTTGTTGCCCGTGGATTGTTTACGGAGACCGAGTTATGTCGTCGCCCGTAAGGCGTGGACTAGTCCAAATCCGTATTTTCTTAGATTTGGGTTTGGGGGTTTGGTTTGAGGATACGTTAGCCATATTTGAGGCTAAGATCAACTCAAACGTTTGTTAAGGATACGTTAGTCTAACTTGAGACTAAGATCAACTTAACGGGATCGTTTAGATCCGACAAAAGAGCATTTGGGCTCCATTGTTCCAGTTTAGGGACATAGTGGTCCATTGCATGTATGGCCGTCGGGACCCGTTACCTCTCTGACGGCGTTGAAGGATTACAACGACAGGTGTCAAAGGAGTTCCGAGATGTACCCTTGAACCAAAGTTGATTGGAGGGATTCATAGTCCAGACGGTTTGAAGGTTTAAGGATACGTTAGCCATATTTGAGGCTAAGATCAACTTAAACGGGATCATTTAGATCCGGCAAAAGAGCATTTGTAGCTCTATTGTTCCAGTTTAAGGACATGGTGGTCCCTCTCCAGTTTAGGGACATAGTGGTCCATTGCTAGTTTAAGGACATTGCGGTCCATGGGTAGTTTAAGGACATTGCGGTCCATTGGTAGTTTAAGGACATTGCGGTCCAATGTTAGTTTTAAGACATCTCGGTCAAGGTTAAGGACGTCGTAGTCCATGGGTTTAAGGACCCCACAGTCCGTTGTTAGTTTTAAGACATCTCGGTCAAGGTTAAGGACGTCGTAGTCCATGGGTTTAAGGACCCCACAGTCCGTTGTTAGTTTTAAGACATCTCGGTCAAGGTTAAGGACGTCGTAGTCCATGGGTTTAAGGACCCCATAGTCCGTTGTTAGTTTTAAGACATCTCGGTCAAGGTTAAGGACGTCGTAGTCCAAGGGTTTAAGGACCCCATAGTCCATATCAATGTGTGGTCATCGAGACCCGTCACCTCTTTGAAGACGTTGAGGGATTACAACGCCAAGTATCAAAGGAGTGAAGAGATGTACCCTGGAACCGGAGTGGATTGAATAGTCCTTGGCCCAATTTGGGATCAAGACCAATTAATTATGTTATAAGCCCATTAGCCCAGTTAATTACGAATTGAGGACTTATGGCCATCTTGGGCTAAGTCTAATCATGTCTGGGATATCGGCCCTCCTGTTGGTCCCTTGAAGGAGAGGCTTTGCCTCTGGCCATTTAGCCAATTGGGCCAATGCCTAGTGTTAAACACTAAAGACCAATCAGTGTTGAACACTGGGAATGAGATTGATAAGTCAGTGTTTTAACACTAAAAGATAGTTGGTGTTAAACACCAGCAACAAGGCTTTCAAATTAGTGTTAAACACTAAAACAGATCAGTGTTAAACACTGGCAACAGAAATCTCAAATTAGTGTTGAACACTAAGGTAATCAGTGTTGAACACTGCAAATAAAGTTCTTTGATTAGTGTTGAACACTAAGGCCAAACAGTGTTTTAACACTGGATTCAGGGGTTCCAATTTAGCGTTAGACGCTAAGGCAAGAGGGGTCACGTGGTAGCACGTGAGGGCGCCCTCCCTTCGTTTGTTCTGCTGGGAATATCGCATCTTTTGGAGCATCACGTGACGGGTGTTTAAATGGAAAATGTTAAAGCCTCTGCCAAGGGTCACGTGAGGCACTGCCTCAAAGGGGCTTTTCTGTAGATCTTTTTGGGGGTCACGGGGTGACACGTGACCCTGCCTCTATGTATGTTTTTTAGAAGATATGTTAATCCCTTTCAGGAATTAAATTCCTCGTAGGGTTGAACCCTGACAATAATTTCAGAGGAATTAAATTCCTACTTCCTTTTGATGATTTATATTCTGGAATAGAGTTGAACTCTGAATTTTCTGTAGGAATTAAATTCCTCATATATGTGAAGAACTGAATAGGGTTAAACCCTAATAAAAGCTTTGAGGAATTAAACTCCCACTCTCTGTTAAAGAATTATTCTGGGGAATGAGATTAAGGGAATTAAATTCCTGTTGTTTTAACAGAACTAAGTTCTTGACTAGGGTTAAACCCTGATTCTTTTCATTCTGAAGGAATCAAATTCCCATAACACAGGGTCATCCCTAATTTTATTTTAAAGGAATTAAATTCCTATAGTTCTGTGAGAATTAAATTCTCGTGCTTCCATTCCCTCTCTATGCTTTGGATCTGCATGGCAGGATCTCAACCCATTGAGAATTAAATTCTCAACTCAAGGGGAGATGTGCACTTTACAGATCCTCCACCAAAGAGAGAACTATGTTCTTCTGTTTTATATCAGAGTTAAACTCTGTTGAGAATTAAATTCTCTTTTCTTTCAAAAAGCCTTCCCTTTCTTACCTAGGGTTTTCTTTTGCAGAAGATCAAAATTCCTCCAAAGTATCAGGGCTCTCTCTCTTTTCTTCCCTCTGCATATATCTTCCTCTTTGTGTCTCTTGGCTCCTATTTATAGGAGAAGCAGCCGAGTCAATTAATTTTTGATGAATCTTTCATTGAGAGATTTGATTTGTATCCATCATTCGTTTTGGACCTTTGGATTATTAGGTGAATTTTATTCACCATTGGATTTTAAATCCAGAGATTCTCCTTTGTTATTTCGGTTAGATTTTATGGGAAAATCTTTCCAAATTCGAGATTTTCCCATAGATAGATGATATTTAATCACCTTTAAATCTTTAATTCAATCAGTTGCTTTGGAAAGATTTCAGAGGTCTTTCCTCAGAATTTAATTCTGTTAACAGATAGGCTTTGAAAGCTGGTCACGTGTGGCCACGTGACCCTTGGTCACGTGTGGGCACGTGGCCCCTTGGAACGAGCCCTCTTCTTTCTTTCTGCGCTCTGCTTTCTGGTCGCTGCTTAGCTGTCACGTGCCATCACGTGACCCCTGGTCACGTGTGGGCACGTGACTCTCGTCTGGAGCCTTTGTTTACCCCAATCAGAGCAAAGCTCTATTCAAATTCCAAGGCGGGAGATGAAGCAACGCTTCATCTTCCCCCAATCAGAGCAAAGCTTTGCTTTGAAAATTTAAACTTTAATAAATGAAGCAACTCTTCAGATTCTTTGCACTGTGCGCAATGCGCCACGTGTCAGGCGCAGACGCATCAGCGCAGCGCCCAAAGCAGCGCACCCAATCAGAGCAAGGCTCTTTTAAAAATAAAAATAAAAAAAAAAGTAAAAGAAGCAACGTTCAGGTGCGCAAGCGCTGCGCGACACGTGTCTGCGCAGTTGCGCAAGCACAGCTGCGCAAGCGCTGCGCTGCGCGACACGTGTCTGCGCAGTTGCGCAAACACAACTGCGCATGCACAGCTGCGCAAGCGCTGCGCACAGCTGCGCAAGCGCTGCGCTGCGCGACACGTGCTGCGCTACGCGACACGTGTCACGCGCTGGGGGAGTTGCACAAAACAGAATAAATCTTTTCTGTTCTTGTTAAAACAAGAAGATTTTCTTCTGTAAAGCAGGGGCCTTTGGATCAAAGATCCGACGGTGGGGAAAACTCCCCAAATCACTCAGAAAAAGATCTCTGTAACAAATTTAACTAATTTGTGAGCCCTATAAAAAGGACCCCAGACCTCATTTCAAAGGCATGGACATTTTCTAAAAAAAGAAGAGAGAAAGAGGACTCTGAAGAAATCCTCAAGAATAAAAAAGGTAAAAACCTTTGAAAGAAGAGAAAATTCTCTTATGAACAGATCAGTGATCTAAGAACAAGATCATTGATCTTCAATAAATAAACAAATAAAATAAAAATAAAAATAGTGCCTTGCACTTGTTATGAACCTTTGGTTCTCTAAAACAAGGAAAAACTTGTTTAAATCAAGGGATTAAAAAGTGCTTTGCACTTTTGTTTTGAATCTAAAAAGATTCTTAGTGCTTTGCACAAACGCAGTGCATTACGTAAAGGGCCAGGCCCAAGTCAAAAAGACCTAACAGGCCTAAATAAATTGCAAGGCAATAAATGGGCAGAGCCCAAATAAATTGATGCTTTGCATCCTTTATACAAGGGCAGAGCCCAAATAAAATTTATGCCTTGCATCATTCCTAAAAGGACAGAGCCCAAAACAAATTGATGCTCTGCATCCTTTCTGGGTAAAGCCTAAATAAAAAAGAAATGCAATGCAAAAGCAAATAAAATGTTGAACATTTTCAACTGGACTTAGCCCAATTTTGGCCGTAAGTCCTTAAATTAAATTGACTGAGCAAGATTGCTCTCTTAAATCAATTTACTACCGGTTCGAGGGTACATCTCCGAGCTCCTCTGACACCTGTCGTTGTAATCCTTCAACGACGTCAGAGCGGTGACGGGTCCCGACGACCATATACGTCAATATGGACTGCGGGGTCCTTAAACTCGTGGACCGAAACGTCCTTAAACTAATATCGGACCGAAACGTCCTTAAACTAATATCGGACCGAAACGTCCTTAAACTAACGGTGGACCACTATTTCCTTAAACTGGTATTGGACCACCATGTCCCTAAACTGGCACAATAGAGCCCAAATGCTCTTTTGTCGGATCTAAACGATCCCGTTAAGTCGATCTTAGTCTCAAATTGGACTAACGTATCCTTAACAAACGATTAAGTTGATCTTAGCCTCAAATATGGCTAACGTGTCCTTAAATCAAACCTTCAAACAAACTTTAGTCCCAAATTGGACTATAGATCTCCCAACCAACTTTGGTTCAAGGGTACATCTCTGAACTCCTCTGATATTTGTCGTTGTAATCCTTCAACGTCGTCAGAGAGGTGACGGGTCCTGACAACCACACATTAATACGGACTGTGGGGTCCTTAAACTCATGGACTTATGCGTCCTTAAACCAATATCCGCCCCCAAAATGGGAATGTTGGACCACTATGTCCCTAAACTGGAACAATAGAGCCCAAACGCTTTTTTGTCGGATCTAAACGATCCCGTTAAGTTGATCTTAGTCTCAAACTGGACTAACGTATCCTTAACGAACATTTAAGTCGATCTTAGCCGCAACGCGACCAATGCATCCCTAAACTAAAAACACCAAACCCAAATCTAAGTAAATACGGATTTGGACTAATCCACGTCCTACGGGCGACGGCATTACTCAGTCTCCGTATACAATCCACGGGCAACCACAAACAAAACAAACACACACGACACGAAGTGAAATTCTGGAGAAGGAGAAAGTTGTTACCGCGATGCGGTAGCGTAATTAACTGCAGGGGCTTGCGCCTGCAGGGAAGAGCGTCCCCACAATCAAAAACCCCTCAAGCGAGGGGGAATCTGACGAAGTCTGCTACATCGGCCGCATCCGTCTAAACCTCCGATACACGGTGCCATAAATCAACTTGGCATCTTCGGAGAGGTGGACGGATAAAACCAAATAGCATCTGCCCCGAATCTCAGGCCCAGACGTCCATGTCGCCGGCCGCCATTCGGAGGGGAACAGATTCTGGCATGCCCGGTGGGACCTTTTCCTCTTTCCACTCCACACTTCGTGTGTCGTCCTCGCGAACCAATCGCGGTTTGTTGTGGTTGCTTGTGGATTCAAAGTACTTAGATTTTGCGTCTTGCTCCGTGCAAAAAACAGAAGATCAATGGCTTCAAACTGCACTACCTGCAACTGCAACTCTCGCTCCATCCCGTCCGGAGGAGTGACTTATGGGCCCCGAGCGGCCTCTCTTTTCAAGATACCAGTGGAGCAGGTAACTCAAGCCACCACCGGATTATTATTTGGGACCATGCTCCCACCATTGAGCTTAAATGCTACAATGACATTGCAAGAAGCTCCAAAAAAGTCGGTCTTCGATCGACTTACCACTGCCGCGATCCCACTCAACAGGTTGCCCAACTCCACTGCTTCAGGTTTTAATGGATTAGGCCAGAGCTCCATCAGGCCCATGAAGAAGCCTGCAATACCAGAAGGCGTTATCCCGAAGCAGATAGCCATCCCAACACCTGTTCCTGGCGAAATCACCAAGGTTGCTTCCCATGCTCGGAAGTCCGCTTCTGATAGGTTGGCCGTCCCCGTTCAACGAACGTCGATCTTTAAAAGGCTGGTACCAGCATATTCTGACCAACACGGGGGACACGACGAAGTCACCCTTGTAGCTGAAACAACTCCATCTGCAAGACACGCTCGACGTCGCCACTGGCGTCGAGTAAGGAAGGCTGGGGGCAACTCCCCCTCTGGGATAACTCCGTCAGCTCCGATGGTGAGGATCGATGCTGCTGTTCCAACCAAGAACAGCTTTGAACTGCTCAACAAGGAGCGCAGAAACTCTCCTACTGCGATGTTGAAACGAACTCCTTCACCTGTGGAGAATACTCCAGAGAAGAAGCTAGAGCAGCCCCCTCAACGGCTGTCCTCTAAAATTTACAAAGTCTGGCGACAGGTCCAAGAGTCGGTGATCGATCAAGACTGCCTCCGACGACAGAAAAAGATGAAGGTTCGGCAGGGGAAGGATTACTCTGTCAAACCACAAAAAGCAAAAGCTACTTGGGTGCCCACTACAACGGCTCCCTTAACTCCAATCACTCAAAAAAGGAGGCCGTAAAAAGCCCCTGTGTCTTCGGCAAATCGCAAAGACACCGAATACAAACGCCCCAAGTCTGGGGGCATGGTGGTGCACACTGTTTATATGGCTTCTGGAAAGGAGGAAAGCCGCACTTCTACGGACCACCGACCGCTCACCCGATCCGTGACGAAAGCCCAGGAGCAACAACAAAAGCTTCAGGAAATGATGACTACAATGGCTGCACTCACTGAGCCAAAAGAAAGCTCTGAAACGTCTTCGGATGAGCGTCAAGAACAAGAAACCGACGCTGACTTTTTACGCAGAGTCCTCGAAAAGAGGGACAAAGAAGCTGCAGAGCAAGAGACTAACATAAAACAGATGGCGCTCCTCTTCCAAGATATGGTAGGGATGATGTTACAGCCGGACCCTCCTGCTGAAGATCCTCTGATCGTCCTTGAAGACGACAGGGGAGAAACGTCAAATCCTCCGCCGGCTCTGTCAACAGCCAAGGAGGAGGCAATCTCCAAAGTTGACCTAGACGAATATATAGCTCAGCAGATCCGGGTTCATCAGGCGAATGAAGCGTCTGGGCAAATTGTTAGAACCGGATGATCGTATCCGAGCTGGTATGACCAAATCAGTTACCCGCCAAGATATACGGTCCCTAAATTCCACGTATATAAAGGGACAGGGAATCCGCATCAGCATGTCGCTCAATTCAGGGCCTTATGCGGCAATACTGGAGGCGATGACAAACTGTTGCTTCTCCAATTCGTCGGCAGCTTAGCAAAAATAGCCTTTGAATGGTATTCGGAGCTACCTAACGACTTTGTCAAAACATTTGCAAAGATGGAGCTGCTGTTTACTCAGCGTTTTGCAAGCGCCAGTGAACGCACCCCGATAACAGCACTAATAAATGCCAGAATAAGGCCAAGCGAAACGTGGGTCCAATACGCAACACGATGGCGAAACCTATGGTCGAAATGCGAACAACGCATAGAAGAGGCACCTGCGGTAGGCATGTTTGTGGGCACTCTCGATCCGCAGTCGACCATCTCGCAATTCCTGATGTTCTTCAGGCCGACCACCTTCCAGGCCTTGATTGACAAATTAGCCCAAATGGACCAGATGGGCCATAGACCATCTCCTCCAAAATCAGATTCCCGAGATGAGAAAGGAAAAGGGAAAGCGATCGTCGTCGCCAATGCTCAACAACAGTCGAGCAACTCAAAGCCGGTCGTTCGCCAAAACAACATGCGTCCACGCCCATCCCTCGAGGAGAGGCTAGGACGTCCTTACTCGTTTCCTCAGAATAAAACGAGAAGACTGTTTGAGCTGGCAGTGCGTAACAGACTCATCAATCTGCCGAGTCCAAAGCGTCTGTCGCAGCCAGGCGATCTTAATAATCCCAATTATTGCCCTTACCACCAAACGGTAAGTCACCCGATTGAGGATTGTTTCGTCTTTAAGGGATGGATCGAGGATCAATACCTACAAGGCAAGTTCGCGCTGTGTGAAAGCTGGAAGGTGAACCCACCACAGCCGCACTCTCCAAAGAAGACGGACACGCCGGGGGCAGCTTGTTCTTTAGTCAAGGATGAAAACGATGGAGAAAACTCATCAGATGAATCTGAGGACTACGTAGCGACTTGTCATGTGATTTCTCATTCACTGGCAGACGTTGAAGAGGCTCCTTGCGCTGAGAAACCAATAGCGAATCCTGAGCCGGAGATCCTACAGCCATCAGACGAGTTGATCGATGCCTTCCTAAATGAAATTCGTCTGAAAGCAAAAGCCAATCAAGAGCATGAAATGGCCATACTGGAAAGAGCCAAGGCATTCCCGTCAAATCAGAAGCCATACACTGCGGGTAAAAACAAATTCAAGACGAGGAAAAGGTTCGCCAAAGCTCTGTCAGTAGGAATGAAGCTACCGCCCTCTGAAGAAAATACTCTCGCTGAGGTAGAGATGCACCCTAACTTCTGTTTATATCATCAGAAGATCATACATCCTACCGAAGACTGCGAATCCTTTAACTGTTGGTGGCAAGGGTATGTCGCTCAAAAGCAACACTCCGACGGGACAAAGTGTGAAGCTTGTGGACATCGGAAAAATGCAATATATGAGCGCAAAAGAGCCGCCGACGACTGTCATATAGCCGACTTCAAGGGATCGCAAATTATCACCTTTGGAAGCGACTCTGACGAAAAAGCTATCCCCAACTCTTCCCTCGGGGAATCTATTTCAAAAATAAAGGAATTGAGAAGCTGCGAGAACGTTCAGCCATGCAATCGCATGCTACTCGGAAAAAATCCCGGCCCCACAAACAACGGAGCGAACAAAAAGGATAAAAGAAAAGGAAAAAAGGCCCTCGTCGCCAGCGCTCAACAACAATCAGGTGACCCTAGACCGGTTGCTTGCCAAAGCAACAAGCGGCAACCCCTCCAGGAAAAGTTGAAACGTCCTTACTCGTTTCCGCAAGATAAAACAAGGGGACTGTTCGAGCTGGCAGTGTGCGACAGACTCATCAATCTGCCGGGTCCAAAACGTCCGTTGCGGCTAGGCGATGTTAATAATCCTAATTATTGTCCTTACCACCAAACAGTAGGTCACCTAATCGAGGACTACTACGTCTTCAAAAACTGGGTTGAAGACCAATACCAACAGGGCAAGTTTGCGCTGTCTGAGAACTGGAAGGTGAGTCCGCCACAACCGCACGCTCCGAAGAAGATGGATACGCCGGGGACATCATGTTCATTCATGGAGAAGGACTCATAGACCGAAAAGTCAATAAACTAGATATTCGCCTCAAATACGGCGACACTGGACCGAAACGTCCTTAAACTAATGATGGACCACAATGTCCTAAAACTTGCAAACGACCGAAACGTCTTTAAACTAATACCGCAGCATCCTTAGGCTGACGAGATAAAAAAAGAAGAAAAAAAACATTAAAAAAAACGGTATGTCCATAAGCAAAAAGGGCACGGATGAAAACCCGAAAGGGCTCCATGAGTAAAAACAACAGGACTACCGGCGAGTGTTCGTGAAAACCCGAAAGAGCGCGACCTCGTAAAAAAAAAGAATAAGAAGAAAATAAAAAGAATAAAAGAAAAAAAACAAAACGGTATGTCCATAAGCAAAACGGGCACGGATGAAAACCCGAGAGGGCTCCGTGAGTAAAAACAGCAGGACTACCGGCGAGTGTTTGTGAAAACCCGAAAGGGCGCAACCTCGTTAAGAAACACTTATAGGGGCCTCTCGACCCTATAAGGAGAAACCACCCGCGTGAGATCCTTATGACTCACAAGGGAACAACACACTTAGGAATCCCCACGATTCCTAAGGAGAAAATACACTTGCGAGATCCTCACGACTCGTGAGGAGAAGGCTCTTATGGGACCCTCACGGCTCGTAAGATTTGAAAGTCTTAAGTTACAGAGGCCTAAACCTGTGCTTAAGCAACCCCCACAACTTTCGATTTTGCCCTACAAGTGGTCCTATATTGGCCCTTGTATACAATCCACGGGCGCGAATAAACATTTCCCTAACCAAGTCCCATCCGTGACTGGGGATATGTCCACACGGTGAACAACCCTTGTGAGTCCTCTCGACTCATAAGGAGATAACACTCTTGTAAGATCCTTACGACTTATAAGAGAACATACACTTAGTAATCCTCACGATTCCTAAGGAGAAAACGCACCTGCGAGGTCCTTACGACCCGTAGGGAGAAACACCTTTATGAGACCCTTACGGCTCATGAAGTCAAAAGCCTTAGTCGACGGAATCCTAATCCTGTTTACTAAGCCACCTTTGTTCGACATCGACAGAGGCAAATGATGATTCGCTCCTGGCAATATTCCAGTTGTAGCGATGCTGATGCCTAAATCGGTATCAAATTCCAAGTCCTTTCATGGCAGATGATGATTCGCTCCTGGCCATATCCCAGTTGTAACGGTGCTGATGCCGAAATCGGTGTCTAATTTCAGGTTTACGGCGAAAAGCCAGTAAGCCGCACATGCATACGAAATAGCCGAAATGATGGGGCAACTTGTAATAAAAAGCAGCAAGTGAAATATATGCATGTGAAATAGCCGAAATGATTGGGCAACTCGCAATAAAAAGCAGCGAGTAAAAATAAAGTAAACAGCCGAAATGATTGGGCACCGCGAAAAATAGCCGAAATGATTGGGCAATCGCGACCTTCGCGATATAAAAGCTGAAATGATAGAGCATCGCGGAAAGAATAAAAAAAATGAAAGAATGAAACTTTTTGCCCTACAGGTGAAATCACATCGATCCCTGTATACAATTCAGGGGCACAGATAAGGAGGGAACCATACCTTCCCAACAGGCTCTATCAGAAAGCGAAGCCAAATCTCGACGGTTCATAGACAACCTATAGACCATTTCGACATTTGTCGTAATATTACAGACACAATGTCAACAACGGCATTCCTTCGCAGTCTAGCAGGGTGTACATGCAAAGTTAACAAAAGACCTCACGGTCGAAACAAGCGGAGCGATGTCAAAATCCCAGCTTCACCTCAGCATTCGTCTCGATACAGTAGACGCAATGTCAACAACAGCGTTCCTCCGCAGTCCAGCTGGAAGCAGATGCAACGTCAACAAAAGACCTCACGGTCGAAACAAAGCGGAGTAACGGCAAAATCCCAACTCCACCTTAGCATTCGTCTCGTTACAGCAGACGCAATATCAACAACGGCGTTCCTTCGCAGTCCAGCTGGAGGCAGATGCAACGTCAACAAAAGACCTCACGGTCGAAACAAAGCGGAGAGACGGCAAAATCCCAGCTCCACCTCAGCATTCGTCTCAATACACCAGACGCAGTGTGAGCAAATGAAGCGAAGGCCAAATTCCTAGCTTCAGGGTCTTAACGGCAAGTCATATAAGGCCTTAAAGACCACTGGAGATCATCTCACATGGAGTGGTCACCTCCTCGACGTTCGTTTCGATACAGCAGACGAGTTGTCATACCTGCGTTCTTCCTCCAGCAGGGATTCAGACGTGACAAAGCAAACGAAGCGAAGGCCACATTCCTAGCTTCAACGTCTTTACGGTAACTCACATAAAACCGGAAAGACAATCGGAGATCATCTCGCACCAGCACAGAGTGGTCACCACCTTGACGTTCGTCTCGATACAGCAGACGAAATGTCAACCCCAGCATTCTTCCTCCAACAGGATTTGGACACACCAAAGCAAACGTAGCGAAGGCCACATTCCTAGCTTCGACGTCTTGACGGTAACTCATATAAAACCGGAAAGACAATCGGAAATCATCTCGCACCAACACAGAATGGTCACCACCTCGACGTCCATCTCAATACAGCAGACGAGATGTCACCCCAACGTTCGTCTCGACACAGCAGGCGCAACTTCATTAAATGAATGGAGCCACGGCAAAATCCCTAGTTCCAAACCTCGGCGGTTCACCAGCAACCTAGAGACAACCTCGATGTCCGTCTCAATACAGCAGACGAGATGTCACCCCAACGTTCGTCTCGACACAGCAGACGCAACGTCATCAAATAAACGGAGCCACGGCAAAATCCCTAGTTCCCACCGCAACATTCGTCTCGATACAGCAGACGCAATGCCAGCAAACGAAGCAAAGGCCAAATTCCTAGCTTCAGGGTCTTGACGGCAACTCATATAAAGCCCGAAAGACTATCGGAGATCATCCCCACACCAGCGCGGAGTGGTTATGACTCATCGGGGCTCACCAAAATAAGCCTAACCTCAAGTAAAAAGCGACATGGCAAATTCCTAACGCTTGCTCTTCCGACGGTCAAACTGCCAAGGAGGATTGCTTGAAGACGTCTTGTCCAGCCTCCGAAGGGATCAGAGACACGGCAGTCGCAGGGCTACTCGAACAGCACGATTGCCTATCGAGGACTATATCAGCTTATGCGATGGTACGATGGCCAAAACCCTAAGTACCACCAACCTTAACGGGCTTCTGTCGTAAAGAGCAGAGGTTAAATGCGACGTTAAGATGTTCTTGCGAGAAACGCTCGATTCGTCTCGACTTGCGGAAAAAATTGTTGAGGCGGCTCGACTCGTGAGATAAAGCCTTAGGCAGTGGGCATAAAAGAAGCCTGTTTCCTAAGCACTGGGACCCTGCAAGTTGGCCCAAAACGGTCTCTTGCATACCATCCACGGGTCTCACTCTCCAACATAGAACTTCGATAAGGAGGGAAACAACCGCTTACAAGTCCTCTCGACTCGTAAGAAAGAAAAATTCTCTTGTATGATCCTTACGACTTACAAGAGAAAACCACACTTAGGAATCCTCACGATTCCTAAGGAGAAAAACCCACCTACGAGATCCTCTCGATCCGTAGGGAGAAAAGTCTCTATGAGACCCTCACGGCTCATAGAGTTGAAAAGTCTTAGGCAGCAGATCTGAACCTGAGGCCTAAGCCATCGCTATCTCGTGAAGAAATCAAGAAGCTTACTCTGTTACCTGCTAATTGTGACGACATGCTGAGAAAGAGGAAAAGCAACAGAAAGAGCATCCGATTTACATTTGATCGAGCGTTCAAGACACATTCATTCATGCATGGGCAAAAGACTCAGAACAAAAGATAAGACAGGCTAGGAAAAACAAAAAATTTCATTAATATTGCCCGGAGTTCTTACAATCATAAAAACAATAAACGAAAGTTACAATGGAATAACCTCAGATCCGGGGCATGGATTGAGGAATTCAAAAGCGACTCTATCTATGACTTTCCAGGCCTCGCGGACCATCCTAGTATGCTTTCTTTCGCGAGCACAAGCGTCAGGGTCCCCCCTGATGTCTTCCACCCTCCGATAAGCAGCGAGTATGGCGGACTGTTGAAAGACCTCGTGCAAGAGATCGATAAGACTGTCTCGCCGTCTCTTCGAGATAAAGTTCAACAGGTACACCGAGTGCACCTTGTCCTCAGCAGCATCCAACGCCCTAAGTGGCACGTCGGAACAGAAGAGAGGAAGCGCTTCCCAGATAGCTCCCACGATAAGCTTAAGGAGGGAGGAACGTCGGGGAAGCAGTGGACCATTGTACGCGTCGAAGCGACTCATTATTTCAGCACACTTCTCGTTTGTGAACTCTCGATTTTGAGAGCGGCCAAGTCGGCGGATGTCCCCGTAAGAGACGATCTCGTTAAGAGCATACATGTGGGCGTCCATTGTTCCTGTGAAAGAGGATCAACAGAATTATCAGAAAAACTGATTAAGCAAAACAATATAATGCACTGAGCAATAAAATGTCATCTTCAAACTCTAAGATCAATGAAACACTCTTAAGAGTTCTTTTAGATCAAAGGGATCTATGTTTTGCCAAAAATGCGAGTTTCTGTTCATGGGTTGAGAAACCCTGAAATAGATTCATAAGAGCAAAGCTCAGTTGATGAAACCCCAAAGGGGATTTCCTTAGATCTGAAGATCTGTGAGAGCAAAGCTCTATTGGTTAATTAAAATTAATTTAACTTAAGATTAATTATACCTAAAGTTTTCTAACTTGGAAGAGCAAAGCTCTAAAGTTCTGGAAACGAGAGCAAAGCTCTGGAATTCTAAACAAGAGCAAAGCTCTGGAAATCAAAATCTAGAAAATAGTGAGATTTTTTCAAATGGATAGAGGTCCTATTTATAAGGCGCTTGCGCCGCTTGAGCTCACTCCTTGATCCAACGATCAAGAGTTTGCCACCGCTGCACTCACGTGTGCGCCACGTAAGCGCAACGGTGGGGGGCATTTGTTTACCCCAATCGGAGCAAAGCTCTGTTCAAATTCCAAGGCGGGAGATGAAGCAACGCTTCATCTTCCCCCAATCAGAGCAAAACTTTGCTTTGAAAATTTAAACTTTAATAAATGAAGCAACGCTTCAGATTCTTTGCACTGTGCGCAATGCGCCACGTGCCAGGCTCAGACGCATCAGCGCAGCGCCCAAAGCAGCGCACCCAATCAGAGCAAGGCTCTTTTAAAAATTAAAAAAAAAAGTAAAAGAAGCAACGTTCAGTTGCGCAAGCGCTGCACTGCACGACACGTGTCTGCGCAGTTGCGCAAGCACAACTGCGCTGCGCGACACGTGTCTGCGCAGTTGCGCAAGCACAACTGCGCACGCACAGTTGCGCAAGCGCTGCGCTGCGCGACACGTGTCTGCGCAGTTGCGCAAGCACAGCTGCGCAAGCGCTGCGCAAGCGACACGTGTCTGCGCAGTTGCGCAAGCACAGCTGCGCAAGCGCTGCGCAAGCGCTGCGCTGCGCGACACGTGTCACGCGCTGGGGGAGTTGCGCAAAACAGAATAATCTTTTCTGTTCTTGTTAAAACAAGAAGATTTTCTTCTGTAAAGCAGGGGCCTTTGGATCAAAGATCCGACGGTGGGGAAAACTCCCCAAATCACTCAGAAAAAGATCTCTGTAACAAATTTAACTAATTTGTGAGCCCTATAAAAAGGACCCCAGACCTCATTTCAAAGGCATGAACATTTTCTATAAAAAAAAAAGAAGAGAGAAAGAGGACTCTGAAAAAATCCTCAAGAATAAAAAAGGTAAAAACCTTTGAAAGAAGAGAAAATTCTCTTATGAACAGATCAGTGATCTAAGAACAAGATCATTGATCTTCAATAAATAAATAAAATAAAAATAAAAATAGTGCATTGCACTTGTTATGAACCTTTGGTTCTCTGAAACAAGGAAAAACTTGTTTAGATCAAGGGATCAAAAAGTGCTTTGCACTTCTGTTTTGAATCTAAAAAGATTCTTAGTACTTTGCACAAACGCAGTGCATTACGTAAAGGGCCAGGCCCAAGTCAAAAAGACCTAACCGACCTAAATAAATTGCAAGGCAATAAATGGGCAGAGCCCAAATAAATTGATGCTTTGCATCCTTTATACAAGGGCAGAGCCCAAATAAAATTGATGCCTTGCATCATTCCTAAAAGGACAAAGCCCAAAATAAATTGATGCTCTGCATCCTTTCTGGGCAAAGCCTAAATAAAAAAATAAAAAAGAAATGCAATGCAAAAGCAAATAAAATGTTGAACATTTTCAACTGGACTTAGCCCAATTTTGGCCGTAAGTCCTTAAATTAAATTGACTGAGCAAGATTGCTCTCTTAAATCAATTTACTACCGGTTCGAGGGTACATCTCCGAGCTCCTCTGACACCTGTCATTGTAATCCTTCAACGACGTCAGAGCGGGTGACGGGTCCCGACGACCATATACGTCAATATGGACTGTGGGGTCCTTAAACTCGTGGACCGAAACGTCCTTAAACTAATATCGGACCGAAACGTCCTTAAACTAATATCGGACCGAAACGTCCTTAAACTAACGGTGGACCACTATGTCCTTAAACTGGTATTGGACCACCATGTCCCTAAACTGGCACAATAGAGCCCAAATGCTCTTTTGTCGGATCTAAACGATCCCGTTAAGTCGATCTTAGTCTCAAATTGGACTAACGTATCCTTAACAAACGATTAAGTTGATCTTAGCCTCAAATATGGCTAACGTGTCCTTAAATCAAACCTTCAAACAAACTTTAGTCCCAAATTGGACTATAGATCTCCCAACCAACTTTGGTTCAAGGGTACATCTCTGAACTCCTCTGATATTTGTCGTTGTAATCCTTCAACGTCGTCAGAGAGGTGACGGGTCCTGACAACCACACATTAATACGGACTGTGGGGTCCTTAAACTCATGGACTTATGCGTCCTTAAACCAATATCCGCCCCCAAAATGGGAATGTTGGACCACTATGTCCCTAAACTGGAACAATAGAGCCCAAACGCTTTTTTGTCGGATCTAAACGATCCCGTTAAGTTGATCTCAGTCTCAAACTGGACTAACGTATCCTTAACGAACGTTTAAGTCGATCTTAGCCGCAACGCGACTAATGCATCCCTAAACTAAAAACACCAAACCTAAATCTAAGTAAATACGGATTTGGACTAATCCACGTCCTACGGGCGACGGCATTACTCAGTCTCCGTATACAATCCACGGGCAACCACAAACAAAACAAACACACACGACACGAAGTGAAATTCTGGAGAAGGAGAAAGTTGTTACCGCGATGCGGTAGCGTAATTAACTGCAGGGGCTTGCGCCTGCAGGGAAGAGCGTCCCCACAATCAAAAACCCCTCAAGCGAGGGGGAATCTGACGAAGTTTGCTACATCGGCCGCATCCGTCTAAACCTCCGATACACGGTGCCATAAATCAACTTGGCATCTTCGGAGAGGTGGACGTATAAAACCAAATAGCATCTGCCCCGAATCTCAGGCCCAGACGTCCATGTCGTCAGCTGCCATTCGGAGGGGAACAGCCTTTTTCTTGATTCAATCAGGGAATTGAGTCTGCCGCTTTTGAGTGTCACGTGCCAACACGTGACCCTGGTCACGTGGGAGCACGTGACCCTTTCTGAAGCCCTTTTCTTCGATGTAGTTGGGAAACTGAATTTGCCCTGCCGATGCTTTTAGATGTCACGTGCCAACACGTGACTGCTGGTCACGTGTAAGCACGTGACCCTTTTCTGAAGCCTTTTCCGTAAGCTTTCCTGATTTTAAATCAGGAAATAAATGCCCCCACAGCGTTGTTCTCACGTGTCCGCTCGTGGGTGCAACGCTGTCACCTTTTGTGACCGTTGGATTCCTCTAGGGATTTGGGGAGATGAAACGTTTCCATCACCTCCTATAAATACTCATGTTTCTTCAGAAGAGCCTTCACTTTGCTCATCTTCTTCTTCTGAGAACTTTTTCCCTTGAGAATTTAATTCTCGCTTCCAGAGTTTAGTTCTCTGTCTTGAAACAATCTTCAGAGTTTAACTCTGTTCAGGTGGCCCTTTTTCCTCAGGTAATGTTCTTGGACAAACAGCGAACTTCCACATCCCATTGGATTTTAAATTCAAAACGAGGGTTTTTACTCTTTTTCAACAAGGAACCCATTTTTCTTCAAGTTTTTCCATAAGAACAGGAAACCACCTAACCTTCGAACTGTAGATCTCTTAGGGTTTAGATGATCTTTGGGGAGATGATGACGGCATTTCAACTCCATGGAATTTAATTCCATCCAAAAATGTTTCTGGGAATTTAATTCCCTTCTCTTAATAAGGAATTTAATTCCAATGAAGAACTCAGTTTCTTCACACGGAGGCTTCTTGGGGTCTCTCGACCCGAGGTTGTCCTTCTGCAATTAATGAAACAGGAGCTTTGTAATGATGCCTTCTGTGGGAATTTAATTCCTTTGATCTTGTTGGATCCATTGTAGAGCCCGAGACAGATCCTGTTGGGGGAATGTGTAGGGTTACCATTCTTTATTTAATGAGGATATTCCCTTTGTTTTATTGTAACTATTTGGTCTCATTATTAATGAGCCGTCATCCTGATTCTGTGGGGCCCATGTGTTTTGTAGCCAATGGTCCCAGAAAAATCTGTTGTTGCTTTCTTTAACTAGTCTTCATGTTCATGCATGGATATATATCGCTGACTTTGCTTTTAACGGTCTTCTTTTATTGGATTTCAGGTGCGATGGCTTCTGTTCCGTGCTTTCCCTTTTCTCGCTCGGAGGCTGCTTTTCCTCAGTCACCATCTGATGAGGAAGCGATGGCGATGATCCGGGCCCATGACCCGAACTGCACCAACCTTCTTCAATGGGGATCTTGGTATAGTCAAATTATTCAGGGTCGCCGGAGTTTTCTTTGCGCGGGTACCGACGGAGCCCACTTTCCCATTCTTACCGATGGACCCTCCGAGGACGGTTTTTGCTGTGGAAATGCCCAACTGGACTCCAACGGGGAGGCTCGAGCCTTCGACGACCGGTATTCCGAACCATCCGATCCCGGCCATAGACATCTTGGGGTGGCGTATCTGCCAGGGTGAGGCCCACCCGTGGGGGAAAATTTATAAGATAGGGCTTACTCCTCGACACCCTACGGGCTACCTTCTCTGGGCTCGCTACATCCTTTCTGCCCATCGTGCGCGGTTGCAGAAAGTCGGGCTTTATCAGGCAATATACGCGTCACTCTTCCATTATAAGTCCCCGCATGTCTGGTGGGTCAAGGCGTTTTTGAACCAATGGAATCTTCCCACCAACACTTTCATTCTAGGAGATCGCGAGGTCTCGATCTCTCTGGCCGAATTTTATGACATCTCGGGGTTGCCAATCAGGGGTAGTCTGTACGAGGAGTTGCTGCCTTCTGACGAGTACATTTTTGAACCCGAGCCCGCCCCAGTTGACGGCCTGTCTGCTGAGAATGCCGTCCGCCATAAGCGTCCCAGTTTAATCAAGGCGCTAGGTATCTTCGACCGATTATTCACCGAATCCGAAGAGCAGGGTGTTACTTTCAAGAGCTTCATTGCTCGTTTCCTTCGTGAGGACGCCTTATCGAAGACAGCTCCGAAGTTTGCCAACATTGGAGACCCCTTTGGGTTCGGTCCGAAGAAGCTGCCGACCACTGAATCGGATTTACCTCAGTACTACATCCCTATTATGTCGCCGATATCTTTTGAATCCATTGCTGTTCCAGGCATGGATGAGGAGACGTTCTTCGTGGGGTTTGTTAGTGTTTAGCTCAGTTGGTTCGTTATCCCCATGCATCGCCGCTTCATGAGAGCCTCGGCCATCTACCCGGCTCATCGTATTGCTGAGGGGACGCGGTTGGCCATCGGCATCCCGGCCTTGGCGCACCTCTATCATGGATTGGGTACCGCAGCTAATACCTCTACACCCGGCGTGGATGTAGTGAACTTTTCGCTTCATTATTTCACGTCTTGGGTCGAAATGCATGTGCTGGGGGCTTTCGCTATGTATCAGAGGCCCGCGTTTTATGACGCCTGTCCCTTCCTGCGACTTATGCGATTGGTGGGTGCTTCTGCCGCTGACCCGACTCAATTCGGGGCTATTCGGGTGCTGATTTCTCCTCACGCCGCCGCTGGCGGGCTAGTTTTTAACGATCGGGTCTTGTCTACTCCCTCGGGTCCAGTTCAACAACTCTGGGACCAGTCGAAAGACAACGCACCTTCTTTGAAGCCCCGGGAGGCCGCGCATTTGTATACAATTAGACCGGGCTACTTGGTGTTTCGCCAGAACAGTGCAGCTCTTTTCATGCGGTACAATCCGCATCGATTCGCCCGACAGCTTGGATACGACCAGGGTGTTCCTTTCGAAGCTTTTATAGTCGCCCCGATCCCTTCGCTCGATGCCGTTCGCGATGCCGCTCATCATTTCATGAGGCTTAACACCGGCTCCCGTTTCATGGTCCCTGAAGCTGAGTACATGCCCCGGTGCGTGGGTGCATTTACGGGCTGGTATCTTCATCGGATCAGTCCAATTATTCTTGAAGAAAGAAGGGTGCTTCTTGGTCACGATGCCCCTCCTCAGGTTTCGGGGGCTAAGCTGCGACCGAGGGTTCCGGTCCGCTTCCCTTTAAGGGAGATTGGCACCGCGCTCATTCCGGGGGAGTCAGGGGTAGACCTTATTCCAACAGCTGGTATGCCCTTGGGTTCCCGATCGCGGGGTAAACGGGCCCCAGTAGTAGCACCCCTGCCGGTGGCGGCACCGCCCCCTGTGGCGTCGACAATGGCGATGTCATCCTCGGTTGTGGCACCGAGCGAGAGTAATAGGGATGAGGGCGCCGAGGGCGATGTGGGCCGGCGTCGCCCTAAGGCTTCGCGAGGGAGGAAGCGGTCGTCCTCAGCGACCGGCTCTGGGTCTAAACGGCGGAGGAAAGCGGCCACCAACCTGCTCGATTCTTTGGCGGAGTCTGAGCCTATTCTTGAAGATGAACCATTGGCCCTGCAAGAGTCAGACACTGGACTTCTCTTCCCAAGTTCGGCTGATGAGGAGGCCGCACAGTTGGCTGAGGCCATACGGCGTTCAAAAGACGCGTCTCATAACGCCAAGGTTCTGAAGAAGTCTTATCCCGCTGTAATTTTTTATAAAGACCCTTCGTGGATTCGGCGGCGATATATCGGTCCTTTGGAGGAATGGGGGGAAAGGGCTTTGAAGCAAGCCACTTCAGAAGACGCAGCTGACGCACTTTCTTTATGGACCGGTGGTCATGAGTCTACCCTTGAACCCCGGCGAGCCCACCTCCTTGAGAAGGAGCAGCGGCTTGAAGAAGCCATATTAAGGGCTTCTTTGCGTATAGGTACGTTGTGCTTCTTTTGTAGTCTTTCCGATTATTTATGCCCGTGCATATGTATCATTATTCTTATTCGAATCGTGCAGAATTTTCGACGCTGGGGGAGCTCTCTACGGGCCCATTAAAGCTAAAGCCCGCCGGAATTCTCAATGAGGCCTTGCTTGATGTGGAGGGGGCTGATGAGGCTGCTCCTCTTATGGTAGAGCCTCCAGCGGCGGTTCTTGATCAGGGAGCGCTTGCCCCTTTGGGGGAAGCTCCTTTGGAGGTCGCCGCCCCAATGACCCCTACTGAGGGCGGCTCAGAGGCTGGAAGAGAGGTAGTCGGGACTACTCTTCCTTTGTTGAATCCTGATGTTACGGTGGAGACCGTTGAAGCTGCTATCCCCCCGGCTCAGAATGGGAGGAGCGTTGAAGGTAACCCTCTGCGTTTTAATTTAGCAACCCTTTCATAGTCTAAACTCTTTTATCTTTCCCAGAATTGCGCGGTTTGGCGGCCACTATCGCTGATCTGTCGCCTCGACAGTCGTTTCAGCGTTTATTGGAGATGGCAGCTCCGCAGGCGATCTCCCCATCAGCGTATTGTCCTTTCCTCCGGGCAAGGTTAGTGTCATTCGTCATTTTTTCTTTTACCATAGCATTGTTGCTATCTTGCGAAATGACGTTGATGTCTCTTATAGTTTTGGAAGCTGACGATGAGGTCGAGGTCGTTGAAAGGCCAGGGGAACCTTCGGCTCCTACTTGCATGACTGTCGGTGAGTATCATTTTATTATAATCCCGTTCGTTCTGTGCTTAAGAATTTTACTAACATTTGTCAAATTTGAACAGCCCTGCCAGTCTCCATGGCGTTGGGATCGCGCATCGTGATGTCGCCCGGCCCTTATGCTTTGCGGGCTTCAGAACGCTTGGCCCAATTGAGCCTTGTCTCCCTATCATCTTTCGTCGAGGAGCTTCGTGCTGGTAGCGCGACCACGGCCGAAGCGTTTGCCACTGAAGCTAACGGCTCTCTTCCTTTTCTCGCCACCTATCATAGCGAGGAGGTGGTGCGGGTCTGGGTGGAGTTCTGTAGGAAGGTGGAGGCTTGTTTGCACGCTCTTGAATGTTCTCGCCTTTCCTCGGAAGCCGTGGCTACAAAAGCGGAGTTGCGGGGTCTGATAGCACGATGTGCGGCCAACATGACGTTATGCGAGAAGAGGCTTGGCCGCAAGTTCTCGGAGAGGGAGTTGGCTTCTAAGGCGCTGAGCGAGCTTCAGGCCAGCCTCACAGCCAAGGCCAACAAAGCAAACGAACTCTGGCGAGTGCTCCAGGAGTCTATAAAAGAGGTGGTGGCTCTCGATAAAGCTGCCACGTTTACTCGTGAGAGGGTCGAGGCTCATAAAGCCACCGAGAAAGAGCTCGAAGCTCGGCTTGCTTCGTATCAGGCTCAGCAAGCTCAGGCGGAGGCTCGTCTTCTGGAGATCTTGCGTCATGAGGCCGTGGCTCAGCAACAAAATGATGAGCTGGTAAAATTACTACACCGCCCGCCGGCTTGAGGACTTGTATCTTTTCCCCCTTTTTTGTACATACTCATGGATGAGAGTATCTTTCTTTTTTGTTTCTTTCATGAATTGTACTTTGTATCCATTTTGGTTTATGAATAAAAGATACATTTTTCTTCTCAATGGTGTGTCCCCTTTTTATTGACTGTATTCTGCGGATATTCTATCTTGATCTCCTTGCAGGACAGCGATGGCTCAGGACTCAGGGTTAAGATCTGCCTCCTAAGACTTTTGCATTTTATGAGCCACGAGGGTCTCATAAAGAGTTTTTCTCCCTACAGGTCGAGAGGATCCCATAGGTGTAAGTTCTTCTTAAGAATCGTGGGGATTCTTAAGCGGGTTTTCCCTTGAGAGTCATAAGGATCTTACAAGAGAGTTTTTCTTCCTTACAGGTCGTGAGGACTTGTAAGTGCTGGATGTGGTCACCCTTGTCCGTGTTTCGCGGGGTCAGGGGCTGCTCCGGGTACCGTAGTTTAAAGACGTCGCGGTCAAGGTTAAGGACCTCATAGTCCGTGGATTTAAGGACTCCACAGTCCGATGTTAGTTTTAAGACATCACGGTCAAGGTTAAGGACCTCATAGTCCGTGGATTTAGGGACTCCACAGTCCGATGTTAGTTTTAAGACATCCCGGTCAAGGTTAAGGACCTCATAGTCCGTGGATTTAGGGACTCCACAGTCCGATGTTTGGTTGCAGGGACCCGTCACCTCTTTGAAGACGTTGAGGAATTACAACGCCAGGTATCAAAGGAGTGAAGAGATGTACCCTTAAACCAAGGCAGAATCCGTAGGGAATCGGGGTGGTTGATCGTTAGTTTTAAGACATCACGGTCGAAGTTAAGGACATCATAGTCCGTGGATTTTAAGGACTCCACAGTCCGGTATTTGCTCTGGATGCTTCACACGGGTTCACTGCCGTGCTTAACGAGGACCAGGCTCCGCTCTCGGCGTTTTCCGCGGGGTCAAAGAGTGACGTTATCCGCGTTCCACGTAACCAGGAATTTTGCACTAGATGCTTCACACGGGTTCACTGCCGTGCTTGGCGAGGACTAGGCTCCGCTCTGGATGCTTCACATGGGTTCATTGCCGTGCTTGGCGAGGACTAGGCTCCGCTCTGGATGCTTCACACAGGTTCACTGCCGTGCTCTGCGAGGACCAGGATCTGCTCTGGATGTTTTCCACGGGGTCAAAGAGTGATGTTATCCGCATTCCACGTAACCAGGAATTTTGCACTAGATGCTTCACACGGGTTCACTGCCGTGCTCGGAGAGGACTAGGCTCCGCTCTAGATGCTTCACACGGGTTCACTGCCGTGCTCTGCGAGGACCAGGATCCGCTCTGGACGTTTTCCACGGGGTCAAAGAGTGACGTTATCTGCGTTCCACGTAACCAGGAATTTTGCACTAGATGCTTCACACGGGTTCACTGCCGTGCTCGGCGAGGACTAGGCTCCGCTCTGGATGCTTCACACGGGTTCACTGCCGTGCTCTGCGAGGACCAGGATCCGCTCTGGACGTTTTCCACGGGGTCAAAGAGTGACGTTATCCGCGTTCCCCGTAACCAGGAATTTTGCACTAGATGCTTCACACGGGTTCACTGCCGTGCTCGGCGAGGACTAGGCTCCGCTCTGGATGCTTCACACGGGTTCACTGCCGTGCACTGCGAGGACCAGGATCCGCTCTGGACGTTTTCCACGGGGTCAAAGAGTGACGTTATCCACGTTCCACGTAACCAGGAATTTTGCTGATTGTATCCGCATTTCACGGGATGGAGGTTTGACTGTTGGCGATATGTAAACCACCGAGCCATGGAACTGGGAGTTGCCGCTGTTCCGCTTAGCTTGAAGTTGTGTCCGTCGTTACGAGACGAGTGTTGGGATGATCTCTAGGTTGCTTGTGGCCCGTCGAGATTTAGCTTCTTTCTTTGGTGAAACCTGGGGGGAGGTATGTTCCCTTTTTGTTTACGCCCTTGGATTGTGTACAGGGTGTGATGGAACATCACCTGTAGGGCATAAATTTTAATTTTATTTTATTTCTTTTTCCGCGATGCTCTATCGTTTCAGCTTTTATATCGCGAAGGTCGCGATTGCCCCATCATTTCGGCAATTTTTCGCGGTGCCCAATCATTTCGGCTATTTTTTATGCATACATTTTTACTTGCTGCTTTTTATTGCAAGTTGCCCCATCATTTCAGTTATTTCGTATGCATGCGTGGCTTGCTGGCTTTTTAGCCGCAAGCTTGGATTTTAGACACCGATTTCGACATCAGCGCCGCTGCAACTGGGATGTTGCCAGGAGCGAATCATCATTTGCCTCTGTCGATGTTGAACAAAGGTGGCTTAGCAAACAGGGTTAAGGGTCCTGTCGACCAAGGCTTTTGACTTCATGAGCCGTAAGGGTCTCATAAAGGTATTTCTCCCTACAAGTCGTGAAGATCTTGTAGGTGTATTTTCTCCTTAGGGATCGTGAGGATTCCTAAGTGTATGTTCCTCCGCAAGTCGTAAAGATCCTACAAGAGGGCTTTCTCCTTATGGGTCGAGAGGACCTACAAGGGTTGCTCATCATATGGACATATCCCTAGTCACGGGTGGGACTTTGCTGGGGAAATGTTTATTCGCGCCCGTGGATTGTATACAAGGGTCAGTATTGAGCCCCTTGTAGGGCAGTATCGAAGGTTGTGGGGGATTTGCTTAAGAACGGGTTTACGTTTCTGTAACTTAAGACTTTCAAATCTCATGAGCCGTGAGAGTCCCATAAGAGAATTCTCCTTACGAGTCGTGAGGATCTCGCAAGTGTATTTTCTCCTTAGGAATCGTGGGGATCCCTAAGTGTGTTGCTCCTTTGTGAGTCGTAAGGATCTCACGCGAGTGGTTTCTCCTTACAAGGTCGAGAGGACCCTATAAGTGTCTTTTAACGAGGTTGCGCCGTTTCGGGTTTTCACAAACACTCACCGGTAGTCCTGCTGTTTTTACACACGGAGCCCTTTCGGGTTTTCATCCGTGCCCATTTTGCTTATGGACATATCGTTTTTTTTATTCTTTTTCTCTCTCTTTTTTTTTTACAAGGTCGCGCCCTTTCGGGTTTTCACGAACACCCGCCGGTAGCCCTGCTGTTTTTACTCACGGAGCCCTTTCGGGTTTTCATCCGTGCCCATTTTGCTTATGGACATACCGTTTTTTTTATCATTTTTTTTATATATTTTTCTTTTTCTCCCTTTTTTTTATTCATCTCGTCAGCCTAAGGATGCTGCGGTAGTAGTTTAGGGACGTTTCGGTCCGTCGTTAGTTTAAGGACGTTTCGGTCCATCGTTAGTTTAAGGACGTTTCGGTCCGTCGATAGTTTAAGGATGTTTCGGTCCGTCGTTAGTTTAAGGACATTTCGGTCCGTTATTAGTTTAAGGACATTTCGGTCCGTCGTTAAGGGGAAGGTCGGCTACTGCTTATAAGGTCTGAGCTTAAGAAGATAGCGAGCGGACATAGTCGTCGTCATCTATCATTGACTCAGGCTGTGGCTCATTAAGCATAGTATTTCTTTAAGAAGCGGCCGTTTATTGGCCTGAAAGGCCTCCCACCGTGCATGTCCATGAGTAGATAGGCTCCACCCTGGTAGACCTTGTCTATAATGTACGGGCCTTCATAGTTCGGCTCAAATTTTCCCCGCTTGGCACGATTGGGGATCATAGGTCTTTTGACTACTAGTATGAGTTCGCCTTGGCGGAATGTCCTCGGCCTGGTCAATCTTTCGTATGAGCGCGTCATCTTTGCTTTGTAGGCCTCTAGATTTTGTTGCGCTATGAGCCGGGTTTCATCGAGGGCATCAAGCTCCTCGAGCCGAAGGTGAACATTTTCTACGTCCGTCAGCTCGTAGTGGACCGCCACTCGTAGAGAGGGTAACTCTATTTCGAGGGGGAGCACTGCTTCCGTCCCAAATACCAACGCGTACGGCGTTGTGTTCGTGGCCGTCTTGAACGTAGTTCGATAGGCCCAAAGGGCCTCTTGCAGCCTCTCGTGCCAGTCTTTCTTATTTCGGGACACCGTCTTTTTTATGATCTTTGTCAAGGTCTTATTGAAGGCCTCGGCCAGACCGTTAGCTCGTGGATTGTAAACTGAAGAATATCTCCAGTCTATATTGTGCTGCTGCGCGAAACGGCTAATCTTATGGCTTCTGTAGGCTGGCCCGTTATCGGAGATAATCCGCCGTGGGGTTCCAAACCGATAGATGACGTGCGTCTTGAAGAAGTGGAGGATATTCTCCGTCTTCACTTCCCTCAGCGGTACTGCTTCTGCCCATTTGGAGAAGTAATCAGTTGTCGCCAGGATGAAACGATGCCCCCGGGACGATGCCGGTTCGATGGGGCCGACTATGTCAGTCCCCCACATTTCGAATGGCCAGCTAGCCACCGTTGGGTGTAGTGGATTCGGATGTTGGTGGATAAAGTCTCCATGAATCTGGCATGAAGCATACTCGAGGCAGTCTTGGACCATCGTGGGCCAATAATAACCCATTCGTTTGATCTTCAATTTCATCTTCGGGCCTGCTTGGTGAGAACCGCAGAGTCCGTCGTGAACTTCCTGAACGACTCTTTCTGCTTCGTCAGGTCCTAAGCATCTCAGCCACAGAGAATCAAACGATCTCTTGTATAGAGTGTCGTTGACAAAAGCGAAAAATAGAGCTCGTTTCATGAGCTGATGTCTTGAGGACGCTTCTTCGGGCATTCGGTGGGACTTAAAGTAGTCTATGAAGACTTCCCTCCAGTCCTCGGCCTTCTCATGGTCTTTTATTTGTAGGGTCGTCTGCTCAGTCGCCCCCTTTTCTTCGTATAATTCCGGAGATATTTCTGCCGGGGCGAGCACTCGACGGCTTTGTACCACGATTCTGACGTCATCGAGGTTCTCATCAGCCAGTTCTTTAGCGAGCTTAGCTAACGCGTCTGCCTTGCTATTTTCCGCACGTGGTATACTTTCCAAAGTGTAGGAGGGAATTTGGGTCAATAGTTGTTGCACATTTTCGCCGTACTTCACCAACTCCGGTTTGCACGTTTGGTAGTCACCATTTACTTGACTAACGGCCAGTTGAGAATCCCCGTATATAAGGAGGTCTTCAATTCCCATGTCAATGGCGATCTCGAGGCCCGCTATCAAAGCTTCGTATTCGGCTTCATTGTTCGTCCTCGATTCCGTTAAGGAGAAGGCGAAGCGCATTATCCCTCCTTGTGGAGTTACGAAGATGAGGCCTACCCCCGATTTGATCATTGGGATACCTTGTTTGCGCTTCTTTACAGAGGACACTCCATCGAAATAGAGTTCCCATCGGGTACTACCGCCGCCGATCGCATCGAATGCATGTTCGTCCGGCAAATCGCAGTTCAGAGGAGAACCGGCAGGTACTGGATGCTCAGCAAGGAAGTCGGCAATGGCCTGGCCTTTCACTGCCTTAAGAGGTCGATACGTTATCGAGAACTCCATCATGAGTAGCGCCCATTTAGCGAGTCGACCCGTCAATATAGCCTTTGACATCAAATATTTAAGAGGGTCCACCTTCGAGATGAGGCGGACTTCGTGCGCCAACGCATAGTGCCTGAGCTTTGTTATCGCGAAGATCAACGCCAAGCAGTGTTTTTCAATGGGAGAGTAGTTGCTTTCTGCCCCTAGCAGAACTCGACTTAAGTAGTAAAGAGCTCTCTCTTTCCCTTGATCGTTCTCTTGTGCCCATAATGCGCCTAAGGAACCTTCGAGGGCGGTTGTATAAAGAATGAGGGGTTTTCCCTTGACCGGCGCAGCCAACACCGGAGGGTTCTGCAGGTACTGCTTGATCTCGTCTAGTGCACCTTGGCATTTGTGATCCCAAACGAATGGAGTTACCTTCTTCATCAGGTGGCTGTAAGGACGGCATTTGCTTGAAAGATTGGCGATAAACCGCCGGATGTATGCGAGCTTCCCTTGGAGAGACCGCAACTGTTTGAGGGTTCTTGGCAGAGGCATTTTCATGATCGCCTTGATCTTAGATGGATCTATTTCGATACCTCGGTGTCGGATGATGAATCCCAGGAATTTTCCCGAGGAGACTCCAAACGCGCATTTGAGGGGATTCATCTTCAAATTATATTGCCGAAGGCGTTGAAATACAGTTTCCAGACGCTTTAAATGCTCTTCGTATGACATGCTCTTTACTACAAGGTCATCGATATAGCACTCGACGATGTCATGTATGAGATCGTCGAAGATCTTTGTCATGGCCCTTTGGTAGGTAGCGCCGGCGTTCTTTAGACCAAAGGGCATAACCCTGTAGCAGAATATACCCAAAGGGGTCCGGAAAGCGGTGTGCTTCTGGTCTTCGGGATGCATCTTTATCTGATTGTATCCTGATGAACCGTCCATAAAGGAGAAAACCTCGTGAGTGGACGTGTTATCTATCATTAGCTCGGTTACCGGTACTGGGAAATCGTCCTTCGGACAGGCTTTATTGAGATCCCTGAAATCCACGCATATGCATACCGTCCCATTTTTCTTCATTACCGGGACGATATTGGCGATCCAGTCGGGATATTGGACTTCTTGGATAAATCCAGAGTCGATCAGCTTCTTGACTTCGGCGTTGATGCTCATCTCAAGCTCGAGCCGCATCCTTCTCGGCGCCTGCTTGACTGGCTTGATGTCTGGGGATATTGCTAATTTATGCACAGCAATCTCCGGATCCAATCCTGGCATCTCGGAGTAGTTCCACGCGAAGCAGTCTTTATGCTGTAGAAGCACGTTCTTTAATGCAGCCACCCTTTCTTCAGACGGCAGCTCGCTGACAAATGTTGGTCGCGGGTCATCTGCCGATCCCAACTCAATCTTCTTGAGGTTATCTGCAGTAGTATGTATGCCATCTTCCAGTTCTTTCGGAGCTGGCGGAAATTCTGAGACCACCTCATCATCGCTGTTCTCAAAGCACCAGGGAAGGTCATCCATGTTCTCGTGCTCTTCTTTTAATATCGTAATCGTAAAACAGGTGCGAATCCGCTTCCAGGGCTGAGGTGGATCTGGTTCTGCTTTTGCGGCTTTGGGTTCATGCTTTTGTGGCGGCGTTATCCTCCAGCCGTCGGATAAAGCGAATCTGCCTTGTTGGTACTGGTCCTCGACCTAGTTCTTGAAGGTGAAGCAGTCTTCGGTAAGATGTCCTATGGCTCGGTGATAAGAGCAATAGCTCAGATGAGAAGCCTTGTTAGCTTGCTCAGGGTGTCTAGACTCTGGAAGCGCGATCATTTGATGTTTTATAGCGAGCTTGAGTAACCTCTCCGTCTTGTCTCGGGGGAAGGAGTACGCTCGACTCATCTTCTTCATGAGGGACAAATCTGAGCCGCGCAATACCCGATCACGTAACTCTCTAATCCTGCGTCGTTGTTGTCGGCTCCTCTTTCCGCTTCTTGATTTATTTCTGCCTCTGCGTCGGGCCTTTCGTACAACGGGTTGACAGGGATGAGCATCTTTGTCTTTTGCAGCCTGTTGAAACAGACGTTGCGTCCTGGCCTTCTCGTAGATGGCCATCTCGCGGTTGTGGTCTTCCCGAGCTTTTTGACCCACTTTCCTGATAAGCTTGTTCATTCGTTCTTTAAACGACGGACTCGGCACTTCAATCGCGGGATCTAGTTTTGATGAGGGGTTGGCATTTCCTGACAGGGCATCCTCTTCTTCATCAAAGGTATATATAGCGTAGCTACTATGGGCCCGTTCCCGTTTTCTGGCTCTCACGTATCCAAGCCCAAGTGTTTCCATTTTCCCGTTGGGCAATTTGCGTTGAGTCCCAGGGACATCCCAAATCCTGTTGTAAAACCGAGCTTGTCGAACAGTCTATTTTAAGGGTACTCCTTGGCGCTTCAATAGCCTCTTTAATCCATTTGTATAGTATTTGGGCAGACGGATGGGTTGGAGCCTGTCGAGTGTAGAATCCGTGCCATGCCAGATCTCTTTCTCTACTTTCGACTCTGAGGATCGGTAGAATAGGATCACCTTCTCACCCTTTTGCTTGGGAGGGACGTAAAACGTTTGCAAGTCCTGCACATTGTAAGCTTGAAGTGTGTCGAGATCCTTGTAGTGTTCTCGCGGCACCATGGTGATTGCAAACTCTGATCATCACTAGGGGGTGCTTGTATTGACAGCCGATTGGAGAACACGGCATTAACCTCATCTTCCGAGTCACTTCCGAAGACCAACATGGGGGCGGACATCCCCGGGTTGTTGCGTTGAGATGGCCCGGCATAAACTATCTCTTCTTCTTCTTCGGTATTGCTCCCGAAAATAGGGATGGTGGCGGCGGCTTTGTTCTCCGGCTTGCGACACCTTTCTGTATCCTCGAAATCTGGCAAAAAGTACTTCGCATCTTCGTATTTGCGGACTTCGTTCACGGAAAATGGGTTCAGCTCACCTGTCACGGTATACTCGAAACCATCCTTAAAGTACTTCATACACTGATGTTGTGTAGAAGGGATGATGTTGTACTCGTGTAACCAAGGACGACCGAGCAAGGCGTTGTAGCAGGTCTTGGTGTCAATGACATGGAATTTGATGTCTGTGACGAGTAGTCCAAAGCGTAATGTTAGTATCACGGATCCGAGAGTCCGTGACGATTGTGAATCGAAACCGGAGATGGTAATGTTGTCACGAGCGAGGTGTTGCACACTCATGCAAATTTCCTTTAACACCCGCACGTTAAGAAGATTGACGGAGGATCCAGTATCCACTAGGATCTTGCCTATCTTGATATCATGGCAGTATCCAGAGACATATAGGTTGCGGTTGTGGTCGCATGTCCCGAGAAGGAGGTCTTCGTCACCGAAAGTGATGTCGGCCGTATGCACTTCCTCCAGTTCATCCTTCATCCTTTCAGTGGCGAGGAAGGCTTGGAATTGCTCAGGTTCTTGTAACGCCTTAATTAGTGAATCTCGCGCTTCTTTTGATAATAGGAGGGCATCGAGAATGCTAAGCTGAGAAGGTAGCTTCCTTAGGTGCGCTAGGATGTTATAGTCCACCTTTCCCTTCCTGGGAGGGTCTTTGGCAGCCAGCTCTTTCATGACTTGGTCATCTAAAGTGATATCCTCAGTGACCTTTTCCTTTCCCTTATCTTTTCTATTTGCGGGCCCGAGATTCTTTTCTGGGAGCGTGCGATTGCGCAGCGGAATGTTTTCGTAGGCTTCTGGTTCTTCCTTTTTCCCTACAACAGATTCTTTAAAGAGAGGGCCCAGAGCCATCTCTTCATCAGAGTCGCTCCCAAAGGTGAGAACTTGTAACCCTCCGGCGTTAACCATGTAACAGTTTCCAGTAGTTCTGTTGTGCCCGTCGACAGTACTTCTTCGTTCCCGACGAATCTTACGTTTCATGCGCTTAAAATGTTGCCGATGAGCAACATATCCTTGCCACCATGTCCTAAAGGCGTCGCACTCCTCCGTGGGGTGTGAAATTTTCCGATGATATGCGCAATAATCAGGGTGCCTCTCTGCCCCATCGAACGTGGTTCCTTCCGAGGGTGGTAGCTTCATTCCTATTGACATGGCTTTGGCAAACCTTTTCCTCGTCTTGAATATCTTCTTGTCTGCCTCGGATGCCTTTCGATCTGGCGGGAGTACTTCAACTCTTTCGTTCAGTCGCCTGCATTTGGGTCCTTCCGATGCGGCCATCTCACGCTCCTGATCCACTTTACTTTTTAGACGAATCTCGTCCAGAAAGGCACCGATCATTTCATATGTTGGCCGCACACGCTCTGGTTCAGGCTCTGTCCCCAGTTTCTTAGTGCCAGGAGTTTTCTCATCGTTGGTAAACGAGTGGGAGATTACGTTACAACTCACCACATATCCCTCGGATTCGTCTGACGAGCTCTCTCCATCATCTTCCTCTCGAAAGATGTGGTTGAGGAACTCTTGCAGCGTGACAGGAGTTCGCACCTTTTGATTGTACTCTTCCAGCGCGTCGATTTGCTTCTGTAAGTTCGTGCGCTTGTCTCCAGGCTTCACGGGCTTCTTGGATCTCTTCTTCTTTTTCTTCGAAGATTTTGACGGTTGGGCGTGAGTATTTGGGCCATCATCACGGGTTTTCGTAGTTGGGCGTGGCTTCAACGTCCCTTGGATAATTTGAGGTTCAAGAGGGTCCTTCCATTCAATCGCAGGGCACGCATGAAGGTCCCTCAGCATTCTTTTGGTTTTAGTTGACAGCACGACCTCCCATGGAGCTTCTTCAATAAAGGAACAGGTTGCCCCCGGTGTATCTGCTTTCTTAGGAGTATGCGGCTGTGGTGGGTTCACCTTCCACTTTTCGGACAGTGCAAACTTCCCCTGGAGGTATTGATCTTCAATCCATCCTTTGAAGACGAAGCAATCCTCAATCGGATGACTTACCGTTTGATGGTAAGGGCAATAGTTAGGGTTATTCACCTCAGTGGGTTTTGGCGGTCGCCTTGGATTTGGTAGGTTTATAAGTCTGTTGCGTACTGCCAGCTCGAATAACCGTTTCGTCTTGTCTCGTGGGAACGAGTAGGGACGCTTCATCTTCTCATTATAATACCGGAGTCTTTCTTCCAATTGATCCGCCATCTTCGGGGCGTTAGGTTGCTGTTGGGCATTCGCGACGAAGGTTGCCCTTCCTTTACCCTTGTCATTCCGAGGTTCCGACTTCGGGGGAGGTGGTCTATGACCCATCTGGTCCATCTGAGCCAACTTGTCGATTAAAGCCTGAAATGTGGTTGGCTTAAAGAACATCATAAACTGGGAGATAGTTGCGTGAGGGTCTAGGGTTCCCACGAACATGCCCACTGCGGGTGCTTCCTCAATGCGTTGCTCGCATTTCGACCACAAATTCCTCCAGTGTATAGCATACTGGACCCAAGTTTCGCCTGGTTTTACCCTGGCGTTAATCAATGCCGTTATTGGAGTGCGTTCGCTGGCGCTTGCGAATCGCTGAGTGAATAGCAACTCCATTTCAGCGAACGTCTTGATGGAATCGTTCGGGAGTTCCGAATACCATTCGAACGCTGTTTCTGATAAGCTGCCCACGAATTGGCGAAGCAACAGTTTATCATCACCGCCGGTGTTACCGCAAAGGGCCCTGAACTGGGCGACATGTTGGTAGGGATTGCCGGTTCTCTTGTAAACATGGAACTTGGGAATTGTGTAACCTGGCGGGTACTTGATTTGGTCGTACCAGCTTGGATATGGCCGCCCCGTTTTTACGATTTGACCAGCTGCCTCAGTCGCGTGATGAACCCGGATTTGCTGGGCTATATAGTCGACCAAATCAGCCTTAGAGATTGTCTCCTCTTTGGCCGTTGAGAGGGCCGGTGGTGGATTTGACGTTTCTCCCCGGTCATCTTCAAGAACGATTGGGGGATCCTCAGCGGGTGGGTCCTGTTGGATCATCATTCCTATCATATCTTGGAAGAGAAGGCACATACGCTGTATGTTGGCTGCTTATTCAGCAGCCTCTTTGTCCTTCTTCTCCAATATCCGGCGAAGGAATTCGGCGTCGATTTCTTCCTCCTGGCATTCATCTGAAGACGTTTCTGGGTTTTCTTTTGGCTCGGTAAGTGCGGCCATAGCATTCATCATTTCCTGGAGCTTTTGCTGTTGCTCCTGAGCTTTGGTCACCGACCGTGTAAGCGGTCTATGACCTGTAGACGCACGGCTGTCTTCCTTTCCTGACGCCATGTATACGGTGTGGACCATCCTGCCCCCAGACTTAGGGCGTCTGAGCTTAGTGCCTTTAGCTGTCGTTGCAGGCTGGGGGATTTTCTCTGGCTTCCTCCTTTTATGAGCAGTGGAAGTTGAGGGGGCCGTTGAGGCGGGCACCCAGACAGCCTTTCGTGGTTTAGCCTGGTAACTGGCTTCCTATTGGATTTTTAGCTTCTTGTGCTGGCGGGAGAAGTTTGGATCGATCATCGAGTCTCGGGCCTGCCGCCAAACCTTATAGTTTTGGAAGACAGCCGTTGAGGGGATCGGGGCTGCTCTGGCTTTATTTCCGCAACCTTTTTTAGTGGAGGAGGAGACCTCTTTAACACCGCAGTAGGAGAATTCCTTCACACCTTATTTAGCATCTCGAAGCTGTTCCCAGTTGGAACAGCAGCATTAACTTCTGCCGTTGGGGTTGGTGGAGTTAGCCCAGAGGGGGAGTTGCCCCCGGCCTTCCTTACTCGGCGCCAGTGGCGACGTCGAGCGTGTCGAGCGGACGGCGTTGGTTCAGCGGTGAGGATGGCTTCGTCTTGCCCCCTGTGTAGGTGAGGGGTCGTTGCTGGTGTTAGCCTGTCAAAGACCGATGTCCTTTGGGTAGCAGGAGCGGGAGCTGGAGCCGTCAATCTCGTAAAGACCGACTTTTTGGCAGGGGAAGCCGCTTTGACGACTTCAGGAGCAGGGCCGGTCACTTTCTTGGAAGCAGACTTCTCTGGGATTGTAGGCCCCATTGTGGGTCCACAGGAGTTCTGGCCCAATCTAGAGAAGACCGAGGCGCTGATGTTGGGCGACCCGTTGAGAAGGGCCGCGTCAGGGGTAAGACGATCAAAGACCGACTTCTTAGGAGCTTCCTCTGTCAGCACCGGCGCGGTGAAGCTTGTCGGTGGGAGCATAGTCCCAAAGAACAATCCTGTGGTGGCTCGAGTGACCTGTTCCACGGGCATTGTGAGTAGCGAAGCAGCTTGGGGTCCGTAGGCTATACCTCCTGACGAGGCAGAGCGTTGGCTACCATTGCAGTCGGAGCAGTTGGAGCACTTCGCAGAAGTAGAAGCCATCGATTCTTTGCTTTCTGCAATGAGCAAGACGCCAAGTCTTAGTATCTTGAAACCCAAGGGCAACCATTAGCGAACCGCGATTGGTTCGCGAATCACGACACAGGAAGTGTGGAGTGGAAAGAGGAAAAGGTCCCACCGGGCGTGCCAGAATTTGTTCCCCTCCGAATGGCGGCGTCGACTGGGCGTCTCGCCTGAGATTCGGGGCAGATGCTAATTGGTGCTATCCGTCCACCTCTTCGAGGATGCCAAGTTGATTTATGGCACCGTGCATCGAAGGTTTGAACGGATGCGTCCGATGTAGCAGACTTCATCAGATTCCCCCTCACTTGAGGGGTTTTTTGATTGTGGGGACGCTCTTCCCTGCAGGCGCAAGCCCCTGCAGTTAATTACGCTACCGCGTCACGGTAACAACTTTCTCCTTCTCCAGATGGTCACTTCGTGTCGTGTGTGTTTATTTTATGTTTTGTTGCCCGTGGATTGTTTACGGAGACCGAGTTATGTCGTCGCCCGTAGGGCGTGGACTAGTCCAAATCCGTATTATCTTAGATTTGGGTTTGGGGGTTTGGTTTGAGGATACGTTAGCCATATTTGAGGCTAAGATCAACTCAAACGTTTGTTAAGGATACGTTATTCTAACTTGAGACTAAGATCAACTTAACGCGATCGTTTAGATCCGACAAAAGAGCATTTGGGCTCCATTGTTCTAGTTTAGGGACATAGTGGTCCATTGCATGTTTGGCCGTCGGGACCCGTTACCTCTCTGACGGCGTTGAAGGATTACAACGACAGGTGTCAAAGGAGTTCCGAGATGTACCCTTGAACCAAAGTTGATTGGAGGGATTCATAGTCCAGTCGGTTTGAAGGTTTAAGGATACGTTAGCCATATTTGAGGCTAAGATCAACTTAAATGGGATCATTTAGATCCGGCAAAAGAGCATTTGTGGCTCTATTGTTCCAGTTTAGGGACATGGTGGTCCCTCTCCAGTTTAGGGACATAGTGGTCCATTGCTAGTTTAAGGACATTGCGGTCCATGGGTAGTTTAAGGACATTGCGGTCCAATGTTAGTTTTAAGACATCTCGGTCAAGGTTAAGGACGTCGTAGTCCATGGGTTTAAGGACCCCACAGTCCGTTGTTAGTTTTAAGACATCTCGGTCAAGGTTAAGGACGTCGTAGTCCATGGGTTTAAGGACCCTACAGTCCGTTGTTAGTTTTAAGACATCTCGGTCAAGGTTAAGGACGTCGTAGTCCATGGGTTTAAGGACCCCATAGTCCGTTGTTAGTTTTAAGATATCTCGGTCAAGGTTAAGGACGTCGTAGTCCATGGGTTTAAGGACCCCATAGTCCATATCAATGTGTGGTCATCGGGACCCGTCGCCTCTTTGAAGACGTTGAGGGATTACAACGCCAAGTATCAAAGGAGTGAAGAGATGTACCCTAGAACCGGAGTGGATTGAATAGTCTTTGGCCCAATTTGGGATCAAGACCAATTAATTATGTTATAAGCCCATTAGCCCAGTTAATTACGAATTGAGGACTTATGGCCATCTTGGGCTAAGTCCAATCATGTCTGGGATATCGGCCCTCCTGTTGGTCCCTTGAAGGAGAGGCTTTGCCTCTGGCCATTTAGCCAATTGGGCCAATGCCTAGTGTTAAACACTAAAGACCAATCAGTGTTGAACACTGGGAATGAGATTGATAAGTCAGTGTTTTAACACTAAAAGATAATTGGTGTTAAACACCAGCAACAAGGCTTTCAAATTAGTGTTAAACACTAAAACAGATCAGTGTTAAACACTGGCAACAGAAATCTCAAATTAGTGTTGAACACTAAGGTAATCAGTGTTGAACACTGCAAATAAAGTTCTTTGATTAGTGTTGAACACTAAGGCCAAACAGTGTTTTAACACTGGATTCAGGGGTTCCAATTTAGCGTTAGACGCTAAGGCAAGAGGGGTCACGTGGTAGCACGTGAGGGCGCCCTCCCTTCGTTTGTTCTGCTGGGAATATCGCATCTTTTGGAGCATCACGTGACGGGTGTTTAAATGGAGTATGTTAAAGCCTCTGCCAAGGGTCACGTGAGGCACTGCCTCAAAAGGGCTTTTCTGTAGATCTTTTTGGGGGTCACGTGGTGACACGTGACCCTGCCTCTATGTATGTTTTTTAGAAGATATGTTAATCCCTTTCAGGAATTAAATTCCTCGTAGGGTTGAACCCTGACAATAATTTCAGAGGAATTAAATTCCTACTTCCTTTTGAAGATTTATATTCTGGAATAGAGTTGAACTCTGAATTTTCTGTAGGAATTAAATTCCTCATATATGTGAAGAACTGAATAGGGTTAAACCCTAATAAAAGCTTTGAGGAATTAAACTCCCACTCTCTGTTAAAGAATTATTCTGGGGAATGAGATTAAGGGAATTAAATTCCTGTTGTTTTAACAGAACTAAGTTCTTGACTAGGGTTAAACCCTGATTCTTTTCATTCTGAAGGAATCAAATTCCCATAACACAGGGTCATCCCTAATTTTATTTTAAAGGAATTAAATTCCTATAGTTCTGTGAGAATTAAATTCTCGTGATTCCATTCCCTCTCTATGCTTTGGATCTGCATGGCAGGATCTCAACCCATTGAGAATTAAATTCTCAACTCAAGGGGAGATGTGCACTTTACAGATCCTCCACCAAAGAGAGAACTATGTTCTTCTGTTTTATATCAGAGTTAAACTCTGTTGATAATTAAATTCTCTTTTCTTTCAAAAAGCCTTCCCTTTCTTACCTAGGGTTTTCTTTTGCAGAAGATCCAAATTCCTCCAAAGTATCAGGGCTCTCTCTCTTTTCTTCCCTCTGCATATATCTTCCTCTTTGTGTCTCTTGGCTCCTATTTATAGGAGAAGCAGCCGAGTCAATTAGTTTTTGATGAATCTTTCATTGAGAGATTTGATTTGTATCCATCATTCGTTTTGGACCTTTGGATTATTAGGTGAATTTTATTCACCATTGGATTTTAAATCCAGAGATTCTCCTTTGTTATTTCGGTTAGATTTTACGGGGAAATCTTTCCAAATTCGAGATTTTCCCATAGATAGATGATATTTAATCACCTTTAAATCTTTAATTCAATCAGTTGCTTTGGAAAGATTTAAGAGGTCTTTCCTCAGAATTTAATTCTGTTAACAGATAGACTTTGAAAGCTGGTCGCGTGTGGCCACGTGACCCTTGGTCACGTGTGGGCACGTGAACCCCTTGGAACGAGCCCTCTTCTTTCTTTCTGCGCTCTGCTTTCTGGTCGCTGCTTAGCTGTCACGTGCCATCACGTGACCTCTGGTCACGTGTGGGTACGTGACCCTCGTCTGGAGCCTTTTTCTTGATTCAATCAGGGAATTGAGTCTGCCGCTTTTGAGTGTCACGTGCCAACACGTGACCCTGGTCACGTGGGAGCACGTGACCCTTTCTGAAGCCCTTTTCTTCGATGTAGTTGGGAAACTGAATTTGCCCTGCCGATGGTTTTAGATGTCACATGCCAACACGTGACTACTGGTCACGTGTAAGCACGTGACCCTTTTCTGAAGCCTTTTCCGTAAGCTTTCCTGATTTTAAATCAGGAAACAGTCACATACAGGCTCAGTAGGAGTTCAGATGGGGTCACCTCGTCAGTCTTCTTATCGGCATCTACCTGGGGACCGTTACGTACAGCTAGTGCCGCTTGCGGTCTGTGGTTAAACTCACTGCCAGCGTAGTGTCGAGTCTTTAGAGTCCCACACAGAGAGCTATTCGCCTTTAGGCAAAATGAGTAGAGGTCGCATGGTTTTGCGACAGGGTTCGTTCACATCCGCGCACTTGTGCACGCTTGTTGTCCGGACAGCTTATACTAGCGGGCTTTGGTTTAAGCCAGATCCTAGTATATGATTTGGGATTGGTTTTATCTCTTTGTATTCGTGTTCCTCGGATCACGAATACGGGTGCGTATGCACAGTTGCTTGGGACAGAGGGAGATGACTTTGATTAGGGTTAATGACCATTGTCATTTTATTAACCCTAATGCTTATGTGTGTATTATGGTTAATTGATATTAGTTTAATATAATTGTGCATGGTTATGGTTGTTGACCTTTGACTATCTTGACTTGTTGACCTTAGTTGACATGTTGACCATCATCATTCCATATAAAAGATGCTCTTTGATCCTTGCAATTAGCATTAAATATGAAATGATAATGGTCATGTCTTGATTAAGCCATGACAATTATCTCACTAATTATCTATTTACAATAATTCACACATATATGTGAGAATGCTTCATAATTCTCTCATTCTATCATTTTACTTTCTCTCTCTTGCTCTTGCTCTTCCTCTTCCTCAAGCTCTCCCCTCTCATGTGTTGAGAAACACTTGAGCTTGAGAGAAAACCTCTTCTAGATAATCTTTACTCTCATCTAGGGTTCTAGGATTAGCACTTCTAGCACCCTAGTTACTTCTAGCTTGGAGTTAAAGCCAAAGGTTGAGGCTTTCGGGTGGATCCTTCTTCGACGTGAGAAGACGACAAAGGTGATCCCTTTCTACTACTCCAAGGAGCAAGGAGAGAAGGACATAAAGCCCTAGGTATAACTATTCTACCCTTTAGCTAGTTTCTAGTTAGCTTTAGCTTGTTTTTGTTTAGCAAAGATCCTCCTTTGTCTAGTCCATGTTGCCTAGAGTAGTAAAAATCCGATTTTTATTACGTTTTCCGCCTCCCCGTAAGCACCGGGGTGGGCAACATGGACTTACAGTGGTATCGGAGCCTAACTAAATATAAACTATCTAGGTAGTAAAAGTGTATGGAAGTTTGATCGGAAAAATCACAAAACTAAAATCGCAAAACCCTAAGTTTCTGTTGAAATTTTTTCTGCTCAAAATAAAATAAATCGTACGTCAAAAATCATCTCAGGGTTTTGTGAAGAAAGCTACCAAAAACGATCCAGTGAATCGTTCAAAGCGCCGCGGTTCCGCGGCAATGGGTATACTTTTGCCGCGGAACCGCCGCCGTTTTGACTCGGTTATGGGTCGTGTTTGGTGCAGTGTTCTTCTGGCTTGGTTTTGGGATTTTTAAGATGGTTTATTTGTGCCCAGGTTTTCCAGAAAAGAAATTTGTTTTTGGGGGCCTATAAATCCGTATTTTTGATCGAACTTCACTACACTTTGACTAAAGGGTTATATCTGTGATGTTTTATATGTATTGAACGTTGGCTAATCGCTATATGTCGATTAGTGGGGGTTATACATATCTGTGATCTGTGTTTGATGATGGTATGTGTATATGAATGCGTTGGATTGTCGCGGATGAATAGCCGGGGTGGATGTGAGATGAGTGTTTCTTTTTCTTTCATTCATTGTGATATGTAAATTGATGTAATAATATTTGTTTGGCCGCACAACCGGGTCAGGGTTGTAGCCGTCATTGTATAATTCTTTTTACTGTTTTTGCTCCTAGGATAGACCCATGGAGGGGTGCACAAACTACCGGGTATCTCGAAGTGACGAGTGGCCTACTCACGGTGTTGAGGGAGGTTGCTTCGCTTCGGATACTTGGCGGGTAGTTTGCCGCACCCATAGGGGTCTTGGGTGGGGTATTTGGCTATTCACCGCGACCGTGTAATCCGCTTTTCGTTGCAGGCTCGAACGGATTGCGGATTCCTAGTATATCCAATGTATTCATCTGTGATCTGTAATGTCTATCATTGCTATATATTTATATATGATAACTATTTAGGCGTTACTTATGTTTTACAGCCGCGCTAGCCCAGTCCCCGTTCTGTCGTTAGTTAAGTAACCTAAAGGGTGATGACGGGGCCCCATGGCGAATGCGAATGGCATAAGCGTACGTCATATTTTGGTTGTTTTCTGCAATGGTAGGATTAAATGATGGGACGCATTAAAAGAACTAATGCAAGAAAATAAACCAAGTAAAAGTCGATTGGAACACTTTGAAAACCACTCGGTTCTTTTCAAAACTAAAACTTTTAAACGCGGAGCTTGAACCACTCCTTTTAAAAGCTATCTCGTTCCATCGATTATATCAAGTTCACTACGTTCACGGTTTCGCCAAAACCATTCGTAGCCCTCCGTCATTCCACATGAATGGTCAAAAAGTATTCAAGCTATGTATTTTGGCCAAAGTCAAGGCATAGTGATTGGTAGCTATTGGGTATTCATGTACAGCATAGATAGATGTGTTGGTTTGGGACAGTCGTGCTGCCATTTTGGCCAAAGTCAAGGGTAGGTACGGGTGGGTCCAAATTAACCAGGAGAATGACGGGTAGAACTTGACATGTAACTTATGATATTTTGGCCAAAGTCAAGGTCATAAGAGCATGGGGAAAAAATCCACATCGGGAGTTTCATAAGTACTGAAACTTGCTAGCGCTGCATACCATTTGGAGTGTGATGATTCTGGTAGGATTCCTTCGGTTTTATCACGCGATGATATTTGGATCCCGATCCTACTGTGAGTATATGCTACTCCTCGGAAAAACTCTCACTTAACGATCAATGCTATAAACCTAGTAGGTGTCTAGAAAGGTGTTAGCGGGGCTACGCCCCCAGGGAAAAGAGGTTCTTAAATTAAGGAATTTCGCGAAAGCGTTGGAAAACCTCCCTCGAAGTACCGACACTGGCCTGGCTGAACGGTTAAGCAAGTATTGTACGGTGAGATTGATCCCGACTAATTCTTTCTTTATGGTTTGAGAAGGGATTCGAGAGACAGTGGGAGCCATCCAGTTTAGACAAACTAAAAACCACTCTAAACTTGCAAGAGCATTATGCTAAAGTGTTTCTTTTCTCTCTCCTAATTGCAGCGACCATTCAACATGACCGGACTTAAGTTATTACTAGATAAAAACATACTGACAGGGCCAAACTACAAAGATTGGCTCAGGAATGTCAAGATGGCAATCACTTACGACAAGTTGGGGTATGTACTTACCACCAAAGCTCCCCCTATCCCAGGTCCCGCCTCCAGCGTCGTGGATAAGGAAATCCGTAAGACATGGGAGTTCGATTGCGCGAAGGCCAAATGCCTCGTGCTTGCCTCGATGGACAACGAACATCAGAGGAGGCATGAGAATATGGACCTAGAGTCCATATTTCTCCATACAAAAGAACTGTATGGAGAGCAGTCTCGTATCGCAAGATACGAAGTGTCGAAGAAGTTATTTTCGGCAAAATTGGTCGTCGGATCATCGGTAGCGGAACACGTGCTTAAGATGATTGGCTACATAGAGGAGCTCGCGGACCTAGGGACCACGTTGGAGAATGAACTCTATACTAATTTGATTCTCCAGTCCCTTCCTTCCACTTACGCCCAGTTTATCCTTAACTTCAACATGCAAGGAAAGGAGGTTGAACTTTCCGAACTTCTGAACATGTTGAGGAGTGCTGAGGGCACCCTACAGAAAGGTAGGGAGACATCCACTTTGTTTGTAGGAGGATCTTCCTCTTCTAGATCCAGGGCGAAAGCCAAGGGTAAGAAGAAGAAAGCCCCCGCCAAACCAAGAGGCGGTGTCAGTAAAGTGGATACGAAGGGAAAAGGAAAGGCAACAAAGGTAGCGGGAAAGCTGGTGGGGAAGGAAGAATGCTTCTACTGTCACAAAAGTGGTCACTGGAAACAGGATTGCAAGGCTTGGAAGGCCAGAACACAGGATTTGAAGCAAGTTGCAGCTTCAGCTTCAGGTGTGTATGTTATTGAAAACTGTCTATCAATAAACTCTACATCCTGGGTATTGGATACCGGATCAGGATCTCATATCTGTAATTCTTTGCAGGCGTTAAGAAAGCGTAGAGTTTTGAAGGCAGGTGACATGACCCTCAGAGTTGCAAATGGTGCTAGCATGGATGCTGAGGCCGTGGGGGACTATCACCTGGGATTGTCGGATGGACACTTTTTGGTTTTGCGTAGTTGTTATTATGTACCAAATGCAACCTGTAATATCATTTCTGTATCTTTATTATCTAAAGAAGGTTATGAATTTGCATTTGTAAGTAATGTAGTGAACATTCACCTTAATCAAGTTTTGATTGGGTCAGGTACATTGAACAACGGTATATACGTTTTAAACCAACCACAGATTTTCAATGTCCAGAATACACACAAAAGAAAGTCTCCAGAAATCAATAAAACTTTCTTATGGCATTGTAGACTCGGTCACATTAATGAGAGAAGGTTAACGAAGTTGCACACAGAAGGATATTTGGATCCGTTCGAATATCAATCGTATGCAACTTGTCAATCCTGTCTCAGAGGAAAGATGACAAAGACTCCGTTCACTGGACACGGAGTAAGAGCGAGCGAGCTCTTGGGACTCGTACACAGTGACGTGTGCGGTCCAATGTCTACACATGCGCGAAGCGGTTATTCTTACTTCATTACTTTTACGAATGACTTTTCAAGGTACGGTTATGTCTTCTTAATGAAACATAAATCCGAGGCTTTTGAAAAATTCCAGAAATATAAGAATGAAGTAGAAAACCAAACAGGCAAAAGTATCAAGGCACTGAGATCTGATCGAGGTGGTGAATACTTGAGTGCCGAGTTCCTGGGTTACTTAAAAGAGAATGGAATTCTCTCTCAGCTTACTCCTCCATACACTCCGCAACATAACGGTGTATCGGAGAGACGGAACCGAACCCTATTGGATATGGTACGGTCCATGATGAGTAACGCTGAGTTGCCGCGATCGTTCTGGGGATATGCGCTAGAATCAGCTGCATACCTTTTGAACCGAGTTCCAACTAAGACTGTGCCTACTACACCATATCAGATGTGGTGTGGGAAGAGACCCTATCTTAATCACATTAAGACATGGGGATGTCCAGCTTTTGTAAAAAAGCAGCATGCGAACAAGCTCAAGGTACGCTCAGTACAGTGCAAGTTTGTGGGATATCCAAAGAACTCCAAGGGATATTTCTTCTATTGCGAAGAGGAACAAAAGGTTTTTGTTTCTCGCCATGGCCACTTTCTAGAACACCAATTCATAGAAAAAGAACTAAGTGGGAGCGCAATAGAACTGGAAGAAATTCCAGAACCACGAGCTATTACTGAAAGCTTAGTAGAACCAGAGCGTTCAAAAGATCAGGACATTCCCACGCCACTCCGCAGGAGTAGTAGGCAGTCTCATCCGCCCGAGAGATACTACGGTTTTCTCATTGACGGGGATAGAGAGGATTGCATCATAGATTGTGATGAGCCTACTAGCTTCCAGCAAGCCATTCAGAGCGTCGACTCGGTAAAATGGCTGGATGCAATGCGGACCGAAATGGAGTCCATGTACACCAACAAAGTATGGACATTGGACATTGCTCCAGATGGGGTAAAACCCGTAGGATGCAAGTGGATCTTCAAAAGGAAGATTGGTGTAGATGGACAGGTTGAGACCTATAAAGCTAGACTGGTTGCAAAGGGTTTTCGTCAGCGACCTGGTTTGGACTATGACGAAACCTTTTCTCCAGTAGCTATGCTGAAATCCATTCGGATCCTTCTTGCCATTGCTGCCTTCCACGATTATGAGATTTGGCAGATGGACGTAAAGACAGCTTTCCTAAATGGACATTTAGAGGAGTGTGTCTATATGGACCAGCCAGAGGGTTTCATTCAGAGTGGGAGCAGCGGAAAGGTGTGCAAGTTGCTTAAGTCCATTTATGGACTAAAGCAGACATCGCGGAGTTGGAACATATGTTTTGATGAGACGGTCAAGGAATTTGGCTTTATCAAAAATCCAGATGAATCATGCATCTATTGTAGATTTGTAGTGAGAACTGTAGTATTCCTCGTTTTATACGTGGATGACATTCTCTTAATAGGAAATGACATTCCTATGCTACAATCTGTCAAGGGGTTCTTGTCACACAGGTTCATGAAAGACCTGGGTGATGCCTCATACATTCTGGGTATCCGGATCTACCGTGACAGATCCAAGAGAATATTAGGACTTTCACAGTCCAGATACATCGACACCATACTGAAGAGATTCAGTATGGAAGATTCCAAGCGCGGTAATCTACCGGCTTGTCACGGGATCACCCTCTCCAAAGAGATGTCTCCCAAGACAGATTTGGAGAGGGATCGCATGTCTATTATACCCTACGCTTCTGTGGTAGGCTCTATAATGTATGCGATGTTGTGTACCAGACCAGATGTGGCTTATGCACTGAGTGTGGTAAGCAGGTATCAGTCAAACCCTGGAGAGAAACATTGGATAGCGGTAAAGAACATTCTCAAGTACCTGAGAAGGACTAAGGAGATGTTCTTGGTGTATGGCGGAAAAGACCTCCAGATTGAGGCCTTTGCTGACTCCAGCTTCCAGAGTGACAAGGTTGATTCCAAGTCCATGTCGGGTTTTGTCTTTACCCTCAATGGAGGGGCGGTGTGTTGGAAGAGCTCCAAACAGGAAACCGTTGCTGACTCGACTATGGAAGCGGAATACATCGCTGCATCTGATGCCGAAAAAGAAGCTGTCTGGATAAGGAAGTTCTTGAAAGAACTTCAGGTGGTTCCGTCCACTGTTGATCCAATACCTCTGTATTGCGACAACAACGGGACTATAGCTTTAGCGAAGGAACCCAGGTCCCATCAGAAATCCAGACACATCTTGAGGCGGTATCACCTGATCAGGGAGATCGTGGATCGCCAGGAGATCGAGGTTCGGAGGGTTGCTTCAGAAGACAACACTGCAGATCCATTCACCAAGGCCTTGCCCCAGACTCAATTCGAGCGGCTGATCGAGATGATAGGTCTTCGATACGCCAGTACATGGCCTTAGTGCAAGTGGGAAATTGTTAGTGTATATGCCCTAGAGGCCATTACTGTATCATACTAGTTTGTATATTACTTGATGGAAGCTTGGGATATTCACAGTTGTATATACAATCTTGCTCGAAATGGTAGTATGCTACTTGGTTTGTCTCTACTTCAATATGTGCATGTGTTTCTTTTAGCATATGGCTTATATACATATTAGTAGAGCCCTTAGGATCTTTGCTTGATTACCAGCGTTGTGATGGCGCTCACACTCGTGGGGGCTGGGTAATCCATAAGCACATCCTTATACAGGTCCCTAGTCGTTGGACTATCGAGACAGGGCATCGATACTCCGGAGTAGACTAGCGTATGCGCTTCTCATCCCAGTGTGGGAGACGGTCTGTCCCACAGCCGTCAGTACGTCGTACTTGAGATAGTATGCGGGTGCTCGTTAGGTTACGAGTACACTGGACAGGACTCGTAGGGAACTGTTGGTTGGTATTATACCTATCGTCAGTTATCAGTTCCCAGGTGACATGAGTACAGCTTAGTCCGCTGACTTGACACTGTCACTTCGCCTCGAGTGTGTTCCCACTGCACTTTGATTTCTACCCTACCACGGCTCAAAGGAGTCGTGCAAACAGGTAGTTTTTGGGTGCAGTCCCGAAGCACTTGGAGGCAGTGACGGTTAGACAGGATTCGTCTATCCCGGTATTGGGGGTTGACATCGCGCTGTGTCTAGGAGAGCCATTACACAAGTAGTCCCTGGCCAGGGCACACGAGATATACTGGTAGGTTTCCAGTGTTATCTCAGGGTGTTCTGGGCTACACTCCGACATGACTTGTACCACTATTAGGGGACTGACGTTCACCGCCCCCCTAGGCCCGCCATGCGATGTATCAGACGAACAGACCGGACTGTACGGAGACTGTCACATACAGGCTCAGTAGGAGTTCAGATGGGGTCACCTCGTCAGTCTTCTTATCGGCATCTACCTGGGGACCGTTACGTACAGCTAGTGCCGCTTGCGGTCTGTGGTTAAACCCACTGCCAGCGTAGTGTCGAGTCTTTAGAGTCCCACACAGAGAGCTATTCGCCTTTAGGCAAAATGAGTAGAGGTCGCATGGTTTTGCGACAGGGTTCGTTCACATCCGCGCACTTGTGCACGCTTGTTGTCCACAGCTTATACTAGCGGGCTTTGGTTTAAGCCAGATCCTAGTATATGATTTGGGATTGGTTTTATCTCTTTGTATTCGTGTTCCTCGGATCACGAATACGGGTGCGTATGCACAGTTGCTTGAGACAGAGGGAGAGGACTTTGATTAGGGTTAATGACCATTGTCATTTTATTAACCCTAATGCTTATGTGTGTATTATGGTTAATTGATATTAGTTTAATATAATTGTGCATGGTTATGGTTGTTGACCATTTGACTATCTTAACTTGTTGACCTTAGTTGACATGTTGACCATCATCATTCCATATAAAAGATGCTCTTTGATCCTTGCAATTAGCATTAAATATGAAATGATAATGGTCATGTCTTGATTAAGCCATGACAATTATCTCACTAATTATCTATTTACAATAATTCACACATATATGTGAGAATGCTTCATAATTCTCTCATTCTATCATTTTACTTTCTCTCTCTTGCTCTTCCTCTTCCTCAAGCTCTCCCCTCTCATGTGTTGAGAAACACTTGAGCTTGAGAGAAAACCTCTTCTAGATAATCTTTACTCTCATCTAGGGTTCTAGGATTAGCACTTCTAGCACCCTAGTTACTTCTAGCTTGGAGTTGAAGCCAAAGGTTGAGGCTTTCGGGTGGATCCTTCTTCGACGTGAGAAGACGAAAAAGGTGATCCCTTTCTACTACTCCAAGGAGCAAGGAGAGAAGGACATAAAGCCCTAGGTATAACTATTCTACCCTTTAGCTAGTTTCTAGTTAGCTTTAGCTTATTTTTGTTTAGCAAAGATCCTCCTTTGTCTAGTCCATGTTGCCTAGAGTAGTAAAAATCCGATTTTTATTCCGTTTTCCGCCTCCCCGTAAGCACCGGGGTGGGCAACGTGGACTTACAATACCCACTTCATTAAAAATGTGCATGAGCTCAGTAGCATCACATTGGACCAAGAAAGCTTGCATTTTAGACACTTGGGGCAACTCAAGAATTTTCTTGAGTTGCCAAATGAGGTATTCTCTTAACCATTAGCCTAGTATTTCCATTGCTTTTACATCCATGCTTGTTTAGAAACGATTTGGTGTCGTTTAGTGAGACTTGGGAAATTCTGGTTAGGGTTTATGGAATTTTTGAGTTGTGATGTGTAATTGAGCTCAGTAGAGGCCACACAAACCCCCTGGTGCTTGAATTCAGACCCAAACCAGAGACTAGAACCCCGGAATACGGATTTAGAAACCCGATATCGGTGTGTGTATATTGAAATCTGCTAACACCCGGGTGACCTGAAAATTATTTAGCAAAGACAGTGACATATGCAGGCAACTTAGGACCCCCCACTGAAAGCCTAGCCCCTAACCCTCAACCATGGCCGCAAATAAATTCATTCTGGCCGCAATTTGCGGCCAGAGCAGGGTGGAATTGGTTCGTGTTTGGTCTGTAGCTCTATCTCCTGTAAACTAGACCCTTGGCATATGCAAAAATGACTAATTTGACCTAGGGTAAAATCTGGGATCATTTTCTTATGTTGGCGCATTGTTTTACGACTTGTTTTAGTATGGATTTTGGTATTTGATTTTTCGTTTCTGTCGTGTGGCGTTTGAACGTCAACGACTAGGGTTATTGGTCGTGTTTGCATGCGGGGCTATAGGTTTTTACCTATGAGCGTAGCGTGTGCCGTTTTGGGTTTTTCCGATTGGATTTTAATACGCATTGCGATTGGATTATATGTGTAGGTACCTCACGTGATGTCGTGACATTGAAGACGAAGATGGTGACATCGGCATCGGCACACAAGAAGCAAGGTGAGTAGATTATATCTACGGGGAAAGTCGGGTGGATGGCGTATAGCACCCAGCACCCCCGCAGTTCGATGTTTAGTATGCTATATATATATATATATATATATATGATATCTTTTGTGTGAGATATGGATATTCAAGATATGATTATGTGTTCAATGGTTAGATTAGGGTTGTTAGAAGTGAACTAGTATAGCTTCTTAGTCGTGAACCCTAGAATAGGTTTACACCCATACGCACATACATGCTTACTTGTTATACTTGTGCGTAAATGGGGATACGTATCTATATATACACACATAGGTATGGGACGATATATATATATACACGTATACCTACAGTTGGATGATGAGGATAGTGGATGATCTTTGGAGATGAGTCGATGAGATTGGGCATGGTGCCATGAGATCGGCGATATGATGTGGTTCGTATTTTGAGATACGACATGAGGTTATAGTGGGCCTTTAGGCGTGTTTTTTCATATACGTATATATATATTGATGGTATCAGTTGTACTAGACTTAGATCAGTACCCCAGTTCATGAGATATGATGATAAGGATATCAGATAATTGATGAGATAACTGTGAGATTCGACCCGTACCCAGATTTAGGATGCCGTACAACAGATTTACGTACGAGCTATATATTGATGATAGATCCGCACTCTTGACTCGAGAATGTCATATTGTATATTGTATCGTATGTGATACTATTGAGGCGGGTTCACCGACTATTATATATGTATATATATATCGACTCAGATTTAGGTGGTTTCCATACCCTTTCGATTAGCTTGTTAGTTAGATCTGTAGTGTACTTAGTAGATCTTAGACTAGACCCGAGTCATACCTATTTCAAAACTAACGAATCGTAAGTATTTTAATGACAGGCTAAGGGATTCTACGGATATTTTCAAAAGACGCATCTTTTCTTAAAAACACCGTAGCCCTTATTTTTCTAAACACCACGATTCATGTTATTTCAAATGTCAAATATATATATATATATATTGATGTAGATTCTTCACTGTTGTGTTTATTATTCATTCTCCGCATATTCTTGCTATTCGCATCGCTTCGCATGTTTATGTGTGTTATTGTTATATTAAACCCATGCTGTCAGGACACCAGCACCATTATCGATGATGTGTATGCTCCACGTACACCTGCTTGCCGGCTCACACACTTCATCATCGATAATTGCCATGTCACTACACAGTAGGATTGTGCATCAGGATATGACCTCTTGCATGACACACTTGTGTACATATATATTGTATACTCATCCTTGAGTACATACATATTGTACACTCATACTTGCGTATATACATATTGTATATCCATACTTGCATACATACGTATTTGCACATACATAGATGATTCTGGCTCGATTTTGGAGATTTGGGAACCACAAGATATATTTTAAAACTGGATTCATTTTAAAAGAGCGGTTTCCCTCGATATGTGCATATTACTATTCCATGTTGCATGATATACGGATATGCTTACATTTCTGTTATATGTCGCATACATCATGCTTTAGATTATACGCATTGAGATATTTGTTTTCATGAGATTTCTGGATTTGGGAACCGTGGTTTTTTCAAAAGAGAATATGTATTGTTTTAAAAACCCGGTTTCCCTTGATATGATATTTCAGTGCGTCCACCATGTGTTTTCTCGGTTCTGAGACGTATGACATGTGAAACCCGATTCGAGGTGTTGGATGAGGCCGATTGTGGGTACATGGTGGACCCGGTATGGTACCCCGGGGTGAGAACGGATTGCTGTGCCGCAGACGGTGAGCCTGGCAGTGGGACCACTACCTACCGGTGATAGTATTTGGGCTCTGCGGATATCCGGAGGATACCGACCGGATTCGAGAGATGTATGGGCCGATCCGGACTGACGGAGCCCTATATATATTTGAGGATTTACGTGCCGATGTGATTGATGTGGAAAGATTAGTGTAGTAGTTAACCGCAATCAATAACGGTGTCGCGTGTTGCTAGACCGAGATGAGTACGGGTCGTTCTCAGGGAAACGTGGAACCTTTTACTCTTACTTTAGATGTGTTGAAAGAGAGAGGAGGGATAAAGAATGTTGATGAATGGTTTCTAGATCTACGTTAAGCACTAATGCAAAAATATAGATCTAGATTATTTTATGGATGTAAGTTAATATAATAAGGGGCTTGTATGGTTCGTTAGGATTTAGTAGTTATGGACGATTAATTAAAAGTTACCATTTTTATCCTTTAATAGATTTAAAACTAGAACAACGGTGATGCATGTAGATTAGGGTTTCTGGAGGGAAAAGGAATCCCACTCTTAACCCCTATCTCGACACGGAACTCCGTTCATATCTAGCCTTTATCAAAACAATCATTAATCTAATCTCTAATCGCGGTCGGAACTAACAAGGAATTGTTAGCGCGCCCGATTAGGATGTTAATGATTCTTTTGATAAAGTCCATAAACTTTATAGGACTTAAAAAAAGTTTAGGGATGCTCTTCATCCATTATCCTACCCTAATCCTACGAACCCTAACAAGCGGAGAATTACTCGCACATGTTGGGAGAAAAAGAGATGGAGAGAGAATGCATAATTAAACTACAAAGAAATAGAATAGGAAAAAGAGCTACCTTTATTAATCAACAATATTCATTACACTTTGATTCCTTAGAAAATGATTACAAAGACTAGTTTGCTTCTCGATCTCTTCCAAGGAGGTAGACGAATAGTTGATGATCAGTCTGGATGCGTGAGCCGTCTTGGACTTCGTGATCTCGTCGACTTGATGATTTTTCTAAGAGGCTCTCGATCTTTATTTATAGCCTCAAAGGCCAGAAATTTAGCTTCCAAAATTGGAAGTTAACAGCAAAGATTCACCCTAGAAAATTGCATCCCCTAACTCCCCAATATTGCCGCGGATCCACGGCCAACAGGGGGGTTTGGCCGCGGATCCGCGGCCAAGGTTGGGGATCACTTCATCAAATTTTTGGGGTTTCTCCTTGTGACATGTGGCTATATATGGTATCTTTGGATCTTTGAAATATTCTCGTAGTTGCTGCCAGACTTGATCTCCAAGTTTTGATTCCTTAATTAGGCAAGTTTTCTTTAACAACTTGATTTCCTTGATTTTAGTCTTGGAAAAATTCTGCACAACAACTTGAATAATATTTAGTAGACTTAGTTCTACTAGGATTAGGTCAATAATATTATATACATTTTCCTACCAAATGTTATTTATAATATATCAACACATGGAAAATAGTATTTTTACATATAAACCCTCATATGTATGATATATTATAATAAATACCTTTTTAATACGGAAATGGTAGGAAAAATGTAATAACAAATGTGCAGTTTATCAACTGAACAAATACCCCCAAACTTATCTTTGATCGTCCCGAGCAAACTAGTTTATTCAAGAGAAGGAGAAAAAAGAAAGGAGAAAACTATGCACACTTTCGTAGGCAAACACGATTGCACTGAGCATGTGCATCAAGCCGTTAAACCTCTAGGTGTCCCTAGTAGGAGGAGTGTTGTCTCTTGAGGGTTTTCAGCGGATTACACCCACAAAATCCTATAATAAAGGAGAGATGGTGAAATTTACATATATAGATAAGAACCATAAAAGAAAGACTTTGAAAATAAGAGTTTCCAACTATACTAGCTTTTCAGTTGTCATGAGCCCTATCTTAATAGTCATGAAAAAATGTTAGAAATCACATCATCCCTCGATAAAACATCGTCTTTATTCTTCATTCATACCTTTCATCCAAACATCGATCATATAACCCTACGTGTGTGTAATGGGCATCCCTACACTCGGAGAAATCAATTCAAGCTATCATACTCTTGTCCATCTTCCTCGGTACTGTTTAATTTGATGAATATTTATGGAATTGCTCACACATTTTCATGCGACCGTTAATACTTCTTGAGGTACTAACCGACCGATTACTTATGTGCTTGCTGATTAGGTGATAGTATTTTCCTCGTCTTGCACCACCTAAGGCTTAGCAGTGACTCCCAGACCAGTTGGCCTTAGGGCACTAGGTGATGAAACACCATCGCTATATTTTTTTTTATTGCTGCCTTGGCGATAACAAAACCAGTGTTCATTTTTCTCTTTTCACCATTTTTATATTTTCTTCATTTTTTTTATTTCCTTCATACTTTGGCTTTTAGACAAGAGCATTTCAAGGTATCCTCTACTATCTCGAGTTTCAAGACGTGTGTGAGTGCATATAGTAGGGTATCAACATTCAAATGTTTGGCTTCCAGAATAGAAACTATTTTTCAGACTTATTTTTATCCTCAGATTAGTAATTTCCTTCATCTTACTAACTCTTGGGACAACAGCTCATAACTACTTATTACTAGTTCGTTTAAGAAAACTTCTAATTTTCTTGGTTTTCTTAAACTATTCCTATCTTTTGGATGTAATTTTTTATTTTCTACTCTTTTGTTATAAAAAAAATTTGTGCTTAAATATAGTATAATGCAAAGTGATGCGTAAATAAGTACAAACCTCCCTCAAACTTGTTTTCAACAGTGTCCTCACTGTTGCTATCTGCTGGATCACAAAAACCTGTAAGCTTGGGAGGACATTATTAATGGGGGCAAGAATATATGAAAGTGAAAATCCTCCCCCAAACTTATTTTTGGCTCACAAATTTGAGGACAAAAGTTGTGTTGAAGAGCCAAAAATATACCCCCCCTCAAACATGAGTTATACAATACGAAGCATTTTAAGAGGGGGTGAGTCATTTGGTCAAAGTAAGACTTTACAAAAACCAAAAGTTAACACCAACCATTCAAAGATTTTATCAGTATATCGTATAGATTGGTGGAAGAATGTGTTGTATAGAGTCAAGAAAAAGTGGGGAAAGGATAAGAGGTGGTCTGGAAAGGGTTTGAAATTAGAGAAAAGAAAGAATGAGGATGAATGTGAATGATTAGGAAGAAGGAATGGTGACGGTTCAACCTCTATAGGTGGAGATTGATTAATCACAAAATCCGTATTGTTTAAAAATTCAAGTTCGTCGGCAAAAAGTTCTTCAAAACTTTTATTAATGGTGTGATTGAACATTTTGCTGTCAAAGAGTTTTGTGCCAGAATTTATCCTACTTGATTCAAAAACTATTGAGGTAGAGGACTCGAAAAACTCATCTACCTCATTTTCAAAAATATCCAAGTCAAGTTGCATTTCTGGTATTATTGAACTTGAATTAACGGATTGTGATTCATCAAAACTCACTGAAACTATAGAAACAGAAGAAGAACCGGAGAAAGTAGAAGGTGAAATGGGTAAACAAATTGGTGTGTCGAGTGTTGCTGAACCAGATGTGGAAGATGGAGGCTGTATTTCGGTCTGATCTTCGTGTATACCATTATTATCAACTTCAAGACATATTTGGGGTTCAGGAAGAATTAAAGGCTCAAGATGATGACCATAAGGAAGTGAAAGGATTTGATGAATTGGTGGGACAAAATCATCCAAAATTTCGGGTTCATCAATCAATATATCCCCAACGTCAATCACCTCATTCAAGTGAAGGTTAAAATTCTCATACACCTCATCAAAAGTATGGTTTTCAATCAGTTTTGGTTCAAGAGTGGAGGTGTAGAGATCACAAGGGTTGGGTATGGCTTCACTTGAAATGGACCCTTCACAGTCGGGTAAATCAAACACTACAAAGTCACACAACTTATCAGACATTCTATTTGGTGTACTTGATGAATCTATGAAACTGGAGTTGTGGATTTCAGTTTGGAATGGGGAGGTTTGATTAGGAAGGGTGTACAGTTCTGTCTTACTACCCAAATCCTTCCTAATTTGGTTCGACGGTTCCAGAAATTTTTCTAATGTCTGCTCCAGACTAGTCTTGGGTTGATAAGAGGTTTCAGTATAAGATTGAAATTCCTGTGGATAATTAAAACTCCCAAATGACTGATTAGAAGAATTGTCTAGAGAAGGTGGAAAAGTCGGATTGGATTGATTAGAATATAATGGTTGCGAAAATTGGGTGGGAGTAGGGTCAACATTGTGATAAGAAGAATATTGATATGGGTTGGTCGGTTGGCTATCAAACTCTTCTTTGGAAAGTGGAGGTGCTGGTTGATATTGGTCCGGGTTGAAACTTTGGACTCTAGATCTAGCTATGTGCTCAGCAATGGACATTCGTCTAGGGGCTTCCTCACTCTGGGTATGAACTGAAACAAGTGTAGGATTAGGATACGGTTGATAAGACCTAGACTGAGGTGGCCAACTGTTTCTTTCTGCTTGTTCTATATGATCTCTTAAGGACATGGAAGAGCCGGACGGTATACCGAAGGGATTACGAAAACAAGAGATATCTGGTTGTGGACAGCAAAGCTCGGCAAGTGTTCTTCTGTTTAGGTCACCCATTATAAGAAGAGAAGAAGGGGAAGGAGTAAAAAGGGGAGAAAATAATTGGTTTGTTTTGAAAAATGATGGATTTAGACAAATCACACAAAAATTCACAAACAACCCTAGAACTATGGTTACCTAGGTCCAGTCTCTAGACCGCTCCTAGACTTCCAAAGGATAAGCCGCAGGATAAATTCTCTACCGCCTCTTTACTACCCTTGTAGCCAGGTAAGTGCCAGGTGAGTGGGAGGCTCCCCACTACAAAAGTAGTGGTCCTAATTAAGTAACCACTCGCCTTGGACACACTTGCCTAGTCACCACAAAAGTAATGCGGATAAGCGATAGATTACCCACGACCTTCCTCTGTCCTTATTGAGCGCGACAGTCCTTAGAGTCTGGTCTAGATATTTTTTTTAAATTAATGTAGGGTTGATGCAGATGCTCGGTTTGTGATTTGTGGGGCTTAGGAAGGGTGATGAAATCCCCACCTAATCTGGATTTTGGTCTTGCCCCTTAAAAATCCGTATTAAAATATGCAAAAACAAACCGCAAAACAAAACATTGCAAAAAGATTTTTGAGCGGCGATATTTTGCAAAGAGTCCTGCAGAAAAGATATTTTATTGGATTTAAGAGGAGAGAGAAGGAGTTAAGAAAGATACCAGAGAAGTGTAAAACCCTAGATCTCCTGTTTCCTCAAGTCCGTGACTCCAGATTGCCTCGCAAAATTCACACACAAATCGTTAAATATGCAATTTGCAGTTTTGTTTTAATAATGATATGAATCGTCTAAGAATTCAACACAAATAGTAAGAATAAAAAATTACGCACGTATCCCCGGCAACGGCGCCATTTGTTTGGTGTGGAAAGAGTAGTGTAGTAGTTAACCGCAATCAATAACGGTGTCGCGTGTAGCTAGACCGAGATGAGTACGGGTCGTCCTCAGGGAAACGTGGAACCTTTTACTCTTACTTTAGATGTGTTGAAAGAGAGATGAGGGATAAAGAATGTTGATGAATGGTTTCTAGATCTACGTTAAGCACTAATGCAAAAATATAGATCTAGATTATTTTATGGATGTAAGTTAATATAATAAGAGGCTTGTAGGGTTCGTTAGGATTTAGTAGTTATGGACGATTAATTAAAAGTTGCCCTTTTTATCTTTTAATAGATTTAAAACTAGAACGACGGTGATGCATGTAGATTAGGGTTTCTGGAGGGAAAATGAATCCCACTCTTAACCCCTATCTCGACACGGAACTCCGTTCATATCTAGCCTTTATCAAAACAATCATTAATCTAATCTCTAATCGCGGTCGGAACTAACAAGGAATTGTTAGCGCGCCCGATTAGGATGTTAATGATTCTTTTGATAAAGTTCATAAACTTTATAGGACTTAAAAAAAGTTTAGGGATGCTCTTCATCCATTAGCCTACCCTAATCCTACGAACCCTAACAAGCGGAGAATTACTCGCGCATGTTGGGAGAAAAAGAGATGGAGAGAGAATGCATAATTAAACTACAAAGAAATAGAATAGGAAAAAGAGCTACCTTTATTAATCAACAATATTCATTACACTTTGATTCCTTAGAAAATGATTACAAAGACTAGTTTGCTTCTCGATCTCTTCCAAGGAGGTAGACGAACAGTTGATGATCAGTCTGGATGCGTGAGCCATCTTGGACTTCGTGATCTCGTCGACTTGATGATTTTTCCAAGAGGCTCTCGGTCTTTATTTATAGCCTCAAAGGCCAGAAATTTAGCTTCCAAAATTGGAGGTTAACAGCAAAGATTCACCCTAGAAAATTGCATCCCCTAACTCCCCAATATTGCCGCGGATCCGCGGCCAACAGGGGGGTTTGGCCGCGGATCCGCGGCCAAGGGTGGGGATCACTTCATCAAATTTTTGGGGTTTTCCCCTTGTGACATATGGCTATCTATGGTATCTTTGGATCTTTGAAATATTCTCGTAGTTGCTGCCAGACTTGATCTCCAAGTTTTGATTCCTTAATTAGGCAAGTTTTCTTTAACAACTTGATTTCCTTGATTTTAGTCTTGGAAAAATTCTGCACAACAACTTGGAAAAATTCTGCACAACAACTTGAATAATATTTAGTAGACTTAGTTCTACTAGGATTAGGTCAATAATATTATATACATTTTCCTACCAAATGTTATTTATAATATATCAACACATGGAAAATAGTATTTTTACAGATAAACCCTCATATGTATGATATATTATAATAAAGACCTTTTTAATATGGAAATGGTAGGAAAAATGTAATAACAAATGTGCAGTTAATCAACTGAACACGATGCTAGGCACAGGTTTCATGATGTTTTCGAGTGTCGGTGCTGGACACTCGGGTTCTATGATTTTGATGTGTCGCGAGGGACACACGTTGATTTATATCCTCATACTTCCATGCATATGCTTTATGATATTTACATGCATGATGTTTTGTGTCATTGGTTGACACATGGACGGGATCCACATGCATACAGACATTTAATACATAGTTGGATGATATCCACATATTTAGACTTCATGATATAATTGACATTGATTTCATGATGATTACATTGATGATACCTCATATTTATGATATGTTGCTACCTGAGGCACTCACACGGGCACTTGGTATTACACTTATGTATAGATGTTTACCCTTGCCATCTTATCATGCTTCAAACTTATTCATATTGAGGATATATTATTACTGATCGTTTGACCTAGGATTGAGTCATACATACGATTTCTGCTCTGTGATGTTTTCTACTCACGAGTTGGCAACTCACCCCCGTTGTGCCACAGTTTCTTGCAGGTTTTGCCGTACAGGTTTCATTGCGGCTTTCTGACACACGGCTTCCTTTCTGGGTGATTGCTTTGGTAGGTGGGTTCACTCGCATCGTGACCACTCTTGTACTTATTTTAATCTGTTGTATCTAGTAATTCCATCAACCAGACTTGTATTTTTATTTCAAACTTAGAAAACCAGTTGTGTATTATTTCGACCTTAGAGTCGTGCGTTCTAGTATTATGGTTTTCATGATGATTTTGAGTTTCCTTTTGAGTTTTGATCCTCGCCCTTCGGCGTTGTATATTATTGCTTGCGTGGTTGTGACCGTCGATTGACGAAGAGCTAGCTCCCGCTTGGGATGCCTTTTATCACTATGCATATATTATTCTTGTTGTACCCCGTTTGGGGCCAGTATTTATGTCACGCCCCGCTTCTCAGAGTACGCTAAGATGGGCACGTGACATAGCCAACCATGCTACCTGTGGATAGGAAAAATCCTTCCACAGTCACATTACGGCTGTAGAGATATCAAGAACAGGAAAGTAAACTAAACTATCTAGTACATGTCCATGAGACAGAATGAATGAGTCAAGAAATAATAATATGCGGAAGCAAAAGATACAATAAATGAACCACCAGGAAAGTAAAACTGCATACCGACAGGATCTTCACTGCTCGGTCTAACAGTGGCAATACTCCTGATCAGTCTGCAACAAAGGTAGAGGATCTGGGCCATGCAAAACCCAGACGTCAGAGCGTCATAACATCAAGCAATAACATAAACAGGGTAGCAAGACATACAGGTGTGTGTATGAACAGTAAAACAAATATAACAGTAATATAAGTGAGGACAGTGGGGTAATGTGTAGTGAGTGATCTAAACTGGTATATTGGGTTAACTACTCTCAGGTCTTTGAAATCAATTTGACGAATCATTGATGTAACTCAATAGTATCCCGTGCGTGCCCGGGATCACGGTGAAGATTCTCGGGCTGAAACCTAGACATGCCGCTAGGCACTAAAGGAAAAGGGTAATGATGAATAATGTCTGCAGCATTATCCCAAGGCTGGCCTAGCCTCTAAAAAGGTAGTGGATAACGATGGATGATGTCAGCAGCATCATCCCAAGGCTGGCCTGGCCTCTAAAACTGATCAGTAAAGGTAGCACACTGTCGAGTTACAAGTCCGGTTCATCATTGATTTCCCCATACCCCCAAGTTATATGTATTCAAGTCATGTATTAAATAATCTAGAGCTAATGCCAACACAGGATCAGGCAGGTACAGGTTTGTCTGGATAGACAACAGGAACGGTCTGTAAGGACAACAGGTCAGGTTTGTTGGCATTAGACACAAGATCAGGTAACAGGTAATCCATGGTACATCAGGTCAAGTTAAGTAATGCATATATGTGTCATGTCATGTCAAGAGTCGCACGGTACCATGTCGTGGCAAGTAATAGGTGTAACAAGTCATGTCAGGGTGTACAAGATATCATGTAGGTGCTCATAATCAAACTAGCATAAGCATGGGTATACAAAACAAGCATGTGTACTAATAGAACAACAGACTGGCACATGTAATATGATATGCAAATAGGTACAGATTAAACTATAAGGATGTATGGTTATCGACTAGGGTTAAAGTTATGGTTCCAACATTAAGTATCATACACTTAAATGAAGATGGAATATTAAAATCTCGTTAGTATGGGTTAAATGATCTGGGGATGCAATTATATCTAAAACAGGTTAACGATGCACACGGGTGTCCAATAGGGTAAAACTAAAAAGGGTATCATAGACTATGCAATTAGTTATTATGTGATTTAACATACAGATGTGGTTATTAGGTATAGTAAACTAAAATGCAACGGGTATGTTTCAAGTTCTGAATGTAAAAGATATAAACGGAACATCAAACTGTTAACTTGGAACACGTGACTTTAGATTCGATCCAGAGGCTTAATATGAAATTAAATAAATAAGTATAAAAATATTATGAATAGCATGTAGCAAGTTCCACTTGCCTCAGAACAATGGTCGATATGCAGGTGGCCTGGTGCGATCTAGACACGATCTGGTGGTGATACTAGGGGCTAATATAACGTGTACTGATCCAAACAATCCGAACTTGCTCCTGCTAAAAGGAGCTTGCCCTTTAGTTGTCTCCTCCTCCTTCTTCACCTTTTCTCCATTGAATCCAATCAATATCCTTGTCTTCCTCCTTATTTTGAACTTCTCTCTGTGGCGCCACGGCAGCGCCCCGGCCGTCTATCCGTGGCCAAAATGCGGAATCAAAATTTTTCTTAGCTTTTAAACTGGCGCTACCGCGGACAATAAAACCCGGATCGTAACCATTAACCTATACTAGCTAACAAGAGATGGGAAGAGAGTTATACCAAGCGATCCATGTCCTCCGGTCTTCGTCTCCACTCCGATCTCCCGCGGAATCTCCGTCTGTCACCTCCTCGTCGAAAAGGGCACCACGTAGCCGGATTCTTTTACGGGCTCCCACCTCTGGACCGAGATAACTCGGGCGCGAAGTAGGCTAGCCGACGCGTCCAAGGGTACTGTAGGTTGTAGTGTAGTGGTTGTCTCTTTGGGTGATGTTGCCATGGATGTGGAGGAATGAAAATAAGGAAAAATGGTGCTTTCATTTTTCCTAGCAAGAAATGAGATGAAGGAAAAAGTGCCACATACAAAATGAAACTCTCTCTTTTTCTCCCCTCTAAAATGTGGCTGGCCCACCCCCTCAAATGAAATGGTGGAGGGAAATCCTAATACAAGAGGGAGGTGAGTGTAGTAGAAGAATAATGGTGACCACACCCAAAAACCATCATAACAATATCAAATCAATTCAAATCAACATAAAGCAAGAAAATGATGATAGAAAAGAATGGTATCAAAAGATGCTATCATAATCTCCCATTTCATAAATAACACCTCCACAAAGAGTTATTTGCAAACTTGCAAATAACCCCTTCCATCACAAAAGTCCGGCCGTGAAGGAACAAATGAAAAATGGCCGGAACGGAAAGCAAACTGGCAACTTCAGAAAACTGATCCCGTAATAAATTACAGGAAAACCCCGCTACTGCATACACATGCCCGCATTTGTATTCCCACTGAATACAAATGCAAAGAGACAAAATCTACACTGTCTAATACTAGGATCCGGCTTAAGCCAAAGCCGGCTAGTAAAAACCGTCCGATCACGATCCGTGCAATACCTCACGTATCTGATCGAACCCTGCCATATCTCCATACGGCCTCTACAGCGTTTCGCTCGAAACTTGAGTAACTGTCTATGTGGTGGACTCTAAAGACTCGTCAATACTATGGCTGTGGATTTAACCACTAGCACGTCAGAGGTATTAGCCATACGTGACGGGCTACAAGCTATTGACCAAAAGGGACGTCGATGAGCGAACTCATCCTGACACCCTACTGCGCCTGTCAGTGACAATATCCGTACAGTCCGGTCCGTTCGTCTATGAGTATCGCATGGCGGGCCTAGGGGATTGGTAAATGTCAGACCCCCAAAAGCGGTACAAGTCGTGTCGGAGTGTAGCCCAGAACACCCTGAGATACTACGGGAATACCTACCAGTAAATCTCCTGCCTCGGCCGAGGGCTTTGTGTAATGGCTCTCCTAGACACAGCGCGACCTCACCCCCAATACCGGGAGAGACGAACCCCTGCATATCCGCTCACTGCCTCCATGTGGCTCGGGACTGTACCCAACTAAAACCTGTTTGCACAACTCCTTTGAGCCGTGGTAGGGTAGTAATCAAAGCACAGTGGGAACTCACACGAGACAAATGACGATCTCAGGTCGATGAACTAACCTGTACACATGTCACCTGGGAACTGCTATCTGACGTCTGGTATAATCCCAACTAGCAGGTTCCCGGCGAGTCATGTCCGGTGTACTCATAACCCAATGAGCACCTGTATACATCTTAGGTGAACCAACTGACACCAGTGGCTTGTGAGACCGGCCACCGCCCCTCGTCGGGGTCTCGACTGTATACACTAGTCTACTAATGGAGTATCGATGCCCAGTCTCGAAACTCCCACGACTAGGGACCTTTTAAGGATGTGCTTATAGACCCCAGCTCCCACGTATATGATCGCCATCATACTGCTGGCCGTCAAGCAAGAATCCTAAGGGCTCTATCAACGTGCAATAGTGATCAGTAATGTCACCTAAAGCAGTACACGATGATAAAGATAAACCAGATAGCATACTATCATCTTGAGTAAGACTGTCCTACTGGGACAGGTCCTCCCTCAATCATTGCAATAACGTGCCTGTGATCCAATAATTGACTCTGAGGGCACTATCTCCAACAATCTCCCACTTGCACTCAAGGCTAATTATTGCGATGTCGCATACTCACAGCCCATGTGATACCGAACACCCAACTTCTCTACTAGTCAGTCTCACAAAGCTTATTTGCGAAACTATTGCGTTCGAGGAATAGCCTCAGTGAGTGGATCCGCTCAGATGTTTCTTTCTATGTCTCTCTATATCTCAAGTTCGCGGAGAAAGCCATCTCCCGAAATGAGCAATATCTGTCTTGGAATGTCTGGATGTCTGATGGGACCTAGTTCATAAATGAACTCCAAATCCAAAATTCTTAGACTGTATCGTCAACTGAACTTAATTAGTATCTTGCGCCATGCCTCCCTCAGTATCCGCCTGGACCACCTGTCCAAAATACTGCCCCTCGTCAGAGGGAGAACTATAACTCTGACAGCCACCCTGTCGTCCAGGTCACCTTGGAAGCCTGGAATGATAACCGTCTCCTAAACGAGGCTGCCGTTATCAAATCCCTAGAACACACATTTATGTCCTAAAACTACTTCCGATCGTTTCTCCAGGATTGGATTAATATCAACTTATTGCATCTAATGCAAGAACAACATCTGGTGTGGTACTTGACATCTCATGATTGACTCAATTGCCTAAGCAAGTGATCCGCCAATCATGCACATCCCTCTCTACTTTAGTTTATAAGACACCTTTAGAGAGGGTGACTCCATCACCTGCAGGTACACTACCGTGCCAGGAGTCGTCCATTCTAAATACTCATAGAATGCTTGTCACAGTACCCAGATTGGGAAACAACCCAAATCTAGATCTAAAATCATAGATCCAGTAACCAGAATGTCTGATATAATATCCAAGTCCTGTGTGGAGAAACCACTGTGTGACAACCAAAGAATGACCGATCGTAGTGTAGGAATTTTACCTCCTACTCTGTGTATGTCATCCAAATACCAGGACATTACACCCTACTACCTTCTTAACAGATCCATCCGCTATTCTGATGAAGTCAAACCTATGACTTCACATCAGAAATAGATGATCTATCTCCGCTACATCTGCTTTAGTCTATAAATAGACATAAGTCATCTGTCCACCAATGCTTCCGCTGCTCCCACTGACTACGACAACCCTCTGGCAGAGTCATATAGACGTACACTTCTAAAGCTAGTTTAGAACGACACTATACTCATCCTCCTGCCGGGTCTCACAGTCTGGAACAACAGCAATGGCAAGTCTGGGTAAACAAGAACCTCCCTGCCACCTTCCTTGAGCATACCAAAGTACCTCTCGAGTGCCTGAGGTTACCCACCATATCTGCGAAGTGGCTAATGGAATGTCAAGCCAGATTGAATCTTTAGGTTCCTAACAAATTTTCAGTAATCGTTTGCGGTTCTGGAATCACTTCCAGTTCTACCATACTCCCACTGCTGTTTTCTGAAAAAATCCATTTTTGTTAAAACTGTGGCGAGTCAAGAACAATATCACTATTGATCTTCCAGATGGTAGAAAGTCAACCCTCGTCATAGCCTGGGTCAACCCACAAGCAGCCATTACAGAAACGTGCCTTGAGTTGTCCAGTGTCTGGTTTTAAGCATAAGCCGGACAACTCCCCGTACCTTAACAATGTCAAGATATGAACTGTTCTATATCCAATATAGAAACAGAGGCACTGATTTAATTGGAACCAGATTCAAATCATGCAGCTGTCTCCAGTGCATGTCAAGTAAATGGAGAGAGGCCGATCAGCGTTACTCAACTTAGGAACACTTCCAATTATGAGTAACCTGAAAGAGAAGCTAGTTCTAATCATTACTATCAACTGAATACCATTCACAAGTATCTACATCTTCGATCACATTGAAGAATCCCGATACTTGCAATACCTGGTTCTCTACTTTACTCATATACCAATAACTTCTCAAAACTCAGACCCTGTGTGTCTACGAAACACCTATCTAAGAACTAGAGAAGTCACAAGTAAACAGAATATAGTACGAGGACCAACCCCTCTGTCCTAATGGACACTGGACAATATACAATACTCTGTATAAGTCTCTTGAGTCTAATAACTCATTCACTGTGTGTCGTAGGTTGAAAACTGTACTTATGGTTAAGAAGAATTACACCGCTGTTTAATACTCCTTACCTAACCATCCACTGATATAGGCAAATGTCATAGACATAATTTCAAAAAGGTATATCTCACTCTATAAAAATAGACGTACAGATATATCAATTTGAAATTGGTGCATAACAACGGATATTCAAAACCAAATATTTGCCGACCGGCAAACAACCCAGGTGATTGCCTCAAATATCACCAATTGCAACGAATCGCGATATAATGAGGATGATCACCTAATTCCCAATAAATTACTCCCACTCATCATCTGTAAGACCATACAGATGTGAAAATCAAAACTGGTAAATACATACCCCGGAGCAAGTGTCTAATCGGGAAATCAGTTTTCTTTTAACAGTACACAGTGAAACTGAAACATTGAAATGTTTCGATGGGGTATCCCGGTATTCCTAGTAATGCTTCTTCCATTATCCAGATTCATAACTGTAACCGTATATCTCTTTGCCATCTCTCCAAATCCCTTTATATGTCTTTAGTCATTACCTTCTGTACATCCCTTTAGGCCAAATGGTTTTCTTCCTTCCCTACCGTTCGGCACCAGCCTATGGTTTGGAAGAAGACTATCCAATAAGCATAATGGGTGTACTGTCCTAATCCTAGGAGCACTCGCAATGCGAGAGAAGGTGAAGATAAAAGACAACCAAATAAACCTTATTCCTATTTCTCCTGAACCAGAATCCATCCCCGAACTGGAACAAGTTCCTTTCGAGTTTGTATATAACCATACGATGAAGTATCCAATAAACTGTGGATCTTCGTAGTGATACGGAGTGTTCTGGAGAAATACAAAGGTGAAGTGGAAGTGGTAATGAAATACTTGGTTTGGTCGTGAATAGCAGTCGCAATTTACTTTGCCCTCTTACTAATCTCTTTCTTTGTCTTTACTTAATACCTTCTGTACACCATCTTTAGGCTAATTGGTTTTCTTCATTCACTACCGGTCGGCACCTGCCTATGGTTTGGAAGAAGACTATCCAATTTGCGTAATAGGTGTACTATCTCCTAAACCAAGGAGTACTCGCAACCTGAGAGAAGGTAAAAGGAAAAGACAACTGAATAGTCCTATCCGTTTTCTCCAGAACTGGAAACCATCCTCGAATAAATTCCTTCGAGTTCGTATCCAACCATACGATGGTTTTGTCCAATGGAAGTGGACGTTCGTAGTAATACGGGATGTCCTGGAGAAAAGGGTAAAAGTAGGAGTGGCAATGAGGTTCGCAACTCTGACAATCCAAAAGCCAGTGTTAAGAAGGTTCGGTCAACTTGGTCACTGAGTCATAGTCTTAGGGTCGGGTAAATGGTCGCTGCCAAAGAGAGAGAGAAAAGAAACACTCAGCGTGCACTCTATCCTAGATCAGAATGGTTACCAATTTATCTAATCTGGAAACCTCCCACTGTAACCTCAAATTCTCCTCCAAACCTGAAAGAAGAATTAGTCGGGATCACCCGAGGAGTAAACTAACTCATCAGTGGGAATCGGGATCCAACTATCATCGCATGATAACGTGACGGAATCCTCTCACGTCATCACACTCCAGAAGGTATGCGCATACCTGGCAAGTTTCAGTTTCTTTAGAAACTCCCGATGTGATTTTTACCCCTAGGACCCAAGTGACCTTGACACAGTCAACAAATCAAAGAGTCCAAGTCAAGTTCAACCCGTCATTATCCTGGATTGCATTAAACCCACCCGTACAAGCCCTTGACACAGTCAACAAAGCCGCACGACTGTCTTAACCAATCCCATTAATATGCCACAAACGAACACTACTTAGCTACCGAACACTACGCCTTGACACAGTCAACAAACGCAGCACGAATACTAAGCAATGCTTGTAAGGACGGAGGGCTACGTCTAGTTTTTTGGCGAAAAACTTTTAACGTAATGAACTTGATATCGTTGAAGGAACTGCATAGCCTTTTTATAAAAATATAGTGACGAAAACCTTTGGTAAAGAGGTCACTTCCGGTGAAGGGATCTCGGCTCTTTCCCCGTAGAATGAGGTGCAGGATATTCCAACTGAATACCACGATGCAAAGCAAAAGTAAACGGCTATAGTGAAGTTATTGCCCTGACGCAAACTTTTGTCCAAGGGGTCACTCCCGGTGAAGGGATCTCGGCCCTTGCCTCGTCAACTGAGGAGCAGGATATTCCAACTGAATACCACTGTGCAAAACAAAAGTGAACGTCCTTGCAATAACAGCTTTTTGAAAAATGTTCCAACAACATCAGAATAGGTTTGTTTAGCTTGCATTGATCCTGTAAGTGCACGGCGGCGCCCCGGCCGTCAATCCGACGCCGGAATGCGGAAGCGGTGAAAAACTTTAATTTTGCGAACTTAGCAAACCGGCACCACCGCGCACTAAACACCCGGATCGAACCATTAACTGTCTAAGCTAACTACAAGAAGGGGAAGAGATATACCGAATGATCCGAGTCCTCCGGTCTTCTCTTCGTCGTCCCGATCTCCTGCGGAAACTCCGGTTGTCGCCTCCTCGCCAGAAGGGCACCACATCGCCTGCATCTTTTACGGGCTCCCACCTCAATACCGAGGCAACTCGGGCGCGAAGTTGGCTGGCCGACGCGTCCAAGATTTGCTGTAGAATGTGTAGTGTAGAGGCTATGTCTCATTTGGGGTTTTGTTGCCATTTGAAGATGATGGAGGAAACTAGATAAGGAAAAATGGTGCTTGCATTTTTCCTAGCATGAAATGAGATCAAGAAAAATCCCACAAGCTCAAAATGAAACTCTCTCTTCTTCTTCTCTCAAGTGTGGCTTCTTTCATCTAGTGAGAAAAGAAATGGTGGAGGAATGAATATGAAACCATCACAAGAAGGGAGGTGAGGGTAGGAGAGCACAAGGGTGACCATATCCAAAACATCATGATAACAAAACTCATATCAAACTCTAATCAACTTTAACACAAATCAAGTGATGTAAAGAGAATCAAATGATGGTTGAAAAGAAAAGATGCCATCATAATCAATACATTTGCAAGAAACCCCTCCACAATGTGTTATTTGCAAACTTGCAAATAACCCCCTCCATCGGAAAAGTCCGGCCGGGAAAGAACAAAGGAAAACCGGCCGGAACGGAATGCAAACTGGCAACTTCAGAAAACTGGTCCCGTAATAAATTACAGGAAAACTCCCATACTGTGCATACACACCCGCATCTGTATTCCGACCGGATACAAATGCAACGAGACAAAATCTACACTGTACTATACTAGGATCCGGCTTAAACCAAAGCCGGCTAGTATTATCCATCCGATCCTGATCCGTGCAATACCGCACGTATCTGATCGAACCCTTCCATATCTCCATACGGCCACTAGTACAAACCGTCCGATCCTGATCCGTGCAATACCGCACGTATCTGATCGGACCCTGCCATATCTCCATACGGCCTCTACAGCGTTTCGCCCGAAACTTGAGTAACTGAAAGTGTGGTGGACTCTAAAGACTCGTCAATACTATGGCTGTGGATTTAACCACTAGCACGTCAGAGGTATAAGCCAATACGTGACGGGCCACCAGCTATTGACCAAAAGGGACGTCGATGAGGGAACTCATCCTGACACCCTACTGAGCCTGTCAGTGACAATATCCGTACAGTCCGGTCCGTTCGTCTATGAGCATCGCATGGCGGGCCTAGGGGGTTGGTAAAAGTCAGACCCCCAAAAGCGGTACAAGTCGTGTCGGAGTGTAGCCCAGAACACCCTGAGATACTACTGGAATACCTACCAGTAAATCTCCTACCTTGGCCAAGGACTTCGTGTAATGGCTCTCCTAGACACAGCGCGACCTCACCCCCAATACCGGGAGAGACGAACCCCTGAAGATCCGCTCACTGCCTCCATGTGGCTCGGGACTGTACCCAACTAAAACCTGTTTGCACGACTCCTTTGAGCCGTGGTAGGGTAGTAATCAAAGCATAGTGGGAACTCACACGAGACAAATGACGATCCTCAGATCGATGAACTAATCTGTACACATGTCACCAGGGAACTGCTATCTGACGTCAGGTATAAGACCAACTAGCATGTTCCCGGCGAGTCCTGTCCGGTATACTCATAACCTAATGAGCACCTGTATACATCTTAGGTGATCCAACTGACACCAATGGCTTGTGAGACCGGCCACCGCCCCTCGTCGGGGTCTCGACTGTATACACTAGTCTACTCTGGAGTATCGATGCCCTGTCTCGAAACTCCCACGACTAGGGACCTTTTAAGGATGTGCTTATAGACTACCAGCTCCCACGTATATGATCGCCCTCATACTGTCGGTAGTCAAGCAAGAATCCTAGGGGCTCTATCAACGTGCAATAGTGACCTGTCATGTCACCTAAAACAGTACACGATGATAAAGGTAAACCTGATAGCATACTATCATCTCGAGTAAGACTGTCCTACCGGGATAGGTCCTCCCTCAATCATTGCAATCACGTGCTTGTGATCCAATAATTGACTCTGAGGGCACTATCTCCAACAGATCCAAATCAACGCAGTCACATCAATTGATCATACCACAAAGAACGAAAATAATGATGTACGTATATGCCATCCGCATTCGCCACTGGGTCCCGTCATCACCCGTTAGGTTACTTAACTAACGACAGAGCGGGGACTGGACTAGCGTGGGTGTAAAACATATACAACATCTACTAGTATATATATCAATATATAATATTCGCTCAAGGCGTGATAAAATACAACATCACAGAAATGTAATAAGCATCATAGAATAATACAGATATCTGGAAGCCCCGGGTTTCACAGAGCCGCTGCTGAAACCCGACGTTCCCCTGGTCGTGTAGATAGCATGTGCAAAGAGATCCTAGACCCTTACGGGCGCGGCAAGTTACCCGCCAAAACCTGAAGCGAGGCAGCCCCCTTCAACGACGTGAATGGACCACCCAGCACTTCACGGAATCCGGTAACTTGGGCACCCCTCCTGGGTCAACCTGTACCCCCTACGAGTGCGGCGAATAGCCCGCCAATTCTAGAGTAAAGCCCCTTCCGTCTCAACGCCATGAGATGCGGGCTTGTTGCCCTCTAGAACCCGGCTATCCGTGCACCCCTCCGCGGGGTAATCCTAGTACAGAAAATAAAATATACATACAACGGGTACATCGACCGCAACCTGGTCGTGCCCCAAAATAATAATACAAACAGGCAGTGACGGCAGTCCACATGTTGGACGCTCGCCCCGCAATATCAAATGTACATAATACAACAAAACTGTACTAATACTGCAACCAGGCTATCCCCCACGACCGATCCGCAACAACACAGAACATCAACGTGAAAGTCACGTTCGCAAATCCGTCTAACCGGGCTATAGCAGTTAGACAGGATTTACCGATCAAGTGACATTCACGGTCGCAGATATAATGTAAATACTTGTGAACTAATGTGTTTAAACTTTTCGATCGATCAAATTTATCGAAGTGGGCCCCAAGCATTACTGTAGCACTTAAAGAGAGTCTAGGCCCAAAAAGAATATTCCAAAAACCCCATTTTCAACCCAGGAGCTCACTGCAAAAATTTGGTCCAATGAATAGTAAAAATGGCCGCGGAACCGCCGCAAATACGTGGGTTTGGCAGCGGTTCCGCGGTGGAATAGTGAGATCACGCTACCAAATTTTCACAGAATGCTTAGAATTCCCTGCACATGTCACTGCAATGTACTGAAAAATTTTTGGAGCCAAAAAAATTTCGACAGAAAACTGTTCAAATGAAAATGGGTTTTCGGAAAATCCGTTCGATCGAACTTGTAAATACGTTAGACCAAGCTAGACTAGGTTAATGGCGTGGCTCTGATACCATGTGGCGCCACGGCAGCGCCCCGGCCGTCTATCCGTGGCCAAAATGCGGAATCAAAATTTTTCTTAGCTTTTAAACTGGCGCTACCGCGGACAATAAAACCCGGATCGTAACCATTAACCTATACTAGCTAACAAGAGATGGGAAGAGAGTTATACCAAGCGATCCGTGTCCTCCGGTCTTCGTCTCTACTCCGATCTTCCGCGGAATCTCCGTCTGTCACCTCCTCGTCGAAAAGGGCACCATGTAGCCGGATTCTTTTACGGGCTCCCACCTCTGGACCGAGGTAACTCGGGCGCGAAGTAGGCTAGCCGACGCGTCCAAGGGTACTGTAGGTTGTAGTGTAGTGGTTGTCTCTTTGGGTGATGTTGCCATGGATGTGGAGGAATGAAGATAAGGAAAAATTGTGCTTTCATTTTTCCTAGCAAGAAATGAGATGAAGGAAAAAGTGCCACATACAAAATGAAACTCTCTCTTTTTCTCCCCTCTAAAATGTGGCCGGCCCACCCCCTCAAATGAAATGGTGGAGGGAAATCCTAATACAAGAGGGAGGTGAGTGTAGTAGAAGAATAATGGTGACCACACCCAAAAACCATCATAACAATATCAAATCAATTCAAATCAACATAAAGCAAGAAAATGATGATAGAAAAGAATGGTATCAAAAGATGATATCATAATCTCCCATTTCACAAATAACACCTCCACAAAGAGTTATTTGCAAACTTGCAAATAACCCCCTCCATCACAAAAGTCCGGCCGTGAAGGAACAAATGAAAAATGGCCAGAACGGAAAGCAAACTGGCAACTTCAGAAAACTGATCCCGTAATAAATTACAGGAAAACCCCGCTACTGCATACACATGCCCGCATTTGTATTCCCACTGAATACAAATGCAAAGAGACAAAATCTACACTGTCTAATACTAGGATCCGGCTTAAGCCAAAGCCGGCTAGTAAAAACCGTCCGATCACGATCTGTGCAATACCGCACGTATCTGATCGAACCCTGCCATATCTCCATACGGCCTCTACAGCGTTTCGCCCGAAACTTGAGTAACTGTCTATGTGGTGGACTCTAAAGACTCGTCAATACTATGGCTGTGGATTTAACCACTAGCACGTCAGAGGTATTAGCCATACGTGACGGGCTACAAGCTATTGACCAAAAGGGACGTCGATGAGCGAACTCATCCTGACACCCTACTGCGCCTGTCAGTGACAATATCCGTACAGTCCGGTCCGTTCGTCTATGAGTATCGCATGGCGGGCCTAGGGGGTTGGTAAAAGTCAGACCCCCAAAAGCGGTACAAGTCGTGTCGGAGTGTAGCCCAGAACACCCTGAGATACTACTGGAATACCTACCAGTAAATCTCCTGCCTCGGCCGAGGGCTTTGTGTAATGGCTCTCCTAGACACAGCGTGACCTCACCCCCAATACCGGGAGAGACGAACCCCTGCATATCCGCTCACTGCCTCCATGTGGCTCGGGACTGTACCCAACTAAAACCTGTTTGCACGACTCCTTTGAGCCGTGGTAGGGTAGTAATCAAAGCACAGTGGGAACTCACACGAGACAAATGACGATCTCAGGTCGATGAACTAACCTGTACACATGTCACCTGGGAACTGCTATCTGACGTCTGGTATAATCCCAACTAGCAGGTTCCCGGCGAGTCCTGTCCGGTGTACTCATAACCCAATGAGCACCTGTATACATCTTAGGTGAACCAACTGACACCAGTGGCTTGTGAGACCGGCCACCGCCCCTCGTCGGGGTCTCGACTATATACACTAGTCTACTAATGGAGTATCGATGCCCAGTCTCGAAACTCCCACGACTAGGGACCTTTTAAGGATGTGCTTATAGACCCCAGCTCCCACGTATATGATCGCCATCATACTGCTGGCCGTCAAGCAAGAATCCTAAGGGCTCTATCAACGTGCAATAGTGATCAGTAATATCACCTAAAGCAGTACACGATGATAAAGATAAACCAGATAGCATACTATCATCTTGAGTAAGACTGTCCTACTGGGACAGGTCCTCCCTCAATCATTGCAATCACGTGCCTGTGATCCAATAATTGACTCTGATGGCACTATCTCCAACACTCTCCACAAGCTGCTTCTATTCCATCCTCAAACCCTCCATTAAAACCCTTGCTTGCACAGCTATGAGCCTTCAAGGTGCTCTCCAGTAGGTGATGCAAGTCGTGTACTGGCCCAGAAAAATTTTCTTTGAGTGATGAAACCATGACCTCAAAACATTAGAAATTCCTGCCAATTGTACAGCTAGCTTCTGAAATGAACACAGCTCTGACTTCATTTCTTCTGTTCCAAGACAATATTTTCCTTGAAGATCGCTAATTATATTGCTGAATTTTTGCTTGCACCAGCCCTTCACAACAAGTTCATCCAAAAGAAATGCAAGAACAGGATCACTTGACATGGCATTCTCATCCATACATACATCTGTAACATAATGACAGATCAAAGAAACTAGACAATTCCCCAGTGCAACATCAATCAGAGAATATAGCCGTTGAATATCTGCCATAACATGCCCGCCGCTTTCATTATTATCCTGAAACCTTTCATCGTGTCTTTTAGAAATCAAACCGGCATCAATGCATTTATAATATAGCCAACGCCTGATCTCGTCCCACTGGTCGGTATGGAAGTCCTGCAAATTGGGCACACATCGCATCTCTGGCTGCATTCGGCACATAGAGAAGCATGCCCACAAGAGCTAAGAACATCTTGCACATAGCGACCGCAGCCACTCAGATCTCTACTTGCCCGGCACCGCTCGAGCTTCGCTTCGTTGCATAGCTCAATTGGATCAATCGATGCCAGGTGCTCTAGCGCCTCTTTGATGTTCGTCGTTCTCGTCGTCGGCATCATCGCTGGTGGCGATATAGGGTTTTCAGAGAAATTGGGAGCTAGGGTGAATTAATCGAGCGAGAGAGAGAGAAAGAGGTTTGTTAAAGATTAGATTTAGAAAATATAAAATATATATTTACACAGAGAGAGAGAGAGAGTTGCGGTGAAAAGGAAATATAGAGTATATATTTTTTAGTTAAAACGTAAATAAAATTTTATAAGGAATTAAGGAATATAATATTAGTCCGTTTTGAGATTTTGGCAAATACAAACTTACTCCAAAACACGCTCGGGTCGGGTCCAAAAATTCAGATTAAAAATATGAAAAAATATATGCGACTTCCAAATTTCAAAATGAATGCTCAGTCAAAGAAAATGCATACCCCCAAGAACGGATGCACGTACGTGCGCGTAGCCATCCAAACACGTCCGTTTCACTGAACGGGACGAGAACAAGATGCGCGGACGCTACCATGGGGTTAGGGCTATCAAGCAGGCCATGAAATGCAAATTTTAAATTATTTTCTGTGACCTAGAATGTTATATGATAAAAGATGCGATACCAGGTAAAATGCCAGCATGTACTAATCATGTGACACACGTGTCCATGCAACAAGTCAAGATAATCTATAAATAAGAATTAAACAGGTTCGAGCAAGCGGGTCGGGTCGAATGCAAAGTAAAGTGTAAAATACCATTCGCACCCATAATACGTTAAATCAAGAATATCACGGATAAAGAAATACGAGAACTGGAATTGGTATAAATGAACTCGGGTGTTGCAATTTACAAAGGAAACTCTGCCGAAATTTTCAAAAAAGACTTGAGAATTTAAAAATGCATATTCGGCTTACTTATTTAAAAATCTTGTTTTTAAAACATGTTTTCTTCACTTCTTTAAAACTAGTTTTCCTTCATTTATTATTTAAAATGGTTTTAGATTTCTGGGCTTTTGGCTTACTTGAATTAGATGAGGTCCTATAGACTTCATATGATTCAAGGGCCAGTCACGTCCTATTTCGGGTCGTGACAGTATGCTTTCTCTAAATCAATAAATATCATATACAAATCTCTTCTCCTCTCTCGAAAACGCTCGACAAGTTGACGAAGCAAATGAATAGCCTCTGTCGTCGATCGTCCAGGCATGAACCCAAACTGGTTTTCTGTTATCTTAATATCCTTGCTTAGCCCGTGTTCAACCACCCTCTCCCAAAACTTCATGGTGTCACACATAAGTTTTATTCCACGGTAGTTTGAGAAACTTTGAATGTCACCCTTGTTCTTGTAGATAGGTACAAGGGTACTTTTCTTCTATTCATTTGGCATCTTTTTGGTTTGCCAAATTTTATTAAACAGATCTGTCAACCATTTAACACGTATTTCTCCCAAGCATCTCTAAATCTCGATAGGATTCTCATCTGGACCAACCTCCTTTCTTGATCTCATTTTCTTCAAAATCTCTTTAAGCTCATGTATTCTTATTTTACGCATGAAATCACGGATTATATCTTGAGATCGAATGACAAGTCCATCCAAATTCTTAGTAAAGCTCTCATTGAACAATTTGTCAAAATAATCTCTCCATATTTTCTTGATATTCCGATCTTCATCTTTGACATACTTCACCGCACGTAAGTCTCTGGTCTTCCTTTCCTGCATCCGAGCAATTCAGTACATATCATTTTCAGCCTTTTTAGTGTCCAACTTCTCGTACACCTCCTTATAGACCTTAGTTTTAGCTTCCTGAACAGCTTTCTTAATTTCCTTTTTATCCATTTTATATTTCTCAAATATCTCCCCGTCTCTGCTTTTCTTCAAATCTTTATAAGAATATCTCTTGATTTTAATTGCAGCATTTACTTCTTCGTTCCACCATGATGTGTCCTTAGATGGTAGAGCACCACCTCTCGACTCACCAAGTAGATCTCTAGCTACCCTCTTTATACAACTAGCCATCTTGTTTCATATTCTATCTGAATTATCTTCAGACTGTCAATCCGCCTCTTGAACTACACGATCTATAAAAACCTTTTGGTTACCTTCTTTCGGTCGCCACCACTTAATTTTAGGTTCTACCTTACGTTTAATCTTTCTAGGTCATCTTCTAAATCGAAAATCTAGAACTAAAAGTCTATACTGAGTGGTTACACTCTCACCTGGCACTACCTTACAGTCGATACAACAATCCCTATATATCATTCTCGTCAGAAAAAAGTCTATTTGACTTGTACTTGATCCACTCTTAAAGGTGATGAGGTGAGACTCTCTTTTTCCTAAACCAAGTGTTTGCTAAGATCAAGTCATAAGACAAGGAAAAATCTAGAATCGAGCTATCTGCTTCATTCCTTTGTCCAAAACCAAAACCTCCATGGATAGTATCAAACCTACTATGACTAGTACCTACATGTCCATTGAGATCGCCACCAATAAATAACTTCTCTCCACTGGGTATCCTTTACACCATCCCGTCTAAATCCTCCCATAATAGACGCTTACCAGCGTCATCAAGACCTATCTATGGTGCATAAGCACTAATAATATTAAGGATCTCCCCACCTAGAATAAGCTTAACCAGTAAAATTCTATCACCTTTTCCCCTAATCTCAACCACATCCTCAAACAACCGTTTATCTATGATTACACATACCCCATTATGATTTTTATCTCTACCCGTAAACCAAAGTTTATAACCCTAAGGCTTTATTCCCTTTTCGCCTACCCACTGAGTTTCTTGCAAACACATAATACCAACTCTCCTCTTAATGACCACCTCCACTAATTCTGTTAGTCTACCCGTAAGAGAACCTATGTTCCAAAAAACTGGATGGATCCTATGAAACCCTTGCTTATTTGTCACTACACCCAGAGTCCTATGCAGCGCGTCGTTTCCGGACGACGACCTAAAATCCCTTGCATACTTAACACTACACCCGGGATCCGATGCAGCGCGTCGTTGAGTAAGGAACGTCCCAACGATATTCTTATTATGGTTCATATCATAGAATGTGACAAAGTTTTACATTGGCTATCACAAGCCTACCACAACCGTAACACCCTAGTGTATTTATACGATATTTATTTGGGTATTTTTCAATTTTGCGACAACTTCTTGTTTATTATTGTTTTTGGGTGCGGATAATGCTTTGGTATCTGTGGTTAGTATCCGACCCGACCCGCATACTTGAAACCCATTATGGTTCTAGATTACGTCGTATATTACTAGTACAGAGGATCCGTGCACAGCTAGGTTCTATATACATGTATAATATATTTTAGTATCTGCATATTTTTAAATAATACAAATTATAGCCAGATAATATATTTTAATATCTAGCATGGCCTGTAATTATACCCCATGTCATATGTTTGCATCCATACATCGTGTTCATGACCAAATTGATAAAACAGACCCGTTTTGATCGCTACGTATATTTACGTATATCCGTTCTTGGGGTATGCATTTTATTTAACTGAGCATCGCATTCTGGTTTTGGCTTGTACGTATATTATCCATATTTTAAACCTAGATTTTTAGAAAAGATCCGAGTATTTTTCGGAGTAATTTGATAATAGCTGTATAATCCTAAAAAATATATTATAATATTTTAAAACTTAAAACCTAAACTAATAAATCTATCAGTTCATAATATATACATAATATATATAAAAAATATATTTTTAGACTAAATTATTTCCTTCTCTCTCTCTCTTCTCGCTCTGTCTCTCTCTCTCTATATATAATTATATTATTTTAATAACCCAGTTATTTTCACAACACCCTCATCTCTTTCTCCTCTTCCTTTCTCCATTTTCTTTCTTCTCCCGCCATGAGAAACCTAACCCTAATCCTAGCCTCAGCCGCCGACTTACCCACATCATCTCACCACGCTCACCATCACCTTCATCACAACCTCCTGACATCACCACCACCTCTCTGTTCCTTCGCCCGCGACGAACCCAAACCCTCGACCCACGACGCGAACCTTGCAACCCAAGAATCTGCACCTCTCACCGCCGATCACCTCACCTCGACCTCACCCTCGTCGTCACAACCTCCTCCACTTCCTCCTCTCCTCTTCCTCCCCACGACGAGACCCTGCACACCCATTTTCGAAACCCCGGCGACCCACTGCAAAAACCGCTGGAGACCTCGTCGTCGTCACCACCATTATCTCCTCCTTCTTCTCATCTCTCCAACTCCCGACACCCATAAATCACCACCACCACCACCAGCGACTGCAACCGCAACCCAATGCCAACTCAAGAACCCCTTTGCCCTCGCCGTCAACGACCGCCCTAGTCGTTGTCAAGACATCGCCTCGACCCTTTCCTCTGTCCTCTGTCCCCAGCCCCAGAGCCAATACCACAGCCCATTCCTCTCCTTCTTCTTTTCCTTTCTCTTTTCTTTATTTCTTGCTTCTTGGTTTTTCCGGCCGTCCCGCAGGAGTCGCCACGTCGCCGACGATCCGGACGACCCAGTCATCGTCGTCATCCAGTGTAGTCACGTCATTGATCAGCCAGGTCCAGTCCTGCGCGCGTGTGAGTTGCGTCGCGATGTTTATCCGACGTTGAGCGCGACGTACATACCCGACGTGAGATCCGATCAGGCAAGTTTAGCTTGCAACATGCTATGTTAATATATCTATATCCATATGAATAAAAATAATACACGTGTTTCATTATACATCAAATGTTATAGATTTACAGTTTTACGACATCCGTTCGTATTCATACCGATAATCGCATATTTAATTGCATGCCGGAACATCATGATATCATTATACTATATATCAGTACAACGTGTTATCTAGTTGTATCATACATAGTCATGGACGTATAAAAGGTTATCATAGATAGATACATGTGCATCCGTGCATTAACCGTGTTTCAATATCGACTACAGTTTCACCTTGGATATCTATTTGATGCATATACATCACATGACATGTTCACGACACAATACTTGATTTGTTATTTGGATCTTGTTACTAATGCCAACGATATCGACGTGTTGTCCTGACGGACGTAACTTGTTGTCTGCATAGACAAAACCTGTACCTGCTTGATCCTGTGTTGGCATAGATCTATATTCAGATTCGGATGTTGTTGTCCTAGCTCTTGTCTTTCCTCTGTGATTCAAGACAAAGAATATAAGCGTCAGTTGCTTTCCCAAGTGAAAAGGGTATAGTGGAATATCCGAACGAACACTACGAATCTGTATGCTCGTGCTTTCAGGGAAGGCAGGTCCGGTCAGTCCTTCTCCAATTAGCATCTCGCCTGATCGTCTGCTGAGTGAATAGCAGCAAGTGCTAGTTCAAGTCAGTAATCATTTGATGCGCGGGATCTGACAATACCATACCATGACGAGTAAGAAAAGAAGGTTGAAGTACTACCGAATATCAGAGCTTTAGTTTAAGTGATTCAAATCAATGAACTGTACTCGTCCAAGCCAGCGGGTAAGGTGAACCAGACCAGGCAGGTGAACGAACACAAATCTAGGGGTAAAGGGGAAATCAAGAATGTAAGCGAAACGTAACTCAAAAGACTATTATTACATGGGCGTTACGGAATAATTACTTGTTTGCCGTTTTTCCGGACGTTACGGAATAATTAGTTGTTTGCCGATTTTCTGGGAGTCACGGAATAATTACTTGTTTGCCATTTTTCCGGGCGTTACGGGATAAATTCTGTTACCGTGGTCCCGTGGGGAATGAACGGAATATAGACTGTTGGGTTACAATGAGAATTACATTAATTTATTTCAAAGACTTTTATAATAGATAACCTAGAGCACAGTTTTAGGTTACACATCACACATCACATACATACACATATCTCACCGTTTTATATCTTTGTTAATTATTCATATTCATGTTTATCTATATCATTACATCCTGGATTATTATTGTTATTTTGATATTATGACGCGCCGACATCTGGGTTTTGCATGGCCCGGTTCCTCTATCTTTATCACAGGCTGAACATGAGTATTTTAGCCATCAAGCTGAGCGTGAGGAATTGAACATGTATTATTTAGAGATATTTAGTTTAGTTTATTTCCGCAGTTTTATTTCCTTGATGTGAACCCATATTAGGACAAATTTCAGATGTTGTTTATTAGATTTAATTCGTTTCTGCTTATGCATTTTCTTGGCTCTTTTTACTGTGGCAAATGGACATGTACTAGCTAGTTTTATATATTTTCTGTTCTTGATATCCCATAGACAGCCGTAATGTGACTGTGGAGGGATGTTTTCTAGTCACAGGTTGAATGGTTGGATCTGTCACGTGCCGTAGTTTGTGCACTCTAGAAAGCGGGGTGTGACAACAACCCTCTCCCTTTCTCATCCGGACGTGGGACCGACAACGATGGGTTTCACATATATGCTCACCCATATAAAAAAAGCCTAATTACTCTTTGTACAAATATTGACAAGAGTATCGGAGGGACGACGCCGGAGCAAGTCTCTGGCACTGTCTTGTTTTGCAGGTCCCCTTGGGATCACTGGGACACTTCTCTCTGCTTCTTTCTCGCTCGCCGTGACAAGCTCAATAGAAATCGATCATTACATGGAATTTTCAAATAGTAAAGTGGCTTATTTAGCTTGGTTATGACTTCTGGTGGTTAATTTCAAATATTGAAGTTTTAGGAGCTGTATTTCAAAATCCTCATGTTTTGGGGTCTTGTAACCCCCCTTCCCCCTTCTTTTTCACACAGGGGTATTATGGTATTAAGGAATTGTTTTGGATGGTAAAAGCAAGAAGAAAATATCCAAAGGGATTTGCATGTTTTTCAAATTTGGAAATATATCCTGCATTTCGGCCAAAAGCGACGGTTCCAGCAGTTTAGCCAAAACTTTATTAAACCCTTGGCCTGTTTAGGAATAAAGTCAAGTTTTCTGAACATGAGTTTGGTAAAGTTAGCAAAACTCAACTATGAGGGCTTGTTTGGGGATGAAGTTAAGTTTTGTAAACTGTGGTTTCCTAGAGTTAGCAAAAATTAACTCAAAAATGCTATTTTTGTCTTATTTAACAATCATTTTGGAGTTGAGATGACTATAGTTTTTCTGCTTTAAACTGCAGTTATCTCAACTCCAATCCGATCAAAGTTTACTAAACTCCATATTTGGAGTTTGGGGCATGCAAACCAAAGTTTGTATGCCTCCTATCTCCACTTTAAAATAAACCATGATTATCCTAACTTTGTATCTAAACATGGTGTTTGGCATTAATTTTGGAGTTTAGATAACAACAGATAACTACCGTTATCTAAGTTGCAATACAATCTAAGTTTAGTAAACTACATTTTTCCGAACACATCTCTAAAACATAACCATGGTTTATTTCAAAATAGATTTTGGGGCTTACAAACCATAATTTGCATCGCCTTGCCCTCCATTTAAAAATAAACTCTGCTTTTTCTAACTCTTATACCCAAACAGGGACTTAATCACGATTTTGGTGGAATAAACCGGGCCGGGCCGAATTAGTCAGCCCAGCCTCCATCAAGCCACAACATTAAAACGAGCAACCCTTGAACCCTATAAAAATCCATTCCCATGGCTCTAAACCTCGGCCCCAATCGTCTCTCTCCCCTCCCTCGCTTCAGATTCCCTTCGCTCCTTCGATTTCTCCCGTCCAATTTCATCCCAATTCGCCCCCAATTCCCAAACCTAGGGTTTCACATTAAGAACCCTCGCCGCATCGCCCCCGGCGAGATGACCACCTCAGGCCCTCCGATGGTGAGGGAGACGATCGATCTGACGCCGAAAGAGACGAAGATCTTCAATCGCCTCCTCGATGTCTTGAAGCACTTCGAGCTGGATACGCAGCTCCGAGTCGCCGGCGGCTGGGTCCGTGATAAGGTTCAATCGATTTCTTCCTTGCTTGATTTCGCCGTGAGCTGTTTTTGATTAGGGTTTTGTTGGAGTTGTACAGCTTTTGGGGAAAGATTGCAATGATATCGATATTGCGATTGATAATATGCTGGGGCGAGAGTTTTGCGCGAAGGTGAATGAGTATCTGAAATTTGTTGGCGAAGAACAGAATGGGATAGGTGTCATACAGAGGTATGTGCAATGTTCTTTCGATGGGATTAGTACCGTTGAGTTATTTGTTATCAAGTATTGCTACATGTTGAATATCCTGTAAGACAGTGAAGGACCAGTTTAATACTAGTAGAGAAGATTTTGAATCCATGGAAGTAGCTGTATTGTTATATATGAGTGGATTTTTGAGACAATTGTTCCTTATAAATTATGCCCTTTTGCTGTGAAGCACGGATTCAAGTATCCACTAGGATTTGTGAATTCGAGTGGATTTGCTCCTATTTGCTTACCGGAGTCGTGAAACTTGATTTTCGTGATTTGACCTGATTCGCAAATCAAATTTGCGTGTCAATTTTGATCATTTAAATTGGTTTTTAGGTATGGTTTGGGGCGAATATTTGAATTGGTTTTTAGTTGCCCTTTGGGTTGCTAATTTAAATTGAATTTCATTCGACAAAATTAGGGCTTCTCTCCACAAAAGTTAAGAATTTTCCTTGAGGCATTGCGGCTGACCACAGATCCAATTTCTTCTATAATATATACCATCTAAAATTTGGATGTTATTAGCTTAGAATCATCTACTAGCTATTATTGTTATCGATGTATTATGTATATGTCAATATATATTAGATATCTTTTTAAAAATTTGGTACAAAAATGTATGCCATATCTTATGTTTTTGGAAAATTGCGAATCCGAATCGTATCATATCTTGTATCTCTATTTGAATATGAGCTGCATAGTCCTTTTATTTTACTGGAGAAACTGTTTTATTTTGCTATCATGCTTTTATACTCCATTGAACATTGGTGTAGTTCTCTAAAATGTGAAAAACAAGGTAATGTACAAGAAAACTAGAAACGAGTCAAACAATTGACTATGCTATCATATCCAGTTTAATCCAAATGCATGTTACATGCATATGTTGGTGGTTTCTCAATGTATTTAACATGGCTCGGTGGAGTTGACACTTATTGATAAAGAGGATGTTTAGCATGCTGTGATTGGAGGTAGTAAAATTTTCTTATAAATTACAGGCAAGCACGCACACAGTGTGCGCTCCAGCATATTTTTATGTGTGCATAACTAGTATATCAAACTTAACTTTTGTCAGGCCAAAGGTTGCTCCTGATGTCACTGATGGATGTAGACTGTGTAGGATTTTAAGATGTATCTTCATTTCTTATCAACATGTTGTGGTTCCCTGGATATTTATGCAGCAATCCCGACCAGTCTAAACATTTGGAAACTGCAACAATGCGCATGTATGATATTTGGATTGACTTTGTCAACTTGAGATCTGAAACCTATGCAGAGAACAGCCGTATCCCTACAATGGTACTACTCTCATTTGCAAGTTCTATAAGCTTGGTGCTACCTGCTTGTTTATACCAATTACTTTGACCGTTGTATGCCACTATAAGTTAATTTGATGACTTTTGTCAAGTCTTGATTATGATAACATGGACAAATTTATAAGCTTAAAGCTACTCTGAGGACTTCTTCGTAGTCTTCGTCAGGAAAATAGATCTTCTTGATATCTTTTCAGTATGTTATATTAAGTAGCTTTACTGAAGGCATGACAGTGGCTAGAACCTGATGCTAATGTAGTTAATATGAGTGATGACACCGGTTGTCTGAAGGAAAAATGTCGTGCGAAGTTAATGGAGATCGTATCACATGATTTTGATTATAACCTCTTAGTAGTTTATACAGAGCCTACTTTCTGGAGCTATTGAATAAGAAGTGATACTCGTGTACAGGATCCACACCAGTATCACATGTCCAAACGATCTAACATGTCCGGCTTGTAAATTAGTTATGAAACTAAATAAATTATGTGTCTATGCTTCTGTGCGGGCGTGCATTATTTGGATCATAGGTTTTGTGCAACATTACTTTTTACTAATCATGGCATGCAGGAATTTTTTCCTATTTTCTCTTATGGATGCTTTTTAACATCTGTAACTTCTCTTTACTTTTTTTCTTCCAAAATAATTAACACATTTCCCCCCTATTTTAAACACTATTTTCTTACACATTGTGTGTTCCCTTGTCCGACATGGCAATATTTTGTGAAAATCAAGTGACTAGGTGCCATTGGGAAAACTCAGTGTTATTATTTTTCCCTTGAGCATAGTTGATTACATTGTTTATACCCATGTGCATAGTTGATAGCATTGATTATGTATTTCAAATTCTGTAATTTTCTATTCCATCAGCAGTATTCTTTGTTAGGAGGATGATAAAGCTTTTTTGTATTTTTGTAGAAATTTGGAACTGCTAAGGAAGACACATATCGAAGGGATCTAACGATCAATAGGTAATCCAACATGAGATCCTTGTTGATTTCTTTTTTTAATATGTGAATATTGGTGATCAACATGCATTCCTTGGTCAAATGTGTTTATACTGCATGAGAAAGAAGGTAGGTCAGTCTACCAGTCAACTGTCAATTTTTTTATGCTGTAATCTTATCTTGGGCATATTGTTGGCCTGGAATTTGGCACCATCATAATGGCTGGACCCATTGTAATCTGTAAAAACACATTCAATTGTTTTTGGTGTTCTTGTTTTACTTAAGCCATTGCTTCATGACCTCCAATTTTGTTTAAAGTGAATATATAAAACTGACGAGTAACACATATACTTTGTGCAAATATTGCTATACTTATTTTAATCTATTTGTTGAATTTTGTCAACAACTCAATCATAAGAAAACAATAGCAGGGAATATGAAATCATTCATTATTGCTGCATATAAAGGATGCCAAGGATTCAGTATCTTTCTCTTTCACGGGTAGCAATTTTTTCCCTTCTTCTGACTTCCTTAGAATGCTGTAGACATAATATGGAGCAATGAAGTAATTGTCAACAACAATGCTAATATAGCAATCACCCAGGACATGGTAACCTGACAACGATCACCGCTTTCCAAGCCGGCATACTGATAAGTGGACTGACTTTACTAGTTATTGGTCAAAGGAAGTTGTTTACTGGAACCACTGTTGTGGTCAGTATAATGTTCAAAGAAATTTCCACCTGATTTAAATATAGACAAACCTTGCCTATATGCACCTTCGGCAATATTAATATGCCGATAATGTGTTCTTGCTCGTCGCAATTTCCTGCTTCTCGAGCTTCCAGTAATTTTTTTTCACTATGGACCATTTTAGGTAAAGCTGATGACATTATAGGTATTAGCGTTTTCTTTCAAGACAATTGCACATATTGTGGTAAAGACTTTCTCCATATAAGCTTCAACATTCCATTTGCTCTCAATCACATTATAATTGTTGAAATGATCTGATTCTTAACCTATTCCGTTGTAAAATATTCTAGCATTGAGATGAATTTCCTATATTACACTTTCAGTGTTGCAAATATGTGGAGAATTCAGCAGCAACAGCTATAAATGCATCAATATTCATTCAATTCCTTATATTTTAACTAAGTTTGCTTTTATGAGTGTTTGAATATTATTCTTGGTTCATCTGGACCTCTTTAATCACCGTTTTAAATCATTTCAACAGTTTGTTTTACAATATCAACACTAAATCAGTTGAAGATTTTACTGGAAGAGGTTAGAATATTCTGTTGGTATATCAATCTTGACAGTATCAGATATAAAAATTCATATTTTTTATGTCACATGTGCCCATTTTATGCAGGAGTTCAAGACCTGAAGAATGGACATATTGTAACTCCTTTGCCTCCAAAGTCTACATTTTTGGATGACCCCCTTCGGGTTCTTAGAGCCATACGGTTCGGTAAATATCAATTTTCTGTAGTGTCTTTCTTGAATGAAGGAATATGATCACAACTGTCATGCTGTCTATTTAATTTCGGCATCGCTCCGTAATTCTTATTGTTATTTTAGACTTTTACTTGGTTCTCTATGGATCATGGAATAAATGGTTGAGTTGGTAATATCGTCAATTTCTGTACTAGTTTTGGCCCACAATAGTCAAACGAAGTTCAGATGCGATAATGATTGTGATATCAGCCTGGTTATGTAGAACACAAGTATTGGACAGTAATTTACTGATTCCCCATGCCAGTACTAGAACAGCAAGTCTACTTATTTCCCATGACTAACATTACAACTTGATAATCCATAACAAATGGATTCTTACAAATTGTATACTTTGAAGTTAAATTTTTCCTCTTTTAAATACGATATTCTTGTAACTAGCGAGTCCATCTTACATGTATATTTTGAAGCTACAACTTTACATAGTATGAATTTGTACTATTATAGTTCTACATACACGAGTATTCTGATCCTCATATGAAGAAGAATCATATTGAAACATGAAAAATGCTGTGTGTTGAAATTTTGGGAAAATCATTAGTCTTGCTCTGACGCAGTAAAATTATGTTTCACTTTTTTGTTTAACTACCTTAGGTGCTAGGTTTGCCTTTGTACTGGATGAAGAACTAAAAAAAGCTGCTTCTGATGAGGAAGTGAAAGCTGCCCTTGCAGATAAAATCAGCAGAGAGCGCATCGGGCATGAAGTATGTTAGTTTTCTCATCCTCTATCCCCGTGAATGTTTCTTTGAGTTTCATTAGCTGTTGATTGTTTTTATTGTTTACTCTTACTGTGCAGAATGCAAGCATTATGTTTTTTTTTTCTGCGTTGATCTTTTTATCACCTTTTTTCTAGTATGGCCGCGCGTGTGTCCGCGTGGTTGGAGGGGTTGGATGTGGGTGGGTAAGGGGGGCATGTTTATTGGTGGTCGGTTGGTATATTTGTGTGTGAATGTAGTATGCACTCTTTTCTTTTTATTGATTTTCTTCCTATGTTTTCTTTTTGACGGTGATTATCCTTCTATGTTTAACTCTGTACAGGTTGATCTCATGGTTTCTGGCAATCACCCAGTCAAAGCACTAGCTTACATCTGTGATTTACAGTTATTCTTTGTTGTATTCACTTTGCCTGATAATCCTCAGCCTGGCGTTATTGAAGGATGTGATAGGTTTGGTTTACGTGATCAACTTGATCTCCTTGTCTCCTTATTCAAATTTTAAGGTTATTGAAAGTTAATGTAAATGCAATGGATCTATCACATGCTCTCTCTGTGCAGCTTCTCCATGAATTTGTGTGCAAATCTTAATGCTGCAACAAAAATATGTAAGGTCATGATTGGATTATCTAGTGAAATATCTTGTGGACACGGTAACCTGAACAGTATCGTAGTCAGGAAAAAAAAAGGAAAAAAAAGAAACCCAAACTGTATGCGATTAGACAATGCCTTTCATGGAATTAGAAGATTCTTGTTCTTTGAAGGCGCCATGCACCTTACTTCCAGGAATATCATCTAGATTTCCAACTTAAAGTCAATCGTCTAATTTATTTCACATATCCAGTCGGAAAAGTTTACCTTAGTTATTCTTGTTGGATTGCAGACATCGATATTATATCTTTCTATACATAGACAAAAGTAAGCTGAACCAAATGTAGATTTTCAACTGTAGGTCCAATACCTTTTCTTTGTTGCAGAGGAGATTCAAGAGATCAGGCATTCAAATATGCTTGTATCGGTATTTTTTACAATCCATGCTCTTAAACATAGTTTGTTATATTGTATGCCATTGTTACTCTATAGTTCTCGCATCTCTTTTAATCAAATTTAAGCAGAGGATTAGGCCCCCGCCATGTGGTTGTTTTTTCTTTACCTTATCTGTAGTTCTGTACCACTTTATGTTTTATATCTCTTGAAATATGTGATTTCAAAGCAGCTTTCTTTCAGGCTGTGTGTTTCTTTCATGGATGCTTCATGGAATTTACTGCATTTGACTGGTCCATCAAAATTCACCGTGAGTTTGTTTTCTTCCTTAATATACATTTGATTCCTTTAATGCATCTCCAATCCAGATAAGTTCTATTAATAAGTAGAGGGTACACCATAACCTACGACATAAGTAAATGAGAATATGTTTATGCAGTGACCTATTTGTGTGACTTATATGTATACTCTCAGACTGTTGTGAGATAGTTTAAGATTGTGTTTTGTTAACAATCTATAGGATTTGTGTTCTTTCCTTATGGTATTTGTAATAATTGAGGAAGAATAAAATCGAGGTAAAGGATTTGAGAGCTCCTCCACGTTTTATATATACTAAACCAACATATGACAAACTATTTACCCGATGTAGGACTATTATTCTTATGTTCAACACTCAAGTTGGAGCGTAAACATCAAACATGTCTAACTTGTTACAAATAAAATTCACTCTCGTGCTCCCAAGCGGCTTAGTAAGTAAATCTGCTAATTGGTTTGTCGAGGAGATATGATATGTATCAATGACACCTTCAGTTACCTTTTTCGAATGAAATGACAATCTACCTCAACGTGCTTTGTCCTCTCATGAAAGACTAGATTGGATGCAATATAGATGGTTGCTTTATTATCACAGTACAAACGCATAGGAAGGATAGCATCAAGTTCAAGCTCACCGAGTAGATAACTAATCCATAGCAATTCACAGGAGGTAATGGCCATGGCTCGATATTCTAATTCTGCACTAGATCGAGTTACAACATGTTGTTTCTTGCTCCTTCATGATATAAGATTTCCTCCAACGAACATAGTAACCAGTGGTGGACCTCCGATCTATATGCGATCCTATCCAATCCGTATCTGTATACCCAGGTATTTGAGAACGCCCATGATTTGAGTAGACCAAACCTCTCCTAGGTGCACCTTTCACAAAGGGTAATTCGAGCATTTCATGCGATAAGAAAGGCTATAGTGAAAGTAGTCCAAGACAAGTGTGCACCGATCCAGCCAGCATCGAGGTTTCAGAGATATTAGTTGTTGTTTGTCCTTATCAGTCGCGCTGCTGATCCCAAATAGCTTATAGATTTTGCTTCTGGTGTGCATCCCAATGTGTCACCCTCGGATTCGCCATAAGCTGACTAACAACGCTCACTGAAAATGAAATATCTGGTCGAATAACTGTCAAGTAATTCAGTTTACCCACCAGTCTTCTGTATCTACTAGGATCGTTCAATCTTTCGTCTTCTCCTGGTAGCGGCTTAGCATTCAGATCCATAGGCGAATCAACAGGTTTGCAACCTAACATGCCAGCCAGCTTCTGACAACAAATCAAGCACATATTTCCTTTGGGAGATATATATACATGTCTTAGACCTTGCAACCTCTATACCTAGGAAGTACTTCAGACTCCCTAAATCCTTGGTTTGAAATGAAAATGACTCTGAAGACAAGTCTTCGGTTTTGTAATATCCTTATCATCATTTCCTGTAATCACGATGTCACCCACATACACAACTAAGAGAATGCGTCTATCTTGATGAGTACAGTAGAACACAGAATGATCACTATCATACCAAGCAAGCTCAAAGAACTTCACAATATCATAGAATCGTCCAAACCACACTCTCGGGGATTGATTCAATCCGTACACGGATCTCTTCAGCTTGCATACCTTTCCAGACCCCCCTCAGCAACAAGCCCTGGAGGTTGCTCCATATAAACTCTGAGACAAATAACCATGAAGAAAAGTGTTCTTGACATCTAACTGGTGGAAGGGCCAATGATAAGATGCAATAAGAGATACTAGAAGATGGACCGAAGTCATATTAGCAACCGGAGAGAATGTCTTCTCGAAATCCGTGCCATAAATATGAGAATAACATTTAGCCACTAACTGGGCTTTAAGGCGAATGAGCCATCGGTATGCAGCTTCACGGTATACACCCAGTGGCATCCCATTGCTTTCTTTCCAATGGGAAGTGTTACTAACTCTCATGTATCATTCGCCTCTAAATCTGATATCTCCTCAATCATAGCTACTTTCCAACCTGGATGTGGCAGTGCATCCGCCAAAGACCTGTGAAGAGGATAAGATTCAGCAGCAGAAATGAAAGTTCGATAGGAAGAAGAATTAATCATATGAAACAAAATGAGCAATAGGATGAGACGTGCATAATCAGATACCTTTTCGCAAAGCTGTGGGAAGATCAAGAGCAGAGGAGGAAGGAGCTGAGCTTGCTGGATTTGTAACGGTAGAAGAGATTGGCACTGGATCTAAAGGAGTAGTCTCATCTCTTTAACGAGTGTACGTCTTTATAGCCTTATCAAGCATCTGCCTCTTGATGGTCAAAATGACATCTGAATCCTCCAAAAGAAAATCTTCATTGAAATCAGGCTGAGAATGATTATTTGCATAGTATGAAGTAGACTCGAAAAAAGTGACATCGGATGACACACCGCGTTTTAACTTGCTATAACACTTGTATCCCTTCCGAGTTTTCAAATACCCAAGAAAGACACACTTAATGGATTTAGCATCGTGTTTGGTACTCCCTAGACGCAAATCATGAACTAAACATTTACAACCAAAGAAGCGAGGTAGAGAAAATAAAGGTTCAGAAGGAAACAATACAGATTAAGGAACTTGGCCTTCTAATATAATATCGAGGATAGCATGCGATTAATTAGACAAGATGCAGTGAGAACAATGTCCCCCCAGAAAACCTTAAGGACACGCCTATGAAGCAATAAAGTGCGAGTTATCTCTGGAAGATGTCTATTTTTTCTTTTTTGCCATCCCATTTTGTTGTGGTGTGTGAACAAGAAGACTGGTGAGTAATGCCATTTTGTGTCATGAATGTTTGAAAAGAAGAGTTGAAATAATCTTTAGTATTATCACTACGAAGAGTACCAACAGATTTTTCAAAATGATTATTAATTTCAGCACAAAATTCTTGAAAAACAAATAAAACTTCATAACGGGATTTTATTAAATATAGCCATGTCACACGAGAATAATTATCAATAAAAGTTACGAAATAATGGTAACTAAGTTGTGTCACAACAGGACAAGGACCCGGAATATCACAGGACAAGGACCCCAAACATCACTGTGGACAAGTTTAAAGGGTTGGTCCACACATTTATTGACCTTAGATGGATAAGACGCATGGTGGTGCTTACCTAACTGACATGACTCACAATCTAGAAAATTAACGGAACTAATAGACGATCCCATTTTCTTCAAAATTTCTAATGATGGATGACCAAACCGGGAGTGAAGATCGATGGCTGAAATTGTGCTTGAGCAGACTACTGGATCAGTACATCTAGCAAAATAGCGAGTCAGTGACCATCAGCTTCATACCCGGTACCAATTTTCTTCTCGTTCCAAGATCCTGCATAACACAACCATGTGGAGAAAATGAGATCAAGCAATTCGTTGAACAAGTAAGCTTTCTCACAGAAAGTAAACTAAATGGAAAATGTGGCAAGTATAGTACAGAAGACAACGATAATGAATATGTAGGAATGATAGAACCAATACCCTTTACTCGAGTGTGGATCCATCTGCTAAAGTGACATATTCACATAGAGGAGTGGGTGAAAAGGATATGAATATATCTGACTCCCCAGTCATATGATCAGATGCACCTGAATCAATAATCCAAGTTCTGGATGGTGGTGCTGTGGTTAGACAAGCAGTATGATTACCTCTCACCGTAGTAGCAGTAGGATAACTAGTGGAGAATGATGATGGCCCTGAAGAGGAAAATCCACTCCGAGTCTTCAAGAACGTCTGATAACGAGCAAGTTTACCTCCACGTAAAGTGAAACTCAAGAGATTGAAGGATATGGAGCCGATGTCATGAACAAAATCGGTCATTGATTGAGAAGAATATGGAGATGTTGCAACTCCTGCTAAATAAGGATGAAGCTGGAAACATGTGGCCTTCATATGGTCAGGACGATGACAATAATCACAAATATGTCTCACGTGTTGGGTGGTTCCTTCTGTCTCTACTGGGTTCTCGACCTTCACGTCCACGATCTCTGAAACTTCCATGGCCTCTAGGCCATGTCTTTCCCTGACTGGCAACTTTGGGATGAGTAAGGAAAGCATATCTCTTCCTATCATCTCCAGTGGACGAGCTAGAGTACATCTGCTGCAGTATATGATATGTATTGACCAATGAAGAACTGTATGCCCTTCCTAAGATCCGCACGTGTGCCTTTTCATACTCGGGATCTAGGGCACGGAGAAAGACCAATACCCCTATCTGCTCATGATAACGCTGCATCTTTCGAACATCGGCAGTGATCGGAAACACCTTACCAAGCTTCTCCCATCGACTCATAAACTCCGCAAGGAACTGTTCCAGAGATTTACAGCCTCACTGCTCTGTATATATGCTATGTGATAGATCAAATGCTCGCGTCAACTGATTCTTGCCAGAGAACAGTGACTTCAAATACGTCCATACACCATACACGGTACGCTGCTTATGTTGAACCAAAGAATAAACTGAATGCTTCATATTCAGGAACATCTGATGACGCATTTGAGCATCGTCGGTCTTCCATTCATCTGTCATTGGATATGGTCCTTTCGAAGACATGTGCTTGTCCTTCCTACGAGAGATCAAATACATTTCGACCATATCACACCATTCAATATAGTTATCGCTCTTTAATTTCCACTATGTGATTTTACGATGAAAAATTTCCGCAGAAACAAGAGTCTTGGTATCTTTATCATCCATCGCTTTGAAAATAACAAATAACCACACAACAACAAGCATCTGAACATTCACTAAATAAAGGATCCTTTTCTCGCGGGATCAAGAGGTACAAGAAAGAGCAAAAGAAAGAAAGAAATCGAACAAATCACCTCATCTCAAGCGGAAGTCGTCACGGAGTTAGGATCGCGCGTGAATAGTACTCGATGAACATCACCTGATGTTATAGTGGCATGAACGGCAACAATGAACAGCAACGGTGAATACCACCGTGGTTACTGTAGCATGAACAGTACGGTGCGGTGCTGTAGCGATTGGTGACGACGGCTAGGGTTGAGGGGACGGCGCCGAGGGTTGAGGGGGGAGGGGATAGGGTTAGGGTTTGTTCGAAACCCAAGTTCTTTTTTCTTTTCTTTTTTAAAATTGAGAATTTTATTCTTCCTTTGCCTCTGATACCATGTAATAATTGAGGAAGAATAAAATTGAGATAAAGGATTTGAGAGCTCCTTCCCTTTTTATATATACCAAACCAACATATGACACTGTGATTCACCCGATGTGGGACTATTATTATTATTATATTCTAACAGTATTCAGTGTTACTTTATTTATGTATATTATCAGAGATACATAAAAGTTATTCGATAATTGAATTATCGAAGAGTCTATTTTGTGCCTGGAAAGTAATCTTTTCATAAGCAATTAACTTTATATTGTTTATTTTCATTTTAATATACCCCCTGCATCTTCACATAGGCGTTAAACTTTATCTTTATATGAACAGTTAGCATATTACCAAAATTATTCAAACTTCCTGTAATAGTACTTGTTTAAATTAATTAAGTGATGAATTATTGCACTGGTCCAAAATGACCGCGAGGGTTGCTTCTTTATAAGAGCTTAAAGAAGTTTTATGTACCAAAAAAAGGTCAAATGTTTCTTTAATTTTCCCCATTCCTCGACATTATGCTCTGGCGGAATATGCAAAACTGTTTGGGGAGGGTTAGATTTAGTCAGCCTTGACTCTGCATTATGTGAGGCTATCTCTGCGCCTTGAACCCATTGTTTTGGAAGGTTTCATAAAGCATTGCTGGATCTTCATACTTTAATAAAATGAATTTCTGCTTGTTAAAATGCAAACAGTGAACTTTTTTCTGTTATATATTTCTTCTAATTTATTTAGACTCAACTGCTGAAAAAGAATTGTGTTTTCCTTTATACATGTCACATTTTATCTATACGCAGTTATAAACTTCAGATTTTTCTTACATCATAAGTAGCATAATCATTTCTTGTCCACTTGTGGCTTGTCTTCTCGCTGTTAATTATTGCCTGTCATTTAAATTCAGGATGAGCAGAAGAGGCTTTACCTTTTTGCTTCGTTGTTTCTTCCTATGAGAAATATGGTGTACACTGATAGAAAGTCCAAAAAGGTAATAATATATCAGTTTATCTAACAATTGTCCCATCTATGTTTTAAAATCTAGATTTTTCTTACGCAAGTGTATTGTCTTCTGACTGCATAGGTATTGTGTGACAAATTAACACAAGTTTCACAATGCAGAAGTATAATACACGCAACAAGTTTTTTTTTGTTTTTTTTAATATGATGTTCCTGCATAAGCAGTTTGCATGTGTATATTATGTGAATGTGTTGCGGAGGCAAATCATATCTTAGTGCTAGTTCCTTGTCTAATATGCTAATAATATGTATTGTCATGCTAAAGTTGGTCACCTTGCAAAGGTTTATTGAAATTGGTGATGGCCCATTACTTCTTACAATGTAATGTCAGTAGTTCTGAATGTTTGAAATGAGTTCTAGCCATCTAGAATGAGGACCGATCAAGAGTTCAGAAATTTTCTTTTCTCCAATCATTTAAATATAAGTTTAGATGATGCTATTGAGTTTAGTTTACAAGCTACGGTCCCATGATAAAAGTATAAAGCATTCAGTAATATGTAGATTGTAGACATAGTAAGCGACCCTAGTAATCCTTGCTGCAAGCCACTATTTCGTGATTAGGTGGCTTCTTTATTTTTATTTTAAATTTGGTTGTGCATATTGTAAACTTTGATGTCCTGTTCACTGGAGTAAGGTCCAAAACGATCATGAATTCATGCAATGAAGATGTCAATATGGCTGTTAATTACAGACAAGAGGATCCACCAAGCTAAATGAAAGCAATTGTTTCATTTCTGCCAAAAACAACACCCACCCCCCTTTATTTCACTGTAAACTGGGATTAATTCTGGCAAAGCATTCAATATATTTGTGATCTTGTGGTCGTGGTTTGATGGAATTATTAATCCTGCATTTGTTGAATTCATTACTTGTCTCCATGATCAAATTTGATTCATTTTACTAAATTAATTCTTCTTTGTCAGAATAAGTTGTCACCATCTTTTTCTCAAGCTATTAGTAATGGTCACTGCATGGATATTCCAGGAACTTTCCTTTAAAATAACATTTTAAAGTCTTTTGTTTACCAATTTTATTTTTTTCACTTCATCAAACTCACTCTTAGTCATCCTACTTGCAGATTCCTGTTTCCAGCTACATCTTTAAAAATTCTCTCAAGTTGAAGGCTAATGATGCTGAAATGGTTAGTTCAGACCCATCCTCTAAAATAAGCTTTATGACTTTTCCAATCATTTCAATTTGTGGTTCATTTACTTATTTTCTTTTATAAGCTTGCAATTTCTGAAGCAACTTCTACCTCGATTTTAATAGGTCATGAGCCTACATGCTGCATGTGAGAGATTCATTTCACTGATCCCTTTTCTTGAGTCAAGTGGGGATCCTGAAATTAATGCAGAGCTGGATGATGAATACCTTGATATCCCACTGATTTCCAAAAGACGTGTATTGGCAGGTTTGACTGCTTTTTTCCTCTATTCCCGTACTTTCATTTTTCCTTGATAATATTTTGGAATTTCTTGTTTTTTCCTACCGAACACACATGATTTCTAATTCTAACCTTCCAGTTTTAAATATTGTAGCAGAAATTTGCTTGTTAAGGGATTTTTTAAAATAAAAACCCTCCTATTTTGAAGTTTTGCAACGAGCGTACAATGAGCGGATGTGATATCTCATTTCTTGCTAACCTCATGAGTTTTTAATATCCAATCCCATGAGTTTTTCCTTTTAATTTAGAATTTATAACCAGTTATATGTATCACACATGTAATGCATGTAAACTCGTAAAGAGTTTAAAAATAACAGTTATCGGTTACCTTTTATATAAAGATGAGTATACTGTAATGATTTTTTTAGTTACACGCGCACCCTGACAAAAGAACTAAAAAATGCAAGCGTAGAAAAAAGAAAATAATAGACTCCAATGATATGCTGCCCAGATAGAATTGAAAAAAAGAATGCGAAGATGTAATGAAAATTATTTGACTATGTGGCATGGTGATCACACAGGTCTAAAGCATGAATTGTACCCCATGCCGTTTTGAGAAGAAATGCAATTAGTAAGCTTCTCATCAAATAAGCATGTAATTACATTGGTTATCATCCACATCATAGCCTCTTTATTATCATTTTGCGCATTCACTTGGTGCATCCTATTGTTGCAGATGCAACATATCAAAAAAATAGAGTTACAAGGGAAATAAAAGAACATGTTGATTATTGTAGTTCCTAGTCCATATCATATGCCACATATGGCATGTGCTATAACTCTTATCTATTCATAAGGGATGATGCCAAGCAACAAATATCATGGTAGCCTCAGATCAGATCATCATATATTAAACCCCCCCTCTGTGGATTAAAACTAATGAAGACTATATTTTAATCACTTGTACTAATCTCTAAGACGAAGCATTAAACTCTGTAACACAGTCATTGTACAATTTAGAAATATCATTCTGCTCTAACAACATCCTAAACTCTTAAGTTAACATAAGAATATATTAATAACTATATATTATCACAAATGATATCTTTTCTCTTCAATTTTATGAAGCTTCGGAATACACCAATATTAAAGGAACAACCATAATTTTTTTTAATCAACACACACAGCTAAATTGTTGGATTATTTTGGGTAGATTGATACGGAAAATATTAGTTAGTATATACAATTAATTTAGAAAACGTTGTAGGCTTTGAGGCACGTGGGTACCGCTTTCTTTAAAGTACTTATCATCCCCACTCAGTATTGAGTTTGCTATTGGATTGCGGGATGATACATTTTCAGGATACAACGAAGACAATCGGGACCGGCAAGTAGCAATCTTGATTTAACACCCCGATCTCAAGACCTTTTGCAATTCTTCTGTTATAATAGTATGAAAATAATTTGTTTATTTGAGAAGAATCCGTTGTGTTTCGGACATGGAGTATAGGGTTATATTTATAGAATATGAAGGGGTTTTGGAGATGACCCTTCGTTGGACTGTTCTCTATTTCCGATACTGCAATTTCTAAACGTTAGCATTCTTTTGCAAGGAGGAAAGCAACGTTTGCATTAATTCAACTATTAAAATAGGATGGTCACAACCACTCGCTAAAGGTTCGGCCCATTACATAATTCTCATCCAATAACAAGTCGACACTATTGGAATTGTGGCCTATAATCAATCAGTCAAAGGCGTGACCTTGAGTTCCAATAAAAGAGATTCCATGGTTTTGCATCTTAAATTAGAACAAAAGGTAACTAACATATTAAAATATTTATTTGGTTAAATCTCAACTTGTCACCATGAACTATATGCACTTTCCCTAAATAATACCATAAACTTTCAAGATGATGGATTGATATCATGAAATTTCAAAAGTATAAAAAAACCCCGACGGCGTTAATGAAAAATTAGAAAATTACCGGAATACCCCTCCTTTTTTGCAAATATAGTCTTTTTATTATATGAGGGGTATTTTGGTAATTTTATAATTTTCCATTCACACCATCAGGTTTTTTTGATACTTTCGGAAGTTCTTGGTATCAATCCATCATCTTGAAAGTTTATGGTATCATTTGGGGAATTACCTATAGTTCATGGTAGCAAGTTAAAATTTAATCTATTTATTTTATATGCTTAAATACTAACGATTCTTTCCTATTTAAAATATAAAATAATATTATACTAATATATAACAAGAGTTGTGTGACAATTTATGACTAAATGTAGATACCGTTCGGTTTAAACCTAATACTTAGTATAATCATCTCAAATTTAAAGCGAAGTCACTGGTGGCCACGACTTTAAACCAGGATTTTTATGTGATCTAAGCAGAGATATTCACACATTTCATCAAGTCCAACGAGATCAATGTCGTTAGCACTATTTCTAGCCATGTGCTTTTCTAGACTTCATGAACGCTCCCAAGAATAACGCTAAACCCTGAACTTCATAAATCGTAATTATTAATAAATTTTTTATTGACCAACAATTAGTAGAATTCATTAATAATTCAATACTCACATATTGATTGAGGTTATTTATATAAATGCATTTACTTATATTTTTCGATTTTGCTATTTTCTACTACCAAGTGAATAAATATACTTTTATTTAAACAACAATTTTTTGAATCAAACCTTAAAAAAATAATAATTCAAAAAGTTACACTGAAATATAACGGGGAGTGATATATTGCAAACTGGTCCTCGTTTTTTAGAAAACGGGAACTCTCGATCTACGAAATATTTATGTGCAAGTTGATCGCCATACTCTCAAGTGTGTGTGCATGAAAAATCAAAGGATTTGAAGACCTCTCGCCTATGCATCGATGGGTGCAAAAATTGAACGGATCGGATCGTTAAAATATATCGTAAATCGAGAGTTCCTGTTTTTGAAAAATACGGACCGATTTGCAATGGAGCACTCTCCGAAATATAATCATCATATCATCATATATTTTTTGATGCACAATATAAACTTGACATAATAAAATTTCAAAAACAATTGGAAAGCATTGGTCTTAGTAAAAAATGCTGAAGTCTCGAATCTTTTAATTTCCCTACCAAAAAACAAATAGATCATGGTTCGTCTATAAAAAGAAAATGAAGAAAAATATTAGGTCAAAATAAGAGAGCACCGAGTGCTTGTAAGGTCGGGTTTTTAAAACCACCAACTAATAAATTGAAATAAGAAGAAAAAAGAAAAAAAAACATCATCATATCTTTCAAAAGAAAAAAAGGATTAGTCTCCATCTTTTTTCTAACTAATTTCTTATTCAAAACGAACTCTTCGATTTAATGGACCATACAATTACCGATTGGGTTCAAAACCTTAAACTTAATAGTGAGATTAAATAAAAGTATCCAAACAATCAAATTATTCACCAGCAATAATACCAAAACATATCATACAATTCAAATTGGAGAATCTATGCACAATCCAAAGTAAAACATACCCATCACCCTAAATTTCATTGTTAGAAGTCCATTAAAAAAGTAAATAAATTGCCAGTCCATGCATGGTAGCTTGAAATCGACAAATGATGTGGAGAATGCCTAGCTTGAGAGATTGGACGTTGAAGGATGAAGAGATTTGTGGTGGAAAGATGTGATCAAGAGAATTAAGGAAGAAGAAAGGGGATTGTTAGATTTGAGCCGAAAGAGATTGATCTTGGGATTTGGGAAGCGCGGAAATTGTTGAAGAAAAACTCATCTGAGCTTGTGATATTACCGCCTTGTGATTTAATACACTAGATCTCATGTATCAGTATAAGAAGGGTTATTATATATCAAAACGGGTGAACATAACGGGGTCAAATAAAAGCGGTTATATCTTTTTTGCTTTTAAAAGTGTTGCATATTACAGACTATTGTATGAATCCATGAGCAGTTGCAAATACCTTTATTTAATATGATGCACGTCATTTTATCTTTTTGTCGCTGTTTCTTGCTTTTCGCATTTTCTTATGAACTTAGTTTGTCTAGGTGAAATGCATATCCCATAGTTCTCTACACACGTCGTTCAGAATCTAGAGATGTATGGATTTGGGTATATATGCGTGGCAATTCTAATCCATGAGGTGACTTGTATCGGCAATTTGATCATTTCTAAAAAAAATTATTGTTTTTTTATTATAATACGAAATTGGTAGCTTAATACTAGTATATTTAGGAATCGTAATAGGGTGTTTCTGGTTATTTACATTTTGTTAAAATCTACACATTTCACCCCAACTTGCATAATTAGACATTTAGTTTTTGGCATATACACATGCCAATTCTCTTGGTTGCCAACTTGAATCTTTAGCACCTAGGTTTCCTTAATTTAGAATATAAAAATCCATTACCCGCATAGGCAATAAACCTATTGGGAATCTTCCCCTCATCCGATACGTATCGTCGAGGAAAAATCCCGTCTTTGACGTTCGAGCATGCAAGACAGCAATTCATAAGAAGTAATCAACATAGTTTTTAACGCGATTCGACTGATGTCCTATTCCACGGGACAAACATGAGAATTCCATTGATATAAGAAAGTACACCCGATGCCTTATCTTCTTGATTTGATAATCTAATATAATATTATTTCTCAAATCTAGATTGGAATCCTAATCTCTCATTGAAGATAAAGTTTATGAGATCCCACACATCTCAACTCTCTCTTGCATCCCATCCTCCCTTGATCTCACCTCAAGAGAGTGGAGCTGCAACCCTTATAAACCTAGAGACTCTCTTTTGTCTTTGCATGTCTGGGCTTTTCCTCGTTTGCCATTTTGCTAATTCGCCTTGATGAAAACATTTTCTTATTTATAATATAGATTGATCATTCTCCTACTTATATTATGATTAACATAAATCTTCTTTATCCTTATCTAATAGAATATTTCCTCTTATTTAAATTAGATCAAAATCTTTATTGAAATAAGATACATATCTTAATTCTATCTATAATATCTAACTATTTAGATTTAAACCAATCTCAACAATCTCCACTTTAGTTTAAATCTAAATAAAATCTTTGAATATGTTCTTATCTCCATATCCATTAGAAGCCCATACTAACGAATTATTTTGGCCCAATTGTCCATGTCTAATTCGGACTCCTTGTAATCCACGAACCGCAGATACGTGATCAATTGGATATGAGACAACTCCAACAATCTTCACCTTAACTCAAATCTGTTGAGCCTAATAACTTGAGATTAATTCATTGTTCTCATAATCTTTTTCGTCGACGTCCTCGCATATGCATCATGTTGCTTCTCGGAATCTTTGTACCATCGTTATTTTTATCTCAAGCATACAATAAGATCGTTGCTTCCGAGTACTCACGATCACTACACCATACTTTATCCCGGAGCACTCATGACCACTATACCATACTCCATCTTGGCCCAAAACATCGGAACACCTTATCCGGAAACACGCGAAAAAAGTACTTGCAATGTGTCATATATGGAAGTAATCCTTTACTTATCAACATGAGGATATACACCTGTGAATCACCGTGTAAAACTCGAGCTTTCTTTTGATGCTTTGACCGCTACCATATACTCAACCTTTGTTGTTGACAATGTCATAGTTTCTCGCAACGTTTTTCCAACTAATGGACTCAAACCATCTAACGAGTATATGCCCTGTAGTGGATCTCTTGACCATCACGAACATGTGCAGTCTCATCTATATGCTCTATCAAAACTGCAGTGTACTTAATGCCAAAGTTCAAGAACTCGGTTTCGGTCTCAAATAATTTTATTAGTTTCGCTGGGTTACGGCTAGTTCGCTAATCTCGGTTCGGGTTTCGGTTTCGACTGTAATACAAAATACATAAGTGTACAGATATTAAATATTTAAATTTATGGTTCTATATTACATGACAATGATCCTTGTTTAAAAATTCAGTCATGATACAAAATATATTGTAAAGTGTACTTAGATAAGTATTAATATAGGGTTTGGGTTCATTTTTTTGCGCTTACAATGAAGGCCTATAATGATCACAATGACAGTAAAAATGGTATAAAAAAATAAGTTTTTAAAGGTTTCAGCCGAAATGATATTGTATGGTTGGTTTCGTAGCGGTTTGAGGTTTCGTATCGGCCTCCACCGAAATCGATACGAAACCACCACGTATCAGTGGTTTCGGTTGAAACCTCGAACCTTGCTAAATGCACTTTTCTTGAATTCGATATCTATCGATCCACTAAGCCCACAACAAAATAATCATCTGACTTGGTTCATACCATATCATATACGTGTGATCCCACTGGTCTTGCATATGGTATCCGGGACATCTTTCTCTTGCGAGATGGACATTGTGGAAAAGAGTCGAAGTGGTTGATAATAGAAGCACTCATCAACCTTCTTCATTCCGAATTGCTTCAGAATCATCTCGATACACATCTTTCAAGATAGTCTTAGCCGCCAGCTTCTATGTCCCACTCTATCATGAGGATTTTCCGCAGCATTAATATCTTTCATGTCGAACTCTAACCCGAACTGATGACTCAGCTCCTTGATCTGTAGCATACTCTTTGTCAGTACCACTATAATGAAAGTATGAATGACTACATAAGAAAAATTCTCATTGTAGCCATCCCCTTCTTTTGGACATATCTCTTGGCCACTAGCTTGACGTGTATTGCCCACAATCTTTCTTGCGAAATGACCACAAGCAATCCATAGCTCTCGTTCTTTGTGGTACCTCCATTGATCTCCACATCCGTATAACGTGGCACCTGTGATCAACGTGCTATATCCTTTGCTTGGGTTTTATGGGTTTGGTGATGATCATCTGCATTGGGCTTCTGTTCCACCGAAACTTCCTCTGGCTCTATCGATGTCAGCTTCTCCATCCTATCTCCGAGAATCATGTAACTCCATCTTAATTGAGGTTTCCTTGCGCACTTTAACTCCACCATAATTGAAGTCCCTTGCGCTGCAGTAACTTTGGCTCCAATTTGATCCGCATAAACACGTGAATAAGCAGTGCACATAAACATTCTTCGTGAATCATAAAATACAGATTCTTCAATCTATATTTCTTCCAGGATCTGAAGATATATGGCTATAGACGATGATCAAGTACACGCATTATTAACTGTTCCTGTCTAAAGACCGGCAATTCGAATTACACTTTCATACTATGAGCCCGTTGGAATGTGTCCTAATTCATGTGCTCCGCCACCCCCACCTTTCTTTGATCTCTACGAACCATTACACCCTGATCTTTGCAGAACTTTGCAGAAACTTGGAAAGAAATTTCTCATAGATGCAATGACCTACTTTGAACAATGGACTTCTATCACGTGCAATACATGTTAGTAACTTTGAAGCCTTGTCTTCTCTTCTGCCTTATGTTCCACCGCCAAATATCGCATGACCAAAATCTTGCATATGCTTTTGCATGCTTGAGCACACCCATTGCAGGTGGAAATTGCGCAACCCAGCGCATCCATGCCACCACGCACCACCATGCCTGCCGTCGACGAACGCAACACGCCGTTCTCTTTCGCGACACTTGTGGCCAGCTTGCTTTCTTCCTTTGTTCTGCTTCACCGCTCGCTGCCCGCGAGTCCTCGTGCTCAAATCTAGTAGAATCCAAACGCTCCCGGCCGTCTGACACAAGATCTGACACAAGATCCGATCTCCAAATATCTCTACTGGCACATCTTGACCGATCTAAGTTCGACAACCGCCAATCAGCCGCTCCGTCGGATCAAACTTTCTTTATGATGCCTTCGTCGCTCCGATTTGACATCACATCGATCGTTTAATATAAGATCCGATCTCTAAATGTTTTTGCTGATATCTCCTTGACCAATCTAACTTTGACAACCGCCAACGCGACACTCCGTTGGATCGAACATTCTTTATGATACCTTCACCGCTCCGACTTGACATCACTTCCATGTCATCATGCGAGGAACTTGAAACTCTGATCGAACACTATAAGGTTTGATACCACATTTGGGAATCTTTCCCTCATCCGATACATATCGCCGAGGGAAAAATCCTGTTTAACGTTCGAGCACGCAAGACAACAATTCATAAGAAGTAATCAATATAGAGTTTTAAATGTGATTCAACCTTCCCACTATTAATTCAAAAAAGGAAGCAACATCTCTTTCTGTTGTTGATCAGCAATCCATAAGAAGTAATCAACATAGAGTTTTTAACGTCCTATTTCACGGGGCAAACATGAGTATTCCATTGATATAAGAAAGAGTACATCCGACACCTTAGCTTTTTCTTGATTTGATCATCTAATATAATAGTATCTCCCAAATCTAGATTAGAACCCAAATCTCTCAATGAAAAGGTTTATGAGATCTCACACATCTCAACTCTCTCTCACATCCCATCCTCTCTTGATCTCAACTCAAGAGAGGGGAGTTACAACCTTCATAAACCTAGAGACTGCATCTATATCTCCTTTGCCTGCTTGGGCTTTTCCCCGTTCGCCATTTTGCCAATTCGCCTTGATAAAAGCGTCTTCCTATTTATAGCATAGAATAATTCTTCTTCTACTTACATTAAGATTAACATAAATCTCCTTTATCCTTGTCTTATAGAATATTTTCTCTTATTTAAATTAGATCAAAATATTTATTTAAATAAGATACATATCTTAATTCTATCTATAATATCTAACTATTTAGATTTAAACTAATCTCAACAATCTCCACCTTAATTTAAATCTAAATAAAATATTTGAGTATGCTCTCATCTCCATATCCATTAGTTGCCCACACTAACGGATTATTTTGACCCAACTGTCCGGACTCCATGTAATCCACAAACCGCACATAGGTGATCAATTGGATATGAGACTCAACTCCAACAAAGCCGAGGTTGAGCTATGTTAGTATGATGCTGTTTTATGTATGTGTTATGCGATGATTAGACTGATTGTTCTTATCTATTCATAGTTGTCAACTGCTATCATGCATGATTTGGGCCTTCTTGTTGAAACCATTCAGTATATATCATTTGAATTGTATTCTGAGAATTTATAGTTTTTGAAGCTGATTTGGGTTTGAATAATGTGCATTTTCCTTTGACAGGATTGCTGCTGCGCCAAATTAAAGATTTTTGGCGTGCTGCCTTGTTGATGTCCACATTGTTGTATCCCATAGCTGATGCTCCTAGTATTACAAATGGACACTTTGATTTGGACAGAAGAAGGGAAATATTCTTAAGAATTGAAAACACTGTAACTGAATTAGGTATGGCTACTATGATACCCTGTATCCAGGAAAAGTTAACTCTTCATATTGTTCACTGTATTTTGAGTGCTACTTTGCACTTCCAGCAAATAAATTTGATGAACTCCTTTTTGGATATGCCAAATTGCAAGAAATTCCCTCTTTTGCCTGCTCGTAAAAAGCAGGATATCACCCTAACTTATAAAAAGCTGCACTTTACCTTTCAGCATAATTATATGCTAATCTTCCTGTTTCCCACTTTTTCCTTTCCAAAGCAATTTATGGTGAAAGTATCAAGATGCTGTCAGAAATTTTTGGGTAATTTTGGAAAAAAATCTGCATAATCCGGGGAAAAAATGTTTGTTAAAGTCGGGATAGAGAGTTACTTTTTAGAAGCTAGGAGTGCTATTCTGCCGTGCTGGCAAAACTAAAGGCAGTTCTAACTTTAATCTTTCTAGTAAGTTCACGCTACCATTATAGTTCAAGTTGATTTTACAAAACATCTCGGATTTCCCCTTGGATGTTTAGTTAATTATTTTTTCCTACCAATTCTATTTCGCAGAGCTTGACAATGTGTGGGAAATGAAGCCGCTGCTTGACGGGAAGACCATAATGAGTGTTTTGCAACTCAAAACAGGAGGGCCCTTAGTCAGAGAATGGGTAATGGATTGTACAAATAGGCAAAGCATAATTCATTCTCTTACTGAAATTTAGCAGATCAATTTTTTTTCTTGGTGCAGCAAAAACGGCTGTTGAAGTGGCAGCTCGCACATCCAGAGCGAACTTCAGAGGAATGCCTTGATTGGATGAGACAATCTCAAGCAAAGCGCATGAAGCTAGACTGTTCATAAAGCTCGAGCATCGCAAACGTGTTTTATCAGTTTTGTGCAGCTATAAGAGGATATAATAGCTTTTCTTTTATTCGCTTTCCCCTTTGTTTTCTTCTTCCGCTAATTTCTAGTGTATGCGGGAAGACCATCATCTGTTGGAAATATTTACATCAGCTAATTTGAGGACGAAACTGCCACTCATCCGAAGCCGTAGAGCTGAAATTTTGTATCAGTTTGCAGAACCGCACGTCAAGCCAAGCATTGTATTTGGTGTAAATGAATACGGGGAACTGATGCCTTTGTATTCAAAATACAAATTTGAGAACTGGAGCATGTTAAAGTGACGAAACTTGTAAGGGGGTGATTATACATGATATTGTATGGTTTCTAGTATCAACTGGTATGTTTCCAATCTTTGCTAGCATTGTCGTATGGTTTCTATTAACAAATAATATATTCCTGTTCCTGAAAGCCTAAATTGCTGAACTGAAAACTACTCTTTGTTTCCTCTTTATTTTGAACCTACAGCAAAAGCTGTCCCATAAACCAAAGTCTTGAACATAGATTAAGAATCTGCACCACCGTTGACACAAACATGTAATGTTGACGATGATTGCGCAAATCTACCCTGTAGTTTACCTAGCATAGCACTTATACCTTATACCCCTTCAAGTGACTTGCTAGAGCGAACACCCCCTCTGCTCATCCACCAAAACCTTAAAAACACTCGTTCTACTCTCAACACAAAAATAAGCACTAGAGTTTAAGTTAGACAACCGTTCCTCAAAACATGGATTGCTCGGAAAAAAATAACCAACGGTTTTGAGTAGTCCGATGTGGTGTGATGTGGTGTTTGCGCTAATGAGTGTCATGACTACTCATGAGGGGGTACAAGTGCTAGACAGGGTTGCCCACAAGTTTTTTTTTTTATACATTTTACCTTATTCAAAATCAAGGCCGAATTACAATCTAATGGAGAATATATCATATGACACAGTTTTGAGAACTCTGCACCTTAAACAACACCTTTACTACTATCTGCTTGCCCGATGAAGTAAATTTATGTTTTTTTCAAGTTTCTCATGAACCAACTCTTTTAATCTGCAGAGAAGATTAATTCGATTTCAATATCTTATTAAAAAAACACAAGAAAGATAAAATATAGAAATAGCTGTGCAAAACTCCTGAAAACATTACAGTCTGGTTTGCAACATGGTTTCTAAACCCATGCTTCTGCTTTATTCAATCTCTTGTTTTGAAATTGAGGTTTCGCTAATGTTATTGAATTTCCTATTCTGAATTCTTTTTTAATGTTATACTCGTATCTTTCCATGAAAAAACTAAATTCTATTGTAGCTTTGGACTTCAATCCTCAGGCCACTTCTAAAACAGAAAAATTTGGACCCAACAGATGTTGCCCCAAATTCTCTTGATTTTATTTTGGTATGATCACTGGAGCTTGCCCATTATGGAGGTTGTTCTGCTTGGCAACACATAGTTTGAGTGTTGGCCGTAGCTTTCACTTTATTTTACAAAGTATTTTCTTTCTTCATTTTTTTGTACCCCTTTCGTTAGTTCTCTTTAATGGAGCACCGATGGGTTATCACCGTCTTTAAAAAAGAAAAAGAAATATAGAAAAAACTAGAGACATATAGTTTGGGGCCTGAACCCAGATTGTGCTATTGTTTGTTTATTTATTCAAATGGCCAGCTTCTCACTCTTTTATCAAAAAGATAGATCCTCATTTTGATTCATAAACTGGTCGATTGCTTACATATTGTGTCGAATTTATGATTGTGTGATCATATATATGCTCTATAAGTTAATTTAATTTTAGCATGGTTCTTATTGAGTTAATTAACTTGCGTTTTGATTGGTATAGCCTATTTCTTAAAATTTCATAATAACATATCATCCTATATTTATTGAGTTTGTTTGCATTTTGGATATAAATATCTTAAATCTGGTTCTGAATTAAATTTGGAATGCATATTTTGAATTCTAACTTTTGTGTTTCTTATAGCTGCCTTAGTTTCTTATAGATCTTTTTTAGAATTTTTTTTATAGATATTTATGTGTCTAGTAGAAATTAAATGATGTTCACTGATTTTTACTATTGAAATTTCATTATTCATTTATGATTTTTTATAACCAGAGATTTGGCAAATGACTAAAATATATATTGTCTCATATTTTTTTCTTATCAAATAGTCAAAAACTTTTTGCAACCTATACATATAGGAAAGAACTTTATAACACATGTGACCCTGAGGAGGCAGAGGATACTACTCTTTTTCAAACCTTCGCACCATAGCTCATCATTTATCCCCCTTATACCCAATCAATCTTATTACAATTATTATCATTGTGACATTGAATTATTATGCAAACATCAAAAATGGACAAGCAACAAACACTGAGTCAGCTGGCACATCACCCTCAATAAAAAGACTGGTGTCTACATAATATCAAAGGCTTGGGAGACCAACGAATCTCAATTGATGCTATGGATTCTTTTGCTTGTGATCGATGCCATAGGTTTTTTGAGAGTGATTTGTGAATTATTTGCACCCACAAATGATTAAAGAAAGAGCGAGGAAAAATTGGCCCAATTTGCCCAATTGGTTTGAGGAAAGGAATCACTATGAGTGGAAAAAAGATCAAAGTCCCACAAAATCTAGCATTTGGATGAGAGCAAATGGCCATTTGATGATTGTCTAACTACTTTTTTCAGGATATTTTCCCAAAACTTTTATTTAGGTTAGCTCTTACACCTATTAAGTTAGAATCACTGAGCCATGATTGGAATAAAAAGCTACTACTAAGTTGCATGGTTGGTTGAATTTCAAGTATTTTTTAAAGCCTTTATGTGAATAGAAGGGAAAAAAAATGAGTCGGCAAACTTCAGAATCGAAGTTTTATTTTAGCAATTATGCTTCTTTAATTCGTATTTGAATATTTTGGAAGAAAAAGCATCTATAGCTAGTATTTAGCAAATAAAAACTATTTATAACAGGGCTATGTTTTTTGTTGCGGTATTTCTAACGAGTACTATACAAGATAGGTATTAATATTGTTTATATAAAGAGCAGTCATTGTCTCTATTGGTAAAGACATTAATTTATAGGTCCTGGGTTTGAGTCTAGATGATTGATGATTGCATTTTATTATTTTAGGCCACATCTTATAGATACTTTAATAAGAAAATCTATTGCCACTGCTGCAAGAGGTTGACCCTATAGATTTATCCATAGAAGTAAAGCACCGCCGTAGGGGCAAAAAAATACCCCGTAGATGCGAAGGCCGCAGGTGCAAGTCTTTGTTCTGAACATTGCCCCTACGGTGTAATAATTGCCCTTACACTTTAATCCGTAGGGACACTTATCCCTACAGAGTAATCCATAGGGCCTGATAAATATTTTAATTTATTGGTTTATAAAATAAAATACTTGCCCGTACGGATGTATCCGTAGGGCCTGATTGGTGTCCCTACGAATATATCCGTAGGTCCAGATAAATGCCCCTACGGATAAATTCGTAGGGGAAATTCTTACTGAGTCCATATGGACAAAATATCAGGATACCTGATATTTTGCCCCTATGGCTAACTGTGTAGGGGCAAATATTGGACCTACGGATTAATCCGTAGGTGCAATAGATGGTCCTACGGATTAATCCGTAGGGACAAAATATCAGGTTTTTTAAATAAAAAGGCTTCATGTTTTTCCTCCGTCCTGAGCACGATAATATATACATCATATAACCAAATACAGAAATATTCATAATCAACATCTCATGCATACTATATAAAAGAAATAAACAAACAGAATACGATATCAAACTAAATCACCGTGAACAAGCAAACAACCACCAATATCTTCCAAAATTTATACAATATGTATCAGATAAGTACATACATCCTCAAAAATATAAATTAAGCTACCCTAGCTCGGTCCAGCTCCTCCACTTTTGATAATCGCCATAATCTGACGCATTTGCTCCTCGGTGCAGCCCTGAGCCGTCAAAAACTCGACTAATGAAGGAGTGGACTGTACGGGAGTCTGAGCGGGCTGTGGAGCTGCAGGAGTGGTCTGCACAACCGCAGCCGAGGTATTAGCTTGCGGAGCCGCAGCCGAAGGAGATGCATATGGAGCCGCAGCCGAAGAAACCTGTCGCACCTGTTAAATTTTGTGTGTAATAAACGAGTAAGAACAATATATTAGATTTTAGTCGAGTTCGCATCATTATCAGGTTATTGCGAAACCCCATTCTAAGAATACTTAGGGATTTAGGCCTCATTTGGGTATCTTGTTTGAAAATCCGTAGTTTATTTTAATTAGATAGTTTTATATAAGTATGATTAATCAAAGCGAAGTTTACAACCAAATAAGTTCAGGCTACTAATATTGCATGTTACTATCTATAATGTGATATAATATTTTACTATTAAATAATATACGTACCATCTCCTTCAACTTCTTGGCGGTGGTTTTTAAGGGGGCAACATCATACTCTAGACGTCGCTCACGGGGGTTAGGGGAAGTAACCGTTGGAGTGGAGTCCAACCTCATATGGGCCGTGCTAGGACCCAGTCCCTGGCCTCTCTCCCAACCTCCGTGGTGCCCTCCGTGTACGGCGTCTAGGACTGGAGTCAACAGCATCGGATCGGTCTATCCAGTAAAATCGTTCCTCGATGCCTCCGCCACCCGCTCCACCACCCGCTCCTACATCCACATTAACCATTAAAATATAAGTATATCATTTAAATTTGAACTTTTCAAAACAAAAATTTCAAACTTATTGGAATAAATATTAACACTTACGCAATACTCCTGGGTAGCGGTATCGGGGAATCGAAGCTCGCCCGTGGCGGGATCTGTCGAGATGCCGTAGACGGCAAGATAAGCGGTCAGCACGCTCGGTGTACCACCCAACACCAGAGTCCGAGCTCTCTGTAATTCACAAAAAATTTACATATATTATAAAATAACTCTTAATATTACATTATATCAAAATAGATCTATTGTAATTTATTGATGCCTCCATGGCACGAGTAATGTTTCTCGAGCCACCTGTATAAGTGGGGCGGCCCCTCTTCGCTGACTTCCTATTCTCTTTATTTTGATCGGCCTGTTTCTACACAACACATTCAGATTTAGTTTTCTAATTAATCAACACAAAAAAATAAATTATATACTAAATAATGAATTACATTTAAATTACAAACCTGTTTGTGCCGAGAGTTGAAATATTGGCACAGGAGAGACCATGTATTTACGTCCACTCTCGCAAAAGCCGGAGTATGTAGGAGAGCCGCTCTCTCTGTCTCGGGGGTTTCCATCCACAGGAAATAGCAGTCGATCTTGAGCACTTTTCTATTGTATCGGACCTTTGATTGCATGTTCTTCATTTGGCCATTGTACAGAGCGTGAAGATCGAGCACTTTCTCAGGGTGATCAGGGTTGGGTACAAGCTGAAAGTTGTAATCCAACTGCAAATATAAATAAACAATGTATTTAAGTTGCAAGTGTTAAATAATAATAAATATATTGGATAAGTCAAATGAAAATATATATTAATACCCGAGTCTGATCCCAGAAGAGGGCAAATGAGCATCGGTGCTGATCGCCCCACTCAACGTGAAGTGGATACTTCTTCACGAGGCGGCTCTCATCCCCCATATACCGGCCAAACCTCTCGGCATAGTCGCCGGTATAGCGATAATCGGGGGTAAAGAAGAGTAAGAATGCTGACTCCCCCTAGCTCTGTCGGGCCTCAGCCCGTGGGACTGATTCGGGCTTTGAGTCCCCCTCTCGGGATGGGGCCGTCCTGCATCTACAAGAAATATCAAGACAATCAATATTAAGACAAAGTGTATTAAGAAATCTAAGGTTTAACGAAAATTGAAGTGCGGTATATACCTCCGGCGACAGCAGTACGAGCCTAGGCCCGGGTAGCAGCACGAGCGGGACGATAGTTCCTCCGGTGAGGAACAGTCGGTGACCCGGATGTGGATGCATCCCCTCCAATTAGAAAATAAATATTGACGATAAAATTACATGAAATTTATATTCATTCTTAGAGGATATGTAAAATGAATAAATATTTTATATTTATTCATACTAACTTGCAGACTGAGCGGAGGGTATGGAAGTGGCGGGAGTGGCCCCTGCGCCAAATGTTGACGCACCACCTATAATTAGACAAATAAAAATAGATTATATAAGTAATTGCAAAAAGAATGTGTAAATCAATAATATAATATTCTAAATCAATATGCATGCACTATAAGATATATAAACATACCCACAGGTGCGGTGGTGGCCTCTGCCCGAGATGTGGAGGCACCACCTACAGCTAGACAATAAAAAAATGATTATCTAAGTAAGAGTAAAAAGAATGTGTGTATATTTATGATATAACATTCTAAATCAATATGCATGAACTATAGGATATATAAACATACCTGGAGGTGCGGGAGTGGCTTCTGCCTCTGATGTGGACGCATCACCAACAGCTAGACAATCAAACATTGACTATATAAGCAATTTTGAAAAAAATATGCGTGTATATCTATAATATTACATTCAAAATGAATATGCATGCAATATACCTGGAGGTGTGGCAAAGTCCACACGGAAGGAGTCATCCGAAGGGGTCTCCGATCGGGGTGCAAGACCGGCCCTCTGATGCTCCATGCGCAGCTCTCCATGCGACAGAACCGCTCTGCCGCGGCTGGTGCTCCTGCCGCCCCTCGCTGCTCTGGTCGTCGTCATCAAATCTAGACAAGAGTACAATTATTACATATGCATGCTATATATGTATACGTTATTGCAATCCACATACATCCAGTCCTTAACTCTGATGTACTCATGGGCCATGTTAGACTGTATAACATATAAATTGTAGGTTATGATGACTATATTAAGAAATCTAAGAATGAGATGGTTACTGGCAAAGAAGAAAATCTGTAGATACAAGTAGGTCGTTGAAAAGAATAAATTATCGATAAACAAAGTTAGATTTGAAGATACCCAAGTATGAGTTGTATTATGTGTATCTGTGTTTCAATTTATGATTTCGCTGAAGTTTAGGGTTATTAGTGTGTATGTGCTTTGTGTAGGGTTGAAAAGAATAAATCATTATTTTTTTGAAGAACTAAGTTCTTTATATAGGGTTAAACCATAATTTTTGGAGGAATTAAATTCCCATATGTTCTTGTTATTTCTTTTAAAGTTAATTCTTTTCTCCTAAATTTTGAATCTGTAAAACAAAATCTCACCGATGAGAATTAAATTTTCAACTTGTGGGGAGATTTGCTTATGCAAATCTCAACCAAAAGAAGAACTAAGTTCTTATATAAATGGTTAAGTTTACGGTAAAATTGTGCGTTTACGTTATCATCGAGTATCCTACTGAAAGAACTAGTGCACCCTAAACTCTAACCCTAATTTTTGGAGGAATTAAATTCCCATATGTCCATGTTATTTCTTTTTAACTTAGTTTTTTTCCCTTAAATTTTGAATCTACAGAACATAATCTTTCCGATGAGAATTAAATTCTTAACTTATGGGGAGATTTGCTTCTGCAAATCTCAACCAGAGGAAAAACTAAGTTCTTATAGAAGGGTTAAGTTTACGTTAAAATTGTGCGTTTACATTATCATCGAGTATTCTACTGAAGAAACTAGTGCACCATAAAACCTAGCCCTAATTAACCTAAGGAATTAAATTCTCATATGTCCCTGTTATTTCTTTTTAAGTTAGTTCTTTTCCCCTAAATTTTGAATTTGCAGAACAAAATCTCCCCGATTAGAATTAAATTCTCAACTTGCGGGAAGATTTGCTTCTGCAAATCTCAACCAGAGGATGAACTAAATTCTTATGTGAAGCTTTAAGTTTACGATAAAATTATGCGTTTACGTTGTCATCAAGTATCCTACTGAAAGAACTAGTGCACCATAAACCCTAACCCTAATTTTTGGAGGAATTAAATTCCCATATATCCATGTTATTTCATTTTAATTTAGTTCTTTTCCCTTAAGTTTTGAATCTGCAGAATAAAATCTCCCCGATGAGAATTAAATTCTCAACTTGTGGGGAGATTTGCTTCTGCAAATCTCAACCAGAGGAAGAACTAAGTTCTTATATGAAGGGTTAAGTTTACAGTAAAGTTGTGCGTTTATGTTATCATCGAGTATGTCACTAAAAGAACTAGTGCACCCTAAACCCTAACCCTAATTAACCCAAGGAATTAAATTCCCATATATCCATGTTATTTCTTTTTAACTTAGTTCTTTTCCTCTAATCTGCAGAACAAAATCTCCCCGATGAGAATTAAATTCTCAACTTGTGGGGAGATTTGCTTCTGCAAATCTCAATTAGAGGAAAAACTATGTTCTTATATGAAGGGTTAAGTTTACAGTAAAGTTGCGCGTTTACGTTATCATCGAATATCCTACTGCAGGAACTAGTGCACCCTCAATCCTAACCCTAATTAACCCAAGGAATTAAATTCTCATATGTCCATGTTAGTTCTTTTTAACTTAGTTCTTTTCCTCTAAGTTTTGAATCCTCAGAACAAAATCTTCCCGATGAGAATTAAATTCTCAACTTGTGGGGAGATTTGCTTCTGCAACTCAACTAGAGAAAGAACAAAGTTCTTATACGAAGGGTTAAGTTTACGGTAAACTTGTGCGTTTACGTTATCATCGAGTATCCTACTGAAGAAACTAGTGCACCCTGAGCTGTAACAACCGAGTCTAATTCTACTAATTTCAGTTACTGTATGAATGGTGTGTGGTATTTATTTCTTTGATCTTACTTGACTGTTGCTTGTTGTAATTTACCCGACAATTCAAATTCTTGCATATAACAATTTAAAATAAATTAAAATACTTATCATGGCCTGCTTGACACCTCTAACCCTGTGGTAGCGTCCTTGCATCGTGTTCTCGTCCCGATCAGTGTAACGGACGTGTTTGGACAGCTACGCGCACGTACGTGCGTCGGTTCTTGGGGGTATGCTTTTTAATTATAAAATCTTTCATTTTAATTTTTGGAACCCGCCAATAATTTTCGTCTTTCAAATTCAAATTTTTGGACTTGACCCGGACGCGATTCTGAAATATTTTGCATTTGCGCCAAATCCTATTTTCTAATATTTTAATCCAGCGAAATCTAAAATTCACAATAACAGAAAATACTTCTCCCCACTTTTAAAATCTTTCTCAAATTTTTTTCCTAACTCCCCAGCCAATCACCATTCGTTTTAACCCCTGGGCCCCACGCGTTTTCTCCCTCTCTCCTTTCCCCTTCTCTTTCTCTCTCTTCTCTCCTTCTCTCCCTCTGCCTAACGTCAAATCCATCTCTCCTCAAATCTTTCTCTCTCCTCTTGATCTCTCTCTCTATCTCTTTCTCTACCGCGTCTCTCTCTCTCTCGTCTCTCTCTCTCTCTCTCCTCCCTTTATACTCCTTCTTCTTCTCTCGTCTCTCTCTCTCTCTCTCTCCTCCCTTTATACTCTTTCTTCTTCCGCGACGTCTGCTTTCCTAACTCCCCAGCCAATCACCATTCGTTTTAACCCCTGGGCCCCACGCGTTTTCTCCCTCTCTCCTTTCCCCTTCTCTTTCTCTCTCTTCTCTCCTTCTCTCCTTCTCTCCCTCTGCCTAACGTCAAATCCATCTCTCCTCAAATCTTTCTCTCTCCTCTTGATCTCTCTCTCTATCTCTTTCTCTACCGCGTCTCTCTCTCTCGTCTCTCTCTCCTCCCTTTATACTCCTTCTTCTTCTCTCGTCTCTCTCTCTCTCTCTCTCTCCTCCCTTTATACTCTTTCTTCTTCCGCGACGTCTGCTTTCAGAACTCGACCCATCTCCAGAAAACCCTAGCCGCCTTCCTCCCTCGCCTTTAACTGCCGGGGTCGCTGCAGGTACCTCGTCGGAGCTCCGTCAACGCTGTCGACGATCTCAACCCCTCTGCAGAGCATCGTGAGCACCCTCTTCTTCATCCTCCTTCTCTTCCTTCTCCTTATTCTTCTTTTCTTTTCTTCATTCTTTATTGTTCACTGTTTTTGTGTTTGGCCGGAATTCGACCGTGCCGGCGACGTTTCCCGACGACCCAGCAAGTACCTCCGACCCGTGTGACTCCACTGTTCGTTGTTTGGGTTCGTTCCGTGTCACGTCCCACCCCCAATACAGAGAGTATTGTCCGCTCTGGCCGAAGCCGCACGGTTTTGTCCTTCGGGGCGAATCGGACCCGACCAGGGGCCACTTCCCAGGAGGTCACCCATCCCAAGACTTCCCTGGCCCGAGCACGCTTAACTACGGAGTTCTTAAGCTCCTGTAGTTCCGGTTCACTTAAAAGGCGCCTCTGTATTGAAGAGTGGTATCATTCCATTTATAGTACAGATCTGCCCCCTTTCGGAATGTATTACATTCCGAAGAGTCCCTATTGTTCTACAGTGGGTCCCACGGACTCAAGAGGTGGCCCCCACGGATTCAAGAGGTGGCCCCCGCCCACTTAACACGACACTTGGCGTGGCACTTTGTTCCGTATGGCACTTTGCTCCGTGAGCAAGAACCGGGTCCCAACATTCTCCCCACCTTTGAACAATGGTTCGTCCTCGAACCACAGACCTACTATTGAGGGACCTGGCTCTGATACCATTCTGTCACGCCCAACCCCCAATACAGAGAGTATTGTCCGCTCTGGCCGAAGCTGCACGGTTTTGTCCTTCGGGACGAATCGGACCCGACCAGGGGCCACTTCCCAGGAGGTCACCCATCCCAAGACTTCCCTGGCCCGAGCACGCTTAATTACGGAGTTCTTAAGCTCCTGTAGTTCCGGTTCACTTAAAAGGCGCCTCTGTATTGAAGAGTGGTATCATTCCATTTATAGTACAGATCTGCCCCCTTTCGGAATGTATTCCGAAGAGTCCCCATTGTTCTACAGTGGGTCCCACGGACTCAAGAGATGCCCTCCACAGATTCAAGAGGTGGCCCCCGCCCACTTAACACGACATTTGGCGTAGCACTTTATTCCGTGTGGCACTTTGCTCCGTGAGCAAGAACCGGGTCCCGACATTCCGTGAACCGTGCGCGCGTCGCGACTTTTCCCTGCCGACGCGTAACGTTCCGTTTTCCGTTCCGTGACCCATCGAGGCAAGTGAAACTTGCTACATGCTATTTTAAACTATTCATATGCTAAATTACTTATTTCCTGTTAAATCTCTAATTAGAATCGAAAGAAATGGATTTCAAGTTAACCGTATAAAGTTCCGTTACACATTTTTATGATTCCGAACGTGAAACTTAATCTTGCATCTGATTATTTATATCTAACAATCACCTGTACATGATAGATCACATTTGTTTATTGCTATGATACCCTTTTTCCAGTTTAGCCTTTTAGACATCCATGTGCAACTTTAATCGGTCTAATTACAACTGCATTCATTAAACAGATTATACATGTCGTCGCATCCATGGATCCTTCCATATTTATTAACCTGTTTTCAGCGTTTACATCTATCATACTGTATTCACATTATGCTGACATTGTCTGTTAAACACAATTGATAACTGTACAGCTAAATAAATAAAATCTGCTTTATTGCTTAACTCATTGCTTAGATCATGCTGTTGATAACCATGCTTGATTATTATAACCCTGATTATGCTAGCTGATTATGAGCACACCCATGATATCGTTTACACCTTGACATGATTTGCTACATACATATTGATTAACCCGACATGGTACCGTATACTACTTGACTTGACCCGTTACTTGATCCTGTGTCTAATGCCAACAAACCTGACATGTAGTCCTCACGGACCGTTCCGGTTGTCTATCCAGACAAACCTGCTCTTACCTGATCCTGTGTTGGCATTAGTTCTTGATTACTGAATACCTGACTTGAACACTTATAACTTGGGGGTATGGGGAAATCAAAGGTGAAACCTGACTTGTAACTCAACAGTTCGATACCTGTTCTGATCAGTCTTACGGGCTAGGCCATCCCCGGAGTGATGATGCTGACATCACTCGTCTGTACCTGCTACCTTTTACTGCCTAGCGGCACGTCTCGGTTTCAGCCCGAGAGTCTGTAGACCGTGGTCCCGGGCATGCACGGGATACTATTGAGTTACATCGATGATTCATCAGTTTGATTTCAAGGACTTTATAATAAGAAAACCAATAGAATAGTTTAGTTTACTCACTGCACACTACCCTTCACTGCCCTGACTATATTACTGTTGCACCTGCTTTTCATTCGTATTTATATTTGCATTGCCTGTTACCCTGTTTATATTTTATTACTTGATGACATGACGCGCTGACGTCTGGGTTTTGCATGGCCCAGATTCCGTTCCTTTGCTGCAGTCCGAGCAGGAGTATTTCAGCCAGCAGGCTGAGCTGTGAGTTTCAGTTGTAGTTAGTTCTTTATTTCCTGCATTTTATTCCTGATGTGAGCCCGCATTATGGGACGTACATTCCAGTTATTTTGTATTGGATCTTTTGCTTCCGCACTTTTATTATTCTTGACTCATGTTATCTTGGCTTATGGACATGTTTTAGATAGTTATATTTGTTCTTGATATCTCTACAGCCGTAATGTGACTGTGGATGGATACTTCCTACCCACAGGTAGCATGGTTGGATATGTCACGTGCCCAATTTAGCGTACTCTGGGAAGCGGGGCGTGACATGAACCCTAACCCCAATTTTTGGAGGAATTAAATTCCCATATGTTCATATTATTTCTTTATAACTTAGTTCTTTTCCCCTAAGTTTTGAATTCTATTCCCCTAAGTTTTGAATCTGCATAACAAAATCTCCCCGACGAGAATTAAATTCTCAACTTGTGGGGAGATTTGCTTATGCAAATCTCAACCAGAGGAAGAACTAAGTTCTTATATGAAGGGTTAAGTTTACGATAAAGTTACGCGTTTACGTTATCATCGAGTATCCTACTGAAGGAACTAGTGCACCATGAACCCTAACCCTAATTAACCCAATGAATTAAATTCCCATATGTCTCTGTTATTTCTTTTTAACTTAGTTCTTTTCCCCTAAGTTTTGAATCTGCAGAACAAAATCTCCCTGATGAGAATTAAATTCTCAACTTATGGGGAGATTTGCTTCTACAAATCTCAACCAGAGGAAAAACTAAGTTCTTACATGAAGGGTTAAGTTTACGATAAAATTGTACGTTTACGTTGTTATCGAGTATTCTACTGAAGGAATTAGTGCACCATAAACCCTAACCCTAATTTTTGGAGGAATTAAATTTCCACATGTCCCTGTTATTTCTTTTTAACTTAGTTCTTTTCCCCTAAGTTTTGAATCTGCAGAACAAAATCTTCCCGATGAGAATTAAATTCTCAATTTGTGGAGAGATTTGCTTCTGTAAATCTCAACCAGACAAAGAACTAAATTCTTATATGAAGAGTTAAATTTACAGTAAAGTTGCGCGTTTACGTTATCATCGAGTATCCTACTGAAGAAACTAGTGCACCCTAAAACCTAACCCAAATTAACCCAAGAAATTAAATTCCCATATGTCATTATTATTTCTTTTTAACTTAGTTCTTTTCCCCTAAGTTTTGAATTTGCAGAACAAAATCTCTTCGATGAGAATTAAATTCTCAACTTGTGGAGAGATTTGCTTTTGTAAATCTCAACCAGAGGAAGAACTAAGTTTTTATATGAAGGGTTAAGTTTATAGTAAAGTTATGCGTTTACGTTATCATCGAGTATCCTTATGAAAGAACTAGTGCACTCTAAACCCTAACCCTGATTAACCCAAGGAATTAAATTCCCATATGTTTTTGTTATTTCTTTTTAACTTAGTTTTTTTCCTTATGTTTTGAATCTGCAGAACAAAATTTTCCTGATGAGAATTAAATTCTCAACTTGTGGGAAGATTTGCTTCTGCAAATCTCAACCAGAGGATGAACTAAGTTCTTATATGAAGGGTTAAATTTACGATAAAGTTGTGCATTTACGTTATCATCGAGTATCCTACTGAAGGAACTGGTGCACCCTAAACCATAACCCTAATTAACCCAAATTATCCCTAATTAACCCAAAATTAAACCCTAATCACCACCTTAACTCAAATTATCCCTAATCAATCCAAAATTAACCTGATTAACCCAAATTAATCTAATTAACCCAAATTAACCCTAATTATCACCCTAACCCAAATAAACCCTAATCAACTCAAATAAACCCTAATCAACACCCTAACACAAATACACTCTATTTTATCTAATTAATCCAAATTAACCCTAGCCCAAACCATAACCCAAATCAACCTAACCCTAATTATCACCCAAACCCCAATCCAAACCAAAATTAACCCTAATTAATCTAATTAACCCCAACCCTAATCATCACCAACCCAATTTTATCTAATTAAACATAACCTTAACCCTACCTAATTAACCCTCACCCTTACCCTAACCCTAAACCAAACCCAAACCCTAACCCTAACTCTAAACCGAATCCTAACCCTACCTAATTAACCCTAACCCTAGCCCAAACCCTAGACCGAACCCTAACTTTAAGCTCTAGTAGTAACCCTAAAATTAAAAAAACATAATTATAAGTTAAAAATTGAAATTAACTCACCTTAGGCTGGCGATTCTACTGTCGATGAGATGGAGGAGGCCGGAGATTCCACTGTCGACGAGATACAGTCGACGACGCGAGCAATGGTGTACCGGCGACGAGAAAGTCGACGATGGTGCACCGGCGATAAGGAGGCGTGCACGGGTGTGTTGGCGAGGAGACGTGCGTGGGAGATCAGTGACGAGAGGGAGTTGGAAAATTTTGGAACGATGAGGAAATTTCTGGGCTTTATTTTTTTTATAAACAACCCATTGATGTCCCTAATCCGCAGGGCTTTCTTTTGCAGCTTCGTACGACCAAATAAAAGATTACATTTTAATATTTTAAAATTAATCCGTAGGGTACCGTAAAGGCAATCATCTGGCCCTACGGATTAATCCGTAGGGACAATAAAAAGTTGCCCCTACGGATTCCTGTAGCCATAGGGGCAACCCCTTATTGTTATTGTAGTTGTGTGCTCGTTGAAGACCATGAAGGTTTTAGCAATTAGTTTAAAATGGATATTAAATAGGATATATTTGACTTTCATATATGTATTTTTTTATTTTGACTATAAGTATTATATTATATAAGGAAAAAAAAATATACATAACAATTTACTAAGAAATACATATTAATTCAAGTTAATTTATGATGTAGACATAACTAAATCATATATTTTTGGAGCATCATTTACTTTGAAAATCATTGATGGAAACTATGTAGGTTCTTTCTATATGAAACCGGGTGGATTAATATTATAATAACAGAAAAAGATAAGTTTATTGATCTAAAATGGTTTTTAAAACCATTTAATAATATTTTTCACTATACGAGTATGTTTTTATGTTAAGGAATATATTTTACCCGGCCCGCCAAAGAAAATTTCCTGGCTCCGCCCCTGAGTATATCTACCAAAATGTAGTTCTTTGATTATCTCTAAGTAGTGTAACTTGGTAAATTAATCTCTATTCAAGACTTAAAGCAAAAAGGAAAAATGCATACATGAATCTAACTTTTATTTTGGTTTGACATATGTTTATAATAGGTCTATCGTTTTTCCTTTGGAAGAAAAGTTGGGAAATTTCTTCTTGTAAGATACACATATGTTCTAAAGAGTTGATCAACTCTCAATTCGTTTCAAATCTCAATAGATTAAAAGTAGCGTGGGATGCAAACTATATTCAACATATAACACTTTATATATACTCCAACCTAAGTGACCAAAAACCCAACTATTTAAATTGTTTATAACTAACTTAGACAATCATTAATTTGAGTTGTACATTTTTCAAACACTTTCCGTGCTCGTGCTCGTGCTCGTGCTCGTGCTCGTATATTAAACAGTAGTAATTACGTGGTTGATATAAAGTTGTTCCACAAAAGAAAAATTGCAAGTTTAGCTTCACGTATTTAGTTCCGCGTTCATACCAAAGGATATGTTATTTCTTTCCTTCCATCACACCTAAAGGGAAATGGAAACGATTGTAATGTCCCGATCTCTTGGGGAAAAGGATCGCGGAGGCCGTCGAGGCCCAATTTCGCGCTATATGGGATGTTCTTGGAATAAAGGATCTCGTCGATTTTACCGTTGAAGTCATTCCTGGCCGGACAATCGCGGAATAAGTGTTCAGCATCCTCATCTGCGGCGTTACAAAGTATGCAAAGAGTGTTGTGATGCGATCCGCGATGGCTAAGCCAAGCTTTCGTGGGTAAGTGATTGTTGACGAGTTTCCACACGAACCACCAATTTCGTTCGGTGTAGTATCCTCTATGTGGTTGAAGGGTTGCTCCGGATTTTTGCGAAGGCTTTGATATCATGGCATAGACCTCCTTGACTTGATAGTCTTTTCGGTGGCCACAGTCGCAATCCTCAAAGTGAAGATGGTTTAAGAGTGCTGAAGATTGTATGTTGTTGACTTGAGTGTTTTGTATGCGTTTTGATCTTGAAGAAAGGGGATGTCTGCACCAAGAAGTTTTTTTTCTTTTATTTTTATTTTTATTTTTATTTTTATTTTTATTTTTTTTGCTACGGTCCGTGCAAGTGGAAAGTTTCGATCCCAAGACTCTTATCAAGTGGGAGAATATCATTGCTGCTCGAGCAAATGGTCTTTGACCATCAAGAAGTTAAGGAAATAACTTGCTTGTGAGGTAAATAATAAGGCGAGATTTTGCTCAATTACTGGGATCTGTTGAGATAAGTGGGATTGATATTTTCACATTAGAAAATACAAGAGAGGTACATGGGTTTAATATAATTAACCCTTCTCCTAGTAGTCTCAGGTCTATTTAGAGGACCTCGTTTATTTTGAAAAGCCCGTGTACCCTCTCATATATAAATTATAACACTTCTCAAATATTTAAAAAATAACATAGTATCAGAGCAGGTTAGCAGCACTTCTAAGAGAAATATCCCCAATTCGGCCCGAATTCTCATCTTCAGTAGTAAACTAGCCCTACAAGTTAATTATGTGGTCCGTCAGAAAAAAAAATTTAAAAAATTTGAAAAAATAGAGATGCCTTGAGACATGTGGAATTAATAGTTCCGCATTGGTTTAAGATATAATTGGGTTGCCCATTAATCTGGCTTAAGTCTATTTAGATGGACCTCGTTTCTATTGAAAAGTCCGTATACTCTCTTATACATAAATTACAACACTTCCCAAATATTAAAAAAAACATTTAAAAAATAACATAACCAAATAGATTTACAGCATCAATATCTGTAGGATATTTTAATAACAATGTAAATTACTTTTTTGAAGGAGAAGAAAACTCCATGATATACATCGTTCTGATTGTTTCACATCAGTAAAGTAGTAGAATTGCCTACAATGTTAGTGAGGTTATAAAAACGGCGTTGGTTTCAAAGCAAAATTATAAGTTATCGGAAAGTATTATATCTAAAAAGACGAGAAACTTTTCTTAGTTCATAGAAAAGCAAATAAACTTCAAAACAAAGCTTTCCATGGATTCTAAACAAGCAAAATTCTTTATGGCTCATAAGAAGCTCATTGTTTTATGAATGATCGCGGCTGCTTTATAAAATATTTGATCAAACTCCCAAAAACCCAAGGGATTCAAAATCTTAGAAAATAAAATCAAATTGAAGATATTTCCAGCACTTATCATGATATATCACATGAAGTTATCTTATAATGTATAAAAAATCCAACATCAATTTTTTTTTTGTTATTTTAATTTGGATTTAAATCCATCGATCAATGCCACCTGTAAATTGTTATACAATAAATAAACCCCACATGCACAGCTTGATATATACGGCTCTGCTCTATTCTATCATAAAACCCATAAAAAAAACTTTACGTTAATTATTACGCCAATAGAAGAAAGACACGTGTCGACCGACAAGTCAGGGCACTGCTGCTGTGCTGTCCATCACGGTAAAGTCTCTCTCGTTAATTGTCCAGGGTGGCACATGTGGGGCCATCTCTCTCTCCTAATGCGATGTTTATCACTTGAGAATTACTTTTTAAATGTCCAATTTTGTCTAATATTTGTTCCATTATAACTGTTCGTTTAGAATATCAATGTTTACTTTTTGTATTATCAATACAAATTAAATTTTTGATCCCTATGTTAACCCTTATTAATATCGATAAATAAGAAAAAAGATAAGATACACATAAATGCACACTTAATGAGATAAACTTTAAATGAGGTAAATATAGTAATTTAGTATCCAACACATCATAAGTTTAAATGATATAGTAGTCTTTCAAAAGTTTTCTTAAAGGAAGTGTACAACCAAAATTGTACATTTAAAAGGGAACGGAGGAAGTAGTAATTTGTAGAAAAAATGAACAATACTTTTGTTGTTCATTTTGTTGCACTGTAATTAGTTTCTTGATATTTTCCCCTTTTGCCCATAACTACCATAAGTTATAAAATTGCACTTTCTAGCTACCACCAAATATTACAAGGTTTTGACGGAAATAATATTTTCAGGAATTTAAGATTCCGATGAGAACAAGTTGTTCTCAAATCATAGGAATCTTAATCCCATACTACAGGTTTCTATCTAATATTTCTACCACATATTCGTATCCAATACAAGCATGCCATAAAGATCCACGACCGTTGCCAGGTGCTTACCTCCATCGCGCCCGCTGTAGATGACCTTCATCGCTGGTTGCCAAACATCGTCCTTCGTCACCGTCTCTCGTCGCCCACCGCCGTCTTCCGCTATCCATCGCCGGTCGACAGCCTCTGCTTAAGTTCATTGCAGTCGCTGATACTGCATGGAATAACCAACGACAGGTCCGGCCCAACTCCACTAGCTCACGAGGCAAAACACGGGTCCAAATTCGTGGTACTCGGCCCACCAAGAGATGTCACGCCCCGCTTCGCAGAGTGCGCAAACTACGGCACGCGACAGAGCCAACCATACCACCCGTGGTTAGGAAATATCCCTCCACAGTCAAATTACGGCTGTTTATAAGATATCAAGAACAGTAAAATATAAAATCTATCTATTACATGTCCATTTGCCACAATAAAAGAGTCAAGAGAATGTATAAGCGGAATCGAATTAAATCCAATAAACAACATCTAAAAACTGGTCCCAATACGGGCTCACATCAAGGAAATAAAACTGTGGAAACTAAACTAAACTAAATAACAATCGTTCAATTCCTTACTGCTCGGCATGATCGGTAAAGTACTCCTGTTCAGCCTGCGATAAAAATAGAGGAACTGGGCCATGCAAAACCAGACGTCAGTACGTCATAATACCAAAATAACAATAATAAGCAGAATGTAACGATATAGGTAAATATGAATATAAATGAATAACATGGATATGAAACAGTGAGGTATGCGTGTGTATGCGAGGTATGATGTGTAACCTAAAACTTTGCTTCTAGGTTATCTATTCTAAAGTCTTTGAAATCAATTAATATAATTCTCATCGTAACCCAACAGTTTATATCCCGTTCATTCCCCATAGGATCACAATAACAGGATTTATTCCGTAACGCCCGGAAAAAAGGCAAATATGATTATTCCGTAATGCTCGGAAAGACGGCAAACATGTAATTATTCCATAACGTCCGGAAAAACGACAAACAAGATTATTCCGTAACGCCCGGAAAAATGGCAAACATGATTATTCCGTAACGCCCGGAAAAATGGCAAACATGTAATAATAACCTTTTGAGTTACGTTTCGGTTACATTCTTGATTTCCCCTTTACCCGCATGTTTGTGTTCAAGTCAGATATTGCCAATATCTAATGCCAACACAGGATTAATCAGGTACAGTTTTCGTCTATGCAGACAACAAATTACGTCCGTCAGGACAACATGTCAGGATTGTTGGCATTAATAACAAGATCCAAGTAGCAAGTCAAGTAGTGTGTCGTAAACGTGTCAAGTGATGTATATGTATCAATAGATACCCAAATGTGAAACTGTAACGAATATCAGAACACGGTTAATACATGGATGCACATGTATCTATCTGTGTAACCTTTTATACGTCCATGACTACGTATGATGCACATTAGAAATCACGTGGTACTAATGTAATAGATTAATGATATCATGATGTTCCGGCATGCAATTAAATATGTTATAATCAGTACGGATACGAACGGATATTGTAAAACGGTGAAACTATAATATTTACTGTATAATGAAACACATGTATTATTTTTATTCATATGGATATAGATATATTAACATAGCATGTTGCAAGATAAACTTGTCTGCTCGAATCTTACGACGGGGTATATACGTCACGTTCGATGTCGGATAAACGTCGCGATGCAACCACGCACGTGCAGGACTGGAACTGACTGATCAAAAACGTGACTACGCTGGATGACGACAATGACTGGGTCGTCGGATCGTCGGTGACGTGCGTGACTCCGGCAAAACGGCCGGAAAACCAAGAAATCAAGAAAAGAGAAAAGAAAGAAAGAAAGAAAGAAGAAGAGGAAGAAGAGAATAGGGTTGCCTCGGCTGTGGTTCAAAGGACAGAGGAGATGACGACGGCGATGATGGATGCCGTCGATGACAAAGTTTAACGGCGAGGGCAATGGGTTTCTCTGGATTGCTGTTCGGGGTTGCAGTCGCAGCCAATGGTGATGATGGTGGTAGTTTATGGTGTCGAGGAGAGGAGAGAGGTAAGGAGAAGGAGGAGGTGACGGTGGTTAGCGACGACGAGATGAAGGTGATCGGCGGTGAGGGTTTCTGGGGTTGAGTTCGGGCGCAGGGTGATCGGGTTAGAGGAGAGAAGAGAGGAGTGGAGGAAGTAGAGATGGTATTGAGGAGGTCAACGTGAGGTCGACGGCGCCGGCGAAGGGTAACGGCGAGGGCAGTGGGATTCTTGGGTTAAAGGGGTTGCGGTTGTATGTGGCGTTGGGTGGAGAAAGGTGCAGTGCTCGGGGATGGCGAGGGGATGAGGATGTGAAGATGATGAGGGTGGCGAGGTTGTGGGAAGGTGATGAGGTTGGCGGCGAAGTCTAGGGTGCAGGCATGGGTTAGGACGAGTTTTTCGGTTTCTTCGTCGCGGTGGGACCAGAAGAAATAGAGGAAGAGAGATGAGTGGTTGTTAGGGTTATATATATATATATATATATATATATATATATATATATATATATATAGGGTGGGGAGAGAGAGAGTACGAGAGGAGAGACAGACGGTAAGATGAGAGAGAGAGAGATGTGAGGAAATATAATTCAGTTAATTTATATATATTATAAACTGATAATATATGAAAATATTATAATATATTTTCTAGGATTATATAGCTAATACAAAAATACTCCGAAAAGATACCCGGGTCTCTTCTAAAATTCTAGTTTTAAAATATGGATAATATACGTATCAGTTAAAACTATAATGCGATATCCGGTTAAATAAAATGCATACTCCCAAAAACGGATATACGTAAATACACAAACGTGTCTGTTTTAGCAATCTAGATATGAACACGATCTATGGATGCACTCACAAGATATGGGGTATGATAACAGGTCATGCCAGACATTAAAAATATATTGTTTGGTTATAATTTGTATTATTTAGAGATATGCAGATACCAATTATATTATACATGTATATAGAATATAGATGTGCACGGATCCTCTGTACTAGCAATTATATGACGTAATCTTAAACCATAATGGATTTCAAGCATGCGGATCGGGTCAGATATTAACCACAGATACCAAATACACTATCCGCACCCAAAGCGATAATAAACAAGAAGTTGTCGCAAAATTGGAAAAAGCCCAAATAAAACATCATATAAATGCACTAGGGTATTACATTATACCCAACTACAAAAGAATTTCGTCCTCGAAATTTCCGGAACAAGAAAAGACAAGAAAACACGAATCTAAGAAAAGAGGTGTGGAAACTTCTGTCGAATCTCGTTTTCACGTTCCCAAGTTGATTCTTCGTACGAACGATTCCCCCATGAAACAGACACTAGATGGATAACCTTGTTTTTGAGGACTTTGTCTCGTCGATCCACTATCGCCATCGGTCTTTCTTCATATGTTAAGTCCTCCCTTACTGTCAATTCCGAGTGATCTAGGACGTGCATCTCATCTCGAACATAGTTGCGGAGTTGAGATACATGAAACAAGTCATGAACACTCGCCAAGGATGGTGGTAAAGCCAATCGATAAGCTACTTCTCCAACGCGCTCGATAATACCGAAAGGCCCCATGAATCGAGGACTAAGCTTGCCTCGACTACCAAATCGAATCACTCCTCTGGTCGGTGATATTTTCAAGAATACAAGATCACTAACTGCGAACTCCAGAGGTCTTCGTCCTATATCGGCCCAACTTTTCTGTCGATCTTGTGCTGCCTTCATATGATTTCGGATCATGTTGACTTTCTCTACAGTTTGCACAATAAGATCCGGTCCCAATAATCTTCTTTCTCCAATATCATCCCAACAGACGGACGAGTGACACTTACAACCGTATAATGCTTCGAATGGAGCCATCTGTATAGTCATATGAAAACTGTTATTATAAGAAAACTCCACCAAGTGCAAATAATCTCTCATGAACCCTTGAAATCTAACATGCATGCTCTCAACATATCTTCAAGAGTTTGGATCGTCCTTTCTGACCGACCATCTGCCTGAGAATGATATGCTGTACTAAACTTCAATCGAGTCCCTAAACTTTCCTGTAGACTCCTCCAAAAGTGCGATAAAAATCGAGTATCACGATTGGAAACGATGCTCATCGGTACTCTATGCAATCTCACAATTTCCTGCATGTACCGCTCTGCTAAAGTTTCTGTCGACTGACCAACTCGAAATGGTATGAAATGAGTGGCCTTGGTCAATCGATCAACAATCACCCAAACTGCATTATTGCCCTTTGGACTCCGTGGTAATACTGTCACAAAATCCATGGTTATATGTTCCCACTTCCACTAAGGAATCGAAAGTGGTTGCAATAAATTAGCTATACTTTGATGTTCGGCCTTGACTTGCTGACACACCAAGCACTTCGATACGTAGCGAGCAATCTCCCTTTTCATGCCTTCCCACCAGAAATACTGTCGTAGATCTCAGTACATCTTTGTGCCTCCCGGATGTACGGAATATGCGGAACTATGAGCCTCCTTCATAACTTCTTCACGAACATCTCCTTTCGGCATATATAAATGGCTCCCATATTGTAATGAACTATCTTCATGAATTAACAGGTCCGTTCGAAGTCCCACTTCTACTTGTTCTCGAAACTTCTACAATCTTGGATCGTGCGACTGCGCTGCTTTAATATTATCGATCAAGGATGACTGTACTTGCAACTGCATCAACTGTCCCAAGGAATTTGGTAATACAATCTCCAACTTGAATCTCTGAATATCGGCGATAATCTCCTTCTGTGCAGTCAACATCCGTATTGTTGGCAACCGGCTTAGAGAATCCGGCAATACATTAACTTTTCCCGGATGGTATTTTAGATCAAGATCATAGTCAGCCATCAGCTCTAACCATCTACGCCGCCTCATGTTGAGCTCTTTTTATGTGAACACATACTTTAGGCTTTTATGATCGGTAAATATTTCTACCCTTTCGCCCAATAAGTAGTGTCTCTAAACCTTCAAAGCGAAAATCACTGCTGCTAGCTCCAAATCATGAGTTGGGTAGTTCTTCTCATGGGTCTTCAATTGTCTCGACATGTAGGCTATAATCTTCCCATGCTGCATTAGAATACATCCCAAGTTTTTCCCAGATGCGTCGCTGTGAATAACCAACCCTCCGGAACTGTTTGACACTGTCAAGATAGGAGCGGTGGTCAATTTTTGCTTCAATGCTTCAAAAGGCGACGCACATTTCTCCGTCCATACGAACGGTACCTCCTTTCGCGTTAGCTTGGTCAATGGTTCTGCTATTTGAGCGAAATTCTCCACAAATCTTCTATAATATCCAGCAAGCCCAAGAAAACTTCTGATCTCCGCTACATTCTTTGGAATTGGCCAATCATGAACTGCCACAATCTTTTCAGGGTCAACGGCAATTCCATCTCCGGATACGTATGACCCAAGAACTTCACTTCTTCGTGCCAAAACTCGCATTTTCTCATCTTAGCATATAACCTTTTTTGCCTCAATGTTTGCAGTGCGATTCTCAAGTATTCTGCATGCTCTTCTTGTTGGAGATAGTGCCCTCAGAGTCGATTATTGGATCACAGGCACGTGATTGCAATGATTGAGGGAGGACCTATCCCGGTAGGACAGTCTTACTCGAGATGATAGTATGCTATCTGGTTTACCTTTATCATCGTGCACTGCTTTAGGTGACCTGACATGTCGCTATTGCACGTTGATAGAGCCCCTAGGATTCTTGCTTGACTACCGGCAGTATGAGGGCGATCATATACGTGGGAGCTGGTAGTCTATAAGCACGTCCTTAAAAGGTCCCTAGCCGTAGGAGTTTCGAGACAGGGCATCGATACTCCAGAGTAGACTAGTGTATACAGTCGAGACCGCGACGAGGGGCGGTGGCCGGTCTCACAAGCCACTGGTGTCAGTTGGTTCACCTAAGATGTATACAGGTGCTCATTGGGTTATGAGTACACCGGACAGGACCCGCCGGGAACATGCTAGTTGGTCTTATACCTGACGTCAGATAGCAGTTCCCTGGTGACATGTGTACAGGTTAGTTCATCGACCTGGGGATCGTCATTTGTCTCGTGTGAGTTCCCACTGTACTTTGATTACTACCCTACCACGGCTCAAAGGAGTCGTGCAAACAGGTTTTAGTTGGGTACAGTCCCGAGCCACATGGAGGCAGTGAGCGGATCTTCGGGGGTTCGTCTCTCCCGGTATTGGGGGTGAGGTCGCGCTGTGTCTAGGAGAGCCATTACACAAAGACCTTGGCCAAGGCAGGAGATTTACTGGTAGGTATTCCAGTAGTATCTCAGGGTGTTCTGGGCTACACTCCGACACGACTTGTACCGCTTTTGGGGGTCTGACTTTTACCAACCCCCTAGGCCCGCCATGCGATGCTCATAGACGAACGGACCGGACTGTACGGATATTGTCACTGACAGGCTCAGTTGGGTGTCGGGGTGAGCTTCCTCATCGACGTCCCTTTTAGTCAATAGCTGGTGGCCCGTCACGTATTGGCTTATACCTCTGACGTGCTAGTGGTTAAATCCACAGCCATAGTATTGACGAGTCTTTAGAGTCCACCACACTTTCAGTTACTCAAGTTTCGGGCGAAACGCTGTAGAGGCCGTATGGAGATATGGCAGGGTCCGATCAGACACGTGCGGTATTGCACGGATCAGGATCGGACGGTTTGTACTAGTGGCCGTATGGTTATATGGCAAGGTTCGATCAGATACGTGCGGTATTGCACGGATCAGGATCGGACAGTTTTTACTAGCCGGTTTTGGTTTAAGCCGGTCCTAGTTTAGTACAGTGTAGATTTTGTCTTTTTGCATTTGTATCCGGACGGAATACAGATGCGGGTGTGTATGCACAGTATCGGGGTTTTCCTGTAATTTATTACGGGACCAGTTTTCTGGAGTTGCCGGTTTGCATTCCGTTCCGGCCGGTTTTTCTTTGTTCTTTCCCGGCCGGACTTTTCCGATGGAGGGTGTTATTTGCAAGTTCGCAAATAACACTTTGTGGAGGACTTATTTGCATAAGGGTTGATATGATAAGCATCTTTGCTTTTCATGTTTTGATGAGATTAGAAATGATTTGAGGTTGATGGAAAGTTTAGTGATGATTATGTTTGGATGTGGTCACCCTCCTCCTTTTACTACACTCACCTCCCTTCTTGCTTCATATGGTTTTTCCTCCACCATTTCTAAATGAGAGAGAGATTATTATCATGGTTGAAAAAAGAAAGAGAGAAGAAGAAAAGAAAAGAGAAGAAGAAAAAGAGAGAAGAAGGAGAGAGCTTCATCTTCATCATTGAGAGAGTATATCATTCTTCATCTCATTCCATTGCTAGAAAATTGAAAGCACCAATTTTCTATATACCATTCCTCCATCCACAAAAGGCAACAAACCCCAAAAGAGACAATGATTCTACACTACACTTCCTACAGCATATCTTGGGCGCGTCGGGTAGCCTACTTCGCGCCCGAGTTGCCTCGGTATTGAGGTGGGAGCCCGTAAAAGCTACAGGCGATGTGGTGCCCTTCCGGCAAGGAGGCGACGACCGGAGATCCCGCGAGGAGATCGGAGTGGAGATGAAGACCGGAGGACTCGGATCAGTCGGTACATCTCTAACCTTTCCTCTTGTTAGCTTAGACTAGTTTAATGGCACGATCCGGGGTTTAGTGCGCGGTGGTGCCGGTTTGCTAAGTCCGCAAAATTTAAAGTTTATCACCGTTTCCGCGTTCGGCCGTCGGATTGACGGCCGGGGCGCCGCCGTGCACTTACACTTCTTTGCTCCTCGAATAGACTAGAATATCGTCAATAAACACCACTATGAACTGGTCCAAATATGGTGAAAAGATTCGGTTCATAAAGTCCATAAATATCGCCGGTGTGTTCGTGACTCCGAATGGCATCACTAAGTACTCGTAATGCCCATATCGAGTTCGGAACGCTGTCCTGCAAATATCTTCTGGTTTCACCCGAACTCGATGATATCCGGATCGCAAGTCCAGCTTCAAGAATACCCTCACGCCACTGAGTTGATCGAATAATTCGCCGATGTGAGGGATCGGGTACTTATTCTTAATAGTTACCCGGTTTAATTCTCGATAATCGATGCACATTCTCCGCGTGCCATCTTTCTTCTTGACTAGAAGAACTGGAGCTCCCCAGGGTGAATTGCTGCTGCGAATCCAACCCTTCTATAGCCATTCGGTAACTTGTTTCTTTACCTCTTCTAGCTCCACCGGTGCTATCGGATAATAAGTCTTTGAAATCGGCGCTGCTCCAGGAATAAGATCGATCGCGAACTCCACATCTCATTTTGATGGTACACCCGAGATGTCCTCGAACACATTCATAAACTCTCAAACTATTGCTGGCGCTTCCTCCTTATCTACTTCCATCGACGAAAAAACGACACTTGTCGGCCTAGCCCTATATTCGACTGGCCCGACAGATCTGCTACCTCCTGAAAATATAAACTCAGGATGTCTGGAAATCTGGAAAATCACTTTTTTTGCCCTACAATCGATGTGAGCGTGGAAAGTGCCAAGAAAATCCATTCCCAAGACAACATCATAGATGCCAGTATCGATCACCAAGAAATCCGTGAATAACTCTCGTCCGCAAATAACAATCGGACAATCCTTGCACTCACTAGTAGATATAATTTTCCCATTCCCAGTATGTATGTCCCATCAACTAGACAGGGCCATGTATGGAATCGAGTGTGCAATAATAAACTTGGACGACATAAAGCAGTGGGATGCACTTGAGTCGAATAATGCCAATACGGGAAAATTATAAACGAGTAGGATACCTGAAACAACTTCATCTGAAGCTTTGGCCTCCTCGGCCGTCAAAGTCAAGGCCCATGCTTGATTAGGCCCTTGAGTAATCTGCTTCTGCGGTGGATTCTGAATATCGTCCCTCAATAGTAGTTTTGAAGTACAAGCATCGATGGTATGGTCAGCTGATCCGCAAACAAGACAGAGTCCAAGCCTCCTTCGACATTCTCTCCAGAAATGACCCAGTCGTTGACAGTAGTCACAAAACACCCTTGCTTTCTGATCGAGTACAACGGGCTTCTTCATAGGCACAATGCCTCGCCTGTTCACCAGGATACCTCTGCGTACAAGAGCTCGGTTTGGCGTAAACGCCGGCTTCCTCATTATGACGGATTGCTGTTGCGTACTCTTCGCTTTCTCTGATAAGCTCTTCTGCTCCTTGGCCGCCTTGAGAACTTAGGAGAAGGTGGTCAATCCCAGAGATATAATATGTCTCTGAATCTCCACATCCAAACTACGCATAATCCTTCGTGCCCTATCTGCATCGTCGGTAACCAAAGGTCCCGTAAATCGACTGAGCCGAGTCCACTCAGCTACATGCGCATCAACAGATCCGCCATTCTGCTTCAGGTTAATAAACTTTTCTTCCATTTACTCTCGAGCGGTTTGCGGAAAGAACTTCTCCAAGAAACTTCACGATAACGCTGCCCAACTGATCGGCTTGGGCAGACGGGTCTCCTCTATGAGCCACCACTCATGAGCATAATCTACAAGTTGGATGCATACTACATCCACCCTTTTCTTATCTAGAATTTTCACGGCGACAAGCAGATTCTCCGTATCAACTAGCCATTGCTCCATTGGCAATGGCTCCTCCAATCCAGTAAAAATGGATGGACCAAGCCTTCTAAAATCCGCCACGGTGTCCTCACGCTGTGCTGGCCCCGGTGCTGCTGCAACTACGGACTGCTGGACTATTCGCAGGCCCTCCTGGAAAGCCTCGACCTGCCGCTGATTCAGCTCGGTTTGCCGCTTCTGGTTTTCCATCATTCCATGTATAACTCCAAGCAATGCGGCATCATTAACACGCCTCTGTTACGATCGCAAATCTCTATCCACCATGATTCTGATGCAAAGACACGAAAGAGGATTAGCAACAGTAAATAGAATTCAATAAACAAGATAGCTATGAATTCAAGACTGTACTAGGGTGTTACAAGATCCTTGTACAAAGAGGGCAGCCCATGTTGGCACAAAACTCAAGATAACTAACTGAATCTTTATTGATTACATCACCACCATACATGACAACTATATAAACCTTTCTAACTGGAGAGCAAAGCTATGATACCATTTCTCCATAAATAAAAGCCTATCTCTCTAGGAAAGAGATAGACTTTATTATCGGAGGACGGACCGGAGTCTAACTCCGACGCCCTTTCCCATGCAGGATTGAAGGTCCGGCGGTGAAGCCTTTTCCCAAGACTCCCATCATACAAATCTATTAATAAAGCCTAAGCTGCCTCATATCCACGCTCTATCAATTGGCCCTGTCTGTAGGAATGTCGGCTCCGCCTTAGAATCACCAGATCTACAACTTTAAAGAAGAAAGTCATCATCTTTCATGACGTGTTTTGAGACACCCTCATCGTCGTTGTTCAAATCGCCCCAAGACAACAACTTCGGGACCCTCATCCAAGATGAACTTCCTGACCATCAACCGAGTCCTCTCCCTCTTGGTCAAGGGAGCAGACATCCGCTATCGGAGGCTGCTGTGGCGAAGCTGATAGGGTTGAGTTGTCGCCTCCAAGAAACTATCGAAGGGCTCGGAGACTTTGAGCTAGGGCCGCCACCGCAAGAGAACCTTAACGCAGGCGCCTCCTCAGCACGCTGTTCCTGAGACGAGAGGTCGACGCTCCACTCGGGAAGCTGACCGATATGAAGGTTACAGGCCCCTCCAGCTCGGGCCGCACTGACTCAGTCCTAACCCAAGCCTGAGCGCCAATAGCTCCCCAACAGAGGTAAGAGGAAGACGAGAGAAGACGATCTCCCGAGCGACGACAGCTCAGACAGTGACTATCAACCCGTCTCGAGTCACCTGTCCCGAGCTCGGGGGAATAATCCAGCTCTTACGTCTCCGGGGCCAACACCTGTGTGGACGACCTACTGCGAATGGTCCGGGCCATGAAGAGGAGAGACAATGAGTACGATGATCTGGAGACAGGAGAAGAATCGTTCACCCAGAACATCACGAGCCCATCCCACCGAAGCTTAAGGTTCCCCATTAAACAAGTTTGATGGGATGGAAGAACCGATTGACCATCTCTGCACCTTCAAGGCTGAGATGGCGCTGATGCAACCATTCGAACCCATTATTTACAAGATCTTCTCCATAACTGTGCATAAGGGAGCTGCACTGTGGCTCCAAAAGTCCCCCCGCCACTCGATCATGAGTTTCCAGGAACCAGCCATGGCCTTCTGAAGCCAATTCTCAGGGAACGAGCATCGCAGGAAGCAAGCCCACAACACCTTGACTATCCGACATGGGACGAAGGAACCACTGAAGGTTTCCGTCCTTCACTTTTTGAAAGAAATTAATGACATAGAAGATTTGAAGCAGAACATCCTGATAGTCCTAATGACGTTTCGAACAACGCTCGTAAAAAACACCCTACTCTCCTTGTTGGCAAGAAATCCTATCACCACCTTATCTGAGCTTAAGAAACCTGCCGAGAAATATATAAATGAGGAAGCCTTGGCAACCTCGTGAGATGGGTAAAAGAAGCGTGCAGACTCAGATGACACTCGTTGAAAGGAAGAACCCTGAAGTGCTCAGAGAGACGAGGGCCCGCAGGGCCGAGCCAGGATAAACAGGGGGCAGGACTGACACATACAGTATATACCCCCCTGACCACCACTAGGGGTCTTTCTTAAATGTCAGGATTACTACCGACCTCCAAAGAAGCAACAAGAATCCAAGCATCCGAGGGCAACCGACATGTACTGCCGTTGTCACGAACAACACGGCCATACCACTGAAAACTGTACCCATTTAAAGAAAGAGATCGAGAACCTCATTAAATGAGGACACCTGAAGCGCTTCATAGATACCCTAAGAGGTCGTAAGAACCGGTAAAATCGTCGCTCTCCGAACGGAGCTGGGGGACGACGAGATGATAGGGACGATCATGAGACCGGGTATGATGAAAGGGACCGTGATGAACATGGCAGGAGGAGCCCTCCAGCTAGAGGCGTTATCGCAACTATAGTAGGAGGACTGGCATCTGTCGGAGCTGGCGCTAAAGAAAGGAAGAATTACGCTTCGAACATTAATCAGATCGCAGAAGCTCCTATAGCGAAACTACCAAGGGATGATGGCATAACCTTCGATGGGCTTGATGCACGATATGTACAGTATTCGCACGACGACCCTTAGTAATAACTGCCAGGATACATGGATTTGACATAAAGAGAATGCTTGTAGACACCGGGAGCTTAGCTAATATCATGACAAGCCAGTGTTTTGACAAACTGGGTCTAAAGGCTGTTGGATATGTATGCCCTAGAGACCATTATTGTAGTGGATGCTTGGACATATGCATATATAGGACAATCTTGCTTGATATGATAGTATGCTATCTGGTTTGTATCTATCTTAACATGTGTATATGTTTTACTTGTTATTATGTATCGCTAATACATTTTGATAAAGCCCGTAGGATCTTTACTTGACTACTAGGATTATGATGTGGATTATACCAGTGGGGCTTGGGTAGTCCATAAGCATATCCTTAAATGTTCATAGTTGTGGGAGTATCGAGTCTGGGCATCAGTATTCCAGAGTAGACTAGTGTATACATTTCTTGACCTTGGCCGGAGCGATGGTTGGTCCCACAACCATTGGTGTATGACATCAAAGATTGTATACAAGTGCTCATTGGAGAATGAGTACACTGAACAGACTCGTCTAGAACTCCTAGATGGTATTATACCAATCATCAGATAGCAGTTCTCTGGTGACATGAGTACATGGTAGTCTGTAGATATGATATCATCATAGAGTCTTATGTGGTTCCCACTATGCTTTGATTACTACCTTACCATGACTTTAAAGAGCCGTGCAAACATGGGTACAATCCCAAACCACATAGCGGCAGTGAGCGATTGGAAGGGATTCGTATTTCTCGGTATAGCAAGTTGATGTCGTGCTATGCACGATTGGCTATAACCATAAGTCCCTGGTCAGGGCAGATGGGATTTACTGATAAGTGTTATCAGTAGTTTCTCATGTGGTTATGAGCTTGACATCGGCATAACTTATCGGGTTATTGGGGGTCTGATGGATTCCATCTCTCAGACTCGGTATGCGACACTCTCAGACGAAGAGACCGGGCTGTACAGAGAATGTCACTTACAGGCTCTGTAGGATACATATAAGCTTTCTTGTCGACCGTTCTTTCGACAGATACCTGGGTAGCCGTTACGTACAACTAGTGCTACTGACGTGCTTGTGGTTATGGATTTGATTCAGTAACTCACTGCCAGCGTATTGTCGGGTCTTTAGAGTTCCACACAGAGGGTTTTCTAGTTCAGACGAAACAATGTAGAGGCCGTATTTTGATATGTGTTAGAGTTCAATTAAATATGTGTATTAGATACACTGACTTTAATCGTATGTTTGATAATACTAGACGGCTTATGTTTAAGCTGGGTTATTAAATCAAGTATTGATTATATATATATATATATATATATATATATATATATATATATATATATATATATATATTGTGTTCACTTTCTATTGCTCTCTCTAGCTATTCGTATTTTATACGAATACGCGTATATGTATGCGATACATATACGGGGCTATATTTTGTATATGATATAAAATACTTTTAGAAGGAGGACATCTCATTTGCATTTTCTTTTATTAGAAAAGAAAAGAAATGAGGTGTAGAGGTGAGGTGGAAAGAGGTATGTCACGTATGGGCTTTTATTTTCTATTATTGGAAAATGGTTTATTCTAGCATGGTTGGAAAATACCTCTTATTCTATCATTAGCATTCTCTCTCTCTCCTCTCTCCTCTCCCCTCCTCCTCCTCCTCCATCCTCTTGAGATTTTCAAGAGAGAAAAGAGATTGAAAAAGAGAGTAGAAAATCCCTACATCACTAGTTCTCATCACCTAGCAAGTTTTGATAGCTAGTTGCTTCATTAAAGTTCACACTTAGAGTGAGCTAAAGCTTGAGTTCGGATTCCTTCACATGGATCATCTTCGATAAGGACGATCAACGATCAAGCTTATTCACGACGACCTCGGAGCTTAGCTAGGGTATTCTACAGGTGGTAGACACGAAGGCAGCTATCCCCTAAACTCTAATTTAGCTCTCTTGGTTTTTGCTAGTTTAGTGTATGGATGATTTTGTTGGGACTTTGTTGGTTTCTTGCATAGAGGTTATTGTTTTTCGTTCCGCCTTGGCTGCGAGTGTTGCGGCGTGAGCACAACCCATTTACACTGGTATTAGAGATGATCCATACACTTAAACTAGCTTGCATGACTTTCGAATTCATCGAAACTCACGACTTTCAAAACTGTTTTTAAAATCAGCCGGCCCACCGTTTTAGATTAGCTGCAAACTGAACTTTTCTTGCTTGTACTCGATCTCCGGAGCTCTCGTTTTGGAATGAGGACTCCATCGGGGATCGAGGGCGACCCGTAGAGTCTGGGGAAATCTTTTTTTTTCAAAATCGTTTCTGAAAATAGTGGCCGATTTTTAAAACTGAAAACCGTTTTAAAAATCTGTCCAGAACCTTAACTTTAAGCTAAAAATTCAAACCCGTGAGGTCTTGGTTCGAGCCAATACCCGCGGTAGGGATTGGGGGTGCCCCAGGGACTCCCAGGAGGTCTAAGGTGGGGCCCCAAACCCAAGACCACCACTAGGTGGTCTCGGGTTTGGGGGTGAACTCGAGACCACCCTATAGGGTGGTCTCGTGTTCTGCCCCCAACCTAAGACCACCTAGTTTGGTTTAGGCTAGGGGTACCCTTAGACCCCTTACTGATCTCCGGGGTTACGTTTGAGCGGCCCATCAGGCTCTCGGGCAAGTTTCGAGTCCTTCGGGGTTCCGAAAAAGGCAAAATGATGTGTTTTCGGATCCCGGGGTGCATTTGAAATTCGTTTCTTAGAAATTTCAAGTGTTCAATCTCGTGAGTGATGAAATTCTATTGTTGTGGCTTTGAAGCGACTCGATCAAAGTGTTTGATTGAGTCAGCTCGGGCACAATTAAGGACATGTGTTGGTAAACATCACCGAATTGATGTGTGATCAATTCGACGAGGTTGCACATTTGGTTATTGTGTTGTTGGTGTGGATTTTTAATGGTTTGGCCGGATTGTCGTGATGAATAGCCCCTCGTATGATGTGTATATACAAATATGTTGTATGTAATTCATGTATTCGATTCGATATAAAATGTATATTCTTTTTTTGGGATGCGACTTGGTTGACGCCGACGTTGCCATTGCATCTATATATTTCATTTTATATTTTGGATAAACCCACGGAGAAGTGCTCGAGCCGCCAGGTTCTAGAATGCGGTAGGTGGCCATATCAAGGAGTTAAGACCGGGACACCTCGCTCTAGAATTGGCGGGTTGCTCGACATACTTGTAAGGGTTTAGGATTGACCCGAGGAGGAGTGCTCGAGTTGCCGGGTTTTAGAAAGCGTCGGGTGACCCCCTCATAGCATCGAGGCCGGGTTGCCTCGTTTCTAGGATTAGTGGATGGCTCTCCATGCTCCTAGAGGTCTTGGATCGACAATATACGGGCTATTCACACGACTGTAGAATGTCGCATTTCGTTTGTGGTTCAAACGAAACGCGGGACTCCTAGTTTATCCGCTCTTCCATTTTGCTTTATGGTTACCGCATGCCTGTAATGTGATTACTTGCATGTGATGGTTGTTGGGGTCAAAAATTACACCCCGGTTGACCAAGTCAAAGTCAGTCAACCCCCAGCCAAGCGGGCCCAAGCTCAAGCGAAGTGAGCCCAAGCTAAGTCAAGACCAAGAATGGAAGGAGCCGGCTCCATGCCAAGAATGAAACAATAAATTAGTTCAATGCAATTTTTTAGAAATAAATGTATGAAAAATGGGCAGAAAGTCAAAATTTTGTAAACCCCATGGCTTATGTGCAAAAATAAATAAACACATAAGGCATGGGGTGACATAAGTGCCATTTGGCAAAGTCCAAGGGGCTATATGTAAAGTGTGTAACCTATAAAAGCAAACATGATGAAAAATTTATAACTTTTAATTCTCTCCAAAAGTTAGGGTTCTATGCCTCCTTCTCTTTCCTCAAGTTTCTAAACCTTCTTCTCTTTGCTGAATTAAATCAAGAGTGTAACTCTTTCTTTTCCAAAAAGAAATAGTTTTTCACCATAAAACCCTTGAAGGGGAACTCAGATCTTCCATTAAATCTCCAAAAGAAGAGATTTTTAAGTCTCACCCCCTTTTTCTCCAAGATCCAGCCAACAGAGAGAAGGAAAAAGGAGACCCATATCAAAAAATCCCACTTTGGGAAGATCCAAGACTCAAAAAAAGATCCAAGGCTGAAGGGGAGAAGAAAGGGGCCCCTTTTGATCACCTCCGAAGATTTTTGGGAGTTCAACTCCATTTATCAAAATATTTTGACGTCTATCTCCACAAATAAAATCCTTTTAGGAGTTTAACTCTATTTAAAATCTTTTGGAATTTAACTATAATAAAAATTCTTTTGGAGTTGAACTCCACAATAAAAAAATAAAAATCCTTTTGGGAGTTTAACTCCAGATCCCGGGGCTAAGCCCCTTTTTCTGCGGGCACCCAGCGCCCACGTATCGGGCGCGTGAGACATTAGCGCCCAACGCCCATGTGGCCCACGGGCACCTAGCGCCCATGCGCCTTGCACATGGCCCGCGGGCGCCTAGCGCCTACGCATCCTTAGGACGCTACTCACCCATCTTTTTTTTTTCTATACACTTCCCACTAAAAATACCTCTCTTGTTAGAAAAAAATTTCTAACGGGGCGCTGCCCCACATCTCGCTATCGGGATAGCGAGACCCCCGTAAAACCTACGAGTCCCCCGATACGTCCAAATACCCTTCAAAACAAACACACGCATACGACATATTGAGTTCGCATGACCAGTTTGACCCGTCAATCGGAGGTTCCCTCGCTTTAAAAGCGAGGGGTAATTAACGGCAGCTTAGTCCATAGCTGTCGGAGATTCGGATCTCCATAATTAATAAACCCCGCCCTACCCCAGGCAGGGTGAATCTGTACGTGCCTGACAAGTGCGCGCATTCCCATCTCAATGGGGTGATGAAAAACACCCTACAGATTCTTGCACGCCCGGTAAGACCTTTTCTATCCTTCCATATTTTGGGTTAAACATTCATGCGAACTCAATCAACATATGTATCGATTGCCTGTACTGAAGTCATTTTTTGTGTGTGTACAATTTAACAAGTTTTCAGTCACAATCTCGAACTCAACAATCATGTCTCCCAAGATGAGCTTCATTTCTGACGCGACTCCGATTCCCTACATGGTCAAAATCAATGCCCGCGTGGTTCTCCCTGCAAGTCTCAGCTGGTAATGGGAGGAGTCACCCCGCCAATTTTCTTCCATCATCATCTACCCTGCCGGAAGCGCTCATCTGGCAGAAATCCAGGCAAACCAGGTGGCCAAGCCGGTCTCAAGGGGCAAAAGGCCGAACGTTGTGATCGATAAGGTACCACAACCCAAACTTTAGACGGTGTCCGAACAACTTTCTGGTGTTCCAGCTAGAGGAAAGACTACCGGTACAAAGGGCATTATCAAACGTTGCGGACGAGCTCAAGCGACGACTCCAACAAGTACACAATCGGGCGTATCTTTAAAGCCCTCCATCGCCAGGTCTACGGCGGCTTTTCGAAGAGCCGTAGCCAGCCAAGTGCTCAAAACAGAAAGGTTGAGACAGAAGCGGCTCAGCTGTCGAGCCAATAAGAGGGCCAGGACTCCGACCAAATGGAATCTTGTGAGTTTCCAAAAGCAGGGTCATCCCGTGACGACGGTTGAGTCGGCCATAAAAGTCAGCAATTCCTTCAAACTTCTGAAGTGGGTTCAGAAAAATGCCATGACCGCCAGAATTAGGAAGACATCTGTCCGAATGATGCTACAAAGAGATATATCCCAGCCCCAACAAAGAAAGCATGACACCGTCTCTTCAAGAGTCTATCAGGCGCTCTGTGCTGCGAGAAAACAACGGGGCAAATCCAAAAAGGAAGCACCAGCACTATTCAAGAACCTGGTCAGGCCAGCCGCCTTCAGTTGATTGCCTGTTACCGAAAAAGAAGAGCCACGACATCAGTCCACGACATCAGCTATCAATAATGAAAAGACGGCTGGATATGTTATCCATACGGTCTATATGGCGGGTGCGCGTCCCTGCGACAACTTGTGCAGCAAAAGCAAGGATGGGGCCACCACATCCCAAGCCCAATCTGGCTTGAATGTGGTTGCCGTTTCCCATGATCAGCCGCCTCCCCTGGACGATCAAAACCCTCTCAATGAGGTCGATAGGCAGAAGGACCCTTCAGTCCATGTGGAGTTAAGCTCGGACAGCGAGGAGGAGCCGACTTTCCACCCCAGGACCGCAGAGTAAGAGCTACTTTAAGAGCTTCGAAAATAGCTCAGGAGAAAAGATAAAGAGATGGCCAAGCTGTACTAAAAAATTGATGACCTGACGAATGCTGTGATGCAGCTCACTGCTCAAATTGCTCGGGCGCTTTCCAATCAGGCACATGTCTCTACTCATGAGCCGGGTGATAACAACCTGAATTAACCGATGCCAGTCCCTTTGGGTCCAAGATTGGGTGAGCCGCACGAAAGCCGGCCAAATTCCGCTTTTGGAGACGCCTCGGCCCCAGATAACACTATCCTGCTAACACAAGATCGGATAATGGATTTGGTCACCAGCAAGGTTAAAACATTGGTGGCCAAAGCCGAAACTTAGAAAGAAATTGGTAGTAGTGGGCGGCCATATCCCACATAGTATGATCTGATCGAGTTCCCGAGCGGCTACATCATTCCTAAGTTCGGAAGATTTGACGGGATGGGAAACGCAAATCAGCACATCGCTCACTTTAAAGCGTCGTGCGGAAATACAGGGGGCAATGATGCACTCCTTTTTTGTCAGTTTGTCAACAGCCTGACTGATGTCGCTTTCGACTGGTATGCAAGTATACCAGACGGGTCCGTCACTACTTTCGCCCAAATTGAGTCTTTGTTTTAGCAAAGATTCATGAGTGTTAGTGACAAAATCTCCATTGCTGACCTCGTGAGAACCACGCCGGGGAAAAACGAAAGCAACATGGATTTTATTGCCCGATGACACAACCTCATTGTCAAGTGCGAACCACCGCTAGAGCAGGACCAGTCCGTCAGCCACCTCATTAGGAATCTCAGCAACTGGATGGTCCTATTCTTATGTACAGCCGGCCTCAAGATGTTTCAAGAGCTGACCAGAGAGTACAAATGTTGGAACGCTCGAAGCAAGAGTCTACCCCGGACTCTCAGGGTGACAAGTCTTGGAAGAGCAGAAAAGACGACAACCGTAAAAATGGGAGCTCCAACAAGACCAACGCCTTCAATGCGTCTGACAGTGAAGATAAGAGAAAGGCGGGCGGGTCAAAAATAGATCGGGCCCAAAAGTCAGTGCTAGGTGGAGAAGGGCCTTCCCTAGAGGAGAAAAAAAGCAAAGTCTACACTTTTAGGAGGGACAAGGTTCACAAGATATTCAAGGATGCTCTGAACAACGGTCTACAATTGCCGGAGTCGAAGAGACCTCATGAGGTAAAAATGACCGACAATCCCCTGTATTGCCTGTACTATAGAGTAGTGAACCATGCGATCGAGGATTGCTACATTTTCAAAGACTGGGTCGAAAAGCAATACAAGGTCGGAGAGATCGATCTATCCAAGAGTGTGTTGGTGAACAACCAAGCTGCAACCACCAGCTTTATACAGATAGAAGCTGAAGCCTTTTGGGAACAGACAACTGAATCCGCTGCCCCGAGAAATGAATCCGACTCGCCGCAACCTCCATGGAGCATGCACATGTCCAAAAAGACGAAGAAGATGCGAAAGCTACTTCAAAAAGAGCCCAGAATAGAATGGGAGAGACTGAAGGAACCCACCATTCCAGCTTTCACTTCGACTCAATCAGGCTCAAAATCTAAAAAACTCAAGAAGAAGAAAAGTGCAGCTCGACGCGAAAAAGAGTTTGCAGGGAGATCAACCATTTAAAAATATATCGATTCTCTTGAAGACTATAAACAAAAGGAAAGAACTCTAATTCAATTGAAGGAGTTCTTCCCCGTAGAAACGACTGAGATTCTGGAGGAGTTAGAAGAAGACTCCGATGACGAGATCGCTATAGTGACCTGCTATATCGTCCACTTTGGTAGCGACTCTAAGGAAGAACTTTGTTTTCCTAAAGAGGATGAGGAGCTCGCTACGAAGGCCAACCAAATCTAGCTCAAAAGCGGCAAAGCTCTACCGCCAAATCAAGGCAACACCCCAAAAGGGAAGGAAAAGCAAGTCGCTAATGAAGAAGATGGCAGAGAGCTTGCTCATGAAGACTTGAGTCCTTCCCCAGTGGAATATAATGTCTTGGCTCATCTCCGGAAGCTTCTGTCTCTCTTAAGCATCTATGATGCTCTGGTCATGTCCAAGGATCTCAGAGATATTCTCATTCATGCTCTACAAAACCCCGAGCGTTACCAGGCTCGCTTTGCGGAAATTAATATGAAAGAAGCCTAGTACACTCTGCATATAGCTGTGGTCACATTTAAAGATGAAGACCTGTTACTGGGAATAGCTGAGCACAACCGACCGCTTTACATGACAGGGTATAGCGACGGAGATCGGATTAATCGTATATTGATTGATCTGGGGTCCTTAGTGAACATCTTGAACTTGCGGACTCTAAAGAGTCTATCAATGGACGTCAGACACCTATCAAGGGAGAGGATTGTCATCCAGGGCTTCAATCAAGACTGCCAGCAAGTTCTGGGATCCATAGCTTTGTCAATCAGGTTTGGGGACCTGCAAACCGAAGCTAAGATATACGTGATCGACACCGACACGTCCTATAAGATCCTCCTAGGATAACCGTGGCTTCACGATTATGGCATCGTTCCATTAACTCTCCATCAGTGCATGAAGTATATCAAAAATAGCGAAGAAAAACGCATTGACAGGAACATCCAGCCGTTCGGTGTGCATGAAGTCCGATACGAAGATTCTCGGTACTTTGTGAACCTCCAAAGTGCCGAGCTACGGCTGACCAAAGACAGAACGACCTCGAAACTCAAAAGCAAATTTGAGCCGGCTATCAAAAGCAAAAAAACCCCATGTGCGTCCGTGTTTCAGCAGTGACATTGATGAGTCCGATGCTGGAATTCCGTCCTTCAGTAAAACTCGCCCTCATTTCGGTAGCGATACGGATGAATCTGATATTGAAGGCTCATCCAACAGTAAAATTTGCCCTCGTTTAGGCAGTGACACTGAAGAATCATAAGAAGAGGATCCGTCTTGCAGCAACTGTGCAAATCGGGCTCTAATGCAAAAAGCGAAGCTAAGAGAGACCTTCGAAGTTACTGAAGGGCCCCTAGTCGTCACAAGGGTGCCGGAGCAGATGTGCAAAGAGCTCGATGCATTTTCAATTTCCACTGTGGACCAGCTTAAGACCTTCTATGTTCTCGGAAGAAAGAGTGGACAGAAGAGCATCATGTTTTATGGGTCAAATTCTGTCGTGCACCCGAACGATTTGTCTGTCATGTGCTTTCCTTATGAAAGAGGCATAAGAGTCGTCCTAAACCCCAGATATTATGCACCCGAGATGCGGGAATATTTTAAAAAGTGCGGATGTCGGTTATATCAAATGGACTCCGAAGCGAAGTTTTATGAGGGGCTGTGGCATCCGCCTCAGGTCCGAGCACTCATCGATGGATGAATCCCAGATAGACGGGGCATAGGTTTCATTCAACCTGACGTCAAGGCATGCTACATGATCCATATTGGTGAAGCCAGCGAAGCGTCAAATGATGAAGACGAGCTAGCCGAGCCAGAAGAAACCCCTCAAGAGTTCAAAGATGGCGGACAAGCAACCTTCGACAAGCTAACCGAGGTTGATTTGGGAACGTCCGATAATCCAAGGCCGACCTACAACAGCTCACTCTTGTCAGAGGAAATAAAAGAGCAGATAATCGCCCCGCTGCATGAGTTCGCTGACTGATTTGTGTGGACGTACAGAGAAATGCTTGGCCTTTCCCCTGAAGTGGCCGTGCATAAGCTGGCTTTATCTCCTGATAACAAGCCAGTCAAACAAGCTCCTCGAAGAATGATAAGAGAACTGGAAGAAAAGGTCATTGAGGAAACCAAGAAACCCATCGATGCTGGTTTCATCAGAGAAGAGAAATATGCGGGCTGGATCGCATGTATCGTCCCAGTGAAAAAGAAGAATGGGCAGATCCGAGTCTGCGTCGATTTCAGAGACCTTAGCAAGGTATGCCTTAAAGATGATTTCCCGCTATCGGTCGTGGAAATGATGTTCGACGATACCTCAAATTACGATCTATTCACCTTCATAGATGGCTCGTCTGGATATAATCACATCAAGATGTTGCCTGAGAATGAGAAACACACGGCGTTTCGAACCCCGATCGGGATATACTTCTACAAGGTAATGTCTTTCGGACTGAAGAATGCGGGCGCCACATATCTGTAATGACTCTGAAATGTTTGTACAGAAATTCTTCTGTTAATATATAGAAAGGTGTTTGACAGCCTGTGTATGAGTTATAAGTTACTTTTGCTAAATAAAAGCAAGACACTTGTAGCTCACTGGTAAAGCCCTTACACTGCTGTGCGCTGTGTTCGATTTCTATCAGACACAATTATTTTTCTGATTTTTCTTTTTAACTTTTTGGAAGCCTAAAAGATTGCACGTACAATACACGGGAAAATGAAAAGTTCAGAAAAATCAAAAATGTGTAAAATGGTGTACACACTGAAAAATCTACGTGGCATGAATCTCGATACCTAACTCCTAAGATTGACCGACGGATTTTCCCCTAGGGCCAGCGGGTACGGTCCGGATGCATCCAAAATGCTCCGTGCTTTGCACACATGACTCTTTAACTCCTATTAACTCCTATTAACTCCTATGCACTGTTTGATTTCCCTGCAATTAAACAGAGACCTTTCATTTCATAATTTGACATCATTTTAATACTTTTTAATCCAAATTTTAATTCCCAAACCCTAATTCTCCACTATAACTACCATCCCATGCTCTAGCTCTTCACCATTCTGAAAATTATAACCAAAACTCTCTAAGAAGTTCCTATGTGCAAATGGAGTAAAGTGGAGTTAGCGAGCAAGTTGGTTCCGGTGAAAATCAAAGCCAATTCCGGAGCTCCTACGACGTCCCGAAGCATCCCTCCTCTTCCTTAACCCCTTCTTGACATATTCAAATGGTAAGTCCCTCCCAAACTTCCTTTCTCTTCATTTGATTCCATTTTCAATCAAAATCGGTGAAAGTGGAGTTATTACCGATATTATCTTTTCTAAAACCTATAACTCCATTTTCTTTTATCATTTGGTCAAACCAATTTTACCACTTCACTTGTAATCTTAATACCAATGTTTAGAATAAATTTTAACCAAGAATCTCATGTGAAACAACCATAATTGAACTTTTACATTAAAGTACCTTGAACTTTGTTATCACATCTTTTCGACAAAATTGCTTAACAATACCTTTAGGAAAACTTCACGAGATAACGACCTATCCCACACGCACACTTAGTTTCATAGCACGATGCCCAGTCGTATGTGTTTTTGGTTCGAAGATAGTATTTACAATAAAATACCATATAATTCTAAAACCGTATTTCTTTTAAAGCGGCATTTCATTTCCTTTGTAATTGTATATCTACAACCCTCTTTAGGAGACCCGCTAACGGATGGTGCGGATTATCGCACATCCTTGGGCTAGTAGAGCGAGATGCAGACCTCCTCATGGAGTATTCGATCTCGAAAGAATTTAAATACGTTTTTAAGAAATACGAATTTTTCTAAATAAAATAAAATTAATTTATAGAAAAATTATATAAAATTATAAATCCATATTTTCAGAATATAATAAATCTATATTTTTTCTAACAAATGAAAGATTAAAAAATGCCAATAAAATACCATCAAGATACCAAAAGGACAATTTTTTTCAATAAAATACTACGAACTTTCCAAAGCTATGTATTTATCACTAAAATACCCCAATACTTAAAATCCATGCTCATGACAATCCTAAATAATACTAATCACCCTCGAGGTTTATTTTTAACCATATAAAAAATATTTTTCACAAAACCCCCTCGAGTTATATAAAACAATATTTTAAGGATTCTAGTAAATATGGGTTTAAGCGGGATCAATTCTCTTGAGCCCCACGGAGCCGGAGAAAGTAAGTGCTTGTCTATTTAAGGTAGACAACTTAACGGTGTTATCAATGGAATTTTTTTTGGAAAAAGCCACAAATCCTGCTGTCCATGTGCAGCAGTTGCCGATGACTCCCGAACCTAAAAATCCAAGAGTTAAATTAGTACAAGTATCTGACTCAGTCTGAGTCCAAAATCAAATCTAAATCCAAGATCAAACACGAATAACTAATCATGAACTTGAACACTCGAAATCAACATCAAACTCAAACATGTATACTTGACTAGACTTGACCAAACCCTGGTCATAATTGGATATGAACTTAACATGAATACTAGAACACAATGGTTACTATTGAAACTGACTTGACTCGAACCATGAATACAACTTGATATGAATACATGAACACTTGACAAGAATACTTGTATTGACATGAACTCAATCTTGCTACTTGATGTATTCATGGAATCGAGCAAGACTTGTAATTTTAATTGTAACGTAGAATACATGGGGTGTTGGGGTAGTTTACGTGTGAATCCAACGAAATCTCAGGAGTCCCCCTAGATCATGAATCCATGTATACTAATACAAACAAGCTATCATAAGGGCCAGTATTTCCTTGCTCATGGATTATAGCCTGTTGAGTTTAGAATACTTCAACACTAGGTTGAAGTCCCATTATTAACACTTGATTCGGGCATGTTGTTCCTTATCCTTAGATTACAGCCTGTTGGGTTCGAGAACACTCTTAAGATTGGTTGGCATTCACCCTTGAACTTACGTTACATTAGTTGACCCATGTAAAGACATTTTAGGACACTTACATTCACTTCATATTCACTATACCTACACTACACGGCCATGCTATATGATCAGTCGAAAATACTGCATTTTTAACACGACAATTTTCCTATCATTTGCACTCATCTAGAAGTGTTCGGCATTCATATAGCACATATTAGCAAAACAGTCCTGAAATACCAGATTGCATGTGTATACTCTAAAACCGACATTTATGAAGGAAATTGACTGTTTATCATGGCATCGCATCATTCCTATATTGTGCAACACTTGTTTCGAAGTCTGTGCAGGAAATTCCAGGAGACAGGCCAAAATTGTCAAAGTGCCGATAAAATATACGTCAACTCAAAGATCTGAGATCTGGCAGTGATACAGAAAGCCAAATAAGATTTAACATATTTTATAAAGGCCCATAAGTCAGCCAAATAATTACCAGTGAAAGATCAAGCATTAAAGCTTCAAAAGCGCCGCGGTTCCGCGGCGGGAGCCCGCTTGTGCCGCGGAACCGCGGCGGCTCTATGGCTTCAGCTCCTCAATTTTCTTACACGTGTCTCTAATAACGGTTCAAGCTTCCAGAAGACTCCCGATTATCCACGTGGCTCATCTAGAAGGCTCGGATTAACAAACTTCATCTAGAAGGCTCTCTTTAATAAACTTTTGGAGGGAAAATTCAAATTTGAAATCCTAGATCTAGGGTTTTGATGGTCTATAAAAAGGATCCTAGATCTAGGGTTAATGGCTAATCTTCATCTTCCCCAATTCTTCCATCTACAAGTTGAGTGACACATCTTGTAGCCCTAATTCTAAATCCAAGCCAAATTCAAGATCCCGAGTACTAAATCAAGCAAGAAGCCTTCAACCTTTTAGGAGCGGAGCCGATCTTCAATCGAGCAAGTGATCCAAGCCGATCCGCGACTCAAGAAGACGAGCGAAGCCAAATCGATGATCGAGTTATTTCTACTGTAGTTCTTGAGCGATTGTAACGGAATTGTTGATATAAATAAAAGGTGAAATTCTTTAATCTTGCTTTCTTTAAATTCTTGCATCATGATTCGATCTCAATGTGTGATTGTAGTTCTTGTTGTGATGTTTGAGTAAAACTCCGCTCGAAAAGGAGTTGAGACGATCAATAGAATGATGATGTAACTAATCTTAAAACGATTCTTAAGTCCTACGAGTTTTATAAACCCTAGAAAATTTAAGAATCGATGACCTAGTTTCGTTGCGATGCTTTCTTGATTGTGATCGCTCGAAATTAGGGATCCACGATCAATTCTTGAATTTACTAGAGGCAAGAATGTGAATGATATCGACGAAGGAACAAGAGATAAATGATGAAACCCTAGTTTCACTAGAAATCCCTAATTCTCGTCGATCATCATCGATCTAGTATCAATTCATCGATGGATAAAAATACGTCATCACGAGATTACATCACATCTATAGATCCGATCGATTCCTATGAGCCTCATTTAGATTCTTGATATTTGGTTTGGAAAATCAACAAATTCTCAATTCTTGATTCTATCGTTTTCTTGTTATTAGATCTAGATTTTCTAATTCTTGAACTTCAATTACAAATCATGAATTGCTTGTTTTCTTTTCTTTAAAGTTTCAATTCAAACAAAACAAAATACGAACGAATCGCACAATCCCTGTGGATGATCCGCACTTACTAACGCGCTACATCCGACACCGTTATTGATTGCGGTCAAATATTTTTGGTTGTGATTTCTACACAATTTTCATACCACATAATCGAAAATCGTTTTCAATCAAATGGCGCCGTTGCCGGGGATTGTGCGCTAATTGTTCGTATTTTGAAATTTGAGCTGAAAAGTTTATTCCATTGATATTTTTTAGATCTAAATTCGCACAAACCCTAAACGTGTTGTTGTGATTTATTGCGAGGAAATCTGGAATTTGTGGAGCTGTGGAAAAAAATTTCAGAGCATTCCAGAGAGCTGTGTAAGTGAACAGGAGCTTGTGCATGAAATTTTATGCAGAGATCAGTCTAAGGAACACGCGGATCCGCGACATTAGTTGACTCCTGCGGCTGAACCGCGGCGCTACAGTAGCGTCTCTGTACCAAATTCACTCAGGTATCTTCTCACTTTCTTATCTCCTTCCTCATCTGCTCCAATTAACAATTTGCTGCAGGTTTCTTTGCAAATAAATCGCAGCGCCGCAAAAGCAAAATAAATTGTGCGTGTTTTGATTTCTTGGTTGTTTGCATATTAATACGGAAATTAAGGGGCAAAGACCAAATCCAGATTAGGTGGGGAGTTCATTACCCTTCCTAAGCCCCAAAAATCACAAACTTGCATCCGCATTACCCTCATTAACTAAAAAATATCTAGAGATGACTCTAAGGACCATCGCGCTCACTTAGGACAAGAGAAGGCCGTGGGTAATTCATTGCTTATCCGCGTTTCTTTTGTGGTGTCTAAGGCAAGTGTGTCGAAGGCTAGTGGTTACTTAATTAGGCCCACTACTTACTTAGTGGAGAACCTCCCACTTACCTGGCCACAGGAGAGACAAAGAGGCAGTGGAGGATTTATCCTGCGACTTGTCTTTTGGCAGTTAGGAGCGGTCTAGAGCTTTGACCTAGGTGACCACTAGATTTTAGGGTTGCTTGTTGCATTTGTTGTGATCGCATCATTTTTTTCAAAAATCCGTATATTTTTCAAAACAAACACCAATCACATTCATTCTTTCCCCTAATTATAAGTCACGCTGCCACTTGTACTAACTCTTTTTAGTGCAAGATAGTCTGGACACGGGATTCTAGTGCCCGACTTGTCCGCATTCCCCTGATCGACCCAAAAGTCGGTATTTCTACATTTACCTCTTCTTTTACCCACCACCACACCCACATCGATGGATCCGTCTCCATCGAATTTCTTTACCACTACTCTGCCGCCGTCCGTTGGTGTGCAGAATCCACCCCGCATCTCTCTCCAAGAGCGGTGCTATCCTACACGAGGTCCCCTTTCGACCTGTCTTTCCATTCCACCAGCCAAGGGGGAAAATTTTGAAATTAAACCCCAATACATCAACCTTCTACCAAAATTTGACGGTCTCGAGTCTGAAGACGCATATGCCTTTATCACCAAATTTGAAAATGTATGCGCAATGATGGGTACCTCACAGCTTTCTATGGATGCTATGCGTCTTCATCTTCTCCCATTCACCTTGTGCGATATAGCCGAGAAGTGGCTTTATAACACTACCGCACATTCCATTTCAAATTGGGAAGAATTCATCAAAGCATTCCTTAAGAAATTCTACCCACATCACAAGACAGCTCGAGTCCATAGCGAAATAAATCAATTCACCCAGCTTCCAAATGAACCATTTTCAAAATGTCTTGAACGCTTCAAGGATCTGTTAGTCCAATGTCCACATCACGGAATCCCTAGATGGGAACTGTGCCGAATCATATATGAGGGCATTAGTCCTAACACAAGACATACCCTTGAATCCATGTGTCAAGGCAACTTCATGACTAAAGATGATGGGGAAGCCTGGAAATTTCTAGAAGATTTCGCTGAAAAATCTTTACAGTGGGAGGGTGTGAGTCAATCGTCTAGGGATGGCAATGATATTTCCATAGGAGTTAGAGCTGAAATTTCAGCTTTACACAAGAAATTCGACGCTATGGAAAACAAATTTTTAGCCGCCGCCCTAAACCAAATGTCACTCTCCAAAACTGTATGTGGATGCTGTTCTGATCCTTCTCATTTGACGGAAGAATGTCCATGAAATTCTCCGTTTCAAGGTCATGAGCATACCAATGCCGTATTTCAAAGACCTAGAAACGATCCATATTCTTCCACATATAATCAGGGTTGGAGGAATCACCCTAATTTTGCTTGGAACCAATCACAATCTCAAAACATGGTTCCAACCCAAAACAATTTCCAAAGGGTCCCTCCACCACTACAGCAACCACAACTTCAATTGAGTCAGCACCCCTTCCAATCACAAAACTTCCAAAATCCGGCCAACACTTTTGCACCACATGAAAACTCTTTGCAATTGACCGGTACTGATAATACCTCTGCACTACCACAAACCTTGGATACTTTCATGAAACAATCCATCCAAGGGACGGAAAGTTTGCAATCTTCCGTCGAGAATGTGATGAAGATCATTGTCTCTCAAAATGAGAATATCAAATCGATGGAAGCACAAATTGCACAACTAAAAGCCGAAATGAGTGCAAGAGAGAAAGGGAAACTTCCAGCTCAACCTTTGCCCAATCCTGGCTATTCACATCATGTGAGTGTAATCACGTTGAGATCTGGAAGAGTGCTTGACAACCACGTTGGGGAAGAGATTGATGACACTGAAAAATCTATCAATGATACCCTGGCTGAGACCTTTCCTTCCACTTCTACTTCTAATTCTGACCCCAGTTCTTCTACCCCACCACCTTCTTGCGGGCCTATTCTTCGTTTCCCACAAGGCCCGCCACCTCAGCCCATCTCTTCTAGTTCTCCACCGACGATCCCCACTTCTATTTTGGGATCGGGTCCACACACACTTCCTTCTCCTATGATGGACCCAGCGCTTATTGCTAAAGCACCTTATCCTAATCGGTTAAGGGCTAACAAATCGAGTCCACATATGGAGAAGATTATGGACATGTTTAAGCAAGTTAACATCAACATCCCTCTCCTAGATGCCATCCAACAAGTTTCGTCCTATGCGAAAACCCTTAAGAACTTGTGCACTAGGAAGAGGAAGACTCAAGTGCCCAAGAAGATATTCATGGCAAAGACAGTAGACACAGCTTTCCCCCAACAAGTACCGAGGAAACGTAAGGACCCTGGCTGTCCTACTATTTCCATTTCTATTGGGGAAAAACACATCAACCGTGCTCTACTAGACCTTGGCGCTAGTGTTAACTTGCTTCCATACTCGGTTTATGAGCAACTAGGTATCGGAGTGTTAAAGCCCTCGAGCATAACTCTCCAGATGGCTGACCGATCAATCACCAAACCTAGGGGTGAACTGGAGGATGTGTTAATAAAAATCGGGGAATTTATCTTCCCTGTGGACTTTATTGTAATTGATACACAACCTGTAGCGAACCCATGGAATCAAATTCCGGTGATTTTAGGTCGCCCCTTTTTGGCCACTTCCAACGCTATCATCAACTGTCGTAATGGTTCTATGACCCTATCCTTCGGGAATAGGTCAATTGAGCTGAACATTTACAAGTTGGGAAGTGTACCCTCCGAACCTACTGCTCAGGTCTGTTCTGTCGACTTAATGGATGTCGACAGCAGCGAATTTGATGATCCTAATGATACCGATCTTGACTCTTTTCATACGTTATTCTTTGACCCAACTATGTATCAAACACATACAGACTCTTCTACCGAGATGTCCGGGTCAACAATTAACACTGATTATGAACTGTTTTTAGAGTCTGAAGATCACCCCGCACTTTGTGATGACATTATTCATCGGGGTATAGATGGAACTTTTGAGGAGATCTTCGCTGATGAACTCGCATTTTTGAATGACACGGGTGTTGAGATGAATCATGTCCCAGTCAATGAAATTGAACCTCCACCCCTTCTTCTAAACTGTAAAAAGAATGCGAGTAATCCATCACATTCACTGCATCGTCTCTCCAAAACGAGACGTGCACACATTCTATTCCACCACTTACCCTTTCCCCACTTCTTCTTCCACCAACCAGAGCACTGCATTGATAAAATCTTCGAATGGTTGGTGTTGACGTTCGGTCTTTGCAAAGCTTGGTATCGACCAATGATTTTTGACCCCCTCATGTGATTTTCAAAAGATTAACATGGCATAACTCAAGTTTGGGGGGGGGGCATTTTTTCTGGCTCTTGAAAAGAAAATGTTTACAAAATGATGAGCCAAGAATAAGTTTGGGAGAGGTTCTTCACTTAAGTATTTTGCCCCCACTAATAAATTTCTTCCCAAGCTTACAGGTTTTTCGAGATTTAGCAGATGACAACAGTGAGGACACTGTTGAAAACAAGTTTGGGGGAGGTTTGTGCTTATTTTCGCATCATTTGCATCATACTTCACATAAGCACAAAACATTTCAAAACCTATAAAAATTTAAAAATTTTCAAAAATAAAAACATTTTTTGTACATAAATAAGATAATGAAAGATTAGATAGTGAAAAATTACATCCATGAGATTTGAAAAATTTAAGAAAACCTAGAAAAGTAGAAGTTTTCTAAAACGAACTAGTAATAAGTAGTTATGAGCCATTGTCCCAAGGGTTAGTAAGATGAAAGAAGTCACTAATCTGAGGATAAAAATAAGTCTGAAAAATAGTTTCTATTCTGGAAGCCAAACATTTTGAACGTTGACACCCTACTATTCGCACTTACACACGTCTTGAAACTCGGGATAGTAGAGGATATCTTGAAATGCTCTTGTCTTAAAGCCAATGTATGAAGGAAATAAAAAATGAAGAAAATATAAAAATGGTGAGAAAAATGGACACTGGTTTTGTTATCGCCAAGGCAGCAATAAAAAAATATAGCGAGGGTGCCTCTTCACCTAGTGCCCTAAGGCCAACTGGTCTGGGAGTCACTGCTAAGCCTTAGGTGGTGCAAGACGAGGAAAAACACCAAATAAGCAAGCACATGAGTAATCGGTCGGTTAGTACCTCAAGAAGTATTAACGGTCGCATGAAAGTGTGTGAGCAAATTCATCTAAATATTCATTAATTAAAAAGTATTGAGGCAGATGGACACGAGTATGATAGCTTGAATTGAATTCTCCGGGTGTAGGGATGTATATTACACACACGTAGGGTGATATGATCAATATTTAGAATAAAGATAGGAATGAAGAATAAGACGATGTTTTATTGAGGGAGGACGTGATTTCTAATATCTTTTCATGATTATTAAGATAGGGCTCATGACAACCGAAAAGCTAGCTTAGTTGGAAACCCTAATTTTCAAAGTTTTTCTTTTACAATTCTTGTCTTTAAATGTAAATTTCATGATCTTCCTTTTATTATTGGATTTTGTGGGTGCAATCCGCTGAAAACCCTCAGGAGACAACACTCCTCCTACTAGGGACACCTAGAGGTTTAAAGGCTTGTTGCACGTGCTCAGTGCAATCGTGTTGCCTACGAAAGTGTGCTAGTTAGTTTTTCTCTTTCTTTATTTTCTCCTTCTCTTTTTAATAAAAAAGTTCACTCGAGACGATCGAAAATAAGTTTGGGGGAATTTGATCAGTCGAAAATACTGCATTTTTAACACGGGAATTTCCCTATCATTTGCACTCATCTAGAAGTGTTCGGCATTCATATAGCACATATTAGCAAAACAGTCCTGAAATACCAGATTGCATGTGTATACTCTAAAATCGACATTTATGAAGGAAATTGACTGTTTATCATGGCATCGCATCATCCCTATATTGTGCAACACTTGTTTCGAAGTCTGTGCAGGAAATTCCAGGAGACGGGCCAAAATTGTCAAAGTGCTGATAAAAGATACGTCAACTCAAAGATCTGAGATCTGGCAGTGATACAGAAAGCCAAATAAGATTTAACATATTTTATAAAGGCCCATAAGTCAGCCCAATAATTACCAGTGAAAGATCAAGCACTAAAGCTTCAAAAGCGCCGCGGTTCCACGGCGGGAGCCCGCTTGCGCCGCGGAACCGCGACGGCTCTATGGCTTCAGCTCCTCAATTTTCTTACACGTGTCTTTAATAATGGTTCAAGCTTCCAGAAGACTCCCGATTATCCACGTGGCTCATCTAGAAGGCTCGGATTAACAAACTTCATCTAGAAGGCTCTATTTAACAAACTTTTGGAGGAAAATTTCAAATTTGAAATCCTAGATCTAGGGTTTTGATGGTCTATAAAAAGGATCCTAGATCTAGGGTTAATGGCTAATCTTCATCTTCCCCAATTCTTCCATCTACAAGTTGAGTGACACATCTTGTAGCCCTAATTCTAAATCCAAGCCAAATTCAAGATCCCGAGTACCAAATCAAGCAAGAAGCCTTCAACCTTTTAGGAGCGGAGCCGATCTTCAATCGAGCAAGTGATCCAAGCCGATCCGCGACTCAAGGAGACGAGCGAAGCTAAATCGACGATCGAGTTCTTCCTCTTGTAGTTCTTGAGCGATTGTAACGGAATTGTTGATATAAATAAAAGGTGAAATTCTTTAATCTTGCTTTCTTTAAATTCTTGCATCATGATTCGATCTCAATGTGTGATTGTAGTTCTTGTTGTGATGTTTGAGTAAAACTCTTCTCGAAAAGGAGTCGAGACGATCAATATAATGATGATGTAACTAATCTTAAAACGATTCTAAGTTCTACGAGTTTTGTAAACCCTAGCAAATTGAAGAATCGACGACCTAGTTTCGTTGCGATGCTTTCTTGATTGTGATCGCTCGAAATTAGGGATCCACGATCAATTCTTGAATTTACTAGAGGCAAGAATGTGAATGATATCGACGAAGGAACAAGGGATAAATGATGAAACCCTAGTTTCATTAGAAATCCCTAATTCTCGTCGATCATCATCGATCTAGTATCAATTCATCGATGGATAAGAATACGCCATCACGAGATTACATCACATCTATAGATCCGATCGATTCCTACGAGCCTCATTTAGATTCTTGATATTTGGTTTGGAAAATCAACAAATTCTCAATTCTTGATTCTATCGTTTTCTTGTTATTAGATCTAGATTTTCTAATTCTTGAACTTCAATTACAAATCATGAATTACTTGTTTTCTTTTCTTTAAAGTTTCAATTCAAACAAAACAAAATACGAATGAATCGCACAATCCCTGTGGATGATCCGCACTTACTAACGCGCTACATCCGACACCGTTATTGATTGCGGTCAAATATTTTTGGTTGTGAATTCTATTCATTTTCTAAACCGACACAACGAGAATTTCATTCAATCACTATACCATGCTCATGTTATTTTGCCATGATATAAATAGAATTGCATGTTAAATAGAAATGCCATGCTTACAGTAAATGACATGTTTAAATAAAATATATCCTAGTCCATTAATTCATGGTATACATTTTTATCATTATACTTTATACTTCAAACCTATTTCTTGGGGACTTATCGAGCGAAAGTTCACTGATGGGCATTCCACCCATCTTTGTTTCTTAGAATGTTCGTCAGATACTATGGAGACTGAAGAGGTGGATGTTAGTTATGTATATGCCCTAGAGGCCATTGTTGTACATTTAATGTATATTATGATGGATGCTTAGATATATACAGAGAGGACTTTCTTGCTCGTCATAATAGTATGCTATTTGGTTTCACTTTATCTTAACATGTTGACTTGTATTGGTTTACTGTCTTTCTCTCACATGTTGATAAAGCCCTTAGGATCTGTACTCGACTACTGGGATTATGATGAGATCATACTAGTGGGGCCACGGTAGTCGATGAGTACATCTTATAAATGTTCCTAGTCGAGGGTATATCGAGACAGGGCATCGATACACCAGAGTAGACTAGCGTATACGCATCTTGACCCATATGATGGGCGATGGATGTGTAGGGTTCCTAGGCACACTAATGAAGTCTCACAAGTGATCAAAACATGCTCAATTCAAAATTTTCATGTGCTTACAAACCCTAATACGGATCGTTAACTAGATATATAGGCTATGCGATGCAAGTTAACGACTTTTAACTAAAGGAAAGAAGCTACAACCTTTGTAGATCCGGTCATCCATGTCCTAGGCTCCGTGATGAGGTCCCTCCGCTGTCCAAATCAAATCCATGACTCTAGCATCGGCTTCATCGGAGAAATGGGCGGGCTTGGTCGTCGGTTCGATGCCGAAGATGATCTACGTCGAGGCATCACAAGATCAAGCTCCAACTTCACCAAGCCTTGAAAACTTGTGAAGGAAACACCCTATACTACTTGGCAAGAGGTAGAGGATGAAGAAATAGGAGGTGGGTTCACTTTAGAATTGGATTTCTCACTCATTAGCTCAAGTTGCCATTGATGGAGCAAGCTTTCTTCATGTTGATGATGAAGAAGAAGAAGAAGGAATATTATGATAAGTATATTTAAAAAGAAAAACAAATGAATACTTATCATTTGGCAACCTTAGTTAGGTGTAGAGAATAGACTATGGTTAACTTGAATGGTTAGGGTTAAGGAAGAGACAAGAATGGTGGACTTGTTCAAAGCTTCAAGAAGCTTCAAAGAAAAACAAAACTAGCAACCATTCTTTTCTCTTTATCTTTTCTAAAATAAGAATTATAAATAAATAGATAAGTAATTAAATAAACCAAAACCCTAATCATTAACTTAACCATGGTTCAATTCTTTACATAAACCCAAGTGAGCATGTATCATCAAATATGATACAAACAAGTGCACAAAAGTATATCACATATACAACTTGTGTACATCAAGTGAGAAAATCCTTTTAAAGTGAACAAATACTAGTTAATGCAAAGTAATATATCAAATATATAATTATACATTAAATCATTAAATCAACACTTGATTCAATGATCCGGTCATGTCGCATATAACCGGCTAGTATCCAATGTATCGGCTTATCGAATCAATCCTTGATTCGATAACTAGGTTATATCGCATACAACCATTCGACACATTCATCGCGAGAATGAAATACGGTATCACTTACACGAATTATTCTCGGTCCCGCACATATCACATATGCGCTCCTATTTCGTTTCGCTTGAGCTAGGAAACCTCTGTGTAGGACTCTAAAGACTCGTCAATACGCCGGCAGCAGATGATGATCATATCAAACACCCACAAGCCGCAAGCGGTCTGCTAAACGTAACGGCCACCCGGGTATTGAACGATCAGAAGATCGACGAGCAAGCCCGCTCACACTCCTGTGAATCCAACCAGTAACACTTACCGTATAGTCCGGTCTGTTCGTCTGATATGTCGCATATCTTGTCTAGGGGTGGTAAACGTCAGACCCCAATAACTTGATAAGTCATGCCGACGTAAGGTCCATAACAGTCGTGAAACTACTGATAACTCTTACCAGTATATCACTGCAACCCTGGCTAGGGATTTCCTGTTATGGCCAGTCGAGCATAGCACAACATCAACCCCCAATACCGGGAGAGACGAATCCCCTCCTATCGCTCATTGCCTCCATGTGAATCGGGACTGTACCCAAAAACCACCTGTTTGCATGACTCAATAGAGCCGTGGTAGGGTGGAAATCAAAGCACAGTGGGAGACACACAAGACTCTATGACGATCTTGGGTCAACAGACTAAGCTGTACCAGTGTCACCAGAGAACTGCCATCTGACGTGAGGTATAATACCATCTGGGAGTTCTCGGCGAGTCCTTTCAGTGTACCCAGTCTCCACTGAGCACCCGCATACCATCTCTAATGTCAAATACCAATGGATATGGGATCATCCATCGCCCATCACATGGGTCGAGAAGATATACGCTAGTCTACTCTGGAATATCGATGCCCCGTCTCGATATTCCCACGACTAGGAACAATGAAGGATGTACTCATTGACTACCTAGGCCCCACTAGTATGATCTTCATCATAGTCCTGGAAGTCGAGTACACATCCTAAGGGCTTTATCAACATGTAATCAGAGAGACAAAAAGTATACATGTTAAGATAAAGAGCAACCAGATAGCGTACTATCATGTCGAGCAAGAAAGTCCTACCTATATATGTCCCAGCATCCACTACAATATACATCCTATGTACAATAATGGCCTCTAGGGCATACATATAACTAACAATCTCCCACTTGCACTAGGGCCATCTGTAGCAGTGGCTGCAGTATCACATACTCAACCATCCCATATGAGTCTCTCTCTGGGAAAAGGCCTTCGTGAGTGGATCCGCCGTGTTGTCCTCTGAGTCCACTCTCCTAACCTCGATACCCTGGAGATCAACTATCTCCATGATCATGATGCTTCCTCAGAATATGTCTGGGTCACTGATGGGATCGGGGTTCCTGGGCCAAAGCCACACTTCCATTGTCATACAATGGTAGGAACCTAGTTCATCTTATGAACCATTATACACCGAAACTGCCTCTTTGGTAGTATCTATAATAGCGATGTTACCAGCCTTTATCGTCTAGTTTGCCACGGTATCTAGCTTGGAACTCTTCCAACATACCGTCCCTTTACCGAGGGTAAAGACAATGCCTGCGACTGACATTCAGTCGTCCTTATCACTCTGGAACCTTTCCATTTATTCTCCCCAGGATCGATTGATACATTCTTACTACAGCTAGTGAGAACCCTAACATCCCTTTAGATCTATCTCATAGATCCAAATTTCAGGATTTAGGAGGTATCACTTTGATCCTATATGGAGAATCTATGTGATAAGAGGAGATCGTCCGATCGTAGCATAGGAAATTCCTTTCTTATCAAGAGTATGTCATCCACGTACTCTACGAGGATCATTACCATACTCCATACTACCCTTTTGTACATACAAGGTTCATCTACCATTTTGATGAAGTCAAACTCTTTGACTACCACATCAAAACAGATGTTCCAACTCCGCGATGCCTGCTTTATTCTGTAAAGCAACTTGCACATGTTTCCGCTGCTCCCACTGTTTACGAAGCCCTCTGGCTGTGTACTTATAGACTTTCTATTCTAAATCAGTATTTAGAAAAGCAGTCATGACACCCAACCACCAGATATCGTAGTCATGGTATGTAGCAATGGTTAGTAGGATCTGGATGGACTTAAGCATAGTCCATAGAAAAAGGTTTCATCATTATCCACTCTTGGTCGATGACGAAAACCTTTAACAAGTCTAGCTTTGAAAGTCTCAACTTTTCCATCTACACCAAGTAATCTTCTCAAGATATACTTGCTCCTGATGGGGATTTAACCCTTCAGATATCGCAATCAAAGTCCATACTTTGTTGGTGTATATGGATTCCATCTCAGATCGCTAAGCATCCAGCCATTCTTACAGAGTCCCTACTCTTGATGGCCTGCTCGAAACTAGTTGGGTCATCATCTCATGATGCATTCCTCGCTCCCACTGTCATCGAGAAACCGAGGTATCTCTCAGGCAGGTGAGGAACCCTACTAGATCGGCGGAGAGGCTGAGGTTCGTTGGGAACTATAGAATCCTTTGGTTCTGTCAAATCATAAACTGCAGTTTTGTATAGCTGGAACCTTTCCAGTTCTACAGAACTGACCTTGCCTCGATCTTGTCCGGATTTTGCTTTAGACATAGGCCGGACAATCCCAAATCTTAACTTACTTAAGAGATAGGCTCTTCCCATACCATATCTCATATGGAATGGTAGGCAGTGATCTGATTCGAACCTAATTCAATAGGTATGCAGCTTCTCAAGCGCATAACTCCTAAAAGGAAATAGGTAACTCAGTAGTACTCATCAAAGAGCACACCATATCTAATATTGTGCGATTGCTCCGCCCTGATACACCGTTGTGCTGTGGTGTATTCAGAGGAGTAACACTGAGAGAGAATCTCATTCTCCTTTAGAATAGTCCAGGAATTCTATGCACAAGTATTCTCCTCCCTGATCTCATCATAGGACATAATACTTATACCCGGTTATTGGTTCTCTACTTCTAACTTATATTCTGTGAATACCTCAAAAGTTTTGGACTTATGTTTCAACAGAAACATATAACTGAATCTTGAGAGATTATCAGAGAATATAATGAAGTACAAAGAACCAGTCCTGGCATGTGTAGACAGGAGACTTTACATACATCATCATGTATCAGTCCCAAGAGTTCATTAACTCTTTCTCTGTTTCCAATAAACAGAGATAGGGTCATCTAATCTTTGTGACATGACTGGCAAGTTTCACAAGATGTAAATTCATACTGATTTAAATATTCATCTAAAATGTAACTTCAGCCAGTCGGGTCGCATTTATATGACCTAGTCTATAATGCCTCAAGAAGGATTCGTTCATTTCTGAACTCTTCCTCTTGTGTGTGTTCCGTATACTAAGAACTGTAGTTTGATTTAGAACATCAATGCTTTTAGATAACGTGCCTGAACCGATCAACTTTTGATATAGGAAATGTTCAAAACATTATCCAACAATACAAAATTTTATCATTTCTTTACTAATAAAGAGATTGATATGATTTTGTATATCAGGTTCGGTATCTAATAGCATTTGTTCAGAATCAATGTATTGGTAATACAGGGTGACAGTGACCAACAGACTTGGCTGCAACACTTGCCCCGTTTTCTGTCTCATGAAACTTATCACTCGTTCTCAGTTTTCTACCTTTCGGTAGCCCTATGTAACAGACTACATATCTGGGATCCTGATCCGGTATCAAATACTCATGATGCAGAGAATACTGAGAAATAGTTCTTTATAATGAACATACCTGAAGGAGATGCATCATATGCACTTTCTTCGTTTGGGCGGCATAGGAATTCTGATATTCCCCTATTTCCTGCTCTGTCTTATAACAATTATAAGTTGGAGCAGGACCAACGTTCCCCAGCTCAGTATAACAAGCGGGTTCGGTCAATTCATCCATATTATTATCTTGATTAAGGCGTGATATGGTCGCTACCAGGAGAGAGAGAAAAGAAAACACTCTGCGTGCGCTCTTGCAAGATCAGATTGGTTATTTATTTTATCTAATCAGGATGGCTCCCACTGTTTTTATCAAATCTTCCTTCAAACCCTAAAAGGAAAGACTAGCCGGGATTAATTACACTCTACAAGTTCGCCAATCTTTCAGCCAGGCCAGTGTCGGTACATTGAGGGAGGTTCCCCATGCTTTCGCACGGACCTAATTACAGTAAACCTCGTTTTCCCAGAGGCGTAACCCCATTGACACCTTTCTAGACACCTACTTGATCGGCTAATTGCAAAGTGCAAAACTCTCCCAGGAGTAACAATTACTCGCAGTGGGTATCGGGATCCAACTATCACATAGAAGGTATGCAATCTCATTGCAAGTTTCAACACTTGAAACTCCCGATAATGGTTTTTACCCCTAGCACCTATGACCTTAACTAAGGTCAACAAATCATAAGTACTAGTCAAGTTCTACCCGTCATTTCGTGATTAATCAGACCCACCCACATGACCCTTAACTAAGGTCAACAAAGTCACGCGACTGTCCTAACTAATCGCATCATATGCGGTGTAGGAAGACATCACTTAGCTACCGTACACTGTGCCTTAACTAAAGTCAACAAACACAGCACGAATACTAAGTACTCTACTTCCTAAAATGACGGAGGGTTGCGTATGGTTTTTGTGAAAACCTTTAACGCTTTGAACTTGATCTCGTTGCGGAATCAAATGTTTTTAAATGGAATGTTTTTAAGGCTTTTCTAGTTTTGCTAAAGGGGTCACTCCCGGTGAAGGGATCGTCGGCCCTTTCCTCGTCGAATGAGGTGCGGGATATATCATATATATCACTGTGCAAAGCAGAAACTATAGAAGCAATCAAAAGACAAACCGAGAGTTGTAGCATCTGCCAGTTATTGCTAAAGGAGTCACTCCCGGTGAAGGGATCTCGGTCCTTTCCTTATCGAATAAGGTGCAGGATGTTCTACAAGGAACACCGCGATGCAAAGCAAGAACTGTAGCTACCTGTTTTTATTTTGAAATTCGATTCCACAACATCAATTAGGTTTATTTTCTTTCATTAATCTCATTAATGAATATCCCATCATTTAAGTTACCTAAACATCACAGATAAATATGATGTACACTTATGCCATCCGCATTCGCCTCGATGTCCCCTCGTGCACCGTTAGGTTAGGTAACTAACGGCAGAGCGGGGCAGGGCTAGCGCGGGTGTAAAACATAAGTAACGTCTATATAATATATCATATATACTATATATTATATCTATCACAGAACATCACATGATCACATCACAGATAACGCAGCAGAAAATATCATATGAAATATTGGATATACTAGGACGTCCGTGTTTTCAATACGAGCCATTATAAACCACGGATTCCACGGTCGTGATGAATAGCCAATCCCACACCCCTAGACCCCTACGAGAGCGGCAAGCAACCCTACCAATTCTAGGGTTAGGAGACCCGGACTCGACTCCTCGAGTTGGTCTCCCACTGGACCCCAGAACCCGGTTACTTGTGCTCCCCTCCTTGGGTCTATCCTAATGCGAAAATGTAAATAATATACAAACGGTGACATCTTCCGCAACCTGGAAGTGCCCCAATAAAAGAATATTACATACAAGTTTTTACATGAATGAAAATGAAAAACACTCATCTCACATAAAACCCCCCCGGCTATTCGAACACGACGATCCAATATAACATATCCAGCAACACATAACATCACATGTCATCAACGTAAGTAAATATTCGCATCCCAATTGTCGTTGCCATATAGCAACGAAACCGGCGATGTCACATATTACACTTACGGTCACAGAAAAGAAAGTGTAAAACTACAACAGTTGGAATCCGCAACCTCTTTAGACATCGCATGCCTAATCAAATGAATTCCTTAGACATCACATGCCTAACAATTATAAACCCCGCATTTTAGTCTCTTTATCGAAAGCACTTTTCAATATCAAGTCGGGCAATTCAACAAGATTCCCGACATTCTGATCGAATGCTCGTCGCAAACTTTTAGTAGGCGGCCGCACCCCTGATACCGTTGACGAAGTGCACTAAGGCGGAACACCGCTACCGCGAGCACCCGAACGGATGCTTTCGGCGACGGGGTTCTCCTACAGTCACTTGGTCGGGGCTATGGGGTGAAGCTGTCTATTAAGTTTACCCGGCGAGTATCCGCGTACGCTTCCCGATTGCGACGGACTTTTGATCACATCAAAATTCCGTGGCAACCGATCAAGTGAGACTAAAGTGCTGTGTTTATAACATTCATACAGTCATCTCATAACTTGTTGTGAATTCCAAGTATTGTATCACATTCCGGATAAATGGAAAATGTTAAACTTTCCGATCGAACAATCGAACACCCAAGTTTTCCTGATACAGTCCAACACATGAAATAAGTCTAACAACATTCAGTTCGTGCCTCAGTACCAACGGTCCAGCCGTAGAAGGGTCAAGCCAACGCATTACATGTGGCACGCCGTACTGCCCCAAACCCTAAGGTTCAAAGGGCAGTTCAAGACGGTCATATAATCGAGTTAAGGTTTGTTGTCTTCTAGAGGGACCATCGCATTACTTGCACTACTTAGAACGTCATTAAACTACGGAAAAGTCCAACAATTGGAAATTTCCCGGAAGGGGAAAAAGTGGGTATTTATATCTGGTCGAACTTTTTAACATATTCAAAAAAATATCCGGAAAACACATAGACACAGTTTGATAATCCGATCGAATCGACGATATCCCAATACAACCAAGAAAACTCAACTCTTGAGTTCAGTTTAAAAATTCCCAGGAAAACCAGCACTGAAAAATAGAAATTACTGTGCAGAATTCAACGCACGAAGAGACAAAAAGGCCGCGGAACCGCCGCATTAGCCATGCTAATGCCGCGGTTCCGCCGCTCTTTAGTGGATTCAGGGGTACGGGCTTTACAGTAATTCTTAGAATCGCCTGCTGGTTTTTCTGAATATTTTTAATCTTGAAAAAACCCAGTTTTTAAAAAATGTACAGAGAGCAACTTTGAATTAGGGTTTCGGGTCGATCGGACTTCTAACTCCGTCTGTGCATCGCCTAAGGCTCTAGCTAGGCTCTGATACCACTGTAGGGTTCCTAGGCACACTAATGAAGTCTCACAAGTGATCAAAACATGCTCAATTCAAAATTTTCATGTGCTTACAAACCCTAATACGGATCGTTAACTAGATATATAGGCTATGCGATGCAAGTTAACGACTTTTAACTAAAGGAAAGAAGCTACAACCTTTGTAGATCCGGTCATCCACGTCCTAGGCTCCGTGATGAGGTCCCTCCGCTGTCCAAATCAAATCCATGACTCTAGCATCAGCTTCATCGGAGAAATGGGCGGGCTTGGTCGTCGGTTAGATGCCGAAGATGATCTACGTCGAGGCATCACAAGATCAAGCTCCAACTTCACCAAGCCTTGAAAACTTGTGAAGGAAACACCCTATACTACTTGGCAAGAGGTAGAGGATGAAGAAATAGGAGGTGGGTTCACTTTAGAATTGGATTTCTCACTCATTAGCTCAAGTTGCCATTGATGGAGCAAGCTTTCTTCATGTTGATGATGAAGAAGAAGAAGAAGGAATATTATGATAAGTATATTTAAAAAGAAAAACAAATGAATAATTATCATTTGGCAACCTTAGTTAGGTGTAGAGAATAGACTATTGTTAACTTGAATGGTTAGGGTTAAGGAAGAGACAAGAATGGTGGACTTGTTCAAAGCTTCAAGAAGCTTCAAAGAAAAACAAAACTAGCAACCATTCTTTTCTCTTTATCTTTTCTAAAATAAGAATTATAAATAAATAGATAAGTAATTAAATAAACCAAAACCCTAATCATTAACTTAACCATGGTTCAATTCTTTACATAAACCCAAGTGAGCATGTATCATCAAATATGATACAAACAAGTGCACAAAAGTATATCACATATACAACTTGTGTACATCAAGTGAGAAAATCCTTTTAAAGTGAACAAATACTAGTTAATGCAAAGTAATATATCAAATATATAATTATACATTAAATCATTAAATCAACACTTGATTCAATGATCCGGTCATGTCGCATATAACCGGCTAGTATCCAATGTATCGGCTTATCGAATCAATCCTTGATTCGATAACTAGGTTATATCGCATACAACCATTCGACACATTCATCGCGAGAATGAAATACGGTATCGCATACATGAATTATTCTCGGTCCCGCACATATCTCATATGCGCTCCTATTTCATTTCGCTTGAGCTAGGAAACCTCTGTGTAGGACTCTAAAGACTCGTCAATACGCCGGCAGCAGATGATGATCATATCAAACACCCACAAGCCGCAAGCGGTCTGCTAAACGTAACGGCCACCCGGGTATTGAACGATCAGAAGATCGACGAGCAAGCCCGCTCACACTCCTGTGAATCCAACCAGTAACACTTACCGTATAGTCCGGTCTGTTCGTCTGATATGTCGCATATCTCGCCTAGGGGTGGTAAACGTCAGACCCCAATAGCTTGACAAGTCATGCCGACGTAAGGTCCATAACAGTCGTGAAACTACTGATAACTCTTACCAGTATATCACTGCAACCCTGGCCAGGGATTTCCTGTTATGGCCAGTCGAGCATAGCATAACATCAACCCCCAATACCGGGAGAGACGAATCCCCTCCTATCGCTCATTGCCTCCATGTGAATCGGGACTGTACCCAAAAACCACCTGTTTGCACGACTCAATAGAGCCGTGGTAGGGTGGAAATCAAAGCACAGTGGGAGACACACAAGACTCTATGACGATCTCGGGTCAACAGACTAAGCTGTTCCAGTGTCACCAGAGAACTGCCATCTGACGTGAGGTATAATACCATCTGGGAGTTCTCGGCGAGTCCTTTCAGTGTACCCAGTCTCCACTGAGCACCCGCATACCATCTCTAATGTCAAACACCAATGGATATGGGATCATCCATCGCCCATCACATGGGTCGATAAGATATACACTAGTCTACTCTGGAATATCGATGCCCCGTCTCGATATTCCCACTACTAGGAACAATGAAGGATGTACTCATTGACTACCCAGGCCCCACTAGTATGATCTTCATCATAGTCCTGGAAGTCGAGTACACATCCTAAGGGCTTTATCAACATGTAATCAGAGAGACAGAAAGTATACATGTTAAGATAAAGAGCAACCAGATAGCGTACTATCATGTCGAGCAAGAAAGTCCTACCTATATATGTCCCAGCATCCACTACAATATACATCCTATGTACAGTAATGGCCTCAGGGCATACATATAACTAACATGATGATCCCATATCCATCAGTGTTTGACATCAAGGATGATTTACGGGTGCTCAGTAGAGACTGGGTACACTGGACGGACTCGCCGAGAACTCCCAGTTGGTGATATACCACACGTCAGATGGCAGTTCTCCGGTGACACTGGTACAGGGTAGTCTGAAGACCCGAGATCGTCATAGAGTCTTGTGTGATTCCCACTGTGCTTTGATTTCCACCTTACCACGTCCAAGAGGGCGTGCAAAACGGTGGCTTTTGGGTACAGTCCCGAATCACATGGAGGTAATGAGCGATAGGAGGGGATTCGTCTCTCCCGGTATAGGGAGTTGATGTTGTGCTGTGTTCGATTGGCTATAACTGGAAGTCCCTGGCTAGGGCTGATATAGAGATTTACTGGTAAGTGTTACTAGTAGTTTCTCGACCTGTTATGAGCCTCACATCGACACGACTTATCGGTTACTGGGGTCTGACGTTTACCACCCCTAGACTTCATATGCGACATATCAGATGAATAGACCGGACTGTACGGGAGTGTTACTGATTGGATTCACAGGAGAACGCACAGGCTAGCTTGTTGATCTTCTGATCGCTCAATACCTGGGTGGCTGTTACGTTTAGCTGACCGCTTGCAGTTTGTGGGTGTTTGATATGATCATCACCTGCTACCGGCGTATTGACGATTCTTTAGAGTCCTACACAGAGGTTTCTTGGCTCAGGCGAAACAGAGTAGAGGCACATATGTGATATGTGCAGGACCGAGGATAATGCGATATGAGATACCGTATTATATTCTCGAGATATTTTGATATGAATCGGGACATCGGATCAAGTGTTGATTCGATGAATCAGTACATGATATATTAGCCGGTTATATTCGATATAGCCGGATCGTTGGATCAAGTGTTGGTTCGATGATTTAATGTATAATAATATATATGATATATTGTATTACATTATCTAATATTGACTCACTTTATTATTTCATTTTCTCACTGGATTAATACATTGATATATATGCGATATATGTTAAATGTATTATTTTCTTTTGTTGCAAATATATAATATATATGTGATATATATTATTGTGACATGATATGATTTATTATTAAACATGTTTAAGGATGATTAAATGGGATTAGGGTTTGATTAGGGTTAGCTTCTTCTTGCACATTCTAGAAGCTTTTCCTTTTGTCTTGGTTAAGATATTATGGTTGATACTTATCCTTAACCTAACCAAACCCTAACTCTAGTTTATTCTCTACAACTTCTTAGCCACTCATCCTTGACCATGGTTGATATATCAATCATATAGATTTCTTTTCTATTCATCACAAAAGGAATTATCATTTCCATTATCATCTTCTTCTCTCTTGAGTTAAAAAGAAAAAGCTTACTAGAAATTACATCTAGCCCATGAGATTAGGGTGTTCATTTCTATAGAGTGAGAAAGCTTGGGTTTTTGCAACCTCGACGTAGATCATCGGAGATTCGGAACACTTCAAGCTAGCATGGATTGTTCGAGTCGTGGAGCCTCTCTTGAGTCCGGGAGATCGTGAATCGCGGCAAAGGGACTTCTACTCGGAGCTTGTGAAGCGAAGGTGCGGACTACAAAGGTTGTAATCCCTCACACTTAGATAAAAAGTTGTTATCTTGCATGCTAAACCCTAATAATCTAGCAAAGATCCCGTCTTTGGGTTGTTCGGCACATGTAGAATTTTATTCGGGCATGTTTGATGTTCTATGAACCTTCACTAGTGTGCCTAGGAACCTTACAGTAGACATCACCGAGGAGGAGAAAAAACAGATCACAGACTCAGGACTAGATTAGCTATTTATTTCAGTTTATGATGCCACCTGTTTAGGCATTTCTTTTATTGTATTGTATTTCCTTTCAATTGAACTCATGTATTGTAAATGCTTCAAGTTGAATGTAAATAAAGTTGTTGTAGTTTAAATCTCATGTTTATTTCTTATCATTTTATATTTCTCCATTATGCTTAGCGTATTTATTCCGGTAAATGACCTTCTTGAAATAAATACGTCGCGGGCTTGCCACATCACCATTTCCGTCTATTGAGAAGCGGGGCATTAAAATATCAAAGGGCAATGACCAAAATTTTTGATGACTTAATTCATAAGGTCGTCAAATGTTATGTTGATGATTTGGTCGTCAAGACAAAAGCCAAGGCTAATCACATCCAAGATCTCAGGACTGTTTTCACCCGACTGAGGGAATACGATCTGAAGATGAATCGTCTGAAGTGCGCTTTTGGCATGTCGTCGGGAAAATTCTTGGGTTTCATAGTCCGACATCGGGAGATTGAAGTTGACCCATCAAAGATAAATGCCATCATGGAGATACCTCCTCCGAAGAATCTGACGCAGTTAAGATCCTTTCAAGGCAAACTCGCTTATATACGAAGGTTCATTTCGAACCTGTCAGGGAGATGTCGGCCTTTCTCAAAGCTCATGAAGAAGGGAGCTCCCTTTGTCTGAGATGTCGAATATCAAGAAACGTTCGAAAGTATCAAACAGTACCTGTTGCACCCTCTAGTGCTTGCTGCTCCTATTCTAAATAAACCGTTGATTCTCTATACTGCCGCGCTAGATGAGTCACTCGATGCGCTCCTTGCCCAGAACAATGAGGAGGGAAAGAAAAATGCCCTCTACTACCTCAGTCGAACTTTAGTCAGGGCGGGACAAAATTATTTCCCGATCGAAAAGAAATGCCTGGCTCTAATATTCGCTGTAAAGAAGCTGAGGAACTATCTGCTCGCTCATTGGGTTATGCTAATCTCCAAGGTCGACCCGTTCAAACACTTAATGATCAAAGAAAGCCTAGACGGTAGAATGGTAAGATGGGCTGTCATGCTGCTTGAATTCGACATAATCTATACTCCTCAGAAAGCAGTAAAAGGGCAAGCCCTTGCCGACTTCCTTGCTGCTCATCCCATACCAGAAGGGTAACCACTCAATTGAGAGTTACCCGACGAACAAGTACTGCAGCTTGAGGATGACGAGCCATATTGGGAGCTCTACTTTGATGGAGCCTCATCAATAAGGCCTTCCAGCAAATCAAGCGTCCCAGAGATAAAAGAAGGGATATGATTGGTATTCGTCATGCCATCAGGAGGAACCCTATGACGTTCCTTTGCTCTTACCGAGCCTCGCACAAACAACGAAGTTGAGTATGAAGCTCTGATAGCTGGTCTGGAGCTCACCATAGAAATGAAAATCCTTTGGCTATAGGTTTACGGTGAATCCCAGCTTGTCATTAACCAGGTGAGCGGCGACTACAAGATATATAAGCTCAAATTAGCTTGATACAGAAGTCGGGTGGTGGAACTCACGAAACAGTTCACTCATATTGAACTAATGAGAGTCCCTAGGGCGTTGAACGGAAAAGCCAACGTACTCGCTCGCCTAGCCAAAGAGCTGGCCGATCCCAACATGGATGAAATTCTTATCACAGTCAGGAGCTGGTAAATTCTTCCCCCAGTCTCTTTACGAGAAGAGGAAAGTGCAGAACAAAAGGGCAATCCTGCCGAAGAAGCTCTGATCATTCTAGATGAGCCCGATTGGAGAGAACCTTTTATAGATTACCTCTGATACAACAAGCTGCCCGAAGAAAAATCTGTGAGGGTTCAGTTGAAGAAAAGAGCCCTCCGATATGTGTTTGTAAATAATACATTATACCGCATATCATATAACCAACTCTGGCTCAGGTGTCTGTCATCGGCCGAAGACCAAAATGTCATGAAAGAAGCTCACTCAGGCGTCTGCGGAGCTCACCAATCTGGCCCCAAAATGCGGCTTCAAATCAAACGACTTAGGTATTACTGGCCTACCATGATAAGGGATTGCGAAGAGCATGCGAAGAAATGTCATCTTTGCCAAATTCACGGTAGCTTCATTCATAAGCACTTCAATTCGTTGCATCCTACGGTGGCGTCATGGCCCTTCGAAGTTTGGGGCATTGACATAGTTGGTCCAATTGATCCTCCATCATCCAAAGGCCATCGGTTCATATTGGCCGCAATTGATTACTTCTCCAGATGGACTGAAGCTGTCCCGCTAAAAGAAGTCAAGACAGAAGATATTCTGACATTCTTCCGGCATAATATTCTATACCGCTTCGGTACACCTAGAAGAATCATTTCTGACAACAGGACTTCTTTCAAGAGCTTCAAAGTCTCAAGGTTCGCTACTCAACACAAGTTAGAATGGAGATATTCCTCCATCTATAATCCAAGGGCCAATGGGCTAGCCGAAGCCTTCAATAAAACTCTATGTAAGCTCCTGAGGAAAAATGTTTCAGCTAACAAGAGAGACCAGAATCTCAAACTTCACGAGGCGTTGTAGGTATGTTGTACCACGCACCGCACTCCAACTCAGTCCACTCCATACTCATTACTCTTCAGAGTGGAGGCGATCCTCCCCTTCGAAGTCGAAGTTTTAAGCCGTAGGATGGCCGTCCAGCATAATTTGACGGGGGAGGAGAACGTTCTCCTTCGACTCGAAGAACTTGACGCCCTCGAAGAAAAGAGGCTCGCAGTACAGCAAAATCTGGAGCTGTATCAAGCCCAAATGTCACGGGCCTATGACAAGATGACCCGTCTACGTGGTTTCAAGAAGGGCGAATTGGTGTTGGTCCTCAAAATACCGATCATCCCCAATCGACATGCCAAGAGAAAATTTGAGCCAAATTGGAAAGGGCTATACATCATCGAGAAAGTGTTCGATGGAGGATCCTACCAACTAATAAGTGCCGAGAGAGAAAGGCCCATGCCACCCATCAATGGCCGATATTTCAAGAAATATTACGCATAAATGCTCCAAGTTGTAGACGAATTGAGCACACCGGCCCTACGGTCCGGATCATACATCCTGTAAAACCGTATACAATTCACGGGCATAAACGACTCCTATCTCTCCCAAGTCTTACCGGAGAGACTACATTTAAAGTCCCACCGGCGATGAAGCTCTACCAATATAAAAAAAAGAAAAAAAGAAAAAATGGTATGTCCACAAGTAAAGCGGACATGGATGAAAACACGGAAGGGCTCCGTGAGTAAAAAACAGCGGGACTGCTGGCGAGTTTGTGAAAACCTGAAAGGGCGCAAACTCGTGAAAAGAGATGAAATACACTAGCAAAGTCCTCTCGACCTTGTGAAGAGAAAATCCCCGTGTGAGATCCTTACGACTCACAAAGGAGCAATACACTTAGGAATCCCCATGATCCCTAGGGAGAAAATACACCTACAAGATCCTGTCGACTTGTGGGGAGAAATTCTTTTATGAGACCCTTACGGCTCATAAAATTGAAAATTCTTAGATGATAGGGATCTAAACCTGTCTCTTAAGCCATCGTTCCCCAACAGGCAACGACAAATGATGAGTCGCTCCTGGCATTACGCTTCAGTGTTAGCGGTGCCGATGCCGACCCAAAACCCAAATCCTAAGTTTTCCCAACAGCAAATGATGAGTCGTCCCTGGCACTACACTTCAGTGTTAGCGGTGCTGATGCCGACCCAAAACCAAATCCCAAGTCCTCCCAGGGAAAATGATGAGTTGCTCCTGGCATTATTCCAGGATAGCAATGCTGATGCTAAACAAATTCCAAATTCCTCTCAAATTCAAAAGTCCCGCCAAATAAGGCAAAAATTAAACAAATCAAATCAATATCCCACCCGGCAGCACTTCTAAGCTCAAAAGTCCCGCTGGGCGGGTAGAGAATTCCCAAAACAAATCAAATCAAACAAGTCAACAAATCACCTAATCGGTGGAATCAAGCTCCATCTTGAAAACAAATCAATCCCGACACCGCAAAAAGCGGAGCAAGTAAACTTCAATCCCGACACCGCAAGAAGCGGAGCAACTCAAATCAAGTATCGACCGTCTAAGTCGCAAAAATGGTAGCATTGACCGTACAAGTCGCAAAAATAGCAGCACCGACCGTCTAAGTCGCAAAAATGGCAGCATCGACCGTCTACGTCGTAAAAAGGGTAGCACCGACCGTCCAAATCGCAAAAAGGGCAGTATCCACCGTCCAAGTCGCAAAAAAGGCAGCACCGACCGTCCAATTCGTAAAAAAGGCAGCACCAACCGTCCAAGTCGCAAAAATGGCAGCAACGACCGTCCACGTCGCAAAAAGGGCAGTACCGACCGTCCACGTCGCAAAAAGGGCAGCACCGAATGTCCTAGTCGCAAAAAGGGCAGCACTGTCCGTCCACGTCGCAAAAAAGGCAGCACCGACCGTCCACGTCGACGTCGTAAAAATGGTAGCACCGACCATACACATCGCAAAATGGGCGGTACTAATCATCCACGTCACTAAAAGGGCAGCATCGACCTTCCACGTCATGAAAAGAGCAGCATCGACCTCCACGTTGTCAAAACGAGAACTAAATCAAGTCAACCTCCACGCAAAAGAAGATCCATCAATTTCATGCACACGACTCACATATGTGGTGTGCATTTATTGATGGGGGGCATTTTGTTAGGGTCAAAAATTTCACTCCGGTTGACCAAGTCAAAGTCAGTCAACCCCCAGCTAAGCGGGCCTAAGCTCAAGTGAAGTGGGCCCAAGCCCAAGTCAAGACCAAGAATAGAAGGGGCCGGCTACATGCCAATAATGAAGCAATAAATTAGTTAAATGCAATTTTTTAGAAATAAATGTAAGAAAAATGGACAGAAAGCCAAAATTTTGTAAACCCCATGGCTTATGTGCAAAAAGAAATATGCACATAAGGCATGGGGTGGCACAAGTGCAATTTGGCAAAGTCCAAGGGGCTATATATAAAGTATGTAGCCTATAAAGGCAAACATGATGAAAAAATCAATAACAACTTTTCATTCTCTCCAAATATTAAGGTTCTGTACCTCCTTCTCTTTCTTCAAGGTTCTAAACCTTCTGCTCTTTCTTAAATTAAATCAAGAGTTTAACTCTTTATTTTCCAAAAAGAAATAGTTTTTCATCATAAAACCCTTGAAGGGGAACTCGAATCTTCCATTAAATCTCCAAAAAGGGAGCTTTTAAGTCTCACCCCTTTTTTATCCAAGATCCAGCCAACAGAAAGGAGGAAGAAGGTGACCTATCTCCAAAAGTCCCACTATGGGAAGATCTAAGCCTCAAAAGAAGATTCATAGCTAAAAGGGAGAAGAAAGAGGTCCCTTTTGATCATCTTCGAAGATTTTTGGGAATTCAACACTATTTGTCAAAATCTTTTGGAGTCTTTCGGAGTTTAACTCCATTCAAAATCTTTTGGAGTCTAACTCCACAAATAAAATCCTTTTAGGAGATTAATTCAATTTAAAATATTTTGGAGTTTAACTCCATAATAAAAATTCTTTTGGAGTTGAACTCTATAATAAAAAAGTAAAAATCTTTTTGGGAGTTTAACTTCAGATCCCGGGGCTAAGCTCCTTTTTCTGCAGGCGACCAGAGCCCACGTGTCTGGTGTGTGAGGCGCCAGCACCCATGCGCCTTGCACGTGGCCCGTGGGCTCCCAGCGCCCAAGCGTCCTTAGGACGCTACTCACCCCTCTTTTTTTTCCATACACTTTCCACTAAAAATTCCTCTCTTGTTAGAAGAAAATTTCTAGCGGGGTGCTGCCCCGCATCCTGCAAGAGGGCTGCTAGACCCCTTGACCCCTAGCCCGCTATCCGGATAGCGGGACCCCCGTAAACTCTGTAAGGCCCCCGATACGTCTAAATACCCTTCAAAACACAACACACGCACATGACATATTGAGTTTGCTTGACCAGTTTGACCCATCAATTGGAGGTCCCCTCGCTTCAAAAGCGAGAGGTAATTAACAGAAGCTCAGTCCGCGGCTGCCGGAGATTCGGATCCCCACAATCAATAAACCCCGGCCTGCCCCAGGCAGGGGGAATTTGTACATGCCTGACAATTGCACGTATTCCCATCTCAATGGGGTGACGAAAAACACCTTATAATGGTGTGTGTATATATATATTTATATAAATGCTTCTATATGTTTTGCATCCGTGCTAGCTCTGCGTCCGCCCTGTCGTAAGTTATGTAACCTTATGGTGAAGATCCGATGCCCCGTGACGAATGCGGATGGCATATAATTGCATTCTATTTTAGTTGTTTCTGGTATGAATAAGAACTTAAATGACGGGACTACATTAATGTGATTAATGTAAAGAAAATAATCCTAAAATGATATTGTAAGAACCAATTTTTAAAACCACTCGGTTTTCTTCAAAACCACTCGTTTTCAAAATAGAGTCTAAACCACTCGTTTTCAAAACCATTCAGTTCCTTCAACAATATCAAGTTCATTACGTTAAAGGTTTTCTTCAAAACCAGCAGTATCCCTCCGTCATTTCAGATGTGTACTACTTAGTATTCGTGCTGCGTTTGTTGGCTCAGTCAAAGCGTAGTGTACGGTAACTAAGTGATACTTTTCTGCCGCATAGAGATTCAATTAATTAGGACAGTCGTATTGCCTTATTGGCTCAGTCAAGGTCTTGTGCGGATGGGTCTAAACTAATCACGAAATGACGGGTTGAACTTGACTAGCAACTTATGATTTGTTGGCTCAGTCAAGGTCATAAGCCGTTAGGGGTAAAAACCATATTGGGAGTTTCAAGTGTTGAAACTTGCAATGTGATTGCATACCTTCTATGCGATAGTTGAATCTCGATTCTCGCTGTGATTAAAAGTTACTCCCAGAAGATTTTCACTTCATAATTAGCTAATCCATTAGGTGTTTAGAAAGGTGTTAATGAGATTATGCTTCTTAGGAAACAAGGTTATTTAATTAGGTCCGTGCGAAAGCACGGGGAGCCTCCCTCGGAGTACTTGCACTAGCCTGGCTGACCGGTTAGCGAACTTGTGGGGTGTACATGATCCTGGCTAGTTCTTATTTTGGGGTTTGAAGGAGAATTCGACGAAACAGTGGGAGCCATCCTGATTAGATAAATTAATAAACCAATCTAATCTTGCAAGAGCTCACGCTGCGTGTTTTTTCCCCTCTCTCCAGGTACCGACCGTTTCACGCCTTAATAAAAAGATAATAATGAATTTGTTAACCGAACCCAATTATAATGCTAGGCTGGGGAACGTTGTTTCTGCTCGAACTTGTGAAAACTGTCATAAGTATGGGCATGGAATAGAGGAATGCGAGGTTTTCCATGGAACCCTGATGAAGGAGAGGCATTTTGATGCCTCATCTTCGGGTGCGTTGGTTATTGAGAACCGTTTCTTAGTCAACCCTACATCCTGAGAACTATATACCGGATCAGAATCTCACATCTGTAATCTATTACAAAGTTTGAGAAAAAGTAGGTTGGTGGGACCTGGTGATATGTCTCTTAGAGTAGGGAACAGAGCAATTGTTGCTGCTGATGCCGTTGGCGAATATCATCTTGTGTTGCCCAATGACAATACATTGATTTTGAACAACTGCTACTATGTACCGTCTATGCTTTGCAATATCATATTTGTTTCTTTATTAGATAAAGATGAATATTGTAGGGCTTCCTTAGCACCATGCCTAGGGTTTGGGTTGCATCACACATGCTATATTAAAAATTTAGGGGGTGCTAAGCAAACTAATCTAGGAATCGAACTAGAAAATTAGAGTAACAACTTGTAGTATCACATACTAACTAGTGTCTAACACTAAGTGGGGAGAAATACAACCTTTGTAGACCTCCTCTTGTGACTCCTTGGATCTTCTATAGTTTGAATCGGCTTGCTTGAATCCTTCCAAGTCCACGACGATCCACCCGGAGTCCCTTTGCTCAAGCTCCTAGCTTCACTTGATCTATGTGGAGCAAACAACCTACACTAATGGGCTAGAGTAGTATAGATTGGTGATGTGGTTTGTATTCTCACTTCAAAACCCTTTCTTTATGTGTTCCTCACTCACTAGAAAACTCAAGAGAGCATGGAAGAGGAGGAAGAAGAAGATGGCAAAGCTTGAGCTCAATAATGATAATCTCTTAATAAAAAGAGAAAAGAAAAAGAATATATATGAGAGTCACACTCACAAAAACCATGGTTAATAAATATCTAGATTTATTTGTGAGTTAATGAACAAAGGAAATTAAACCCATGGTTGAAGTCATGGTTAAAGAGAGAAGAGTGTAGAAACATTCACCATGTTTTAATTTCCTTTTTCTTTTTCTCAATAATAAATATATATGTATATTTATACCATGTGAGTCTTGCATTGCTATCTCCAATGTATCAACAACCATGACACACATGTATGCATGTATGTGTGCATTCACATCAACATGTGTAAATATATGCATACATCCATGCATACAAACAAATAGAAAAGGTTTAATAAAAGTGAGCTAAAAGTCAATATTAAATCAACACTTGATTTAATAATTCGGTCATATCATATACGACCCGATCAATAGAAAACGCCAGATTAAAATACGGTATCATATACATGCATTTAATCGAGCTCCCGCGCACATCTCATATGCACACCACATCGTTTCACCTGAGCTAGAAAACTTCTGTGTGGGACTCTAAGACTTGCCAATATGCTCGCAGTAGGCAGTGATCATATCACATACCCACAAACCGTCAGCGGCATTAGCTGTACGTAATGGCTCCTAGGTATTGAGCGATCAGAAGAAAAACAAGCGAACCTGTCAAAACTCCCGTTGAGCCAACTGGAAACACTTACCGTACAGTCCGGTCTCTTCGTCAGATATGCTGCATATCGAGTCTAGGGATGGTATCGTCGACCCCAATAACTCAATAAGTCATGCCGATATATGGCCTATACCAGATCGAGAATCTACTGATAACACTTATCAGTAAATCTCATCAGCCCTGGCCAGGGACTTCCTGTTATAGCCAATCGAGTATAGCGCAACATCAACCCCCAATACCGAGAGAGACGAAACCGTTCATATCGCTCATTACCTCCATGTGCCTCGGGACTGTACCAAAAATCCACCTGTTTGCACGAATCAGTAGAGACGTGGTAGGGTGAAGATCAAAGTACAGTGGGAGGACACACAAGACTCTATGACGATCTTGGGTCTACATACTAACCTGTACTGGTGTCACCTGAGTACTGCTATCCGACGATAGATATAATACCACATAGGAGTTCTTGGCGATTCCGTTCAGTGTACCCAGTCTCTAATGAGCACCCGTATACAGTCTTTGGTGTCACCACACCAATAGATATGGGATCATCCATCGCCCATTATATGGGACAAGAACCGTATACGCTAGTCTACTTTGGAATATCGATGCCCCGTCTCGATACACCTACGACTAGGAACATTTCAAGGATATGCTTATAAACTACCGTTCATACCAGAATATTGCATTTAATACTGCTTATTCTTATGCTCGTTTGTTTATAGGCAGGTGCTTTTAATCCGTGTTTGCTACATATTTACAGGTTACAGGTTCCTAGTCCAAAATGATGCAAATGATACAAAATCTCCACTGTTACGCCAAAATCCAGAACATCTGTTGCCAACAGATAAAAGCCGGGTTCCGGTTATCTGTATCCGTCCAATGCCGCTTACCAGTTCCAAAGATAAGATAAATGACAGTGGTCATTCGTGTCTCGGACAAGCACAGAGCACGAAAAGGGCAGCACAAGAATCAATGGGTGCGCGGGGCTCGAGGGAGATAAGGTCAAAAGAATTATTTTTGATGCCAATTTGGACTGTTGCAGCTCTGAAGAAATTATGGATGCAATTTGCAATTTGGAATATGTAGAACAACAGAAGAGTGCAACACAAGAAACCCTACAAAAAACGACAAGCCAACTCCTCAAAATAGCCGCGGAACCGCGGCCGAGTTGACTTAGTGTCAACTCGGAATTTTGGGGTAGTTTGGTCATTTCATTTGGGCTCAGAATCTTGCCTTAGGGTTTCGGCACTCAGCCTATAAATAGCCCAGTTTTGTGCCAAGCCAAGGAGGCTTTTTTTTGTGAGGATTTAGTTTAGTTCTAGTTAGCTTCTTCTTCTTCTTCATGTCTTTCTCCATTAAAATGTAGTGAGAACATTGAGTGAATGATGAAATGAAGATGATGGTTTTTTATTTTGCATTGTATTTTAATTTCTAATGTAACTTTATTATTGTTGTTAAGTAGTTGTTGTTATTTCTTTGCTTGTTTTACTTTTATTCTCTTCTTATCCGTATTATTTTCAAGCCATGATACTCGACGGAGTTCCTTACTTAGGTGAGGACCCAAGTAGTTAGCATGTAAAATCGTTTTTTCCTTTTCTTTCTTTGCTTCTTTCTTGCTTTGTTTTCTTTTCATTTTCACTTGTGAATAATTTCCACTTGTTAGGGGCTAAGGAAGGTTAGTATGAGGGACGGAAAAATCCCTTGTGCTTCTCTTCGCCAAACATCCTAAAACGAACCTCGACCAAACAAACGCACCCCCATCACTTAGGCGCACTATACGTGACATATAACCATGACCTAAGCCGAGAAGTCCTTTGGGCGCACTACAACGTGACATGTAGTTGTGACCCAATTGGATACATGGTTGCGGGTGTTTGGCCGAGAGTTGGAAATAAGCGCACGTAGCGGAAGGACAAGGGGCACTAGGAATGGATTTAGCGTTGGAAAGCTTGCTTAAACTTTCAAATCCCATTTCTATGTCCTCCTAATCCCCGCTACTTTTTATTATCCCAATTTCATTTTAAGATTGGCAAAAGAAAAGTATAAGACTAATCCTAACTCTACTAACCAACCTTAACCCTAACAAGTTTACTTGAATATACATACAAACACTTAAGATAGTTTTGAACAAACACATACATATTCTTTATTGACTCGTCTAAGATAAGAACAAACATACAACCATCTCCCTGTGGATCGACCCGTGCTCAACCGGCTAGCTGCAAAGCGACACCGTCTTAATTGCGGTAAGTAGAACAAATAGGACAAGGCGGAACGCACGTTTTTGCTCTCAATCAAATGGCGCCGTTGCCGGGGAGACGGTAACGTATTTTCTTTCTTGTTATTCGGATTAATATTCTTTTTTTTTATATATAAATATAATAATAAAAAAAATCTTTTTGTTATTTTTTATATTTTTTTGTGCAAGTGTGTAGGCGATCTGGAGCAATTACAGTAAGTGAATTAATCAACAGAGGTTTTTATTAGGGTGTACAGAGAAAGGGAAGTGCATTGACCAAAGTTTAAAGCGCCAACTCAACACTTTGACCGCGGAACCGCGGTCAAAGAGGGAGTTTCGCGGCGGTTCCGCGGTCCTATTGTGGATTCTGTCCTCAATTTTTTTACTCCCCTTCTCTTTGCTCTAGTCCTCTCTTTGAGCTCACTGAACTGTATTTTCTGCAGGTCTCTTTGCACAGAATTGCGCCGCCGCCAAAATATTTTTTTTTGTTTTAGATTTTTGTTTGTTTATGCGCTTTGCATATAATAATACGAACATTAAGGGGCTATAACACTAATTCAGATTGGGTGGGTATTTCATCACCCTTCCTAAGACCCCACAAATCACTAAAAACATACGCATTATCTTGAGCTAATAAAAAATACCTAGACCAAACCTTTAAGGACCTGTCGCGCTCATTTAGGACAAGTGAAGATTGCGGGGAATCGGTCGTTTATCTAAACTTGACTTTGTGGTGCCTAGGTTAGACAAGTGAGGAGGTAATTCTAAAAGGCCCGTCTCGCGGTGATTCGTGAGCGGAACCTTCCTTACCTCACTTATGCTTACCTGGCCACAATTGGCAGTGAAGAGGCGATTCGAGGGTTATCTTGCAACTTGTCACTCAGAAGTTTAGGAGGGGTCTAGTTGGACTTTGAAGACCCTAGCTCTAGGTGTGTTTGTGCATCTTGTGATTGTGATTGTGCTTGTATAAAGTTTAGTCCCATAATTCCGCATTCTTTCAAAAACCAAACAAACAACTTCAAAACTCCAAAAAGAAATATTTTTTTTTGTAAAATAAAAATAAATAAATAAATAAATAAAATATTTCACCCACTTTCCTCCCTACCTTTTCACTCTTCTAATATGGGTACCCCACCTCGCAAAACTCTTACCGAACTTTGGTACCCACAACCAGACATTCCTTGATATACTTCTTGCTTTGGCCGAACTTCGAACGATCCATCCATGCCCGCAATTTCTTTGAGAGATCGGATAGACGCGTCTAGGGCTAGCAATTGGAATTCGCAATCCACTTTGTATCAACCGTTTCAACCTACCCCACCTTCTTACGTTGATACCCCTTTTGAGAGTCCTGTTGAAACTCCAAGACCGATGTCCATTGCCGAACATATTGAACAATCTCGTAGTCGATCTTTCACTCCTTTCACCGCTTCGAATTCTTTTGATCAACAGTTTCAACCACCTTCTTATCATAACATAGATCATCATCATGTCCAACCATTCGATTCCTATCATTCCTACCTAACTTTTGCACCTTCTCTAGATATTGCTTCTACACAGCCATTTGGGAATTTCACATATCCAGATAACTTTGAATCTTTTACTGAAACCTCTTCACAACCCATGTCTAGTCTGGAATAGGCATTAGAAGATTTTCGGGTAGTGTCATGCTAAATGGAAGAAGTGAATGCGTCCATGGCTGCCCTCATACAACTTAACGAACCGGTAGCTAGTTTTTAACTAGCTCCAAATTTTCCAATGTATGATGAAGCGATAGGACAAGTTGAGAATTTGAGCGGTGAGAGTGAGCAGTACATCCTTCCAAATCAAAACTACCCATTACAAATTGAATCCTACAACTTCGGTTTTGAATGTCTATCGAGTGTCCTAAATGAATCACAAATAGCCAATAGAACGTTTGACGAGTTGTGCAACTTTGCAGTGTTTGATTTACCGGATTGTGAAGGGTCCCTTTCGAGTGAAACCAATCCCAAACCTTTTGACCTCTACACCTCCATCTTAGAACCTGAATTGATTAATATCCATGCTTTTGATGAGGTTTCTGAGAATATTGATTTTCACTTGATTGAGGATATCGACGCCGGGAATATTTCGGATGATGAACCCACAACTTTGGATGAGTTTGTCTCTCAAATTCATCATTTACTTTCACTTCCGTGTGGACATCATCCCGAGTCATTAACTGTCTTTCCCGAACTCCATGTGCATCTTGATGTTGATGATGAATGCATGGATGATCTGATTTTTGAGGATATTTTTTAGGATGAACCAGTTTTGCTTGATGAGGCGGATTTTCCAATTCATCCTATCCCTTTCATTGACTGTGTACACCCTCCTGAGTCTTTAACCGATACCCTTCCTCGATCACTTCCCTTCATCGTTTCAACCTTGTAAGAAACCGTATTACTTTCATTTCCAGTGTCTGGTTTACCAAGTTCGGCTTACCCATGGTTTCTCACGAATCTTGAAGGATTTGACCCAATTTCTCGTCATATTGATAGATTTGTACAATCCATCTTTTCACATCGATCATTACATATTGTACTAATTTATTCAATCAATTTCCACCATCAAGTTTGTATTCCACTTCTTTCTCCCTTCCGCCATTCTTCTCCTCCATCGAGACCGGACGCCGCTTCTATCCCCACACGGTCTCGCATGTTTCTCATTTCTTTTCTCTACACTCCATTCTTTCACCAACCGCCGCTTTATAACGATAAAATCTTTGAATGGTTGGTGCTCACTTTTGGCCATTGTAAGGCCTTGTATAGCTTGATACTATGTTCTCCCCCCCAACTCTGAACTTTAACGTTTAAACAGTGTAAACACTATTTCACTTAAGTTTGGGGGGAACCTTTTTGTATATATATATATATATTTTGTTTTTCTGTTCATTAAAAAAAAACAAACAGGGGAGCGCCGACAATTTTGACCCTCTTGGTATAGCCTGACAGTGAGGGCACTGTCAAGTTTAAGTTTGGGGGTGTGCTCGGTAAGCTTTCTACCTTCATAATCATGTGTATATTTTGCATTTGCATACTTATTTAAAAACCCATAAAAATCGAAAAAATTTACAAAAATATAAAAACTTTGTCGTCAAGTTAGCTAATAGGGTAACCTAGATTTTGATTTCGAAAGTTTAGTTGATACGTTAGAAATAACTAAATACTAGTCTTAGGAATTGAAAACCCAAAAAAAAATAACCCTCATTCTGTTTAACTTTGGTGATTATACGCCCTTGCAGTTTTTTTTATAGAAGTAGGTAATGTTGAGTTCAGTTCTTGAGTTATGTCGAGATGAATGGAAAGTATTGAAAGCTTTACTGAAGGATAAGTCTGAAAAATAGTTTCTATTCTTAAGTCCAAATTTAGAAAGTATATACGCTACAAACTGCACATACATGCACCTTGAAACTTGGGATAGTAGAGGATACATAGTAATACTTTTGCCTGAAAACCTAGTATGAAAGAAAAACGGTATTTAAAGCTAACCACCAAAAGAGCATCATTGAAAAATATATCCAGTCTTGAAAAAGAAAAATAAAAAAATAAAAAAGAAGAAAAAATAAATAAAGTCAAGACCTGGAAACTGCTATTTACGTTTTAAGCTCACACATTCAGTAATCGGATGTTAGTGCCTCAAGAAGTATTAATAGTCGCATGAGAGGTGTGTGAGCAAATCCATCCATCATTAATGAAAAGAATTAGTATTAGGTAATAAGGCAAGGGTACTATAGCTTGAATTGAATTCTTGAGTGTAGGGGTAAAAATTTACACACACGTGGGGGTATACGATCGATGTTTGGAGGCAAAATAGGAAAAAAGAATAAGACTTATGTTTTCCGTAAAGTTGATAAAAATCCCAGATTGGAGGCTGCACTTTAGAAGGAAAACTTAAGAGACACCGAGATCTTTCTAAACTGTAAAACGTATAAGATCTGGGGTTGAACAAATAGGAGGCGTGAAATATAAGGGTTGAATATTTCTAACTTAGAATAATAGAATTTCTAATCTAGATACTAAACCGTAGGAGTAGAATCGACGTTAACTTATAAAACTAGCTTGACGGGATTTTGTGGGTAGTATCCGCTGAAAACCCTCAGAAGACAACACTCCTCCTACTAGAGACACCTAGAGGTTTAACAACTTGTTGCACGAGCTCAGTGCAATCGCGTTCCCTGCGAAAATGAGGTTAGAATGTGAATAATTGGTTTTGCTCGGGACGAGCAAAAGTTATGTTTGGGGGTATTTGTTCATACCGGAATATTGCATTTAATACCGCCCATTCTTATGCTCGTTTGTTTATAGGCAGGTGCTTTTAATCCGTGTTTGCTACATATTTACAGGTTACAGGTTCCTAGTCCAAAATGATGCAAATGATACAAAATCTCCACTGTTATGCCAAAATCCAGAACATCTGTTGCCAACAGATAAAAGCCGTGTTCCGGTCATCCGTATCCGTCCAGTGCTGCTTACCAGATCCAGAGAAAAGACAAATGACAGAGGTCATTCATGTCTCGGACAAGTACAGAGCACGAGAGGGGCAGCACAAGAATCAATGGGTGCGCGGGGCTCGAGGGAGATGATGTCAAAAGAATTATTTTTGATGCCAATTTGTACTGTTGCAGATCTGAAGAAATTATGGATGCAATTTGCAATTTGGAATATGTAGAACAACAGAAGAGAGCAACACAAGAAACCCCACAAAAAACGACAAGCCAACTCCTCAAAATAGCCGCGGAACCGCGGCCGAGTTGACTCAGTGTCAACTCGGAATTTTGGGGTAGTTTGGTCATTTCATTTGGGCTCAGAATCTTGCCTTAGGGTTTCGGCACTCAGCCTATAAATAGCCCAGTTTTGTGCCAAGCCAAGGAGGCTTCTTTTTGTGGGATTTAGTTTAGTTCTAGTTAGCTTCTTCTTCTTCTTCATGTCTTCCTCCATTAAAATGTAGTGAGAACATTGAGTGGATAATGAAATGAAGATGAGGTTTTTTTATTTTGCATTGTATTTTTATTTCTAATGTAACTTTATTATTGTTGTTAAGTAGTTGTTATTTCTTTGCTTGTTTTACTTTCATTCTCTTCTTATCCATATTATTTTCAAGCCATGATACTCGACGGAGTTCTTTACTTAGGTGAGGACCCAAGTAGTTAGCTTGTAAAACCGTTTTTTTCCTTTCTTTCTTTGCTTCTTTCTTGCTTTGTTTTCCCTTCATTTTCATGTGTGAATAATTTCCACTTGTTAGGGGCTAAGGAAGGTTAGTATGAGGGACGGAAAAATCCCTTGTGTTTCTCTTCGCCAAACATCCTAAAACGAACTCCGACCAAACAAACGCAACCCCCTCACTTAGGCGCGCTATACGTGAAATATAACCGCGACCTAAGCCGAGAAGTCCTTTGGGCACACTACAACGTGACATGTAGTTGTGACCTAATTGGATACATGGTTGCGGGTGTTTGGCCAAGGGTTGGAAATAAGCGCACGTAGCGGAAGGATAAGGGGCACAAGGAATGGATTTAGCATTGGAAAGCTTGTTTAAACTCGCAAATCCCATTCCTATGTCCTCCTAATCCCCGCTACTTTCTATTATCCCAACTTCATTTTAAGATTGGCAAAAGAAAAGCACAAGACTAATCCTAACTCTACTAACCAACCTTAACCCTAACAAGTTTACTTGAATATACATACAAACACTTAGGATAGTTTTGAAGAAACACATACACATTCTTTATTGACTCGTCTAAGATAAGAACAAACATACAACCATCTCCCTGTGGATCGACCCGTGGCTAGCTGCAAAGCGACACCGTCTTGATTGCGATAAGTAGAACAAATAGGACAAGGCGGAACACATGTTTCTTCTCTCAATCAACTACACTCGTCCCACTAGTATGATCCGCATCATAATCCCAGTAGTTAAGCAAATATCCTAAGGGCTTTATCAACATATACCAAAAAAGTAAGAAGCATGATCAAATGAACATGTCAAGATAAAGTAAACCAGATAGCATACTATCATGTCGAGCAAGAATGTTCTCTGAATATATATATACACATACCGATACATCCACTATCATATAATGGCCTCTAGGGCATACATATATCCAACAATCTCCCACTTGCACTAAGGCCAATTATTGGCGTATCTCATACCCAACATCTCAAAAAGTCACTCATGCTGCGGCTGAGGGAGGGCCTTGGCGAGTGGATCCGCAGTGTTATTCTTTTTATCTACTCTCCTAATTTCGATCTCGTGGCGATCAACTATCTCCCGAATCAAATGATATCGCCTTAGGATGTGTCTGGAGCTCTGATGGGACCTGGGCTCTTTGGCCAACACCACAGCCCCATTATTATCACAATACAATGGTATTGGATCAATAATGGCTGGAACTACTCCTAGCTCCAAGATGAACTTCCTCATCCAGACGGCTTCCTTAGCAGCATCATTTGCAGCAATGTACTCAGCTTCCATCGTAGAGTCTGCAACGATATCCTGTTTGGAACTCTTCCAACTCACCGCCCCTCCGTTGAGGGTAAATGCAAACCCTGAGGTAGACTTGCTGTCATCCTTATCACTCTGGAAGCTTGAATCGGTAAAGGCCTCCATTTGGAGATCCCCGTTACCATACACCAAGAACAATTCTTTAGTCCTTCGCAAGTACTTAAGAATGTTCTTCACAACCGTCAAGTGATTTTCCCCTGGGTTTGACTGATACCTGCTTACTACACCCAGTGTATAAGATACATCAGGACGTGTACACAATATCGCATACATTATTGATCCTACAGATGAAGCGTAGGGAATAATGCTCATGCGAGCTCTCTCTTCATCATACTTTGGGCAAAAGTCCTTGGAGAGAGTGACTCCATGGCAAGCGGGTAAGGCACCCCGCTTGGAGTCTTCCATACTAAACCTCTTTAGGATGGTGTTGATGTACCTGGTTTGGGACAATCCCAATAACTGTTTGGATCTATCCCTATAGACCCGTATGCCTAATATGTACGTGGCATCACCCAGGTCCTTTATGGAGAACCTTTGTGATAAGAATGATTTGACCGACTGTAGCATAGGAATGTCATTTCCTATTAGAAGAATGTCATCAACGTACAATACGACGAATGCGACAGTTCTCCCTACAGTCTATTTATAAACCCAAGGTTCATCTGGATTTTTGACGAAATCAAATTCTTTGATAACATTATCAAAACAGATGTTCCAACTCCATGATGCCTTCTTTAATCCATAAATGGATTTAAGCAACCTACATGCTTTCCCGCTGCTTCCACTGTCAATAAAGCCCTCTGGCTGATCCATATAAACGCATTCTCCTAAATCACCATTTAGAAATGCAGTTTTAACGTCCATCTACCAGATTTCATAGTCGTAGTGAGCAAAAATAGCAAGTAGGATCTGAATGGATTTAAGCATGACTACTGGAGAGAAAGTCTCGTCATAGTCCAGTCCTGGTCTCACTACTACAAATAAGGGTTGCCCATACGGATATATCCGTAGGGGCGAAAAAATACCCCGTAGGTGCAAAGGCCGCATGTGCAAGTTGAAGCCCTGAACTTACCCCTACGGATTTCTGTGTAGGTCCTGTTGCCCCAACGGACTAGGCCGCAGGGTAAAAAAATTTATATTATTTACGGTTTTTTTAATATATTAAGTGTACCTACGAACATGTTCGTAGTTCCAAGTTCTACCCCCTACGGATAGCTACGTAGGTACCTATCCGTAGGGGCAATATATCAGGAATCCTGATATTTTGCCCCTACGGATAAAGCCGTAGGGGCGAAGCAGTAGCCCCTACGGATACGTCCGTAGGGGCACTCCCAACCCCCTGGTACTGAAATCAGGGGGGAAATATCAGTTACTGCTGATATTGTGCCCCTACGGATATAGCCGTAGGGGCAACATGTGTACCTACAGATTAATCCGTAGGTACATATTATCTGTATTTTTTTAAAAAAATGGGCTGCTTGATTTTTTCCCGCCCTATGCACAATAATATATAAATCAATCAAATATAAAATTAATCATCACACAACATATATCACAGTATTCATAATCACATCTCACGCATATATATAATATACAAAAGAAACCCAAAAACTGAATATGATATAAATATAAACCAATATCAATCAATATCGTTTCAAAATGTAGTGCAATGTGTATGATATAAATAAATACATGTTTCAAAAAATAAGAACCAAAAAGCTACCCTAGTTCGGTCGAGCTCCACCTCTGAATAACGATAGAATAACGCGCGCCTGCTCCTCGGCCAAATCATTGCCTCGGCTGTTTTCTTACACCTGAATAGCCTCTGTAGCCTCTGTGTTATGGGAAAGTATCGTGCTATCTTCACAGGTATATCAGGCTTCTTATCAGAATCTTTCGGCTTATACCTGGCCTCTCCGCATGTTGGACACTCTTTCAAATCTGAATTCTCTTTCCGGTACAACATGCAATTTTTAGGACATGCTTGAATCTTCTCGCACTTTAGACCCAAATCAGACATCATCTTCTGGGCTTCGTACCAGCTTTCGGGCACATTATTTCCCGGAGGCATAGAATCTTTCAAGAACGAAAGAAGCATTGTGAATGACTTGTTGCTCCATCCATTTAGGCACTTAATCTGGAAAAGTTGGACGAACCATGAGAGGGTGTAATACTTCGCATTCTCATAAATTGGTTTCCTAGCATCATTCATGAAATTTTCATATTTATCCGCACGCGGTCCTTGACCGGAAGGAATGTCATCTTCGGTACGAATAGATTCACCTAAGGCAGCCTCTACCATATCCTCCATTTCTTCTGATGGAAATAAATTTCCGTCTCCTGCCGCATTACCGAATTCTTCTTCTTCTCCTGCCGCATTATCGTGTTCTCCTTCTTCTTCTACCGCAGTACTGCATTCTTCTCCTTCCCCGTGATATTTCCAAATTGTATAAAGTCTAGTAAACCTATGTTTTACAATATGAAGCTCTGTCAATTCTACCTTCTGCCAGTACTTATTGCCACATCTATCGCACGGACAGAGAATCTTCTCTATTATGATCTTATTATGTGCGCGTGCAAATTCAAGGAAAGCAGCAACTCCTGCGACAAACTTAGGTTGCATACGTTGTTTCCAATCCACATACATCCAGTCCTTAACTCTGACGTACTCATGGGCCATGTTAGACTGTATAATATATAAATTGTAGGTTATGCTGACTATATTTAGAAATATAAGAACGGGATAGTTACTGACAAAGGAGAAAATCCGTGTATATGCTTTGTGTGTGCGTTTGTCGTTGAAAAGAATAAATTATCGCACGTATGTTAACCGATAGATGGGGACTAAGTGGCGCTTTTAGTTTCATATATGAGTATCGATGGGAATATGAAGGTTTCATATTCTTGTTGTATGTGTGTGTTCCGGCTGTCGGGGGTAGGCTTCTATCCCATTAAGAATGTATAGAGCGAACGCCCATCACTTGTGCTTTCAACCGTTTCGAGTAAATTTCGGCAGCACCTCCCCGCTGTTCTCCGAGTACACTGTAATAGAATAGATAATCATTTCAAAGCTGTGAAACAACGTTAAAATGAACATCTAATCTATCTTTGTACAAGGAGAACCAGCGGAAAGGTACCGACGAAATATCTCGAAATGGATGAAAACATAAGTGAATGAAGGCGTTTGCTTTATACATTCTTAACTTGTTAACACGGGACAAATCTATGGGTTACCATACGATTGAATTTTCTCGTCGCGTAGACTATACGACGGTTGTTAGTATCGAGCTATACTGTCCGATATTTAACAACCTTCGTATAGTTCTAGGTCACGACAAGTATCGCACGTATGTTAACCGATAGACGGGGACTAAGTGACGCATTTAGTTTCATATATGAGTATCGATGGGAATATGAAGGTTTCATATTATCATCGAGTATCATATATTGGTTTTAACCCGAACATCTCGAATCGCTCTTTAATTATGCGTTTTTTGTGTATTCTTGTTGTATGTGTGTGTTCCGGCTGTCGGGGGTAGGCTTCTATCCCATTAAGAATGTATAGAGCGAACGCCCATCACTTGTGCTTTCAACCGTTTCGAGTAAATTTCGGCAGCACCTCCCCGCTGTTCTCCGAGTACACTGTAATAGAATAGATAATCATTTCAAAGCTGTGAAACAACGTTGAAATGAACATCTAATCTATCTTTGTACACGGAGAACCAGCGGAAAGGTACCGACGAAATATCTCGAAACGGATGAAAACACATGTGAATGAAGGCGTTTGCTTTATACATTCTTAACTTGTCCACACGGGACAAATCTATGGGTTACTATACGATTGAATTTTCTCGTCGCGTAGACTATACGACGGTTGTTAGTATCGAGCTATACTGTCCGATATTTAACAACCTTCGTATAGTTCTAGGTCACGACAAGCATTGCACGTATGTTAACCGATAGACGGGGACTAAGTGGCGCTTTTAGTTTCATATATGAGTATCGATGGGAATATGAAGGTTTCATATTATCATCGAGTATCATATATTGGTTTTAACCCGAACATCTCGAATCGCTCTCTAATTATGCGTTTGTTGTGTATTCTTGTTGTATGTGTGTGTTCCGGCTGTCGGGGGTAGGCTTCTATCCCATTAAGAATGTATAGAGCGAATGCCCATCACTTGTGCTTTCAACCGTTTCGAGTAAATTTCGGCAGCACCTCGCCGCTGTACTTCGAGTACACTGTAATAGAATAGATAATCATTTCAAAGCTGTGAAACAACGTTGAAATGAACATCTAATCTATCTTTGTACATGGAGAACCGGCGGAAAGGTACCGACGAAATATCTCGAAACGGATGAAAACACAAGTGAATGAAGGCGTTTGCTTTATACATTCTTAACTTGTCCACACGGGACAAATCTACTGGTTACCATACGATTGAATTTTCTCGTCGCGTAGACTATACGACGGTTGTTAGTATCGAGCTATACTGTCCGATATTTAACAACTTTCGTATAGTTCTAGGTCACGACGAGCATCGCATGCATGTTAACCGATAGACGGGGACTAAGTGGCGCTTTTAGTTTCATATATGAGTATCGATGGGAATATGAAGGTTTCATATTATCATCGAGTATCATATATTGGTTTTAACCTGAATATCTCGAATCGCTCTCTAATTATGCGTTTGTTGTGCATTCGTGTTGTATGTGTAACATGATTTTAAACTATTGAGATCAAGATTGATAAAACTGATCATCCTACATTGCAATAGCATTCATCAACCAAAAACTATTATTGCAATGGTATTCATATATATATAATTTTCCAACAAGGGATTAGGATATCATCAAGTCATGTGACAACACTAGATAAATTAATCTTAATGGAGTTTTTGTCTAATCAAATTCAACTCCAACCATCATTTTAAAAGAACGAACCAACATCATTAAAAAAATGTAAATACCAACTCCAAATTCCCAAAAAAGTAACGAGTAGGGTGAAAATAAAGCATATCCGTGCTTTTTGTTCTCTTTGTAAGCAGCATTATAAATGGCCGAGTTACGAAATATGTTGTTAGGCATGAGTTAAGCCGATAAACAAATTCAGATCATTTAATCATATTTATCTTCCTAAAAACCCGTCATTGATTAAAAGTTGATAGCAATGATCAAGCAACACGGGAATTTAACCAACACTGTTCACGTATAATCAATCTTGCACCACTAATCATTCCTACGACAACCATTAGTCGACAATCAGATGGATCTCTCTCTAAATCATACCCTGCTGTCAAACGTTTTTCTCCCATCAAATCAATTATACTAGTATAGGTCGCGATGAGTACAACCGTCAAAACCAATCACACCGCCCACACACGAAAACTAGCCATGCTCATAACATTTACATATCCTCAACTAACCCATTAAAACTCTCTCCAAGTTGGATATTAGTTGACCAACCACCATTAAACCACCCACACACGAAAACTAGCCATGCCCACCCTAGCCCTAGCCCCAACCCCAACCTAACCCTAACCCCAGCCCCAGCCCAGCCCCGCCCTAACCTAACCCTAACCCCAGCGCGGCCAGCTAAACCCCAACCCCAACCCTAAGCCAAACCCTAACCCCAGCCCCAGCCCCAGCCGCAGCCGAACCCCAACCCCAACCCCGACCCCGACCGCGACCCCTGCCGAACCCCAACTCGCGCACGCAACCCCAGACCCAGCCATGAACCCTAGCCCTAAATAATCAAAAAATTCTTTAATTTACATGAAGATTTACTCACCTGAACGGCGGTGGCGACGACCTGAACGGCGGTGGCGACGACGAGAACGGTGGTGGCGACGAGAACGGCGGTGGCGACGACGAGAACGGCGGTGGCGATGACGAGAACAGCGGTGGCGATTTGGGGATTTTCTTTCGCGCGCGATCGAGAGAGAAAGAAAGTGAGCGTAGGCGATCGATCTGTGCCTTTATTAAATCGATATTTAGTTGCCCCTATGGATTTGTCCGTAGGTCTTTGGTTTGCGGCTCCATAGGGGCCAACACCAAATTAAGAATTAATATTTTTGTTCTTGGACGTCTGGGCCCGTAGGGGCAACCTTTTAGCCCTACGGATTAATCCGTAGGGCCTACTTAAATCTGCCCCTACGGATTTCAATATTTGTAGGGGCAACCCCCTATTTTACTAGTGTCTTTGACGAAAGCCTTTCGCTACCAACATTGCCTTATAGGTCTCCACCAGCTCATCTACACCGATCCTTCTTTTAAAGATCCATTTGCACCCTACGGGTTTTACCCCAGAGGGTACAACCTTCAGAGTCCATACTTTTTTGGTGTACATAGACTCCATCTCGGACCTCATGGCATCCATCCACTTCACAGAGTCACCACTCGTGATAGCCTGCTGAAAACTGGTAGGGTTATCATCATCCATGATGCAATCTTCTCTATCACCATCAATGAGAAAACCGTAGTATCTCTCCGGTGGTCGAGAAGTCCTACCAGATCTATGGAGTTGCTGAGCTTCATAAGATTCTGTTGCAACATCAAGTTCAACCAAATCGTCATTTGTAACTTGTGTCTCTAGAACCTCTTCTAGATCTACCACATTGCCATCAGTATCATTTGGAAAAATCTCATTTTCTAAAAATGTAGCATACTGAGAAACAAACACCTTTTGTTCCTCCCTGTGGAAGAAGAGATATCCAAACGAATGTTTTGGATATCCCACAAATATACACTTGACTAATCGTGTCTCGAGTTTTTCTGGATTCCGCTTTTTGACAAAAGCCGGACAACCCCAAATCTTAACTCGTTTAACAGATGGTCTCTTCCCATACCATATCTCATATGGAGTGATAGATACGGTCTTGATTGGAACTTTGTTCAACAGAAAGGCTGCAGTCTCCAATGCATGCCCCCAAAAGGAGAGGGGTAACTCAGTATCACTCATCATGGATCACACCGTATCCAATAGGGTGCGATTCCACCGCTTTGACACACCGTTGTGCTGTGGTGTGTAAGGGGGAGTGAGCTGAGAAAGAATCCCATTCTCTTTTTGGAAGTTCGAAAATTCTGTATTAAGATACTCTCCACCTCGATCTGATCGAAGTATTTTGATACTCATTCCTATTTGTTTTTCTACTTCAAGTTTGTACTCCTTGAATTTCTCGAAAGCTTCAGACTTATACTTTAACAAAAAAACATGACCGAATCTTGAGAAATCATCAGTAAAAGTTATGAAGTAAGAAAAACTGCTTCTCGCATGTGTAGACATTGGCCCACATACATCACTATGTATGAGCCCCAAGTGCTCTGTAGCTCTTTCTCTGTGTTCAGTAAACAGAGTTTTGGTCATTTTCCCTTTGATACAAGACTGACAAGTTGCATAAGATTTATACTCAAAAGGATTTAAATATCCATCTTTATGAAACTTGTTTAGTCTTGTTTCATTAATATGACCAAGTCTACAATGCCAAAGAAAAACATCATTTATATCTGAAAATTTCCTTTTATTTGTGTGCTGTATGTTGAAAACTGTGTGTTGATTTAGGACGTATATCCCGTTATTAAGTATACCAGAACCAATCAACTCTTGATTTAGTTTAATGTTCATAACATTATGCTGCAATACAAAATGATATCCTTCATTGTCTAACAAAGAAACGGATATTATATTACAAAGCATGCTTGGTACAAAATAACATGAGTTCAAAACCAATATACAACCCGACGACAACCCTAGGTGATACTCTCCCACTGAAACTGCATGTACATTTGAACCATTTCCAACTCAGAGAGTATGATCACCGGTCTTCAAAACTCTGCTATTTCTCAATCCCTGCACATAATTGTAGATATGAGAACCCGAACCGGTATCCAAAACCCAGGAAGCAGAGTTTATAGAAAAACAGTTTTCAGTCACGAACACACCTGAAGCAGAAGCATCACCATGCTTCCTTTTCTTGAGATCAAGGTATTCCGTACAGTTCCACTTCCAGTGCCCCGTCTTCTTGCAATAGAAACATTCTCCTTTCCCTGACTCCGCAGCTTTGGATTTGTCTTTCCCCTTTGCCTTCTTGATTCCACTTCTCGGTTTGGTTGATTTCTTCTTATTCTTTCCCTTGGCCTTGGTTTTTGGGACGGAAGAGAAAGATTGTCCAACAAGCAGAGAGGGAGACTTCGCCTTAAGTGTGCTCTTCTCACTTCTCAACATATTGAGAAGTTCGGGTAGTGACTTCTCCATGTTATGCATGTTGATGTTCACTATGAATGGAGCAAAGGCAGAGGGAAGAGACTGTAGAACAATATCAACATATTGTTCGTTCTCCATTGTCCATCCAAGGCCTTTAAGCTCTTCAATAAGAGCTATCATCTTCAAAATATGATAGCCTACTGGTGTGCTAGGAGCCATCCGCATTTGAAACAGCTTTCGAGACGCTTCGTATCTCAGGGTCCGAGATTGGCCCCTATACAACTCTTTTGTATGGAGATAGATGGATTGAACATCCATTTTCTCGTGCTGCTTTTGATGTGTATTGTCCATCGATGCAAGCGCGAGGCATTTGGAAGTGGCACAGTCAATATCCCACGTTTTGCGGATCCCCCTATCTGCAACAGAAGATTCAGGGCCTGGGCTGGGTGGGGCTGAGGTAGTGAGGACATATGATACCTTATCATATGTGAGAGCAATGTTAATGTTCCTCAACCAGTCTTTATAATTCGGTCCGGTCAGCTTGTTTTTATCTAGTAAAAGCTTAAGGCCTGTCATTGGTATATGCCATTAAGAGAGAGAAAAGAATACACTCAGCGCAAGCTCTTGCAAAGATCAGATTGGTTATTATCTTATCTAATCAATATCTCCCACTGCTTTTATCAAATTTTCCATCAAACCTTAAAAAGAAAATTAGCCAGGATTAATTACATTCTACAACTTCGCTAACTGATCATTCGAAAATATTGTATTTTTAACATATCAATTTCCCTACTATTTACAATCATCTAAAGGTGTTCGGTATGAATATAGCACATATTAGCAATTTGTCTGCAAAATACCAAAGAATATGTGATATACATTATAACCGTCATTTTAAGGGAAATTGTGTGTTTATTATTGCACGCATAATCTTTGTATATCGCAACACTTGTCTCGAGATTGTGTGCAGGAAATTCCAGGAAAAAGAGCCGGAAGTGCTAAAGTGCTGATAAAAATACACCAAGTCTAAGACTTGAAATCTGGCAGTAAACAAGAAAATATAAAAAGATTCCAGACATCAGGAAACAGCCTTAAAGCCAACACAAGAGTACCCTGGAAATTGCACGCACCAATACCACCAAACGACCACGGATCCGCGGCCGAATGGGCCGATCCGCCGCGGATCCGCGGCCACGTTGAATCATTTTCGGCAGAATACTATCTCACGCTTCTCTCAATTACCAAACTTCTTCAAGATACTTCAGTCTCCAGAGATCTCTAGAAGCTTCTCCTCTAACAGCCAAGCTTCTTGTACAAGCTTAATACCTACCAAGCTTCTCAAGCAAGCTAGCTAACTAACTTAATCTAGAAGCTTCCTTCATAACTACCAAGCTTACAAAGGAAGCTAAACCTAGTTTAGTTTCTAAAGGAAGCTAGATCAAGCTTCTAGGGGAAGCTAAAGGAGAAGACTATAAAAAGAGACCCAAGGCTTCATTAAAAAGGTTGTTGGTTGTTGTTCATCATTTGAGGGTAAAATTCTAGTGAGATCCAAATCAATCCTACACAAATTGAGTGACACAATTTGATCCAAATCAAGATCATCGAGTACCAAATCAAGCAAGCATTCAACAAGTCTTTTTGAAGCAACGCCGATCTTCATCCGAGCAAGAGATCCAAGACGATCCGTGACTCAAGAAGACGATGCGAAGCTAGTTCGACGATCGAGTTCTCTCCTCAATTCCTGTAGTCTTTGAGTGAATTGTAACGAAACATCGAATAATAAAAGGTGAAAATTCTTGATCTTGCTTTTCTTTACATTTGAGCATTATGAAGAGTTATCGATTCTTGATTGTTATCTTTTTCATGATGTTTGAGTGAAAACTTCGCTCGTGAGGAATCGAGAAAATAGATAGATGATGATGATTAAATTCTCGAACGATTCTTAAGTATTATGAGTTTTGTAAACTTTAGGAAATTGAATCATCGACGACCTAGTTTTGAGCGAGATGCTTTCTTGAATATTCTCGCTCTAAATTAGAGATCAATGATCGATGATTGAATTTCCTAGAGGCTAGAATTTGAATGCTAATCAACGAATGGACAAGGGATGATGATGGAGTAACCCTAGTTTCTTCAAGAGATCCCTAAACCTCGTTGATCGTCATCGATCTAGCAACAAATCTTCAATAGATAAGAATTTGTAATCATAATTCTTCATCATCACTATTGATTGGATAAATTCCCACGAGCCTCTTTACAAATCTTGATAATTCATTCGATTTGGACAATTCTTGATTCTTGATTCTTGATCTTTATTTTCTTGATGATTCTTGCAACTAAATTTCATAAATCTTGAATCAATTTTCTTTTATCTTTTAATTTTCGACTCAACTAAAACAATAGCGAGCAAATCACACTTTCTCAGTGGACGATCCGTTCTCATTGACGAAACTACAACAGACACCGTCAATTGATTGCGGTATAAATTTCTTTGGTTGTGAAACAATTCTAAACATGACACGGAAACGATCAATCAAATGGCGCCATTGCCGGGGATCGTGTGCTAATTTGTTCGTTTTTGAAATTTGAGTTGAAAAAATTTATTATTCCATCAGTTTTTAAGATCAAAATTCATAACAAGCGCTTAACGATTTGTTGTGATTTGTTGCAAGGAGATCTGGAATCTGTGGAGCAAGAGGAAAATTTTTCAGAGCATCTCAGAGAGTTCATTGAGCCAACAGGAGCATCTGCAGCAATTTTTATGCAGAGATCTCAACAAACGACAGCGTTTCCGTGGCTATAGTGTGCTTATTGCGGCGGTTCCGCGGCGAGATAGCGGCTTGACTGCTTCAAATTTTCTTGGTGAATTTCTGACTTTCTTATCTCCTCCCTGCTCTGTCCATTAACCAATTTCTGTAGGTTTCTTTGCAAAAATTCGCAGCGCCGCAAAAAGAAAAATTGTTGCATGTTTGATCTTGGTTATTTGCATTTTGAATACAGAAATTAAGGGGCAAAGACCAAATTCAGATTAGGTGGGGAGTTCATTACCCTTCCTAAGCCCCAAAAATCACAAACTTGCATCCGCATCACCCTCATTAACTAAAAAATATCTAGACATGACTCTAAGGACCGTCACGCTCACTTAGGACAAAAGGAGGTCGTGGGTAATCTATTACTTATCCGCGTTTCTTTTGTGGTGTCTAAGGCAAGTGTGTCTAAGGCAAGTGGTTACTTAATTGGACCCACTACTTACGTAGTGGAGAACCTCCCACTTACCTGGCACTTACCTAGCTACAGAAGGGACAAAGAGGCAGTAGAGGATCTATCTTGCGACTTGTTTTCTGGAAGTCTAGGAGCGGTCTAGAGACTTGACCTAGGTGACCACTAGATTTAGGATTGCTTGTGCATTGTTTGTGTGCATTTTTTTCAAAATTCCGTACTTTTTCAAAATTCTGTACTTTTTCAAAACCAAACACCAAACTCATCTTTTCCTTAATTATCATTCAACGCTGCCACTTGTGCTAAACCATTTAGTGCATGCTCGGCTGGACACGGGATTCTAGTGCCCGTCTTGTCCGCGTTCCTCCTATCGACTCCGAAGTCGGTATTTCTACGTCTACTTTTTTTTTACCCACCACCACACCCACTTCGATGGACAATTATCCATCGAACTTCTTTAACACTACTCTGCCACCGTCCGCAGGTGCATAGAATCCACCCCGCATCTCCCTCCAAGAGAGATGCTACCCTATGCGAGGTCCTCTTTTGACCTGTCTCACCATTCCACTAGCCAATGGGGAAAATTTTGAAATCAAACCACAATACATCAATTTTCTACCAAAATATCACGGTCTCGAGTCTGAAGACGCATACGTCTTTATTACCAAATTTGAAAATGTATGCGCTATGATGGGTACTTCACAGCTTTCTGTGGATGCTATGCGTCTACGTCTTCTCCCATTTACCTTGTGCGATATAGCCGAGAAGTGGCTTTATAACACAGCCGCACATTCTATTTCAAATTGGGATGAATTCGTCACATCTTTCCTAAAGAAATTCTACCCCAATCATAAAACAGCTCGAGTCCGTAGCGAAATAAATCAATTTACCCAGCTTCCAAATGAACCATTCTCGAAGTGTTTTGAACGCTTCAAGGATCTATTAGTTCAATGTCCACATCACGGAATTCCTAGATGGGATCTGTGCAGAATCATATATGGGGGCATTAATCCTACCACAAAACAGACCCTTGAATTCATTTGTCAAGGCACCTTCATGACTAAAGATGATGGTGAAGCTTGGAGATTTTTAGAAGATTTCGCTGAAAGAACTTTACAGTGGGAGAGTGTAAACCAGTCATCGTCTAGGGGTGGCATTCACCAAATTGATGTTTCCATAGGAGTTAGAGCTGAAATGGCAGCAATGCAAAAGAAACTCAAAGCTATGGAACATAAATTTTTAGCAGCCTCCCTAAATCAGATGTCGCTCCCCAAAACCATCTGTGGATGCTGTTCTGATCCATCTCATCTTACGGAAGAATGTCCTTTAAATTCTCCATTTCAAGGTCAAGAGTATACCAATGCTGCTTTTCAACAAAGACCTAGAAATGATCCGTATTCTTCCACTTATAATCAGTGATGAAGGAATCATCCTAACTTTGCTTAGAACCAACAACAAACTCAAAACACGGTTCCAAATCAAAATAATTTCCAAAGGGCTCCTCCACCACAATGGCAGCCATTTCAACTAACTCAGCACCCCTACCAATCACAAAACTTTCAAAACCCTGTCAACACACCTGCACCGTATAATCCTTTGCACTTGACCGGTACTGATATTTCCTCTTCACTCGAACGAACTTTTGAAATGTACATGAAACAAATGTCGGCTGAATTTAGGTCTTCCATCGATAAATTCGAGAAAAACTCTGACCTCCAAGCTGAGAGTTTAAAATCGATGGAAGCTCAAATTGCCCAATTAAAAGCCGAATTGAGTGCTAGAGAGAAAGGGAAACTTCCAGCTCAACCTTACCCAATCCTGGCTATTCACATCATGTGAACGCTATCACCACGTTGAGATCTGGAAGAGTGCTTGACAACCATGTCGGTGGAGAGATTGATAATAATGAAGAATCAATCGATGATACCCCGGCTGAGACCTTTCCTTCCACTTCTACTTCTACTTCTGACTCCAGTTCGTCTACCCCACCATTTTCTTCCGAGCCTATTCTCCGTTTTCCCCAAGGCTCGACCCCTCAGCACACCTCTTCTGGTCCACCAAAGACGATCCCTACTCCTATTCTTAGATCGTTCTTACCCACACGATCTTCTCCAATGTTGGATCCCACTCTTATTGCTAAAGCTCCTTATCTGAATCGGTTAAGGGGAAACAAACCAAGTCCGCAAATGGTGAAGATCACTGAAATCTTTAAACAGGTTAACATCAACATCCCTCTCCCAGATACTATACAACAAGTCCCGGCTTATGCGAAAATTCTTAAGGACTTGTGCACTAGGAAGAGGAAGACTTAAGTGCCAAAGAAGGTATTCATGTCAAAGACTGTAGACACAGCTTTTCCCCAACAATTACCTAGGAAACATAAGGATCCTGGCTATCCTACTATGTCTATTTCTATTGGGGATAAACACATTAACCGTGCTCTACTTGACCTTGGCGCAAGTGTTAACCTACTTCCTTTCTCGGTTTATGAGCAGTTAGGGATCGGAGAGTTGAAACCAGTTCACTGCACTCTCCAGATGGCCGACCGATCAATCACCAAACCTAGGGGAGAACTAGAGCACGTGTTGATAAAAATCGGGAAATTTGTATTCACTGTGGACTTTATTGTTCTCGATACATAGCCTGTAGTGAACCCACGGAATCAACTTCCGGTGATCCTTGGTCGCCCCTTTTTGGCCACTTCCAATGCTATAATCAACTGTCGTAACGGCTCTATGACCCTATCCTTCGGGAAGATGTCAATTGAGCTGAACATTTACAAGTTGGGAAGTGTACCCTCCGAACCTTCTGCTCAGGTTTGTTCTGTCGAATTAATGGATGTCGACAGCAGCGAATTTGACGATCCTCATGATACTGATCTAGACTCTTTTCATATGTTATTGTTTGACCCAATTATATATCATACACATACAGACTCTTTCACCGAGTTGTCCGGGTCAACATCTAACACTGATTATGAACCATCTCTGGAGTCTGAAAATCACCCCGCGCTTTTTGATGAAATTATTTTTCGGGGTATCGATGAACGCTTTGAGGAAATTTTTGCTGATGAGCTCGCATTTTTAGCAAATACGGGTGTTGAGATGAATCATCTCCCAAATAAAGAAATTGAACCTCCACCCTTTCTTTTTGACAATCACAAAAATAGGAGTAATCCATCATCACAACCAATGTGTCGTCTCTCCAAAACGAGACGCAAGCACATTCTATTCCATCACTTATCTTTTCCCCACTTCTTCCTAGCTCCTTATAACATGTTCTTCCACCAACCAATGCACTACACTGATAAAATCTTTGAATGGTTGGTATTGACTTTCGGTCTTTGCAAAGCTTGGCATTGACCAATAACTTTGACCCCATATTGTGATTTTCAAAAGATTAACATTGTTTAACTCAAGTTTGGGGGGAGGGGGGTATAAGTTGGCTCTTGATTATAAAATTTTTACTTAAAATTGTGAGCCAAAAATAAGTTGGGGGAGGATTTTTACGATCATATTTATTGCCCCCATTAATAAATTTCCTCCCATGCTTACAGGTTTTTTGTGATCTAACAGAAGACAACAGTGGGGACACTGTTGAAAACAAGTTTGGGGGAGGTTTGTGCTTATTTGAGCATCATTTGCATATTAATTTGCATAAGCAAAAAAACATAAAAAAAATTTAATTTTTTTTTTGTACATAAATAAGATAATAAAAGATTAGATAGTGAAAAATTACATCCAAAAGATTAGAAAAATTTAAGAAAACGAAGAAAATTAGAAGTTTTCTTAAACGAAACTTGTAATAAGTAGTTATGAGCCGTTGTCCCAAGGGTTAGTAAGATGAAGGAAGTCACTAATCTGAGGATAAAAATAAGTCTGAAAAATAGTTTCTATTCTGGAAGCCAAACATTTGAACGTTGATACCCTACTATTCGCACTTACACACGTCTTGAAACTCGGGATAGTAGAGGATACCTTGAAATGCTCTTGTCTAAAAGCCAAAGTATGAAGGAAATAATAAATGAATAAAAGATAAAATGGTGTTAAGAAAAAAATGAACACTGGTTTTGTTATCACCAAGGCAGCAATAAAAAAATATAGCGAGGGTGTTTCATCACCTAGTGCCTTAGACCAACTGGTCTGTGAGTCACTGCTAAGCCTTAGGTGGTGCAAGACGAAGAAAATGCTAATACACCTAATAAGCAAGCACATGAGTAATCGGTCGGTTAGTACCTCAAGAAGTATTAACGGTCGCATGAAAAATGTGTGAGCAAATTCATCTAAATATTCACCGACTAAAAAGTACCGAGGTAGATGGACAAGAGTATGATAGCTTGAATTGAATTTTCCGAGTGTAGGGATGTCTTTTATACACACGTAGGGGTATATGATCGATATTTGGAAGAAAAGTAGGAATGAAGAATAAAGACGATGTTTTATTGAGGGATGATGTGATTTCTAACATCTTTTCATGACTATTAAGATAGGGCTCATGACAACCGAAAAGCCAGTATTAGTTGGAAACTCTAATTTTCAAAGTCTTTCTTTTATAATTCTTATCTTTACATGTAACTTTCACAGTCTTCCTTTTATTATGGGATTTTGTGGGTGCAATCCGCTGAAAACTCTCAGGAGACAACACTCCTCCTACTAAGGACACCTAGAGGTTTAAAGGCTTGTTGCACGTGCTCAGTGCAATCGTGTTGCCTACGAAAGTGTGCTAGTTAGTTTTTCTTTTTCTTTATTTTCTCCTTCTCTTTTTAATAAAAAAAGTTTGCTCGAGAATACCAAAATTAAGTTTGGGGAAATTTGATCAGTCGAAAATATTGTATTTTTAACACATCAATTTCCCTACTATTTGCAATCATCTAAAGGTGTTCGGTATGAATATAGCACATATTAGCAATTTGTCTGCAAAATACCAAATAACATGTGATATACATTATAACCGACATTTTAAGGAAAATTGTGTGTTTATTATTGCACGCATAATCTTTGTATATCGCAACACTTGTCTCGAGATTGTGTGCAGGAAATTCCAGGAAAAAGAGCCGGAAGTGCTAAAAGTGCTGATAAAAATACACCAAGTCCAAGACTTGAAATCTGGCAGTAAATAAGAAAGTATAAAAAGATTCCAGACATCAGGAAACAACCCTAAATCCAACACAAGAGTACCCTGGAAATTGCACGCACCAATACCACCAAACGGCCGCGGATCCGCGGCCGAATGGGCTGATCCTCAGCGGATCCGCGGCCACGTTGAATCATTTTCGGCAGAATACTATCTCAGGCTTCTCTTCTCAATTACCAAACTTCTTCAAGACACTTCAGTCTCCAGAGATCTCCAGAAGCTTCTCCTCTAACAGCCAAGCTTCTTGTATAAGCCTAATACCTACCAAGCTTCTCAAGCAAGCTAGCTAACTAACTTAATCTAGAAGCTTCCTTCATAACTACCAAGCTTACAAAGGAAGCTAAACCTAGTTTAGCTTCTAAAGGAAGCTAGATCAAGCTTCTAAGGGAAGCTAAAGGAGAAGACTATAAAAAGAGACCCAAGGCTTCATTAAAAAGGTTGTTGGTTGTTGTTCATCATTTGAGGGTAAAATTCTAGTGAGATCCAAATCAATCCTACACAAATTGAGCGACACAATTTGATCCAAATCAAGATCATCGAGTACCAAATCAAGCAAGCATTCAACAAGTCTTTTTGAAGCAACGCCGATGTTCATCCGAGTAAGAGATCCAAGACGATCCACGACTCAAGAAGACGATGCGAAGCTAGTTCGACGATCGAGTTCTCTCCTCAATTCTTGTAGTCTTTGAGTGAATTGTAACGAAACATCGAATAATAAAAGGTGAAAATTCTTGATCTTTTTTTTCTTTACATTTGAGCATTATGAAGAGTTATCGATTCTTGATTGTTATCTTTTTCATGATGTTTGAGTGAAAACTCCGCTCGTGAGGAATTGAGAAAATAGATAGATGATGATGATTAAATTCTCGAACGATTCTTAAGTCTTATGAGATTTGTAAACTTTAGGAAATTGAATCATCGACGACCTAGTTTTGAACGAAATGCTTTCTTGAATATTCTCGCTCTAAATTAGAGATCAACGATCGATGATTGAATTTCCTAGAGGCTAGAATTTGAATGCTAATCAACGAAAGGACAAGGGATGATGATGGAGTAACCCTAGTTTCTTCAAGAGATCCTTAAACCTCGTTGATCGCCATCGATCTAGCAACAAATCTTCAATAGATAAGAATTTGTAATCATAATTCTTCATCATCACTATCGATCGGATCAATTCCTACGAGCCTCTTTACAAATCTTGATAATTCATTCGATTTGGACAATTCTTGATTCTTGATCTTTATTTTCTTGATGATTCTTGCAACTAAATTTCATAAATCTTGAATCAATTTTCTTTTATCTTTTAATTTTCGACTCAACTAAAACAATAGCGAGCAAATCACACTTTCTCAGTGGACGATCCGTTCTCATTGACGAAACTACAATAGACACCGTCAATTGATTGCGGTATAAATTTCTTTGGTTGTGAAACATCTTATACACGACATCGAAAAGATTCAATCACTAACCATTCAGCCAGGCCAGTGTCGGTACTTTGAGGGAGGTTCTCCGTGCTTTCGCACGGACCTAACTAAAGTAAACCTTGTTTTTCCAGAGGCATAGCCCCGTAGACACCTTTCTAGACACCTAATTGTAAAGTGCAAAACTCTCCTGGGAGCAACTCTTGCTCACAGTGGGATCGGGATCCAACTAACACATAGAAGGTATGCAATCTCATTGCAAATTTCAACTCTTGAAACTCCCGATATGGTTTTTACCCCTAGCACTCATGACCTTAACTATAGTCAACATATCATAAGTACTAGTCAAGTTCTTCCTGTCATTTCATGATTAATTAGACCCACCCATATGACCCTTAACTATAGTCAACATAATCATATGAATGTCCTAACTAATCGCATCATATGCGGTGTAGGAAGACATCACTTAGCTACTGTATGCCGCGCCTTAACTATAGTCAAAATACGCAACAAAAATACTAAGTACTCTACTTCCTAAAATGACGGAGGGCTGCGAATAGTTTTAAAGAAAACCTTTAACGTTTTGAACTTGATATCGTTGTAGAATCAAATGGGTTTAAAAGGAGTGGCTTAAGCTCCGCACTTTGAAAACTTGCTTTTCATAAAAAGCCGAGTAGGCTTCAAATCCGATTCTACAACATCTTTTTAGTTCATTTTTCTTTACATTAATCTCATTAATGTAGTCCCATCATTTAAGTCCTTAAGCTATCACAGAAAAGAAACGAAAATAGAACGTACGCTTATGCCATCCGCATTCGCCACAATGTCCCGTTATGTACCGTTAAGTTACTTAACTAATGGCATAGCGGGACGGGACTAGTGCGGATGCAAAATATAAGCAACGTTTATTATATTTCATATATATAATACACCATTCGTCTCATCATATAAAGTGATCTCATCACAGAATATCAACAGCAGAAGCACATATATGAAATACAGGATATACTAGGAGGTCCGTATTTTGTATTTAACCAACAATAGAAAATACAGATTCCACGGTCGCGATGAATAGCTAAGCCCACACCCCTAGACCCCTACGAGAGCAGTAAGTGACCCTACCAATTCTAGAGTTTAGGAGACCCGGTCTCGACTCCTCGAGATGATCTCCCACTGAACCCTAGAAACCGGTCACTTGTGCTCCCCTCCTTGGGTCTATCCTAATGTGGAAAAGTAAATAATATACAACAATGGTGACATCATCCTTAACCCGGAAGTGCCCCAAATAAAAGAATATTACATACAATTAATTTTACATGAATGAAAATAAAAACTCTCATTTCACATAAAACCCCCGGCTATTCAATCACGACGATCCTGCACATCATATCTCAGCAACACATAACATCACATGTCATCAACGTAAGTAAGTATGCGTACCCCAATTGTCGTTGATGTATAGCAACGAAACCGGAGATACACCACATACTACACTTACGGTCGCAGAAAAGAAAGTGAAAAATAACAACAATTGGAACCATCACTTTCACATATATCAAGACGATGTTAAATGTTTCGATCGAATCAATAAACACCCACAAATTACCCCGAGAGCTCAACACTCGAGCAAACTTAAAATACCCAAAACGTGCCACAGTGTCTATGGACCAACCGTAGAAGGGTCAACCCTTGCCTCACTTATGGCGCCACGGAACTATGGCAAACCCTAAGGTTTGGCCGCAGTTCCATGGTCATAGGATCGAGTTAGGGTTACGTTCTTCTAGAGGGTTTATAGGGATACTTGCACGATCTTCCAAATATGTTCAACTTGGGAAATTCTAGCACTTGAAAATTTTCAGTGAGAGTAATGAGGTGGTGTGTGATATTCGTTCGAACTGTCAAACGTCGTCCAAGTTTCCAAAACAATGTTAAATTTATGACTACGAAATACTACAAATTAGCCCCTTAACAAAATAAACATCACATGAAATTTTGGGCTAAACTAACAATACCTGAAACCCCAAAACCTACAGATCAGAGCACAGAAGAAAATCGAGGAAAAACTGGGCACAAATGGCCGACCCGCTCGGTTTTTGGGAGCTTTTCCTCTGCTGAAATCCAAGGGAATTGCTTCAATTTTGTTCTGTGTTCTATATGCATCACATGCATTCTTCTGCAGTTACTAAAATAATTTTTCGTGACCATTTTAAAATCGATAGAGAGCAGATCGTAGGGTTTCAGAATATCGTATTTTTCGGAGTTGTTTCGGTTTCGTAATATTTAATATCATTTAAATTTATAGTTTGGCTATGATACCACTGTAGGGTTTCCTTAGCACCATGCCTAGGGTTTGAGTTGCATCACACATGCTATATTAAAAATTTAGGGGGTGCTAAGCAAACTAACATAGGAATCGAACTAGAAAGTTAGAGTAACAACTTGTAGTATCATATACTAACTAGTGTCTAATACTAAGTGGGGAGAAATACAACCTTTGTAGACTTCCTCTTGTGACTCCTTAGATTTTCTAGAGTTTGAATCGGCTTACTTGAATCCTTCCAGGTCCACGACGATCCACCCGGAGTCCCTTTGCTCAAGCTCCTTGCTTCACTTGATCTATGAAGAAGTGGAGCAAGCAACCTACACTAATGGGCTAGAGTAGTATAGATTGGTGATGTGGTTTGTATTTTCACTTCAAAACCCTTTTTCTGTGTTCCTCACTCACTAGAAAACTTAAGAGAGCATGAAAGAGGAAGAAGAAGGAGATGGAAAAGATTGAGCTCAATAATGATAATCTCTTAATAAAAAGAGAAAAGAAAAAGAATATATATGAGAGTCACACTCACATAAACCATGGTTAATAAATATCTAGATATTTATATTAGTGAGTTAATGAACAAAGGAAATTAAACCCATGGTTGAAGTCATGGTTAAAGAGAGAAGAGTGTAGAAACATTCACAATGTTTTAATTTCCTTTTTCTTTTTCTCAATAATAAATATATATGTATATTTATACCATGTGAGTCTTGCATTGCCATCTCTAATGCATCAACAACCATGACACACATGTATGCATGTATGCGTGCATTCACATCAACATGTGTAAATATATGCATACATCCATGCATACAAACAAATAGAAAAGGTTTAATAAAAGTGAGCTAAAAGTCAATATTAAATCAACAATTGATTAATAAACCGGTCATATCATATACGACCTGACCAATAGAAAACGCCCGATTAAAATACGGTATCATATACACGCATTTAATCGAGCTCCCGCGCACATCTCATATGCATACCACATCGTTTCTCCTGAGCTAGGAAACTCCTGTGTGGGACTCTAAGACTCGTCAATACGCTAGCAGTAGGCAGTGATCATATCACATACCTACAAACCTTCAGCGGCACTAGCTGTACGTAATGGCTCCAGGTATTGAGCGATCATAAGAAAAACAAGCGAACCTGTCAAAAACTTCCGTCGAGTCAACTGGCAATACTTACCATACAGTCCGGTCTCTTCGTCAGATATGCTGCATATCGAGTCTAGGGATGGTATCGTTGACCCCAATAACTCAATAAGTCATGCCGGTATATGGCCTATAACAGATCGAGAAACTACTGATAACATTTATCGGTAAATCTCATCAGCCCTGGCCAGGGACTTCCTGTTATAGCCAATCGAGCATAGCGCAACATCAACCCCCAATACAGGGAGAGACGAAACCCCTCCTATCGCTCATTGCCTCCATGTGCCTCAGGGCTGTACCCAAAATCCACCTGTTTGCACGAATCAGTAGAGTCGTGGTAGGGTGGAGATCAAAGTACAGTGGGAGGACACACAAGACTCTATGACGATCTCGGGTCTACAGACTAACCTGTACCAGTGTCTCCTGAGAACTGCTATCCGACGATAGATATAATACCACATAGATGTTCTCGGCGAGTCCGTTCAGTGTACCCAGTCTCCACTGAGCCCCTGTATACAGTCTTTGGTGTCACCACACTAATGGATATGGGATCATCCATCACCTATCATATGGGACAAGAACTGTATATGCTAGTTTACTCTGGAATATCGATGCCCCGTCTCGATACACCTACGACTAGGAACATTTTAAGGATATGCTTATAAACTACAGTCATCCCACTAGTATGATCCGCAACATAATCCTAGTAGTCAAGCAAATATCCTAAGGGCTTTATCAACATGTACCAAAAGAGTAAGAGGCATGATCAAATGAACATATCAAGATAAAGTAAACCAGATAGCATACTTTTATGTCAAGCAAGAATGTCCTCTGAATATATATACACATACCGATACATCCACTATCATATAATGGCCTCTAGGGCATACATATATCCAACAAATATAACTTTGCCTTAGAAAAAAATGCTATAAACATTTTCCTGAATCAAGTGTTGATTGGTTTTGGTATATTATGTAATGGTATATATGTTTTAAATCAAAATATAGTTTTCAATATACATAACACACACAAGAGAAAGAGTTCAGAAATGAACGAAACTTTCTTGTGGCATTGTAAACTTGGTTATATCAATGAGACCTGACTAGCTAAGTTACATAAGGATGGATATTTGGATACGTTCGAATATACATCTTATGAAACTTGTCAGTCTTGTCTCAAAGGAAAGATGACTAAAACTCCATTTACTGGACATGAAGAAAGAGATACAGAACTCTTGGGACTGATACATAGTGATGTATGTGGCCCTATGTCTACACATGCAATGGATGGGTACTCATATTTCATTATATTCACTGATGATCTCTCTAGGTCCGGATATGTATTCTTGTTGAAACACAAATCCGAAACTTTTGAGAAATTCAAAGAATATAAGAACAAAGTAGAGAACCAAACGGGCAAATGTACTAAAATTCTTCGATCTGATCGAGGAGGAGAATACTTAAGTACGGAATTCCTTGACTATTTAAAAGAGAATAGGATTCTCTCAGCTTACTCCTTCGTATACACCACAGCACAACGTTGTATCAGAGCGGAGGAATCACACCCTATTCGATATGGTGCACTCTATGTGAGCAATGCTAAGTTAGCTCTTTCATTCCGGGGTTATGCACTCCAGAAAACAACATACCATTGAATGATGTTCCATCCAAATCCGTGCCTAAAACACCATTTGCAATATGGAATGGTAAAATACCATTTGAAATCCGTGCCTACAATCAGTCAAACTTTTCTTGTCACAAAAATTCTCCATGAAAGACCCGGGTGATTGTTACGCCTCGCTTCTTAGTAGACGGAAATGGTGACGTGGTAAGCTCGCGGCATATTTATCTAGAGAAGGTCATTCCCTAAATAAATATGCTAAGCATATTGAAACAATAATACACAATATAAGAATAAATGGAGACTGTAAATTTTTCAACAAATATCTTTATTTATATTCAAACTTGAAATATTTACAAATACAAGAGTTCAACTGAAATGTAAGTACAATAACAGAAATGCTTAAACAAGTGGCATACATAAACCGAAAGAAAAGATATAAGCTTGAGCAGCGATCTGGTCGTATTCCTACTCTGTGGCGTCCACCTCTTCAGTCTCAACCGTATCTGATGAATATTCTAAGAAAACAAGGGTGGATGGAATGCCCGTCGGCGAACTAGTACTCGGTAAGTCCCAAAGGTAGGGTAAAAGTGAAGTGTGACAGTTATAGCATAATCATGAAGTAATGTAAATGACAAGTGAAAAGTATGTGGAATTGAATATGGATATATGTACTATAGGTCTCTATATGGTCACTGTGCTAACGTTAAGTTCCAAGTGTGAATGTCAACGCAACTTGAGAAGCATTTATGAGCACAAGAGTGGGGCCCTAGGAGTAAGGAAACACGGGCCTATTTCACGTGTTTGTATCGGGACTCCAAACTATGGAGGAGTCGATCTGACCGAGGTTCGAGTAAATAGAATTTGAGTAGGTTAATACGGGACTGCTGAAGTTCCGTTGGATTCACACCTGAAACTACCCCAAACACTCTGAGTATAATAGATTATAACTGTTGTATCGACTTAGTTGATTTGATTGGTTGATTATAACATGTCTTGATTGAAACCATAGATTGCAAAACTGAATAATGTAGTTGAGTAAGTCAGGTAGAATTCGAATCATGACAATTGCAATCCTGGGTTGAGTCAAGTTAGTTCGAGTAGATTGAGTTCGAGTTTAACTTCATGTTTAGGTTTGAGTTTGGATTCAAGTTTGAGTTTAAAACAAGTTCGAGTTTGTATTCAGTTATAGTCATTTCGTATTACTAGATTTAAATCTTATGAATTGCTTTAATCTTGTAAATTCTTGAGTTTAGAAAATTATCGATAACCGCTGCACATGTACGGCAGGATTTGTGTATTTTTCAAAGACGATTATCATTGATAATTTTCACTCTAAGGTTACGATCTATATTTAGGGAGAGGCAAGTGGTGCACCATTGTCTCCGGCAATCTCGAGGCAACTGACATGAAAAGATACCACTCAAACCAAATTGCGACCCAAATATGTAACCTATACTAGTATATTGATTTATAGGGTATTTTAGTAAAAATGTCTTTTAAAAATTATCGAGGGTTTTTAATTCGTCCTAAAACCTCGAATAAGTTTTTAATAAAATTATGTTGTTTTAAAATGTCAAGATTTTTGTATGAAAACATATTTTATATTTTGTGGTATTCTAGTGTAAAAAATCTAACTTTTAAACTTTATGGTATTTTAATGAAAAATATCACTTTTGGAAATTTGATGGTATTTTATTTAAATTTTGATCTTTCATTTAAAAATATAGTTTTCAAAATTTGATTTCATTGAAAATACAGATTCATAATTTTATATAAAATTTTCAAAGTTTTAATTTGTTTTAAAAGTTGTATTCTTTTTTTCAAATCGTATTTTTATTCCTTTCGAGAACAAATTCTCCGTGAGGAGTTCTGCATTTCGCTCTACTATCCTAAAGACGTGCGATAACCCGCACCATCCTAAAATTGGTCCCCTAATGAGGGTTGTAGAGGCGTAATTACAAAGGGTTAAAAATAGCAATGAAAATCATTTTATAAAGTGAGGGTATTATAATGAAAGCTGTTTCATTTTGGATAAAACTTTGTAATCTAAAATATCGTGCTATGAAACCATTGTGTATTTGATGGGGTAGGTTGTTACCCCGTGAGTTTTCTAGAGCTATAGTTCATGATTATGTTAATAGGGTATAGGTAAGGTTCATAGGATTTTTGTGTAAATTTGTTGTATGATTTATTTAGTACAAAATTTTAAACAATTCAAAAGAAATTGAGATGAATAATATTTAAAGTGATGTTAGAAGTATTACGGTGAAATATTTAACATAGTATGGGTGATAAAACTTTTTAAAAGAAGATTCATTTAGACTAACTCCACTTTAGTCGATATTGTTCTAAGAATCGTTTGAGATGAAACGAATGAGAGAAAGAAAGGACTTACAGGTTTTCGAGCATTGGAAAGAGAGGAAAAATAGGGGGATTTTCGTGGGATCGTGGTAGCGTCGAGAACGGTTTCGGTCTTCGAAAGAACGAACTTGGCTCGAGCTAACTCCACTTGACTAGCTTAACTCCTTTTGAACTTGGAAATTTTTTGGAGAACTTTTGCTATAGATTTCAAAATTGGGGATGGCTAGGGGATAGGGTGCTATTTATAGGGTAAAATATGATAGTATGGAAAATTAAAAATTGAATTAAAAATAGATTTAATGTTGTTAATTGAGGAATTGAAATGTTGTGAAGTCTCTGGTTTAATTCAGAGAAATTAAAGTGGAAAAGGGGCAAAGGGGAGCCAAAGGGATGTATGGGAGAAGCACAGAGGTAATGGACAAGATCCAACTGCCGAAAGCGGTTTTGGGGATTTTTTCGGCGGTCGAGATGGGGAGTTTGGTCTCGGGGTTTGGGCCATGTGCTATAATTCGTCTTAACACCTCATTTTCTCAGTTTGTTTTCTTTGAAACTTTTCATTTCTCCGTGTATTGCACGTACAACTCTTTGGATTCCGAAAAGTTAAAAAGAAAAAATGTTATAAATAATTAGGGTTGATGGGATTCGAACTTGCAGGCTAAAGAACAACAATGGAAAGTATTAACCAGTGAACTACAAATTACTTCTTACTTTTATTGAATAATTTAAACTTATAACTCCTAATCAGGATGAAATACCCTTTTCTATACATTGAACAAGTTACATTTGTACAAGAATTTCAGGGTCGTTACAGTGATGCTTCCTACATTCTAGGGATTAAGATCTATAGAGATAGATCTAAAATGATGTTGAGATTTTCCAAGTCCAGATACATAGACACCATATTAAAGAGGTTTAGTATGGAAGATTCCAAGCGTTGTAATTTACCCCCTTGGTATGGAATCACCCTCTTGAAAGAGATTTCTTTCAAGAATGATAAAGAGAGGGCTCGCATGAATGATATACCCTACGCTTCGGCGGTGGGATCTATAATATATTGTTTACCGTCGGAAACGAGAAACTAAGGCGCGGGGAGCGCGCCCGGCCTGAATCTGGGGGCAGATGCTATATGGAATATATCTGTCCACCTCTCCCAAGATAGAAAGTTGATTTATGGCAATGTATATCGAAGGTTTAGATGGATGAGACAGTTGTAGCAGACTTATCAGATTCTCCCTCATATGTAAGGGGTTTTTGATTGTGGGGACGCCTTTTCCTGCAGGCGCAAACCCTGCAGTTAATAATATCATCGCAAAGCGATAACAACTTTCTCCTTCCCATAGATATCACTTCATGTCGTGTTGTATATATTGTTTATTTTGGGGTTGCCCTTGGATTTTATACAGAGACTAATTTTGTCGTTGCCCATAGGGCGCAAATTTGTCCAAATCCGTAAATCTCAGATTTGGGATTGAACCTAAGCTATATCTTCCATCAGTTTAGAGGTTTAAGAATCGTTAATCTTATTTTAGACTAAGATTGACTTAAAATATGATTAAGAACTATTAATCTTGTTTTAGATTAAGGCCGACTTAGAATATATGACCATATGAGCTCGGTTGGCTTTTAAAATAAAAAAGTTTAAAACTTCAGAGATTTAGTCTATTTTAGACTAAACATTGGGCTTTATATTTACCCAACAGTGCTAAGTACTAGACCATATATTTTGTTTTGGGATTTACATAACCCAACAGTGCTAAGCACTGGGCCCAAAAGTTTAAGCTTCAACATATGATATAACATCATTCCCGTTTCAGTGCTTATGTGATATCATGTGGGCCGCTTGTTTTCTTTGGAGTTCACATGCTATCGCATGAGTGGTGCTAAGCAATCACTCATAAAGTGCTCATGTGGATATCACGTGAGCCGCTGTCTTCATGGGTGCTCACATACATATCACGTGAGACTCTAAGTCTCGGGTGCTCACGTGCCTTTCACGTGAGACTCTATTTCCTTGGGTGCTCACGTGAGACTCTAAGTCTCAGGTGCTCATGTGCTTTTCACGTGAGGCGCTGAATCTATGGCGCTCACGTGCCTTTCATGTGAGACGCTCCTCTTTGATTTGTTCCTTGGCACTCACGTGCATATCACATGAGGCGCTTCTTCTTTAGAGATTTAATCTTTGTTTATTTTTGAAACATAAGTTTTAAAGAAGTTTAAGCTTCTGTTAATAGAATTTTGACCATTAGCGATCACCAAGATCGATATTTAAAGATCTGGGATCAAGGGAAATCAAGTTCTTTAAGAACTTGAAGATCTTGTTCATATAAGATCTAAGTTCTTGATTATTTGAGGGAACTAAGTTCCTGGAGATAAAACTCCATCTTTCTTTCTTCTCTTTTTTATGATGATGGGAAAATATCAAAATTCTTCTCTGGATCCTAAATTTAAGATCAAGATTCCTTTATGAGAATTAAATTCTCTTTTTGTGGGGCACTTGTCTTATAGATCTTAGATCTAGAGAAAGAACTAAGTTCTTTGAAGGGTTAAACCCTTTTTTATATGCATGATAGGTAAACAGAGATATATTTCTCACTTGTTTTTACCTAGGATTTGAGAGTTTGAAGATGATCTTCCAGGAGAATTAAATTCTCGATTTTTTATGGAAGCTTATGGGGGTTCTCTCCTATCTGAGATATAATCTCTTGAGTCCTTTATATAGGAGAAGAGAAAAATCAATTTGTTTGAGTAAATCTCTCATCGAGAGATTTCAATTGATTTAATTGATCTTAAAGATCGCTTGGGGAATTTTATCCACCGTTGGATCTTTGATCTAGTGACCTTCTGTTTAACAGACGATATTTCTTGTTCGTTTTAATAAGAATAGGAAAATATTTTTCTAACATAGAATTTAATTCTATCAGTGATTTTTTTGATCACCATTAAATCTTTGATCCGAGGGTTCTCTGTTTAACAGAGAAGATCTTTCTTATTTTATAAAGAACAGGAAAATATTTTCCCATGTAGAATTTGATTCTACCTGAAGCGAACCGCTCCGATTTTGGGCTCTAGAGTTCTGCATGTGAGTTCTCATGTGTTTAACACGTGGGTGCTTTTTATAGGATATAATCCGATCGGAAGCCGGCACTCACGTGTTTTGCACATGAGTACTCACATGTTTTGTATGTGGGGGCTGCCCTCTATTTTTTTTGGCGGGAACAAATGCCTCGACTAGTTTGCCCACGTAAATATGTACATGGGTTATGTAGTGCAAAATAATGCATCGCCAGAGATTTGATGGCTTAGGAAACTTGTTTAGATCCCTGTCGCCCAAGGATTTTTCAATCTTCATGAGCCGTAAGGGTCTCATTAAGGTATTTCTCCCTATGAGTCAAGAGGATCTCATAGGTGTGTTTTCTCCTTAGAAATCGTATAAATTGCTAAGTGGATTTTCCCTTTATGAGTCATAAGGATCTCATTCGGGTATTTTCTCCCTACGAGTCGAGAGGCAACGTAAGTGGCTTCTTCTCCTCATTGGTATCTTGGTTAGCGAACGAAGGATGTCTTCGATGAAACTTTGGCGTACATAGCCTATGGATAGTATATGGTAGCCAATACGGAGATAGTCCGCATGACAGCGATGGCTTAGGAAACATGTTTATATCCCTGTTACCTAAGGCTTTTCAATTTTATGTGCCATGAGGGTCCCATAAAAGTATTTCTCCTTACGAGTCGGGAGAGTCTCATTAGTGTATATTCTCCTTAGAAGTCGTGGGGATCCCTAAGCGGTATTTTCTCCTGCAAGTCATAAGGAACTTACAAGAGTGTTTTCCCTTTACGAGTCGAGAGGACCTGTAAATGACTTCTTCACTTCATCGTTTATGATGAAGTGACCTGGCTTAGTTTATTTACTCATCTCAGAGCGTTTAGTCTATCCTTCCTTTAGGCTTATGGATAAACTCATGCTAATGTCAAACATACATAACCTTTGTTATCACAAGCGTCTGTTAGGTTGGTGGTGCTGGGTTTAGTCCATCGCACCGTTACGTCAGCCGATATCTTCTCGATCCACGTCCACTCGGGTCGCTGGATCGACTAGCCGTGTACTTGCTGTATCACCCAACCCTACCACTGCAGGATACAACGTTTCAAGTAACCTTCCTACGACGGTATGTCCGTATTACCGTCAGATGGTTCAGCGTTAGGCGCTACCGTGGCGCTTTACCTTGAGATTAGACTCCTTTCTTTGCGGAGTCCCAGGGAAGTCAGAGTCACATTCATCTCAGGTGGGACAACATCCAATGGTCTTTAGGCTTTGTATGTATTGCTATTAAGACCCGAAGCTTGGAATATGCCTTCATTTCACTTTTTCTTTGATAATGTCACACTGATTCTTCACTGAAGTAGGGTAGATATCTATATGATCTCTGGGCTGTATATATTGCCATTGAGATCTGAAGCTAGGAATTTTCCATCACTCCACTTTTCTTCGGCTCTTTAGAGCTTTCATGATGTCACGTCTGTACCCTACTGGAGTAAGAGAGATGTCGAATTGGTTTTTAGGCCGCATATATTGCTATCAAGACCTGGAGTTAGGAATATGCTGTCACTCCATCTTTGATTTAACCCTTTGATCCTTACTGACATCTTATTTTCACTTTGTTGGAATGAGAAGGAATGTCGAGATAACCTCTAGGCTGTATATATTACCATCGAGGTCTGGAGCTAGGATTTTGCTATTACTTCGCTTTATTTTTGCTTGAGAAGCTGCCGCTAAATCTTTCGGGGGACGAAATAGCTCTCAGTAGTCTTTGGGCTTATATGGCGCCACCGAGACTCGAACCTTTGCTGAAGCGTTCCTTACTTAGTAGCGTTTGGTGGAGCACATTGCTCATTTTCATCTGTTTGTACCCGTAGATTGTATACAAGAGTCAATATTGACCTGCTCGTAGGGCAAAATTCCATATATATTTTATTTTATTTTATTTTATATTTCCACGATGTTCTATTATTTCAGCTTTTCTTATCATGAAAGTCACGATTGCTTAATCATTTCGGCTATTTATTCGCGGTGCCCAATCATTTCGGCTATTTCATATTTTTTTTACTCGCCGCTTTTTATTGTGAGTTGCCGAATCATTTCGGTTATTTTTTACTCGCTGATTTGTATTGCGAGTTGAGGACTTGGAATCTGATACTAGATTTGATATCAGTATCGCTACAACTCGAATATTGCCATGAGCGACTAATCATTTTTCGTGAGAGATCTTGGAGTTTGATACCTGATTAGGCATGATTATCGCTACAACTGGAATATTTCCAGGAGGGACTCATCATCCTCCGTCACCTATTTAGATAAAGGTGGCTTGGAAGACAGGTTTATATCCCTGCCAACTAAGCCTTTTTGACTTTATGAGCCATAAGGGTCTTATGAAGTATTTCTCCCTACGAGTCAAGAGGATCTTGTAGGTGTATTTTTTCTTTAGGAATCGTAGGGATCCCTAAGTGGTATTTTTTCTTGCAAGTCGTAAGGATCTTATAAGAGTGTTATCTCCTTGCAAGTCGAGAGGACTTACAAGTGCCATTCACCATATAGGGATATTTCTTTCCATTGGTGGGACTTCGTTGGAATATATTTGTTTGTGCCCGTGGATTGTATACAAGATTCAATAACGAACTCCTTGTAGGGCAGTTTAGGGGATATGATGGCTTAAGAATAGGTTTAGATCCCTGTAAGCTAAGGATTTTGATTTCTATGAGCCGTGGAGATCTCATAAGAGGTATATTCTCTTTACGAGTTGTGAGAATTTTGTAAGTGTATTTACTCCTTAGGAATCGTATGGATTCCTAAGTGTATTTCTCCTTTGTGAGCCGTAAAGATCCCACGCAGGTATTTTCTCTTTGCAGGTCTAGAGGATCTTGTAAGCATACATTTTTTTTACGAGTTTGCGCCTTTTTAAGTTTTTACAAGCCTTCCGGAAGTCCTGCTGTTTTTACTCACAGAGCCCTTTCAGGTTTTCATTCGTGCCCATTTTGCTTATGGACATACCTTTTTTTGAAGAAACTTCATAGATGGTGATTCAACATTGCTTGTCGTCGGGACTTGGGGGTGACTTCATAGCTGGAGTAGCTGTGCAGCCGGTAGGGACTCGATGTATAAGCTTGCCACTGGAACTTAATGGAGCTAAGGATTGTTTGTGCCCGTGGATTGTATATTTGGTTATATGATTTATACCGTAGGGCAACATATTAGTTTAAAGACATTGCGGTCCAACATCACCATACATGGGTGACGTACTAGTTTAGGGACATTTCGGTCCAACATCCCCGTGTTTGGGGAGACATGCTATTTTAGGGACATTTTGGTCCAACATTCCCATGTTTGGAGCCACGTGCTAGTTTAGGGACATTTCGGTCCATTATTAGTTTTGGTCGGGAAGTTACATAACTCATCTCTTTCATCGCTTGCTTGCTTAGGTGTTGCTGTCTGTCCTTTTCATAAATGGCCACTTCACAACTTAAAATATCTTCACCCACTTGGATTGCTTCATCATCCTAGCAATCGGGTTGTCTTGCGGGAAATACCGAGCGCTTACACGATATCTGCCCCTGTTTATCAATGTTGCTTTCTGACGCCGATGGAGCAATTTCTTCATATATAAAGGAACGAGATATCATGTCACTCCTTCTATTGAGTCCTCTTCTTCCTCAAAATCCTTATTATTGAAGACACCGACGAACGGCGTGTCGAGATATTTTTCATAACAATCCAGCTGTCTACATATTCGGCAAGCTAGACTTGTTTCTTCGTCTTCTTCTTTTCATTAGAAGATCAAGATGCCCCCTGTGTATGTTTCAGGGGAATAAATATCCACGTCCCAATCTTTTCAAGGGCGGGACCCACACGGTCGTTATTTTGGTGACCGGGTGCTTTAAGGCTGCTCGTTTATTATTGAACGTTGGTGACAGATGCCACTTTTCCCTTGTTTTTGTCATTTCAGAAGTCTTCATCAGAAGAGGATGGGCTTTGACCCATTTGATGCAATTGAGCCAATTTATCCATAAGCACTTGGAAGGTAGTAGGCTTGAAAAAGGTCATGAACCGATACACCTGCGAATGTCGGTCTATAGTAGCTATGAACACTCCGACCGCTGGAGCTTCGTCTATCTGCTGCTCACATTTAGACTAAAGGTTTCGCCATCAGGTAGCATATTGGACCCATGTCTCATTCGGTCTAACCCGTTTATTGATTAATACCGTCATGGTAGTGCGTTTATTTGAATTGGCGAATCATTGGCAGAAGAGCAGTTCCATTTCATCGAAGGTCTTCACGGAGTCATTTAGAAGCTCCGAATACCATTCAAAGCCGTGCCTGATAGACTGCTAACAAACTGTCGGAGAAGCAGCATATCATCTCCTCCAGTGTTGCCACACATGGATTTAAACTGCACGATGTGCCGACGAGGATTCCCGATCCCTTTGTATATACAGAATGTTGAAAATGTGTATCCTGGAGGGTACTGCATCTGGTTGTAGCATGCCGGATACGGTCGACCAGTCTTGATCAGTTTGCCTGCAGCTTCGTTGGCTTGATTTGCTTTGAACTGCTGGGCAATGTATTCATCCAGCTGTGACTTGGAGATCATCTCCTCCTCCACTGTTGGTGGGATTTGCGGAGGATTTAATGTGCCCATCTTGTCGTCGGTAATATCCACCGATGGTTCCTCTGCTGGCTGTTCGGGCTAAGCCATCATCCCGACCATGCTTTGAAATAAGAGAGCTATCTTGTTCATTTTAGCGGTCATTTCCACCGCTTCTTCATCTTTCTTTTTGAGAACACGCTTTAGGAAGTCAATATTCGACCCCTGCCCTATCCTTTTTTCGGGTGCGTTCTCTGGGTTTGCTTTAGGCAGTGGACTAATGAGTTCTGCCTCCTGAGCAAGAATCTCCTGCAGCCTTTTATGTTGCTACTGAGCCTTTATCAGAGACTGAGTATGTGGCCTATAATTAACAGAAGCACGACTTTCATCTTTGGAGCTCACCATATAAACTGTATGAACTATCATGCCCCCAGGCTTGGGGCATTTAGGATATCGGCCCTTGGAGTTTGCATCGGGCGCTTGAACTTTCTCTGGCCTCTCTCCTTTATGAAAAGCCGATTTAGCAGGAACCATCATAGCAGGAACCGTCTTGAGATGAGTCCCCTTATATTTGAAAGGGGAGTTGTCAGTGTTTGGTTGACACTTTATTTGTTTTAAATCAGGAGGAAAGCTGCGGACAAAGACAAAGTTCTTCACCTCATTCCACATCTTATATATAGATGGGGAAAGTATTTTTGGAGAGTGAACTGGCTTCTGCTCTCTTTGGATCTCCACAGGTTGCGGTGACTTCTTCAACACCGCGGTGGGGGAATTTTGTCTGACCCTTGTTTACCACTGGAAACCGGGAAGACAGACGTCTTGTCTGAATTTGGGGGCAGATGCTATTTGGGTTTATCCGTCCACCTCTCCGAAGATACCAAGTTGATTTATGGCACCATATATTGGAGGTTTGGATAGATGCGGCCGATATAGCAGACTTCTTCAGATTCCCCCTCGTTTACGAAGGGTTTTTGATTGTGGGGACTCTCTTTCTTGCAGGCGCAAGCCCCTGCAGTTAATTACGTTACCGCGTAGTGATAACCACTTTCTCCTGCTCCAGATGTTCACTTCGTGTCATGTGCGTTTGTTTTATTTTTGGTTGCCCGTGGATTGTATACGGAGACTAATTTGTGTTGTCGCCCGTAGGGCGGGGATTAGTCCAAATTTGTATTTTCTTAGATTTGGATTTGTTTTAAGGATCGTTAATCTCGTTTGAGATTAAGATCAAACATAAATATTTGTTAAGGATAGTCAATCCAATATTGGACTAAGATCTACTTAACGAGGGTTCGGGATCATTTTTGATCCAATGAAAAAGCATTTGGGCTCTATCGTTTTAGTGTAGGGACGTTACGGTCCATTGTTGGTTTAAGGACATCATAGTCCATAGAGTTTAGTTTAGGGACATTGCGGTCCATAAAGTTAGTTTAGGGACGTTGCGGTCCATTAGGTTTAAAGACATCATAGTCCGTAGAGTTTAGTTTAAGAACGCTGCGGTCTATTGGGTTTAAGGACATCATAGTCCATAGAGTTTAAGGACATCAGAGTCCATATTTAAGGACATCATAGTCCATAGAGTTTAGTTTAGGGACGTTGCGGTCCATTGGGTTTAAAGACATCATAGTCCATAGAGTTTAGTTTAAGGACATTGCGGTCCATTGGGTTTAAGGACATCATAGTCCATAGAGTTTAAGGACATCATAGTCCATAGAGTTTAGTTTAGGGACGTTTTGGTCCATAGAGTTTAGTTTAGGAACGTTGCGGTCCATTAGGTTTAAGGACATCATAGTCCGTAGAGTTTAGTTTAGGGACATTGCGGTCTATAGAGTTTAAGGACATCATAGTCCATAGAGTTTAGTTTAGGGACGTTGCGGTCTATAGAGTTTAGTTTAGGGACGTTGCGGTCCATTAGGTTTAAGGACATCATAGTCCGTAGAGTTTAGTTTAGGGACGTTGCGGTCCATAATTGGTTTAAGGACATCATAGTCCGTGTTTAAGGACATCATAGTCCATAGTTTAAGGACATCATAGTCCGTGTTTAAGGACATTATAGTCCATGGTTTAAGGACATCATAGTCCGTGGATTTTGGCTCATCAGTTTGAGGGTGCGCCAGGAGTTATTGGTTATTGGGACCCTCCACCTCTCTGAAGACTTTGAAGAATTACAACGACATGTATCAGAGGTGTGGAGAGATATACCCTTGAACCAATTTTGGTTGAAAGATATGTAGTTGGGTTTGGGGTTAAGACCAATTTGGAAAAATTATAAGCACATGGGCTCGGTTGTTTTGAATTGGGGGCTTTTGGTCAACTTGGACTCAGCCCACTCAGTTTTGAATAAAGTGTTGAATGCTTGTTTGGGCTCGGTCCCTTTTTATGTGTAACAATGTTAAGCATTGATATGGGCTCTGACGTTCACTCTATTTCTTTTTTTTATAGAGTGTTAAACACTCTTTGTGGCTTTGGGCTTTATGGGCAGAGCGCTTTATATTAGACAACGTCCATGTGGAGGGCACGTGGGGCGCTTGGCGCCAACCAATGAGTGCAGAGCACTCTTTATTTTAGCAGCGCCTACGTGGGGGAGGGGGCACATGGGGCGCTTGGCGCCAACCAATGAGTGCAGAGCATTCTTTATTTTAGCAGCGCCTACGCGAGGGGCACGTGGAGCGCTTGGCGCTGGGCGCCAACCAACGAGTGCATAGCACTCTTTATTTTAGCAGCGCCCACGTGAGGGGCACATGGAGCGCTTGGTGCTGGGCGCCAACCAATGAGTGCAGAGCACTCTTTATTTCAGCAGCGCCCACGTGAGGGGAACATGGAGTGCTTGGCGCTACTTCCTTCTTTATGCATTTTTCTGAAGAGTTCAATTCTTTGTTCTCCTCTGGATCTTCAATCCCCAAGAACAAATTCATCCCTGCGAGAATTAAATTTTCATTTATGGGAGACTTGTCTCATGGATCTCAGATCCAGGGAAAGAACAATGTTCTTTTATAAGGGTTAAACCCTTGGGTATGCAGATGAGATACTATGATCTCTGTTTACCTTGAGGAAAGTTCTTCTTTCTTCTCTCTAAAAGCTCTTTTTGCTTGCTCTTCATTTTTAACTTGAAACTTATGGGGGGTTCCTCTGTACAAGACTTGAAGTTTTGGGGTCTTTATATACGGGAGGCTGATTTGTTGATTCAGTTAAGGAAATCTCTCATTGAGAGATTTCTTAATTGATTTGGGGAATTTATCCACCGTCGGATCTTTAATCCAAGGATTTCTGTTTTACAGAAGACATTTTTCTTGTTTTATAACAAGATTGGCAAAATATTTTCCCATACAGAACTTATTCTGTATCTTGGTGATTTTTAATCACCATTGGATTTTTGATCCAACGGTGTTCTTATTTACAGAGCACAATCTTCTTGTTTAGAAAGATTTGGGAGTATTTCCTCAATCAGAATTTAATTATGTGCTCTGATGATTTATCATCTCCCTTGGATCTTTGATCCAAGGGTGGAGAACTTTTAGTTCTGGCGCTGACGCTCTCATGCTTTGCACGTGAGGCGCTGCCTCAGAGTTTTTAACTCTTGGCGCTGGCGCTCTCGTGCCTTGCACGTGAGGCGCTGCCTCAGAGCTTTTAACTCTGGGCGCTGGCACTCTTGTGCCTTGCACGTGAGGCGCTGCCCCAGTTCAAATTTTGAACAAAACCTTGCTCTCTTATTGGGGAAAACAAATACCCCCCCACCGTTGCGCTCATATGGCTCACACGTGAGTGCGACGGTGGCAACCTTTCCACCGTTGGATCATTTTGGAAGTTAGATCGTCTTCCAGCGCCTATAAGTAGGGTTTTTGGCCCTTAATATGACTTCTGTTCATCTTCTTACTTTCTTGTTTCTGAAAATTTAATTCTCCCTTCAGAGCTTAGATCTCTGCCCAAGGAAATTCCTTTTTAGAGTTAGAACTCTGCCCAAATTTGGTAAGGATGGAACCTATTAACAGAGCTTTGCTTTTCTCAGATCATAGATCTTAAAATGGGTTTTAGGGTTACTTAACCCATTAGTTAGAACATTGTTCATCTTTATGAAGAACTCTTAGAGTTCGTTTTGTAGAACTAAAAGATCTTGGAGTTTTTACTCTGTAAAAATCTTCGCTTTTTTAAGGTTCTGATGGATTACTCCATCATTTTCACAGAGCATGGGTCTTAGAAATTTTGGGGAATTTTTATTCCCCTCATAATTAAAGTTGACAGATGTAATTTCTGTTTGCAGAGCACTGCTCTCGAGGGAGTTTAACTCCTTGGCCAAATAAGTTTCTCATTAAATGAGAATGTTTTTAGGATTTTCTCCTTAATGATTGGCTAACTCATCAATGATGAGCCGTCACTTTGATTTTGTGGGTCCCCCTCGGTCCTTTTTTCCTGCATTGCAGGGTGGTGCAAATTTAAAGTACCGGATGTCAGTATTTGTAATGTAGAATTGACATCTAACCCTCGTTTCTTTTCGTGCAGGTACTATGGCTTTTGACTCTTCTTTTCCATTTATTCGCCAAGAGAATGCATACGCCGACGCGCCTGTGGATCGGGAAGTTTTTGTACTGATTAATGATCATGACCCGGAGCAGAAGTCCCTTCACTTATGGGGGTTGTGGTACAACCAAATTATTCGGGGTCGGCGCAGTTTCTCTTGTGCGGCGCCTTCAGAGCCAATTTCCTCCATTCATTATGCTGACTCGCCCTAGGTGAATTACGCCGTGGAGGAGGTTAACTGGATTACGGATGGACGCCTCCAGCCCTCTATAGGCTCGATACCTGTACAACCGCCAATGACTTTAGATATTCTGGGGAGGCGCATATGTCAAGACGAGTCGCGTCCTTGGGTGCAGGAATACATGATATGCTTGACTCCTCGCCATTCAGCCGGCTACTTGCAGTGGGCTTGTTACATCTTGTCGGCCAAAAAGTCGCAGCTGCTGAAGCTTGGGTTGCACCCCGCTATCTACGCATCTCTTTTCCACTATCCCATGCCTCACGTATGGTGGGAACAGTGGAATACACCGACTTACACCTTTCTTTTATCGGACCAGGAGGTATCGATTTCCTTGGAGGAATTTGCAGAAATTTTGGGCCTACCTGTCAGAGGGGAACATTACGAGGAAATACTTCCCCCTGACGAGTACATATTCGCCACCAAATCAGTGGTGATGAGTCTCACTCCGGAGAATGCTATTCAACATCGATTCCCGAGTCTAATCAAGGTGTTGAATATTTACGAGAGTCTGTTCCTCGAGTCCGGAGGGCACGGAGTCAGCTTCGCGGATTTCATTGCCCGCTTTCTTTGCCCAGAAGCCTTGTCAAAACAAACCATGAAATTTTCCAAGCTTGATGATCCTTTTGGTTTTGGCTAGGATATCCAGCCGACAGCAGAAGCAGATCAAAGGGATTTCTTCCTCCTAGATACCCCGGTCGTCCTTTTTGCAGATCTCGCAGCTTCAGACATCAACGAAGAGGTGTTCTTTTTGGGGTTCCTCGGCTTGTGGTTAAGCTGGTTTGTGCTCCTAATGCACTCTCGCTATATGAGGCCATCCATCTTCTATCCGGCTCATTGAATGGTTGCCGGGACGCGAGTGGCCGTCGGGATCGCTGGGCTGGCTCACATGTATCATGGCCTCAGCTTAGCGGCAGACACCACTCAGCTGAGGGTATAGCCCGTAAACCCCCTTGCACAATTTCACGTCGTGGATCGAGCTGCATGTGCTTGGTGCTTTTGGAGTCCACAAACGGCCCTATTTCTACGATAGTTATAATTTCCCTCGGGTTATGTTCCTAGTTGATGCTTCTTCTTTAGATCTGCCACAGTGAGAGGCTCGGGGTCTGGTCCTTCGCCAACGTATGGTCGGGGATAGCATGACCTTCGTCGATAAGGTCTTAACTATCGCTAAGGAATCCACTAAAACGGTGCAGCCGCTGCGCGACACCTTCAAAGAAGGGGCTCCTACATTGAAGGCTCGGGAGATTCTGCATTTGCGTTCAAGGCAAGACAAAAACATTTATTTGGTAATCAAAAAGAAAAATCTATTCGAGTATTCAATCAGGCTGGGCTTTTTAGTGTTCAGGCAGAATGATTCGGCACTGTTCATGAGGTACAACCCACACCGTTTCGCTCAACAGTCGAGTTACGATCAGGGTGTCCCGCTTGAGGCCGTTTTAGCTGAGCCGGTTGCTACGGAAGAGAGTATCCGCAGCGCCCTACATCATTTCATGCGGTTAAACACCGAGTCCAACTTTTTTATCAGTGAGCCGAGCCGCGTTCCGAAAGTCTAGAACGCATACGTGGCATGGTTCCAGCATGCGATGGATGCTGTTATTAGGGAAGAAAGGCGGTTATTTCTCGATTGCAAGGGTGCGGTCCCTGCTGGTAATCCAGCTGTCCCCTTAAAGCGACGGACCACTGTTGGTCCTTCCTTAAGAGAAGCTGCTGCGGTTGCGGTCCCGCACGTCTTTCCTAAGAAGCCTCTACCCCGTGTTCCTGTAGAAGCGGTAGCTGCAGCGTCCCTGGAGTGTGGAGTCGGTACGGAAATCGGGACTCGTCGCCCAAAAATGCCCGTCAAGCGCAAGCTCGTGTCATCAGCCGCCGGCGTTCGCTCACAGAGAGAGAAGAAGTCGCTCTTTTCTGCTGACATTGTACTCGGCTAGGAGCCCCATGCTCCCTACAGCGAAGGCTTGTGTGAGTATGGCACTAAAGATGGCTTGTTCGACACGCCTGTGACCGACACCGATCTACAGGCTGCCCTTGTGGCCTCCGAGCGACTGGCGCACGAAGAAGCGGTGCTGATCACCATCGCAAAGTCAGGTATACTTCAGTTGTGTTTTTTCGCGTTCCTTCCTTCCTTATTATTATGCTTTTACTAATGCCCTTTTCTTCAACAGGTATTTCTGCCGAAGAGGCACTTGCGGCTTCCATCAAGACGTTCGAAGAGGAAGAGAGGCTCCGCGCTTTTTTGGGTCTTGGTATAACTCAGCTCATTGTACCTTCATTCCTCCCCTTTTTTTTATTCATGCTCTGACCCTCTCCCTTGTTTTTATTGTAGGGACTACCTTGACTCAGGTTATTCCGAGTGCGGTACCGATCCCGAGCGGTAATGCAGCGACGCTTCCAGAGCCAGCTATTGTGGCCCCAACTCCCCCAACATTACCGTAGGAGGCATCGCTAAAGCAGCTGATGACAGACGCCGTAACGGCTCCGGAGGCAGAGCTTGGTTCGGACGACGATGTTCCTTTGTTAGAGGTCTTGAGGAGATCATTTCTCACTGCTCAGACTGAAAAGAAGCGTAGAAAGCGTGTGGTGTGGTAACACGATGCCAGTTTGGCCGTGGGTGCAGGCTCAAGCAGCATTCCCCTTGTTGATACTCTTTCGGCGGATGTTCCCCGTGTGTTGTCTACCGCCCATAGACAGATTGCACGTGCGGCTCGGTAAAAAACTGAAGAGATGTCCCAAGGTAACATAACACTGAGTCTTTTACTAGAATTTGATCTTTGAATTTTAACGTATGCATTTTCTGCAGGGCCGAGTCCTGGCGATGGGATGACGGGTGAAAGCCTGGCGGTTACTGTGCCCGAAATTGCTACCATCTCCCTAGAATCTGGGACCATCTAGACCGCTGCTCTTTCCCCGTGTGGCTCCTTGGTATCAGCGGGCGTCGGAAGCATCACGACGGCCCTCATCGAATCAGGGGATGAAGCCATGGGCGCAGAAACTACCCCTCTGAGGGAGAGCGAAGAAGCCGCTACGCCTGGTGATGCTTCTGTCGCGGTTTTGGTTGATGACCCATTAGGTAAGTCTTGAGTAACTGTTCTCTTTTTATTTTTCAATCCCGTTCAGCTTCTTTTGATGATATCTTGTTTGTAGGTGTAGTGAATACTGAGATTGTGCCATCTGAAGCATCTCCGGTCGCCGCCATGGCGGTTGTTGTTCCCTTGCCTTCTCCTATATCCTACGAAATGCTGGAAGGTATAGGTTTGCGATTTATTTAGTTTAACTATGAACACCATCTTCCTTGTATTGACCGTGTATTGTCGTAACTCTGCAGGAGTCCTTTTCGACCATCTATACCAGGTGTTGAACCCGCATTTCTCCTTCCAGTCGGAAGTCATTCCGCCTGCGGGTATTGGTTAGTATATCCTTCAGCTATTGTCTCCCCCCTTTTTTTATGAATAGCCGTATTGTTGCCGAGTCTTCCTTGTATTGATCGCAGCGTCACGGATCGGAGGAGGGGACGAGAGAATAGCCGCGCCTCCGGTACTCCCAATTTTGCCATCTGCCATAGCCGGTATAGTAGACTCCATCGCTCGTGTATTTTCTTTACCTCTCGAGTCGACATTTGACCATAATTTATTTTGCAGTAATCATACCGGCTCCAGCTCCCTTTGAGTCTAGCATCCTAATGCCGCAGGGCCCTTTGCTAAATGCCCATATTCCAGGGGTGCTGCGAATAGCCGGTGAATGTTGAGTGAATTCGTCGAGGATCTTGACGCCGAGGCCCTCACATCCGCTGCAGATTTTGCTTCTGAGGTTAATCCTATGCTGGAGACGCTCGTGAACTTCCATGATGAAGGTGTCCTTGAGTCTTGGGTTAATTACTGCAGAAAGATCGAGGCCTGCCTGCACGAGATTGAGCTCAAGCGTCTCGCTCCTGAAGTATTAGCTTTGAACTCCCAACGGGCTGCGTGGGTCGAGAGTAGTGTTACTTTCATCCACCATTTTGAACAAGAGGCGATCCTGAGGTGAAAGGAACATGAAGTAGCTTCAAGCAAATCTTCCTGGTTACGCGCTCAGGTTGAAGTGAATGCTGCGCAGTTAAAAGCTATCTTCGATAATCTCCAGCGATGCATCTCGGATGGGTTGACGCCGAGACGGACGTTTGACTCTACCGAGCGGGTCGTACAGAACTATGAAGCTGCCATGCTAGGAACCGACGAAAAGCTTTTGTCTTGTTTGCGACAACGGGCCCAAGTTGAAGCGGAGCTGGCCGCGACAGCCGATTACGAGAAAGGATTGAGAGGAGCGCGCGAGCAGCTGGCTGATTTGTTGAAAACGCCTCCTCCTCAATAACCGTCTTTGTACCCTTTTTTACTGTAAACTTGCGGTTTATGAATAACATGTATTCATTTTGATTCCTTTGTGAAATGTATTTTATATTCACTTGAATTTATGAATAAAAGACACATTTTATCTCATACTATCGTCTTCTTTTCTTTGTCGTGTCATTGGCATGTGACTTTAGCAAATGTGGCCTGTAGATGGTAGATAGCATTTCATCTTGAACTCCTTGTAGGGTAGCGATGGCTTAGGAAACAGGTTTAGGTCTGCTTCCTAAGACTTTTCAGCTTTATGAGCCGTGAAGGTCTCATAAAGACGTTTCTCCCCATGAGTCGAAAGGATCTCGTAGGTGTAATTCCTTCTTAGGGGTCGTGAGGACTCCCAAGTGCGTTTTCTCTTGAGAGTCGTAAGGATCTCATGAGAGAGTTTTTTTTTTACGGGTTGAGAGGTTTGCGCAGGGACACTGATTTCCCTGGGGGTCGAGACGAATCGAGAGATTATTGGTTGACTTGATTCCGAGATGGAGCGTTGTTCCGGTGGAGAGGTCGTTGGTTGACTTGTTTCTAAGACGGAGCATTGTTCCGGCGGGGAGGTCGTTGGTTGACTTGTTTCCCGGTCGGAGCATTGTTTCGACGGAGAGGTCATTGGTTGACTTGTTTCCGAGTCGAAGCATTGCTCCGACGGGGAGGTCATGGGTTGACTTGTTTCTGAGTCGAAGCATTGCTCCGACGTGGAGGTCATGGGTTGACTTATTTTCGAGTTGAAGTATTGCTCCGATGGGGATGTCATTGGTTGACTTGTTTCTGAGTCGAAGCATTGCTCCGACAGGGAGGTCATTGGTTGACTTGTTTCCGAGTCGAAGAATTGCTCCGACGGGGAGGTCATTGGTTGACTTGTTTCTGAGACGGAGCGTTGTTCCGGCAGGGAGGTCATTGGTTGACTTGTTTCCGAGACGGAGCATTGTTCCGGCGGGGAGGTCATTGGCTAACTTGTTTCCGAGACGGAGCGTTGTTCCGGCGGGGAGGTCATTGGCTGATTTGTTTCTGAGACGAAACATTGTTCCGGCGGGGAGGTCATTGGCTGACTTGTTTCCGAGACGGAGCGTTGTTCCGGCGGGGAGGTCATTGGCTGACTTGTTTCCGAGACGGAGCATTGTTCCGGCGGGGAGGTCATTGGCTGACTTGTTCCCGCTTTCTACGGTGTCGAGAAGGAACGCCGTGTTGATCTTCTGGGATGCAGATGCTGCCATCGAGATCTGACTCTCCCTTTGACCGAGTTTGTTGGGAAATGTGGTTCCCTTTTCGTTTAGGCCCATAGATTGTATACAGGGGTCAGTATGGACTCGCCTGTAGGGCAAAAGTTTCATTCTTTCACTTTTTTTTATTTCTTTCTGCGATGCTCTATCATTTCATCTTTTTATATCACGAAAGTCGCGATTGCCCAATCATTTCGGTTATTTTTCGCGGTGCCCAATCATTTCGGCTATTTTTTTCTTTTTACTCGTTGCTTTTTATTACGAGTTGCCCAATCATTTTGGTTATTTTCTTTTTACTCGCTACTTTTTATTGCGAGTTTCCCTATCATTTCGGCTATTTTATATGTCTTTTGGCTTGCTGACTTTGTTGCGAGTATGGACTTGAGATCTGATACCAATCTTAGCATCAGCATCGCTGCGACCGGAATATTGCCAGGAGCGAATCATCACTTGCCATGAAAGGACCTGGAATTTGTTACCGATTTAGGCATCAACATCGCTACAACTGAGATATTACCAGGAGAGAATTATCATTTGCCTTTGTCGATTCGAACAAAGGTGGCTTAGCAAACAGGGTTAGAATTCTGTCGACTAAGGCTTTTGACTTCATGAGCCGTAAGGGTCTCATAAAGGTGTTTCTCCCTACGAGTCGTGAGGATCACGTAGGTGCATTTTCTCCTTAGGAATCGTGAGGATTCTTAAGTTCGTTTTCTCTTGAGAGTCATAAGGATCTCACAAGAGCATTATCTCCTTGCAGGTCGAGAGGACCTGCAAGTGTTGTTCACCATATAGAGGAATTTCACACCATTAGTGGAACCGGGCGAGGGAATCCTTATTTATGCCCATGGATTGTATACAAGGGTCAATATTGACCGCTTGTAGGGCAGTTTGGGGGATATGATTGTTAGTGTTTATGCCCTAGAGGCCATTACTGTATCATACTAGTTTGTATATTACTTAATGGAAGCTTGGGATACTCACAGTTATATTGACAGTCTTGCTAAAAATGGTAGTATGCTACTTGGTTTGTGTCTACTTTAATATGTGCATGTGTTTCTTTTAACATATCTCTTATACATATTAGTAGAGCCCTTAGAATCTTTGCTTGATTACCAGCGTTGTGATGGCAGTCACACTAGTGGGGGCTGGGTAATCTATAAGGAACATCCTATACAGGTCCCTGGTCGTAGGATTATCGAGACGGGGCATCGATACTCCGGAGTAGACTGGTGTATACGCTTCTCATCCCAGCTGGGGAGATGGTCTGTCCTACAGCCATCAGTACGTCGTACTGGAGATAGTATATTGGTGCTCGTTAGGTTACGAGTACACCGGACAGGACTCGCCGGGAACTGCAGGTTGGTTCTATACCCATCGTCAGATAGCAGTTCCCAGGTGACATGAGTACAGCTTAGTCCATCGACTTGACACTGCTACTTCGCCTCGGGTGTGTTTCCACTGTAATTTGATTACTACCCTACCACGGCTCGAAGGAGTCATGCAAACAGGTAGTAGTTGGGTGCAGTCTCGAAACACTTGGAGGCAGTGGTGGTTAGACAGGATTCGTTTCTCCTGGGATTGGGGGTTGATATCGCGCTGCGTATGGAGAGCCATTACGTAAAGTCCCTGGCCAGGGCAAGCGAGATTTACTGGTAGGTTCCAGTAGTTTCTCAAGGTGTAATGGGCTTATACATATTAGTAGATCCCTTAGGATCTTTGCTTGATTACCAGCGTTGTGATGGCAGTCACACTAGTGGGGGCTGGGTAGTCTATAAGCAACATCCTATACAGGTCCCTGGTCATAGGATTATCGAGACGGGGCATCGATACTCCGGAGTAGACTGGTGTATACGCTTCTCATCCCAGCTGGGGAGATGGTCTGTGCCGCAGCCATCAGTACGTCGTACTGGAGATAGTATGCAGGTGCTCGTTAGGATACGAGTACACCGGACAGGACTCGTCGGGAACTGCAGGTTGGTTCTATACCCATCGTCAGATAGCAGTTCCCAGGTGACATGAGTACAGCTTAGTCCGTCGACTTGACACTGCTACTTCTCCTCGGGTGTGTTTCCACTGTACTTAGATTACTAGCCTACCACCGTTTAAAGGAGTCGTGCAAACAGGTAGCAGTTGGGTGCAGTCCCGAAGCACTTGGAGGTAGTGGCGGTTAGACAGGATTCGTCTCTCTCGGGATTGGGGGTTGATATCGCGCTGTGTATGGAGAGCCATTACGCAAAGTCCCTGGCCAGGGCAAGCGAGATTTACTGGTAGGTTCCAGTAGTTTCTCAAGGTGTAATGGGCTTCACTCCGACACGACATATACCGCTATTGGGGGTCTGACGTTTACCGCCCCCTAGGCCCGATATGCGATAGTCCTAGACGAACAGATCGGATTGTACGGAGATTGTCACATCAGGCTCAGTAGGAGTTCGGATGGGTTTCCTCATCGACCTTCTTATCGAAATCTACCTAGGGACCGTTACGTACAGCTAGTACCGCTTGCGGCCTGTAGTTAAACCCACTGCCAGCGTAGTGTCGAGTCTTTAGAGTCCCACACAGAGAGTTTCCCTGCACCGGGCAAAAGGTGTAGAGGCCGTATGGTTTTACAGCTGGGCCGCGATTACTTACGTACACTTGTACACGTACTATGATCGGGCAGATAATACTAGTGGGATTTGGTTTAAGCCGGATCCTAGTATTATACAGATTGATTTATTCAGTAAAAAATTATCCATGTTTTTCGGAAATACGGATGGGAGGGGCGGTCTCGTAATTTCTCGGGAAGCTTCTAGAAGAAGGTGACTTATTTGTGTTTATTTCCTTTTAGGATTTAGACTAAATGAGGTGGAGGATGAGGTGTATGTTTACGTTAAATGCTTAATGACTCATGAGGTGATTCACCTTTAGAATTAAATGAAGCATGCTAGATATTATCTTGATATTATCAAGAGAGATATTTGTATGCTTCATATTATTCTAGCATGAGTATTATTCATTTCATTATCATAAAACACTTCTCTCTCCTCAAGTCTTCATCTTCTTCCCTAAACCCTAAAAGCTCTCATGAGTTGAGAATCCTAGGGTTTAAAGTGACCAAGTAATCCATCTAAATACTCTACACCCTCTAGGACTTCTAAATTAGCAAACTAGAAGCCGTAGTTATCTCAGATTCGAGATAGGAGCTTGGACTATAGACTCTCGAGTGGATCGTCTTTGACTCGAGGAGGTCGTTGAGGTGCCCATGTTCCATAGAGCCTACGTGGTGTGGAGGACAGCGATGAAGACCCGAAGGACAAGTAACGTGAGGTATAACTTCGAATCCGGGTAGTTAAACCTTTCGTAGTTTGCTAGTAATGGTTTAGACACGATCCGTGTGCTCAAGTCCGTGTTACGAAGCTTTGATAATTGTTTTTCATATATTCCGCCTCCCCGCGTACACGTGGGGTGCGTGACATGGACTTACAGTGGTATCAGAGCTTACTAAACCTTTACTAGCTTGTTAGCAACTAATTAGAACTTTGATCGTCGGAAAAACGCGAAAACTTAACCCCGCTTCCCTAAAGTTTCTGTCGATTTTAAACTTGTCGAAAAAATTATTTCAGATGTATGAAAATTCACAGCAGGGAATTCTAAGAATACTGGACAAATACGAGATCCCAACTCGGTGAGACGACCATGGAAGTGCGGCGGATTAGTGCAATCCGCCGCGGATCCGCGGCCGAGTCAACTCCGAGTTGACTCGTATTTACACAGTAACTCTTATTTCTGGGTGTTTTGTTTTCCTGTATATTTTGTTTCTGCCCAGGTTATTTCAATGCTGGCTTACATTTGGGGTAGACACGGAAAAAGGTTGTCGATCGAAATTCTAAGTTATTTGCTAATTGTGTTTTTTAATGTGTTTGTAAACCTTTGCTAATTGCTAGTATGCCGGTTAGTTGGGGGTTGCACATTTCTGTGATGGATATTGGTTTGTGTATATGAACTCTATTGGATCGTCGTGGATGAATTGCTGGGGATATGAGATGAGGGTTTTTATCTTTCATTCGATGTAAATTGTAATATGTTGTAATATTCTTTTGCGGGGCACATCTGGGTTGAGGTTGTAGCCACTGTTGTATTATTTCATTTACTGTTTTATGCTCCTAGGATAGACCCAAGATGGGGCGCACAAACTACCGGGTAGTTTGAAGTGTTTAATGGCCTATCACGTCATTGAGGGAGACTGTTTCACTTCTAGTACTAGGCGGTAGTTTGCCGCACCCGTAGGGGTCTAGGGTGGGGTTTGGCTATTCATCACGACCATGTAATCCGTCTTTTGTTGGAGGCTTAAACGAAACGCGGATTCCTAGTTTATCCAATATGTTCATCTGTGATATGGAATGCCTATTATTGCGTCTGACGAATGTACAATATCTATATATGATATCTAGTAGGCGTTGCTTATGTTTTGCATCTGCGCTAGCCCAGCCCCCGCTCTGTCGTTAGTTAAGTAACCTAACGGGTGAATGACGGGGCCCAGTGGTGAATGTGGATGGCATAAGCGGACGTTGTATTTTTGTTGTTTTCTACAATGATAGGATAAATGATGGGACGCATTATTTTAATGCAAAGAAAACAAACTAAAGCTGAATCGTTGGAACAAATTTAAAAGAAACCACTCGGTTATTTTAAAAAGAGTAGAATTTTTAATCGCGAAGCTTTAACCACTCCTTTTAAAAAGCTATCAGGTTCCTTCGATTATATCAAGTTCACTACGTTCACAGTTTCGCCAAAACCATTCGTAGCCCTCCGTCATTTCATATGGATGGTCAGTAGTATTCAAGATATGTTTGTTGGCCTTCGTCAAGGCATAGTGTTTGGTAGCTACTGGGGTATTCATATGTAGTATAGATAGATGCGTTGGTTTGGGACAGTCGTATTACTTTGTTGGCCTTCGTCAAGGGTATGTATGGGTGGGTTCAAATGAACAAGGATAATGATGGGAATAACTTGACATGTGACATTTGATTTGTTGGCCTTCGTCAAGGTCATAAGAGCATGGGGCAAAAATCCATATCGGGAGTTTCTAAAGAAACTGAAACTTGCTAGTATTACATACCATTTGGAATTTGATAATGTTGGTAGGATTCCTTCAGCATTATCACACGATGATATTTGGATCCCGATCCTACTGTGAGTATCCGCTACTCATCAGGAGATTCGTCACTTAACGATCAATGCTATAAACCAAGTAGGTGTCTAGAACGGTGTCAGCGGGGATACGCCTCCAGAGAAAAGAGGTTATTTAATTAAGGAACTTCGCGAAAGCGTTGTAAAACCTCCCTTGAAGTACCAACACTATCCTGGCTGAACGGTTAAGCAAGGATTGTACGGTGAGATCAGTCCTGACTAATTCTTCTTTTATGGTTTGAGGAAGGATTTGAGAAATAGTGGGAGCCATCCTGTTTAGATAAACTAAAAACCAATCTAAACTTGCAAGAGCATCATGCTAAATTGTTTTCTTCTCTCTCTCAACTGCAGCGACCATGTGACCATGACTAGGTTACATCTAGATAACAAGTTGACTGAATCTGACTTTTATGACTGGCAAAGGTCTATCCAGATGTCCATTGCCTATGACAAGCTGGACCACCCTATTACTACTCAAGCCCCCGCCGTCCCAGGTCCATTTTCCACCGTCGCGGATATGGATACCCGTCAGACAATGGAAAAGGACAGTGCGAATGCCAAGTGCCTCGTGTTGGCTTCAGTTGATGGTGTATACCAGAAGCAGCATGAGAAGATGGACTTAGTTTCCATCTTGCTCTATAACAAAGATTTATATGGAGAGCAATCTCGTATCGCAAGATATGAGACCTCGAACGAATTGCTTCAAGCGAGGTTGGCTGTCGGGTCATCTGTAGGGGACGGCGTCCTTACGATGACTAGCTATATTGATGAACTCACGGACCTAGAGACCACGTTGGGAAACGGGTCATATGCTGACTTATTTCCATAGTCCCTACCCTCTACTTACACCCTAAAAGAAACCAGGGAGACACCCGCTCTGCTTAATGAGGGACCTTCTTCTTTTGCATCCAGGGCGAAAGCAAAGGGTGAAAAGAGGAAAACCTCCACAAAGCCGATATACGGTATCAGTGAAGTAGAAGGAAAGGGAAGACCAAAAGTTTCGGGACTTGGTATAGAGAAGGTGGGATGTTCCTATTGTTATGGGAAGGGGCATTGGCAGAAGGATTGCAGGGATTTGGAAGCCAGTAGCCAGGATTCGAAGCATGTTGTGGCTTCAGCCTCGAGTGTGTTTGTAATTGAGAACTGTTTGTCAATTAACTCTACTTCCTGGGTACTAGATACCGGAGCAGGATCTCATATCTGTAATTCATTACATGCTTTGAGAAACCGTAGAGTTATCAGGGTAGGCAATTTGTTTCTCAGAGTTGCGAACGAATGAGGGTGGACGCTGAATCCGTGGGAGAATATCGCCTAGGTTTGACTAGTGGGCAGATATTGATTCTATGTAACTGTTTGTATGTACCTAGTTTGACTTGTAATATCATATCAGTGTCCTCACTTTCGAGAGAGGGATATGATTTTACATTCGTAAGCGATGTGGTTCACATCTACCTAAATCAAGTTCTGATTGGGTCCGGTACATTAAATGACGGTATATACATATTGAATCAAGCTCAGGTTTTCAATGTCCAGAACACACTTAAAAGAAGGTCTCTGAAAATAAATCAGGCTTTCTTATGGCATTGTAGACTAGGTCATATCAATGAAACACGGTTGACTAAGTTACATAGAGAAGGATATTTGAATCCGTTCGAATATCAAACTTATGCTACTTGTGAATCTTGTCTCATGGGAAAGATGACAAAGACTCCGTTTACTGGACACGGAGTAAGAGCGAGCGAGCTCTTGGGACTTACACACAGTGATGTGTGTGGTCCAATGTCTACACATGCGCGAGGTGGTTATTCCTACTTCATTACTTTTACGGATGATTTCTCTAGGTATGGATATATCTTCTTGATGAAGCATAAATCAGAGGCCTTTGAGAAATTCCGGGAATACAAGAATGAAGTGGAAAAACAAACAGGCAAAAGTATCAAGACACTGAGATCTGATCAAGGTGGTGAATACTTAAGTGCCGAATTCCTGGGTTACTTAAAAGAGAATGGAATTCTCTCTCAGCTTACTCCTCCATACACACCACAACACAACGGTGTATCGGAAAGGCGGAATCGAACCCTATTGGATATGGTTCGTTCCATGATGAGTAAGGATGAGTTACCGCGATCTTTCTGTGGTTATGCACTAGAATCGGCTGCATATCTTTTGAACAAGGTTCCAACCAAGACTGTGCCTACCACACCATATCAGATGTGGAGTGGGAAGAAACCCTATCTTCAGTACCTGAAGACATGGGGATGTCCACCTTTTGTTAAAAAACAGCATGCGGACAAGCTCGAGGCACGCTCAGTACAGTGTAAGTTTGTGGGATATCCAAAGAACTCCAAGGGGTATTATTTCTATTACGCAAATGAACAAAAGGTTTTTGTTTCTCGTCATGCCCACTTCTTGGAAGCTGAATTTTTAGAAAATCAGAAGAGTGGGAGCGCAATAGAACTGAAAGAAATTCCTGAACCACAAGCTGTTACTGAAAGTATGGTAGAACCAGAAGTTTCAGAAGAAAGGGACATCCCAGCGCCTATCCGCAGAAGTAGTAGGCAGTCTCATCCGCCCGAGAGATACTACGGTTTTCTCATAGACGGGGATAGAGAAGATTGCATCATTGACAATGATGACCGTACTAGCTTCCAGTAAGCTATTCAGAGCGGTGACTCAGTAAGATGGCTGGATGCAATGCAGACCGAAATGGAGTCCATGTACACTAACAAAGTATGGACTTTAGACATAGCTCCAGATGGGGTAAAACCCGTAGGATGCAAATGGATCTTCAGAAAGAAGATTGGTGTATATGGACAGGTTGAAACTTATAAGGCTAGACTTGTTGCAAAGGGCTTTCGTCAAAGACCCGGTTTGGACTATGACGAAACCTTTTCTCCAGTGGTTATGCTCAAATCCATTCGGGTCCTTCTTGCCATTGCTGCCTTCCACGATTATGAGATCTGGCAGATGGACGTAAAGACGGCTTTTCTAAATGGTAATTTGGAAGAGTGGATCTATATGGATCAACCAGAGGGATTCATTCAGAGTGGGAGCAGCGGTAAAGTGTACAAGTTGTTTAAGTCCATTTATGGACTAAAGCAGGCATCGCAGAGTTGGAACATCTGTTTTGATGATACTGTTAAAGAATTCAACTTTATCAAAAATCCATATGAACCATGCATATATAGTAAGATTGTAGAGAGAACTGTAGTATTCCTCGTCTTGTACGTGGATGACATTCTCTTAATAGGAAATGAAATTCCTATGCTACAGTCAGTCAAAGGATTCTTGTCATAGAAGTTCTCCATGAAGGACCTGGGTGATACCACCTACATTGTGGGGATCCAGATCTATCGTGACAGATCAAAGAGGATATTGGGACTTTCACAGTCCAGGTACATAGACACCATATTGAAAAGATTCAGTATGGAAGATTCTAAGCGCGGTAACCTACCGGCTTGTCATGGAATCACCCTCTCCAAAGAGATGTCTCCCAAGACTGATTTGGAAAGGGATCGCATGTCGATTATACCTTACGCTTCTGCGGTAGGCTCTATAATATATGCAATGTTATGTACCAGACCAGATGTAGCATATGCATTGAGCGTTGTAAGCCCGTATCAGGCAAACCTAGGGGAGAAGCACTGGATAGCAGTAAAGAACATTCTCAAGTACCTGAGGAGGACTAAGGAGATGTTCTTGGTGTATGGTGGAATGGACCTCCAGATCGAGGCCTTTGCCGACACCAGATTCCAGAGTGACAAGGATGACTCCAAGTCCATGTCGAGTTATGTTTTTACCCTCAATGGAGGAGCGGACTGTTGGAAGAGTTCCAAGCAGGACACCGTTGCTGACTCGATGATGGAAGCGGAGTACATAGCTGCTTGAGATGCCGCAAAAGAAGCTGTCTGGATGAAGAAGTTCCTCACAGAACTTCAGGTGGGTCCTACCAGTGTTGATCTAATACCTCTGTATTACGACAACAACGGCGCTATAGCTTTAGCGAAGGAACCCAGGTCCTATCAGAAGTCCAGGCACATCTTAAGGCGGTATCACCTGATCAGGGAGATCGAGGTGAAGATAGTAGATACGGAGAATAACACTGCTGATCCATTCACAAAGGCCATTCCTCAGACGCAGTTCGAGAGGCTATTCGAGATGATAGGTCTGCGATATGCCAGTACATGGACCTAGTGCTAATAGGAGATTGTTAGTGTTTATGCCCTAGAGGCCATTACTGTATCATACTAGTTTGTATATTACTTAATGGAAGCTTAGGATATTTACAGTTATATTGAGAGTCTTGCTAAAAAAGGTAGTATGCTACTTGGTTTGTGTCTACTTTAATATGTGCATGTGTTTCTTTTAACATATCTCTTATACATATTAGTAGAGCCCTTAGAATCTTTGCTTGATTACCAGCGTTGTGATGGAAGTCACACTAGTGGGGGCTGGGTAATCTATAAGGAACATCCTATACAGGTCCCTGGTCGTAGGATTATCGAGACGGGGCATCGATACTCCGGAGTAGACTGGTGTATACGCTTCTCATCCCAGCTGGGGAGATGGTCTGTCCTACAGCCATCAGTACGTCGTACTGGAGATAGTATATTGGTGCTCGTTAGGTTACGAGTACACCGGATAGGACTCGCCGGGAACTGCAGGTTGGTTCTATACCCATCGTCAGATAGCAGTTCCCAGGTGACATGAGTACAGCTTAGTCCATCGACTTGACACTGCAACTTCGCCTCGGGTGTGTTCCCACTGTACTTAGATTACTACCCTACCACGGCTCGAAGGAGTCATGCAAACAGGTAGTAGTTGGGTGTAGTCTCGAAACACTTGGAGGCAGTGGTGGTTAGACAGGATTCGTTTCTCCTGGGATTGGGGGTTGATATCGCGCTGTGTATGGAGAGCCATTACGTAAAGTCCCTGGCCAGGGCAAGCGAGATTTACTGGTAGGTTCCAGTAGTTTCTCAAGGTGTAATGGGCTTCACTCTGACACGACTTATACCACTATTAGGGGTCTGACGTTTACCGCCTCCTAGGCCCGATATGCGATAGTCCTAGACGAACAGACCGGACTGTACAGAGATTGTCACATCAGGCCCAGTAGGAGTTCGGATGGGTTTTCTCATCGACCTTCTTATCGACATCTACCTGGGGACCGTCACGTACTACTAGTACCGCTTGCAGCCTGTGGTTAAATCCACTGCCAGCGTAGTGTCGAGTCTTTAGAGTCCCACACAGAGAGTTTCCCTGCACCGGGCAAAAGGTGTAGAGGCCGTATGGTTTTACAGCTGGGCCGCGATTACTTACATACACTTGTGCACGTACTATGATCGGGCAGATAATACTAGTGGGCTTTGGTTTAAGCCGGATCCTAGTATTATACAGATGGATTTATTTAGTCAAAAATTATTTGTGTTTTTCGGAAATACGGATGGGAGGGGCAGTCTCGTAATTTCTTGGGAAGCTTCTAGAAGAATGTGACTCATTTGTGTTTATTTCCTTTTAGGATTTAAACTAAATGAGGTGGAGGATGAGGTGTATGTTTATATTAAATGCTTAATGACTCATGAGGTGATTCACCCTTAGAATTAAATGAAGCATGCTAGATATTATCTTGATATTATCAAGAGAGATATTTGTATGCTTCATATTATTCTAGCATGAGCATTATTCATTTCATTATCACAAAACACTTCTCTCTCCTCAAGTCTTCATCTTCTTCCTCAAACCCTAAAAGCTCTCATGAGTTGAGAATCCTAGGGTTTAAAGTGACTAAGTAATCCATCTAAATACTCTACACCCTCTAGGACTTCTAGATTAGCAAACTTGAAGCCGTAGTTATCTCAGATTGGAGATAGGAGCTTGGACTATAGACTCTCGGGTGGATCGTCTTTGACTTGAGGAGGCCGTTGAGGTGCCTATGTTCCATAGAGCCTACGAGGTGTGGAGGACAGCGATGAAGACCCGAAGGACAAGTAACATGAGTTATAACTTCGAATCCGAGTAGTTAAACCTCTCGTAGTTTGCTAGTAATGGTTTAGACACGATCCGTGTGCTCAAGTCCGTATTACAAAGCTTTGATAATTGTTTTTCATATATTCCGCCTCCCCGCGTACACATGGGGTGCGTGACATGGACTTACAATGATGGCTTAAGAACAGGTTCGGGTCCCTATATCTTAAGACTTTTGAATCTTGTGAGCCGCGGGGGTCTCATAGGGGGGACGTTCTCCTTACAAGTCATGAGGATCTCGTAAGGGTAATTTCTCCTTAGGGATTGTGAGGATTCCTAAGTGTTTTGCTCCCTTTTGAGTCGTAAGGATCTCATGCGGGTATTTTCTCCTTATAAGGTCGAGAGGACCTTGCAAGTGCACAGGAATTTTTTTTACGAGTCTGTGCCCTTTCGGGTTTTCACAAACTCGCCGGTAGCCCTGCTGTTTTTACTCACGGAGCCTTTTCGGGTTTTCATCCATGCCCATTTCGCTTATGGACGTACCCTTTTTTTTTGCCGCGTTAGCCTAAGGATACTGCGATTCATAGTAGTTTAAGGACGTTACGGTCCGTAGCTAGTTTCAGGACATTTTGGTTCGTCGTTAGCTTAGGGACGTTTCGGTCCGTTGTTAGTTCATGGACATTTCGGTCCGTAGTTAGTTTCAGGACATTGCGGTCCATTGTTAGCTTAGGGACGTTTCGGTCCGCAGCTAGTTTAAGGACATTACGGTCCATAGTTAGTGTAAGGACGTTTCGGTCCGTTGTTAGTTTTCTGCGACGAAGTTTTGCCGGATATCACTTACAGAGTTTGGTACTTCGGAAGACAGCGAGCGGACACAAGCGTCGTCATCTATTATTAACCTGGGCTGTGACTCGTCAGGCATAGTATTACTTAAGGAACCAACCATTTATTGGCCGGAAGGGTCTTTTGCCATGTATATCCATGAGAAAGTAAGCCCCACCCTGGTAGACTTTGTCTATGATGTACGTGCCTTCGTAGTTTGGCTCAAATTTCTCCCGTTTGGCACGATTAGGGATCATAGGTCTTTTGACAACTAGCATGAGTTCGCCTTGGCGAAATGTTCTCGGCCTAGTCAATCTTTCGTATGAGCGCGTCATCCCCTCTTTGTAAGCTTCTTGGTTTTGCTGCGTCATGAGACGAGTTTCATCGAGGGCGTCGAGCTCCTCAAGCCGAAGATGAGCATTCTATTCCTCTGTTAATTTGTAATGAACCGCCACTCGTAGAGAGGGTAGCTCTATCTCCAAGGGGAGTACTGCTTCCACGCCGAATACCAATGCATACGGCGTTGTATTCGTAGCCGTTTTGAATGTGGTTCGATACACCCAGAGAGCTTCATGGAGTCTCTCGTGCTAGTCCTTTTTATTTTTGGACACAGTCTTCTTTATGATCTTTGTCAAGGTTTTGTTGAAAGCCTCAGCTAGACTGTTAGCTCGGGGATTATAGACCAAAGAGTATCTCCAGTCTATGTTATGTTGCTGTGCGAAGCGGCTGATTCTGTGACTTCTTTAGGCCGGCCCGTTATCGGAGATAATCCACCGCGGAGTGCCGAACCGATAGATGACGTGTGTCTTGAAGAAATGGAGGATGTTCTCCGCCTTCATTTCTCTCAGCGGTATGGCTTCTGCCTACTTATAGAAGTAATCAGTTGTCGCCAATATGAACCGATGTCCTTTGGATGACGTTGGTTCGATAGGCCCAATTATATCGGTCCCCCACATTTCAAATGGCCAGCTAGCCACCGTTGGGTGTAGCGGGTTTGGATGCTGGTGGATGAAGTCTCCATGAATTTGGCACGAGTGACACTGCTTTGCGTATTCGAGATAGTCCTGAATCATCGTGGGCCAATAGTAGTCCATTCTTTTGATCTTCAGCTTCATCTTTGGCCCGGCTTGATGAGAACCGCAGAGTCCGTCGTGAGTTTCCTGGACGACTCTCCTTGCTTCTTCCGGTCCCAGGCATCTCAGCCATAGAGAGTTGAACAATCTCTTATATAGAGTATCATTGACGTAGGCGAAAGACAGAGCTCGTTTCATGAGCTGATGTCTTGACGACGCGTCTTCGGGCGTTCGATGGGATTTGAAGTAGTCTACAAAGACTTCTCTCCAATCCTTAGCCTTTTCTCGGTCCTCTATTTGTAGGGCCATTTGCTTGGTCGCTTCCTTTTCTTCAAACGACTTCGGAGATATTTCTGCTGGTGCGAGAACCCGACGGCTCTGCACAATGATCCTTACGTCATCGAGGTTCTTATCAGCCAGTTCTTTAGCGAGTTTGGCTAATGCATCCACTTTGCTATTTTTTGTACGCGGTATGCTTTCCAGGGTGTAGGATGGAATTTGAGTTAGTAATTGTTGCACTCTTTCACCGTATTTTACCAACTCTGGTTTGCACGTCTGATAGTCACCGTTTACTTGGCTAACGACCAGCCGGGAGTCTCCGTATATGAGGAGGTTTTAGATTCCCATGTCGACAGCGATCTCAAGACCTGCTATCAAAGTCTCATATTCTGCTTCATTGTTTGTCCTCGGCTCTGTTAAGGAAAAGGCAAAGCGCATTATCCATCCTTGTGGAGTCACGAAGATGAAGCCTATCCCAGATTTGATTATGGGGGAGCTGTGCTTTCGTTTCTTCATGGAAGACGCTCCGTCGAAATAGAGTTCCTATTAGGTATCACTCCCTCCTTTTTCTTTATCGATTGTGTCAAACGGTGCTCGTCTGGCAATTCGTAATTTAGGGGTGAATCGGCAGGTATCAGATGCTCAACGAGGAAGTCGGCGATGGCCTGGACTTTCACTGCCTTGAGAGCTCGGTATGTTATCGAGAATTCCATTAAGAGTAAGGCCCATTTAGCGAGCCGTCCCCGTTAGTATGGCTCTTGACATCAAATATTTGAGAGGATCCACTTTTGATATGAGATGGATCTCATGCGCTAAAGCATAATGCTGAAACTTCGTTATCGCGAAAATTAACGCCAGGCAGTGTTTTTCGATAAGGGAGTAGTTGTTTTCTTCCCCCAGGAGAATTTGACTCAAATAGTAGAGGGCTCTCTCTTTCCCTTGGTCGTTCTTATGTGGCCATAACACGCCTAAAGATCCTTCAAGGGCTGTTGTGTATAGGATGAGGGGCTTTCCCTTGATCGGAGCGGTCAGTACCGGTGGGTTCTGCAGATATCGCTTGATTTTGTCCAGCACACTTTGGCATTTACGATCCCAAACGAATGGGATCCCCTTCTTCATTAGGCGACTGTAGGGGCGGTATTTGCCGGAGAGGTTAGCTATGAACCGCCGGATATACGCGAGCTTCCCTTGCAGAGACCGCATTTGTTTTAAAGTTTTTGGAGTGGGCATTTCTATAATCGCCTTGATCTTCGATGGATCTATTTCGATGCCCCGATGTCGTATGATGAACCCTAAAAATTTGCCTGAGGAGACTCCAAATGCGCATTTTAGAGGGTTCATCTTCAGGTTATACTTACGAAGACGTTGGAACACTGTTTTCAAATGCTCCCAGTATTCCTCGTACGATTTGCTTTTCTTTACGAGGTCATCGATAAAGCATTCGACGATTTCATGTTTGAGGCCATCGAAAATCTTCGTCATGGCCCTCTGATAGGTCGCACCGGCGTTCTTCAGACCGAAAGGCATCACTTTGTAGCAGAATATGCCCTGAGGAGTCCGGAAAGCGGTATGCTTCTGGTCTTCAGGATGCATCTTTATTTGATTGTACCCCGATCATCCGGCTATGAAGGAGAAGACTTCGTGAGTGGACGTGTTATCTATCATCAACTTGGTAACCGGTACGGGAAAATCATCCTTCGGACAGACTTTGTTGAGGTCCCGAAAGTTTACGCAGATGCGTACTGTCCATTTTTCTTCATAACCAGGACAGTATTGGCAATCCAGTCGAGGTATTGAACTTCATGGATGAAGCCGGAGTCGATTAGCTTCTTGACTTCGGTGTTGATGCTCATTTCAAGATTGAGCCACATTCTTCTTGGTGCTTGTTCGACTGGCTTGACGTCCGGAGATATCGCCAATTTATGCACAGCTATTTCTGGATCTAGCCCCGGAATCTCGGAATAGTTCCATGCGAAGCAATCTTTATATTGCATGAGCACATCTTTTAGCGTAGCCACCTGCTCTTTAGACAGCAGCTCACTGACGAACGTTGGCCGTGGGTCGTTTGCCGTTCCCAAGTCGATTTTCCTTAGGTTGTCCGCAGTAGTGTGTATTCCATCTTCCAACAGCGTTATCACGTGACAGGTACGAGCTCGTTTCCAAGACCGATGTTGATCTGGTTCTACTCTCGCCATATACGTTGCTTTTGGCATATGCCTTTGCGGTGGGGCTACCCTCCAACTGCTGGATAGAGTGAACCTGCCGAGTTGATATTGGTCTTCGACCCAGTTTTTGAAGGTGAAGCAGTCTTCAAGAGGATGTCCTACTGCTCGATGATAGGAGCAATAATCTGGCTGATAGACCTCGTTTGCTTGTTCGGGGTGCCGACACTCCGGGAGTGTCATCATCTGATATTTTATGACAAGGTCAAATATCTTCACTGTCTTGTCTCGAGGGAAAGAATATGCTTGACCCATTTTTTCCATAAGAAACGGATTCCGGCTGACCCTTTCTCGATCGCGTGGCTTCTTGGACCCGCTTTGCCGCTGTCGAACGTTTTTTCCGTTCTTTAACTTGTTTTTGTCTCCACGTCGGGCCTTTTTCTTGCCTAGGGAATGCATGGAGGGCTGACGGTGAAGGGCATTGTCATCCTCCATAGCCTGCTGAAGGAGGCGCTGCGTCTTGGCTTTTTCATAAATGGCCATTTCGCGGCTGTGATTATCCCGGACCTTTTGACCCGCTTCCCTTATTAGCTTTTCCATCTGTTCTTCAAACGACGGACTCAGGATTTTTATGGCAGGACCTCGTTCTGGTTCAATGTCAGTGTCTTTTGAAAGAGTATCCCCTTCTTCATCGAGGTCATTTATGACATGGCATCCATGGAATTGCTCCCGTTTCTTGGACTGGACATATCCAAGACCGATCGTTTCCATTTTTCCGTTGGACAATTTTTGCTGAGTTCCGGGGATGTTCCAAATCCTGTTGTAGAACTGAGCTTGTCGAGGAGTCTGTTTGAAAGGTCCTTGGCATCTTAATAACCTTCTCAATCCCTCCGTGTAGTATCTGGGAAGACGGATGTGTTGGAGCCCGTCGAGCGCAAAATCGGCACCATACCAGACATATCTTTCGACTTTAGTCTCCGTGGATCGATAGAATAGGATCGCCTTTTCACCTCTTTTCCTGGGAGGGACCTAGAATGTCTGCAGCTCTTGCACACTATATGTCTCAAGCGAATCAAGCTCTCTGTAGTGCTACCACGGAACCATGGCGATCTGCAAACTCTGCTCACCTCCAGTGAGGGCCTGCATTGATGGACGGACCGAAAACACTGCATTGACTTCGTCTTCAGAGTCACTTCCAAAGACCAGAATAGTTGTAGATGGTTCCGGCCTGTTGCATTGGGGCGGCCCCGAATAGACTATCTCTTCTTCCTCCTCGGTATCGCTCCTGAAGACCGGAATAGTGGTGATAGCTTTTTGCTTATTTTCCGGTTTATGTATCTTTCCGTGTCTTCAAAGTCTGGTAGGAAATATTTTTCATCTTCGTACTTTCGTACTTCATTTACGGAAAATGGGTTTAGTCCCCCGTCACGGTATACTCGAGACCATCTTTGAAATGCTTCATACATTGGTGTTGTGTAGAAGGGTTGGTGTTGTACTCGTGTAACCAAGGCCTGCCGAGCAAAGCGTTGTAGCAGGTCTTGGCGTCAATGACATGAAATTTGATGTCAGTGACGAGTAGCCCAAAGCGCAACATCAGTATTACAGACCCAAGTGTCCGTGATGACTTCGAGTCGAACCCGGAGATGGTGATTTTATCCCGAGCGAGGTGCTGAACGCTCATGCAGATTTCTTTTAGCACCCTCACATTTAGGAGGTTGACAGAGGACCCGTTGTCAACTAAGATCTTCCCTATCTTAATGTCATGGCTGTACCCGAGACATACAGGGGACGGTTGTGCTCGCACGTTCCGAGGAGGAGATTTTCATCGCCGAAAGTGATGTCAGCTGTGTGAACTTCTTCCTGCTCGTCCTTCATCTTTTCTTCGGCAAGGAATGCTTGAAACTGCTCGGGCTCTTGTAATGCCCCGATCAGAGAATCTCATGTCTCTTTAGACAACTGAAGAGCATCCAAAATGCTTAGCTGTGAGGGTATCTTCCTCAGGTGTGCTAGGACATTGTAATCTACTTTGTTTTTCTTAGGCGGGTCCTTAGCTGCAAGCTCTTTGACGACTCGGTCATCGAGGGCGATATCCTCAGGGACTTTCCTCCCCTTTGTAACTTTTGCCCGAACCATTATTTGAAGGTCCGAGATTCTTTTCAGGCAACGTATGGTTATGCAGCTGAATGTTCTCACAGTTCTTCATTTCCTCTTCCTTTTCAGAAGTAGATTCCTTGAAGAGAGGGCCGATGGCTATTTCTTCGTCAGAATCGCTCCCGAAGGTAAGAACTTGAGGTTTTTCTCCTGTCGGGATGGCATCAACCATATGACAGTTACCGGCTGTTCCTTTATGCTCATCTATCACGCTTCTCTGCTTTCGACGGGCTTTGCGCTTCATTCGCTTGAATTGTTGTCGATGAGCAACGTATCCCTGCCACCACTTCCTGAAGGCATTGCACTCCTCGGTGGGGTGCGTGACCTTCCGATAGTATAAGCAGTAGTTCGGATGTACATCCGGTTCGTCGGGGCACGTACTCCCGGAATTATTTTCTTTAAAAGGTGGTAGCTTCATTCCTATTGACAGAGCTTTCGCGAACTGCTTCCTTATATTAAGCCTTCTTTTGTCTGCCGTGGTCGTGCTTCGATCTGGTTGGATTTCTTTGTGACTTATCCCTGCCATGACTTCTTTAACTTGATGCCGACGCCTGGCCCTTTCGAATATGACCATTTCACGCTCTTGATCAACTTTGCTCTTCTGACGGGCTTCGTTCAGTAGCATGTCAATCATCTCGTCTGACGGTACCAAGGATTTTGGCACTGATCCTGCCCCCAGCTCCCCCATATTATCTTCTGACGCCGACTGAGCTTCTTTGTCATTTATTGACGAATGAGAGATCATGTGACAACTTGCCACATAATCCTCGGGTCATTTCCATCGTCATTGTCATTATTTCCGCTCTCAAGGATATGGCTGAGAAACTCTTGGAGTGTGACCGGGGTTCGCGCCTTTTGGTTATATTCCTACAGTGCGTCAATATGCCTTTGCAGACCCGTGTGCTTGTCATCAGGCTGCGCGGGCTTTTTGGTCTTCTTCTTCTTCTTCGAAGACTTCGACGGCTGGGCCTAGATGTTTTGCCCATCGCTACCAACTCTCGGTGTTGGGCGCGGTTTCAGCATCCCCTCGATGATCTCAGGCTCTAGCGGGTTTTTCCACCTGATTGCTGGGCATGCTTGAAGATCCTTCAGCATTCTTTTGGTCTTAGCCGAAAGAACAACTTCCCATAGAGCTTCCTCTATAAATGAGCATGATGCCCCCGACGTGTCCATCTTTTTAGGAGCGTGCGGTTGTGGCGGGTTTACCCTCCAGTTTTCAGACAGCGCGAATTTGCCCTGTTGGTATTGGTCCTCAATCCAGTTTTTGAAGATGAAGCAATTTATGATTGGATGGCCTTTTATTCGGTGGTAGGGGCAGTAATTAGGATTGTTGACGTCTCCTGGTTGCAGTGGGCGTCTCGGATTCGGCAGAGTGTTGAGCCTGTTACGCATAGCCAGTTCAAACAATCTTCTCGTTTTATCCCGAGGGAATGAGTAATGACGTCTCAGCTTTTCTCCGAGTGATCGCTGTTTATCGTTTTGGCGAGCAGCTGGTTTCGGATCACTCAGCTGCTGCTGAGCGTTGGCGATGAAGGTAGCTTTCCCTTTACCCTTTTCATTTCGAAGCTCCATTTTTGAGGAGGACGGTCTATGGCCCATTTGGTCCATTTGGGCCAGCTTGTCGATCAAGGCCTGGAAAGTAGTCGTCTTGAAAAACATCATAAACGGGGATATAGTCGTGTGCGGATCAAGGGTCCCTACGATCATGCCCACGGCAGGAGCTTCTTCTATACGTTGTTCGCATCTCGACTATAGGTTCCGCCACCGAATTGCATACTGAACCCAAGTCTCTTCTGACTTCACCCTGGCATTGATCAATAACGTGATCGAGGTGCGTTCGCTGGCGCTTGCAAAACGCTGGGTGAATAGTAAATCGATTTCTTTGATGGTTTTGATGGAGTCATTCGGGAGTTCTGAGTACCATTCAAATGCCGTCTCCTTTAAGCTGCCGACAAATTGGCGAAGCAGCAGTTTGTCGTCACCTCCAGTATTGTCGCATAGAGTCCTGAACTGAGCGACGTGCTGATGGGGATTGCCTGTCCCCTTATACGCGTGAAATTTAAAGATCTTGTATTCTGGAGGGTACTTAATTTGATCGTACCAGCTTGGATAGGGTCGCTCAGTTCTGACGACTTGACCGGCAGCTTCGCTTGACTGATGAGCTCATATTTATTGAGCCATGTAGTCATCAAGCGCAGCTTTCAAGATCGTCTCCTCCCTGGCTGTTGATAAAGCCGGAAGAGGGTTCTATGTTTCCCTTCTGTCGTCTTCAGTGATTATTGGGGGATCTTCGGCTGGAGGGTCCGGCTGGATCATCATCCCCACCATGTCTTGGAACATGAGCGCCATTTGTTTTATGTTAGCCACTTGTTCTGCGGCTTCTTTATCTTTCTTTTCGAGCATTCTTCGGAGGAACTCGGCGTCGGTTTCCTGCTCCTGGCGTTGATCCGACGATACTTCCGGGCTTTCTTTCTGCCGTATATGTGCGGCCATCTTCGTCAGCATCTCCTGAAGTTTCTGTTGTTGCTCTCGAGCCTTTGTTACGGACCACGTAAGTGGTCAATTACCCACAGAAGCACGGCTTTCCTTTTTTCTGGAAGCCATGTATACGGTGTGCACTATCATGCCCCCAGACTTAGGGCGTTTGGATTCAGTGCCCTTGAGATTTGTCGTAGACATGGGGAACTTCTCCGGCCTTCTCCTTTTATAGGCGGTTGAAGTTGAAGGGGATATTGCAGATGATGCTTTCCATGGTATGGCGGTGGGATGGTCTCCCTCTTGCTGAACCTTCATTTTCTTCTGTTGGCAGGAGTAGTCTCTGTCGATCACAAAGTCTTGGACTCTTCGCTAGATCTTATGGATTTTGGAGTACAGCCGCTGAGGGGGCTGCTCCGGCTTCGCCTTAGTAACATTTTCAGCGGGTGGAGGAGACTTTTTTAGTACGGCAATTGTAGAGTTCTTATGCACCCTCCTGAGCGGTTCAAAGCTATTCCCAGTTGGAACAACAGCGTCAGTTTCCACCATTGGAGCGGTGGGGTAAGTCCAGAGGGGGAACTGCCCCCAGCTTTCCTCACTCGACGCCAGTGACTTTGTCGAGCATGTCGTGTAGCCGGGATCACCTTTATCGTCGGAGTAGCTTCAACATGCCCCCTGCTTTGAGGAGAGGCTGTTATTGGTGCTAGCCTGTCAAAAACTGACATCCGCTGGGAAGGAATGGTCAATCTGTCGAAGGCCGACTTTCGAGTAAGGGAAGTAGTTTGGATGACTTCACTTGCAGCAGGAGTTGGGATAGCCTTATACGGTATTGCGACCCTCTTCGCGGGCCCATTTGAGCTTAGGCTCAGCCTATCAAAGACCGAGGCGGTAGATTTGGACGACCCATTGAGAGGGACCGTGGTAGTTGCAAGCCTATCGAAGACCGACTTCTTCGGAGCTTTTTGTGATGTCATCGGGACGCTGAAGCTTGTTGGCGGGATCATGGTCCTAAAGAACAACCCAGTGGTGGCCCGTGTCACCTGTTCTATCGGCATTGCGAAGATGGAGGCCCCTTGGGGCCCGTAAATTACTCCTCCAGACGGGGCGGAGCGGGAGTTGTTGTTGCGGTTGGTGCAGCTGGAAGCCATTGATCTTCTTTTCTCTGCACGGGAGCAAGACACCAAATCTTAGTACCTCGAATCCACAGGCAACCATAGAAGACCGCGATTTGTTCGCGAAACACAACATACGAAGTGTGGAGTGGAAAGAGAAAAAGGTCCCACCGGGCGTGCCAGAATCTTTTTACCGCTGGAAACCGGGAAGACAGATGTCTTGCCTGAATTTGGGGGCAGATACTATTTGGGTTTATCCATCCACCTCTCCGAAGATACCAAGTTGATTTATGACACCATATATCGAAGGTTTGGACAGATGCGTCCGATGTAGCAGACTTCGTCAGATTCCCCCTCGTTTACGAAGGGTTTTTGATTGTGGGGACGCTCTTCCCTACAGGCACAAGCCTCTGCAGTTAATTACGTTACCGCGTAGCGATAACCACTTTCTCCTGCTCCAGATGTTCACTTCGTGTCGTGTGTGTTCGTTTTATTTTTGGTTTCCCGTGGATTGTATACGGAGACTAATTTGTGTTGTCGCCCATTGGGCGTGGATTAGTCTAAATCCGTATTTTCTTAGATTTGGGTTTGTTTTAAGGATCGTTAATCTCGTTTGAGATTAAGATCAAACATAAATATTTGTTAAGGATACGTTAATCCGATATTAGACTAAGATCTACTTAACGAGGGTTAGGGATCATTTTTGATCCAATGAAAGTGCATTTAGGCTCTATCGTTTTAGTTTAGGGACATTACGGTCCATTGTTGGTTTAAGCACATCATAGTCCATAGAGTTTAGTTTAGGGACGTTGCGGTCCATAGAGTTTAGTTTAGGGACGTTGCATTCCATTAGGTTTAAGGAGATCATAGTCCGTAGAGTTTAGTTTAGGGACGTTGCGGTCCATAGTTGGCTTAAGGACATCATAGTCTATAGAGTTTAAGGACATCATAGTCCATGTTTAAGGACATCATAGTCCATAGAGTTTAGTTTAGGGACGTTGCGGTTTATTGGGTTTTAGGACATCATAGTCCATAGAGTTTAGTTTAGGAACGTTGCGGTCCATTGGGTTTAAAGACATCATAGTCCATAGAGTTTAAGGAAATCACAGTCTATAAAGTTTTAGAACATCATAGTCCATAGAGTTTAGTTTAGGGACGTTGCGGTCCATAGAGTTTAGTTTAGGGACGTTGCGGTCCATTAGGTTTAAGGACATCATAGACCGTAGAGTTTAGTTTAGGGACATTGTGGTCCATAGAGTATAAGGACATCATAGTCTATAGAGTTTAGTTTAGGGACGTTGCGGTCCATAGAGTTTAATTTAGGGACGTTGCAGTCCATTAGATTTAAGGACAACATAGTCCGTAGAGTTTAGTTTAGGGACGTTGCGGTCCATAGTTGGTTTAAGGACATCATAGTCCATGTTTAATGACATCATAGTCCATAGTTTAAGGACATCATAGTCCGTGTTTAAGGACATCATAGCCCATGGTTTAAGGACATCATAGTCCGTGTTTAAGGACATCATAGCCTATGGTTTAAGGACATCATAGTTCATGTTTAAGGACATTATAGTCCGTGGTTTAAGGACATCATAGTCCATGGTTTAAGGACATCATAGTCAGTGGATTTTGGCTCATCAGTTTGAGGGTGCGCAAAGAGTTATTGGTTATTGGGACCCGCCACCTCTCTGAAGACATTGAAGAATTACAACGACATATATCAGAGGTGTGGAGAGATGTACCCTTGAAGCAATTTTGGTTGAAAGATCTGTAGTTGGGTTTGGGGTTAAGACCAATTTGGAAAAATTATAAGCACATGGGCTCGGTTGATCTGAATTAGGGACTTTTGGTCAACTTGGACTCAGCCCATTCAATTTTGAATAAAGTGTTGAACACTTATTTGGGCTCGGTCCCTTTTATGTGCAACAATGCTAAGCATTGACATGGGCTCTGACGCTCACTCTATTTCTTTTTTTTATAGAGTGTTAAACACTCTTTGTGGCTTTGGGCTTTATGGGCAGAGCGCTTTATATTAGACAGCGCCTACGTAGGGGGCACGTGGAGTGCTGGGCGCTAACCAATGAGTGCAGAGCACTCTTTATTTTAGCAGTGCCCATATAGGAGGGGGGCACATTGGGCACTTGGTGCTGGGCGCCAACCAATGAGTGCAGAGCACTCTTTATTTTAGCAGCGCCCACGTGAGGGGCATATGGAGCGCTGGGCACCAACCTACGAGTGCATAACACTCTTTATTTTAGCAACGCTCACGTGAGGGGCATGTGGTGCGCTTGGTGCTGGGCGCCAACCAATGAGTGCAGAGCACTCTTTATTTTAGCAGCGCCCACGTGAGGGGCACGCAGAGCGTTTGGCGCTACTTCCTTCTTTATGCATTTTTCTGATGAGTTCAATTCTTTGTTCTCCCCTGGATCTTCAATCCCGAGGAACAAATTCATCCCTGTGAGAAATAAATTCTTATTTATGGGAGACTTGTCTCATGGATCTCAGATCCAGGGAAAGAACTATGTTCTTTTATAAGGGTTAAACCCTTGGGTATGCAGATGAGATACTATGATCTCTATTTACCTTAAGGAAAGTTCTTCTTCTTTCTTATCTCTGAAAGCTCTTTTTTCTTGCTCTTCTTTTTTAACTTGAAACTTATGGGTGGTTCCTCTGTACAAGACTTGAAGTCTTGAGGTCTTTATATTGGGGAGGCTGATTTATTGATTCAGTTAAGGAAATCTCTCATTGAGAGATTTCTTAATTGATTTGGGGAATTTATTCACCGTCGGATTTTTGATCCAAGGACTTCAGTTTTACAGAAGACATTTTTCTTGTTTTTTAACAAGATTGGGAAAATATTTTCCCATACAGAACTTATTCTGTATCTTGGTGATTTTTAATCACCATTGGATCTTTGATCCAACGGTGTTCTGATTTACAGAGCACAATATTTCTTGTCTAGAAAGATTTGAGGAATATTCTCTCAATCAGAATTTAATTATGTGCTATGATGATTTATCATCTCCGTTGTATCTTTGATCCAAGAGTGGAGAACTTTTAGTTCGGGCGCTGGAGCTCTTGTGCTTTGCACGTGAGGCGCTGCTGAAGGGTCCCGGCAGCGCCCCGGCCGTCAAAACGCGGCCAAAATGCGGAACGAAAATTTTCTAAACCGGCGCTACCGCGACCCGATTTCCGGATCGACCTTAAACCCTAAACTAGCAAACTAAGAGGAGGTTAGAATTGTTATACCGAGATGATCCAAGTCCTTCGGTCTTCATTCCAAGCTCCTAGCGATCTTTGATGTGGTTTGGTTGCCGGTCTTCCTTCGTCTCCGATGATCCACCCGAGGGAAACGGCGCAAGCTCCAACCTCGTCGAACGAGATAACCGACGCTCCAACGTCGCTAGTGATGGAGAGTGGGGGTGTACGAAAGTGTCACTATGTTATTCTCTCATCTCATGTGCTCAAGAGAGCAATGCAAGAAGAAGTTTGGAGGTGATGAAACTTGGCATGAAGAACAAAGGAAATGAGCTAACTCTTTTCTTGTATGAATGAGAGAGTGGGGAGTTATTCAAGTGTGAATTAATCCCCAAAACCAAATGAACCCCCATCCCCACAATAAGTGGCCCCCCCCTCTCTCTTCCACACAAAAATAAAATCATTTTCTTTTACCATTAAACAATTGCACCATGCTTTGTTTCCATGCTTCAAGCCTTGCTTTGACCATGTCAATGCCTTGTCACTCCTCCACCTCATTATGAGACAAAATGAATTTCCATAAATGGAAAATCAATAATGAGGTGGTAAAACTTCTAGAAGTCATTCCGTATAAAATACGGAATACTTCCCGGTACATGTACCGAAATACATATACGCGTATTCGTACCAAAAATACGAATAGCCAAGAGAGAAAATGAATAGAGAACAATAATACTAGAATACGTATATACAAATACATATATAAATTATTAAATCAAAACCTGATTTAATAAACTGGCTTAATCCTAAGCCGCTAGTATTATCAACCGTCCAATTAAAGTCTGCGCAGCAAGTGCACATATTTAATCGGACATCTGTATGTATCAACATACCTCATGTACACCATATCGCTTGAACCGTGAAAACCCTCTGTGTGGGACTCTAAAGACTCGTCAATACGCTGGCAGTGGGTTTAACCACAAGCACGTCAGCGGCACTAGCTGTACGTAACGGCTACCCAGGTATTGAGCGAAAGGGAGGCCGACGAGCAAACTCATCCTGAACCCCTACTGAGCCTGACAGTGACAATATCCGTACAGTCCGGTCTGTTCGTCTAAGAGTATCACATATCGAGTCTAGGGGGGTGGATAAAGTCAGACCCCCAACAACGCGACATTTAGTGCCGGTATGAAACCCATCACCACCTGAGAATCTATCGATCCTGGATCGGTAGTTCTCGTCCACCGTGGCCACGGATTTATGGTGATGGCCATCCGTACACAACGCGACATCAACCCCCAATACCGGGAGAGACGAATCCCCGACGATCCGATCACTGCCTCCCTGTGGCTCAGGACTGTACCCAACTAAAACCTGTTTGCACGACTCCTTTGAGCCGTGGTAGGGTAGTAATCAAAGCACAGTGGGAACTCACACGAGACAAATGACAATCTCAGGTCGACAGACTAACCTGTACACATGTCACCTGGGAACTGCTATCTGACGATAGGTATAATACCAACTAGCAGGTTCCCGGCGAGTCCGTCCAGTGTACTCATAACTCAATAAGCACCTGTATACTATCTTAGGTGAACAAACTAACACCAATGGCTTGTGAGACCTGGCCACCGCCCCTCGTCGGGGTCTCGATCAGTATACACTAGTCTACACTGGAGAATCGATGCCCGGTCTCGATACTCCTACGACTAGGGACATTTAAGGATGTGCTTATAGACCCCAGCTCCCACAAATATGATCGCCATCATACTGCTGGCAGTCAAGCAAGAATCCTAAGGGCTCTATCAACACATACATGATGATAAAGACAAACCAGATAGCATACTATCATCTTGAGTAAGACTGTTTTATCGGTATAGGTCCTAGCTCAATCATCATAATCACAAGTCCGCGACTATGATAATTGCCTTGAGGGCACTTTAGCCAACTGCTGCCTCAGTTCAAATTTTGAACAGAGCCTTACTCTCTTATTTGGGGGGATACAACCCTTTGCAGCAGTTCAAAACTGTTCCCGGTTGGAACATCAACATTCATCATTGGAGTTGGAGCAGGGGAACTGCCCCCAGCTTTTCTTATTTGACGCCAATATTGACATCGATCATATCTTGTGACCGGTCTTAGGAGCTCACTGGGCTTACCCCTGTTTTCTTTCAGAGAATGAATATGATGCCCCATATGTAGATCTTGGCCTTGGCAGGTGCCAGTTGTATGAAGACTCATGCCATTGGCAAAGCTATAGTTTGAGGAGCCAGCCTATGGAGGACAGACTTCTTCTGGGCTTTCTCCTTTGGCGTTGAGGCACCGAGGGTATGAGATGAGAGTATCGACCCGAAGAAAAGCCCATTCATTTCTTAAAGAACCGGAATGCAGAGGATTGAGGCTGCAAGTGGCCCATACTTGACTCCACCGGATGTGGTATAACTTGAGTAGTAATGAGTGCATTTGGAAGCTATTGATCTCTGCATAGAAATGAAACACCAGCTTTAGTATCCTACCACCTAAGGGCAACTATAAACATAATATACCATGATCTTGTTCGTGAAATACGACACACGAAATGTGGAGTGGAAAGTGAAAAAGGTCTTATCGGGCGTGCCAGATTTGTTTACCGCTGGAAATGAGGAACTGAGGTGCAGGGAGCACGTCTATCTTGAATCTAAGGGCATATGCTATATGGAATATATCCGTCCACCTCTCCGAAAATACCAAGTTAATTTATGGTACCGTATATCGGAGGTTTGGATGGATGCGACCGTTGTAGCAGACTTATCAGATTCTCCCTCATATGTGAGGTTTTTTTTTATTGTGGGGACACTTTTTCCTGCAGGAGAAAGCCCCTACAATTAATTACGTTATCGCAATAGATAACGACTTTCTCCTTCTCTATAGATATCACTTCGTGCCGTATTGTATATATTACTTATTTCGGGGTTGCCCTTGGATTGTATACGGAGACTAATTTTGTCGTCTCCCGTATGGCGCGAATTAGTCCAAATCTGTAAATCTCAGATTTAAGATTGAACCTAAGCTATATCTTCCATCAGTTCAGAGGTTTAAGCATCGTTAATCTTGTTTTAGATTAAGATCGACTTAAAATATGATTAAGGACCGTTAATTTTGTTTTAGATTAAGGTCGACTTAGAATATATGACCATATGAGCTCGATTGACTTTTAAAATAAAAAAAGTTTAAAACTTCAGGGACTTAGTCTATTTTAGATTAAACATTGGGTTTTATATCTACCCAACAGTGCTAAGCACTAGGCCACATATTTTGTTTTGGGCTTTATATAACGCAACAGTGTAAAGCACTAGGCTCAGAAGCTTAAGCATCAACATAAGATATAATATCCTTTCTGCTTTAGTGCTCACGTGTTATCACATGAGCCATTGGTTTTCTTTGGTGCTCATGTGCTATTACGTGAGTAGTTCTATGCACTCACTCATATAGTGCTCACGTGGATAACACATGAGCCGCTGTTTTTATGGGCGCTCATATGTGTATCACGTGAGATTCTAAGTCTTGGGTGCTCACGTGCCCTTCACGTGAGATGCTTTTTCCTTGGGTGCTCACGTGCTTTTCATGTGAGACTCTATTTCCTTAGAAATCTGTGGCGCTCACGTGCCTTTCACGTGAGCCACTGCTCTTTGATTTGTTCCTTGGTACTCACGTGAATATCATGTGAGACGGTTCTTCCTTAGAGATTTATTCTTTGTTTATTTTTGAAACTTAAGTTTTAGAGAAGCTTAAGCTTCTATTAATGGCATTTTGACCATTAACGATCACCAAGATTGATATTTGACGATCTGAGATCAAGGGAAAGCAAGTTCTTTAAGAACGTGAAGGTCTTGTTCATATAAGATCAAAGTTCTTGATTATTTAAGGGAGCTAAGTTTATGAAAATAAAACTCCATTTTTCTTTCTTCTCTTTTTTATGATGATGGGAAAACATCAAAGTTCTTCTCTGGATCATAAGTTTAAGATCAAGATCTCTTTGTGAGAATTAGATTCTCTTTTTATGGGGGATTTGTCTTATGGATTTTAGATCCAGAGAAAGAACTAAGTTCTTTAATGGGTTAAACCTTGTTTGGAGAATGCCCCCGTGGAGACACGTCTTAGTCAGTAATTCTCGCAGTATATGCATGATAGGTAAAATGAGACATATTTCTCCCTTGTTTTTACCTAGGATTTGAGTATTTGAAGATGATCTTCCAGGAAAATTAAATTCTCGGTTTTTTGTGGAAACTTATAGGGGGTCTCTCCTATCTGAGATTTAATCTCTTGGGTTCTTTATATATGAAAAGAGAAAAATCAATTTGTTTGAGTAAATCTCTCATTGAGAGATCTCAATTGATTTAATTGATCTTAAAGATCACTTGAGGAATTTTATCCATCGTTGGATCTTTTGATCCAATGACCTTCTGTTTAACAGAAGATATTTCTTATTCATTTTAACAAGATTAGAAAAATATTTTCCTAACATAAAATTTAATTCTATCAGTGATTTTTTTGATCACCATTGGATCTTTTGATCCGAGGGTTCTCTGTTTAACAGTGATGGTCTTTTTTATTTTAGAAAGATCGGGAAAATATTTTCCCATGTAGAATTTGATTCTACCCAAAGCAAACTGCTCCGATTTTGGGCTCCAGCGCTCACGTGTTTAACACATGGGTGCTTTTATAGGATTTAATCCTATCTGAAGCCGGTACTCACAGGCTTTGCACATGAGTGCTCATGTAGGGGACGTCCTCTATTTTTTTGGCGGGAACATGTATGTGATATTATGTACCAGATCAGATATAGCTTACGCACTTAGTATGGTAAGTAGGTATCAATCGAAGTCAGAGGAGAAGCATTTGATAGCAATGAAGAACATTCTTAAGTACATGTGAATGACTAAAGATATGTTCTTGGTGTATGGTAATGGTGATCTCCAAATGGAGGCTTTTACCGATTCAAGTTTTCAAAGTGACATAGATGACGGTAAGTCCGTTTTGGGTTACATGTTTACCCTCAACGGAGTGTTTGACTCACCCCAATTAAGTTTTGATTGTTGCCAAACATATTGTTCCACGTTCAAGCTAATCATTTTGCAGAATTATATAATATGGAATATTTAATGAAGGACGGAGGACTATACTGTAAATGTCATATCTAAAAAGAGGATGGAGGCAAATGTTGTAACTTCACAAAACAAAATTTTCATGTTTAAATTTGAAGCCAACATGAAAAATAACACTCAAAGATCGACTAAGGTGTAGTTAGTTTTTGGGGTTTTGTTTTTATTTTTATTCTCTTTATTTATCTATTTAATTTTTTAAGGATCTTAATGTAAAAGGGTTTGATTCTAACGAGCTTGAGAAAAACACACACATATATTTAATTTTCATATTTCTTAATGTGTCGACAAAATATCTTTTCGAGACAATATTTTTCATAAAATTTATATTAAAAGATATTGTTATATGATTAAAAATAGAGCTATAAATTATTTACTCTTTTATATCAAAATTAGAGTCAATAGATTCTTGATTTCATTATAGAACTAAATATATTTTATTATATTTTCTGAAGTATTTTTGATAGCTATTTTACCTATTTAAGCATACGTGCTAAAATATATTATTTTATTATTATGCATGTCCTAGATATTCTTTATTGACTGCAGATACATATCTAGGCCATTTTGATTGGTTCTAATTATTTGGCTCATGAAATTTAAACCCACATGCTTTCTGAGATTTGATCCCAAATGATTACTTTATGCATTTATGGTAAACTATCTCAATTAGCTGTAACTTGTGGTTAATTGATTTGCACAAGTTTTGAATTTAGAATCGAACCATTAGCATTTGTAACGATTAATTAATATTTACTTGGCAAGCTTTTGAATAATATAGCTGCTATATCTAATTAGGAAATTAGCCAATGTTTTGAGAAAAAAATATTTTCATATATATGTTTTCACATTCCCTATGAATTCATTTATAAATACTACTAGCTTTTTGATTGGTGTAATTTATTGCACAGTTTTCTAACCCATTTATCATTGTATTATCATATATTATACCGTTCCGGATATTTTTTGTGAATTATTGCAGATAACAGGGCTTGGATGTAAAAAGAAGGAAAATGTCCTAAAATGAGGATTACGTGTGTACAATGGAGACTTAAGAGAGTTATTTAGAAAATCAAAAGACAATTTGCAAATTTGGAACAAATTTGGGAATATCATTACAAATCGGTAAAGGTTGTAACAAATAGAGATGAATCAATTATCATAACAACAAATCCGTTGAAAAAACCAAATCAAAAATAACAAATTAACATGTCTAATTATATGCCAAATTTGGGAATAATTCGGAAATCCAGGAATAATTCGGAAATCTAAGCAACTACAGAAATACAGTGAGATATTCAATATTTTATTAGCTAAAAAATCATCTAAATTGACGATAAAACCATAGAAAAAATCTGGAGCCACGAAACTAAAATTCGGTGGTGGATCAGCGTCGAATCAAGCCAATTAAGGACGGATCAATGGTCTATTTTGGGCCTTTAAATGTGATTTTTTATGGGCACGATCGTCTTTCTGCATATATTAATATGAGATGTAGGGTTTCATTTTTCGAAGATTCTGAAGACACGCAATAGCATCCAACAGAGCAATTAGATTTAGATTTTCATAGCTGTCAGCAAGTTGATTCTCCTGTATTTTTTTATTACTTGTTCTCCAAACTTTATTATTTTTATATAAGCACCTGTATACTCCTAGGGTCCACAGTCTTCTAAAATTAGGGTTTTTCCTTTTTTATAATATGAGTAACTAATCTATTTTTCTAGGTTTTGTACTTGCGTAATTTCTATGGTTGGGTATTTTATCTCTTCTCTTTCTTATGTTTAATGATGAATTTATTTTAATATAATTCCTTTCTTTTAAGTTTTCATCGTATAAACTTAAGTTTTCATCATATAAATTAGATCTTATAAAGATAATTGACGCTTTGAATTAGATCTAGAGATTGATGATACACTAAGAAACTAATTAGGAATATGAAGGTTCGTCAAACTAGAACTCTAAATAAGGACAGTAAAGATATGGTTTTTAATAAAATAAATTTAATCTAAGTCATTATTCTTAATAAGCTAAAACTAAGTTTTTAATATGGTATCTAGACGATCCTTAATAATTGATAGGCTATTTTTAATTAAGTTTTCATAACCTATACTTTTATATTAAGTAATACAAACATATTAGAAATAGAAAAAGAAAAGAAGCATTATCTTTTAAACCAACCATAAAAAGATAAGCAATACAAAAACCCTAAAACTTTTTCTTTCATAAAAAAACCCACTTTTATTTGCATTTAAAAAATCTAACTTTTTAAGTTAGTTTAAAAGTAGTTAATACACCACTCTGTCGGAACAATCCTCAAGTACAACTGCAATAAGCTGTATATTTACGGTTAAAATTTGGAGATTATAAAAATCCCTCACTTTTTGAAAAAACAGAGACACTTCATTTTCATATCAAAAGTGAAAAATATAAGAACCTCACTTGGTCAAATCATTTTAAAGAAACTCTCAAGCTCATTACTTTTAATACCCTATAAAATACTTGTACGTGCTTCATTGTATCTCAACTCTTTTGAGAGAAAAATCAAAACATTGTAAGGGTGTTCTATTACTCGTGTAAAGGAGCTGTAAGGGTATTCCACTATCCTGGAAACGAGGTGTTTGTAAGGATTTCTTTGTCCGGCTTAAGGAGGGTTATAGTGAAAGGGAAAAGTTCTGAGGGCGGGGCCTTAGGTAGTGGACTAGGTGGAGGGAGCCGAACCATTCTAAAATCGATCGTGTCACAGTTTGCATTTCCTTATCTGTTGACTTTATCGTATTGTTTATATATTAGTGTTACGATTGATATTAGTTTTAACCGTGCTTAAAATTGCTCAATATATTGTTATTGTTATTAAGTTAGAGTAAAATTTTGTAAAACCCTATTCACCCCCTAGGGTCACCTAGAGCACTTTCACGGAGGGACGGTCTATTAGAAGAGTTTCAAACATGATACCGCAGTAGACTCGATGATGGAGGCTGAGTACATCGCTGCTAATGATGATGCCAAAGAAGCGGCCAGGATGTGGAAGTTCATCACAGAGCTTGAAGTGGTTCCAACCATTTTTGATGTAATATTCTTTTATTGCGATAACAATGGGGCTATGGCGCTAGCGAAGGAACTATGGTTCCATCAGTGATCCAGACACATCTTGAGGCGGTATTATTTGATCCAGGAGATAGTTGATTGCCGGGAGATTGAGATTCGGAAAGTATACAAAAATGAAAACTGTAACGGCTCACAATTTTTGAATCTATTTTACTTCCTTCATTAAACCATGTTTTGGTTTCTTGAACTCCTAAACTTATGTGGGTTTTTCCTTTTATCTCTTGGCCATCTCTTCCATCCAATATTACTTTTATGTCAATTAGAGTACCGGCTGGTAGAGCGATAACAGAACGCAACCGCATTCTCGAATCCTATCTTCTTGAATCTCTTCTTGTTTCCCTAATGATCATGTCTCGACGCGACTGAAACGGATGTATAATCTTTTATCTCCATCTAGATCTTTCTTGTAACCATATTGTTTCCCTATTTTTTTACTGTTCCCCTCCGAAAGACGGCGCGACGCAGGGACGTCTTGCCTGAGATTCGGGGCAGATGCTAATTGGTGCTATCCGTCCACCTCTCCGAAGATGCCAAGTTGATTTATGGCACCGTGTATCGAAGGTTTAAACGGATGCGTCCGATGTAGCAGACTTCGTCAGATTCCCCCTCGCTTGAGGGGTTTTTGATTATAGGGACGCTCTTCCCTGCAGGCGCAAACCCCTGCAGTTAATTACGCTACCGCACGGCGGTAACAACTTTCTCCTTCTCCAGATGGTCACTTCATGTCGTGTGTGTTTGTTTTGAGTTTTGGTTCCCGTGGATTATATACGGAGACTGAGTTATGTTGTCGCCCGTAGGGCGTGGACTAGTCCAAATCCGTATCTTTCTTAGATTTGGGTTTGGGGGTTGTGTTTAAGGATACGTTAGCCTCGCTTGAGACTAAGATCTACTTAAACGTTTGTTAAGGATACGCTAGTCTATTTTTAGACTAAGATCAACTTAACGGGATCGTTTAGATCCGACAAGAGAGCGATTAGGGAAGCCCTGTTGTTTAGTTTAGTGACTTTGCGGTCAATAGGTAGTTTAAGGACATTGCGTTCCAGTGTTAGTTTTAAGACGTTGCGGTCATGGTTAAGGACGTCGTAGTCCGTGGATTTAAGGACTCCACAGTCCGATGTTAGTTTTAAGACATCGCGGTCAAGGTTAAGGACGTCGTAGTCCGTGGATTTAAGGACTCCACAGTCCGATGTTAGTTTTAAGACATTGCGGTCAAGGTTAAGGACGTCGTAGTCCGTGGATTTAAGGACTCCACAGTCCGATGTTAGTTTTAAGACATTACGGTCAAGGTTAAGGATGTCGTAGTCCATGGATTTAAGGACTCCACAGTCCGTATCAATGTATGGTCCTCGGGACCCGTCACCTCTTTGAAGACGTTGAGGAATTACAACGCCAAGTATCAAAGGAGTGAAGAGATGTACCCTTAAACCGAGGTAGATTAAGTGATCTGCAGTCCAATTTGGAAACTAAGATCAATTATTATATTATGAGCCCATTGGCCCAATTAAGTTTGAATTGAGGACTTATGACCATCTTTGGCTAAGTCCAATTGTATCTGGGATATTGGCCCTCTGTTGATTCATTGATGGAGAGGCTTTGCCTCTGGAAACTTTAGCCAATTGGGCTAAGGCTAGTGTTAAACACTAGAGACCGACAGTGTTGAGCACTGGGAAAAGATTGACAAGTTAGTGTTAAACACTAAAAGATAATCAGTGTCGAACACTGGGAAGAGAGTTTTCAAATTAGTGTTAAACACTGCAAATAGAATTTTCCAAATTAGTGTTAAACACTAAGGAGAATCAGTGTTAAACACTGGATACAGAGGTTTCAATTTAGTGTTAAACACTAAGGCAAGAGGGGTCACGTGGTAACACGTGAGAGCGCCCTTCTCTTCTTTATTTTGTTCTACAGATAAGTGTTTAACATTTTTAGTTCTGAAAGCCATCACGTGCGGGCACGTGATGGGGGCTCATGCTCTGGTTTATTAGAATACTCATCAGGGGTCACGTGGTAACACGTGAGAGCGCCCAGGTTATATTTTGTCTTTGCTTTTGTTATGGTAGAATGAGGGTCACGTGGGAGCACGTGAGGCGTTTCCTCAGGGCTACTTCCTTCTTATTTTGGGAGATTTGTTTAGGGGTCACGTGGCAACACGTGAGGTGCCTACTCCAAAGTTTTGTTCTGTGGGTCTCTGCATGCTTTAAAGTTCTGTTCGTAGGGTTAAACCCTAAACTTATGAAGAATTATATTCTTAATAGGGTTAAACCCTAGTTTCTTTTCTTAAAGGAATTAAATTCCTGTGAGTTTGAGAGAATTATATTCTCAGTTAGGGTTAAACCCTAGTTCTGTTCATTTTGAAAGAAATTAAATTCCCATAATATAGGGTTAAACCCTAACTTTATCTCAAAGGAATTGAATTCCTATCATTTTGTGATAATTAAATTCTCTAAACTCAGTTCTTCCTCTGTGTTTCAGATCTGCATGGCAGGATCTCAACCCAATGAGAATTAAATTCTCAATTCGTGGGGAGATGTGCACTTTGCGGATCCTCCACCAGAGAAAGAACTAAGTTCTCTTTTTTTATATAAGAGTTAAACTCTTTCGAGAATTAAATTCTCCTTTGAAGCATCTCCTTTCCCTTCTTACCTAAGGTTTTCCTTTTTGCAGAGAATCAAAGGCTCTATCTCTCTCTTTCTGTGTATCAAAAGAAAAGATCAAAGGTCTCAAGGTTTCAGAAAAGAGTTTTAGAAAAAGATCTTCGAAAAAAAGGTCCCCCCTTCTCTTCTTTTCTTGGCTCCTATTTATAGGAGAAGGAAGAGAATCAATTTGCTTAGTAAATCTCTCATTGAGAGATTTGATTTGTATGTTGAGAGGTTTGATTTATATTTATCATTAATCTGGGCCATTAGATTGTTAAGTGAATTTTATTCACCATTGGATTTTAAATCCAGAGATATCCCTTTGTTATCTCGGTTAGATTTAGGGGGGAAATCTTTCCAAGTCCAAGATTTTTCCATAAATAGTCGATATTTAACCACCTTTAGATTTTTAATCCAACGGTTCCAAATAATCATTCTTTATCTTGGAAAGATTTGAATGATCTCTTCTCATAATTTAATTCTGCTAAATAACAAGGCTTTTAAAGCCGGTCACGTGTGGCCACGTGACCCTTAGTCACGTGTAGGCACATGACCCCTGGAACGGGCCTTTCTTCTCCTGCGCTCTATTCTCTGGCCGCTGCTTAACCATCACGTGCCAACACGTGACCACTGGTCACGTGTGAGCACGTGATGCCTTTTCTGGAGCTTTTCCTTGAATGAGCTTTGTGCTGCTGCTTTGAACGTCACGTACCAACACGTGACCACTGGTCACGCGTGAGCACGTGATGTCTCTTCTGAGTCCTTTCCTGATTTTTAATCAGGGAACAAATGCCCCCACAACGTTGTTCTCATGTGTCTGCACGTGAGTGCAACGCCGTCTCTTTGTGACCGTTGGATCCATCTAGGGAATCGGGGAGATGAAGCGCCTCCATCACCTCCTATAAATATAGTGGTCACTTCAGAAGCACCTCCACTTTTGCTTATCTTCTTCTTTGCAACTTTTCACTTTGAGAATTTAATTCTCGTTTCCAGAGCTTAGTTCTCTGCTTCAAGCATTTTCCAGAGTTTAACTTTGTTTCAAGAAAGACTTCTTTCTTCAGGTAATGATCTTTGAACGATCGGAGAACTTTCATTTAAAACTCTATGGATCTTAAATCCACATCAAGGGTTTCACCCTTTTAACATGAACCCATTTTTCTTCAAGTTTTTTTTTGCACAAGAACAGAAAACCACATAATCTTCAAACTGTAGATCTCCTAGGGTTTCATATGATCTTTAGGGAAATGATGGTGACAGTTCAAATCCATGGAGTTTAACTCCGTTCTCAGAAAAGATGTTTCTGGGAATTTAATTCCCCTTTTTTAAAAGGAATTTAATTCCTATGAAGAACCAAGTTTTTCCCATAGAGGCTACTTAGGGTTTCCTTGCCCTAGGTTGTCCTTATCTCAGTTCAGAAGAAAAGGGTTTGTAATCGATTCTCATGATTCTTATTTCAGGTATCATGGATGCCCATATGTACGATCTTGACGAAATCATTTCTTATGGGAATATTCGTGTGCTGGGCCGTAGCCAGAACCAGGAGTTCAGCAACGCTCAATGTGCTGAGATCATGAGCCGCTTCGACGAGTACAACCATCGGCTACTCCACCGTCGCTCTTCTCTTCTGAAACTCATCGTGTTGGAGATTTGGGAGGCGCTTCCTCTCTTCTGTACTGGTGTACCTCTCAGGGCATTGGACGCTGCCGAGGATAAGATACATTCGGTGTATCTGATGAGTCTAATCTTGAAGAGAAGGCGAGACAACCTCAATGATCTCTTGCACCAGGCTTTTCAGCAGTCGGCCATACTTGCTGCCTATCGAAGGGTAGAAGACATTCGTGAGGACCCCGACGCTTGCGACCATGAGAGAAAACATACTCGAATGGTTCGAAATGCTTGGAGGATCTTGGACAAAGTCAAGTTTGAGTTTCTCAATCCGTGCCCCGCGTCTGAGGTCTTGCCGTTGTAATCGTTTTCTTTTCATTTTGTATGAACTTCTTAAAACATGAATGATAAGTTTTATCGTGCCTTTCTATGTTTGCATGCCTTTCTATGGGATTTTATCATTTTGCTATTGTTGCTGTTGCTGTTTTTAATGTGCAGGGTGCTATTCCATTTTTTAGTGCACGTCAAGTTTGGGGGTTACGTGCTCCGCACGTGGGGTCCTTTTGATGGGGCCGTTCAATTTTTCTCATGCCATATTTTTAGTGTACAATATTAGATGCAGAAAAGGAGCCTTGGAAATAGTTCCATCTCCTTGATTTCCAATGCCTTCCCCTTTTTGGGCCTTAGAAATAGCTTCAACATGCAAGATTTTCCATGCACAACACTTAATACCCCTCTTTATATCTGGGGCCATGGCCTTCTTTTCTCTTCACAGAGAAATCTATTCTCATTTTGGTGTGATTTGTCTTGAGAGACAACTGAGCGCCATGGCCTGCAATCGCTCTCATGCTCGTCGACAGCCATGGGAAGTTCCTATTGAGGAGATGATCCCTCGCTTTGCCGCCCGATTGGTGGATCCCCTCCTTACCGATGAAGAATGCGACTCAGCGGTGTATGAACTCTCGATCCGCAGGGGATCTCCCCTCCCAGTGGGCTCCCTCTGGCTCCCGATGATTCTTGCCGCCGTGCTTGCCGACGTCCCTCCTCACCCGGCGGAGATGACCCTGGCGATGCTTGACACGGACGAAGAAAAGCTCGAGGGCTTTCACGAAGCGTGCCTAATTACTCAAGCTTTGAAAGATCGCGCGGTTCACCTTCTGAGCGAAATAAGAGCCCGTCGGGCTGTTATGTCTGCTTTTGCGGATGAACATGGCGCCAATCGGTGGGGAGCGACTCCTCGTGAGAACCGGCGCTTTGACGTGTTGGAGAGGGCGGGGAGGGAGATGGAGAATTTTGTCTTTTGTTTTGTCAACCCTTGCGCTACCGATCCTTTGTTCGGCGACCTTTTCCCCCTAGTGTAGTATGTTCAAATTAGTTCTCGCATGTTTTATGTTGAACTTTCATGTGTGCTGGGTATCCGTATGTATGTTTTTGCTTGTATAATTGAACTTTGTGTTCTTCCTATGAGAACTTTCTTTAATTGCGAACACTATCTCTATGTTGCATGCACATCAGGGCTTCGGGTATTGTTTCTTTTTGGATATTCATATAGTTGCGAATGCATGCTTGATAGGATTTACATCGAGGACTTTTTGTTGCTTCCCATACCAGGTGATGTGAGCGCGTTTTAGATTGACTATTGCTGTCGGCTGGAGGCCCGTTTATACGGTCTTGAGCGAATATGTCATGTTTCAAAGGTTGCGGTCGCGAAAGCGAGCTTGTGTGGTCTGATAGAACGACGTGTGGCGAACATATTGTTGTGAGAGAAGAGGCTCGGCCGTAAATTCTCGGAGAGGGAACTGGCCTCTAAGGCGCTGAGCGAGCTTCAAGCTAATCTTACCGCCAAGGCCAACAAAGCGTATGAACTCTGGCGGGTGCTTCAAGATTCTATCAAAGAGGTGGTGGCTCTTGATAAGGCTGCCACGTTCACTCGTGAAAGGGTCGAGGCTCATAAGGCCACCGAGAAAGAGCTTGAAGGCCGGCTTGCTTCGTATCAGGCCCAGCAGGCTCAGGCGGAGGCCCGTCTTCTGGCGATTCTAAATCATGAAGCCGTGGCCCAGCAAAAGCAGGATGAGCTAGCGAAATTGCTAAATCGCCCGCCGGCTTGAAAAACTTGTATCTCTTTTTTTCTTTTTGTGCATACTCCTGAGCGAGAGTATTTTCTTTTTGTTCTCTCCTGAATTGTACTTTGTACCCATTTTGGTTTATGAATAAAGACATATTTTCTTCTCAATGGTGTGTCCCCTTTTTATTGAATGTGTTCTACGGACAGTCTATCTTGATCTCTTTGCTGGGCAGCGATGGCTTAGGATTCAGGGTTAAGATCTGCCTCCTAAGACTTTTGAGCTTTATGAGCCGTGAGGATCTCATAAAGAGTTTTTCTCCCTACAGGTTGAGAGGATCCCGTAGGTGTAAGTTCTTCTTAAGAGTCGTGAGGATTCTTAAGCGGGTTCTCCCTTGGGAGTCGTAAGGATCTCACAAGAGAGTTTTCTTCCTTGCAGGTCGTGAGGACCCACAAGTGCTGAGTGCGGTCGCCCTTATCCGTATTTCACGGGGTCAGGGGTTGCTTTGGGATGTTTTCTAGGGTACCGTAGTTTAAAGACATCGCGGTCAAGGTTAAGGACCTCATAGTCCGTGGGTTTAAGGACTCCACAGTCCAACGTTAGTTTTAAGACATTACGGTCAAGGTTAAGGACCTCATAGTCCGTGGATTTAAGGATCCCACAGTCCGATATTAGTTTTAAGACATCACGGTCAAGGTTAAGGACCACATAGTCCGTGGATTTAAGGACTCCACAGTCCAATGTTAGTTTTAAGACATCACGGTCAAGGTTAAGGACCTCATAGTCCGTGGATTTAAGGACTCCACAGTCCAATGTTAGTTTTAAGACATCACGGTCAAGGTTAAGGACCTCATAGTCCGTGGATTTAAGGACTCCACAGTCCAATGTTAGTTATCGGGACCCGTCACCTCTTTGAAGAAGTTGAGGAATTACAACGTTAAATCTTAAAGGAGTGAAGAGATGTACCCTTTAACCAAGGTAAAATCAGTCTAGAATCATCACGGTTGGTCATTAGTTTTAAGACATTACGGTCGAGGTTAAGGACATCATAGTCCGTGGATTTTAAGGACTCCACAGTCCGGTGTTTGCTCTGGATGCTTCACACGGGTTCACTGCCGTGCTTGGCGAGGACTAGGCTCCGCTCTGGGCGTTTTCCGCGGGGTCAAAGAGTGACGTTATCCGCGTTCCACGTAACCAGAAATTTTGCACTAGATGCTCCACACGGGTTCACTGCCGTGCTCGGCGAGGACTAGGCTCCGCTCTGGATGCTTCACACGGGTTCACTGCCGTGCTCTGCGAGGACCAGGATCCGCTCCGGACGTTTTCCACGGGGTCAAAGAGTGACGTTATCCGCGTTCCACGTGGCCAGGAATTTTGCTTTGTCTGTATTTCATGAAGTCGGAATTTGACTCTCGGTCAGCTGTATGCCGGCGAGCCATGGAACTGGGAGGTGTCGCTGTTCCTCTTTACTTGATGTTATGTCTGCTCCAATGAAACGAACATCGAGATGATCTCTAGGCTATCTGTGAACCGTCGAGATTTGGCTTCTTCTTATGATGAAACCTGGGGGAGGAGTATGATCTCTTCTTTGTTTGCGCCCCTGGATTGTATACAGGGATAGATGTAACATCACCTGTAGGGCATGAATTTCATTTTTTTTGTTTTATTTTTTTTCCGCGATGCTCTATCATTTCAGCTTTTACATCGCAAAGGTCGCGATTGCCCCATCATTTCGGCTATTTTTCGCGGTGCCCAATCATTTCGGCTATTTATTTTATTTTTACTCGCTGTTTTTTTTTTGCGAGTTGCCCAATCATTTCGGCTATTTTTTTTATGCATACATTTTTACTTGCTTCTTTTTATTGCAAGTTGCCCCATCATTTAGGCTATTTCTTATGCATGTGTGGCTCGCTAGCCTTTTTGCTGCAAGCTTGGATTTTAGACACCGATTTCGGCATCAGCGCCGCTACAACTCGGATGTTTCCAGGAGCGAATCATCATTTGCCTTTGTCGATGTTGAATAAAGCTGGCTTAGTAAACAGGGTTAAGGGTCCCGTCGACTAAGGCTTTTGACTTCATGAGCAGTAAGGGTCTCATAAAGGTATTTCTCCCTGCGAGTCGTGAGGATCTTGCAGGTGTGTTTCCTCCCTGGGAATCGTGAGGATTCCTAAGTGCATGTCCTCTTGCAAGTCATAAGAATCTTACAAAAGGGTCTTCTTCTTATAAGTCGAGAGGACTTACAAGGGTTGTTTGCCATGTGGACATATCCCTAGTCACGGATGAGACTTGGTTAGGGAAATGTTTATTCGCGCCCGTGGATTGTATACAAGGGTCAGTATTGAGCCACTTGTAGGGCATAAATTGAAGGTTGTAGGGGTTGCTTAAGCACAGGTTTAGGTCTCTGTGACTTAAGACTTTCAAATCTTATGAGCCGTGAGGGTCCCATAAGAGAGTTCTCCTTACGAGTCGTGAGGATCTCGCAAGTGTAATTTCTCCTTAGGAATCATGAGGACTCCTAAGTGTGTTGCTCCTTTGTGAGTCGTAAGGATCTCACGCGGGTGGTTTCTCCTTACAAGGTCGTAAGGACCCTGCAAGTGTCCTTTAACGAGGTTGCGCCCTTTCGGGTTTTCACAAACACTCGCCGGTAGCCCTGCTGTTTTTACTCACGGAGCCCTTCCGGGTTTTCATCCGTGCCCATTTTGCTTATGGACATACCATTTTTATTATTATTTTTTTATATATTTTTTTATCGGCTTTGAGATACTGCAATCCACCGTAGTTTATCGACATCTCGGTCGACAGCCAGTTTTAGGACATAGTGGTCCATTATTAGTTTAAGGACGTTTCGGTCCGTTATTAGTTTAAGGACATTTCGGTCCGCCGTTAGTTTAAGGACATTGTTCCCCTCCGAAAGACGGCGACGACGTGAGGACGTCTCGTCTGAGATTCGGGGCAGATGCTATATGGTTTTATCCGTCTACCTCTCCGAAGATGCCAAGTTGATTTATGGCACCGTGTATCGGAGGTTTAGACAGATGCGGCCGATGTAGCAGATTTTGTCAGATTCCCCCTCGCTTGAGGGGTTTTTTGATTGTGGGGACGCTCTTCCCTGCAGGCGCAAGCCCCTGCAGTTAATTACGCTACCGCATCGCAGTAACAACTTTCTCCTTCTCCAGAATTTCACTTCGTGTCGTGGGTGTTTGTTTTGTTTGTGGTTGCCCGTGGATTGTATACGGAGACTGAGTAATGCCGTCGACCATAGGATGTGGATTAGTCCAAATCTGTATTTACTTAGATTTGGATTTGGTGTTTTTAGTTTAAGGATACGTTAGCCGCATTTGAGACTAAGATCAACTTAAACGTTCGTTAAGGATACGTTAGTCTGATTTGAGACTAAGATCAACTTAACGGGATCGTCTAGATCCATTTCTAGTTTAAGGACGTAGTGGTCCATTTAATATATGGCTGTCGGGGACCCGCCACCTTTCTGACGACGTTGAAGGATTACAACGACATGTGTCAGAGGAGTTCGAAGATGTACCCTTGAACCAAAGTCAATTTGGAGTTTTATAGTCCATTTAAATGTTTAAGGATGCGTTAGCCGTGTTTGGGGGCTAAGATCAACATAAACGGGATCGTTTAGATCCGGCAAAAGAGAATTTGGAGGCTCTATTGTTTCAGTTTAGGGACGTAGTGGTCCATAGGTAGTTTAGGGACATTGCGGTCCATGCTCCAGTTTAGAGACGTAGTGGTCCATATTCCAGTTTAGGGACATGGTGGTCCATGTTCCAGTTTAGGGACGTAGTGGTCCATGATCCAGTTTAGGGACGTGGAAGTCCATCACCAGTTTAGGGACGTAGTGGTCCATCATTAGTTTAAGGACGTTTCGGTCCGATATTAGTTTAAGGACGTTTCGGTCCGATATTAGTTTAAGGACGTTTCGGTCCACGAGTTTAAGGACCCCGCAGTCCATATTGATGTGTGGTCGTCGGGACCCGTCACCTCTCTGACGTCGTTGAAGAATTACAACGATGGGTGTCAGAGGAGTTCGGAGATGTACCCTCAAACCGGTCGTAAATTGATTTAAGAGAGCAATCTTGCTCGGTCAATTTAATTTGGGGACTTACGGCCATGATTGGGCTAAGTCCCGTTGAGAATATTCAACATTTTTCTTGATCTTTGGCCTATTAGGCCTGTGCTAGGGCTTTGCCCATATTTAATAATGCACTGCATTTTATTCTGGCCTGCTAGGCCTTTTTGATTTGGGCTCTGTCCCTTTATTTATGATGCAGAGCATCTGTTTTGGTTTGGGCTCTGCCCTTTTTTAAAAAAATAATGCATTGCATTTAGTAGGCCTGTTAGGCCTTCTTTAATTGGGCTTGGCCATTTTGTAAGCAGTGCAGAGCACTTGTCTGGCGCCGATTGATCGTTTCTTTGTGTGTCGGTTTAGAAAATGTATAGAATCACAATCAAAGAATTATATTTGACCGCAATCAACTACGGTGTCGGATGTAGATCGTAAGCGAGTGCGGATCGTCCACATGGATTGTACGATTCGTTTTTATATTTGATTTGCTTGAATTGAAAAGTTAATTGAAAAGAAAAGAAAACATGATTCAAGATTTTATCGATTGATTCAGGTGTCACTAATCTAATCAAGAATCAAGAAATGATAAACAATCGAGAATCGGGTTTCGATGATATTTCCAACCAAAAAGTCAAGAATCTAAATGAGGCTCGTAGGAATCGATCGGATCTATAGATGTGACGTAATCTAAAGATTTCGTGTTCTTGTCCTTCGAAGGATTGATACTAGATCGATGATGATCGACGAGAGTTAGGGCTTCTTCGTGAAACTAGGGTTTTATCATTTCACCCTTGTTCTTTCGTCGATATCATTCACATTCTAGCCTCTAGCAATTTCAAGAAACGATCGTAATTCCCCAATTTCGAGCGATATCATTCAAGAAAGCATCGTAACGAAATGGGTTGTCGGTTCTTGAACTTGCTAGGGTTTACAAAACTTGTAGGAATCAAGAATCATTTTAAGATATATTACATCATCATTCTATTGATCGTCTCGGCTCCTTTACGAGCGGAGTTTTATTCAAACATCACAACAAGAACAACAATTACAAATTGAGATCTAATCATGATGCAAGAATTAAAAGAAAACAAGATAAAAGAATTTCACCTTTTATTTATATCAACAATTTGATTACAGTCGCTCAAGAACTACAAGAGGAAGAACGAAATTGTCGATTTGGCGTCGCTCGGCTCCGTGAGTCGCGGATCGTTTGGACCACTTGCTCTGTTGAAGATCGGCTCGGCTCATAAAAGGTTGCAAGGCTTCTTGCTTGATGGGTACTCGGGATCTTGGCTTTTGGAATTGGAATTAGGGTTAGGGTTTCACACAAGTCCTCTCACTAGACTTGTGGAAGAAGAAGATGAAGAGAGAGATAGAATGACTCTCAGATGAACTAATGGATTCAATAATGGGATTTTTCCCAGATGAATAATAAGTGAGCCTAGGGTCTTATTTATAGAACACCCAAACCCTAAGCCTTCTTGAGTTCCCTCCAAAAGTTTGTTGAAAGACTTCTAGAAAGAGTTTGTTAGGCTTAGCTTAGGGTTTAAGCTAGGGTTTAAGAAGAAGGTTCTAGAATATTAGGCTTAGTTTAGTGTAGGAACAAGGGTTTGCTGATCTGGCAGAAGTCTCTGGAGTCTTCTGGAACTTGGAGTACATTTCTGAACTTTAGCCACTGATGTAGAAGTTTTGGTGCAAATTTGGGAGGCTGAATCCTTGGACCCACCGCGGATCCGCGGCTCAAGCAGGCTCCTGCCGCGGATCCGCGGCTGTATGTGGAGCTTGGGCCTTGGGCTTTCTGGTATGGTCTTGGAATGATATTTGGAGCTTAATTTGATATATTGAATTTTACTTTGCCTTTTGGATTGGTACCAGAACTGAAATCATTGAGTTGGCGTATAAATTTTGGCCTTTCTTCTGGATTTGGATTTTCCTGCACAGATCTCAAAACAAGTGTTGCGATATATGGAAATGATGTCATGCAATGAAATGCAGTCAATTTCCCTAGAAATGCCGTTTTTAAGGTCTAATACATGCAATCTGATATTTTGCGACCGTTTTGCTAATATGTGAAATATGAATACCGTACACTTCTAAATGAGTGCAAATGATGAGGAAATTGCCGGCTAAAATATACAATATTTTCGACTAATCAAATTCCCCCATACTTAATTTCGATCGTCTCGAGCGAACTGTTTTATTAAAAAGAGAAGGAGAAAATAAAGAAAGAGAAAACCTAACTAGCACACTTTCGTAGGCAACACGATTGCACTGAGCATGTGCAACAAGCCTTTAAACCTCTAGGTGTCCCTAGTAGGAGGAGTGTTGTCTCCTGAGGGTTTTCAGCGGATTGCACCCACAAAATCCAATAATAAAAGAAAGATCATGAATATTACATTTAAAGACGAGAATTGTAAAAGAAAAACTTTGAAAATTAGGGTTTCCAACTAAGCTAGCTTTTCGGTTGTCATGAGCCCTATCTTAATGGTCATGAAAAGATGTTAGAAATCACGTCCTCCCTCAATAAAACATCGTCTTATTTTTCATTCCTATCTTTCTTCCAAACATCGATCATATAACCCTGCGTGTGTGTAAAGGACATCCCTACACCCGGAGAATTCAATTCAAGCTATCATACTCTTGCCCATCAGCCTCAGTACTTTTTAATTAATGAATATTTAGACGAATTGCTCACACACTTTCATGCGACCGTTAAAACTTCTTGAGGTACTAACCGACTGATTACTCATGTGCTTGCTTACTTGGTGTATTTTCCTCGTCTTGCACCACCTCAGGCATAGCAGTGACTCCCAGACCAGTTGGCCTTAGGGCACTAGGTGAAGAAGCACCCTCGCTATATATTTTTTTATTGCCCTCGGTGATAACAAAACCAGTGTCCATTTTTCTCACCACTCTATATTTTTTTCATCATTTTTTTTTATTTCCTTCATACTTTTGGCTTTAAGACAAGAGCATTTCAAGGTATCCTCTACTATCCCAGGCTTTAAGACGTGTGTAAGTGCGAATAGCAGGGTATCAACGTTCAAAATGTTTGGCTTCCAGAATAGAAACTATTTTTCAGACTTATTTTTATCCTCAGATTAGTGACGTCTTTCATCTTACTAACCCTTGGGACAACAGCTCATAACTACTTATTACTAGTTCGTATAAGAAAACTTCTAATTTTCTTAGTTTTCTTAAATTTTTCTAATCTCATGGATGTAATTTTTCACTATCTAAACTTTTATTATCTTATTTATGTACAAAAAATATTTTTATCTTTTTGAAATATTTTTAAATTTTTATAGGTTTTGAAAAAATGTTTTGTGCTTTTGCAGAGAATGATGTAAATGATGCGAAAATAAGCACAAACCTCCCCCAAACTTGTTTTCAACAGTGTCCTCACTGTTGCCTTCCGCTAAATCTCGAAAAACCTGTAAGCTTGGGAGGAACTTATTAGTGGGGGCAAAATATTTAAGTGAAGACCCTCCCCCAAACTTCTTTTTGGCTCATCATTTTGTAAAAATTCTTTTTAGGAGCCAGAAAAACATACCCCCCCAAACTTGAGTTATGCAATGTTAAGCTTTGAAAATCACAAGTGGGGGTCAAAAATCATTGGTCGATGCCAAGCTTTGCAAAGACCGAAGGTTAACACCAACCATTCGAAAATTTTATCAATGCAGTGCTCGGGTTGGTGGAAGAAGAAGTGGGGAAAGGGTAAGTGGTGGAATAGAATGTGTGTGCGTCTCATTTTGGAGAGACGATGCAGTGTATGTGATGGATTACTCGCATTCTTTTTACAGTTCAGAAGAAGGGGTGGAGGTTCAATTTCATTGATTGGTAGATGATTCATCTCAACACCCGTGCTTTTTAGAATTGCGAGTTCATCAGCGAAGATCTCCTCAAAAGTTTCATCTATACCCCGAAGAATAATGTCATCACAAAGTGCGGGGTGATCTTCAGACTCTAAAAGCAGTTCATAATCGGTGTTAGTTGTTGACCCGGACATCTCGGTGGAAGAGTCCGTATGTGTATGATACATAGTTGGGTCAAACAATAACGTATGAAAAGAGTCAAGATCAGTATTATGAGGGTCATTAAATTCGCTGCTGTCGACATCCATTAAGTCGACAGAACAGACCTGAGCAGTAGGTTCGGAGGGTACACTTCCTAACTTGTAAATGTTCATCTCAATTGTCCTCTTCCCGAAGGATAGGGTCATAGAACCGTTACGACAATTGATGATAGCGTTGGAAGTGGCCAAAAAGGGGCGACCTAAAATCACCGGAATTTGATTCCGTGAGTTCGCTACAGGCTGTGTATCAATTACAATAAAGTCCACATGGAAGATAAATTCCCCTATTTTTATTAACACATCCTCTAGTTCACCCCTAGGTCTGGTGATTGATCGGTCAGCCATCTGGAGAGTGCAAGGAGATGGTTTCAACTCTCCGATCCCTAACTGCTCATAAACTGAGAAAGGAAGCAGGTTAACACTTGCCCCAAGATCTAGTAGAGCACGGTTAATGTGTTTCTCCCCAATAGAGATGGAAATAGTAGGATAACCAGGATCCTTACGTTTCCTCGGTAATTGCTGGGGGAAAGCCGTGTCTACTGTTTTTGCCATGAATATCTTCTTAGGCATTTGTTTCTTCCTCTTTCTAGTGCACAAGTCTTTAAGAACTTTCGCATATGCAGGGACTTGTTGGATAACATCTAGAAGAGGGGTGTTTATGTTAACCTGTTTAAACATCTCAGTGATCTTCTCCATATGTGGACTTGGTGTGTTAGCCCTTAACCGATTAGGATAAGGTGCTTTAGCAATAAGCGCTGGGTCCATCATAGGAGAAGGAAGTGTGTGTGGAACCGATCCCAGAATAGAAGTGGGGATCGTCCGTGGAGGGGTAAAAGAGGTGGGCTGTAGTGGCGAGCCTAAACGAAGAATAGGCTCGGAAGAAGGTGGTGGGGTAGAAGAACTTGGGTCAGAACTAGAAGTGTGTGTGTGTGGAAAGGTCTCAGCCGGGGTGTTGATATGATTTTCAGTATCATCAACTTCTTCCCCAACATGATTGTCAAGCACTCTTCCAGATCTCAACGTGGTGATTGCATTCACATGATGTGAATAACCAGGATTGGGTAAGGATTGAGCTGGAAGTTTCCCTTTCTCTCTTGCACTCATTTCGGCTTTTAATCGTGAAATTTCTTCTTCCATCGATTTAATACTCTCGTTTTGGGACGCAGAGTTTTTCTCAATTTTATCGACGGATGACTTCATTTCAGCCGAACTTGCATGATATTTGTTAAGACCAAATTCATGTATTGTGCAAAAGAAGAGGATTCATCAGTTCCGGTCAACTGTAAAGGACTAGACAGTGCAGGTGTGTTGACCTGATTTTGAAAATTATGTTCTTGAAAGGGGTGCTGACTCAATTGAAGTTGTGGTTGCTGTTGTGGTGGAGGGACCCTTTGGAAATTGTTTTGGTTTGGAACCGTGTTTTGAGAGTGTGATTGGTTCCAAGCAAAATTAGGGTGATTCCTCCAACCCTGATTATATGTGGAAAAAAATGGATCGTTTCTAGGTCTTTGAAATGCGGCATTGGTATGCTCACGACCTTGAAACGGACATTCTTCCGTCAAGTGAGACGGATCAGAACAGCAACCACATACAGTTTTGGAAAGTGACATTTGATTAAGGGAGGCGGCTAAAAATTTGTTTTCCATAGTCTCGAGTTTCTTGTGTATAGCTGAAATATCAGCTCTAACTCCTATGGAAACATCTGATTGCTTATTGCCACTCCTAAATGATGGACTTTCCCACTGTAAAGACTTTTCAGCGAACTCTTCTAAATATCGCCAAGCTTCCCCATCATCGTTAGTCATAAAAGTACCTTGACACATGTTTTCAAGGCTCTGTTTAGTGTTAGGGTTACTGCCCTCATATATAATTCGGCAAAGCTCCCATCTAGGGATGCCGTGATGAGGGCATTGAACCAATAGATCCTTGAAACGTTCAAAGCATTTTGAAAATGGTTCAGCAGGGAGCTGGGCAAACTGATTCAGTTCGCTACGGATTCGAGCTGTCTTTTGTATTGGGTAAAATTTCTTAAGGAATGCCGCGACGAATTCTCCCCAATTCGTAATAGAATGTGCGGTAGTGTTATATAGCCACTTTTCGGCTATATCACACAATGTAAATGGGAGAAGTCGTAGACGCATAGCATCCACTGAAAGTTGTGACGTACCCATCATTGCGCATACGTTTTCAAATTTGGTAATGAAAACGTAAGTGTCTTCAGTCTCGAGTCCGTGGAATTTGGGTAAAAGGTTGATGTATTGGGGTTTAATCTCAAAGTTATCCCCATTGGCTGGTGGTGTGGATAAGCAGGTGAAAAGGGGGCCTCGCAATGGATAGCACCTCTCCTGGAGAGAGATGCGGGGTGGATTCTGCGCACCAACGGACGGCGGCAGATTAGGGTAAAGAAGTTTGATGGAGGTGAATCCATCGGTGTGGGTGTGGTAGTGGGAAAAGAAGAAGTAAATGGAGAAATATCGACTTCGGACTCGATAAAGGGTACGCGGACTAAACGGGCACTAGAATCCCGTGTCCATCCTATCTTGTACTAAAAAGGGTTAGTACAAGTGGCAGCGTTGGCTTATAATTAGGGGTAAATGAATGAATGCGGTGTTTGCTTTTAAAAAGGGACGGATTTTTGAAAAAATGATGCGACACAACAAATGCAGCACACAACCCTAGAATCTAGTGGTCACCTAGGTCCGGCTCTAAACCGCTCCTAACTGCCAAAAGACAAGTCGCGGGATAGAATCCTCCACTGCCTCTTTGTTCCCCTGTGGCCGGATAAGTGCCAGGTAAGTGGGAAGGTACTCCACTACGTAAGTAGTGGGCCTAATTAATAACCACTAGCCTTAGACACACTCGCCTTAGGCACCACAGGAAAACGCGGATAAGCAATGAATTACCCACGGCCTTCTTCTGTCCTAATTGAGCGCGACAGTCCTTAGAGTCATCTCTAGATTTCTTTTAGTTAATGTGGGTCAATGCGGATGCAAGTTTGGTGGTTTTCGGGGCCTAGGAAGGGTAATGAAATCCCCACCTAATTTGGATTTGGCCGTGCCCCTTAATTTCCGTATTTATAATGCAAACAACCAAGAAACAAAATCACGCATAAATTTAATTTTGCAATTAGCGAGCTGCTATTATTTGCAAAGAATCCTGCAGCAAAGTGTCAGTTGGAGCTAAAAAAAGGAGAGAGGAGAAGTCAAGAAAGTACTTGAAGCAAAACTTTTTCAGAGAACCCCCTAAGAGGCCGCTGTTCCGCCGCAGATGCCCTCAAATGCCGCCCTTCCGCGGTCAAAATGTGGGATCACTAAACCAAACTTCTTCAGGAGCTTCCTGTTGATAACTACAGCTCTCTGGAATTTTCCAAAATTTTTTATCAATTTCCAGCAAGCTCCAGATTTCCTTGCAATGAACCACAACAAATTGTTTAGGGTTTGCACGAATTTTGATCTCAAAATAACAATGAAATAAATCTTTCAATTCAAAACTATGATATAAAACGAATTAGCGCGCGATCCCCGGCAACGGCGCCATTTGATTGATCGTTTCTTTGTGTGTCGGTTTAGAAAATGTATAGAATCACAATCAAAGAATTATATTTGACCGCAATCAACTACGGTGTCGGATGTAGATCGTAAGCGAGTGCGGGTCGTCCACAGGGATTGTGCGATTCGTTTTTATATTTGATTTGCTTGAATTGAAAAGTTAATTGAAAAGAAAAGAAAACATGATTCAAGATTTTATCGATTGATTCAGGTATCACTAATCTAATCAAGAGTCAAGAAATGATAAACAATCGAGAATCGGGTTTCGATGATATTTCCAACCAAAAAGTCAAGAATCTAAATGAGGCTCGTAGGAATCGATCGGATCTATAGATGTGACGTAATCTAAAGATTTCGTGTTCTTGTCCTTCGAAGGATTGATACTAGATCGATGATGATCGACGAGAGTTAGGGCTTCTTCGTGAAACTAGGGTTTCATCATTTCACCCTTGTTCTTTCGTCGATATCATTCACATTCTAGCCTCTAGCAATTTCAAGAAACGATCGTAACTCCCCAATGTCGAGCGATATCATTCAAGAAAGCATCGTAACGAAATGGGTTGTCGGTTCTTGAACTTGCTAGGGTTTACAAAACTTGTAGGAATCAAGAATCATTTTAAGATATATTACATCATCATTCTATTGATCGTCTCGGCTCCTTTACGAGCGGAGTTTTATTCAAACATCACAACAAGAACAACAATTACAAATTGAGATCTAATCATGATGCAAGAATTAAAAGAAAACAAGATAAAAGAATTTCACCTTTTATTTATATCAACAATTTGATTACAGTCGCTCAAGAACTACAAGAGGAAGAACGAAATTGTCGATTTGGCGTCGCTCGGCTCCGTGAGTCGCGGATCGTTTGGACCACTTGCTCTGTTGAAGATCGGCTCGGCTCATAAAAGGTTGCAAGGCTTCTTGCTTGATGGGTACTCCGGATCTTGGCTTTTGGAATTGGAATTAGGGTTAGGGTTTCATACAAGTCCTCTCACTAGACTTGTGGAAGAAGAAGATGAAGAGAGAGATAGAATGACTCTCAGATGAACTAATGGATTCAATAATGGGATTTTTCCCAGATGAATAATAAGTGAGCCTAGGGTCTTATTTATAGAACACCCAAACCCTAAGCCTTCTTGAGTTCCCTCCAAAAGTTTGTTGAAAGACTTCTAGAAAGAGTTTGTTTGGCTTAGCTTAGGGTTTAAGCTAGGGTTTAAGAAGAAGGTTCTAGAATATTAGGCTTAGTTTAGTGTAGGAACAAGGGTTTGCTGATCTGGCAGAAGTCTCTGGAGTCTTCTGGAACTTGGAGTACATTTCTGAACTTTAGCCACTGATGTAGAAGTTTTGGTGCAAATTTGGGAGGCTGAATCCTTGGACCCACCGCGGATCCGCGGCTCAAGCAGGCTCCTGCCGCGGATCCGCGGCTGTATGTGGAGCTTGGGCCTTGGGCTTTCTGGTATGGTCTTGGAATGATATTTCGAGCTTAATTTGATATGTTGAATTTTACTTTGCCTTTTGGATTGGTACCAGAACTGAAATCATTGAGTTGGCGTATAAATTTTGGCCTTTCTTCTGGATTTGGATTTTCCTGCACAGATCTCAAAACAAGTGTTGCGATATATGGAAATGATGTCATGCAATGAAATGCAGTCAATTTCCCTAGAAATGCCGTTTTTAAGGTCTAATACATGCAATCTGATATTTTGCGACCGTTTTGCTAATATGTGAAATATGAATACCGTACACTTCTAAATGAGTGCAAATGATAAGGAAATTGCCGGCTAAAATATACAATATTTTCGACTAATCAGGCGCTTTGCGCCAAGTAATGAGCGCAAGCTCATATTGTGATGACACGTGTCATGCTCTGGCGAGCGCAAGCACAACAGCGCTGTTCTAGTGCGCTGCGCTTGCGCTGCTGACACGTGGTGCGCTGTGGTGAATTGCGCCAGTTTCAGAGAGCAAGGCTCTGTTTCAAAAGCGCATAGCGCAAATGGTTCAGACGCTGACACGTGGCGCTCTCTGGTGGCTTGCGCCAGCCCAAGAGCGCAACAGTGCAGATTTACAAGTGCAAGGCACTATTAACTTGAGAATCTTTTAGATTCCAGAACCAATAGTTCATAAGTGCAAAGCACTACTTGGTTTCTTGATCTAATTTAGATCAAAGAAAAATAAGTTTTTCTTGCTTTTCTTATCTCAAAGAACCAAAGGTTCATGAAAAGTGCAAAGCACTATTTAATAATAATTTTTTTTGTTTTTTTTATTAAAGATCATTGATCTTCTTTTTAGATCTATGATCTGTTCAAAAGAGAACTTTCTCTTTCCCTAGAGGTTTTTACCTTTTTTTTTCTTGAGGAGTTCTTCAGAGTTCTCTTTTTTTATAGAAAATGTTCATGCTTTGAATTGAGGTCTGGGGTCTCTTTTATAGTGCCCATAAATTAGTTAAATTTGTTGAAGAGATCTTTCTTTGAGTGATTTGGGAATTTTCCCCACCGTTGGATCTTTGATCTAAGGGCTTCTGTTTTACAGAAGAAAATCTTCTTGTTTTAACAAGAACAGAAAAGATTTCTTTAGAATTTTAATTCTGTTAGGCGCAGATGCCCCAGCGTGTGACACGTGTCGCGCAACGCACAGCGCAGCGCAACTGCGCTAGCGCATCTGCGTTGATACGTGTCGCGCAGCGCACAACGCAGCGCAAACACGTGTCGCGCAGCGAACAGCGCACAGCGCAGCGCAACTGCGTTGTCACGTGTCGTGCAGCGCACAGCGCAGCGCAACTGAAGCATTGCTTCCTTTAATTTTACTTAAAATAGAGCTTTGCTCTGATTGGGCGCACTGCCTTGGGCGCTGTGCTGCCGTATCAGATTTTGACACTTGGCGCGTTGCGCGCAGCGCATTGAATCTGATGCGTTGCTTCGAATTTTGAATTTTGAAATTCAAACAGAGCCTTACTCTGATTGGGGGAAACAAATGCCCCCCCACTGTTGCGCTCACGTGGCGCACACGTGAGTGCAGCGGTGGCAAAGCCTTGACCGTTGGATCCAAGGGGTTAGGCGAAAGGGCGCAGGCGCCTATAAATAGGACCCTTGGTCCTTGATAAATTTTTTACCATTTTCAAGAACTTGAATTTCAGAGCCTTGCTCTTGTTTAAGATTTTTAGAGCCTTGCTCTCATTTCTTTCCACAGTTCAGATTTTTAGAACAACTTAGGTAAATTTTAAATTAAATTAAATTAAATTTGATTAACAGAGCCTTGCTCTTTTAGATCTTCGATCTAAAGAAAACCCCTTAGGGTTTTATTAACAGAGCCCTGCTCTCAGAAATCTATAGATCTACAGAGATCTTGTTCATGGATTTTAACCCATGAACAGAGCTTTGCTCATGGATCAAATGTAGACCTTTTTGATCTGAAAGGGGAAAACTCTTAAAAGTTTTTATGGATCTTTAAGATCCTAAATTTTTAATCTTTAGGAGTTAGAGTTTTCCTTTTTGATGGCTTTTCCATCATTATCATAGAGCTGGGCTCTTTCCAAGGAAATTTTTATTCCCTTGAGACCCGAGTTTGACAAATGTCACTCTGTGACAGAGCTTTTCTCTAAAAGAGGAGATTTTCTCCTTGTCTCTGGGGATTTCCCATCAATGAGGATATTCTCTTGGGGATCTTTTTTATTAACTGGCAGTCTCATCCAACGATGGGACTTTCTTATTAAATGATGTACTGTCGTGCAGATTTTATGGGCCCCCTTTTGGTCCCCTTATCCACTGCATTGCGGTATGGTATAAAAATTTTAAAATGTTGAGCGTTGGAATTATAATACTGACGGCTAATGTTTGTCTTTTTGCAGGAAACATGTCTGCCAATTTGTCTTTTCCGTTTGTTCGCTCGGAGGGAGGGTTTCCTCAGGCACCGGTGGACCGCGTGGTGCTCGCTCTCATCAAGGATCATGACCCCGAGCACAAAAACCTTCACTTGTGGGGTAGGTGGTACAATGAAATCATCCAGGTTCGTCGCAGTTTCAGTTCGGCCATGCCGACTGAGCCAACATCTTCACTCCCCTACGCAGATGAACCCCCGGTGAAGTATGCCGCGGAGGTCAAAAATTGGAATTCGGATGACCTCCTCCAGCCTGTGATTGGTGCTATCCCCGTGCAGCCGCCGCCAGCAATAGATATTTTAGGGAGGAGAATTTGTCAAGGTGAAGCGCGCCCTTGGGGACAGGCTTATAACATTGGACTGATCCCACGACCCCCTGCCGAATATTTGCAATGGGCTCGGTACATCCTATCAGCGAGGAGGACTCATCTGATGAGGATTGGTTTGTACTCGGCCATCTACGTCTCGCTCTTTGAGTATCCTTCTCCCCCAACGTGGTGGGTTAAGGCTTTTATCGAGCAATGGAATATTCCCACACACACCTTCCTGATGACGGACCGGGAAGTCTTTATCTCCTTGGAGGAGTTTGCTGAAATCTCGGGTCTGCCGATGAGGGGAGAGCCTTACGAGGAGCTGCTTCCTCCCGATGAATACGTCTTTGCCGCCAAGCCGCTGGTGTTTGACCTGACGCCGGAGAACTCTATTCAGCACCAGTACCCGGGCTTGGTGAAGGTATTGGAGATTTATGAAGGACTCTATCTAGAATCGGGTGACCGGGGAGTCAATTTTGCAGATTTCATTACTCGCTTCATTCAACCAGAGTTCTTATCAGAGCGGAGCGAGAAGTTCGCCCAGCTCGACGACCCTTTTGGCTTCGGTTTTGATCACCGACCCACATCGGAGGATGACCACAAAGACTTTTATCTTCCCGGTGCCGCCGTCGTCCCTTTTTCAGAAATTGTCGTCCCCGACATGGATGAAGAGACCTTCTTTGTAGGGTTCTTAGGCTTGTGGTTGTGCAGTTTTGCTCTTCCTATGCATCAACGCCACATGCGGCCGACTGTTTTCTACCCAGCGCATCGGATGGTGGATGGTTTGCAGTTGTCAGTAGGAATCGCCGGGCTGGCTCATCTTTATAATGGACTTAGTGTAGCGGCGGACGCTAGTGAGCCAGGGGTGCAACCCGCCAACTTCCCGATGCACTACTTTACTTCTTGGATGGAAATGCACGTGCACGGGGTGTTCGGTGCCCATAAGATTCCTCTCTTTTTTGAGAAATGCAGGCTCCCGAGGGTCATACGCCTGGTCGGGGCTTCGATCGTAGTTGCACCTTCGCAGGAGGCTAGGGGGCTGCTCCTTCGACCACACCTGGTCGGGGCGAAGACTTCTTTCTTGGACAAGGTCATAACAATAGGCTCAGAGACCACCAAGTCAGTAGTGTCGCTACGCGATGAATTTAAGGACGAGGCTTCCATATTGAAGGCTCGGGAGATCCTCCATCTCTACTCCATTCGGCCGGGCTACCTGGTGTTCAGGCAGAATGAGACAGCCCTCTTCATGAGGTATAACCCTCACCGGTTTGCTCAGCAATCGAGCTACAATCAAGGGATCCCGATGGAAGCCTTCTTGGAAAAGCCCGTGGTTAGCCGGGAAGGGATAAAGAATGCAATGCACCACTTTATGCGGCTTAACACGGGTTCTTATTTCTTTATCAGTGAGCCGAGCTGCGTTCCCAAAGTCCTCAACGTGTACGTGGCCTGGTATGCGCATGCAATGGGGCCCGTTATTTTGATGGAGAAACGTATGCTGGTTGATCGCAAGGGTGCACCTCACGGCGGCGATCGCAAAGCTCCCTTGAGGCCGAGGACTCCGGTCATTCCTCCATTGAAAGGTGCTCGAGGCGGACCTCCGCGCGTATTGAGTCCTCCGCGCGGATTGCCGCTTCGCGATGCTGTGGATGCGCCACCAGCCCCCCATGCTCCAGTGGAAACGGTAACTGTGGTATCGCCGGAGTCCGGTGTAGGCGTGGATGTCGGGACCCGCCGCCCCAAGGTGTCCGCCAAGCGTAAATCAGTCCCGGGTGCATCCAGAGCTGGCGGGCAAAAGAAGAAGAAGTCGCTCCTTTCCCTTGACGCGATTCTTGGCTTAGAGCCTGAGGCCCCTCTTACCGAGGGAATAAGTGAATATGGCAGCAATAAGGGCTTCATGGTAGACCCTGCAGACACCGACCTGGCGGCCGCCATTGCGGCTTCTGAGCGATCAGCGAGGCTTGAAGCGTGGTTGAGTAAACTCGCTAAGTCAGGTAATTATTATCTTCTTTCTTCATCATTTCATCGCATTTTTTTTATCATTATTCTTGACTAATACTTTTCCCCATTTTCAACAGGTGTCTTTACTGAAGAAGCTATTGCTGCCTCTTTGAAAACCTTCCAAAAGGAGGAGGAGAAACGCGCTTTAGCGGGCGCCGGTATATCCTACCCCCCTTTTTTTAAAACAAATTTCGTCATTCTTTTCGATGATCAACCTGACTTTCTTCCCTTGTTTCTTTCTAGGGGTTATATCAGTCGATGAAGAGATCCTTCCGGAACCCGTCACTGGAGTTCCAGTCTCGTCGGGGCTGTCGCAAGAGCCTCGACTTGACAAGTCGACGAGGGATGCCTTGAAGAGCTTGGAGGCATCCCTGTATACAGACGAGGATGCCTCAATGAGAGAGGCTCTGGTGAGGTCCGTCTCAACGGCCCAGGAGGAGAGAAAGCGGCTGAGGCGCGAGGCTAAGGTGCGCCGGACTGCTTTGGCTACGGGAGCGGGCCCAAGCACCATCCCTCGGGAAGATACTCTTTCTGAAGAGGCCCCTGTCGCCCTATCCACTGCTCGCAGACAAGTGGCGCGCGCCGCTCGAAGCGCAAATGATAAGTCCACTTCAGGTAACATTTCTTTCAGAATTTTTATTGTGAGAGTTATAATGCCGACGGTTCTTATATATGTTATTTTGCAGGGCCAAGTCCGACCGAGGGTAAGGTAGAGACCGTTGAACCCAGGGGAACAGAGGAGGCGGTGCCTGCCGAACCCGAGCCGATAGTGGGCAACATCGTTGAGGCCTTGGAGCCTGATACGGAGGTTGAGGGGCCTATAGCCGAGAAGGTCATTGATGCCGAGCCTGAAGTGGCGGCAGATGAAATGATCATTACAACTGAGCCCGGGGTGGTGGCGGACGAGGCACTTGAGACTGACGATCTCGCAGTGACGGCGGATGAGCCGATGGAGATCGAAGAACCTGCAGGAGTAACGGGTGAGATGGGTATGATTACTGGGGAAGAGTCAGCCGCTCCCTCGCTAGAGTCCGGCAACATTCCAGTCATTGCCCTCCCTATGTACGATCTTCCGCCATCTCTAGGTCTTGCGAGCACGACAACGGTCCCTATCGAGTCGGGTGATGAGGCTACGGGCGGTGGCCTCATGTCGATAGAGGAGGGAGTCGCCTCCGTTTCGGCCGGGAGCTCCTCAGGTAAACCCTAGGTTTCTGTTTTTCTTTATTTTACAATCATTTCTGACAAATTTACCTTTCTTGTAACGCAGGTGCGGCCAACGCTGATGCCCCACTGCTTGAGGGAGCGCCTTCCACGACTGCCTTGGCGGTGGCCACCTCTCAACCCTCTCTCATACCATCTAAGATGTTGGAAGGTATGGGTTTCTAATTCATTAATCCTGTACTTCAGACGTACAATTTGTGTACTAAAGTCATATTGTTGCGTCTTTTCAGGAGTACTCTTCGATCATGTACATCAGATGTTGCTCCCACACTTCTCCTTCCCATCCGAACTCGCTTCTTCCTCTGGTGGCGCTGGTGAGTATGATTTCCATTGATATCTTTCTTTTTTATTGATGGAATTGCTTCTAACCTTTTTTCTCATCCCGACTGCAGCACTGCAGATTGAAGGAGGGGATACAAGATTGGCTGTGCCACCGGTCCTTCCGGCCTTGCCACCTGCCTCGGCTGGTATGGCGACTATCGCATAAATGACTTCCCCCTCTTTTAGTTCCTGAACTGTTATCTGATCACATCTTGCTTTTCTTCAGCTGTCGTTCCGGTCTTGGCGCCTTTTGAGTCCCATATTACAATGCCAGCCGGCCCTTCTCAGAGACGTCCGTCCTCAAAAGGTGCGACGAATAGTCTGCGCATGTTGAGCGACTACATTGAGAAACTCGACGTCGAGAATCCTACGTCTGCTGCGGACTTTGCTACGACGGTTAACCAGATTTTGGTAATATTTGCCAACTTCCATGACGAGGGCATCGTCGCCTCCTGGGTTAATCAATGCCGGGAGATTGAGGCTCGCCTTCATCAACTGGAGTCGTTGCGTCCCGCTCCTGAGACCTTGGCTGCCAGCATTCAAAGAGCAGCGTGGATTGAGCGGAGCGCTTCTTACTTTCGCCATCTTGAACAAGAAGTTATTTCAAGGCGTAAGGAGCGCGGTGAGACCTCGAGCAAGTCTGCCCAGCTGCATGTTCGGGTAGAGGCCAATGCTGTACGGCTGAAGGCTGTCTTTGAGGGTCTTCTGCAATGTCTTTCGGAAGGATTATGCTTGAGGCAACAGCTTGACGTTGTTGAGCGGGATGCACCCAGCCAAGAAGCAGCCCAGAAGGCGGCCGAGGAGCAACTTTCATCCTTTTTACAGCAGCGGACCCAGGTGGAAGCGGAGGTGGCCGCGGCAGCCGCTCAGGAGGAGGCGCTGAAGGAAGTGCGAGAGCAACTTGTGGATTTACTAAAGACACTTCCTCCTCAGTAGCTATCCCTCTTTGTATCGTTTGTGCTTGTAGATGAAGAATGTGTATATATATATTTTTTTATTCTTTAACACAATGTATTCTGTACCCAATCAAGTTTATGAATAAAAGATACACATTTTCTGTAATGTCTTGTGTCATTTCTCCGCCTTTTCTTTCTTTTATTATCAGCATGCCACCTTAGTAAACATGGTCAACAGATAATAGAGCACGCATCTTGACTTTCTTAAGAAATAGCGATGGCTTAGGCCGCAGGTTCAGATCTGCTGCCTAAGACTTTTCAACTCTATAAGCCGTGAGGGTCTCATAGAGATTCTTCTTCCTACGGATCGAGAGGATCTCGTAGGTGGGTTTTCTCCTTAGGAATCGTGAGGATTCCTAAGTGTGGTTTTCTCTTATAAGTCGTAAGGATCCTATAAGAGAATTTTTCCTTCTTATGAGTCGAGAGGACTCGTAAGCGGTTGTTTCCCTCCTCGTCGAAACTCGACTTTGGAGAGTGAAACCCGTGAATAGTATGCAAGGGACCGTTTAGATCGACTTGCAGGGTCCCATTGTTCAGGAAGCAAGTTTTTTTTTGGTCCTTGCTATCTGAGGCTTCATCTTGCAAGTTGAGACGAATCGGGAATTTTCCCGCGAAGACACTGGTTTCTCTGTGAGCCGAAGCGAATCAGGAGGCTCTCATCAAGGATTGTTTGTTTCCCTGAGTCGAGGAGTTTGCTAAGGATTATTTGTTTCCCTAGCGCCAAGGATTATTTGTTTCCTTGGGGTTTGAAACGAGTCGAAAATTTCCCACGGAGGCATTGGTGGCTCTGCGAGTCGACGCGGATTAGGAGGCTCTCATCAAGGAGTGTTTGTATCCGTGAGTCGAGGAATTTGCTAAGGATTATTTGTTTCCCTAGCGCTAAGGATTATTTGTTTCCTTGGGGTTTGAAACGAGTCGAGGATTTCCCACGGAGGCACTGGTGGCTCTGCGAGTCGACGCGGATCAGGAGGCTCTCGTCAAGGAGTGTTTGTATCCGTGAGTCGAGGAATTTGCTAAGGATTATTTGTTTCCCTAGCGCCAAGGATTATTTGTTTCCTTGGGGTTTGAAACGAGTCGAGGATTTCCCACGGAGGCACTGGTGGATCTGCGATTCGACGCGGATCAGGAGGCTCTCGTCAAGGAGTGTTTGTATCCGTGAGTTGAGGAATTTGCTAAGAATTATTTGTTTCCCTAGATCCAAGGATTATTTGTTTCCTTGGGGTTTGAAACGAGTCGAGAATTTCCCACGGAGGCACTGGTGGCTCTGTGAGTCGACGCGGATCAGGAGGCTCTCGTCAAGGAGTGTTTGTATCCGTGAGTTGAGGAATTTGCTAGGGATTATTTGTTTCCCAAGCGCCAAGGATTACTTGTTTCCTTGGGGTTTGAAATGGGTCGAGAATTTCCCACGGAGGCACTGTTGGCTCTGCGAGTCGACGCGGATTAGGAGGCTCTCGTCAAGGAGTGTTTGTATCCGTGAGTTGAGGAATTTGCTAGGGATTATTTGTTTCCCAAGCGCCAAGGATTATTTGTTTCCTTGGGGTTTGAAACGAGTCGAGGATTTCCCACGGAGGCACTGGTGGCTCTGCGAGTCGACGCGGATCAGGAAGCTCTCGTCAAGGAGTGTTTGTATCCGTGTGTCGAGGAATTTGCTAAAGACGCTAGTTTCTTCGGAGTTGGACTGAACCGTCGAGATTTGGCTTCGTCTTCTGGCGGAGCCTGTTGGGAAAGTATGGTTCCCTCTTTGTTTACGCCCTTGGATTGTATACAGGGATCGATGTGATCTTAACTGTAGGGCCAAAGTTTTATCATTTCTTCTTTTTTTTATTTTATTTCTGCGATGCTCTATCATTTCAGCTTTTATATCGCGAAGGTCTCGATTGCCCAATCATTTCGGCCATTTTTCGCGGTGCCCAATCATTTCGGCTATTTATTTTATTTTTACTCGCTGCTTTTTATTACGTGTTGCCCAATCATTTCGGCTATTTTCCATGCATACATTTTTTTTACTTGCTGTTTTTTTTCTTGCAAGTTGCCCTATTATTTCGGCTATTTCGTATGCATGTGCGGCCTATTGGCTTTTATGCTGTAGACCAATTTCGGCATCAGCACCGCTACAACTAGGATATTACCAGGAGCGAATCATCATCTGCCTCTGTCAATGTCGAACAAATGTGGCTTAGCGACCAGGGTTAGGGTCCTGTCGACTAAGGCTTTTGACTTCATGAGCCGTAAGGGTCTCACGAAGTTATTTCTCCCTACAAGTCGTGAGGATCTTGTAAGTGTATTTTCTCCTTAGGACTCGTGAGGATTCCTAAGTATTCGTTTCCTCTGTAAGTCGTAAGGATCCTACAGGAGGGTTTTCTCCTCATAAATCGAGAGGATTTACAAGGGTTGTTTTCCATGCGAACATATCCCCAGTCACGGATGAGACTTGGTTAGGGAAATGTTTATTCGCGTCCGTGGATTGTATACAAGGGTTAGTATTGAGCCAATTGTAGGACAATATTGAAGGTTGTGGGGGTTGCTTAAGCACAGGTTTAGGTCTCTGTAACTTAAGACTTTCAACTCTTATGAGCCGTGAGGGTCCCATAAGAGAGTTCTCCTTACGACTCGTGAGGATCTCGCAAGTGCATTTTCTCCTTAGGAATCATGGGGATCCCTAAGTGTGTTGCACCTTTGTGAGTCGTAAGGATCTCACGCAGGTGGTTTCTCCTTAAAAGGTCGAGAGGACCCTATAAGTGTCTTTTAACGAGGTTGCGCCCTTTCAGGTTTTCACAAACACTCGCCGGTAGTCCTGCTGTTTTTACTCACGGAGCCCTTTCGGGTTTTCATCCGTGCCCATTTTGCTTATGGACATACCGTTTTTTTTATTCTTTTTATTTTCTTTTTCTCTTTTTATTTACGAGGTCGCGCCCTTTCGAGTTTTCACGAATACTCGCCGGTAGCCCTGCTGTTTTTACTCACGGAACCCTTTCGGGTTTTCATCCGTCCCCTTTTTGCTTATGGACATACCGTTTTACTTTATTTTATTTTTATATGTTTTTTTTATATCTCGTCAGCCTAAAGATGCTGCGGTAGTAGTTTAAAGACGTTTCGGTCTGCTATTAGTTTAAGGACATTTCGGTCCGACTTTGAGAAGGCTGGTTACTGCTGATAGAGTTTGAGCTTAGGAAGATAGCGAGCGGACATAGTCGTCGTCATCTATCATTGACCTAGACTGTGGCTCATTAAGCGTAGTATCTCTTTAGGAAGCGACCGTTTATCGGCCTGAAAGGCCTTTCACCGTGCATGTCCATGAGTAGATAGGCCCCACCCTGGTAGACCTTATCTATGATGTATGGGCCTTCATAGTTTGGCTCGAATTTTCCCCGCTTGGCGCGATTGGGGATCATAGGCCTTTTGACCATTAGCACGAGTTTGCCTTGGCGAAATGTCCTCGGCCGAGTCAGTCTTTCATATGAGCGCGTCATCTTTGCTTTATAGGCTTCCAGATTTTGTTGCGCTATGAGCCGGGTTTCATCAAGGGCGTCAAGCTCCTCAAGCCGAAGGTGAGCATTTTCTTTGTCCGTCAGCTCGTAGTGGACTGCCACTCGTAGAGAGGGTAACTCTATCTCGAGGGGGAGTACTGCTTCTGTACCGAATACCAACGCATATGGCGCTGCGTTCGTGGCCGTCTTAAACGTAGTTCGATACGCCCAGAGAGCTTCTTGCAGTCTTTCGTGCCAGTCTTTCTTATTTCATGACACCGTTTTCTTCATGATCTTCGTCAAGGTCTTGTTGAAGGCCTCGGCTAGACCATTAGCTCGTGGATTATAAACTGAGGAATATCTCCAGTCTATATTATGCTGTTGCGCGAAGCGACTAATTTTGTGGCTCCTGTAAGCTGGCCCGTTATCGGAGATGATCCGGCGCGGAGTTCCAAACCGATATATGACGTGCGTCTTGAAGAAGTGGAGGATATTCTCCGTCTTTACTTCCCTCAGCGGTACTGCCTCTGCCCATTTGGAGAAGTAGTCAGTCGTTGCCAGGATGAAACTATGTCCCTTAGACGATGCCGGTTCAATGGGGCCGACTATATCAGTTCCCCACATTTCGAATGGCCAGCTAGCCACTGTCGGGTGTAGCGGATTTGGATGCTGATGGATGAAGTCCCCATGAATTTGGCATGAGTGGCATTGCTTCGCGTATTCGAGGCAGTCCTGAATCATCGTGGTCCAGTAATAGCCCATCCGTTTGATCTTCAACTTCATCTTTAGGCCCGCTTGGTGAGAACCGCAGAGTCCGTCATGAACTTCCTGGACGACCCTTCTCGCTTTGTCAGGTCCTAAGCATCTCAGCCACAGAGAATCAAATGACCTCCTGTACAGAGTATCGTTGACGAAGGCGAAAGACAGAGCTCGTTTCATGAGCTGATGTCTTGCGGACGCTTCTTCAGGCATTCGGTGGGACTTGAAGTAATCTATGAAGACTTCTCTCCAATCCTCGGTATTTTCCCAATCTTTTACTTGCAAGGTCGTCTGCTCGCTCGCTCCTTTTTCTTCGGATGATTCCGGAGATATTTCTGCTGGGGCAAGCACCCGACGGTTTTGTACCACGATTCTAACGTCATCGAGGTTCTCGTCAGCCAGTTCTTTAGCAAGTTTGGCCAGCGCGTCTGCTTTGCTGTTTTCCGCTCGCGGTATGTTCTCCAAAGTATAGGAGGGAATTTGGGTCAACAGTTGTTGCACTTTTTAGCCGTACTTTACCAATTCTGGCTTGCACGTTTGGTAGTCGCCGTTTACTTGACTAACGACCAGTTGAGAATCTCCGTATATGAGGAGGTTTTCAATTCCCATATCAATGGAGATCTCGAGGCCTGCTATCAGAGCTTCGTATTCGGCTTCATTGTTTGTTCTCGGCTCCGTCAGGGAGAACGCGTAGCGCATTATCCCTCCTTGTGGAGTTACAAAGATGAGTCCTACCCCCGATTTGATTATAGGGGTACTTTTTTTGCGCTTTTTCACGGAAGATGCTCCGTCGAAATAAAGCTCCCATCGGGTATTATCACTGTCGATCGCATCAAACGCATGTTCGTCTGGAAGGTCGCAGTTTAAAGGAGAGTCGTCCGGTATCGGATGCTCAGCGAGGAAGTCGGCGATGGCCTGGCCTTTCACTGCCTTGAGAGGTTGATATGTTATCGAGAACTCCATCAAGAGAAGGGCCCATTTAGCGAGTTGTCCCGTCAATATGGCCTTCGACATCAAGTATTTAAGGGGGTCCACCTTTGAAATGAGACGGACTTCATGCGTCAACGCATAGTGTCTAAGCTTTGTTATCGCAAAAATCAACGCCAGGCAATGTTTTTCAATGGGAGAGTAGTTGCTTTCTGCCCCCAGCAGAACTCGACTTAAGTAGTAGAGTGCTCTTTCTTTCCCTTGATCGTTCTCTTATGCCCATAATGTGCCTAAGGAACCTTCGAGGGCGGTTGTATAAAGAATGAGGGGTTTTCCCTTGACCGGAGCAGCCAACACCGGCGGGTTCTGCAGGTATTTCTTGATCTCGTCTAGTGCACTTTGGCATTTTTGATCCCAGACGAACGGGGTTCCCTTCTTCATCAGGTGACTGTAAGGACGACACTTTCCTGAAAGGTTGGCTATAAATCGCCGTATATACGCGAGCTTCCCTTGGAGAGACCACAGCTGTTTGAGAGTCCTTGGTGGAGGCATTTCCATGATCGTTTTGATCTTAGACGGATCTATTTTAATTCCTCGGTGTCGAACAATGAATCCCAGGAATTTGCGTGAGGAAACTCCGAATGCACATTTGAGAGGGTTCATTTTCAGGTTGTATTGCCGAAGGCGTTGAAATACAGTCTTCAAATGCTCGAGATGTTCCTCGTATGATTTGCTTTTAACCACGAGATCGTCGATATAGCATTCGACGATTTCGTGTATAAGGTCATCGAAGATCTTCGTCATGGCCCTCTGATAGGTGGCACCGGCGTTCTTTAGACCGAAGGGCATCACCTTGTAGCAGAATATTCCTAAAGGATTCCGGAAAGCGGTGTGCTTCTGGTCTTCGGGATACATTTTTATCTGATTATATCCTGACGAGCCGTCCATGAAGGAGAAAACCTCGTGAGTGGACGTATTGTCTATCATTAGTTCGGTGACTGGCACAGGAAAATCTTCCTTCGGGCAGGCTTTATTGAGATCCCGGAAGTCCACGCATATGCGCACTGTCCCATTTTTCTTCATCACCGGGACGATGTTGGCGATCCATTCAGGGTATTGAACTTCCTGGATGAAGCCAGAGTCGATCAGCTTTTTGACTTCAGCATTGATACTCATTTCAAGCTCGAGCCGCATTCTTCTCGGCGCCTGTTTGACTGGCTTGATGTCCGGGGATATCGCCAATCTGTGTACAGCAATTTCTGGATCTAGTCCCGGCATTTCGGAATAGTTCCACGCGAAGCAATCTTTATGCTGTAGAACCATGTCCTTTAACGCAGCTACCTTTTCTTCAGATAGTAACTCACTGATGAATGTCGGTCGTGGATCGTTTGCCGTCCCCAACTCAATTTTCTTAAGGTTATCTGCAGTGGTATGGATTCCATCTTCCAACTCTTTTGGCGCTGGTGGGAATTCTGAGATTATCTCGTCGTTGCTATTTTCGAAGCACCAGGGAAGGTCATCCATGTTCTCGGGCTCTTCTTTTGATATTGTTATCATGTGACAAGTGCGGATTCGCTTCCAATCCCAATGCGGAACTGGTTCTTCTTTCGTGGCCTTGGGTTCGTGCTTTTGCGGCGGCATTACTCTCCAATTGTCGGACAGAGCGAACTTGCCAAGCTGATACTGATCTTCGACCCAATTCTTGAAGGTGAAGCAGTCTTCAAGAGGATGCCCTACCACTCGGTGATATAAGCAGTAGTCTGGGTGTGAGACCTTGCCCGCTTGTTCGGGGTGTTTAGACTCCGGCAATGTAAGCATCTGATGTTTTAGAGCGAGGTCGAGTATCTTCTTCGTCTTGTCCCGCGGAAACGAGTATGCTCGACCCATTTTCTTCATAAGGGATAGATCAATAACGCTCGACTCCCGTTTTCGTGGCTTCTTAGCCCTGCTTTGTTGCTGTTGAGCGCCTTTTTGGCCTTTCGACTTATTTCTGCTTTTGCGTCGAGCCTTCTTTATAACAGGTTGACAAGGGGCGACATTTTCACCTTTCACGGCCTGTTGGAGAAGGCGTTGCGTTTTGGCTTTCTCGTAGATGACCATTTCACGGTTATGATCGTCCCGGACTTTTTGACCCGCTTCCCTTATAAGCTTGTCCATTTGTTCTTCGAACGACGGGCTGAGCTCTTTTGCATCTGGAACTTTTACTGGCTCAGGATTAGCGTCCTCCCATTGAGCATCCGCTTCTTCATCGAAGTCATATATGACATAGCAGCTGTTTAGTAGCTCTCGTTTCTTTGACCGGATGTATCCAGGCCCTTTTGTCTCCATTCTTCCATTAGGCAGTTTCCGTTGAGTCCCGGGAACGTTCCAGACTTTGTCATAGAACTTGGCTATTCGAACGGTCTGCTTAAAGGATATCCCCTGGCGTTTCAGCAGCTTTTTCAAACCTTCCGTATAACATCTGGGGAGACGGATAGGCTGAAGCCTGTCGAGCGTAGGATCCGTGCCACGCCAGATTTCTTTCTCCACTTTGGTTTCTTCAGAGCGGTAGAATAGAATTGATTTTTCGCTTTCTCGCCTGGGAGGGATATAGAACGTTTGCAGCTCTTCTACATTGTAAATATCAAGTGCATCCAGTTCTTTGCGGTGTTTAAGCGGCACCATGGCGACTTGTAGACTTTGTTCTTCGTCAGCGGACGTTCGTATTGAAGGTCGAGCAGAGAATACGGCATGGATCTCATCTTCCGAGTCACTACCAAAAATCAACGTAGGAGTGGACGGTCCTGGCTTGTTGTGTTGGGGCGGACCCGAATACACTATCTCCTCTTCCTCCTCGGTATCACTCCCGAAGACAGGGATGGTGGTGTTAGCTTTGTTCTCCGGCTTGTGACACTTCTTCGTGTCTTCGAAATCCGGTAAGAAGTATTTGGCATCTTCATATTTGCGGACCTCGTTCACAGAGAACGGGTTCAGTTCTCCCGTCACGGTATACTCGAAACCATCTTTAAAATACTTCATACACTGATGTTGTGTAGAAGGGATGATGTTGTACTCGTGTAACCATGGTCGGCCGAGTAAAGCGTTGTAGCATGTCTTGGCGTCTATGACGTGGAACTTAACGTCCGTGACGAGTAGCCCGAAGCGTAGCGTCAGTATCACAGACCCAAGAGTTCTTGATGACTGGGAGTCGAACCGGAGATGGTGATCTTGTCACGAGCGAGGTGCTGGACGCTCATGCAGATTTCTTTTAACACCCGCACGTTGAGGAGATTAACAGACGATCCGTTATCGATCAGGATTTTGCCTATCTTTATATCATGGCAGTATCCTGAGACATAGAGAGGGTGATTGTGTTCGCACGTCCCAAGGAGAAGGTCTTCATCGCCGAAAGTGACATCGGCCGTGTGCACTTCCTCCAATTCATCCTTCATCTTTTCCTCGGCCAGGCATGCTTGGAATTGTTCCGGATCTTGGAGTGCCTTAATCAACGAATCTCTCGCCTCCTTTGATAACAAAAGGGCGCCAAGAATGCTGAGCTGTGAAGGAAGCTTCCTCAGATGCTCTAAAACGTTGTAATCCACCTTATTTTTCTTTGGCGGGTTGTTGGCGCTTAGCTCCTCCAGAACTTGGTCATCTAAGACGATATCTTCAGAGACCTTTTCTTTCCCTTTATCTTTTCTGTTCGAGGGTCCGAGGTTCTTTTCGGGCAGCGTGCGATTACGTAGCCGGATATTTTCGCAGACCTTCGGCTCTTCTTCTTTTCCCGAAGTGGACTCTTTAAAGAGAGGGGCAAGTTCCAGCTCCTCATCAGAATCGCTCCCGAATGTTGGCACTTGTGACCCGCTGGTGTTAATCATGCGACAATCGCCAGTAGTTCTTTCAAGCTCTTCGGTCGTATTTTTTTGCTCTCGACGAGTTTTACGCTTTTCCCGGTTAAAGCGTTGTCGATGACCAACATATCCTTGCCACCATCTATCGAAAGCTTTGCACTCTTCAGTGGGGTGCGAAATCTTCCGATGATATAAGCAATAAGAAGGGTGTATTTCCACTTCACCAGTAATTTTTTCTTCGGAGGATGGTAGCTTCATGCCCATTGACATGGCCTTAGCAAACCTTTTCCTCATCTTGAATTTGCTTCTATCGGTAACGGAGGTGTTTTGCTCCAGCGGGATCGTCTCAGCTCCTTCATCAAGTCGCTGGCGCTTGGCCCTTTCAAATATAGTCGTCTCGCGTTCTCGATCAGCTTTACTTTTCAATCGAGCTTCGTTAAGGAACGCGTCAATCATTTCATCTGATAGCTCCGGAAATTTTGGTTCAGGATCTGCCCCCAGCTTTTCGGTGCAAGGAGTCTCCTCATCGTTCGTGATCGAATGGGAAATCATATGACAGCTCGCCACATATTCCTCGGATTCATCCGATGAACTTTCTCCCTCATCTTCTTCTTGAAAGACGTGATTGAGGAACTCTTGGAGCGTAATGGGAGTCCGTGCCTTTTGGTTGTATTCATCCAGCGCGTCAATTTGCTTTTGTAAGTCCGTGCGCTTGTCGCCAGGATTCACGGGCTTCTTTGACTTCTTTTTCTTCTTCTTCGAAGATTTTGACGGCTGGCTGCGAGTGCTTGAGCCACCACCATCGGTCTTTGGAGTTAGACGTGGCTTCAGCATCCCTTCAATGACCTGCGGTTCTAACGGGTTCTCCCACTTGATCACTGGGCACGCCTGAAGGTCGTTCAGCATTTTCTTTGTCTTAGCTGATAATACAACCTCCCAAGGAGCTTCTTCAATGACGGAGCATGTTGACCCCGGCGTATTCGTCCCCTTAGAGGTGTGGGGCTGCGGGGGATTCACCTTCCATTTGTCAGATAACGCGAACTTGCCCTGTCGGTACTGGTTTTCAAGCCAATTCTTGAAAATGTAGCAATCTTCGATCGGATGGCCTAGTACTCGATGATAAGGACAATAGTTGGGCTCGTTGACGTCACTTGGTTGCAACGGACGTTTTGGATCCGGCAGATTTATGAGTCTGTTGCGCAACGGCAGCTCGAATAACCTCCTCGTTTTATCGCAGGGAAAGGAATAAGGACGTCACATCCTATCCTCAAGGGGTACTTACAGGCGCATATTATTTTGACGAGCAACCGGCTTCGAGTCGCTCGGTTGTTGTTGAGCATTAGCGACGACGATCGCTTTTCCCTTCCCTTTGTCATTTCGGGAGTCCGGCCTTGGAAGAGGGGGTTTATGGCCCATTTGATCCATTTGCGCTAGTTTGTCAATCAAGGCCTGGAAGGTAGTTGGGTTGAAAAACATCAAAAATTGTGAGATGGTTGCTTGCGGATCAAGGGTTCCCACAAACATACCCACCGCGGGAGCTTCTTCAATGCGCTGCTCACACTTTGACCATAAGTTCCGCCACCGTATGGCATATTGAACCCACGTCTCGCCCGGTTTTATCCTGGCGTTAATCAATGCCGTCATCGGGGTACGTTCACTGGCGCTTGCAAAACGCTGAGTAAACTGCAGCTCCATCTCCGCGAAGGTTTTAATAGAGTCGTTCGGGAGCTCAGAGTACCATTCGAACGCCGTATCTGATAAGCTTCCAACAAACTGGCGAAGCAACAGCTTGTCATCACCGCCGGTGTTGCCGCAGAGTGCCCTGAACTGGGCAACATGTTGATGAGGATTGCCCGTCCGTTTGTAGACATGGAACTTGGGAATTGTGTAACCGGGTGGGTACTTGATTTGATCGTACCAACTTGGATATGGCCGCCCCGTTTTTACGACCTGACCGGCCGCTTCGGTCGTATGATGAACCCGTATTTGCTGGGCGATGTACTCATCCAAATCAGCTTTGGAGATTGTATCCTCCTTAGCCATCGACAGAGCTGGTGGAGGATTTGATGTCTCTCCCCTATCATCACCAAGGACGATCGGGGGATCTTCGGTCGGAGGATCTTGTTGTATCATCATCCCTATCATGTCTTGGAAGAGGAGGCCCATACGCTGTATGTTGGCTGCTTGTTCAGCAGCCTCTTTGTCCTTCTTCTCCAATATCCGACGAAGGAATTCGGCGTCGTTTTCTTCCTCCTGACGTTCGTCCGAGGACGTTTCAGGGCTTTCTTTTGGTCCGGTAAGTGCAGCCATAGCATTCATCATTTCTTGGAGCTTGATTGTTGTGGAAAGAGTGTGTTTGTAGTTTAACCGCAATCAGAACGGTGTCGCGTGTAGCTAGACCGAGGTGAGTACGAGTCGTCCTCAGGGAAACGTTGAATCTTTTACTCTTACTTTAGATGTGTTGAGAAAGAGAGGAGGGATAAAGAATTTTGAAGAATGGTTTCTAGATCTACGTTAAGAAAGAATGCAAAATATAGATCTAGATTATTTTAGGGATGTAGATAATATAATAAGAGGGCTTGTAGGGTTCGTTAGGATTTAGTAGTTATGGACGATTAATTAAAGGTTACCCTTTTTATCCTTTAATAGATTTAAAACGAGAACGACGGTTATGCGTGTAGATTAGGGTTTCTGGAGGGAAAAGAAATCCCACTCTTAACCCCTATCTCGACACGGAACTCCGTTCATATCTAGCCTTTACCAAAACAATCATTAATCAAATCTCTAATCGCGGTCGGAACTAACAAAGAATTGTTAGCGCGCCCGATTAGGATGTTAATGATTCTTTTGATAAAGTTCATAAACTTTATAGGACTTAAAAATGGTTTAGGGATGTTCATCATCCATTAGCCTACCCTAATCCTACAAACCCTAACAAGCGGAGAATTACTCGCGTATGTTGGGAGAAGAAGATGAAAAGACAGAGAGGGAAAACATAATGTAAAATGCAAAAGAATTAAATAAAATAACTACCTTTATTAATCAACTTGAAAAATCTACACTTTATTCCGTAGAAAATGATTACAAAACTAGTTGCTTCTCGATCTTTCCTAAGGAGGTAGACGAACAGTTGAAGATCAGCCTGGATGGGTGAGCGTCTGGGACTTCGTGATCTCTTCGGCTTGATAGCATTTCCAAGAGGATCTCGGTGCCCTTTTATAGTGCAAAGCCAGAATATTTTGCTTCAAAAGTTGGTAAAATATAGCAGAGAATCATGCCCCAAAATCTTTCCTTCCAACTCTGTTGGAGATAGTGCCCTCAGAGTCAATTATTGGATCACAGGCACGTGATTGCAATGATTGAGGGAGGACCTATCCCAGGAGGACAGTCTTACTCGAGATGATTGTATGCTATCTGGTTTATCTTTATCATCGTGTACTGCTTTAGGTGACCTGACAGGTCGCACACGTTGATAGAGCCCCTAGGATTCTTGCTTGACTGCCAGCAGTATGAGGGCGATCATATACGTGGGAGCTGGTAGTCTATAAGCACATCCTTAAAAGGTCCCTAGTCGTAGGAGTTTCGAGACAGGGCATCGATACTCCATTAGTAGACTAGTGTATACAGTCGAGACCCCGACGAGGGGCGGTGGCCGGTCTCACAAGCCACTGGTGTCAGTTGGTTCACCTAAGATGTATACAGGTGCTCATTGGGTTATGAGTACACCGGACAGGACTCGCCGGGAACATGCTAGTTGGTCTTATACCAGACGTCAGATAGCAGTTCACTGGTGACATGTGTACAGGTTAGTTCATCGACCTGAGATCGTCATTTGTCTCGTGTGAGTTCCCACTGTGCTTTGATTACTACCCTACCACGGCTCAAAGGAGTCGTGCAAACAGGTTTTAGTTGGGTACAGTCCCGAGCCACATGGAGGCAGTGAGCGGATCTGCAGGGGTTCGTCTCTCCCGGTATTGGGGGTGAGGTCGCGCTGTGTCTAGGAGAGCCATTACACAAAGCCCTCGGCCGAGGCAGGAGATTTACTGGTAGGTATTCCAGTAGTATCTCAGGGTGTTCTGGGCTACACTCCGACACGACTTGTACCGCTTTTGGGGTCTGACTTTTACCAACCCCCTAGGCCCGCGATGCGATACTCATAGACGAACGGACCGGACTGTACGGATATTGTCACTGACAGGCTCAGTAGGGTGTCAGGATGAGTTCGCTCATCGACGTCCCTTTTGGTCAATAGCTGGTAGCCCGTCACGTATGGCTAATACCTCTGACGTGCTAGTGGTTAAATCCACAGCCATAGTATTGACGAATCTTTAGAGTCCACCACACTTACAGTTACTCAAGCTTTCGGGCGAAACGCTGTAGAGACCGTATGGAGATATGGCAGGGTCCGATCAGATACGTGCGGTATTGCACGGATCAGGATCGGAGGGATATTACTAGCCGGCTTTGGTTTAAGCCGGATCCTAGTATAGTACAGTGTAGATTTTTGTCTCATTGCATTTGTATCCGGTCGGAATACAGATGCGGGTGTGTATGCACAGTATCGGGGTTTTCCTGTAATTTATTACGGGACCAGTTCTCTGGAGTTGCCAGTTTGCATTCCGTTCCGGCCGTTTTTCCTTTGTTCCTTCACGGCCGGACTTTTGTGATGGAGGGGGTTATTTGCAAGTTTGCAAATAACTTATTGTGGAGGGGTTTCTTGCATATGGATTGATTATGATGGCTTCATGACTTGACAAGTATCATGAGATCCTTTTTCTTTCTTATCCTTTGCTTTTTGAGATTAGAAAGGGATGTGAGGCTTGCTTTTGATATGGTCACCATTTTCTATCTCCTACTCTCACCTCCCTTGTTCATTTTTTTCCTCCACCATTTCTTTTGGAAGGGGCCGGCCACTTTATGGAGAGGGAGAGAGAGAGGTTTTCATTTTTGTATGAGGGAAATTAGATCATCTCATTTGGATGCTCCAAAATCATAAACCCCTCTCAAAAGTTCTTTGATTCTTCCATCACCCAATGGCAACATAAACCTCAAAGAGACAAGCTACTACACTACAGCCTACAGCAAATCTTGGACGCGTCGGCTAGCCAACTTCGCGCCCGAGTTGCCTCGGTATTGAGGTGGGAGCCCGTAAAAGATGCAGGCGATGTGGTTCCCTTCCGGTGAGGAGGCGATGACATGGAGACATGACTTTCCGCGGGAGATCGGGACGATGATGAGAAGACCGGAGGACTCGGATCACTCCGTATACTTCTCTACCCTTCTCTTGATAGCTAGCATTATGTTAATGGTTACGATCCGGGTTTTATTGTCCGCGGTAGCGCCAGTTTAAAAGTTAAGAAAAATTTTTGATTCCGCATTTTGGCCTCGGTAAGACGGCCGGGGCGCTGCCGTGGCGCAACATGGTATCAGAGACTCGCCATTAACATTGTCTAGCTTTGTCTAATGTGTTTTACATTTTCGATCGACAAAAATTCCAAAAACCCGCGTTTTCTTCACATCAGTTTTCTGTCGAATTTTTTCTGGCTCTAAAAAATTTTCAGGTTGTAGAAAACTGATGTACTGGAAGTCCTAAGAATTCTGGAGAAATTCGAGACATTGATCCTTCATGGAGAGCGCGGAACCGCGGCCAAACCCTACTTGGCGCCGCGGTTCCGCCGCAGTATGGAGGGATCGATGTGTCGAATTTTTCCAGTGGGCTTCTGGGTGAAAATAGGGTTTCTGGAATATTATGTTTGGGCCCAGAATTTCTTGATGTGCTACAGTAGTACTTGGGGGCCCGCTTGGTAAATTTGATCGATCGGATATTTTAAACACATTGGTTCACAGTATTTACATTATATCTGCGACCGTGAATGTCACTTGATCGGTAAATCCTGTCTAACTGCTATAGCCCGGTTAGAAGGATTTGCGAACGTGACTTTCACGTTGATGTTCTATGTATTGCTGTGATGTTGCGGATCGGTCGTGGGGGATAGCCTGGATGCAATGCTAGTACAGTTTTTGTTATATTATGTACATTTGATATTGCGGGGTGAGCGTCCGACATGTGGACTGCCGTCACTGCCTGTTTGTATTATTCTTTTGGGGCACGACCTGGTTGCGGTCGATGTACCCGATGTATGTATATTTTACTTTCTGTACTAGGATTACCCCAAGGTGGGGTGCACGGATAGCCGGGTTCTAGAGGGCAACGGGCCCGCATCTCATGGCATTGAGATGGAGGGGGCTTCACTCTAGGATTGGCGGGCAATTCGCCGCACTCGTAGGGGGTACAGGTTGACCCAGGAGGGGTGCCCAATTTACCGGATTCCGTGAAGTGCTGGGTGGTCCATTCACGGTGCTGGAGGGGACTGCCTCGCTTCAGGTCTTGGCGGGTGACTTGCCGCGCCCGTAGGGGTCTAGGATTTCATTGCACAGGCTATCCACACGACCAGGGAAACGTCGGGTTTCAGTAGCGGCTCTATGAAACCCGGGGATCCCAGATATCTGTATTGTTCTGTGATGCTGTACATTTTCTGTAATGTTGCATTTTATCACGCCTTGAGCGAAATATAATATATTGGTATATATATTAGTAGATGTTGTATATGTTTTGCATCCGCGCTAGTCCAGTCCCCGCTCTGTCGTTAGTTAGCTATCCTGACGGGTAATGACGGGACCCAGTGGCGAATGCGGATGGCATATACGTACATCAGTATATTTTCGTTCTTTGTGGTGTGATCAATTGATGGGACTGCATTGATTCGGATCAATGCAAGTTAAAAACAAACCTAATCTGATGTTGTTGGAACACTTTTCAAAAAGCTGTTATTGCAAGGGCGTTCTCTTTTGTTTTGCATCGTGGTATTCAGTTGGAATATCCTGCTCCTCAGTCGACGAGGCAAGGGCCGAGATCCCTTCACCGGGAGTGACCCCTTGGATAAAAGTTTGCGTCAGGGCAATACCTTCACTATAGCCGATTACTTTTGCTTTGCATCGTGGTATTCAGTTGGAATATCCTGCACCTCATTCTATGGGGAAAGAGCCGAGATCCCTTCACCGGGAGTGACCTCTTTAGCAAAAGTTTTCGTCACTATATTTTTATAAAAAGCTATGCAGTTCCTTCAACGATATCAAGTTCATTACGTTAAAGGTTTTTCGCCAAAAACCAGCCGTAGCCCTCCGTCATTTCCTACGGGTATTATTTAGTATTCGTGCTGCGTTTGTTGACCTAGTCAAGACGAAGTGTTCGGTAGCTAAGTGGTACTTGTTTGTTGCATAAATGGGATTGGTTAGGACAGTCGTGCGGCCTTGTTGACCTAGTCAAGGGCACGTACGGGTGGGTTTAATGCAATCCAGTATAATGACGGGTTGAACTTGACTGGCGGTTTATGGTTTGTTGACCTAGTCAAGGTCATAAGCCGCTTGGGATAAAAATCACATCGGGAGTTTCTAAAGAAACTGAAACTTGCCAGGCATGCGCATAACCTTCTGGAGTGTGGTGACGTGAGTGGATTCCGTCACGTTATCATGCGATGATAGTTGGATCCCGATTCCCACTGATGAGTTGGTTTACTCCTCGGGTGATCCCGACTAATTCTTCTTTCAGGTTTGGAGAAGAATTTGACGTTACAGTGGGAGGTTTCCTGATTAGATAAATTGGTAACCATTCTGATCTAGGTTTGAGTGCACGCTGAGTGTTTCTTTTCTCTCTCTCTTTGGCAGCGACCATTGACCCGACCCTAGACTATGACTCAGTGACCAAGTTAACCGAACCTTCTTAACACTGGCTTTTGGATTGTCAGAGTTCCAAACCACATTGCCACTCCTACTTTTACCCTTTTTCTCCAGGACACCCCGTATTACTACGAACGTCCACTTCCATTGGACAAAACCATCGTATGGTTAGATACGAACTCGAAGGAATTTATTCGAGGATGGTTTCCGGTTCTGGAGAAAACGGATAGGACTATTCAGTTGTCTTTTCATTTTACGTTCTCTCAGGTTGCGAGTACTCCTTGGTTTAGGAGTAGTACACCTATTACGCAAATTGGATAGTCTTCTTCCAAACCTTAGGCTGGTGCCGAACGGTGGGGAATGAAGAAAACCAATTAGCATAACGATGGTGTGCAGAAGGTATTAAGTTAAGAAAAAGCAAGGGATTAGTAGGAGGGCAAAGTAAATTGCGACTGATATTCACGACCAAACCAAGTATTTCTTCGCCAATCCTAAATCACCTTTGTATTTCTCCAGGACACTCCGTATCACTACGAAGATCCACAGTTTATTGGATACTCCATCGTATGGTTATATACGAACTCGAAAGGAACTTGTTCCAGTTCGGGGATGGATCCTGGTTCAGGAGAAATAGGAATAAGGTTCATTCGGTTGTCTTTTATCTTCACCTTCTCTCGCATTGCGAGTGCTCCTAGGATTAGGACAGTACACCCTTTATGCTTATTGGATAGTCTTCTTCCAAACCATAGGCTGGTGCCGAACGGTAGGGAAGGAAGAAAACCATTTGGCCTAAAGGGGTGTACAGAAGGTAATGACTAAAGACATAGAAAGGGATTTAGAAAGATGGCAAAGAATTACACGGTTACAGTTGTGAATCTGGATAATGGAAGAGGCATTACTAGGAATACCAGGATACCCCAACGAAACATTTCAATGTTTCAGTTTCACTGTGTACTGTTAAAGGAAAACTGATTTCCCGATTAGACACTTACTCCAGGGTATGTATTTACCAGGTATGATTCTCACATCTGTATGGTTTTACAGATGATGAGTGGGAGTAAGTTATTGGGAATTGGGTGATCATCTTCATTATATCGGGATTCGTTGTAATCGGTGATATTTGAGGAAGTCACCTGGGTTGTTTGCCGGACGGCAATTATTTGGTTTTGAACATCCGCTATTATGCACCAATTTCAAATTAATATATCTGTACGTCTATTTTTATAGAGTGATATATACCTTTTTGAAATTATGTCTACGACATTTACCTATATCAGTGGATGGTTAGGTAAGGAGCATTGAACAGCGGTGTAATTCTTCTTAACCCAAAGTACAATTTTCAACCTACGACACACAGTGAATGAGTCATCAGATTCAAGGGACTTATACAGAGTATTGTATGTTGTCCAGCGTCCATGAGGACAGAGGGGTTGGTTCTCGTACTATATTCGTTTTACTTGTGACTTCTCTGGTTTTTAGACAAGTGTTTCGTGGAAACACATGGTCTGAATTTTGAGAAGTTATAAGTATTTGAATAAAGAAGAGAACCAGGTATTGCAAGTATCGGGATTCTTCAAAGTGATCGAAGATGTAGATACTTGTGTATGGTATTCAGTTAACAGTAATGATTAAGAGAACTTGCTTCTCTTTCGGGTTACTCATAATTGGAAGCATTCCTAAGTTGAGTAACGCTGATCGGCCTCATTCCATTTAGTTGACATGCACTGGAGACAGCTGCATGATTTGAATTTGGTTCAATTAAATCAGTGCCTCTGGTTCTATATTGGATATAGAACAGTTCATATCTTAACGATGTTAAGGTACGGGGAGTTGTCCGGCTTATGATTAAAACCAGACACTGGACAACTCAAGGCACGTTTCTGTAATGGCTGTTTGTAGGTTGACCCAGGCTATGACGAGGGTTGACTTTCTACCATCTGGAAGTTCAATAGTGATATTGTTCTTGACTCGCCACAGTTTTAATAAAAATGGATTTTTTCAGAAAACACTAGTGGGAGTATGGTAGAACTGGAAGTAATTCCAGAACCACAAACGATTACTGATGATTTGATAAGGAACCTAAAGATTCAATCTGGATTGACATTCCATTGGCCACTCCGCAGATACGGTGGGTAACCTCAGGCACCCGAGAGGTACTCCGGTAGCCTCAAGGACGGTGGCAGGGAGTTTCTTCTTTACCCAGACTTGCCATTGCTGTTGTTCCAGACTGTGAGACCCGGCAGGAGGATGCGTATAGCGTCGTTCTAAACTAGCTTTAGAAGTGTACGTGTATATGACTCTGCCAGAGGGTTATCGTAGTCAGTGGGAGCAGCGGAAGCATTGGTGGACATGTGGCTTATGTCTATTTATAGACTAAAGCAGATGTAGCGGAGAAAGTTCATCTATTTCTGACGTAACAGTCATAGGTTTGACTTCATCAGAATAGGGGATGGATCTGTTGAGAAGATAGTAGGGTGTGATGTCTTGGTATTTGGATGACATACACAGAGTAGGAAGTGATATTCCTATACTACGATCGGTTACGCTTTGGTCGTCACACGGTGGTTTCTCCACATGGGACTTGGACATTATATCAAACATACTGGTTACTAGATCTATGGTTTTAGATCTAGATTTGGGTGGTTTCCCAATCTGGGTACTCAGACAGCATTCTAAGAGTATTTAGAATGAACGACTCCTGGCACGGTAGTGTACCTGCAGGTAATGGAGTCACCCTCTCTAAAGGTGTCTTACAGACTAAAGGGGAGAGGGATGTGCATGATTGGCAGATCACTTGCTTAGGCAATTGAGTCAATCATGAGATGTCAAGTACCACACCAGATATTGTTCTTGCACTACATGCAATAAGTTGACATTGATCCAATCCTGGAGAAGCAGTCGGAAGCAGTTTTAGAACATAAGTGGATGTTCTAGGGATATGATAACGACAGCCTCTTTCGGGAGACAGTTATCATTCCAGGCTTCCAAGGTGACCTGGACGACAAGGAGGTTGTCAGTATTATAGTTTTTCCTTCTGACGAGGGGCAGTATTTTGGAACGGTGGTCCAAGGCAATACTGAGGGAGGCATGGCGCAGGATACTGATTAAGTTCAGTTGATGTTACAGTCTAAGAAGTTTGGATTTGGAGTTCATTTATGAGCCAGGTCCCATCAGACATCCAGACACATTCTAAGACAGGTATTGCTCATTTCGGGAGATGGTTTTCTCCGCGAACTTGAGATATAGAGAGACATAGAAAGAAACATCCTAGCGGATCCACTCACTGAGGCTATTCCTCGAACACAATAGTTTCGCAAACGGGTTTTGTGAGATTGACTAGTAGAGGAGTTGGGTGTTCGGTATCACACGGGCTGTGAGTATGCGACATCACAATAATTAGCCTTGAGTGCAAGTGGGAGATTGTTGGAGATAGTTCCCTCAGAGTCAATTATTGGATCACAGGCACGTGATTGCAATGATTGAGGGAGGACCTATCCCAGGAGGACAGTCTTACTCGAGATGATAGTATGCTAACTGGTTTATCTTTATCATCGTGTACTGCTTTAGGTGACCTGACAGGTCGCTATTACACTTTGATAGAGCCCCTAGGATTCTTGCTTGACTGCCAGCAGTATGAGGGCGATCATATACGTAGGAGCTGGTAGTCTATAAGCACATCCTTAAAAGGTCCCTAGTCGTAGGAGTTTCGAGGCAGGGCATCGATACTCCATTAGTAGACTAGTGTATACAGTCGAGACCCTGACGAGGGGCGGTGGCCGGTCTCACAAGCCACTGGTGTCAGTTGGTTCACCTAAGATGTATACAGGTGCTCATTGGGTTATGAGTACACCGGACAGGACTCGCCGGGAACATGCTAGTTGGTCTTATACCAGACGTCAGATAGCAGTTCCCTGGTGACATGTGTACAGGTTAGTTCATCGACCTGAGATCGTCATTTGTCTCGTGTGAGTTCCCACTGTGCTTTGATTACTACCCTACCACGGCTCAAAGGAGTCGTGCAAACAGGTTTTAGTTGGGTACAGTCCCGAGCCACATGGAGGCAGTGAGCGGATCTGCAGGGGTTCGTCTCTCCCGGTATTGGGGGTGAGGTCGCGCTGTGTCTAGGAGAGCCATTACACAAAGCCCTCGGCCGAGGCAGGAGATTTACTGGTAGGTATTCCAGTAGTATCTCAGGGTGTTCTGGGCTACACTCCGACACGACTTGTACTGCTTTTGGGGGTCTGACTTTTACCAACCCCCTAGGCCCGCCATGCGATACTCATAGACGAACGGACCGGACTGTACGGATATTGTCACTGACAGGCTCAGTAGGGTGTCAGGATGAGTTCGCTCATCGACGTCCCTTTTGGTCAATAGCTGGTAGCCCGTCACGTATGGCTAATACCTCTGACGTGCTAGTGGTTAAATCCACAGCCATAGTATTGACGAGTCTTTAGAGTCCACCACACTTACAGTTACTCAAGCTTTCGGGCGAAACGCTGTAGAGACCGTATGGAGATATGGCAGGGTCCGATCAGATACGTGCGGTATTGCACGGATCAGGATCGGAGGGATATTACTAGCCGGCTTTGGTTTAAGCCGGATCCTAGTATAGTACAGTGTAGATTTTTGTCTCATTGCATTTGTATCCGGTCGGAATACAGATGCGGGTGTGTATGCACAGTATCGGGGTTTTCCTGTAATTTATTACGGGACCAGTTCTCTGGAGTTGCCAGTTTGCATTCCGTTCCGGCCGTTTTTCCTTTGTTCCTTCACGGCCGGATTTTTGTGATGGAGGGGGTTATTGCAAGTTTGCAAATAACTTATTGTGGAGGGGTTTCTTGCATATGGATTGATTATGATGGCTTCATGATTTGACAAGTATCATGAGATCCTTTTTCTTTCTTATCCTTTGCTTTTTGAGATTAGAAAGGGATGTGAGGCTTGCTTTTGATATGGTCACCATTTTCTATCTCCTACACTCACCTCCCTTGTTCATTTTTTTCCTCCACCATTTCTTTTGGAAGGGGCCGACCACTTTATGGAGAGGGAGAGAGAGGGTTTTCATTTTTGTATGAGGGAAATTAGATCATCTCATTTGGATGCTCCAAAATCATAAACCCCTCTCCAAAGTTCTTTGATTCTTCCATCACCCAATGGCAACATAAACCTCAAAGAGACAAGCTACTACACTACAGCCTACAGCAAATCTTGGACGCGTCGGCTAGCCAACTTCGCGCCCGAGTTGCCTCGGTATTGAGGTGGGAGCCCGTAAAAGATGCAGGCGATGTGGTGCCCTTCCGGCGAGGAGGCGACGACATGGAGACAGGACTTTCCGCGGGAGATCGGGACGATGATGAGAAGACCGGAGGACTCGGATCACTCGGTATACTTCTCTACCCTTCTCTTGATAGCTAGCATTATGTTAATGGTTACGATCCGGGTTTTATTGTCCGCGGTAGCGCCAGTTTAAAAGTTAAGAAAAATTTTTGATTCTGCATTTTGGCCTCGGTAAGACGGCTGGGGCGCTGCCGTGGCTCAACAAACTCCATGATATTGCGGCGGATCCGCGGCCCAAGGGGGTGTTTGGCCGCTGATCCGCGCTTGACGGTGAGGATCTCTCGATCAATTTTCTTGGGCTTTCTTCTCGTGACATGTGGCAATCCTAGGCACCTTTAGAATTCAGAAATATTCTCTCGGTTGCTTCCAGACTTGGTCTCCAAGTTTTGCTTCTTAATTTGGCAAGATTTCTTCAACAGCTTGATTTCTTTGATATATTCTGCATAACAACTTGGAAAATTCTGCACAATAATCTTAAATAATATTTAGTAGACTTAGTTCTACTAGGATTTGGTCAATGAATTTATTTGCATACATTTTCCTACCAAATGATAATTAAAATATATTAACACATGGAAAATGGTGCTTTTACACATAAACCCTCATATGTATAATATATTATAATAAAGTCCTTTTGTAATATGAAAATGGTAGGAAAAATGTTATACAAATGTGCAGTTTTATCAACTGAACAGAGCTTCTGTTGCTGCTCCTGCGCCTTGGTTACTGATCGCGTAAGCGGTCGATGACCCGTAGATATGCGGCTATCTTCTTTACCAGATGCTACGTAGACGGTATGAACTATTATGCCCCCTGACTTAGGGCGTTTGGGTTCATCACCTCTGATATCTGTCGCCGACGCGGGGGTTTTCTCCGGCCTTCTTCTTTTGTGGGCCGTTGAAGTGGAGGGGGCCGTTGCAGTGGGCACCCTAGCGATTGTTGTCCTCTGTTGTTTAATAGGACGGTCCTTTTCTTTTTGCACCTTCACCTTTTTCTGTTGACGAGAGTGATCTGGGTCAATCACGGAGTCTTGAACCCTTCGCCAAACCTTGTATATTTTTGAGGACTGCCGTTGAGGGGGCTGTTCTTGCTTTGTTTCTGGAACTCTCTCCGCGGGCGGAGGAGATCTTTTCAGTGTAGCGGTTGGAGAGTTCTTACGTACTCTCCTCAGCAATTCAAAGCTGTTCCTAGTTGGAATAGCAGCGTTGACTTCCACCACTGGAGCCGGTGGAGTTAGCCCTGAGGGAGAGTTGCCCCATGCCTTCCTCACTCGTCGCCAATGGCGACGTCGAGCACGATGAGCCGTTGGGACTGGCTCAGAGATAGAGATAGCTTCGTTTTGCCCCCTGCCTGAATGAGGCGCCGCCGGTGTTAGTCTCTTAAAGACTGAGGTTGTCTTTTGAGGTGTGATATTCAACCTGTTGAAGACAGATCCTCGAGCAAGGGCAGGAGTCGTCAGTCTTGAAAATACTGACTCTTTGACAGGGGAAGCCGCCTTGACGACTTCTGGAGCAGCAGTCATTGCCTTCCTTGGGACGGCCGGTTTAGAATTCTGATCCAGCCTGGAGAAAACCGAAGTTGTTGGTTTGGCAGTAGGCGACCCGTTGATAGGGGTCGTCGTAGCAGTGAGCCGGTCGAAGACCGACTTCTTGTTTACTTCCGGTGCAGGTATTGGCATAGAGAAGCTTGTAGGTGGGATCATGGTCCCGAAGAACAGTCCAGTGGTGGCTTGGGTCACCTGGTCTACCGGCAGAGCGAGGAAGGAAGCCGCTTGGGGCCCATATGCTACACCTCCCGGTGAGGTGGAGCGTCCGTTGCAGTGGCACTTCGAGCAGTTGGTGCAGTTAGAGGCCATTGATGCTTGAGTTCTGCGCCAGGCAAAAGACCAAATCTTAGTAACTTGAAATCCAAAGGCAACCATTAACAAACCGCGACTCGTTCACGAAGACGACACACGAAGTGTGGAGTGGAAAGAGGAAAAGTTCCCACCAGACATGCCAGAATCTGTTCCCCTCCGAAAGACGGCGACGACGTGAGGACGTCTCGCCTGAGATTCGGGGCAGATGCTATATGGTTTTATCCGTCTACCTCTCCGAAGATGCCAAGTTGATTTATGGCACCGTGTATTGGAGGTTTAGACGGATGCGGCCGATGTAGCAGCTTTCGTCAGATTCCCCCTCGCTTGAGGGGTTTTTTGATTGTGGGGACGCTCTTCCTTGCAGGCGCAAGCCCTTGCAGTTAATTACGCTACCGCATCGCGGTAACAACTTTCTCCTTCTCCAGAATTTCACTTCGTGTCGTGGGTGTTTGTTTTGTTTGTGGTTGCCCGTGGATTGTATACGGAGACTGAGTAATGCCGTCGCCCGTAGGACGTGGATTAGTCCAAATCCGTATTTACTTAGATTTGGGTTTGGTGTTTTTAGTTTAAGGATACGTTAGCCGCATTTGAGACTAAGATCAACTTAAACGTTCGTTAAGGATACGTTAGTCTGATTTGAGACTAAGATCAACTTAACGGGATCGTCTAGATCCATTTCCAGTTTAAGGACGTAGTGGTCCATTTAATATATGGCTGTCGGGGACCCGTCACCTCTCTGACGACGTTGAAGGATTACAACGACATGTGTCAGAGGAGTTCGGAGATGTACCCTTGAACCAAAGTCAATTTGGAGTTTTATAGTCCATTTAAATGTTTAAGGATACGTTAGGCGTGTTTGGGGGCTAAGATCAACTTAAACGGGATCGTTTAGATCCGGCAAAAGAGCATTTGGAGGCTCTATTGTTTCAGTTTAGGGACGTAGTGGTCCATAGGTAGTTTAGGGACGTTGCGGTCCATGCTCCAGTTTAGAGACGTAGTGGTCCATATTCCAGTTTAGGGACATGGTGGTCCATGTTCCAGTTTAGGGACGTGGTTGTCCATCGCCAGTTTAAGGACGTAGTGGTCCATCATTAGTTTAAGGACGTTTCGGTCCGATATTAGTTTAAGGACGTTTCGGTCCACGAGTTTAAGGACCCCACAGTCCATATTGATGTGTGGTCGTCGGGACCCGTCACCTCTCTGACGTCGTTGAAGAATTACAACGATGGGTGTCAGAGGAGTTCGAAGATGTACCCTCGAACCGGTCGTAAATTGATTTAAGAGAGCAATCTTGCTCAGTCAATTTAATTTGGGGACTTACGACCATGATTGGGCTAAGTCCCGTTGAGAATACTCAACATTTTTCTTGATCTTTGGCCTATTTGGCCTGTGCTAGGGCTTTGCCCATATTTAATAATGCACTGCATTTTATTCTGGCCTGCTAGGCCTTTTTGATTTGGGCTCTGTCCCTTTATTTATGATGCAGAGCATCTGTTTTGGTTTGGGCTCTGCCCTTTTTTTAAAAAAATAATGCATTGCTTTTTATTAGGCCTGTTAGGCCTTCTTTAATTGGGCTTGGCCCTTTTGTAAGCAGTGCAGAGCACTTGTCTGGCGCTTTGCGCCAAGTAATGAGCGCAAGCTCATATGGTGATGACACGTGTCATGCTCTGGCGAGCGCAAGCACAACAGCGCTGTTCTAGTGCGCTGCGCTTGCGCTGCTGACACGTGGTGCACTGTGGTGAATTGCGCCAGTTTCAGAGAGCAAGGCTCTGTTTCAAAAGCGCATAGCGCAAATGGTTCAGACGCTGACACGTGGCGCTCTCTGGTGGTTAGCGCCAGCCCAAGAGCGTAACAGTGCAGATTTACAAGTGCAAAGCACTATTAACTTGAGAATCTTTCAGATTCCAGAACCAATAGTTCATAAGTGCAAAGCACTACTTGGTTTCTTGATCTAATTTAGATCAAAGAAAAATAAGTTTTTCTTGCTTTTCTTATCTCAAAGAACCAAAGGTTCATGAAAAGTGCAAAGCACTATTTAATAATAATTTTTTTTGTTTTTTATTAAAGATCATTGATCTTCTTTTTAGATCTATGATCTGTTCATAAGAGAATTTTCTCTTTCCCTATAGGTTTTTACCTTTTTTGTTCTTGAGGAGTTCTTCAGAGTTCTTTTTTTTTATAGAAAATATTCATGCTTTGAATTGAGGTCTAGGGTCTCTTTTATAGTGCCCATAAATTAGTTAAATTTGTTGAAGAGATCTTTCTCTGAGTGATTTGGGGAATTTTCCCTACCGTTGGATTTTTGATCCAAGGGCTTCTGTTTTACAGAAGAAAATCTTCTTGTTTTAATAAGAACAGAAAAGATTTCTTTAGAATTTTAATTCTGTTAGGCACAGATGCCCCAGCGCGTGACACGTGTCGCGCAGCGCACAGCGCAGCGTAACCGCACCAGTTCATCTGCGTTGACACGTGTCGCGCAGCGCAAACACATGTCGCGCAGCGCACAGCGCAGCGTAACTGCGCTGTGACGTGTCGCGCAGCGCACAGCGGAGCACGACTGAAGCGTTGCTTCCTTTAATTTTACTTAAAATAGAGCTTTGCTCTGATTGGGCGCACTGCCTTGGGCGCTGCGCTGTCGTATCAGATTTTGACACGTGGCGCGTTGCGCGCAACACATTGAATCTGAAACGTTGCTTCGAATTTTGAATCTTGAAATTCAAATAGAGCTTTACTCTGATTGGGGGAAACAGACGTTTCGGTCCGTTGTTAGTTTAAAGACATTTCGGTCCGTTGTTAGTTTGAGGACATTTCGGTCCTTTGTTAGTTTAAGGACATTTCGGTCCTTTGTTAGTTTAAAGACATTTCGGTCCGTTGTTAGTTTAAGGACATTTCGGTCTTTTGTTAGTTTAAGGACATTTCGGTCCTATAAGCCGGCTACTACTTATAGAGTTTGGACTTAGGAGGATAGCGAGCGGACATAGTCGTCGTCATCTATCATTGACCTAGGCCACGACTCGTCAGGCGTAGTATTTCTTCAGGAAGCGACCGTTTATTGGCCTGAAAGGTCTTTCACCGTGCATATCCATAAGTAGGTACGCTCCACCCTGGTAGACCTTGTCTATGATGTACGGGCCTTCATAGTTTGGCTCGAATTTTCCCCGCTTGGCGCGATTGGGGATCATAGGTCTTTTAACCATTAACACAAGTTCGCCTTGGCGGAATGTCCTCGGCCTGGTTAATCTTTCGTACGAGCGCGTCATCTTTGCTTTGTAAGCCTCCAGATTTTGTTGCGCTATGAGCCGGGTCTCATCAAGGGCATCAAGCTCCTCAAGCCGAAGGTGAGCGTTTTCTTCGTCCGTCAGCTCGCAGTGGACCGCCACGCGTAGAGAGGGTAACTCTATCTCGAGGAGGAGTACTGCTTCTGTACCGAATACCAACGCGTATGGCGTTGTGTTCGTGGCTGTTTTGAACGTAGTTCGATATGCCCAGAGAGCTTCTTGCAGTCTCTCGTGCCAGTCCTTTTTGTTTCGGGACACCGTCTTCTTCATGATTTTTGTCAAGGTTTTGTTGAAAGCCTCAGCTAGACCGTTAGCTCGGGGATTATAAACTGAGGAATATCTCCAGTCTATGTTGTGTTGTTGCGCGAAGCGGCTGATCTTATGGCTTCTGTAGGCTGGCCCATTATCGGAAATGATTCGTCTCGGAGTTCCAAACCGATAAATGACGTGTGTGTTGAAGAAATGGAGAATAATCTCTGTCTTCACCTCCCTCAGCGGTATTGCTTTTGCCCATTTGGAGAAGTAATCAATTGTCGCTAGGATGAAACGATGTTCCCTGGATGATGCTGGTTCGATGGGGCCAATTACGTCGGTCCCCCACATTTCGAACGGCCAACTAGCCACCGTTGGATGTAGTGGATTTGGGTGCTGGTGGATAAAGTCCCGATGGATTTGGCACGAGTGGCATTGTTTCGCATACTCAAGGCAATCCTGGATCATCGTATGCCAATAATATCCCATCCGTTTGATCTTCAGCTTCATCTTTGGGCCAGCTTGATGAGAACCGCAGAGTCCGCCGTGAACTTCCTGAACGACTCTTTTCGCTTCGTCAGGTCCCAGGCATCTCAACCACAGAGAGTCAAATGACCTCTTGTACAGAGTATTATTAACGAAGGTGAAGGACATAACTCGTTTCATAAGCTGATTTCTTGAGGACGCATCTTCAGGCGTTCGACGGGATTTGAAGTAGTCTATGAAGACTTCTCTCCAATCTTCAACCTTCTCTTGGTCATTTATTTGCAGGGCCGTCTGCTCAGTTGCTCCCCTTTCTTCGGGTGACTCCAGAGATATTTCTGTAGGGGCAAGTACTCGACGGCTTTGTACCACGATCCTAACGTCATCGAGGTTCTCATCAGCCAGTTCTTTAGCGAGCTTAGCCAATGCATCCGCTTTGCTATTTTTGGCACGCGGTGTGTTTTCTAAGGTGTAGGAAGGGATTTGAGTCAGCAGCTGTCGTACTCTCTCTCCATACTTTACCAGTTCCGGCTTGCATGTCTGGTAGTCGCCGTTTACTTGACTAACGACCAGTTGGGAATCTTCGTATATAAGGAGGTTTTCAATTCCCATGTCGATGGAGATCTCGAGGCCTGCTATCAAAGCTTCGTACTCGGCTTCATTGTTCGTCCTCGGCTCTGTTAAGGAGAAAGCAAAGCGCATTATCCCTCCCTGTGGAGTTACGAAGATGAGTCCTACCCCCGATTTGATTATAGGGGTACTTTGTTTGCGCTTCTTCACGGAAGATGCTCCATCGAAATAAAGCTCACATCGGGTATCACCACCGTCGATCGCATCAAACGCATGTTCGTCTGGAAGATCGCAATTCAGAGGAGAATCGGCGGGTATCAAATGCTCAGCGAGGAAATCGGCGATGGCCTGGCCTTTCACTGCCTTGAGAGGCTGATAGGTTATCGAGAACTCCATCAAGAGCAGGGCCCATTTAGCGAGTCGCCCCGTCAATATGGCCTTCGACATTAAATATTTGAGGGGGTCCACCTTCGATATGAGACGGACTTCATGCGCCAACGCATAGTGCCTGAGCTTTGTTATCGCAAAGATTAACGCCAGGCAATGTTTTTCGATAGGGGAGTAGTTGCTTTCTGCCCCCAGTAGGACTCGACTTAAGTAGTAGAGTGCTCTTTCCTTCCATTGGTCGTTCTCTTGCGCCCATAATGCGCCTAAGGAACCTTTAAGGGCGGTTGTATAAAGAATGAGGGGCTTTCCCTTGACCGGAGCAGCCAACACTGGCGGGTTCTGCGGTATTGCTTGATCTCGTCTAGAGCGCTTTGGCATTTTTGGTCCCAGATGAACGGGGTTCCCTTCTTCATCAGGTAGCTATAAGGACGACACTTGCCTGAAAGATTGGCTATAAATCGCCGGATATACGCGAGCTTCCCTTGGAGAGACCGCAGCTGTTTGAGAGTCCTTGGTGGAGGCATTTCCATGATCGCCTTGATCTTTGACGGATCTTTTTCAATACCTCGGTGTCGGACGATGAATCCCAAGAATTTGCCCGAGGAAACTCCGAATGCACACTTGAGAGGGTTCATCTTCAAGTTGTATTGTCGAAGGTGTTGAAATACGGTCTTCAGATGCTCGAGATGTTCCTCGTATGATTTGTTTTTCACCACGAGGTCGTCAATATAACATTCGACGATTTCATGTATAAGGTCATCAAAGATTTTCGTCATGGCCCTCTGATAGGTGGCACCAGCATTCTTCAAACCGAAGGGCATCACCTTGTAGCAGAATATACCCAAAGGAGTCCTGAAGGTGGTGTGCTTCTGGTCTTCGGGATGCATCTTTATCTGATTATACCCTGACGAGCCGTCCATGAAGGAGAAAACCTCATGAGTGGACGTATTGTCTATCATCAGTTCGGTGACTGGCACTGGGAAATCGTCCTTCGGGAAGGCTTTATTGAGATCCCGGAAGTCTACGCATATGCGTACCGTCCCATTTTTCTTCATTACCAGGACGATGTTGGCGATCCATTCCGGATATTGCACTTCTTGGATAAACCCAGAATCGATCAGCTTCTTGACTTCGGCGTTGATGCTCATCTCAAGCTCGAGCCGCATTCTTCTCGGCGCCTGTTTGACTGGCTTGGCGCCTGTTTGACTGGCTTGACGTCTGGGGATATTGCCAATTTATGCATCGCAATTTCTGGATCTAGCCCTGGCATTTCAGAATAGTTCCACGCGAAGCAATCTCTATGCTGCATAAGTACGTCTTTTAACGCGGCCACCCTTTCTTCAGATTGCAACTCGTTGACGAATGTCGGTCGTGGGTCGTTCGCCGTCCCCAACTCAATATTCTTGAGGTTATCTGCAGTAGTATGTATGCCATCTTCCAGCTCTTTCGATGCTGGTGGAAATTCTGAGATAACCTCATCGTCATTGTTTTCGAAGCACCAGGGGAAGTCATCCATATTCTCAGGCTCTTCTTTTGATACCGTTATCATGCGACAGGTACGAGCTCGTTTCCAAGACCGATGTGGATCTGGTTCTGCTCTTGTGGCTCTGGGTTCATGCTTCTGTGGCGGGGTTACCCTCCAGCTGTCGGATAGAGCAAATCTGCCTCGCTGGTTTTGGTCTTCGACCCAGTTCTTGAAAGCGAAGCAGTCTTCGATAGGGTGTCCTATGGCTTGGTGATAAGAGCAATAGTCCGGATGAGAGACCTCATTAGCTTGCTCAGGGTGTTTAGACTTCGGAAGTGTAATCATTTGATGTTTTACAGCAAGGTCAAGTATCTTCCGTGTCTTGTCTTGAGGGAAAGAATACGCTTGACTCATCTTCTTCATGAGGGGCAAATCCGGACCGCGCAATACCCGATCACATGACTCTTTGATCCCGCGTTGTCGCTGTTGAACGCCTTTTCTGCTCTTTGACTTGTCTCTAGCTTTGTGTCGGGCCTTTTGCACAACAGATTGATAGGGAGGAGCATTTTCATCTCTCGCAGCCTGTTGAAAAAGGCGTTGCGTCCTGGCTTTCTTGTAAATGGCCATTTTGCGATTATGATCGTCCCGAGCTTTTTGACCCGCTTTCCTGATAAGCTTGTCTATTCGCTCTTTAAATGATGGACTCGGGACTTCGATCGCGGGATCCGGTTCCGATGAGGGGTTGGAATTTTCTGACAAGGCGTCCTCTTCTTCATCAAAGGTATATACGGCGTACCTACAGTAGACCCGTTCCCATTTTTCGGCTCTCACGTATCCAAGCCCAAGCATTTTCATTCTCCCGTTGGGCAACTTGCGCTGAGTCCCAGGGACATCCCAAATCCTGTTATAGAATCGAGCTTGTCGGGTAGTCTGTTTTAAGGGTACCCCTTGGCGCTATAATAGCCTTTTCAGTCCGTTCGTGTAATATCTGGGCAAACGGATGGGTTGAAGCCTGTCGAGGGTAGAATTTGCGCCATGCCAGATTTCTTTCTCGATTCTTGTTTCCGTGGATCGATAGAATATGATCGCCTTTTCACCCTTTTGCTTGGGAGGGACGTAAAACGTCTGCAGGTCCTGCACATTGTAAGCTTCAAGTGCATCGAGATCTTTGTAGTGCTCTCACGGAATCATGGTGATTTGCAAACTCTGATCATCACCACGGAATTCTTGCATTGGCGACCGACTGGAAATCACAACATTAATCTCATCTTCCGAGTCACTTCCGAAGATCAATATGGGGGCGGATAGTCCCGGGTCGTTGCGTCGAGACGGCCCAGAGTAAACTACCTCTTCTTCTTCTTCGGTATCACTCCCGAAAATAGGAATGGTGGTCGTGACTTTGTTTTCCAGTTTGCGACATCTCTCTGTATCCTTGAAATCTGGCAAAAAGTACTTTGCATCTTCGTATTTGCGGACTTCGTTTACGGAGAACGGGTTCAGCTCTCCTGTTACGGTGTACTCGAGACCATCCTTGAAATACTTCATACACTGATGTTGCGTAGAAGGGATGATGTTGTACTCGTGTAATCAAGGTCGGCCGAGCAGAGCATTGTAACATGTCTTGGCATCTATGACATGAAACTTAATGTCCGTGACGAGTAGCCCAAAGTGTAGCGTCAATATCACAGACCCAAGAGTTCTCGATGATTGGGAGTCGAACCCGGAGATGGTGATCTTGTCCCGAGCAAGGTGCTAGACGCTCATGCAAATCTCCTTTAACACCCGCACGTTGAGGAGATTGACGGAAGACCCATTGTCAACCAAGATTTTGCCTATCTTTATATCGTGGCAATATCCAGAGACGTATAGGGGACGGTTGTGGTCGCACGTCCCTAGGATCAGGCCTTCGTCACCGAAAGTGATATCGGCCGCGTGCACTTCTTCCAGTTCATCCTTCATCCTTTCTTCGGCGAGGAAGGCTTGGAATTGTTCGGGCTCTTGTAGCGCCTTGATTAATGAATCTCTCGCTTCCTTTGATAACCGGAGGGCGTCGAGAATGCTGAGCTGCGAGGGTAGGTTCCTCAGGTGCGCTAGGATGTTGTAGTCCACCATACTCTTCTTAGGTGGGTCCTTGGCTGTCAGCTCTTTCATAACTTGGTCATCGAAGGTGATATCCTCGGCGACCTTTTCCTTTCCCTTATCTTTTCTAGTTGCGGGTCCGAGATTCTTTTCTGGAAGCGTGCGATTGCGCAGCTGAATGTTTTCGCAGGCTTCTGATTCTTCCTCTTTTCCCGAGGTGGACTCTTTAAAGAGGGGGCTAAGAGCCATTTCCTCGTCAGAATCGCTCCCGAATGTGAGCACTTGCGATCCCCCGGCGTTGACCGTATAACAGTTACCGGTAGTTCTTTTGCGTCCTTCGGTCGTACTTCTCTGCTCCCGACGAGTTCTGCGTTTCATTCGCTTAAAATGTTGCCGATGAGCAACATATCCCTGCCACCATGTCTTAAAAGCGTCCCAATCCTCAGTGGGGTGTGAAATCTTCCGATGATATGAGCAGTAATTAGGGTGTCTCTCCGCCCCATCGAGTGTGCTTTCTTCCGAGGGTGGTAGTTTCATTCCTATTGACATGGCTTTGGCAAACCTTTTCCTCGTCTTGAATACGTTTTTATCCGTGTCGGGTGTCTTTTGATCTGGCGGGAGTACCTCAACTCTTTCGTTTAATCGCCTGCGTTTGGCTCCTTCTGATGCGGCCATCTCACGCTCCTGGTCGGCTTTACTTTTCAAACGAATCTCGTCTAGAAAGGCGTCGATCATTTCTTCTGTTGGACACACAAGCTCCGGTTCAGGCTCTGCCCCCATTTTCTTAGTGCCAGGAGTTTTTTCATCGTCCATAAATGAGTGGGAGATCACATGACAACTCGCCACATATCCCTCGGATTCATCCGACGAGCTTTCTCCATTATCTTCCTCCTGAAAGACGTGGTTGAGGAACTCTTGGAGTGTGATGAGAGTCCGTGCCTTTTGATTGTACTCCTCCAGCGTGTCAATCTGTTTCTGTAAGTCTGTGCGCTTGTTGCCAGGCTTCACAGGCTTCTTAGCTTTCTTCTTCTTTTTCTTTGAAGATTTCGACGGCTGGTTGTGAGTGCTCGGGCCATCACCACTGATCTTCGGAGTTGGGCGCGGCTTCAGCATCCCTTCAATGATCTGGGGTTCCAGCGGGTTCTTCCACCTGATCGCCGGGCATGTTTTAAGATCGTTCAGCATCCTCTTGGTTTTTGCTGAAAGCACGATTTCCCATGGAGCTTCTTCAATGAAAGAATAAGTTGCCCCCGGCGTGTCCGTCTTCTTAGCAGTGTGAGGTTGTGGCGGGTTCACCTTCCACTTCTCGGACAGCGCAAACTTGCCCTGTAGGTATTGATCTTCAATCCATCCTTTGAAGACGAAGCAATCCTCAATCGGATGGATTACCGTTTGATGGTAAGGGCAGTAGTTAGGGTTATTCACCTCACTGGGTTGCGGCGGTCGCCTTGGGTTTGGCAAGTTGATAAGCCTGTTGCGCATTGCCAGCTCGAATAGCTTCTTCGTCTTATCCCGCGGGAATGAGTAGGGGCGCTTCATTTTCTCATTGTAATACGGCCGTCTTTCTTCCAGCTGATCAGCCAGATTTGGGGCACTAGGTTGCTGCTGAGCGTTCGCAACGAAGGTTGCCTTCCCTTTACCTTTGTCATTCCGAGGTTCTGGCTTCGGGGGAGACGGTCTGTGACCCATCTGGTCCATCTGGGCCAACTTGTCGATCAAAGCCTGCAACGTGGTTGGCTTAAAAAACATCATGAACTGTGAGATAGTTGCATGAGGATCTAGGATACCCACGAACATGCCCACCGCGGGTGCCTCCTCAATGCGTTGTTCGCATTTCGACCACAAGTTTCGCCAGCGTATAGCGTACTGGACCCACGTCTCACCTGGTTTCACCCTGGCATTAATTAATGCCGTTATCGGAGTGCGTTCGCTGGCACTTGCGAAACGTTGGGTAAACAGTAGCTCCATCTCCGCAAATGTTTTAATAGAGTCGTTTGGGAGCTCAGAGTACCACTCGAACGCCTTTTCTTACAAGCTACCGACGAACTGGCGAAGCAAGAGCTTATCGTCGCCGCCGGTGTTGCCGCAAAGCGCCCTGAACTGGGCCACATGCTGATGGGGATTGCCTGTCCCCTTATAGACATGGAATTTCGGTATTGTGTAGCCCGGCGGGTACTTGATCTGGTCATACCATCTCGGATATGGTCGTCCCGTCCTGACAACTTGACCAGCTGCCTCAGTCGCCAGGTGAACCCGTATCTGCTGAGCTATATATTCGTCTAGGTCAGCTTTGGAGATTGTCTCCTCCTTGGCTGTTGACAGAGCAGGTGGAGGATTTGACATTTCTCCCCTGTCGTCTTCAAGAACGATTGGGGGATCTTCAGTAGGAGGCTCTTGTTGGATCATCATACCCACCATGTCCTGGAACAGAAGGGCCATTCGTTGTATATTGGCTGCTTGTTCAGCGACCTCTTTATCCTTCTTCTCTAGTATCCTACGAAGGAACTCAGCGTCAGTTTCTTGCTCCTTGCGTTGATCAGATGACGCTTCGGGGCTATCTTTCGGCCCAGTTAGTGTGGCCATCGCGGTCATCATTTCTTGGAGCTTCTGCTGTTGCTCCTGAGCTTTGGTTACTGACCGTGTAAGCGGTCTATGACCCGTGGATGCACGGCTGTCCTTTTTTCCCAGCGCCATGTATACCGTATGCACCATCATGCCCCCAGACTTAGGGCATTTTGGCTTATTGTCCTTGATATTTGCTGCAGGAGTGGGGAATTTCTCCGGCCTTCTTCTCTTTTGAGTAGTCGACGTGGAGGGAGCCGTTGTAGCAGGCACCCAAGCGGTTGTTGTCCTTCGTTGTTGACGAGAGTGATCCTGGTCAATTACCGAGTCTTGAACCTTCCGCCAGACTTTATAAATTTTGGAGGACAGCCGTTGAGGAGGCTGCTCCGGCTTTGTCTCTATAACCTTCCCCGCAGGTGGAGGGGATTTTTTGAGAACCGCAGTCGGCGAGTTTCTGCGTACCCTGTTCAGCAGCTCGAAGCTATTCCTGGTTGGAACATCGGCCTTAATTTCCACCGTTGGAGCTGGTGGAGTTAGTCCGGAGGGGGAGTTGCCCCCAGTCTTCCTTATCCGGCGCTAGTGGCGACGTCGGGCATGACGGGTTGTTGGGATAGATTCAGCGACGGCTGCGTCCTGCCCCCTGTTCTGGGGAGGGGCTGCTGCCTGTGTCAGCCTCTTGAAGACTGACGTCTTTTGAGTGGCGGTATCCAATCTGTCAAAGATAGACCTTCGAACCGGAGCGGGAGCTGGGACAGCCAGTCTTGCAAAGACCTACTCTTTGGCAGTAGAGGCCGCCTTGACGACTTCGGGAGAAGCCGTCTTCTTTGGGATGGCCTTCTCAGGTATCACGACCTTTTTGGCGGGCCCCTTGGAGTTCAGGCTTAGTCTAGTGAAGACCGAAGAGTTGGACGACCCGCTGAGAGGGGCCGTGGGAGTTGCAAGTCGATCAAAGACCGACTTCTTTGACGCTTCCGGTACGGGCATTGGGATGTCAATGTTTACCGGCGGGAGCGTGGTCCCAAAGAATAAACCGGTAGTAGCTTGAGTCACTTGCTCCACAGGCATAGTGAATAGGGAAGCATCCTGCGGTCCATATGCTACACCTCCAGGTGAGGTGGAGCGTTGGTTGCATTTGCAGTTCGAGCAGTTGAACGCCATTGATCCTTTGTTTTCTGCACCAAGCAAAACGCCAAATCTTAGTACCTCGCAACCCAAGGGCGACCATTAGCAAACCGCGATTGGTTCGCGAATCACGACACACGAAGTGTGGAGTGGAAAGAGGAAAAGGTCCTACCGGGCGTGCCAAAATCTGTTCCCCTCCAAAAGACGGCACGACGCAGGGACGTCTTGCCTGAGATTCGGGGCAGATGCTAATTGGTGCTATCCGTCCACCTCTCCGAAGATGCCAAGTTGATTTATGGCACCGTGTATCGAAGGTTTAAACGGATGCGTCCGATGTAACAGACTTCGTCAGATTCCCCCTCGCTTGAGGGGTTTTTGATTGTGGGGACGCTCTTCCCTGTGGGCGCAAGCCCCTGCATTTAATTACACTACCGCACGGTGGTAACTACTTTCTCCTTCTCCAGATGGTCACTTCATGTCGTGTTTGTTTGTTTTATTTTTTGGTTGCCCGTGGATTATATACGGAGACTGAGTTATGTCGTCGCTCGTAGGGCGTGGACTAGTCCAAATCCGTATCTTTCTTAGATTTGGGTTTGGGGGTTGTGTTTAAGGATACGTTAGCCTCGCTTGAGACTAAGATCTACTTAAACGTTTGTTAAGGATACGCTAGTCTATTTTTAGACTAAGATCGACTTAACGGGACCGTTTAGGTCCGACAAGAGAGCGATTAGGGAAGCCCTGTTGTTTAGTTTAGTGACTTTGTGGTCAATAGGTAGTTTAAGGACATTGCGGTCCAGTGTTAGTTTTAAGACGTTGCGGTCAAGGTTAAAGACATCGTAGTCCGTGGATTTAAGGACTCCACAGTCCGATGTTAGTTTTAAGACATCGCGGTCAAGGTTAAGGACGTCATAGTCCGTGGATTTAAGGACTCCACAGTCCGATGTTAGTTTTAAGACATCACGGTCAAGGTTAAGGACGTCGTAGTCCATGGATTTAAGGACTCCACAGTCCGATGTTAGTTTTAAGACATTACGGTCAAGGTTAAGGACGTCGTAGTCCATGGATTTAAGGTCTCCACAGTCCGTATCAATGTATGGTCGTCGGGACCCGTCACCTCTTTGAAGACGTTGAGGAATTACAACGCCAAGTATCAAAGGAGTGAAGAGATGTACCCTTAAACCGAGATAGATTAAGTGATCTGCAGTCCAATTTGGAAACTAAGATCAATTATTATATTATGAGCCCATTGGCCCAATTAAGTTTGAATTGAGGACTTATGGCCATCTTGGGCTAAGTCCAATTGTATCTAGGATATTGGCCCTCTGTTGATTCATTGATGGAGAGGCTTTGCCTCTGGAAACTTTAGCCAATTGGGCTAAGGCTAGTGTTAAACACTAGAGACCGACAGTGTTGAACACTGAGAAAAGATTGACAAGTTAGTGTTAAACACTAAAAGATAATCAGTGTCGAATACTGGGAAGAGAGTTTTCAAATTAGTGTTAAACACTAAGCAAATCAGTGTTAAACACTGCAAATAGAATTTTCCAAATTAGTGTTAAACACTAAGGAGAATCAGTGTTAAACACTGGATACAGAGGTTTCAATTTAGTGTTAAACACTAAGGCAAGAGGGGTCACGTAGTAACACGTGAGAGCGCCCTTCTCTTCTTTATTTTGTTCTACAGATAAGTATTTAACACTTTTAGTTCTGAAAGCCATCACGTGCGGGCACGTGATGGGGGCTCATGCTCTGGTTTATTAGAATACTCATCAGGGGTCACGTGGTAACACGTGAGAGCGCCCAGGTTATATTTTGTCTTTGCTTTTGTTCTGGTAGAATGAGGGTCACGCGGGAGCACGTGAGGCGTTGCCTCAGGGCTACTTCCTTCTTATTTTGGGAGATTTGTTTAGGGGTCACATGGCAACACATGAGGTGCCTACTCCAAAGTTTTGTTCTGTGGGTCTCTGCATGCTTTAAAGTTTTGTTCGTAGGGTTAAACCCTAAACTTCTGAATAATTATATTCTTAATAGGGTTAAACCCTAGTTTCTTTTCTTAAAGGAATTAAATTCCTGTTAGTTTGAGAGAATTATATTCTCAGTTAGGGTTAAACCCTAGTTCTGTTCATTTTGAAGGTATTAAATTCCCATAACATAGGGTTAAACCCTAACTTTATCTCAAAGGAATTGAATTCCTATCATTTTGTGAGAATTAAATTCTCTAAACTCAGTTCTTCCTCTGTGTTTTAGATCTGCATGGCAGGATCTCAACCCAATGAGAATTAAATTCTCAATTCGTGGGGAGATGTGCACTTTGCGGATCCTCCACCAGAGAAAGAACTAAGTTCTCTTTTTTTTATATAAGAGTTAAACTCTTTGGAGAATTAAATTCTCCTTTGAAGCCTCTCATTTCCCTTCTTACCTAAGGTTTTCCTTTTTGCAGAGAATCAAAGGCTCTATCTCTCTCTTTCTGTGTATCAAAAGAAAAGATCAAAGGTTTCAAGGTTTCAGAAAAGAGTTTTAGAAAAAGGTCTTCGAAAAAAAGGTCCCCCCTTCTCTTCTTTTCTTGGCTCTTATTTATAGGAGAAGGAAGAGAATCAATTTGCTTAGTAAATCTCTCATTAAGAGATTTGATTTGTATGTTGAGAGATTTGATTTATATTTATCATTAATCTGGGCCTTTAGATTGTTAAGTGAATTTTATTCACCATTGGATTTTAAATCCAGAGATATCCCTTTGTTATCTCGGTTAGATTTAGGGGGGAAATCTTTCCAAGTCCAAGATTTTTCCATAAATAGTCGATATTTAATCACCTTTAGATTTTTAATCCAACGGTTCCAAATAATCATTCTTTATCTTGGAAAGATTTGAATGATCTCTTCTCAGAATTTAATTCTGCTAAATAACAAGGCTTTTAAAGCCCGTTACGTGTGGCCACGTGACCCCTGGCCACGTGACCCCTGGCCACGTGTAGGCACGTGACCCCTGGTCACGTGTAGGCACGTGACCCTTGAAACGGGCCTTTCTTCTCCTGCGCTCTGTTCTCTGGCCGCTGCTTAACCATCACGTACCAACACGTGACCACTGGTCACGTGTGAGCACGTGATGCCTTTTCTGGAGCTTTTCCTTGAATGAGCTTTGTGCTGCTGCTTTGAACGTCACATGCCAACACGTGACCACTGGTCATGTGTGAGCACGTGATGCCTCTTCTGAGTCCTTTCCTGATTTTTAATCAGGGAACAGTTACGTCATCATTGTTGAGTAATTTCGAGGACGAAATTATTTTTAAAGAGAGTAGAATGTAATGACCCTAAAATCTCTATACCTTCCTATTATCTTTCTATTGTATTTATTTGTTTTGTGTATTTTCCGTAATATATATAATTTCTCCATCTCCTTTTCCATCTATAATCTTACAAAAACCCAACACCTAAGCCCTCACCCAAAACGGTCCCTTTGATCTCTTCTTAAACCTGTTTCCTTTTCGAGCTACGACATATATTTAATATTTTTAAAATAAATGTAAGAAACTATTTATAGCCTACTGGTTAAGACTATCCACTGTTGTCTCATAGCCTGCATGTTTGAATCCCATCAGCCCTAATATTTTTATTAATTTTCTTTTCGATGTTTTGAAAGCCTAAAAGTTTGCATGAGTATTACACGGAAAATGAAAAGTTATAACATAAAAGATGTATGAATTTGGACTCACCAAAGCGACTCGAATACAAGGCACGAACACCGAGGCCAGGGGCCGACTTGGGGCCGACCATAGGCCGAGACCGATGGCCTGGGTGAGCTTAATGGCCTCCATCTCATGCACATAGGACCTTTAGTCTCCTATCTACACCCTTTCATTTATCAAAACCTCTGATTTAAACCATAGAACTGTCAACTCTTCAATACGCAACTAAATCCATTTTTAATGTCATTCAAATTCTTTTTAACTTATCATATCTTCATTCCATCATCTTTATATAAACCCAATCAGTCCACACTTTTTTCCCCTCTGAAAATATTCAGAAAACCATTCTCAAAACTCTTGAAGAATTTGCTCAAGTGAAGTGCCCAAGCTCCCGATGTCGAAGCCCACTCGATCGAACTTTCTTCTGTGCATCTTTGGTCCCGGTTCTACCAACCGAGGCATCTCCTTCCATTTGGTTTCGAGCGTAACCCGTAAGTCCTCCTCCTCCTCTTCCTCCTTCTTTGAATCAAACCTTTAACAATGTCACCAAACACCCTATGTTTTGGAACTACATCCATATATCTCATGTTTAAAATATTTTTCTTTCTATCAAAATCAATTCATCATAATATATTTCTTGGAAAAAAGCTTGTAAATTTAACCTGCTAATCAAGTCTTTGGAACCGTCGCATATCAAGTACTTCTATAATATGTAACCAATCTTTTCATGATAGTTTTATTCACATATACCAATTTCCTATAACTTCTACTTTAATATAAATCAATTGATATTGTTAATATTCTAGATAATATCATGCACGGGGTCACTACCTACCCCACACGCATACTTTGGAATCATAGCAATACCTCAATTTATAGCGTTTTTTTTTGAAAGAAACGATTTCCATTAAAATACTCTCAACTCTCAAAACATAGAATTTTAATCCTAAACCCTTTTCCTTGGCAATTTCGTCCTCACAACTCTCATTAACGGAATCCTATTAAAAGATGATACGAATTATCGCACGTTTTGAGTCTAGTGGGTGAGATCGGAGCTCTTTACGGAACACGTTCTCGAATGAAAAAAAATACGTTTTAAATAAAATAAAACAACACTAAATTAAAAATCATAAACTTGTAACTTAAAAGAAAGCATATTTTGTAAATCTAATTTTAATAAAATATTCTAAATTAAAAGATTCAGTTTTTATTAAAACACCTCAAGTTTTCCATAAGATAGATTTTCATAAAAATACCATAAAATTTTAAAAGCTATGTTTTATCATTAAAATACCATAAAATCTAAAGTATATATTTATCTCTCGACATTCTAATTAACATATTTTACCAAAACACCCTCGAAGTTTATTTTTAAAGTAAAGTATTTTGCATAAAACGCCCTCCATCTTTTTCATGTTTTTTCATCCATGTTCTTTTCAACCTTATTCTTCCTTCGATTTTTAATTCTCAAGAACTAGGTCTTCCCTATGAGAATTAAATTCTCTTTTTTTTCTGGAGATTTGTCTTGTGGAACTTAGATCTAGAGGAAGAACTAAGTTTTTTGAAGGGTTAACCCTCAGATACGTTTGATGGGTAAAGGAGAGATATTTTTATCTTTTTATTTTCTCTACCTAGGGTTTGAGCAGGGAGGAAGATCTTCTTTTTCAAAGAGAATTAAATTCTCTGTTGCCGAAGCTTATGGATAGGTTTTCTGTATTTTTACAGAAGTTTATGGAGGGTCTTCTCTATATCAAATTTAATCTCCTCGTTCCTATTTATAGGAGAAGGAAAAGCCTAATTTGTTAGAGAAAATCTCTCATTGAGAGATCCTAATTGATTTCATAATCAATCGAATTGATCTTAAAGATCAACCGGTGAATTTTATTTACCGTTGGATTTTTAATCCAAAAGTTCTCTGTTTAATAGAGAAAATATTTCTTGTTTGTTTAACAAGTTTAGGAAGATATTTTCCTAACATAAAATTTAATTCTATCAGATTGTTATCTTTTTAGGAAAATATTTTCCTAACATAGAATTTAATTCTATCAGATAATTTAATTGGTAATATTTTATCACCATTGGATTTTAAATCCAAAAATTCTCTGTTAGAGAATAATATTTCTATATTAGAAAGATCAGGGAAATATTTTCCAAATAAAATTTAATTCTATGAGATGATTATCTTGTTAGAAAAATATTTTCTTAACATAGAATTTAATTCTATCAGATGATTTAATTGGTGATATTTTATCACCATTGAATTTTAAATCCAAAGATTCTCTGTTAGAAAAATCTTTTTCCATATTAGAAAGATCAGGGAAAATATTTCCCAAATAGAATTTAATTCTATCATATACAATTTAATTCTGTCATAAGGGACATTCACGTGCATCGCGCATGAGATGTTGCCTAATGGGTTGGCATATGCGCCACGTGCTTTGCACGTGAGACGTTGGCCTATAGCACTCACCTGGATATCACGTGAAGGCTGCCAAGAAGCTGGCATGTGCGCTCACGTGGATATCACGTGAGGCAACGCACGAGACTGGCATATGCGCTCGCGTGTATATAACGTGAGGAAACACACGAGGCTGGCATATGCGCTCACGTGGATATCACATGAGACGCTTCCAAGAGGCTGCGCTAGCACTCACGTGCTCTGCACGTGAGTGCTCACGTGTTTAAAACACATGCGCCATCATAAGATTTAAGCCAGTATTTACATGCTTTGCATGTGAGTGCTCACGTGTTTAACACGTGGGGGCTGCCCTCTATTTTTTATAAGGGAACAACAAGTTTTGAGCCAAAATTTTTGGCGGGAACAAATGCCCCCCATTACTTTGCCCACATAAGTATGTACGTGGATTAAGTAGTGCAAAGTTTTGCATCGCCATAGAATTGATGGCTTATGAGACAGGTTTAGATCCCTGCCATCTAAGGCTTTGTTCATTTTCATGAGCCGTATGGGTCTCAAGAAAGTTTTCTTTCTATGAGTCGAGAGGATCTCATAGGTGCGTATTCTTCTTAGAAATCGTAAGGATTCCTAAGTGTCCATCTCTTTCGTGAGTCGTAACGATCACACGTAGGTATTTTCTCCATATGAATCGAGAGGACCCGTTAGTAGCTTTTTCTCCTCATTGGTAACTTGGTTGGCCAATGGAGAATGACTTTGATGCAACTTTGTCGTATGTGGTCCATGGATAGTATACGGTAGTCAATATGGAGACAGTCCGCAGGGCAGCGATGGCTTAGGAAATAGGCTTAGATCCCTATCATCTAAGACTTTTCAACTTTATGAGCCGTAAGGGTCTTATAAAGGTCTTTCTCCTTACGAGTCGATAGGATCTCGTAGTACGTTTTCTCTCTAGAAGTTATGAGGACTCCTAAGTGTCTTTTACCTTGAGAGTCGTAAGGATCTCACAAGAGTGTATTTCCCTTACGAGTCGAGATGACCTCTAAATGGCTTCTTCACTTCATCTTTTATGCTGAAGTGACCTGACTTGGTTTACTTACTCGTTCCGGAGCGTTCAGTTTACCCTTTCCTTAGGGTTATGGATAAACTCATCTTAACGTTAAACATGTTAGGAATATGTACGCCCTAAAGGCCATTATTGTATATTATAATGGATGCTTGGACATATATATAGAGGACTTTCTTGCTCGACATGATAGTATGCTATCTGGTTGCTCTTTATCTTAACATGTACACTTGTTTTAGTTTACAGTTTTTTGATACATGTTGATAAAACCCTTAGGATGTTGTCTTGACTTCCAGGACTATGATGCAGATCATACTAGTGGGGCTTGTGTAGTCCATAAGCCTATCCTTTAACAGTTCCTAGTCGAGGGAGTATCGAGACAGGGCATCGATATTCTAGAGTAGACTAGTGTGTATGTTTCTTGACCCTGTATGGGGCGATGGTTGATCCCATAACCATTGGTGTTTGACATCAAAGATTGTACACATGTGATCATTAGAGAATGGGTACACCGAACATGACTCGCTGAGAACTCTTAGATGGTACCATACCTATCCTCAGATAACAGTTCTTTGGTGACACTTGTGCAGGCTAGTCTGTAAACCCGAGAACGCCATGGTGTCTTGTGTGGTTCCCACTGTTCTTTTATTTCCTCTTTACCGCGGCTTAAAGGAGTCGTGCAAACAGGTGGATTTTGGGTACAGTCCCGAGTCACATGGAGGCAATGAGCTATAAGAGAGATTTCGTCTCTCCCGGTATTGGGAGTTGATATTGCGCTATGCTCGATTGGCAATAACATCAAGTTCCTGGCCAGGGCTGATGAGATTTACTAGTAAGTGTTATCAGTAGTTTCTCAAAAGGTTATAGGCCACACATCGGCATGAATTATCAAGTTAGTGGGGTCTGACGATTCTCCCCCCCCAGACTCGATATGTGACATATCAGACGAAGAGACCGGACTGTACGGTAAGTGTTGCTTATAGGCTCTATGGGAGTTTGGATAAGTTTGCTTGTTGATCTTCTATTCGTCAATACTTCGGTTGCCGTTACGTCCAGCTAGTACCGCTGATGGCTTGTGGGTATCTGATGTGATCATTACCTACTGCTGGCGTAATGACGAGTCTTTAGAGTCCTATATAGAGGTTTCCTAGTTCAAGCAAAACGAAGAAGGGCACGTGTGGAGATATGTGCGGGAGTTTGATTAAATACGGGTATATGATACCGTATTTTAATCCAGCGTTAAATGATATCAGTCAGGTTATATATAATATAACCGGATTATTGAATCAAGTGTTGATTTAATAATATGATATACATATATATATATATATATATTTGATATTAGCCGGGTTATATATGATATAACCGGATTATTGAATCAAGTGTTGATTTAATTATTTGATATATATATATATATATATATTAACTAATATTAAGCCCACTTAAGATTTTCTTCTCTTTATATATATATGTGTGATATATATATATATGTATGTATGTATGTATGTATGTATGTATGTATTGTATCATGGTTGATGATACATAGAACTATAATGCATGAGAATCACACATGAGTGAAAACAAGAAGAACGAGTCATGGTTTAGAAGCATGGAGAAGTCATGACTCACCTTCTTGTTTTGTTTTATACATAGATATTTATCTTACTCTATCTCATTCTTATTTCATGCCATCACTTTGGGTTCATGGTTGATTATTCTCACACTCATCCAAGTTCATCCTCATCTTCTTCTTCATCTTCTCACTAGATATTTTCTAGGGTGAGAAAAAGATAAGAGAAAGAAGAAATTTTTGTGAGCAAAATTCCTACTTCATGAACCTGCACTATTCTCTAATTCGTCTAGTTTAGGTTGTTAACTTCATTAATACCTTGATTAGTGAAGTGTGATCTTGAGTGAGAGAGACTTCAAGGTGGATCATCTTCGACGACGAAGACGACGAGCAAGCTTGTTCCAACCTTCAAGTAGAGCCTTAAGAAGAGTTCTTGGGACTACTACAAGGAGCTTTAGAAGTGAAGGACCAGACTACAAAGGTTGTAGTTTCCCATCTCTTAGTATAGAACTTGCTTGTTTACTTACTATAAGACCCTAATTCTCTAGTTTAATTCTTATTTAGTTTACTTAGACCTCTAGATTTTTTAAAATTGCATACTTGATGCTCATTGAAACCTAGTAGAGGTGCTAAGACATACTTTCATGGTATCAAAGCCAAGCTAGAGACTTAGGCGAAGTCTAGACGACGTTAAAGTGTTCAATTAACGTTTTAAACTCCGTGTTTTGCTAGTTTCTGTCAATTTTTTCAAACGTTGAGATTTTTGATATTAGAAATGCTCAGAAAATCATGCAGGTAAAACTATGGAGGCTCAAGAAAAGAGGACCAAATTCCTCTAAGTGGCCACGGAACCGCCGCTTAGACCATGTCTTGGCCGCAGTTCCGCCACCGACTTGATGAGTTAGGACTATATTATTCTTCTGCTGCTTCATGTTGACATTTTTGGTTGTCTGGAAATTTTTAATGAGGCTCAAATGGTTGAGGTCTCTGTGAATTGGAGGTGTTTGAAATATTGATTGAAATGTTTAACATCGTCTATACTGCTTTGGATATGTGATACAATTTTTAGAATCCACATTGATCAGTTTTGCGAAAACTAGTGTTTGATTTGTAAATCTTGCGTTTTAGTCTCAAATGATAGATTATCATGGAGTTTGGATTTGGATCGAAATTCTATCGTAATCTCGTATTGTACGCGAATACTCGCCAGGAGACACTAGCTGACGGCCACGCCCTAATGCCCCGACCAAGTGACTATAGGAGAACCCCATGGCCAAAAGAATCCACTCGGGTTCTCACGGCCACGTTGTTCCGCCTAATTACACTTCATTGACGGCTCCGGGGGTGCGGCCATCTACTAAAGTTCCCGAAGAGACTTCGAATCATTAATCGGGAATCTTGTTGAATTGCCCGACTTTATTTTTGAAAAGTGTTTTCAATTCGAGACTTAAATACAAGGTTTATAGGGTTAGGCGTGAAATTCGGAATATGTCATAATCCGGGTTATGATGTCTAAAGATGATGCATAATCTAATTATTGTTGTCTTTTTTTCTACTACCATAAGTGTAATATATGGTAGTATCCCCGATCTTGTTGCTATGTGACAACGACATTAGGGATACGCATATTTACTTTCGTTGATGACATGTGATATTATTGTGTTGCTATCGATATGTTATATTGGATCGTCGTGATTGAATAGCCGGGTTTTATTTTACATGAGATGGGAGTTTTTTAATTTCCATTCATGTACATATATGTATGTAATATTTTTTTTATTGGGACACTTCTGGGTTGAGATTATTGTCTCCATTCTATGTATATTAATTACATTTTCGCATTGGGATAGACCCAAGGCGGGGAGCATAAATAACCGGGCTCTAGAGTCCAGTGGGATGCCATCTCGAGGAGTCGAGACCGGTCGCCTAACTCTAGAATTGGCAGGGTTGCTTACCGCTCTTGTAGGGGTCTAAGGGTGTGGGCTTGGTTATTCATCACGACCGTGGAATCCATGTTTTTCTTTAGTGGTTTAATCTAAAACACAGACCTTCTAATATATCCTATATTTCATATATCTGCTTCTGCTATTTCTGTGATGTGATGTGATCATATAACTGCGTGAGACGAATGCTACTTATATATATGATATATTAGTAGACACTATATATGTTTTGTATCCACGCTAGTCCTGTCTACGCCCTGCCGTAAGTTAAGTAACTTTACGGTGAAACCCGGGTCCCTGTGGCGTATGTGGATGGCATATATGTATATTTTATTTTCGTTTATTCTGTGATGTTTAGGAAACATAATTGATGGGACATCATTAATAAGATTAATGAAAAGAAAAGAAACCTAAAAGATGTTGTAGAATCAAATTTTTCAAAAAGATAGCTCTAGTTCTTGCTTTGCATAGCGGTATTCCATTATGAATATCCAGTACCTCATTCGACGAGGAAAGAGCCTAGATCCCTTCACCGGGTGTAACCCTTCGAAAATCGTTTAGGCAGTTTTTCGGTAATCGGCAAATTTTTCGGCTTTTTCCGTAAAAAGTCAAAATGGATATTTTTCATTGTAGACCTAATTATACAAAATTTAGACAAGATATTACTATAATTTTGTCACTAAAATGTCATTTATAATTTTCTAGTTAAATAAATTTTTTTTCGTAATTAATTATTTTTTTTATTATTTTAAGCCTTTTTAAATACATTTAATTAGGGATAAATACAAATTTAATTAGGTAAATTTCTTAATTAGGAGTCTTTATAAGCTAAAATAGGGTGTTAAAAAAATTGTGTCATGACTTTCACATTTTTAGTTTTTGGGTTGGAAATTTAATGAGAAAATGGTGTAAAATGGGGTTTTTTGTGAAAAGGTTGATGTGAAGTGCATTAATTGAGACTTGAGGGGTTTTATTGGCCTAGAAACATCTACACAAACCCCACACCACCCTCCTCTTGCTTCTGGCCGAGCTCCAAGCTGCAGCAACTCCCATTTTCTCACTTCTTTTGCTACATTTTTCTTATCAAAATCCATAGAAAATTCATAAATTCTTTCTCCAATTCAAAGCAAAATCCAAATCCTATCTCTCCTCAACCCAAATTAGTTAAAAACTTGAAGAAAGGAGGCTTATTTGGTGGCTTGAGCATGTTAGGATTCAACTTGTGAGGTGAAAATTCTAGTCTCTTTGTCAAATTGTAGTTTAAAGGTGCTAAAATAGAATTTTGAAGTATCAATTTAATAGAAATTGCTTGTTCATGAAATTCAAGAAAGGGATTTGATTGTGGATTAGGGTTTGATGCATGGTTGATGTATTTAAGTTGGGGTTTGGTTATCTAATTAATTAGAGTGGTTTAATTGTGCTAGAATCTCAATTCTAAATACTAGTTTAGTAGTAAATGTTTGATTTGGAAAAAATCAAGAGAAGGTTTTGATTTTAGAAATTAAGGTTTGTAGCATAATGCTTGGATTATGTTAGGGATGCTTATCTAGGTGATTGGAGTGGTTAATTGTGTATTGGTATGCTCGCTAAAACGACAAATTTCGATGTTTGTAACAAATCGGTAAAGAAATCGCTTGCTAGATTTTTTGTAGAAATAGAAGGCGATCAATTTGCGTTAGGTTAGCAATATTATTAGCTTCGTATAGGATTATTAGAATGCGCGAACGCGGGGTTTCGTCTAGTCGGGTTGTAGTTTAATCGATTTCCCCGATACGGCGATTTTAGTTAAGGTTTTAGCGATTTTCGTGTATTTTCCGCGTACCGAGTGCACGTTGTGATTAATTCGAGAGCGTCGATCTTTTCATAGTGTGAGTTGCATCATTTCAGAAATCTGTAACCTTATATTTTGTGTTATGCAATTCTAGGATCGGTCGGGGAAACTTCGGATACGGCGCGAAAAGGCAAAGCGGTGGCCGGATCAGATTAGCGGGGATTTCTGGTGAGTAGATATATTCATCTACGGGGGAATCGTCTGGATGGCGCGAGGCGCCCCCTCCCTAGTTAGGATTACTCTATTTTATGCAATAATTATATTGTTAGCTAGCTTATCCATTTACGCACATTGCATACCCTTACAGCTAACACTATACTAGATTGCATGGACATTTATATGACATTCATATATACATATGCGATATCATTTCGTAGGACACGAACACCTTACCATTGGCATCTATTGCACGCGCACTATTCATGTGACACACACGCCTTTGGTATTTGCCATGCCACGTGCACTATAAAAACCTGTTTAGCTAGTAACGCCATTGCATTCATGCATGATATTTGAGATTGTATCGTACGCATATACCTCGCATTACTATCATATTTACATAGATTTCTAGCCAAACTCTCACATCATATACATTGATATCATAGACACTTATCATACATAACATGTGGGCATTATGATTTCTTGAGGATTTCAGTTTGCTGCGATTTCTGGATTTTGGGGGAAAACCGCAAGAATTTAACAAAACCTTATATTTATCTTTTTCAAAACAAAGTTGCGGTTTTCTCGTGATGTATGTGTCGTCCACCATGAGTTTTCATGTTTTCTGTTGGATTTCGAGACCCGATTCGAGGAGTGGAGGAACCGTCTCGGGTACATGGTGGGCCCGGTATGGTACCCCGGGCAAGAAGATCGAGTTGTAGACGATGAGCCTGGCAGGGGAAGACTACCTACCGGTGATGTCTGGCGCGGCGGATATCCGGAGGATACCGACCGTTGTCGTGAGGTTTATGATATGGGTCGATCCGGACTGACGGAGCCCGACATTGAGACAGATATGATTCCTATTTGGTGTCGATGCTTGACACGGGTTTTCTGAGGATTTCTTGATGATATTTAGCTATTATGCAGACATTCGTTTTCTAAAAAGTTAAGAATGCAGTAACTTTAACATTTAAAACACTTAAAGAGTTAGAAAAGATATTGCATACATGTGCATGCATACTAGAGTTATTACATCACATATGGACATACATGTTGTTCCGCATTGCGTGCATTCTTACGATTGCCTTTTAGATGTTATATTTACTCACGAGCTGGCAACTCACCCCCGTTGTGCCACAGTGTCTTGCAGGTCGGACCCGTCAGTCTTGTAGCGGCGGGCTATCTTGTCATCAGTTCCTTTTGCTCAGACTCGCGACATCGCCCGTAGGTGGGTTGCGAGTATGCTTTATTTCTTTTTGCTTTATCATTGTATCTAGTATTCTCCATCTACCACTTGTATTGTATATGCGACCTAGTGATGAGACTGAGAGATTTGTATATTTGTGGTTTTCTTTTGGGTCGAGCTCACTTGAGCCGACGTGTGTTTTCTGGTATTTACATCTCTTTTATGCTCTTTTTCCTTGATATTACTATTATATTGTGTGTGGTTATGATCCGCCTTGGGCGAAGAGCTAGCTCCCGCTTGGGGATGCCATTTTTATGGTTTCATATGTATTGTCTTGTTGTACCCATTTTTGGGGATAGAAAATACAGGGGAGACTCTGCCGAAATTTTCGGAAATTTTTGATGTTTTAAAAAAGGGATTCTATGCAACTTAATTGATTTCAAAACCAATTTCATTAAAGGTTTTTCCTTCACTCTCTTTTGATTTTAGGTTAGGTTTCTGGGCTTTGGCTGACTTAGGTTACGGCACGCCTTTAGACGTCTCGTAATCTAAGTGCCAGTCACGTTCCGTACTTTCGGGTCGTGACAAAGTTGGTATCAGAGCGTAGGTTTTACTTTTCTGAGTGTAGGACGACCTTGGTAGATGGAGTAGGTGACTTAAGCAGAGTGGCGTAGCGTGGGTATGGTCCGCGGCATACTTACGATACGGTACTCCGCCTAAGTGACCTTAGGACATAATTGCTTGTATTTCCTTTCTTGATTCCTTGCATTCCTTGATTCAATTGCAATGATCTTATCAGTCCTTTTTCTTATTCTAGCTTCGATGCCGCCAAAGACTACGAGAGCTCAGCGGGCTGCCGCTAGGGATGAGATTCGAGCGGGCTTGTCTGAGGCGAGGATCGAGCGGGAGGATACGCCTACCCCTCAGGGTCCTACTGATCCGCCTTATCCTGACCGTATTGCCAGATTAGAGGCCGGCATGCAAGAGTTGCGGCAGATGATGGGATCTTTAGTTGAGTCCAGCCGGGCACAGAGATCCGAGGACGTTCCTTCCACCGCACAGACCACGATCGTACCTGCTGCACAGATGGTCACTCCTGCTGCTACTACGGAGACTATCCCTGTTTCACTACAGGAGTTCATGAGATTGAGACCCCCAGCTTTTACCGGCACAGATGCGACAGAGGACCCACAGACATTTCTCGATAGGATGGCACGGATTGGCCGTTCGTTGAGGTGTTCTGAGGATAGATTGGTGGAGTTTGCGAGTTTTCGTCTGGAGGGTCTTGCCCAGACATGGTACGACTCAGTAGAGAGAGGCCGAGCTGCAGGTCTGCCTTCTATGACCTGGGATGAGTTTACATCTGCATTTCTTGCCCGTTTTCTTCCGGATAGTGTCCGAGATGCTCGAGCCCGTAGTTTTGAGTCTTTGCGCAAAACTCCGGGGATGACAGTGTCGGAGTATGATATACAGTTTACCCAGTTGTCTCGATATGCTCCGTACCTAGTCGACACAGAAGAGAAGAGAATAAAGAGGTTTGTACGAGGGCTTGATACACAGTTATTCCTTGCCATCGGCACCTAGCACTTTGATACATACGCTGCCGCGATGGATGCAGCCTTACTTTTGGAGGAGCGTATTTCTGAGACTCCGGTCGTTTCTGGGCCGAAGAGGATCCGTACTGATACGCCAGCTCAGCGGCAGATGGGCAGACATCGTGATAGATTATTTCCGGGAGATGGTGGAGGCATAGGATTGAGACGAGGTCAGTTATTTGGTTCATATCCACAGACCCAGCAGTCGTCTCCAGGATGTTTTCGGTGCGGGAGTCAGTACCACCGTATCAGAGACTGTACCGTGGGACGTCCGGGCGCGGCGACAGTCCCGCATGTGACTTTACCACCTTCACCACCTTCTCAGAGAGCTTTACTTCCTACTCCTGATGATGCTTCACGCCAGCCAGATGCTTCTAGAGGCCGTGGGCGTGGCGGTCCGGTTCCGAGAGGACGAGGCGACAGAGGCAGAGGCAGAGGCCGAGGTAGAGGCAGAGGACAACCAGCCATTAGTGGTGGACAGGCCCGAGTGTTCGCATTGACTCCTCAGGATGCACAGGCATCCAATGCCGTCGTGACAGGTACTCTGCCAGTATGTTCTTTTGATGCACGGGTATTATTTGATCCAGGCTCCACACATTCCTATGTTTCCATGTATTTTGCACCGAGGTTGGGCCGAGAGTCTTCTCCGTTAGATCAGCCGCTTGTCGTTATTACCCCGGTAGGCGAGTCTTTTGTTGCCCGTTTTGTGTACCGATCTTGTTCCGTTCGTATCGGGGAGAGAGATTCTTCAGTAGATTTGATTCTCCTCGATATGCTAGACTTTGACGTTCTTCTTGGTATGGACTGGCTAGCCACCTGCTATGCATCCGTGGACTGCCGTGAAAAAGCAGTCAGATTCAGTTTTCCTGGTGAGCCGGTTCTTATTATTCAGGGAGATCGTAGTGCTACCCTTCCCAGCTTGATTTCTTCTCTTCACGCTGGTCAGCTCTTAAGGAAAGGGTGTCAGGGATTCTTAGCTTATGTTTGTGATACTAGCTCCACAGAGGTTCCGTTGGACCAGGTCCCTATTGTGAGAGAGTTCCCTGATGTATTCCCTGACGAGCTGCCTGGTCTGCCACCCGAGCGCGAGATTGAGTTCTGTATTGACTTGATCCCTGGCACGGGGCCTATTTCTATACCTCCTTATCGGATGGCCCCGGCGGAGCTGAGAGAGCTAAAGGATCAGTTACAGGACTTGCTGGACAAGGGGCTTATCCGACCGAGTGTGTCACCTTGGGGTGCTCCCGTCTTGTTTGTTAAGAAGAAGGACGGAAGTATGCGTTTATGCATTGATTATCGTCAGCTGAACCGGGTTACTGTGCGGAACAGGTATCCCCTACCCCGCATTGATGACTTATTTGATCAGCTCCAGGGTGCATGGTTCTTCTCGAAGGTTGATTTACGGTCAGGTTATCACCAGTTACGGGTTCGGAAGGAGGATATTCCGAAGACAGCTTTCCGTACTCGATATGGTCATTATGAGTTCTTGGTGATGTCGTTCGGGCTCACCAATGCCCCGGCAGCATTTATGGATTTGATGAACCGTGTATTCAGGCCGTATCTTGATCAGTTCATCATTGTGTTCATTGACGACATCTTGGTTTATTCTCGGAGCCGGGAGGAGCATGAGCAGCACTTACGTATCACATTACAGACTTTGAGGGAGCATCAGCTGTTCGCCAAATTCTCCAAGTGCGCATTCTGGTTAGACAGTGTCGACTTCTTGGGTCATGTGGTGACGAGAGATGGTATTTGCGTGGACCCGAAGAAGATCGAGGCAGTTCAGCGTTGGCCTAGACCGGTATCAGTCACAGAGGTTCGCAGCTTTCTAGGTCTGGCCGGCTATTATCGACGTTTCGTCCAGGATTTCTCCCGCATTGCTGCACCATTGACCGGGTTGACCCGGAAGGGGGTTCCTTTTGATTGGACCCAGGCATGTGAGGATAGCTTCCAGCAGTTGAAGACTCGTCTGACTACTGCTCCAGTGTTAGCATTGCCTTCAGGATCAGGCGGGTTCGTGGTATATTGTGATGCTTCTAGAGTGGGGCTGGGATGTGTGTTGATGCAGCACGACAAAGTTATCGCGTATGCTTCTCGGCAGCTGAGGAAACACGAACAGAACTACCCCACCCATGATTTAGAGATGGCTGCAGTGGTATTTGCACTTAAGATCTGGAGACATTACCTATACGGTGAGTCGTGCCGGATATTTACTGACCACAAGAGTTTGAAGTATATCTTCCAGCAGCGAGACCTGAACCTGAGACAGCGCCGTTGGATGGAGTTGGTGAAGGATTATGACTGCGAGATTTTATACCATCCGGGCAAGGCGAATGTGGTGGCAGATGCTTTGAGTAGGAGGCCCGGAGGTAGCTTATCTTGTTTGAGCGCAGTACAGATGCAGTCGACGGCGGATTGGCAGGCGTTATGTGATAGCAGAGTGCAGTTCGAGTTTACTCCTACGGGGGGACAGCTGGCCCATTTCAGAGCACGCCCACAGTTACTTGACCGTATCCACGAGGCACAGTCCGGCGATGCCCGAACATTAGAGATTATTGAGCAGATTCGGCAGGGCAGAGTTTCTGAGTTCGTGATTGATGATCAGGGGATACTCCGATTTGGGACTCGACTGTGTGTGCCAGATTCAGAGGGACTGAGGCGTGATATTCTCGAGGAGGCACATAGATCAGTATACAGTGTTCACCCAGGTTCCACCAAGATGTACCGTGATTTGAGAGAGGTTTACTGGTGGGACGGGATGAAGAAGGATATTACAGACTTTGTGTCAAGATGCCTGACTTGTCAGCAAGTCAAGGCTGAGCACCAGAGGCCAGCCGGCGAGTTACAGCCTTTGCCCATCCCTGAGTGGAAGTGGGAGCAGGTCTCCATGGACTTCGTTGTGGGTCTACCCAGGACCAGTCGAGGGTATGACTCTATCTGGGTGATTGTGGATCGACTGACGAAAGCGGCTCACTTTCTGCCAGTGAAGACCACTTTTGGATTTTCTCAGTACGCCCAGGTTTATATTGATGAGATAGTGCGACTGCATGGTGTTCCGACTTGCATCGTGTCTGACCGTGGCACCCAGTTTACCAGCCGATTGTGGCAGAAACTACAGGAAGCTTTGGGCACCCGATTGAGTTTTAGCACAGCCTTCCATCCTCAGACTGACGGTCAGTCGGAGCGTACGATTTAGACTCTTGAGGACATGCTCAGAGCTTGTGTTTTAGATTTCGGTGGTAGCTGGGATCGTCATTTGCCTTTGATCGAGTTTTCCTACAATAATAGCTTCCAGGAGACGATTCAGATGGCACCTTTCGAGGCTTTATATGGGAGGAGATGTCGATCGCCAGTATGTTGGACAGAGCTCAGGGAGAGCAGTATTTTGGGGCCGCAGATCGTGCAGGAGACGACCGAGAAGATACAGCTGATTCGAGACAGGATGAGAGCGGCACAGAGTAGGCAGAAATCATATGCTGACAGGCGCCGTCGCCGACTCGAGTTCGCTGTTGGCGATCATGTTTTCCTGAAGGTCTCTTCGATGAAGGGTGTGATGAGATTTGGGCGGAAAGGGAAACTGAGCCCTAGATATGTTGGTCCTTTCGAGATCCTAGAGCGTGTTGGTCCAGTCGCTTATCGGTTAGCTCTTCCGCCCAGCTTCCCCGATGTTCACCCCGTATTCCATGTCTCGATGCTCCGCAAGTACCTTCATGATCCTTCCCAGGCGATTCAGCACCAGACGATCCAGTTAGAGCGTGATCTTTCTTTCACCGAGCAGCCGGTGGTCATCTTGGATCGGCAGGTGAAGAAATTGAGGTCGAAGGTCATACCGTCTGTCAAAGTCCTTTGGCGTGGCCCGAACAGCGAGGAGGTCACCTGGGAGACCGAGGTCGAGATGAGGAAGAGATATCCCCATCTTTTTGAAGGTACGCGTAGTTAAATTCTAAATTCGGGGACCGAATTTCTTTAAGGGGGGAAAGATTGTAACCCTTCGAAAATCGTTTAGGCAGTTTTTCGGTAATCGGCAAATTTTTCGGCTTTTTCCGTAAAAAGTCAAAATGGATATTTTTCATTGTAGACCTAATTATACAAAATTTAGACAAGATATTACTATAATTTTGTCACTAAAATGTCATTTATAATTTTCTAGTTAAATAAATTTTTTTTCGTAATTAATTATTTTTTTTATTATTTTAAGCCTTTTTAAATACATTTAATTAGGGATAAATACAAATTTAATTAGGTAAATTTCTTAATTAGGAGTCTTTATAAGCTAAAATAGGGTGTTAAAAAAATTGTGTCATGACTTTCACATTTTTAGTTTTTGGGTTGGAAATTTAATGAGAAAATGGTGTAAAATGGGGTTTTTTGTGAAAAGGTTGATGTGAAGTGCATTAATTGAGACTTGAGGGGTTTTATTGGCCTAGAAACATCTACACAAACCCCACACCACCCTCCTCTTGCTTCTGGCCGAGCTCCAAGCTGCAGCAACTCCCATTTTCTCACTTCTTTTGCTACATTTTTCTTATCAAAATCCATAGAAAATTCATAAATTCTTTCTCCAATTCAAAGCAAAATCCAAATCCTATCTCTCCTCAACCCAAATTAGTTAAAAACTTGAAGAAAGGAGGCTTATTTGGTGGCTTGAGCATGTTAGGATTCAACTTGTGAGGTGAAAATTCTAGTCTCTTTGTCAAATTGTAGTTTAAAGGTGCTAAAATAGAATTTTGAAGTATCAATTTAATAGAAATTGCTTGTTCATGAAATTCAAGAAAGGGATTTGATTGTGGATTAGGGTTTGATGCATGGTTGATGTATTTAAGTTGGGGTTTGGTTATCTAATTAATTAGAGTGGTTTAATTGTGCTAGAATCTCAATTCTAAATACTAGTTTAGTAGTAAATGTTTGATTTGGAAAAAATCAAGAGAAGGTTTTGATTTTAGAAATTAAGGTTTGTAGCATAATGCTTGGATTATGTTAGGGATGCTTATCTAGGTGATTGGAGTGGTTAATTGTGTATTGGTATGCTCGCTAAAACGACAAATTTCGATGTTTGTAACAAATCGGTAAAGAAATCGCTTGCTAGATTTTTTGTAGAAATAGAAGGCGATCAATTTGCGTTAGGTTAGCAATATTATTAGCTTCGTATAGGATTATTAGAATGCGCGAACGCGGGGTTTCGTCTAGTCGGGTTGTAGTTTAATCGATTTCCCCGATACGGCGATTTTAGTTAAGGTTTTAGCGATTTTCGTGTATTTTCCGCGTACCGAGTGCACGTTGTGATTAATTCGAGAGCGTCGATCTTTTCATAGTGTGAGTTGCATCATTTCAGAAATCTGTAACCTTATATTTTGTGTTATGCAATTCTAGGATCGGTCGGGGAAACTTCGGATACGGCGCGAAAAGGCAAAGCGGTGGCCGGATCAGATTAGCGGGGATTTCTGGTGAGTAGATATATTCATCTACGGGGGAATCGTCTGGATGGCGCGAGGCGCCCCCTCCCTAGTTAGGATTACTCTATTTTATGCAATAATTATATTGTTAGCTAGCTTATCCATTTACGCACATTGCATACCCTTACAGCTAACACTATACTAGATTGCATGGACATTTATATGACATTCATATATACATATGCGATATCATTTCGTAGGACACGAACACCTTACCATTGGCATCTATTGCACGCGCACTATTCATGTGACACACACGCCTTTGGTATTTGCCATGCCACGTGCACTATAAAAACCTGTTTAGCTAGTAACGCCATTGCATTCATGCATGATATTTGAGATTGTATCGTACGCATATACCTCGCATTACTATCATATTTACATAGATTTCTAGCCAAACTCTCACATCATATACATTGATATCATAGACACTTATCATACATAACATGTGGACATTATGATTTCTTGAGGATTTCAGTTTGCTGCGATTTCTGGATTTTGGGGGAAAACCGCAAGAATTTAACAAAACCTTATATTTATCTTTTTCAAAACAAAGTTGCGGTTTTCTCGTGATGTATGTGTCGTCCACCATGAGTTTTCATGTTTTCTGTTGGATTTCGAGACCCGATTCGAGGAGTGGAGGAACCGTCTCGGGTACATGGTGGGCCCGGTATGGTACCCCGGGCAAGAAGATCGAGTTGTAGACGATGAGCCTGGCAGGGGAAGACTACCTACCGGTGATGTCTGGCGCGGCGGATATCCGGAGGATACCGACCGTTGTCGTGAGGTTTATGATATGGGTCGATCCGGACTGACGGAGCCCGACATTGAGACAGATATGATTCCTATTTGGTGTCGATGCTTGACACGGGTTTTCTGAGGATTTCTTGATGATATTTAGCTATTATGCAGACATTCGTTTTCTAAAAAGTTAAGAATGCAGTAACTTTAACATTTAAAACACTTAAAGAGTTAGAAAAGATATTGCATACATGTGCATGCATACTAGAGTTATTACATCACATATGGACATACATGTTGTTCCGCATTGCGTGCATTCTTACGATTGCCTTTTAGATGTTATATTTACTCACGAGCTGGCAACTCACCCCCGTTGTGCCACAGTGTCTTGCAGGTCGGACCCGTCAGTCTTGTAGCGGCGGGCTATCTTGTCATCAGTTCCTTTTGCTCAGACTCGCGACATCGCCCGTAGGTGGGTTGCGAGTATGCTTTATTTCTTTTTGCTTTATCATTGTATCTAGTATTCTCCATCTACCACTTGTATTGTATATGCGACCTAGTGATGAGACTGAGAGATTTGTATATTTGTGGTTTTCTTTTGGGTCGAGCTCACTTGAGCCGACGTGTGTTTTCTGGTATTTACATCTCTTTTATGCTCTTTTTCCTTGATATTACTATTATATTGTGTGTGGTTATGATCCGCCTTGGGCGAAGAGCTAGCTCCCGCTTGGGGATGCCATTTTTATGGTTTCATATGTATTGTCTTGTTGTACCCATTTTTGGGGATAGAAAATACAGGGGAGACTCTGCCGAAATTTTCGGAAATTTTTGATGTTTTAAAAAAGGGATTCTATGCAACTTAATTGATTTCAAAACCAATTTCATTAAAGGTTTTTCCTTCACTCTCTTTTGATTTTGGGTTAGATTTCTGGGCTTTGGCTGACTTAGGTTACGGCACGCCTTTAGACGTCTCGTAATCTAAGTGCCAGTCACGTTCCGTACTTTCGGGTCGTGACACCGGGAATGTCCTCTTTAGCAAAAACTAGCATAAGACACAACCCACTCGGTTTATTTTGAAAAATACTCGATTTTTAAAGTGGAGCTTAAACCACTTCTTTTCAAATCACAAGATTCTACAACGATATCAAGTTCATTACGTTAAAGGTTTTCTTCAAAACCAGCCATAACCCTCCGTCATTTCAGATATGTAGTATTTAGTATTCGTACTGTATTTGTTTATCTCCGTCAAGGCACAGTGCATGGTAGCTAGGTAATACTTATCTGCAGCATATTGATGCGATCGGTAGGGGCAGTCAGACAGCCTTGTTGACCTCCGTCAAGGGTTTGTGTGGGTGGGTTTGAATCGATCAAGAAATGATGGGTTGAACTTGACCAGCGGCCTATGGTTTGTTGACCTCCGTCAAGGTCATAGGTCTTTAGGGGTAAAAACAGATATTGGGAATTTCAAGTGTTGAAATTTGTAATGAGATTGCATACTTTCTATGTGATAGTTGGATTCAGATACCCGCTGTGAGTAAGTGTTACTTCCGGGAGAGTTTTCCATTTTACAATTAGCTAATCTAATAGGTGTCTAAGAAAGGTGTTAACGGGGTTATGCCCCTGCGGAAACGATATTATTTAATTAGTTCTATGCGAAAGCACGGGGAGACTCCCTCGGAGTACCAACACATTCCTGGTTGACCGATTAGTGAACTTGTAGGGTGTAAATTAATCCCGACTAATCTTACCTTTTTGGGTTTAAAGGAAGATTTGATAAAAACAGTGAGAGCCATCCTGATTAGATAAGATAATAACCGGTCTAATCTTGCAAGAGCGCACACTAAAGTGTTTTCATCTCTATCACTCTCTAGGTAGCGACCATGTCACGCCTTAATCAAGATAATAACATGGATGTATTGACCGAACCATTTTATTATACTGGACTGGGGAATATTGGTTCCGCCCTATCTTATGACAATTGTCATAAGTATGGGCAAGGGATAAGGGAATGCAAGGATTTCCACGCAACCCGAATGAAAAAGAGCATTCTGATGCATCTTCTTCGGGTGTGTTGGTTATTGAGAACTGTTTCTCAGTCTGCTCTATGTATTAGATACTGGATCAGGATCCCATATTTGTAATTTTTTATAAAGGTTAAAGAAAAGTAGAGAACTGGGAAATGGTGATATGTTTTTCAGAGTAGAGAATGGAGCAATTGTTGCTGCCGAAGCTATCGGCGAATATCACATAATATTACCAAATGGTAATACATTAATTTTGAACGAATGTTACTTCGTACCGTCGATGATGTGCAATATAATATCCGTTTCTTTATTAGATAAAGAGGGATATAATTTTTCATTAGAGAAAAATGTTATGTACATTTTCGTTAATCAAGTGTTGATTGGGTTTGGTACGTTGTGTAATGATATATACGTTCTAAATCAAAATACAGTTCTAAATATACAGAGCACTCATAAGAGAAAATATTCAGAAATGAACGAAGCCTTCTTGTGGTATTGTAGACTTGGTCATATCAATGCGACAAAACTAGCTAAGTTGCATAAATATGGATATTTGAATCTGTTCGAATTTATATGTTATGAAACTTATCAGCTATGTCTCAAAGGAAAGATGACCAAAACTGTAACAACCCTAAATTTCTTATACAAGTTTTTACAATTTTTTTTCAAAAATCCATAAAGGGGTATTTATTGCCTGAGCAAAAGACTTAAGTAATTAATTAGCAATTTAATTACAAGAAGGAGCTTGTAGCTCATTGGTAATACCTTGTATTGCTGAACCAAGACACCAGAGTTCAAATCCCATGCCCCACAATATTTTTAATATTTAATTGTTTTAAAATTTTATAGAAGCCCAACAGTCCACACAAGATAACTCCCAATTTTTCCATTACACCCACAAATGTAAATGCACCGGAGCCTACACCTCGAGAAACCCATCTCCCTGACCACCGACTCGGCCCGACTCGGGCCGGTGCTGCCGGCCGGACGGCCGAGTTCCCAACTGGAAAGTTGAGGCTCTTCCTCTCCCCTACCCCCCTGCATACTTTATTTTTCCAGATCGGTTCCAGAGACGTTTGAAATCCCCATTTACTCCATATTTTAATGAATTTTAATATATTTTTACATTTTTTTTAATTTAAAAACCCTATAAATACACCCCTACCCTCTACCCTCTCATCCCAAAACTCTGAGCCAACTCTCTAAAATTCTCAAGAAATCTTGTGTACTTTGAAAATGAGCACGAAGCGAAGCTACGACGAAATTCCCGGCGAACTTCCGGCGATCGTTCTAGGAACTTTCGGCGACGAATCGACGCACCGGCGATTCCTCTTCTTTCATATCTTTCTCCTAGTTGTCCAATACCCGTAAGTCCCATTTTCTATCTCTCTTTTCTATTCTAAAAATACGGATTTACGAAACTCGAAGGAATCGGAACAAATCCGATTTCCTATTCGGTTCTCTTATAAAACTTCAGTTCTCGTTAATACAATTATGCTTAAACTCTCTCAAGTTGACTATTAAAAACTAATCAACCAAATTGATCAAGTTTAATTTCATAAAATGAGGGCTATTTCAATTTATCGTATTTTTCACTTAAATACCACATTGTTTCAATTCTACATTTAACTCCATTAAACTTGCTATATCTTTAAGTAGACCACGAGGTAATGACCTACATCCTCACACACTCATATGCAATATAACACGATACCCTCGAGAACTTAGAATACGGGAAAACAAACATTTTCATTTAAATACCCTTTACTTAATAAAACCATTTCTAAAATATTTAGTATTGATACATCTTTACAAATAAATAACCTTTGAGCTAATAATAAAAATATCTAAACTCAGCCAATTAAGGACCGTCGCACTCATTAGGACAGAGGAAGGTCGTGGGCATTCAGTCGTTTATCTAAACCTGACTTTGTGGTGCCTAGGCTAGACAAGTGAGAAAGGTAACTTTAAAAGGCCCGTCTCACGTTGATTCGTAATCGGTTCCCTCCTTTTTTCACTTGTACTTACCAGGCCACAATTGGCGGTGGAAAGGAGATTTGAGGGATATCTCACAATTTGTCACTTTGGACCAGTTAGGAGCTGTATAGTTGACTTAGAAGACCCTAAAACATAGAATACGGAAAAACGATATCCTTACAAATAAATACCATAATTAATAAAACCGTTTTCCTTAATGATTAGTATTTATACAAATCTTTGTAAAGCGCCGCTACAACCCATTTGGGGAACCCGTTCGGGATGGTGCGGATTATCGCACATCCTCAGGCTTAGTAGTGCGAGATGCAGACCTCCGCAAGGAGCATTCGGTCTCGAAAGATTTAAAATACGATATCTTAAGAAAAATGAGATTTTTAGAATATAATATATATATTAAAATTATTTTCATATAAATATATGTATTCGTAACATTAAAATATCTATTTTGAATTATTATAAATATTCCACCTTTTTCTAAAAATCACAAGAATCAATTTTACACTAAAATACAATGAATTCCATACAAAACCAATATTACAAATAAATACCACTTATTATGAAAATAGGATATTTTCAATAGAAATATCACAATATAAAATCTACATTCATTACAACTCTAAAGACGATTAATAAATACTTGGGGTGCGCTTTGAAAAGTATATAAAAGTATTTTTACATAAAACCCCCTCAAGTTCTATAAAATACCCTAAGGACCATTGTAAACATAGGTTTAAGCGGGACCAATCTCTTGAGCCTCAGGGAGCCAGAGAAGTGGGTGCTTGCCTATCTAAGGTAAAAAAATTAACAACGGTGTTATCAATACTATAATCGTCTTTGAAAAAGACACAAATCCTGCCGCCCATGTGCAGCGGTTACCGATAACAACAAAACAAACAAGACTTCAATTTACTTTTCTAATTGTTTGACTCAGTTTGAGTCTTATTATAATCTGACTTGAATATGATTCAAGTACAATCTAAAATCTACAATCTACAATTTACAATATTACATTTCAAGTTGAATCCATGAATCTATTATTCTATCAATTTGACTGAACCGAACCATGGATATACATTCCATCTACATGATTCTACAGTTACATACATGATTCTCCAGTTACATCCGTTTACTGATATCATGGTTTCGGTCAGTCATCCAATTATACAATCTATACAGTTTACAATACAAGACAATACAACAATACAATCAAGATAACACTATGGGGTTTAAGGGGTAGACTGGTACGGAATATTTTAAAGGTGGCACGAGGTGGTCACTTAAGACGTAATTACATCCATGCCGTTGTTCCGTGGTATTATCGACGGAGCCTTGTACTACGTGTTACCAAAGTCTCCGGTGTAAGTGGGACTCCTCTCGTATACACTGGCATCTTCTGTACCAAGCTACAAACAACAGCGTTAACACAATATTATAATAATATAATACAACTTTAAAATATACCTTCTTATTCTGTCTATTCTACTTCTTCCTTATCTTTGTGACTTACCGAGCGATCTGTTCGCTGACGACATTCTTTTTCTTTCTTCTTTGAATGTCGTCAGGTGATCTGGACATGACAGAGATCGAGCCCACTGCTGAAGACTTGGACCATTTCAGTGATGACCCCGAGCTCTAGTCATTGTACACTTTCCATTTCAGTACTTTTCATTTTCTGTTATGCCATTGTTTAGGCAATTCTTTATTTCAGTTGTATTTACTTTCCATGTATTGTACAGAAAGAATGTTAATAAATAAAGTTGTTATTTTATTATATCTTGTCTCTTGTGGATTTACTTTTATAATGCTTAGATACGCTTAGCGTATTTACTTTACAGTAAATACGTAGCGGACCAGACGTGTCCCCTTCGCCGTATACCGGGAAGCGGGGCGTGACAAAAACTCTGTTTACAGGATACAGAGCAAGAGCTACTGAACTCTTGGGACTGATACATAGTGAAGTATGCGGTCCTATGTCTACACATGGCAGAAATGGTTACTCATACTTCATTACATTCATTGATGATCTCTCAATATTCAGACATGTGTTCCTGTTGAAACACAAATCTGAAGTTTTTGAGAAATTCAAGGAATATAAGAGAGAATTAGTGAACCAGTCGGGTAAAAGTATTAAAATCCTTTGATATGATCGAGGTGGTGAATACTTAAGCACGAAATTTCGAGATTATCTAAAAGAGAATGGGATTCTTTCTCAGCTTACTCCTCCGTATACACCACAACACAATGGTGTATCAGTGCGGGGGAATCGCACCCTATTAGATATGGTGCGCTCTACGATGAGTAATGCTGAGTTACCTATTTCCTTTTGGAGTTATGCACTTAAGACTCCTGCATACCTATTGAATCAAGTTCCATTAAAATCTGTGCCTAAAACACATATGGAGTGGAAAGAGACCATATCTTAAACGAGTTAAGATATGAGGTTATCCGGCCTATATTAAAAAACAGAATCCGGACAAACTGGAAGCACGATCAGTTCTTTGTAAGTTTGTGGGATATCCAAAGAATTCATATGGATATCTATTCTACTACATCGAGGAACAAAAAGTGTTTGTTGCTCAACATGCCAACTTTATACAAAAGGAATTCCTTATAAAAGAAATTAGTGGTAATGAGGTATAGGTGGAAGAAGTTCTAGATACACAAACTATAAGTGAAGATTTGGTAGAACCGGAGGATTCAATAGTCTCTGACGAATCTCAACCATTCCGCAGATCTAGTAGGGTTTTTCACCCACATGAGAGATACTACGGTTTTCTCATAGACGGTGGGAGCGAGAATTGCATCATGGAAGATGATAACTCGACTAGTTTCGAGAAGGACATCACAAGTGGGGACTCTGTGAAATGGCTGGATGCTATGCGATCTGAGATGGAATCAATGTACACCAAAAAATTATGGACTTTGGAAGTTGCTGTAACACCTTAGAATGCGATTAGAGTAAATTAAGCGATATAATGCGGGTTTTTAATGAAATTTAACCAATAATTATTTTCACATATTTTATTTAATTAAATAATATTTTATTTAATTATTATAATACTTGCCTCAAACATGTGCATGTTAATTTAGGGTTAAGGAGGTGTTAACCATGTTTTATTAGCCATGGCACACTTAACCATTTCATGCCATGCTATGCATTATTTATTTATTTTAAGTAAAATGATTTTTATTTGTTTTGAAAGGAAAATGATGAGAAGAGTTGAATTATTGAGGGAGTGATGAAGGCATGAGACAAGCATAGGGGGTAATTAATGAAGAGAGAGAGAGAGAGAGAGAGAGAGAGAGAGCATGACCCATTCTCACCCCACACTCTCATTTCTTCACCTCACTCTCTCTCATTTCTCAACACACACACACACTCTCTCTCATTCTCTTGTTCTTTTTCTCCTTCACCAAATTCTTCACTTGATCCATTTTCCCCATAAAGTTTAAGCCTAAACCTTTATCAAACCTCACTAAACCTTCACAATTCATGCTTAAGCCCTCTTGTGATGACTTGGAGCTTGATGGTTCGGGTTACATTCAAGTTGTGGTGTGGTAATGGTATTAAACTATTAATTAGGCTCTAAGGAAGTTTGTGTGCTAATTAGTTTCAGTTTAAAACCTTAAAGTTATAGTTTTATGCAAAATATCGTATTTTTGCTAGTTTTGTGTCTCTGTTGAATCTGTTGTTATTAGGGTGATCCACAATTTAATCTAACAATACAGTAGCATGATGATAGAGCCTTGAGTGTACCCTAGAAACCCGGATCCCACCCCTCACGTCTGGCCCGGCGAGATTCTTGTTTTGGCCGCCGCCCCCGGTTTTTTGTGTGGAGTTAGGTGTTGGTTTTTGCTGGGTAGCTCTCTGTGGGTTATTTATAGTATTTGGTACTTTTTGTTTTCCTAAATTGTCTGTAGGCAAAATCTGGGATCGTTTAGCTAATTCTAGCGTTACGATATCGTGCGATACAGACTTTTCCGACTTCCGTTTAGTGCTTCATGTAGCTTGCAGCCATAGGTTTGGTTTAGGGTATCGCTGCACACGTTAGCCCGCTAAGCTAACACTTGGTAGCTTGTGGGAGTCGATGCGTTGGTTTGGCATTGTTTCCGTATGTTATCGGAAGATTTCTAATTTCACTTGTTATGGTTTTGTGTGATATTAGGATCATTTGCGGGGACTTCGGATGCTTCTAGGAAAAGGAAAGAGGTGATCAGATTCATCTAGCTCGAGATCGTCGGTTAGTAGATTTAACATCTACGGGGGAATCACCTGTATGGCGTTATGCGTAAAAGTCTAGCTTCAGTGATATAACCATATGCTTATATGTGTGTGTGTGTGTGTGTATTAATCGTGCATGAGTATCATTCTGCATATCCTATTACCTGTTGTACATGGACATAGTATTATTGGACACTGCACCATTACTAACGGTTCATATTGCACGAGCACCGAATTGTATGCCACACACATACCGTTGGAAATTGCCATAACACTCACACTATAGAAACTACCATGGATAATATATTGCTTCCATTATTATTAACAGTTAGACATTGATTCTTGTTCTATTGCGCATATGAATTGCATCATATGTACATACATACATGCATGCATACATACATTGCTATAGTCATATATATACTCTCATATGATGTTGTATTTCGATTTCGTGGATTTGGGAAACCGCAAGATACCTTTGAAACTCGATATATTTAAAAAGAGCGGTTTTCCCTTGATATGCTCACATTATTGTTCTATGTTGCATACATCGTACTTCATGGATATATGCATTGAGATATTGTTTTCATACGATTCCTGAATTTGAGAACCGCGGATATATTTCAAAGGAAATTATAAATTGTTTTAAAAACGCGGTTTCTCGTGATGTGTTTTCGAAGTGTGCACCATGAGTTTTTCTCGGTTCTGAGCTTGTTTTTGAGACCCGATTCGAGGAGTTAGATGAACCGTCTGCGAGTACATGGTGGACCCGGTAAGGTACCCTGAGGCAAGAGAGGATTTTGTGGGGATGATGATGAGCTTGACTGGGAAAGCACTACCTACTGGTGATTGTATGGAAACTCGATGGATATCCGGAGGATACCGTTTCGGAGTTATGAGATGACGATTTACGTATCGATGCTGGACACGGGTTTCATGATGTTTCGAGTGTCGATATTGGACACTCAGGTTCCATGATGTGATGGATTTGAGGGCCGATCAGAGTGACGGCGCCTGAGATATTGGAATTTGGGGTGTCGTTGATGGACACCGGATTTTATGACGATGATTCATTGATGAGGATTATGTTTTATCCCACACTCAGGATTTATTATGACATGCACTGTTTTATGCAGTTGTTGTACCCTGGTGGTGTACCTTGATCATGATTTGTTGCATACCGTATTGTTATACTTATGCCATCAGTTTGCATATCTCAGATTATCGCTTTTCGTGCATGCTTGCGATTATCTGTACGATATTATTTACTACTCACGATTTGGTAATTCACCCCCGTTGTGCCACAGTGTTTTGCAGTCTTGATCCTCAGTGAAGTCACGGCAGGGCTCGTTATTGCATCTAATTCTACGGATACCGCTACTGTTGGTCGTGATTTTGGTGTAGGTGGGTTTTGCGGGTATCCGTATGGTTTTATTGTATATCTTATTTTGTATCTAGTACTCTCCATCTTCCACTTACACGTATTTGACTTAGAGACGAGATTGTGAGGATTGATATTGTATTATTTGTGCTTCTGGGTGTCGTGCTCGTGTGAGCCGGCTTTTTATTTATATTGCGACGTTGTTTTACCTCTTATTATGCTGTTTTCACTTCTTAATTGCTTATTTCTTCGCTACGGTGTCGTATATATACCTGTTGTGGTTGTGTTCCGCCTTTTGGCATGAGTTGGTCCCTTTTGGGGATGCCTTTTATATATATTCTATACTTATACCCGTTTGGGGCTAGTTTTTACAAAGGAGATGCTGCCGAAAATTTTAGGAAAATAAATTTAAGTTGATATTTTATAACTTGAGATTATTAATTGTTTTAACTACTGTTTTATCACTTTACTTCTTTTCTTGGTTTAGATTTCTGGGTTTTTTGGCTTACTTGAATTGCGTTACGTCTTTTGACGTCACGTGATTTAAGTGCCGGTCGCGTTCCTAAATTGGGTCATGACAGTTGCTCCTAAAAGGGTAAAACCCATTGGGAGCAAGTTGATTTTTAAGAAGAAAATTGGTGTAGATAAAAAAGTTGAAACCTTTAAAGCTAGACTTGTAGCAAAAGGTTTTCGTCAACGACCAGGTGTCGACTATGACGAGTCCTTTTCTCCAGTGGCTATGCTTAAGTCCATCAGGACCCTACTTGCCATTGCTGCATACCATGACTATGAAATCTGGCAGATGGACGTCAAGAACGTTTTTCTAAATGGTGATTTAGAAGAGAGCGTGTATATGACACAACCAGAGAGCTTCGTAGACAGTGGGAGTAGCGGAAAGGTGTGCAAGCTGCTTAAATAAATTTACGGATTAAAGTAGGTGTCATGGAGTTGGAACATCTGTTTTGATGTGGCATTCAAAGAGTTTGACTTCATCAAAAACGTAGATGAACCATGTATATATAAAAAGGTAGTAGAGAGTAAGGTTGTTTTCCTCGTATTGTACATAGATGACATACTCTTGATAGGAAATGATATTGCTATGCTGCACTCAGTCAAACTCTTTCTATCACAAAAGTTCTCCATGAAAGATCCGGGTGATGCCTCCTACATCCTGGGGATAAAGGTTTATAAAGATAGATCTAAAAGGTTGTTGGGATTGTCCTAATCCAGGTACATATACACCATACTAAAGAGGTTTAGTATGAAAGATTCTAAGCGTGGTAATTTACCCGCTTGTTCAGGAACCACTCTCTCCAAAGAGATGTCTCCTAAGACTGATTTGGAGAGGGCTCGCATGAACGTGATACCCTATAATTCTGCAGTTGGGTCTATCATGTACGCGATGTTATGCACTAGACAGGATGTAGCTTACGCATTTAGTGTGGTAAGTAGGTATCAATTAGACCCATAGGAGAAGCACCGGATAGCTGTGAAGAACATTCTTAAGTACTTGAGAAGGACTAAAGATATGTTTTTGGTGTATGGTAACACAGAACTCCATGTAGAATCCTTTACCGATTCGATCTTCCAGAGTGATAAGGACGACAACAAGTCTGTCTCGGACTTTTTCTTCACTTTCAATGGAGGGGCGGTATGTTGGAAGAGTTCTAAGAAAAATACCGTTGTAAACTCGACGATGGAGGCTGAATACATCGCTACCAACGATGCTGCCAAACAGGCTGTCTGGATGAAGTTCATTAATGAACATGGAGTGGTTCCATCCATTGAGAATCCAATACCTTTGTATTGTGATAACAATGGAGCTGTGGCTTTGGCCAAGAAACCCCGGTCCCATTAGCGATCCAGACATATTCTGAGGTGGTATCACCTGATCCGGGAGATAGTTGATCGCCACGAGATTGAGGTCAGGAGAGTAGACATGAAGGACAACACGACGGATCCACTCACGAAGGCCCTTCTCCAGACGCAGTTTGAGAGACTTTTTAGGATGTTGGGTATGCGATACTATAACAACTGTCCTTAGTGCAAGTAGGATATTGTTAGGAATATGTACGCCCTAGAGGCCATTATTGTATATTATAGTGGATGGTTGGACATATATATAGAGGACTTTCTTATTCGACATGATAGTATGCTATCTGGTTACTCTTTATCTTAACATATACACTTGTTTTAGTTTACTGTCTTTTTGTTACATGTTGATAAAGTCCTTAGGATGTTGGCTTGACTACCAGGACTATGATGCAGATCATACTAGTGTGGCTTGTGTAGTCCATAAGCACATCCTTTAAAAGTTCTTAGTCAAGAGAGTATTGAAACAAGGCATCGATATTCCAGAGTAGACTAGTGTGTATGTTTTTTGACCCTGTATGGGGCGATGGTTGATCCCATAACCATTGGTGTTTGACATCAAAGATTGTACACAGGTGCTCATTAGAAAATGGGTACACCGAACAGGACTCACTGAGAACTCCTAGTTGGTATCATGCCTATCGTTAGATAGCAGTTCTCTAGGGACATTTGTACAGGTTAGTCTGTAGACCCGAGATTGCAATAGCGTCTTCTGTGGTTCCCACTGTACTTTTATTTCCTCCTTACCACGGCTCAAAGGAGTCATGCAAACAGATGGATTTTGGGTACAGTTCCGAGTTATATGGAGGCAGTGAGCAATAGGAGAGGTTTCGTCTTTCCCGGTATTGGGAGTTGATATTGCGCTATGCTCGATTGGCTATAAGAGTAAGTCCCTGGCCAGAGATGATGCGATTTACTGGTATATGTTATCAATAGTTTTTCGAAAGGTTATAAGCCACACATCGGAATGACTTATCAAGTTAGTGGGGTCTGACGATTCTACCCCCCAGACTCGATATGCGACATATCAGATGAAGAGACCGGACTGTACGGTAAGTGTTGCTTATAGGCTCTATGGGAGTTTGGACAAGTTTGCTTTTTGATCTTCTATTCGTCAATACCTCGGTTGCTGTTACGTCCAGCTAGTACCGCTGATGGCTTGTGGGTATCTGATGTGATCATTACCTACTGCTGGCGTATTGACGTGTCTTTAGAGTCCCATATAGAGGTTTCCTAGTTCAAGCGAAACGAAGTAGGGCACGCATGGAGATATGTGCGGGAGTTTGATTAAATATGAGTATATGATACCGTATTTTAATCCAGCGTTAAATGATATCAGTCAGGTTATATATGATATAACCGGATTATTGAATCAAGTGTTGATTTAATAATATGATATACATACATATATATATATATTTGATATTAGCCGGATTATATATGATATAACCAGATTATTGAATCAAGTGTTGATTTAATAATTTGATATATATTTGATATATATATATATATATATATATATGTATGTATCTATGTATGTATGTATGTGTGTGTGTGTATTTATATTGTATCATGGTTGATGATATATAGAACTATGATGTATAAGAATCACACATGGGGAGAGATGAGAAAATAAAGATTTATATTTATGTATTAATAAAACAAGAAGAATGAGTCATGGTTTAGAAGCATGGAGAAGCCATGACTCACCTTCTTGTTTTGTTTTATACATAGATATTTATCTTTCTCTATCTCATTCTTATCTTATGCCATCACTTTGGGTTCAAGGTTGATTATTCTCACATTCATCCAAGTTCATCCCCATCTTCTTCTTCATCTCCTCACTAGATATTTTCTAGGGTGAGAAAAAGAAAAGAGAAAGAAGAAATTTTTGTGAGCAAAATTCCTACTTCATCAACCTACACTATTCTAGCCTATTAGTTTAGGTTGTTAACTTCACTAATACCTTGATTAGTGAAGTGTGAGCTTGAGTGAGAGAAACTTCATGGTGGATCATCTTCGACGACGAAGACGACGAGCAAGCTTGTTCTAACCTTCAAGTGGAGCCTTAAGAAGAGTTCTAGGGACTACTACAAGGAGCTTTAGAAGTGAAGGACTAGACTACAAAGGTTGTAGTTTCCCATCACTTAGTATAGAACCTCCTTGTTTACTTACTATAAAACCCAAATTTTCTAGTTCGATTCTTGTTTAGTATACTTAGACCTCTAGATTTTTTAAAATTGCATACTTGATACTTATTGAAACCTAATAGAGGTGCTAAGACATACTATCAAAACATACATCACCCTTGTTATCACAAGTGTCCGCTAGGTTGGTGGTGATGGGTTTAGTCCATTGCACCGTTACGTCAGCTGATACCTTCTCGATCCATGTCCAATCGGGTCATTGGCTCGAGTAGCCGTGTACTTACTGTATGTAAATTCCTGTTTCCATCAATAAAATCTTTCTATATCTTCCTAGTCCCCCTAATGTTTTCCTACTTTTTCTCGTAATTTTGTGAGAAATCGGTTGCTTAGGTTTTGATATTTGTTTTTCCTAAACAATTAAAATCAAGGCCCAAACAAAATAAAACAAAAACTAAATATAAATAATCCCCCAGCCCAACAGAATAAAAACCAAAAGAGAATAAAATAAAACCTATAATTAAGCCGGCCCAGCCCAACCCGCGCCGAACAACCCTACCTGACCTGTTAAGCTTTCTTCCCCACTTCGTTTCAGTTTTTCCCGCTCTTCTTCTTTTACGTGCTCCACGTCGCCCCACGCCCCGCGTCGTCGCCAACGTCCCCGTCTTCGTGCCCCATGACCCCGACCCACGATCGCGCGCGTGCCCGCGTACCCATCTCGACCTCGTCCCCCTCGCCTCCATACAAGGACGAGCACTCACCTCCACTGCATTTTTTCCCATCACTACACTTACATCCTCTCTCCTCCTTCCTCCCATCTCCGAGCCTCCTCAGACTACCATCTTCAACCCACCGCTGAGCCCAACGACGACGACCACAATCACCGACCACCACCTTAAACCATCGCGACTCCTCACCATCTTCAACCCACTGCCGAGCCTCCCTTGCACACCCTCCTCGCCACCAAGTCTTCCCCGCACAGCATCACGCCAACGAGCTCCCAACTGCCTCATCGACCCCTTTACATCATCACCATCACCTCCATAGCCGAGCCCCTCCACTACCTCACTCCATCGCTGCAACCCAACTCCGAGCTTCACCAACCCGAGTCGAACCTCCTTGCTGTACCCTCACCGGCGACCACCAGCCACCGCCGTTCACCTGAGTTTCGACGTTGCAGCCACTCGACGTCAACAGAGCCGTCCCCCGAGCAACTCCGCCGACGAACGCAAACTCGTGCCGAGGCCGTGAACCCTAGCCGTGCCGTTCGTTGCACGTTCGTGCCGTTGCCGCTGACGTGCGTTGTCAACGCGTCTCCAGGCAAGTACCATACTTTCTACATGCCAGATTATTCTGTTACAATTCAAAATCCTATGAATTCCGTGTATACAATTCGTATAAATTTTTACGACGCAAGTGTCTGATGCAAAACCCGAATGAAAACCTTCCATTAAACTGACGGAAATTGATCATATAAGCTGGCCCATGTGGTAATGAACATTGTGTTAAAATTTGGCTGAAAAATACCATCGTTACTGACGTGAACGATCATCCCCAATCACACCCGTTAAAACTGAAAATTTCCCGCGTCTGAAACTTGTAAAAATCATAATTAATTGTTTACAAATTGGAATGATGCGTTCGAGAGCTCAAATCGAAGCCGACTCGACGAACTGGAACCCTATAAAAGTTTTAAATTGTTTCTATACTTTAAAAATGACGGAAACAAGTTCGGAGAGCGGCTCTGGACTGCAGTCCAGAGTAGCTCTGGCTGTTGATTTCCATATTGTAATGCTTACCCTCTGCTGCTTGAATATATTGTTTTGCAGAACCCTACACCATAGTGAATATGAAATAGTTAGCTAACTAATGAAAGTGATTTCATCCCTTTTTACCATCGTTTACTATTTAAACTGTAATTTAAATGAACAGGACGTATAGCAGTCCCAAACAGAAATAGAACTGATACTCTATTGTTGTACAGTATATAACCTCTGACGTAGAGATGCGATTGAGAATCCGTATAGTGCATTGGAAACCCTATTGAAAAAACTAAATTTCGTTCAACTATAGCGTCACTAAATTCTGATCCCAACAAGGTGAAAATTGTGTCGCGAAATGGACGTTCAGTTCAGGAATTGAATTTCCTGCAGCGAACACTTAAAAAGAAACGGCTGTAACTTGCAAAGCCGAAATCCGATTGTACTGAAATAAATTTTGCTAAACTGCCGACTAAGTTTTCTTGCTACCGCCTTTGTATCATTTTACTGAATTTTGAACGTATGGTTTAAGGTAATTTTTATAAGTTCATATGGTGCATAATAGTTCATATTACACATGACTTGTTAACTGCATAAATGCACATATCTTACCCGATTGCCATACACATAGTGATAGTGCGCGTTATTATTCAGGGTACAATGCATTATCATGCGTGAAAGGTATTGGTTTATGAGTGTCAAGTACGCCAATGAAAAAGTGAATGATTCGTGACAGTGAACAATACAGTGAACAGTGATAAAATCGTGTTATTGGTGCATACTTGTACACGACTAGACCATACTCATAAATAGTGTAAACCTGGGGAAAAAAGGGGAAATCGAAGTGGAAAGAGCATCGTATTTAGCGAGGACAGTGATTTAGAGGATGATCATTCGAACGACTCTTATATATATTAGGTTGGACCTAGCGGTCCGGCTGACAGGGTTATGTCCCGGGCGATAGCGGGCCATAGTCTCGGGTATGTACGAGACCCTCATTAGACATGATCCTCCTTTCCACAACTCGATTTCAAAGATGACTTAGAGACTGATAGGGACACAGATCATACTTTGCATCAGTTAGTGACATATTGATTACCTGCATTTTACTTCCATTGTTATTATCTTCTTTGCTTGTTTCTTGTCACTATTACATTATTGCTATTGTGTTGCTCTGACGACCTGAGTATGCATGCTCAGTGATAGACGTGGATTTTTCTGATCTCGAGGAGACCGTGAAGATCCAGACCAGTGGACCAGTTACATTTCTCCACTGATATTCCTGGTTAGTTGCCCTCTTGTTTACTTCCTTTGAGCTCAGATCTCTTTATATCTTATAGTTTTAGTGACTGCATTCTCTTTACCCGTATTGTATTTTACCGAGTACCATATAATGCTAGAATCCGAAATGTGACTACGACAGGACTTTTCCTTGATTGTAGGAGCATGGCTGGCGTTGTCGCCCTTATATTCCGTATTTTGGGAAGCAGGGCGTGACATGGTTTTGTTAGTATCAGAGCGCCGGGTTTAGAATAAGATTGCAGTCCAACTTAGGGATCCTTTGAATTATACTTTATTTCCTTGCTTTCACTTTCATATACTACTTGTGCATCACCACTCAAATTCATGTTTTGAATCTTATCTACTTTATCTTTTCCTCGTGTTCCGCATCATTAATCGTTATTTTCATTTGTGTTCCACTATCTGATCATAACCTTTGCGTTTCAGACCATGGCCAACCCTGGGGCCGCACCGCTTCTCGATGGGGACATCCTGCGTTTCTTTCGACTGTGTATTAGTGAGCTCAGATGACGAGGTCGATGGCCCACAGGTCATTTTCAATGACAGCGAATCCGAGGACGAGGGAGTCGATGTAGCAATTCCGGGGATCAACATGATTAATGATTCGGACAATGAACAGGAAGACCCGGAGGAGGACCCAATAGAAGAGGATCCACAGGAACATGCAGTGGAAAGGGACCCAGAAGAAGATCCTGAGGAGGAGGATCCCGAAGAAGACCCAATAGAAGAGGATCCACAGGAACATGCAGTGGAAGGGAACCCAGAAGAAGATCCCGAGGAGGAGGATCCCGAAGAAGATCCAATAGAAGAGGTCCTACAGGAAAACACAATAGAGGAGGATCCAGATGAGGATCCTGAAGAGGGGAATCCTGAGGAAGACCCTATGGCAGAAGATCCAGGAGAGGATCCGGAAGAGGCAAAACATATGGAGGAGGATTCCGATGAGGAAGCTCCCACCGAAGAGGAAGAGCCAGGGGAAGAAAACCCTATAGGGGAGGAATCAGAAGACGAAGCTCCAGCCGAGGAGGAATCGGAAGATGAAACCTCGAGTGAAGAGGAACTCGAGGCTGAAGAAGCTCAAGCATACATTCAGGCACGACACTTTGGGAATGGACGCCCCCATCTTAGTGCGAGAGAATATCGCAACTTGTTGAACTTCCACAATCGTGACTGACGCAGCTTATTTTCTTTTCTTCGAGCCAAACAATAATGATGTATAGTTTAGGGCCAAGTTTATCTCTCAGTTGTACTCTGTCAAGCTTTGATTAATGAAGTTTCGATTCGATCAAATTTTCCTAGAGTATTGTATCTTTAAAATCCATTTGATGCATTAATTGATCCTTCTTACAAATTCCTTTCCTTCTTGCAAAGACATTACTTTTATCCCATCCTTAAACTTCATAATCACCTGACTCCCCATTTTGGCTGACGTGGAAGGAAGTGCCTTACGTATGGACAAGGAATGTACTCGGGCATTTGAGACACTGAAGCAGAAGTTAACCACGACGCCCATTCTTACAGTACCAGATGATTTCTAGTGGTTTGGTGATACATAGTGATGCCTCAGGGAAGGGCTTAGGCTGTGTTCTGATGCAGCACGGTCGGGTGGTTTCTTACGCCTCTCGACAGCGGAGAAATCACGAGAGGAACTACCCTACGCATGACTTGGAGTTAGCCACAGTGGTTTTTGCATTGAAGATCTGGAGGCACTACCTGTTGGGCGAGAAGGTGGAGGTGTACACAGATCACAAAAGTCTGAAGTACGTCTTCACTCAGAAAGAACTAAACATGAGGCAACGCCGATGGCTAGAACTGATGGCGGATTACGACTTGGACCTTCAGTATCACCAGGGAAAAGTAAATGTTGTACCAGATGCTCTCAGTCGCAAGCCAGCGGTCATGATGTTGACCAATCAGAGGAGCATCATTGAGGATTTTCAGAGACTCGAGCTTGAGGTCGTCACACCGAGCGCAATCAGTCAATTTTGGCAACTACAGGTGCAGTCTTCCCTTGTAGATCGCATCCAGGCTGCAAAAGCGGATGATCCTCGATTGCAAAAGTTCAGAGCATAGGTAGAAGCCGGGCTGAGAACGGATTTACTCATACATGAAGACGGTTCTCTGAGATTCGGTAGCAGACTCTGCGTACCCAAAGGGGATGTTCGAGAAGAGGTACTGGCTGAGACGCATAGTTCAGCTTATTCGGTGCATTCGGGAGGTACGAAGATGTATCGAGATCTAAAGAAGCATTTTTGGTGGAACGAGATGAAGCGAGAAATTGCGCGGTTCGTATCTAGGTGCTTGGTATGCCGGCAGGTGAAGGCGAAACATCAGAGGACAGCAGGACTGTTACAATCGCTTCCGATACCAGAATGGAAGTGGGAGCACATTACTATGGATTTCGTGACGGCCTTACCACGGAGCCTTAGGGGCAACAACGCCATTTGTGTTATCGTCGACCGCCTCACGAAAGCTGCACACTTTTTACCATTCCGAGTGGGACAGTCGATAGAGTCACTGGCAGAGAGATACATGCAGGAGATAGTACGACTTTACGGAGTTCCGGTCAGCATTGTGTCGAATCGAGACACCAGATTTGTTTCGCACTTTGGGAGGAGCTTACAGGAGAGTTTGGGTACCCTCCTCAAGTTCAGCACAGCTTATCACCCGCAGACGGACGGACAATCCGAGCGTACGATTCAGACACTCGAGAATATGCTGAGAGCTTGCATGCTGGACTTCCAGGTTTCCTGGGAAGATCATCTGCATCTAGTCGAGTTTTCTTATAACAACAGTTACCAGGATAGCATCCAGATGGCTCCCTTCGAAACACTTTACGGGCGTAAGTGTCGGTCCCCAGTTTGTTGGGATGATGTGGGAGAACGAAGATTACTGGGTCCCGAGTTTATTGTTCAGAAAGTCGACAAGGCCCAAATGATTAGGCAGCGCATTAAGACGGCTCAGGAGCGACAGAAGAGTTGGGCGGATACCGGCAGGAGAGAACTAGAATTTGAAGTCGGAGATCACGTATTCCTGAAGATTTTCCCTACCAGGTTTGTAGGTCGCGGGAAACTCAGTCCCCCTTTCATCGGACCTTTTGAGGTGCTAGAGCGAGTAGGAGAGGTGGCCTATCGACTTGCCTTGGCTCCATCGCTAGTTGGGGTGCACAATCCTTCCACGTATCTCAGTTGCGGCATTATGTTCGGGATGAGAGCCATATTCTGGACTATTCGGAGTTAACTTTGGGTACCGATCTATCTTACGAGGAGCAGCCCACCACCATCATCGACCTCAGAGAGAAAGTGCTGAAGAATAAGGTAATTCCGTTAGTCCGAGTGTCTTGGGGCGGTCGTTCCCTAGGAGAATCCACCTAGGAGCATGAGGAAGATATTCGTGCACGTTTTCCACATCTCTTTGTTTAGTACTGTTGTTTCGTTGTCTCTTTTTAAATTTCGAGGACGAAATTTTTGTAAGGTGGGTATGATGTAAATTCCCGTTTCCATCAATAAAATCTTTCTATATCTTCAAGTCCCCCGAATGTTTTCCTACTTTTTCTCGTAATTTTGTGTGAAATCGGTTGCTTAGGTTTTAATATTTGTTTTTCCTAAACAATTAAAATCAAGGCCCAAACAAAATAAAACAAAAACAAAATATAAATAATCCCCCAGCCCAACAGAATAAAAACCAAAAGGTAATAAAATAAAACCTATAATTAAGCCGGCCCAGCCCAAACCCTCGCCCGAACAACCCTACCCGACCCGTTAAGCTTTCTTCCCCACTTTGTTTCAGTTTTTCCTGCTCCTCTTCTTTTGCGTGCTCCACGTTGCCCCACGCCTCCGCGTCGTCGCCAACGTCCCCGTCTTCATGCCCCACGACCCCGACCCACGATCGCGCGCGCGCCCGCGTACCCATCTCGACCTCGTCCCCCTCGCCTCCATACAAGGACGAGCACCCACCTCCACTGCATTTTTTCCCCTTCACTACACTTACCTCATCTCTCCTCCTTCCTGCCATCTCCGAGCCTCCTCAGACCACCATCTTCAACCCACCGCTGAGCCCAACGAAGACGACCACAATCACCGACCACCACTTTAAACCATCGCGACTCCTCACCATATTTAACCCACCGCCGAGCCTCCCCTGCACACCCTCCTCGCCACCGAATCTCCCCTGCACAACATCATGCCGACGAGCTCCCCACTGCCTCATCGACCCCTCTACATCATCACCATCACCTCCATAGCCAAGCCCCTCCACTACCTCACTCCATCGCTGCAACCCAACTCCGAGCTTCACCAACCCGAGTCGAACCTCCTTGCTGCTCCCTCACCGGCGACCACCAGCCACCACCGTTCACCTGAGTTTCGACGTTGCAGCCACTCGACGCCAACAGAGCCATCCTCCGAGCAACTTCGACGAAGAACCCAAACTCGAGCCAAGGCCGCGCGTTCGTGCCGTTGCCGCTGACGTGCATCGTCAACGCGTCTCCGGGAAAGTACCCACTTGCTACATGCCAGATTATTCTGTTACAATTCAAAATCCTATGAATTCCGTGTATACAATTCGTGTAAATTTTTACGACGCAAGTGTTTGATGCAAAACCCGAACGAAAACCTTCCATTAAACTGACGAAAATTGATCATATAAGCTGGCCCGTGTGGTAATGAACATTGTGTTAAAATTTGGCTGAAAAATACCATCATTACTGACATGAACGATCATCCCCAATCACACCCGTTAAAACTGAAAATTTCCCGCGTCTGAAACTTGTAAAAATCATAATTAATTGTTTACAAATAGGAATGATGCGTTCAAGGGATCAAATCGAAGCCGACTCGACGAACTGGAACCCTATAAAAGTTTTAAATTGTTTCTATACTGAAAAGACGACGGAAACTAGTTCGGAGAGGTGCTCTGGACTGCAGTCCAGAGCAGCTCTAGCTGTTGATTTCCATATTGTAATGCTTACCCTCTACTTCTTGAATATGTTGTATTGCATAACCCTACACCATAGTGAATATGAAATAGTTAGCTAAATAATGAAAGCGATTTCATCCCTTTTTACCGTCGTTTACTATTTAAACTGTAATTTAAATGAACAGGACGTATAGCAGTCCCAAACAGAAACAGAACTGATACCCTATTGTTGTACAGTGAAATAACTTCTGACGTATAGACGCGATTGAGAATCCGTCTGGTGCGTTCGAAACCCTATTGAAAAACCTAAATTTCGTTCAACTATAGCGTCACTAAATTCTGAACCCAACATGGTGAAAATTGTGTCGCGAAATGGACGTTCAGTTCAGGAACTGAATTTCCTGCAGCGAACACTTAAAAAGAAACGGCTGTAACCTGCAAACCCGAAATCCGATTGTACTGAAATAAATTTTGCTAAACTTCCGACTGAGTTTACTTACTACCGCCTTTGTATCATTTTACTGAATTTTGAACGTATGGTTTAAGGTAATTTTTATAAGTTCATATATTGCATAATAGTTCATATTACACATGACTTGTTAACTGCATAAATGCACATATCTTACCCGATTGCCATACACATAGTGATAGTGCGCGTTATTATTCAGGGTACAATGCATTATCGTGCGTGAATGGTATTGGTTTATGAGTGTCAAGTACGCCAATGAAAAAGTGAATGATTCGTGACAGTGAACAATTCAGTGAACAGTGATAAAACCGTGTTATTGGTGCATACTTGTACACGACTAGACCATACTCATAAATAGCGTAAACCTGGGGAAAAAAGGAAAATCGAAGTGAAAAGAGCATCGTATTTAGCGAGGACAGCGATTTAGAGGATGATCATTCGAACAACGACTCTTATATATATTAGGTTGGGCCTAGCGGTCCGGCTGACAAGGTTATGTCCCGGGCGATAGCAGGCCGTTGTCTCGGGTATGTACGGGACCCTCGTTAAACATGATCCTCCTTTCCATAACTCGATTTCAAAGATGACTTAGAGACTGATAGGGACACAAATCTTACTTTACATCAGTTAGTAACATATTGATTACCTGCATTTTACTTCCACTGTTATTATCTTCTTTGCTTGTTTCTTGTCACTATTACATTATTGCTATTATATCGCTCTAACGAGCTGAGTATGCATGCTCAGTGATAGAGGTGGATTTGTCTGATCTCGAGGAGACCGTGAAGATCCAGACCAGTGGACCAGTTACATTTCTCCCCCGATATTCCTGGTTAGTTGCCCTCTTGTTTACTTCCTTCGAGCTCAGATCTCTTTATATCTTATAGTTTTAGTGACTGCATTCTCTTTAACCGTACTGTATTTTACTGAGTACCATATAATGCTAGAAGCCGAAATGTGACTACGACAGGATTTTTCCTTGATCGTAGGAGCATGGCTGGCCTTGTCACCCTTATATTCCGTATTTTGGGAAGCGGGGCGTGACACTGTATCACCCAATCCTACTGCTGCAGGATACAACGTCTCAAGTAACCTTCCTAGGACGGTATATCCATATTGCCATCAGATGATTCAACGTTAAGAGATACCGTGATGCCTTACCTTGAGGTTTGGCTCTATTTGGAGCCCCGATGGGTCATGACCGCACCTTTCTAAGGTGGGATGATATCCAATGCTCTTTAGGCTTTGTATGTATTTCTATCAAGTCCTGAAGCTGGGAATATGCCGCTTTTGCTTTGGTGATGTCGCGCCGATTCTTTGCTGAAGAGGGGCAGACATCCATATGACCTCTATGCTGTTCATGTCTCCATCGAGATTTGGAGCTTGGATTTTTCCATTACTCCACTTTTTCTTTGACTCTTTGGTCCATGTTGACGTCGCGTCCACATCCTACCGGAATGAGAAGGAACGTTGATATTACCTCTAGGCTTTAGATGTTGTTTTCGAATTCTGGAGCTAGGAATTTTCCATTACTCCACTTTAATTTGCCCCTTTGGTCCATGTAGACGTTTCGTCTGCACCCTACTGCAATGAGAAGTGTCACGACCCGAATATGAAATGTGACTGGTACTTAAATCACGCAAAGTCTAGAGGCGTAACGTAATTCAAGTAAGTCAAAGCCCTGAATCTAAACCGTTAAAAGAATAGAGTGATAAAATACTTGTTTTAAAAGGTTGATTTTAACAAAATAGAGCTACGTCAAAATCATTTAAAAGCATCAAGTTTTTCTGAAAATTTCGGCAGAGTTTCCTTTGTAAAAACTACTCCCAAACCGATACATAACATGAATATATAAGCAATGATAAAGAGGCAGCCCCAAGCGGGAGCTAGCTCTTCGCCGAATGGCGGAGCACAACCACATGCAAGATATATCATAATAATATGAAATAAACATTTAAAAGCAAGAAAACGGAAAGCATAAAGTCGGTATACACGAGCTCGACACCAGATAACAAAATAATACAAGTCTCACAGTCCCGTCTCTAGGTTTATATACAAATGGTAGATGGAGTGTACTTGATACAAAAGTAAATATACATAGTGGAAACAAAAGAATATCCTCACAAAACCCACCTATAAGTATAATGTTCAAGTTGAATCAAAAGGAAGCAACAGGAGTAGTAGCAGTGCGCCCGCCGCGACTATGCTGACGGGTCGGTCCTGAAAAACACTGTGGCACAACGGGGGTGAGTTGCCAACTCATGAGTAGTAAGTAATATCTAATAAGACAATCGCAAGCATGCACACAAATGCATCGAAAAACTATAAGTAAAGTATGATGCGATGTACTAATATGAATGCGACATGAATAAATGATCAAGCGTGAAATCTGGGTACAATCTGATATATGAAAGACTAAGTTTTATTTTAGTAGATTTTCGGTATGGTAAAACCCAAATATCATTAATAGGAAGACATAATCCCGTGCCAAGCATCGACACTCAATATATCAATATGTCGGGTGTCATCTCTCGGATCGGCCCTCAAATCTGTCAAATCACACGACTCCGGTCGGTATCCTCCGGATCTCTGCCGGGCCAATAATTACCAGTAGGTAGTGCTTCCCCTGCCTGGTTTAACGTCTCTCTATACGATTTTCTTGCCCCGGGGTATCTCACCGGGTCCACCATGTACCCGCAGACGAAGCCTTCTCTAATCTCGAATCGGGTATATGTACATACGTGGCTTAAGAACCGAGAAAACTCATGGTGGACGCCACATATCATATCACAAGAAAACCGCAATTTCCATTTTAAAATGATATCATAAGTTTTATAAAATTTCTTTGCGGTTTTCCCCAAATCTAGAAATCTCATGAATACAGAAATCTCTAAGAAAAATCACAATATATGAATATGTGGATGACGATGAATGTTCGTGATATCAATATGATGCAATGAGACAAATGGCTTGAAGACTACATATCAATAATGATGCAATGAGCTAAATGACTTGAAGGCTACATATCAATACATATCAATAATGATGCAATGAGATAAATGACTTGAAGGTTACATATCAATAATGGTGCGATGAGCTAAATGACTTGAAGGTTACATATCAATAATGATGCAATGTGATAAATGACTTGAAGGCTACATATCAATAATGGTGCGATGAGCTAAATGACTTGAAAGCTATATATCAATAATGATGCAACGAGATAATGACTTGAAGGCTACATATTAATAATGATGCAACAAGATGAGATAATGACTTGAAAGCTACATATCAATAATGATGCAACGAGATAATGACTTGAAGACTCCATATCAATAATGATGCAATACACTAATACCGATTATTAAGCAATGTCTATAGTGTTCATGACATAGCAATTACTAATGGCATGTGTATTCACATAAGATAGTGCACGTGCGGTATGAACCATCGGTAATGGTGCAAGTGTCCTAGTGGGGTAATATCAATGTGTATGATGATGCAAGTGCAATATGAATATGATATACACATATGAAAACACGAATTATAAATAAATCCTAGCTATCAGGCGATTTACGCCATCCAAGCGATTCCCCTATAGATGTAACATCTACTCACCGGAACATCTCGGCTAATCGAATCCGATCACTGCCTTTCCTTTCCTTGTTGCGTCCGACGTCTCCGCAACCGATCCTAGAATCGCACAAATAAAACATATAAGACTAGACATTCGATAAAACGCGAAGTCGAAACAATACGGAGGAACTAACGCCACAAGCTAAATACGTGTGTACTTGGTGCACAAAACGTGTGCGACATCGTCTAAAACCATTCCTATGGGCTGTTGTACATAGCAAACACCAAAATGAGAATCAAAACGTACGTATCGTACATTAACAAAACACTTAAAAGAGGCAAAATGGTCCAAGATTTTATCTGTAGATGAACTAGGAAAAATAAAGTATAACAAATACCCTACAAGACTCACAGAGATTTGCCTACAGAAACCAAACACTCCTAGCTACAGTAAAACTGGCGGCGTCGGCAAAAATGCTAATCTCACTGGTCGAAGATTGGAGGGGTGGGTCCGGGTTTTAGTGGTAATGTTCCCCTCTGAATGGCGGCGCACAGGACCGCGATGTCCTGACGCTGGGGTTCGGGGCAGATGCTATTTGGTTTTATCCGTCCACCTCTCCGAAGATACCAAGTTGATTTATGGCACCGTGTATCGGAGGTTTAGACGGATGCGGCCGATGTAGTAGATTTCGTCAGATTCCCCCTCGCTTGAGGGGTTTTTGATTGTGGGGACGCTCTTCCCTGCAGGCCCAAGCCCCTGCAGTTAATTACGCTACCGCATCGCGGTAACAACTTTCTCCTTCTCCAGAATTTAACTTCGTATCGTGTGTGTTTGTTTTGTTTGTGGTTGCCCGTGGATTGTATACGGAGACTGAGTAATGCCGTCGCCCGTAGGACGTGGATTAGTCCAAATCCGTATTTACTTAGATTTGGGTTTGGTGTTTTTAGTTTAAGGATGCATTAGTTGCGTTGCGGCTAAGATCAACTTAAACGTTCGTTAAGGATACGTTAGTCCTGTTTTAGACTAAGATCAACTTAACGTAGTGATTCATTTAATATATGGCCGTCAGGACTCTTCACCTCTCTGACGTCGTTGAAGGATTACAACGACAGGTGTCAGAGGAGCTCGGAGATGTACCCTCGAACCAGAGTTGATTTAGAAATTTGTAGTCCACTTGAATGTTTAAGGATACGTTAGCCGTGTTTGGGGGCTAAGATCGACTTAAACGGGATCGTTTAGATCCGGTAAAAGAGCATTTGGAGGCTCTATTGTTCCAGTTTAGGGACGTGGTGGTCCATACTCCAGTTTAGGGACGTGGTGGTCTATCGCCAGTTTAGGGACATGGTGGTCCATATTCCAGTTTAGGGACGTGGTGGTCCATCGCTAGTTTAGGGACGTGGTGGTCCATATTCCAGTTTAGGGACGTGGGGGTCCATGCTCCAGTTTAGGGACGTGGGGGTCCGACATTAGTTTAAGGACGTGGTGGTCCGACATTAGTTTAAGGACGTTCCGGTCCAACATTAGTTTAACGACGTTCCGGTCTAATATTAGTTTTAAGGACGTCTCGGTCCAACATTAGTTTAAGGACGTTCCGGTCTAATATTAGTTTTAAGGACGTCTCGGTCCAACATTAGTTTAAGGACGTCTCGGTCCAACATTAGTTTAAGGACGTTCCGGTCCAACATTAGTTTAAGGACGTTCCGGTCCAATATTAGTTTTAAGGACGTCTCGGTCCACGAGTTTAAGGACCCCGCAGTCTGTATTGATGTGTGGTCGTCGGGACCCGTCACCTCTCTGACGTCGTTGAAGGATTACAACGATGGGTGTCAGAGGAGTTCGGAGATGTACCCTCGAACCGGATATAAATTAATTTAAGAGAACAGCTATGCTAAGTCAATTTAATTTGAGGACTTACGGCCAAAATTGGGCTAAGTCCAGTTGAAAATGTTCAACACCCTTATTTATTTTTGGTCTATTAGACCTGTGCTAGGGCTTTGCCCACACTTAAATAATGCATTGCATTACTTCTATTTTTTTTGGTTTGGGCTCTGCCCATAAAAGATGCAGAGCATCAATTTCACTTGGGCTCTGCCCCCTTTTTATTGCTTTGCAATTTATTTTGTCCTGTTAGGTCTTTTTGATTTGGGCCTGGCCCTTTAAGGAATTCCTTGCATTTGTTAGGTGCTTTGTGCCAATCAGAGAGCACAAGCGCTCGTGGTGATGACACGTGTCATGCAGCGCAGTGCGCTACGCTGGTGCGCTGCGCCTGCGCTGCTGACACGTGGCGCGCTCTGGTGGCTTGCGCCAATTTCAGAGAGCGAAGCTCTATTCAAAAGCGCATAGCGCAAATGGTTCAGGCGCTGACACGTGGCGCTCTCTGGTGGCTTGCGCTAGCCCAAGAGCGCAACAGTGCAGATTTATAAGTGCAAAGCACTGTTAATTTGAGAATCTTTTAGATTCAAGAACAGAAGTGCAAAGCACTGTTAGATTTCTTGATCTAATTTAGATCGAAGGAAAATATAAGTTTTTTCTTATCTTAAAGAACCAACGGTTCATGAAAAAGTGCAAAGCACTATTTTTATTTTATTTATTCATTTTATTTAGTTATGTTTAAAGATCAATGATCTTGTTTTTAGATCACTGATCTGTTCATAAGAGAATTTTCTCTTCTTTCAAAGGTTTTTACCTTCTGTTGTTCTTGAGGAGTTCTTAAGAGTTCTCTTCTCTTTTTTTTTTAGAAAGATGTTGTTGCTTTGAATTGAGCTCTGGGGTCTCTTTTATAGTGCCCATAAATTAGTTAAGTTTGTTAAAGAGATCTTTCTCTGAGTGATTTGGGGAATTTTCCCCACCGTTGGATCTTTGATCCAAGGGCTTTTGTTTTACAGAAGAAAATCTTCTTGTTTTAACAAGAACAGAAAAGATTTCTTTAGAATTTTAATTCTGTTGGGCGCAAATGCTCCAGAGCGTGACACGTGTCACGCAGCGCACAGCGCAGCGCATCTGCGCTGATACGTGTCGTGCAGCGCACAGCGCAGCGCAACTGCGCTGACACGTGTCGCGCAGCGCTCAGCGCAGCGCAACTGCGCTAGCGCATCTGCGCTGACACGTGTCGCGCAGCGCAGTGCTTGCGCAATTGAAGCGTTGCTTCCTTTAATTAAAATTTGAATTTTAAAACAGAGCCTTACTCTGATTGGGTGCGCTGCCTTGGGCGCTGCGCCCCCTCCTACGCTAACGTGTATGATTTTGACACGTGGCGCTCTGCGCGCAGCGCAGGGGATCTGAAGCGTTGCTTCATTTATTTTAACTTTAATTTTCAAGACAGAGCTTTGCTCTGATTGGAGGAAAACAAAAGCATTGCCTCTTTTCCCTCCTTGGAATTTGAACAGAGCTTTGCTCTGATTGGGGTAAACAGATGCCCCCCCACCGTTGTGCTTACATGGCCTTAAATGTGAGCGCAGCGGTGGCCGAATTCCAACCGTCGCGGCACCTTTTGGAAGTTGAAAGGGCATTTGATGCCTATAAATTGGACCTTTGGTCCCTTAGATGATTTTCATCTTCACGATTTTACTTTCAGAACTCAGAGCCTTGCTCTCTTGTTTAAACGCTTTTAAAAGTTCAAACTTTAGAGAATTTTTAGGTAAAAATATTAATTTTGATTAAATTAAATCAATTTTAAGAGCCTTGCTCTCAATAGATCCCTGATCTAAAGAAGACCCATTTAGGGTTTCACTTAGCAGAGCTTTACTCTAAGGGGGTCTATAGAAGACTAAGGAGAGCCCTATTAGGGTTCCATTAATAGAGCTTTGCTTTCTGAAAGATCTTCCCTGTATTTTCTCATTTCATTAATGGAGCTTTGCTCCTTCCAAATCATTCAACAGAACTCCTAGGAGTTTTTCATTGATCTTGGAGTTTAACGATGGCGTTTTATTCCTCGGTGTATTATATCGTTTTGCTTAATCAGTCTTTCTGATAATTCTGTTGATCCTCTTACACAGGAACAATGGACGCCCACATGTATGCTCTTAACGAGATCATCTCTTACGGGGACATTCGCCGACTTGGCCGCTCTCAAAATCGAGAGTTCACAAATGAGGAGTGTGCTGAAATAATGAGCCGCTTCGATGCGTACAATGGTCCTCTGCTTCCCCGGCGTTCCTCCCTACTTAAGCTTATCGTGGGAGCCATCTGGGAAGCGCTTCCCCTGTTCTGTTCCGGTGTGCCGCTTAGGGCGCCGGATGCCGCTGAGGATAAGGTGCACTCGGTGTACCTGTTGAACTTTATCTCAAATAGACGGCGAGACAGTCTTATCGATCTCTTGCACGAGGTCTTTCAACAGTCTGCCATACTCGCTGCTTATCGGAGGGTGGAAGACATCAGGGGGGACCCTGACGCTTGTGCTCGCGAAAGGAAGCACACTAGGATTGTCCGCGAGGCTTGGAAAGTCATAGATAGGGTCGCTTTTGAATTCCTCAATCCATGCCCTGGATCTGAGGCTATTCCATTGTAACTTTCGTTTATTGTTTTTATGACTGTAAGAACTTCGGGCAATATTAATGGAATTTTTTTTTATCCCAGCTTGTCTTCATTATATATCTTTTGTCCTGAGTCTTTTTGCCCATGCATGAATGAATGTGTCTTGAACGCTCGATCAAATGTAAATCGGATGCTCTTTCTGTTGCTTTTCCTCTTTCTCAGCATGTCGTCACAATTAGCAGGTAATAAAGTAAGCTTCTTGATTTCTTCACGAGATAGCGAGGGCTTAGGCCGCAGGTTCAGATCTGCTGCCTAAGACTTTTCAACTCTATGAGCCGTGAGGGTCTCATAGAGACTTTTCTTCCTACGGATCGAGAGGATCTCGTAGGTGGGTTTTCTCCTTAGGAATCGTGAGGATCCCTAAGTATGTTTTCTTTTATAAGTCGTAAGGATCTTATAAGAGATTTTTCCCTCAAAGAGTCGAGAGGACTTGTAAGCGGTTGTTCCCCTCCTTGTCGAAGTTCGACGTTGGAGAGTGAGACCCGTGGATGGTATGCAAGAGACCGTTTTGGGCCAACTTGCGGGGGTCCCAATGCTTAGGAAACAGGCTTCTTTTATGCCTACTGCCTAAGGCTTTATCTCACGAGTCGAGCCGCCTCGACAATTTTTTCTCAAGTCGAGACGAATCGAGCGTTTCTCGCAAGAACATCTTAACGTCGCATTTAACCTCTGCTCTTTGCGACAGAAGCCGGTTAAGGTTGGTGGTACTTAGGGTTTTGGCCATCGTACCGTCGCATAAGCTGATATAGTCCTCGATAGGCAATCGTGCTGTTCGAGTAGCCCTGCGACTGTCGTGTCTCTGATCCCTTCGGGGGCTGGACAAGACGGCTTCAAGCAATCCTCCTTGGCAGTTTGACCGTCGGAAGAGCAAGCGTTAGGAATTTTCCATGTCGCTTTTTACTTGAGGTTAGGCTTATTTTGGTGAGCCCCGATGAGTCATAACCACTCCGCGCTGGTGTGGGGATGATCTCCGATAGTCTTTCGGGCTTTATGTGAGTTGCCGTCAAGACCCTGAAGCTAGGAATTTGGCCTTTGCTTCGTTTGCTGGCATTGCGTCTGCTGTATCGAGACGAATGTTGCGGTGGGAACTAGGGATTTTGCCGTGGCTCCGTTTGTTTGATGACGTTGCGTCTGCTGTGTCGAGACGAACGTTGGGGTGACATCTCGTCTGCTTTATCGAGATGGACGTCGAGGTTGTCTCTAGGTTGCTGGTGAACCGCCGAGGTTTGGAACTAGGGATTTTGCTGTGGCTCCATTCGTTTGATGATGTTGCGTCTGAAGTGTCGAGACGAACGTTGGGGTGACATCTCGTCTACTGTATCGAGACGGACGTCGAGGTTGTCTTTAGGTTGCTGGTGAACCGTCGAGGTTTGGAACTAGGGATTTTGCCGTGGCTCCATTCATTTAATGACGTTGCGTCTGCTGTGTCGAGACGAACATTGGGGTGACATCTCGTCAACTGTATCGAGACGGACGCCGAGGTTGTCTCGAGGTTGCTGGTGAACCGTCGAGGTTTGGAACTAGGGATTTTTCCGTGGCTCCATTCGTTTGATTGTCGTGTTCGAATCCCGCTAGAGGGAGAACGCTGGGGTGACAACTCGTCTGCTGTATCGAAACGAACGTCGAGATGGAGCCGGAATTTTGCCGTTGCTCTGTTTGTTTGATTGTCGCATCTGAATCCCGCTGGAGGAAGAACGCTGGGGTGACAACTCGTCTGCTGTATCGAAACGAACGTCGAGGTGGAGCTGGAATTTTGCCGTGGCTCTGTTTGTTTGATTGTCGCGTCCGAATCCCGCTGGAGGAAGAACGCCGGGGTGACAACTCGTCTGCTGTATCGAAACGAACGTCGAGGTGGAGCCGGAATTTTGCCGTGGCTCTGTTTGTTTGATGATGTTGCGTCTGCTGTGTCGAGACGAACGTCGAGGTGGTGACCATTCCACACTGGTGTGAGACGATCTCCAATTGTCTTTCTGGCTTTATATGGGTTTCCGTCAAGACCTTGAAGTTAGGAATTTAGCCTTTGCTTCATTTGCTTTGTCATGTTCGAAGCTTATTGGAGGAAGAACGTTATTGTTGACATTGCGTCTACTGTATCGAGGCGAATGTCACGGTTGTCTCTAGGTTGTTGTTGAACCGTCGAGACTTGGCTTCGCTTTTTGGCGGATCCTGTTGGGAATGTATGGTTCCCTCTTTGTTTGTGCCTCTGGATTGTATACAGGGATTGCTGTGCTATCGTCTGTAGGGCATGAATTTCGTTATATATATATATATATATATATTTTTATTTTATTTCTTTCCGCGATGCTCTATCATTTCAGCTTTTATATCGCGAAGGTCGCGATTGTCCAATCATTTCGGCTATTTTTCGCGGTGCCCAATCATTTCGGCTATTCATTTTATTTTTACTCGCTGCTTTTTATTGCGAGTTGTCCAATCATTTCGGCTATTTATTTTATTTTCACTCGCTGCTTTTTATTGCGAGTTGCCCAATCATTTCGGCTATTTTGCATTCATACATTTTTACTTGCTGCTTTTTATTGCAAGTTGCCATATCATTTCGGTTATTTCGTATGCATGTGCGGCCTATTGGCTTTTCGCTATAAACCGATTTCGGCATCAGCACCGCTACAACTGGGATATTACCAGGAGCGAATCATCATCTGCCTCTGTCGATGTCGAACAAAGGTGGCTTAGCGACCAGGGTTAAGGTCCTGTCGGCTAAGGCTTTTGACTTCATGAGCCGTAAGGGTTTCACGAAGTTATTTCTCCCTACAAGTCGTAAGGATCTTGTAGGTGTATTTTCTCATTAGGAATCGTGAGGATTCCTAAGTATTTGTTCCTCTGTAAGTCGTAAGGATCCTACAGGAGGGCTTTCTCCTTGTAAGTTGAGAGGATTTACAAGGGTTATTCATCGTGTGAACATATCCCTAATCTCGGATGGGACTTAGTTAAGGAAATGTTTATTCGCGCCCGTGGATTGTATAGAAGGGTCAGTATTGAACCACTTGTAGGGCAATGTCGAAAGTTGTGGGGGTTGCTTAAGCACAGCTTTAGGTCTCTGTAACTTAAGACTTTCAAATCTTATGAGCCGTGAGGGTCCCATAAGAGAGTTCTCCTTACGAGTCGTGAGGATCTCGCGGGTGTATTTTCTTCTTAGGAATCATGGGGATCCCTAAGTGTGTTGCTCCCTTATGAGTCGTAAGGATCTCATGCGGGTGGTTTCTCCTTATAAGGTCGAGAGGACCCTATAAGTGTCTTTTAACGAGGTTGCACCCTTTCGGGTTTTCACAAACACTCGCCGGTAGCCCTGCTTCTGCTGTTTTTACTCACGGAGCCCTTTCGGGTTTTCATCCGTACCTATTTTGCTTATGGACATACCGTTTTTTTTATTCTTTTTATTTTCTTCTTTTTTTTTAACGAGGTCGCGCCCTTTCAGGTTTTCACAAACACTCGCCGGTAGTCCTGCTGTTTTTACTCACGGAGCCCTTTCGGGTTTTCATCCGTGCCCATTTTGCTTATGGACATACCATTTATTTTTTTTTATTTTTGTCAGCCTGAGGATGTTGCGGTAGTAGTTTAAAGACATTTCGGTCATTTGCAAGTTTTAGGACATTGCGATCCATCATTAGTTTAAGGACGTTTCGGTCCGGGGTCGCCGTATTTGAGGCGAATATCTAGTTTATTGACTTTTCGGTCTATGGGGCTTTCTCTATGACTGACCATGATGCCCCCGGCGTATCCATCTTTCTCGGAGCATGCGGTTGTGGCGGGTTCACCTTCCAATTCTCCGACAACGCGAACTTGCCTTGTTGGTATTGGTCTTCAACCCAGTTCTTGAAGACGTAGCAATTCTCGATCAGATGACCTACCGTTTGATGGTAAGGGCAATAATTAGGGTTATTAACATCGCCTAGCCGCAACGGACGTTTTGGACTCGGCAGATTGATGAGTCTGTCGCACACTGCCAGCTCGAACAGTCCCCTTGTTTTATCTTGCGGAAACGAGTAAGGACGTTTCAACTTTTCCTGGAGGGGTTGCTGCTTGTTGCTTTGGTGAGCAACCGGTCTAGGGTCACTTAATTGTTGTTGAGCGCTGGCGACGAAGGCCGTTTTTCCTTTTTCCTTTATCCTTTTTGTTCGCTCCGTTGTTTACGGGGCCGGGATTTTTTCCGAGTAGCGTGCGATTGCTTGGCTGAATGTTCTCACAGCTCCTCAATTCCTTCATTTTTGAAATAGATTCCCTGAGGGAAGGGTTGGGGGTAGCTTCTTCGTCAGATTCACTTCCAAAGGTGATAATTTGCGATACCTTAGAGTCGGCCGTATGACAATCGTCGGCGGCTCTTTTGCGATCATCTATCGCATTTTTTCGACGTCTGCAAGCTTCACATTTTTTCCTGTCGAAGTGTTGCTTTTGAGCGACATACCCTTGCCACCAACAGTTAAAAGATTCACAGTCTTCGGTAGGATGTATGATCTTCTGATGATATAAACAGAAGTTAGGGTGCATCTCTACCTCAGCGAGAGTATTTTCTTCAAAGGGCGGTAGCTTCATTCCTACTGATAAAGCTTTGGCGAACCTTTTCCTCGTCTTGAATTTGTTTTTACCCGCAGTGTATGGCTTTTGATTTGACGGGAATGCCTTGGCTCTTTCCAGTATGGCCATTTCATGCTCTTGATTGGCTTTTGCTTTCAGACGAATTTCATTTAGGAAGGCTGTTTACCCCAATCAGAGCAAAGCTCTGTCCAAATTCCAAAGCGGGAGATGAAGCAACGCTTCATCTTCCCCCAATCAGAGCAAAGCTTTGCTTTGAAAATTTTAACTTTAATAAATGAAGCAACGCTTCAGATTCTTTGCGCTAGTGCGCAATGCGCCACGTGTCAGGCGCAGACGCATCAGCGCAGCGCCCAAAGCAGCGCACCCAATCAGAGCAAGGTTCTTTTAGAAAAAAACAAAAAGTAAAAGAAGCAACGTTCAGTTGCGCAAGCGCTGCGCTGCGCGACACGTGTCTGCGCAGTTGCGCAAACACAACTGCGCAAGCACAGGTGCGCAGGTGCTGCGCTGCGCGACACGTGTCTGCGCAGTTGCGCATGCACAACTGCGCAAGCGCTGCGCGACACGTGTCTGCGCAGTTGCGCAAACACAACTGCGCAAGCACAGGTGCGCAAGCGCTGCGCTGCGCGACACGTGTGGGGAAAATTCCCCAAATCACTCAGAAAAAGATATCTGTAACAAATTTAACTAATTTGTGAGCACTATAAAAAGGACCCCAGACCTCATTTCAAAAGGAGGAACATCTGGCTAAAAAAACAGAGAGAAAGAGGACTCTGAAGAATTCCTCAAGAATAAAAAAAGGTAAAAACCTTTGAAAGAAGAGAAATTTCTCTTATGAACAAGATCATGGATCCTCAATAAATAAACAAACAAATAAAATAAAAAATAAAAATAGTGCCTTCCACTTGTTATGAACCTTTGGTTCTCTGAAACAAGGAAAAACTTGTTTAGATCAAGGGATCAAAAAGTGCTTTGCACTTCTGTTTTGAATCTAAAAAGATTTTTAGTGCTTTGCACAAATGCAATGCATTTCCTAAAGGGCCAGACCCAAATCAAAAAGACCTAGTAGGCCTAATTAAATTGCAGTGCAATAAAAGGGGCAGGGCCCAAACAAAATAGATGCTCTGCATCATTTATAAAAGGGCAGAGCCCAAACAAAACAAAAATAATGCAGTGCATTATTTAAAAAGGGGCAAAGCCCTAACTCAGGTCTAATAGGCCAAAGACAAATAAAAATGTTGAACATCCAACTGGACTTAGCCCAGTCATGGCCATAAGTCCTCAAATTAAATTGACTGAGCACGGCTGCTCCCTAAATCAATTTACTACCTGTTTGAGGGTACATCTCCGAACTCCTCTGACATCTATCGTTGTAATCCTTCAACGACGTCAGAGAGGCGACGGGTCCCAACGACCACACATGAATATGGACTGCGGGGTCCTTAAACTCGTGGACCGAAACGTCCTTAAACTAATATCGGACCGAGACGTCCTTAAACTAATATCGGACCGAGACGTCCTTAAACTAATATCAGACCACCACGTCCTTAAACTGGAATATGGACCACCACGTCCCTAAACTGGCGATGGACCACCATGTCCCTAAACTGGAAAATGGACCACTACGTCCCTAAACTGGAATAATAGAGCCTCCAAATGCTCTTTTGCCGGATCTAAACGGTCCCGTTTAAGTTGATCTTAGCCCCAAATACGGCTAACGTATCCTTAGACATTTAAATGACTGATAAAACTCCAAATTAACTTTGGTTCAAGGGTACATCTCTGAACTCCTCTGACACATGTCGTTGTAATCCTTCAACGACGTCAGAGAGGTGACGAGTCCCGACGGCCAGATATTAAATCGATCATCACGTCAAGTTGATCTTAGTCCAAAACAGGACTAACGTATCCTTGACGAACGTTTAAGTTGATCTTAGCCGCAACGCGACTAATGCATCCTTAAACTAAAAACACCAAACCCAAATCTAAGTAAATACGGATTTGGACTAATCCACGTCCTACGGGCGACGACATTACTCAGTCTCCGTATACAATCCACGGGCAACCACAAACAAAACAAACACACACGACATGAAGTGAAATTCTGGAGAATGAGAAAGTTGTTACCGCGATGCGGTAGCGTAATTAACTGCAGGGGCTTGCGCCTGCAGGGAAGAGCGTCCCCACAATCAAAAACCCCTCACCCTGAGGGGGAATCTGACGAAGTCTGCTACATCGGCCGCATCCGTCTAAACCTCCGATATACGGTGCCATAAATCAACTTGGCAGCTTCGGAGAGGTAGACGGATAAAACCATATAGCATCTGCCCCGAATCTCAGGCGAGACGTGAAGTCGTCGGCCGCCATTCGGAGGGGAACAGATTGGGCACCGCGAAAAATAGCCGAAATGATTGGGCACCGCGAAAAACGGCCGAAATGATTGGGCACCGCGAAAAATAGCCGAAATGATTGGGCAATCGCGACCTTCGCGATATAAAAGATGAAATGATAAAGCATCGCGGAAAGAATAAAAAAAATGAAAGAATGAAACTTTTTGCCCTACAGGTGAAATCACATCGATCCCTGTATACAATTCAGGGGCACAGATAAAGAGGGAACCATACCTTCCCAACAGGCTCCATCAGAAAGCGAAGCCAAATCTCGACGGTTCATAGACAACCTAGAGACCATCTTGACATTTGTCGCAATATTACAGACACGATGTCAACAAATGAAGCAAACGAAGATCCCGAGCTTCAGGGTATCGACGTCAACATCGACAACTTAGAGATCACCAACGGCGTTTCTCCTCACTCCAACTAGATGCAGACATGACGTCAACAAAAGACCTCACGGTCGAAATAAAGTGGAGTAACGGCAAAATCCCAACTCCACCTTAGCATTCATCTCGTTACAGCAGACGCAATGTCAACAACGGCGTTCCTTCGCAGTCCAGCAGGGTGTACATGCAAGGTTAACAAAAGACCTCACGGTCGAAACAAGCGGAGCGATGGCAAAATCCCGGCTTCACCTCAGCATTCGTCTCGATACAGTAGACGCAATGTCAACAACAGCGTTCCTCCGCAGTCCAGCTGGAGGCAGATGCAACGTCAACAAAAAACCTCACGGTCGAAACAAAGCGGAGCGATGGCAAAATCCCAACTCCACCTTAGCATTCGTCTCGATACAGTAGACGCAATGTCAACAACAGCGTTCCTCCGCAGTCCAGCTGGAGGCAGATGCAACGTCAATAAAAGACCTCACGGTCGAAACAAAGCGGAGTAACGGCAAAATCCCAACTCCACCTTAGCATTCGTCTCGTTACAGCAGACGCAATGTCAACAACAGCGTTCCTTCGCAGTCCAGCAGGGTGTACATGCAAAGTTAACAAAAGACCCCATGGTCGAAACAAAGCGGAGTGACGGCAAAATTCCAGCTCCACCTCAGCATTCGTCTCAATACAGCAGACGCAGTGTGAGCAAATGAAGCGAAGGCCAAATTCCTAGCTTCAAGGTCTTAACGGCAAGTCATATAAGGCCTGAAAGACCACCGGAGATCATCTCACATGGAGTGGTCACCTCCTCGACGTTCGTTTTGATACAGCAGACGAGTTGTCACCCCAGCGTTCTTCCTCCAGCAGGGATTCGGACGTGACAAAGCAAACGAAGCGAAGGCCACATTCCTAGCTACAACGTCTTTACGGTAACTCACATAAAACCGGAAAGACAATCGGAGATCATCTCGCACCAGCACAGAGTGGTCACCACCTTAACGTTCGTCTCGATACAGCAGACGAAATATCAACCCCGGTATTCTTCCTCCAACAGGATTTGGACACACCAAAGCAAACGAAGCGAAGGCCACATTCCTAGCTTCGATGTCTTGACGGTAACTCGTATAAAACCGGAAAGACAATCGGAGATCATCTCGCACCAGCACAGAATGGTCACCACCTTGACGTCCGTCTCAATACAGCAGACAAGATGTCACCCCAACGTTCGTCTCGACACAGCAGACGCAACGTCATTAAACAAATGGAGCCACGGCAAAATCCCTAGTTCCAAACCTCGACGGTTCACCAGCAACCTAGAGACAACCTCGACGTCCGTCTCGATACAGTAGACAAGATGTCACCCCAACGTTCGTCTCGACACTTCAGACGCAACGTCATCAAATGAATGGAGCCACGGCAAAATCCCTAGTTCCAAACCTCGGCGGTTCACCAGTAACCTAGAGACAACCTCGACGTCCGTCTCGATACAGCAGACGAGATGTCACCCCAACGTTCGTCTCGACACAGCAGACGCAACGTCATCAAACAAACGGAGCTACGACAAAATCCCTAGTTCCCACCGCAACATTCGTCTCGATACAGCAGACGCAATACCAGCAAACGAAGCAAAGGCCAAATTCCTAGTTTCAGGGTCTTGACGGCAACTCACATAAAGCCTGAAAGACTATTGGAGATCTTCCCCACACCAGCGCGGAGTGGTTATGACTCATCGGGGCTCGCCAAAATGAGCCTAACCTCAAGTAAAAAGCGACATGGCAAATTCCTAACGCTTGCTCTTCCGACGGTCAAACTGCCTAGGAAGATTGCTTGAAGACGTCTTGTCCAGCCCTCGAAGAGATCAGAGACACGGCAGTCGCAGGGCTACTCGAACAGCACGATTGCCTATCGAGGACTATATCGGCTTATGCGACGGTACGATGGCCAAAACCCTAAGTACCACCAACCTTAACGGGCTTCTGTCGTAAAGAACAGTGGTTAAATGCGACGTTAAGATGTTCTTGCAAGAAACGCTCGATTCGTCTCGACTTATGAAGAAATTGTTGAGGCGGCTCGACTCGTGAGATAAAGCCTTAGGCAGTAGGCATAAAAGAAGCCTGTTTCCTAAGCACTGGGACCCTACAAGTTGACCCAAAACGGTCTCTTGCATACCATCCACGGGTCTCACTCTCCAAGGTTGAGTTTCGACAAGGAGGGAAACAACCGCTTGCGAGTCCTCTCGACTCGTAAGCGGGAAAATTCTCTTATAGGATCCTTGCGACTTATAAGAGAAAACACAGTTAGGGATCCTCATGATGCCTAAGGAGAAAACCCACCTACGAGATCCTCTCGATCCGTAGGGAGAAAAGTCTCTATGAGACCCTCACGGCTCATAGAGTTGAAAAGTCTTAGGCAGCAGATTTGAACCTGCGGCCTAAGCCCTCGCTATCTCGTGAAGAAATCAAGAAGCTTACTCTATTACCTGCTAATTGTGACGACATGCCGAGAAAGAAGAAAAGCAACAGAAAGAGCATCCGATTTATATTTGATCAAGCGTTCAAGACACATTCATTCATGCATGGGCAAAAAGACTCAGGACAAAAGATATATAATAAAGACAAGCTGGGATAAAAAAAAATTCCATTAATATTGCCCGAAGTTCTTACAGTCATAAAAACAATAAACGAAAGTTACAATGGAATAACCTCAGATCCAGGGCATGGATTGAGGAATTCAAAAGGGACCCTATCTATGACTTTCCAGGCCTCGCGGACCATCCTAGTGTGCTTTCTTTCGCGAGCATAAGCGTCAGGGTCCCCCTTGATGTCTTCCACCATCCGATAAGCAGCGAGTATGGCAGACTGTTGAAAGACCTCGTGTAAGAGATCGATAAGACTGTCTCGCCGTCTCTTCGAGATAAAGTTCAATAGGTACACTGAGTGCACCTTGTCCTCAGTGGCATCCAACGCCCTAAGCGGCACGCCGGGACAGAATAGGGGAAGCGCTTCCCAGGTGGCTCCCACGATAAGCTTAAGGAGGGAGGAACGCCGGGGGAGCAGTGGACCATTGTATGCGTCGAAGCGGCTCATAATTTCAGCACACTCCGCGTTTGTGAACTCTCGATTCTGAGAGCGGCCAAGTCGGCGGATGTCCCCGTAAGAGATGATCTCGTTAAGAGCATACATATGGGCGTCCATTGTTCCTGTGAAAGAAGATCAACAGAATTAGCAGACCGACTGATTAAGAGAATTCTTGTTAAAAAACGAGCACAGACAGTTAAACTCCTCGAGAACAATGCTCTACGAACAGGAGTGACTATCAAAATCCTAATAAGGGAAATTTAAAGAAGTCCCCCAAGATTCTGAGATCACTATTATTAAAAGATGATATAGTCCATTAAAATACAAAACTCAATTTTTAATTTTCATTATTCATATTCAAACTCTTAAAAGTTCATCATTTTTAGATCAAAGAGATCTATGTTTTGACAAAGATGCAAGGTTCTGTTCATGGGTCAAGAAATCTTGAAACAGATTCTTGAGAGCAATGCTCTATTGGTGAAACCCCAGAAGGGTTTCTTTAGATCAAAGATCTATAAGAGCAAGGCTCTATTAATTAAAATTGATTTAATTCAAGACTAATTCTTACCTAAATAGTTCATTTTAAAGAAAATCTAAGAGTTCTTAAAAACAAGAGCAGGTCTCTGAGGTTCTGAAAATAAAATTTTTGGAGATGATGATCATCTGTGAAGGACCAAAGGTCCTATTTATAGGCACCAAGTGCCCTTCCAACTTCCAAAAGCTGCCGCAACGGTTGGGATTCTGCCACCGTTGCGCTTGCGTTTGGAGGCCACGTAAGCGCAACGGTGGGGGGCATTTGTTTACCCCAATCAGAGCAAAGCTCTGTTCAAATTCCAAGACGGGAGATGAAGCAACGCTTCATCTTCCCCCAATCAGAGCAAAGCTTTGCTTTGAAAATTTTAACTTTAATAAATGAAGCAACGCTTCAGATTCTTTGCGCTGTGCGCAATGTGCCACGTGTCAGGCGCAGACGCATCAGCGCAGCGCCCAAAGAAGCGCACCCAATCAGAGTAAGGCTCTTTTAAAAAAAACAAAAAGTAAAAGAAGCAACGTTCAGTTGCGCAAGCGCTGCGTTGCGCGACACGTGTCTGCGCAGTTGCGCAAGCACAACTGCGCAAGCGCTGCGCTGCGCGACACGTGTCTGCGCAGTTGCGCAAACACAACTGCGCAAGCACAGCTGCGCAAGCGCTGCGCTGCGCGACACGTGTCTGCGCAGTCGCGCAAGCACAGCTGCGCAAGCGCTGCGCTGCGCGACACGTGTCTGCGCAGTCGCGCAAGCACAGCTGCGCAAGCGCTGTGCTGCGCGACACGTGTCTGCGCAGTCGCGCAAGCACAGCTGCGCAAGCGCAGCGCTGCGCTGCGCGACACGTGTCACGTGCTGGGGGAGTTGCGCAAAACAGAATAAATCTTTTCTGTTCTTGTTAAAACAAGAAGATTTTTTTCTGTAAAGCAGGGGCCTTTGGATCAAAGATCCAACGGTGGGGAAAATTCCCCAAATCACTCAGAAAAAAGATCTCTGTAACAAATTTAACTAATTTGTGAGCACTATAAAAAGGACCCCAGACCTCATTTCAAAAGGAGGAACATCTGGCTAAAAAAAAGAGAGAAAGGGACTCTGAAGAATTCCTCAAGAATAAAAAAAAAAGGTAAAAACCTTTGAAAGAAGAGAAATTTCTCTTATGAACAAGATCATGGATCCTCAATAAATAAATAAACAAATAAAATAAAAAATAAAAATAGTGCCTTGCACTTGTTATGAACCTTTGGTTCTCTGAAACAAGGAAAAACTTGTTTAGATCAAGGGATCAAAAAGTGCTTTGCACTTCTGTTTTGAATCTAAAAAGATTTTTAGTGCTTTGCACAAATGCAATGCATTTCCTAAAGGGCCAGGCCCAAATCAAAAAGACCTAGTAGGCCTAATTAAATTGCAGTGCAATAAAAAGGGCAGAGCCCAAACAAAATAGATGCTCTGCATCATTTATAAAAGGGCAGAGCCCAAACAAAACAAAAATAATGCAGTGCATTATTTGAAAAGGGGCAAAGCCCTAACTCAGGTCTAATAGGCCAAAGACAAATAAAAATGTTGAACATCCAACTGGACTTAACCCAGTCATGGCCATAAGTCCTCAAATTAAATTGACTGAGCACGGCTGCTCCCTAAATCAATTTACTACCGGTTTGAGGGTACATCTCCGAACTCCTCTGACATCTATCGTTGTAATCCTTCAACGACGTCAGAGAGGCGACGGGTCCCAACGACCACACATGAATATGGACTGCGGGGTCCTTAAACTCGTGGACCGAAACGTCCTTAAACTAATATCGGACCGAGACGTCCTTAAACTAATATCGGACCACCACGTCCTTAAACTGGAATATGGACCACCACGTCCCTAAACTGGCGATGGACCACCACGTCCCTAAACTGGAAAATGGACCACTACGTCCCTAAACTGGAATAATAGAGCCTCCAAATGCTCTTTTGCCGGATCTAAACGGTCCCGTTTAAGTTGATCTTAGCCCCAAATACGGCTAACGTATCCTTAGACATTTAAATGAATGATAAAACTCCAAATCAATTTTGGTTCAAGGGTACATCTCTGAACTCCTCTGACACCTGTCGTTGTAATCGTTCAACGACGTCAGAGAGGTGACGAGTCCCGACGGCCAGATATTAAATCGATCATCACGTCAAGTGGATCTTAGTCCAAAACAGGACTAACGTATCCTTGACGAACGTTTAAGTTGATCTTAGCCGCAACGCGACTAATGCATCCTTAAACTAAAAACACCAAACCCAAATCTAAGTAAATACGGATTTGGACTAATCCACGTCCTACGGGCGACGGCATTACTCAGTCTCCGTATACAATACACGGGCAACCACAAACAAAACAGACACACACGACACGAAGTGAAATTCTGGAGAAGGAGAAAGTTGTTACCGCGATGCGGTAGCGTAATTAACTGCAGGGGCTTGCGCCTGCAGGGAAGAGCATCCCCACAATCAAAAACCCCTCACCCTGAGGGGGAATCTGACGAAGTTTGCTACATCGGCCGCATCCATCTAAACCTCCGATATACGGTGCCATAAATCAACTTGGCAGCTTCGGAGAGGTAGACGGATAAAACCATATAGCATCTGCCCCGAATCTCAGGCGAGACGCGAAGTCGTCGGCCGCCATTCGGAGAGGAACAAAGGCATCGATCAACTCGTCTGATGGCTGTAGGATCTCCGGCTCAGGATTCGCTATTGGTTTCTCAGCGCAAGGAGCCTCTTCAACGTCTGCCAGTGAGTGAGAAATCACATGACAAGTCGCTACGTAGTCCTTAGATTCTTCTGATGAGTTTTCTCCATCGTTTTCATCCTTGACTAAAGAACAAGCTGCCCCGGCGTGTCCGTCTTCTTTGGAGAGTGCGGCTGTGGTGGGTTCACCTTCCAGCTTTCAGACAGCGCGAACTTGCCTTGTAGGTATTGATCCTCGATCCATCCCTTAAAGACGAAACAATCCTCAATCGGGTGACTTACCGTTTGGTGGTAAGGGCAATAATTGGGATTATTAAGATCGCCTGGCTGCGACAGACGCTTTAGACTCGGCAGATTAATAAGTCTGTTGCGCACTGCCAGCTCGAACACTCTTCTCGTTTTATTCTGAGGAAACGAGTAAGGACGTCCTAGCCTCTCTTCGAGGGATGGGCATGGACGCTCGTTGTTTTGGCGAACGACCGGCTTTGAGTTGTTCGACTGTTGCTGAGCATTGGCGACGATGATCGCTTTCCCTTTTCCTTTCTCATTTTGGGGATCGGGTCTTGGAGGAGACGGTCCATGGCCCATCTGGTCCATTTGAGCTAATTTGTCGATCAAGGCCTGGAAGGTGGTCGGCCTGAAGAACGTCATGAATTGCGAGATGGTCGCCTGCGGATCGAGAGTGCCCACAAACATGCCTACCGCAGGTGCCTCTTCTATGCGTTGTTCGCATTTCGACCATAGGTTTTGCCATCGTGTTGTGTATTGGACCCACGTTTCGCCAGGCCTTATTCTGGCATTTATTAGTGCTGTTATCGGGGTGCGTTCACTAGCACTCGCGAATCTTTGTGTAAACAGCAGCTCCATCTCCGCAAATGTTTTGACAGAGTCGTTAGGTAGTTCTGAATACCATTCAAAAGCTGTTTCTGCTAAGCTGCCGACGAATTGGCATAGCAACAACTTGTCATCGCCTCCAGTATTGCCGCATAAGGCGCTGAATTGAGCAACATGCTGATGCGGATTCCCTGTCCCTTTATATACGTGGAATTTAGGGATCGTATATCCCGGCAGGTAACTGATTTGATCGTACCAGCTCGGATACGATCGTCCGGTTCTAGCAATTTGCCCAGCCGCTTCATTTGCCTGATGAACCCGGATCTGCTGAGCTATATATTCGTCCAGGTCAGCTTTGGAGATTGCCTCCTCCTTGGCTGTTGACAGAGCCGGTGGAGGATTTGACGTTTCTCCCCTGTCGTCTTCAAGGACGATCGAAGGATCTTCAGCAGGAGGGTCCGGCTGTAACATCATCTCTACCATATCTTGGAAGAGGAGCGCCATCCGTTTTATGTTAGCCGCTTGCTCTGCAGCTTCTTTGTCCCTCTTTTCGAGGACTCTGCGTAAAAAGTCAGCGTCGGTTTCTTGTTCGTGCCGCTGTTCTGATGATACTTCCGAGCTTTCTTTTGGCTTGGTAAGCGCAGTCATTGCGGTCATCATTTCCTGAAGTTTTTGTTGTTGCTCTTGGACTTTCGTCACGGATCGGGTGAGCAGTCGGTGGCCCGTAGAAGTGCAGCTTTCTTCTTTTCCAGAAGCCATATAAACAGTGTGCACCACTATGCCCTCAGATTTGGGGCGTTTGTGTTCAGCTCTTTTATGCTTCGCCATGTTCACAGGGGCTTTTTGCGGCCTCCTTTTCCTTTGAGTGATTGGAGTTGAGGGGGCCGTTGTAATGGGCACCCGGGTAGCTATTGGTTTTTGTGGCTTGACGGAGTAATCCTTCTCTTGCCGAACCTTCATCTTTTTCCGTTGGCGGAGATAGTTTTCATCAATCACTGACTCCTGGACCTGTCGCCAGACTCCGTAAATTTTAGAGGACAGCTGTTGAGGGGGCTGTTCTAGCTTTTTCTCTGGAGTACTCTTCGCAGCTGAAGGAGTTCGTTTCAACATTGCAGTAGAAGAGTTTCTGCGCACCGTATTCAGCAATTCAAAGCTGTTCCCGGTTGGAACAGCAGCATCGATCCCTACCATCGGAGCTGGTGGCGTAAATCCAGAGGGGGAGTTGCCCCCAGCCTTCCTCACTCGACGCCAGTGGCGACATCGGGCGTGTCTTGCGGATGGAGTCACCTCCGTTGTTTGATAAGCTTCTTCATGCCCCCTGCCCTGGGTAGGGGAAGCAGCTTTGAGGACCTCGCCTGGAGCATCAACCGGAATAGCCAGCCTTGTAAACACTAACTTCTCGGAAGGAGAAACCCTTCCAATGATTTCGTCCGCTTGAGCCGGGATAGCTATCTCGCAGGTTTGCAGACGTTCTGGCCCAGTCCGTTGAAAACTGAGGTACTGAAACTGGGCGACCCGTTGAGAGGGGTCGCGGTAGTGGTAAGCCGATTAAAGACCAACTTCTCCGGGGTTTCTTGCAACGTCATTGTGGCATTGAAGCTCAACGGTGGGAGCATGGTCCCGAAGAATAATCCAGTGGTGGCTTGAGTCACCTGCTCCACTGGTATCTTGAAAAGAGAGGCCGCTCGGGGCCCATAAGTCACTCCTATAGCGCGGACGGAGCGAGAGTTGCAGTTGCAGGCAGTGCAGTTTGAAGTCATCGATCTTCAATTCTCTGCACGGAGCAAGACACCAAATCTTAGTACCTCGAATCCACAGGCAACCACAACAAACCATGATTTGTTCGCGAACACGACACACAAAGTGTGGAGTGGAAAGAGGAAAAGGTCCCACCAGGCGTGCCAGAGTCTGTTCCCCTCCGAATGGCGGCACACAGGACCGCGATTTCCTGACGCTGGGGTTCGGGGCAGATGCTATTTGGTTTTATCCGTCCACCTCTCCGAAGATGCCAAGTTGATTTATGGCACCGTGTATCGGAGGTTTAGACGAATGCGGCCGATGTAGCAGACTTCGTCAGATTCCCCCTTGCTTGAGGGGTTTTTGATTGTGGGGACGCTCTTCCCTGCAGGCGCAAACCCCTGCAGTTAATTACGCTACCGCATCGCGGTAACAACTTTCTCCTTCTCCAGAATTTCACTTCGTGTCGTGTGTGTTTGTTTTGTTTGTGGTTGTCCGTGGATTGTATACGGAGACTGAGTAATGCCGTCGCCCGTAGGATGTCGATTAGTCCAAATCCGTATTTACTTAGATTTGGGTTTGGTGTTTTTAGTTTAAGGATGCATTAGTCGCGTTGCGGCTAAGATCAACTTAAACGTTCGTTAAGGATACGTTAGTCCTGTTTTAGACTAAGATCAACTTAACGTAGTGATTCATTTAATATATGGCCGTCAGGACTCGTCACCTCTCTGACGTCGTTGAAGGATTACAACGACAGGTGTCAGAGGAGCTCGGAGATGTACCCTCGAACCAGAGTTGATTTGGAATTTTGTAGTCCACTTGAATGTTTAAGGATACGTTAGCCGTGTTTGGGGGCTAAGATCGACTTAAACGGGATCGTTTAGATCCGGTAAAAGAGCATTTGGAGGCTCTATTGTTCCAGTTTAGGGACGTGGTGGTGCATACTCAAGTTTAGGGACGTGGTGGTCTATCGCCAGTTTAGGGACGTGGTGGTCTATATTCCAGTTTATGGACGTGGTGGTCCATCGCCAGTTTAGGGACGTGGTGGTCCATATTCCAGTTTAGGGACGTGGTGGTCCATGCTCCAGTTTAAGGACGTGGTGGTCCGACATTAGTTTAAGGACGTCTCGGTCCAACATTAGTTTAAGGACGTTCCGGTCCAATATTAGTTTTAAGGACGTCTCGGTCCAATATTAGTTTTAAGGACGTCTTGGTTCAACATTAGTTTAAGGACGTCTCGGTCCAACATTAGTTTAAGGACGTTCCAGTCCAACATTAGTTTAAGGACGTTCCGGTCCAATATTAGTTTTAAGGACGTCTCGGTCCACGAGTTTAAGGACCCCGCAGTCCGTATTGATGTGTGGTCGTCGGGATCCGTCACCTCTCTGACGTCGTTGAAGGATTACAACGATGGGTGTCAGAGGAGTTCGAAGATGTACCCTCGAACCGGATATAAATTAATTTAAGAGAATAGCTATGCTCAGTCAATTTAATTTGAGAACTTATGGCCAAAATTGGGCTAAGTCCAGTTGAAAATGTTCAACACCCTTATTTATTTTTGGTCTATTAGACCTGTGCTAGGGCTTTGCCCACACTTAAATAATGCATTGCATTACTTCTATTTTTTTTTTGTTTGGGCTCTTCCCATAAAAGATGCAGAGCATCAATTTCACTTGGGCTCTGCCCCCTTTTTATTGCTTTGCAATTTATTTTGGCCTGTTTGGTCTTTTTGATTTGGGCCTAGCCCTTTAAGAAATGCCTTGCATATGTTAGGCGCTTTGTGCCAATCAGAGAGCGCAAGCGCTCGTGGTGATGACACGTGTCATGCAGCGCAGTGCGCTGCGCCTGCGCTGCTGACACGTGGCGCACTCTGGTGGCTTGCGCCAATTTCAGAGAGTGAAGCTCTATTCAAAAGCGCATAGCACAAATGGTTCAGGCGCTGACACGTGGCGCTCTCTGGTGGCTTGCGCCAGCCCAAGAGCGCAACAGTGCAGATTTATAAGTGCAAAGCACTATTAATTTGAGAATCTTTTAGATTCAAGAACAGAAGTGTAAAGCACTGTTAGATTTCTTGATCTAATTTAGATCAAAGGAAAAGATAAGTTTTTTCTTATCTTAAAGAACCAAAGGTTCATGAAAAAGTGCAAAGCACTATTTTTATTAAATTTATTCATTTTATTTAGTTATGTTTAAAGATCAATAATCTTGTTTTTAGATCACTGATCTGTTCATAAGAGAATTTTCTCTTCTTTCAAAGGTTTTTACCTTCTGTTGTTCTTGAGGAGTTCTCAAGAGTTCTCTTCTCTTTTTTTTTTAGAAAGATATTGATGCTTTGAATTGAGCTCTGGGGTCTCTTTTATAGTGCCCATAAATTAGTTAAGTTTGTTAAAGAGATCTTTCTCTGAGTGATTTGGGGAATTTTCCCTACCGTTGGATCTTTGATCTAAGGGCTTCTGTTTTACAGAAGAAAATCTTCTTGTTTTAACAAGAACAGAAAAGATTTCTTTATAATTTTAATTTTGTTGGGCGCAAATGCTTCAGAGCGTGACACGTGTCACGCAGCGCATAGCGCAGCGCATCTGCGCTGACACGTGTCGCGCAGCGCACAGCGCAGCGCAACTGCGCTAGCGCATCTGCGCTGACACGTGTCGCGCAGCGCACAGCGCAGCGCACAGCGCAGCGCAACTGCGCGAGCGCATCTGCGCTGACACATGTCGCGCAGCGCAGTGCTTGCGCAATTGAAGCGTTGCTTCCTTTAATTAAAGTTTGAATTTTAAAACAGAGCCTTTCTCTGATTGGGTGCGCTGCCTTGGGCGCTGCGCCCCCCTGCGCTAACGTGTCTGATTTTGACACGTGGCGCTCTGCGCGCAGCGCAGGGGATCTGAAGCGTTGCTTCATTTATTTTCACTTTAATTTTCAAGACAGAGCTTTACTCTGATTGGAGGAAAACAAAAGCATTGCCTCTTTTCCCTCCTTGGAATTTGAACAGAGCTTTACTCTGATTGGGGTAAACAGGTAATTTTAGGGCTCTAACACCAATCTACAGTATTGTTTGATTTTATTGCAGATCAACGAAACGATAGCAGATCATAAAGAACCTAAAACTTAACTAAAACCGTTTTTAAACACTAATTGAAAACAATATGGTATTATAGTGAAATAAGTTAGATTAATAAGTATATTAGGTACTAATATACTCTTAACTACCTTAATAAGCCATAAAAACATTAAACTTATCGTAACCCTCTCTTTAAAATCTAAACATGCAATAAAAACTACTTATACATCTAATTAAGGTTGAATAAAATCAAGGATTAGTAAAACAAGTTAAGATTTAGTTTCATACTTTACTAGGAGATGAAGAAAAACCCTAATTTGATACGATAGCCACCAAAAGAAGAAACTTGCTCCAAGAAACTCTTTAAGAGGTTGAAAATATGATTTTGGGAGTGATTAGTGGTGGATTTTGTTGTGATTTGGGGAGGGTTTCAGTGAAATAGAGAGATTAGCATGGGAGATGAAGAAGAAAAAGAGAAAAGGATAAGGTGAGGAATGATCTAAAGAATGAAAGAGAGAAAGAGAGAACCCTTAGCCATGGCATGCATTTAATGCACCATGCTAGATATTTTGCTTTTCATTATATTTATTTATTTGGGAAAATTCTAGAACCATTCAATATAGAAATATGTTAACCCATTTTATTTGTGATATGGTTGCAAAAACTTGCAACAACTTAACCTAACTTGATTAATACTAGATTAGTGTGTAAGTGCAAGTTTAAAATAATTTTTAATAATTCATAAATAAAGAAATATATAAGTAAACAATAAATTAAATAAATAACTAAGTAAATACCAAATAAATAAGTAATTACATAAGTAAATAAGAATATATTTGTCGATATGGAAAAATAATTATAACTAGGTTTTATAGAAAACACATATTATATCACTAATTAACATATAATTATCTTAAACGATTTTTGAAACGTTACAAGAAGGAACATCGAGATAATCTCTAGGCTGTGGATGTTGCCGCCGAGATCTCGAGCTAGGATTTTGCCATTACTCCGCTTTTTATTTGCTTGAGAAGCTGCCACTAAATCCTTCGGGTGATGAAATAGCTCTCGGTAGTCTTTAGGCTTATATGGTGCCGCTGAGACACGAATCTTTGCTGAAGCGTTCCTCACTTGGTACCATTCAGTAGAGCACATTGCTCATTTTCATATGTTTGTGCCCATGGATGGTATACAAGAGTCAGTTTTAACATGCTTGTAGGGCAGAAAATTTTTATTTTATTTATTTTTTATCCGCTATTACTCTATGATTTCAATTTTTCATATCGCAAAAGTCGCAATTGCCTAATCATTTCAGCAATTTTATTCGTGGTGCCCAATTATTTCGGCTATTTCATATGCATATATTTTTTTACTCACTGATTTTTATTGCGAGCTAGGGGCTTGTAATCTGATACCAATTTCGGCATCAGTACTGCTACAACTGGAATATTTCCAGGAGCGAATCATCATTTGTTGTGAGAAGACTTAGAGTTCGAAACCTGATTAGGCATCAGCATTGCTACAACTAGAATATTTTCAGGAGCGAATCATCATTTGCCTTATCTATTTGAATAAAGATGGCTTAGATAACAGGTTTAGGTCTCTGCTAACTAAGGCTTTTTGACTTTATGAGCCGTAAGAGTCTTATAAAGGTATTTCTCCCTATGAGTCGTGAGGATCTCATAGGTGAATTTTCTCCTTAAGGATCATATGGATTCCCAAGTGTGTTTTCTCTTGTAAGTCATACGGATCTTACATGAGTATTTTCTCCTTGTAAGTCGAGAAGAATTACAAGTGTTGTTCACCATATGGGAATATTTCTCGCCGTTGGTGGGACTTCGTTGGAACACATTTGTTTGTTCCTATGAATTGTATACAAGAGCTGACATCGAACTGCTTGTAGGCCAACTTGGGGGATATGATGGCTTAAGAACATATTTAGATTAGTTTAACTTAAGGCTTTTGAATTTTATGAGTCGTGAGGGTCTCATAGGGGCTATATTCTCCTTACGAGTCATGGGGATCTCATAAGTGTACCTTTTCCTTATGAATCGTATGGATTTCTAAGTGTGTTCTTCCTTTGTGAGTTGTAAAGATCTCATGCAGGTATTTTATCCCTACAAGGTTGAGAGGACCTTGCAAGTGCACACACAATTTTTTTATGAGTTTGCACCCTTTCGCATTTTCATAAGCTCGTCGGTAGTCATGCCTTTTTTACTCACGGCGTATTTTCGGGTTTTCATCCGTACCTATTTTGCTTGTAGATATACCGTTTTTTTATTTGAACGATGGAGCTTTCGAAAATAGCTTCGCCGTAGGTGACCCATCTATTTGCCGGTGGGACTTGGGGATGACTTCATCACTGGAGTAGCTGTGTAGCCAGTAGAGACTTGAGGTGAAGCCTTGCAGTTAGGACTTGAGTTGCAATCTTCGCCGGTGGTACTTCAGTTGCAATATCGATCTCAAGGAGTTTAAGGACATTACGGTCTATTATCACCATGTTTGGGGTGACGTGCTAGTTTAGGGACATCGCGGTCCAATATTAGTTTAGTGACAACGTAGTCCAAGATTAGTTTAAGGACATCGCGGTCCAAGATTTTTCATTCAGTCGGGAAGTTACATAACCCATTCCTTCCAACGCTTGCTTGCTGAAACGCTGTTGTCTAGTCGTTGCATGAGTGAACACTTCACGCTTTAGGCTATCTTCACTTTCTTGGACTACTTTCATCATTGCGTTAATCAGGCCGTCTTGCGAGAAATACTGAGCACTCTACACTGTACCTGCCCCCTGCTTATTAATGTCACTTTCTGACGCTGACGGAGTGTCTTCTTCATATACGACGAAACGAGATATTACGTTAAGCCGAGTCTTCTTCCTCCTTAAAAGAATGAACTTGACTTGGGGGCTTTCCCCTCATCATCCATGAGTAGGACATGACTTCTACATCCCCTCCACGATTTCTAATTCAAGCGGGTTATTCCACTTGATTGCAGGCCTCGCTTGTAGGTCCCTTAATATCCTTTTTGTTATTTGAAGAAAGGACCTCCTCACATAGAGATTCCTCCACCAGCGAGCAAGATGCCCCCTATGTATATTTCGTGGGAGCGAGTATTTGCGTTCCAATCTTTTCAAGGGTAGTTACCGTGCTGTCGTTATTTTGGCGACATGTTGTTTTAGAGTTGCTCATTTTTGTTGAGTGTTGGCGACAAACGTCGTCTTGCCTCCTTTTTTCATGTATCTTTATCGGAAGAGGAAGGGTTTTAACCCATATGATCCAGTCGAACCAGTTTTTCTATAAGCTCTTGGAAGGTCGTCGGCTTGAAGAAGGCCATATATGGGAACACCTTTGAATTTAGGTCAAGGGCGGCTATGAATATTTCCATGGTTGGAGCTTCGTCAATATGCTGCTCGCATTTAGACCAGAGGTTTCTCCATTGGGTAACATATTGAACCCAAGTCTCATTCAATCTAACCTTTTCATTGATTAGCGCCGTCACGGTAGTGCGTTTATTTGCGCTGGTGAATATTTGGCAGAAGAGTATATCCATCTCGTCGAAAGTCCTCACGGAGTCATTTGGGAGTTCCGCATACCATTCGAACGCATTGCCTTCCAGACTGCTGACGAACTGTCGGAGAAGTGGTATATCATCTCCTCCAGTGTTGCTGTACATGGATCGCGCGATGTGCTGGCGAGAATTCCTGGTCCTTTTGTACATGTGGAACGTCGGAAATGTGTATTCCAACGGGTACTGTACTTGATTCTACCATGCCAGATATGGCCGACCAGTCTTGATCAACTTATCCGCCGTCTTACTGGCATAGTGAGTTTTGATTCGCCGAGCGATATATGCGTCCAGCTTTACCTTATAATTCATTTCCTCTTTAGCCATTTATGGGGCTTACGAAAGATTTGGAGTGTCACCCTCTTATTAGGAGTGATTACCAGCGGTTCATCTGCCGGTGGTTCAGATTGGACCATCATTCCAGCCATATTCTAGATTAAGAGGATCATCTTGTTCATTTCAGCGGACATCTTTGCCGCTTCTTCATCTTTCTTTTTGAGAGTGCGCTTCAGAAAGTCAACATTCGACTCCTGCCCTGTCCTTTCTTTGAGTCTCAAAGTTTCTTTTAGGCAGTACACTAACGAGTTCCGCCGCTTTAGCAAGTATCTCTTATATCTTTTCATGTTGCTGCCGAGCCTTTGTCAAAGACCAGTTATGCATCTTGTGACTAGTAGAAACATGACTTTCGTATTTGGAGTTCACCATATGGACTGTATGAACTACCATGCCCCCAGGCTTAGGGCGTTTGGAGTTATGGCCTTTGGAGTTTGCCTCAGCCACTTGAGATTTATCTGGACTCTCTCTTTTATTAAAAACCGCTTTAGGAAGAACCATAATATTAGGAACCGCCTTAGGATGAGTCCCCTTGTATTTGGAAGGGGAGTTGTTAGAATTTGGCCAACGCTTCGGAGAAGGGCCGCAGAAGACGACGAAGTTATTCACCTCCTTCCACACCTTATATATGGATGATGAAAGTCCATTTGGAGAAAGAACATGTTTCTGCTCTCGTTGGATCTCAATGGATTGCAGAGAATTTTTCAATACCATGGTGGGGGAATTTTGTCTAACCCTTTGCAGCAGTTTGAACTTGTTCCCGGTTGGAACGACAACATTCACCATAGGAGTTGAAGCGAGTGGAGTCAACACGGACGGAGAACCGCCCCCAGCTTGTCGTATTTGATGCCGATATTGATGTTGATCACGTCTCCCAACCGGAGTTTCTTCGGTCTCCGGAATTTGCCAAGCCTGCCCCATGTTTTCTTTCAGAGCATGATTATTATGCCCTCGGTGTTGACCTTTGTCTTCGGCATGTGCCAGCCGTTTAAAGACCAATGCTTTCGGCAGAACTACATCTTGAGAAGCTAGCCTATGGAAGACAGATTTCTTCTGGGCTCCCTCTTTTGGCGTTGAGGCACCGAGGGTAGAAGGTCGGAGTATCGACCTAAAGAAAAGTCCATTTATTTCTTGAATAGCCGGAGTGTAGAGGATGGAGGCTGTAAGTGGCCCATACTTGACTTCATCAGATGTGGTAGAGCAAGAGTTGCAGTTGAAAGCAACTGATCTCTACATAGAGACAAAATACCAGCTTCAGTATCCCAAGACCCAAGGGCAACATAAACATATATACCACAATTTTTGTTCACGAAAAACACGACAAACGAAGTGTGGAGTGGAAAGAGAAAAAAGTCCTACCGGTCATGCCAGAATCTATTTACCTCTGAAAACTGGAAAGACAAACGTCTTGACTGAATTTGGGGGCAAGTGCTAAATTGAACATATCCATCTACCTCTCCAAAGATACCAAGTTGATTTGTGGCACCGTCTATCGGAGATTTGGATAGATGCGACCGTTTTAGCAAATTTATCAGATCCCTCCTCATTTGTGAGGGTTTTTTGATCGCGGGTACACTTTTTCCTGCAGGCGCAAGTCCCTGCAGTTAATTATGTTATCGCAAAGCAATAACAACTTTCACCTTCTCCATAGATATCGCTTCGTGTCGTGTTATGTTTGTTGGGGTTTACCCTTGGATTGTATATGGAGACAAATTTTGTCACCTATCACGTCTCGCTTCCTGGTAGACAGAAACGATGACGCGACAAGCTTGCCTCATATTTATTCAGAGAAGGTCATTAATCAGTCAAATTTACTGCATATTTTTATGGACATTTTCCCTATTATTATTAACTATTAAAAAGTGTTAATTGTAAATAAAGAACATATGTAGGTTTATTTGGAAAAAGATTTGTCATGCCCCACCTTCAATACAAAGAGTATTGTTTGCTCTGGCCAAACTGGCACGGTTTTGTCCTTCGGGGCGAACCGGACCCGAATAGGGGCCACTTCCCAGGAGGTCACGCATCCCAGAACTTTCCTGACTCGAGCATGCTTAACTACGAAGTGCTCAAGCTCCTGTAGTGCCGGTTAACTTAAAAAGCGATCATTTCATTTATAGTTCCTGATCTGCTCTCTTTCGGAATGTATTCCGAAAATTCCCCATTGTTCTACAGTGGGTCCCACGGATTCAAGAGGTGTCCCCCGCCCCTTTGGCATGACACTTGGCGTGACACTTTGTTCCTTGTGGCACTTTGTGGGAAGTGGCCACTATTCGGGCCCTGTTCTCCCCGAAGGACAAAACTGTGCGATTTTGGCTAGTGCGGACAATACCATCTGTACTGGGGATATGGGGCATTACATTTATGGTGGCCCATATAGGTCCCTTGGTAATAGGTCTGTGGTTCGAGGACGAACCATTGTTCAAAGGTGGGGAGAATGTCGGGACCCCGTTCTTGTTCACGGAGCAAAGTGCCACACAGAACAAAGCGCCACGGCAATTGTCATGCCAAGGGGGCGGGGGCCACCTCTTGAATCCGTGGGGGCCACCTCTAGAATCCGTGGGACCCACTGTAGAACAATGGGGAATTTTCGGAACACATTCCGAAAAAGGACCGAATTGCATTATAAATATAATGATACCACCCTCAATTACAGAGGTGCCTTTTAAGTGAATCGGCACTACAGGAGCTTGAGAACTCTGTAGTTAACCGTGCTCGAGCCAGAGAAGTTCTGGGATGGGTGACCTCCTGGGAAATGGCCCTTGGTCAGGTCCAGTTCGCCTCAAAGGATAAAACTGTGCGGCTTCGGCCAGAGCGGACAATACTCTCTGTATTGGATGTGGGGCGTGACAAGATTATTATCATATGTTCCTTCATTTATAATTAATATAATTAGGGAAATATATGCATATCATATTTAAATAAAATATTCATGAGATTATTTATTATTAAAATATGTATATCATATCAAATATTCTTAATCAATATTCTTAAGATATCATATCATATAATTGATTGGAAAAATATCTCAAATAAAACAAGTGCTACTAATAAGATAATTTTGAGATATTGTGTAGGTATTATAATAGATCGCTCTGGTCTGAAATCTAAGTAGGAGATCCAAAGCAAATCGGTCCACTAAACCAAATCTGCCGAACATTAGTAGAAAATCGAAGAATCTCACAACGACAGAGACTAAGAACAATATTTCTAGAATATTTTTATCAGAAGGATCCTCAAATATCAAGAAGAAAAGCCATGAAAAATTTGGAAGCCCAAATCCACCAAAAGGCGGCGGAAGCACGGTCAAAATGGGCTTTTGGTGGCGGTTCAGCGGTCATTTGGCAGTCATAGGATCTGAAACTTCAGGGTCATGATTGTAATTTAACACACTTCAACATGACGTCTAGGATTTCACATTTTAGAGCCTATAAAAATGACCGAGAGCTATCTATGATTCCAAGTTCAATATTCTTCTATCCATCGATCGATCGAGAGAGCTCTAGCGAGCAACTAGGGTTTTTGTAATTTACTTTTTCAGCGAGTAATTTTGTAATGCACTAGTAGATCAATAAAGGTAGCCTTTTCTTTTAACTTTTGTCGCATTACTTTTCTGCATTACTTTCCTTATTTATTTTCTGCACTTTAATTGCCGCACTTACATTTCGCAATTACTTTCTGCATTTTTAATTTTTAATTATGTGTTCATTCATCTTCCACCTCTCTTTTAAATCGCTAATAACCATGAGCGAGTAAATTCTTAGGGTTTGTAGGATAGGGTAGAATAATGGATGAAAACTATAACTTAAATTCTTTTTAAAAGTTTTAGTTTTTTATAAATTTTAGCAAAATAAATATTAACCCTCTTATCGGGCGCGCTATCAATTAATGATAGTCACGACCATGATTTGAGATTCGTTAATACTTGTTTTGTTAAGGGCTTGAGATAAATAGAGATCAATGGAAGAGCATGGGGTAGTAGAGGGAAACCCTAATTTCCTCAAGAAGCCTAATCCACATTCATTGCTATCTCTCTAATATTAAATAATTAAAAGATAAAAAGAATCATTTTTAAACCTTCATCCATTAACCATTAAGTCGTATAAACCCTACAAGCCCTTTTCTTATAAAATCTTCAACCTTCTTAGAATAAACGATTAAAACTCCACCTTTCTTCTATCAATTCGTCTAAAGTAAGAAAAGCAGTTCACCGTTTCCCTGCGGACGACTCGTACTCACTATCGGCTAGTTATTGTGACACCGTTATTGATTACGGTTATTTACAACATACATACACTGCTTTTAACGACCAATCAAATGGCGCCGTTGTCGGGGAAATGGTCGTAATTATTTTTCTTGTTATTCGGGTTGATTTCTAATATAAAACCAGAGAACATAAAAAATAAAAATAAAAAAACCGCATTTTGTATTTTTAACGATTTTTGTGCGAGTTTTGCGAGAAATCTGGAGCACTTAGAACGAACCAATAGTGATTTAGAGATTATCAAATAGGAGCAGGAGAGCTTTGGAGTGTTGTGCCAAAGTTTGGAAGGAAAATCTCACCAACTAACGGCGGAACCATGGCCAATTGGTGCTTTTGGCAGTTAAACCGCGACCATTATGGAGAGTTTGGCCGCCAACTTTCTCTGGTATCAATTACTCTTCTTCCTCTCTCTTCTAAAACTCCAATAAACTGTTTTTACCTGCAAGATTCTTTGCAAACAGTGCCGCTAAAAAATCTTTTTGCGTGTTTTATATTTTGGTTTTTTTGCATATTTAAACCGGACATTAAGGGGCACGAAACCCATATTCAGATTAGGTGGGGATTTCATCACCCTTCTTAGGACCCACAAATCACAAACAAGCATACACATCTCCCTATATTAATAAAAAATATCTAGACCAAGTCTCTAAGGATAAGAACAATTACGCTCAATTAGGACAAAGGAGGGTCGTGGGTAATCTATTGCTTATCCGCATTTCTCTTGTGGTGTCTAAGGCAAGTATGATTAAGCAAGTGGTTAAGTAATTAGGCCCGCTATTTCGGTGATTCGTATAGCGGATACCTCCCATTTACCTGGCTGCAAGATTGATAAGGAGGTGATACCGGATTGATCCTACGTCTTGTCCTCTGGAAGTCTAGGAGCGGTCTAGTAATTTGACCTAGGTGACCCTAACTCTAGGGATTGTTTGTGCACGTTTGTGATTGGTTGAATCGAGTCCCTCTTTCAAAGCAAAACAATTTCAAAAATTAAAAAAATTACTATTATCACCCTATTTTCTTTTCATTCTTTTATGATGGGTAACCCAAACCAACCAACTCTTGCCGAGCTTTGTTACAAACCACTAGATATTTCTTATTATCGTAATTGCTTTGGTACAAATTATGACCCTACAATTTCTTTAAGGGATAGGATAGAACGATGTAGAAATAACAGTTGGACATCTCACTCAAAGTCCTATCAACCGCGTCAAAATGCAACACCTTCTTATATTGATAATCGATTTAAGACTAGTGAGGAAACATTTAAACCTATATCCATTGCTGAGCATATTGCGAAGGCCCGTATCCAAAGTTTCATACCTTTCACTTTTACAAATCCCATAGGGCAACAATTACAATCATTTCCATATGAAAATATTGATACTCCTTTTGAGGCGAATACGTCAACTTTTACGCCCATGACCATTGCTGAGCAAATTGCAAAAGCTAATCGTTAACTAACCAACCAATATCAATCTTCTTTATATCACAATGTTGATCCTAATCTTGTTTATGAAACTTGGATACATCTTTCTAACTCTTATCAACAGTACCAAATTTTCACACATTCTCATGTTGATACTTCTCTTAAGGCTAATGTGGCAATACTTAAACCCATTTCTATTGCGGAACATATTGAACTCGCCCGTAGCCAACAATTAAACACTTTCCAACTTTACTCAACCATGCATCTTTTCTAGACAGTGCTTTTGAATATCAATTAGGAAGTTCGGTTCAAAGAGAATCCTTTATTGAAACTTTTTCACAAACTTTATCTAGTCTTGAAATAGAGTTGGAATTGAGTAGTGAGAATGAATAAGGGATCCCTCCAAATCAAACAAAAACCAATTCTTTTGATCTCAACACTTTCCATCCTGAACTCCAACCGAATGTATTTGATGATCAACCGCTTCATAATCTAAGTGATGAGGTGTCCGAGAATAACATGTTTGACATTTCCAATCATGAGTGTGAAAGAGAGACTTACACCGTTCCAAATCAAACCGTTTCTTATTCGACTAAACTTGACATTTTGAACCTTCCAATTTCATCAAGTGAACCTAGTGATCTATCGATTGAGGATAATATAATTAATGAATTTTTAAAAAACTATTCGTTTGATTTGACTGACGATACTAATGAGATAAGTGATGAGAATATGTTTGAAGATGAATTCGCTATGTTGGATGAGTTGGATTTCCCGACCCGTCATATCCCTTCCATTGAATGTGAACATCTTCCTGTACAATTAACTGATCCTATTCTTACCACCAATCTATCCGTTATAAAAACCGATATTCAGCCTTCATCTCCCACATCTGGATCAATAATGCTCGACACCCAAGTTCGTTTATCTATTTCATTACACACTTTCTTTAGTTCTTCTTTTCATCTTCTTTCAATTCCACCGAGATTTGATGAATCACACTCCAAAATTTTGAGTTCTATGATTCTTGAAAGACCACTCGGGTTAGACACTTTTAAGGATAAGGTAGATGATCTTTTCGAGTCTCCTACCTCCATAATTTCTGATGAATCGAGTGTTTTGAATTATGGTGCACGACACATTGAACTTGAAACTTTCAGCTTTTCTAGTGAATCTGTCTATACCACTTATTCTTTTCTTTCCGATGAGATTACCATTCGGAATATCGATGAAAGTTTCGAAAGTATTTTCACCGAAAAACTCGCGTTCCTTGAAGACTTGGATATTGTGATAAATAAACCTCCACTGGACATTCGCACGCCTTTGTTTGAGGCCGAAGAAGTTGAACCACCACCTATTCTTCTAATCACATACGAGAATGCGACTATTCCACCCATTCCTTATCTTTCACATTCTCATTTTTATTTACATTCATTTTTTCGTCTCCACCAACCGAGATGTAAATCCTTTCGATTACACTTCTTATCTTCCCTCCACTCATCTCTTCTTGTTACTCATATTTCTGTTTTTTCTACTCAAGACATGATACGACCTCCATTCTTATATGGTCTCGAGTCTTCTTCACATCTAACAGTTTCGTATTCTTCTACCAACCATAGTGTTACATTGATAAAATATTTGAATGGTTGGTTTTAACTTTTGGTCTTTATAAAACTTTATGTAGACCAACAATAATATTTACCCCCCTCTTATATTGAATTTCACTACTTAGTAATGAAAACACTATTTTACTCAAGTTGGGAGGGGGGAAGAAGAAAAATATTTTGGCTCTTGTAAGAAAAGATATTTTTGCACGATTGTGAGCCAAAAACAAGTTTGAGGGAAGATTTCACTGTCATTCACTCTTAACCCCTTCTATATACTATCTTATTGAACCGTTCCTTCTAATTTTTAGGTTTTGAACTTACAAGACAACATCGGTGAGGACACTTGTCACTCCCCGCTTCCCAGAGTACGCTAAGATAGGCACGTGACATAGCCAACCATGCTACCCGTGGATAGGAAATATCCTTCCACAGTCACATTACGGCTGTAGAGATATCAAGAAGAATAATAAACTATCTAACACATGTCCATAAGCCAGAATAAAACGAGTCAAGAATAAAATAATGCGGAAGCAAAAGATCCAATACAAGAAAAAACTGGAATGTACGTCCCATAATGCGGGCTCACATCAGGAATGAAAATACCGAAAGTAAAAATGAACTAACTACTAACAAGTCCTCACTGCTCAGCCTGCTGACTGAAATACTCCTGCTCGGCCTGTAGCGAAGGTAAAGAATCTGGGCCATGCAAAACCCAAACGTCAGTGCGTCATAATATCAAGCAATACTATAAACAGGGGTAACAAGATATGCAGGTATGAGTATAAATGGTAAAACAGGTATAACAGAGACATAAGTGAGGACAGTGAGGGTAATGTGTAGTGAGTAATCTAAACTGGTTTATTAGGTTAACTACTCTCAAGTCATTGAAATCAATTTGATGAATCATCGATGTAACTCAATAGTATCCCGTGCGTACCCGGGATCATGGTCTATGACTCTCGGGCTGAATCCGAGACGTGCCGCAAGGCAGTAAAGGGTAGTATGTAACGATGAGTGATGTCAGCAGCATCACCCCGGGGCTGGCCTAGCCTGTAAGACTGATCAGTAAAGGTATCGAACTGTCGAGTTACAAGTCAGGTTTCATCATTGATTTCCCTATACCCCCAGGTTATATGTTTAAGTTAGGTATTAATAATCTGAAGTTAATGCCAACACATGATCAAATTGGTACAGGTTTATCTGGATAGACAACAGGAAATGTCCGTAGGGACAACATGTTAAGTTTGTTGGCATTAGTAACAAGATCAGGTAGCAGGTAAAGCCATGGTATATCCGGTCAAGTCAGGTAGTATATAGGCATCATGTCATGTTAAGAAGTGGACGGTACCATGTCGTGTCAAGTAGTAGGTGTATCAAGTCATGTCAGGGTTGCACAACATGTCACGTGGGTGCTCATAATCAAACTAAAATAAGCATGGGTATACAAAACAAGTATGGGGTACTAATGGAACAATAAAATGGAACATTGTGATGTGGCATGCAAATAGGTATAAATTAAAGCATATGGATGCACAGTTATCGATTTGGGTTAAGGTTATAGTTCCAACATTAATTAAAATACACTTTATCAAATATGGAATGTTAAAATCTCGTTATTATATATTAAATGAGCTAGGAATGCAATTGTATATATAATGGGCTAAATGGATGCAAACGGGTGTCCGAAAGGTTATAAACTATTAAAATGGTATTATGGGCTATGCAACCAAGCACTATGTGATATAAATATGGACGTGGGTACAATGGATTGTAATCTAATATGCAACATGATATGTTTCAAGTTCTAGATTTAAAATAATGTAAACGGAACATCTAAATGTTAAAATGAAACTTGTGGCGTTAGATTTAATCTACAGGTTTAATATGCATTTCAATAAGTATAAAATAAATTAAATAGCATGTAGCAAGTTTTACTTGCTTAGACGGATCAAGAAACGGGTATACGGAACGTCACACGTCGGCGGGAAAAGTCACGACGCGCGCACGGTTCACGAAACGGATCCAAACAACGTGCAAGGTGATCACATGGGTCAGGTACGCTCGCTGGGTCATCGGCGTCGTCACGGCTCCGGCGATCTATAGAGATTTAAAGAATACAGAACAGAAAAAATAAAAGAAAGAAGGAATAGAAAGAAGAAAAAGAGAAGAAGGGAAGAATGAGAGAGAGAGCTCACTGTGGATTGGTGCACTGGGGTTCCAGGGGAATGAGGCGATGAGAGAGAAATGTAGGGTTCACTGGCGATGAGCGGCGGTCGAGATGGAGGTTAGGGTTGTTCCCGCCAAAAAAAATTTCTGCGCAAAAGAGCCCAAGGTATCAAATGGCAGCGATACGTTTAAGAAAATGTGAACCAGTATTTTTCGGGCTGTATTTTGACAAACTACCGAATGAGAAACAGCTAAAATCTGATGGTATCGAAAGCGTCTCGAAAAGTCCTTCGATTTGATATATTATGGGCCTCATAATTCATTCGGGATCAAAAGTTAGGAGGCATCACGTGCCCACACGTGATCGGGAATCACGTGCCAACACGTGCCCATTTATAGGCAAAGCCTGTAGACACTGAATAAAATAAATAATTAAATGGGGTCACATGCAATCACGTGATAGGCCTTTGAAAAGCCGCTGAAGAAAATTAAAAGTGAAATAAAACAATCATGAATACCCCAATGGGGAATCACGTGTCCACACGTGACCAAAGGTCACGTACAGACACGTGATGTGTTCCCAAGCTCTCTGAATTAATAGAATTAAATTCTAAACAATGGGGTCACGTGCCAACACGTGATAGGCCTCTAAACTCATTAAATAGAGTTAAAAAGTATAATAAAACAACATGAAAAATCCCAATGGGGCATCACGTGCCCACACGTGACCAAGAGTCATGTACTGACATGTGACAATTCCTGTGTTCTTTGAAACAACGGAATTAAATTCTGGTTAAATGCTTTATCGAGGGGGTCACGTGTCAACACGTGATGGGATCCTAAAATCTCTGAAATAATAGAATCAAATTCTAATTAAGGGAAATCAAAAATCCTAACTGAAAAATATTTCTTAAAATCTTTCCAAACAAAAAGGATGGTGTTCTATAGAATGCAACACCGTTGGATTAAAAATCCAATGGTGATTAAAAATCACCAATTTATGGAAAGATTTTATACAAGGAAAGATTTCCCTAAAATTCTCCAAAATAACAAACAGAATATCTTTTGGATTAAAAATCCAACGGTGAATAAAATTCACTGAGTGGTCTAAAAGATCATATTAGTTACGAAAAACAAACAAAATCTTTCAATGAGAGATTTACTAAACAAATTGATTCTTTTCCTTCTCCTATAAATAGGAGCCAAGAAGAGGAGAAGGAAGAGAACTCTAGGATCTTGAAATTTCCTAAAGGCAAAAAAGCAGAGAGAAAAGAATAGAGAATTTAATTCCCAACAAAGAAAACAGTATGTGAGAAAAGAAAGGGAATCAAAACTTCAAACAGAGAATTTAATTCTCAAAATCTAAGAGTTTAACTCTTCTGAAAAAGAACTTAGTTCTTCCTCTAGTTGAAGATCTGCAGAAGCACATCTCCCCATAGGTCGAGAATTTAATTCTCATCGGGTTGAGATCCTGCCATGCAGATCCAAAACTTAGAGGGGGAATTGAGTTTAGAGAATTTAATTCTCTCAAAACAAAACTAGGGTTTAATCCTATATGAGAATTCAATTCTCCTAAAATTAAAGGAATTTAATTCCTTCAAGATGGACAGAACTAGGGTTTAACCCTAATTGAGAATTTAATTCTCTCAAATTCACAGGAATTTAATTTCTCTTAAAATGAAATTAGGGTTTCACCCTATACAAGAATTTAATTCTTTTACATATATGGGAATTTAATTCCTCTAAAAGAAATTAGGGTTTAACCCTACATAAGAATTTAATTCTTTCACAATAGGAATTTAATTCCTCCAAAATCATGATTAGGGTTTAACCCTACAGAGAATTTAATTCTCAAAATAAAATAAGGACACTTAAAGGATCTCTGTTCATGAAAAGAACTAAGGTCACGTGTCCCCACGTGACCCCTGAAGAGATCCCCAGAAATGAGAAACAAGAAGCTTTGAGGCAACGCCTCACGTGCTCCCACGTGACTTACAAAACACAGAAAGAAAAAGCAAAGGAAATGAAGGCTTTGGGCGCTCTCACGTGTTGCCACGTGACCCCTTGGCAAACGCTTTAACAGTCAGCGCATCACGTGTCAACACGTGATGCCCAAAATAAAAATATAAAAAGTGTTTAACACTTAATTGCAGAACGAAGAAAATGAATCTGGTCCCACCTTTGGGCGCCCTCACGTGTCCACACGTGACCCCTTTTCCTTTAGTGTTTAACACTAATTCGAGAGCTTTATTCCCAGTGTTTAACACTGATTATCTTTTAGTGTTTAACACTAATTTGAAAATCTTATTTCCAGTGTTTAACACTGTTATTTTCTAGTGTTTAACACTAATTTGGGATTCTATATTTCCAGTTTTTAACACTGCAGGTTTTTTTTAGTGTTTAACACTAATTTGAGAGTTCTGTCTCCAATGTTTAACTCTGTTGTTCTTTAGTGTTTAACACTGCTTTTAGCCAAATTGGCTAATTTTCCAGAGGCAAAAGTCTCTCCTCCAAATGAATCTCAAAATTGAGGAAATCAAAGATGAAAATGTTTAGCATTGCTTAATAATATGTGCTTAAACCCAGACAAATGTCTAATGGACCAACAGAGGACCAACACTTCAAACTTAATTGAACTTAGCCCAAGTAGGCCATACGTCCTCAATTCAGACTTAACTGAATCCAAATGTGCTCATAATCTAATTAATTGATCTCAGTTCCAAATTGGACTACAGATCACTTAATCCACTTTGGTTCGGGGGTACATCTCTTCACTCCTCTGATATTTGTCGTTGTAATCCTTCAACGTCTTCAGAGAGGTGACGGGTCCCGATAACCACACACTTCACAGACTATGACGTCTCTAAACTGGACTGTGGGGTCCTTAAACTCACGGACTATGATGTCCTTAACATTGACTGTGAGGTCTTTAAACTCACGGACTATGATGTCCTTAACCTCGACCGTGATGTCTTTAAACTAACAATGGACCACTATGTCCTTAAACTGGTATTGGACCATTACGTCCTTAAACTGGTATTGGACCACTATGTCCTTAAACTGGTAATCGACCGCAATGTCCCTAAACTAAACAATAGAGTTCAAATGCTCTTTTGTTGGATCTAAATGATCCTGTTAAGTTGATCTTAGTCTAAAATTAGACTAACGTGTCCTTAACAAACGTTGAGTTGATCTTAGTCTAAATTTAGACTAACTTATCCTTAACAAACGTTTAAGTTGATCTTAGTCTCAAATGAGACTAACGTATCCTTAAACCCAAACCCCAAAACCCAAATCTAAGAAAATACGGATTTGGACTAATCCACGTCCTACGGGCGACAACATAAATTAGTCTCCGTATACAATCCACGGGCAACCAAGCACAAAAAAAACACCCATGACACGAAGTGACCATCTGGAGAAGGAGAAAGTTGTTACCGCGATGCGGTAGCGTAATTAACTGCAGGGGCTTGCGCCTGCAGAGAATAGCGTCCCCACAATCAAAAACCCCTCGACGATGGGGAATCTGACGAAATCTGCTACAACGGCCGCATCCTTCTAAACTTTCGATACATGGTGTCATAAATCAACTTGGCATCTTCGGAGAGGTGGAGGATAGCACCAATTAGCATCTACCCCCAGATTCAGGCAAGACGTCAGTCTTTCCCGGTTTCCGGCGGTAAACAGATTCTGGCACGCCCGGTGGGACCTTTTCCTCTTTCCATTCCACACTTCGTGTGTCGTGTTCGCGAACGAATCGCGGTTTGATATGGTTGCATGTGGATTTGAGATACTTAGATTTGGTGCCTTGCTCCGTGCAGAAGACAGAAGATCAATGGCTTCAAACTGCACTAACTGCAACTGCAACTCTCGCTCCATCCCGTCTGGAGGAGTGACTTACGGGCCCCAAGCGGCTTCCATCTTCGCTATGCCGGTGGAACAAGTCACTCAGGCCACCACTGGATTGTTTTTCGGGACTATGATCCCGCCAACGAACTTCAACGCTCCTATACTAACACCAGAAGCTTCCAAGAAGTCGGTCTTTGGTCGGCTTACTACTACTGCGGCCCCTCTCAACGGGTCGTCCAGCTCCAGCACCTCGATCTTCGCCAGATTGGGCCAATGTTCCTGTGGGCCCATGATGAAGCCTGCAATTCAAGAAAAGGTTATTCCAAAGAGAGTAACCATCCCTGCTCCTGAAGTCGTCAAGGCGGCTTCCCCTGCCTAAGGGTCAGTCTTCATAAGACTGATTGTTTCAACGCCCGTTTTAAGCGAAATCATCAAGGCTGCTTCACCTGCTCGGAAGTCTGCTTTCGATAGGCTGGTTATCCCCGCTCAGAGGACATCAGTCTTTAATAGGCTGACAACGACAACTTCCAAACAACACAGGAGGCATGAGGAAGTCACCCTTAAAGCTGAAGTAATCCCAACGGCTCGACACGCTCGACGTCGCCGCTGGCGCCGAATAAGGAAGGCTGGGGGCAACTCCCCCTCTGAGCTAACTCCACCAGCCCTAACGATGGAAGTCAATGCCGCTGTTCCAATCGGGAACAACTTTTAATTGTTAAACAAGGTGCGCAGGAACTCTCCTACCGCCGTACTGAAAAGATCTCCGCCACCGGTAGAGAATGTTACAGAAGAAAAGCCGGAGTAGCTCCCTCAGCGGTTGTCCTCCAAAATCCACAAAGTCTAGCGGCAGGTTCGGGAATCAGTAATTGATCAAGATTACCCTCACCGACAGAAAAAGGCGAAGGTTCAACAAGAAGAGAACCATCCTGCCAAATCACAAAAAGCTGTCTGGGTGCCCGCTGCGACGCCCCTCTCGACTTCAACTGCTCAAAAGAAAAGGAGGCCGTAGAAAGCCCCTGTGGCTGCGGCAGACCGCAAAGGCATTGAGCCAAAACGCCCCAAGTCTGGGGGCATGATGGTACATACTGTCTACGTGGCTTCCGGAAAAGAAGAAAGCCGCACTTCGACGGGCCACCGACCGCTCACCCGATCAATAACAAGGGCTCAAGAACAACAACAGCAGAAGCTTCAGGAGATGCTGACTGCAATGGCTGCGCTCACCGGGCCAAAAGAAAGCCCGGAGGCGTCATCGGAGCAGCGTCATGAACAAGAAACCGATGCTGACTTCCTTCGTAGAGTCCTCGAAAAGAAGGACAGAGAAGCCGCAGAACAGGCGGCTAATAAAAAGCGGATGGCACTTCTCTTCCAGGACATGGTCAGGATGATGTTACAGCCGGAACATCCAGCTGAAGACCCCCCGATCATTATTGAAGACGACAGAGGGGAGGCATCGAACCCTCATCCGACTCTTTCAGTAGCCAAGGAGGAAACATTCTCAAAAGCCACGCTTGATGATTATATTGCTCAGCAAATACGAGCTCACCAAGCGAACGAGGCGGCCGGTCAGATTGTTAAGACTGGACGATCCTATCCGGGTTAGTATGACCAAATAAAGTACCCACCGGGATACACAATCCCCAAATTCCATGTATACAAGGGGACATGCAATCCCCATCAACTTGTCGCTCAGTTCAGGGCTCTGTGCGGCAATACTGGAGGTGATGATAAACTACTGCTCCTCCAGTTTGTTGGTAGCTTGTCGGAGATGGCATTCGAGTGGTATTCCGAACTCCCAAATGACTCTGTCAAGACATTTGCAGAGATGGAGCTGCTGTTTACACAGAGATTTGCAAGCGCTAGCGAGCGCACCCCGATCACCGCACTGATTAACGCCAGGGTAAAGCCAGGCGAAACGTGGGTTCAATACGCCATTCGGTGGCGGAACCTATGGTCGATGTGCGAGCAGCGCATTGAAGAAGCGCCTGCGGTAGGCATGTTTGTGGGTACTCTTGATCCGCAGGCGACCATTTCGCAGTTCATGATGTTTTTCAAGTCGACTACTTTCCAGGCCTTGATCGACAAGCTGGCCCAAATGGACTAGATGGGCCATAGGACTTCCTCTTCAAAGACGGAGCCTTGGAATGAAAAGGGCAAAGGGAAAGAAACTTTCGTTGCCAATACTCAACAACGGCCGAGCAACTTAAAGCCGGTTGTTCGCCAAAACAACATGCGTCCACGCCCATCGCTCGAGGAGAGATCGGGACGTCCTTACTCGTTTCCCCAGGATAAAACGGGGAAACTGTTCGAGCTGGCAGTGCGCAACAAGCTCATCAATTTGCCGGATCCAAAACGTCCGTTGCAGCCAGGCGATGTCAACAATCCTAATTACCGCCCTTACCACCAAGCAGTAAGCCATCCAATCGAAAATTGTTTCATCTACAAAGGCTGGATTGAGGACCAATACCAACAAGGCAAGTTCGCATTATCCGAAAATTGGAAGGTGAACCCACCACAACCTCACGCCCCTAAAAAGATGGACATACCGGGGGCATCGTGCTCATTCATAAGGGAAGCCCCATGGGAGGACGTTCTTTCAGCCAAGACGAAAAGAATGCTGAAGGATCTCCAAACATGCCCGGCGAACAGGTGGAAAAATCCACTGGAACCCGAGATCATCGAGGGAATGCTGAAACCGCGCCCAACTCCAAAAACTGGTGGTGATGGTCAGAGCGCTCACACCCAGCCGTCAAAGTCTTCGAAAAAAAAGAAGAAGACCAAAAAGCCCGTGAAGCCTGGTGACAAGCGCACGGACCTGCAAAAACAGATTGACGCGTTGGAAGAATATAATCAGAAGGCACGGACCCCAGCCACACTCTAAGAATTTCTCATGCATGTCCTTGTGGACAAAGATGATGACAATGGAGAAGAATCGTCTGATGAGTCTGAGGATTATGTGGCAAGCTGTCATGTGATCTCTCATTCATTAATAAACGGTGAAGAAGCTTTGGATGTAGAAAAACCAGGGGCAAATCCTGAGCCTGAACTTCTAGGACCATCAGACGAAATGATTGATGCATTCCTAAACGAAGCCCGTCAGGAAAGTAAAGCCAATCGAGAGCGTGAACTGGCTATATTTGAAAGTGCCAAACGCTGACGACTGGAGGAAAAGGTCGAGACACCCCGACTGGAGCAAAGCATCCCTATCGCCAGCAAAAGCAAGCTTAAAGTAAGGAATCAATTCGCTATGGCCCTGGCAATAGGAATGAAGTTTCCCTCTCTCAAAGAAAATTCCCCTGGCAATATACGTCTTGATGAAGCGGACATACATCCTAACTTCTGCCTATACCATCGGAGGATTGCACACCCCACCGAGGAGTGCATAGCCTTTAAAAACTGGTGACAGGGATATGTTATCCATCGACGACACGTTCAACGAGTGAAGCGCAAGGCTCGTCAGGAACAGAAAAGCACGATAGATGAGCGCGAAAGAGCTTCTGGCAACTGTCACATAGCCGACACCAAGGGATCGCAAGTTATCACCTTTGGAAGCGACTCTGACGAAGAAATCTCCCTCAGCCCTCTCTTCAAGAAATCCACCTCCGGCACAAAATATGCGAAGATTTGCGGCAAAATCTAGCTGTGTAATCGTACGTTGACCGATGACCGAAACATCGTTAAACTACTCTCAGCCCGCGGCATCTTCAGGCTAAAAAAAAAACGGTACGTCCACAAGGGAGATGGGCACGGATGAAAACCCGAAAGGGCGCCTTGAATAAAAATAGCAGGACTACCGGTGATGTTTGTGAAAACCCGAAAGGGCGCAGACTCGTAAAAAAAAACAAAAAAACGGTATGTCCATAAACAAAATAGGCACGGATGAAAACCCGAGAGGGCTCCGTGAGTAAAAACAGCAGGGCTACTGGCGAGTGTTTGTGAAAACCCGAAAGGGCTCAACCTCGTTAAAGGACACTTGCAAAGTCCTCTCGACCTTGTGAGGAGAAACCACCCGCGTGAGATCCTTACGATTCAAAAAGGAAGCAACACACTTAGGAATCCCTACGACTCCTAAGGAGAAACTACACTTGCGAGATCCTCACGACTCGTAAGGAGAACCCTCTTATGAGACCCTCACGGCTCATAAGATTCAAAAGTCTTAAGTTATAGGGACCTGAACCTGTTCTTAAGTGCCCCCCCACAACCTCCAATACTGCCCTACAAGCGGTTCAGTATTGACCCTTGTATACAATCCACGGGCGCGAATAAACATTTTCCTAACAAAGTCCCATCTGTGACTAGGGATATGTTTACACGGTGAACAACCCTTGTAAGTCCTCTCGACTTATAAGAAGAAAGCACTCTTGTAAGATCCTTACGACTTATAAGAGACCATGCACTTAAGAATCCTCACGACTCCTAAGGAGAAAATGCACCTATGAGGATCCTCACGACTTGTAGGGAGAAATACCTTTATGAGACCCTTACGGTTCATGAAGTCAAAAGCCTTAGTCGACAAGATCTTAACCCTGTCTACTAAGCCACCTTTGTTCGATATCGACAGAGGCAAATGATGATCCGCTCATGGCAATATCCCAGTTGTAGCGATGCTGATGCCAAAATCGGTGTCTAATTCCAAGCTTGCAGCGAAAAGCCAACGAGCCACACATGCATACGAAATAGCCGAAATGATGGGGCAACTTGCAACGAAATCAGCAAGTAAAAATGTATGCATACGAAATAGCCGAAATGATTAGGCAACTCGCAATAAAAAGCAGCGAGTAAAAAGAAAAATAACCGAAATGATCGGGCACCGCGAAAAATAGCCGAAATGATTGGGCAATCGCGATTTTCGCGATATAAAAAGCTGAAATGATAGACATCATGGAAAGAATAAAAAAAATGATGAAAGAATGAAACTTTTTGCCCTACATGTGAGATCACATCGATCCCTGTATACAATCCAGGGGCACAAACAAAGAGGGAACCATACCTTCCCAACAGGCTCCATCAGAAAGCGAAGCCAAATCTCGATGGTTCATAAACAACCTAGAGACAACCTCGGCATTTGTCGCAATATTGCAGACACAATGTCAACAAACGAAGTAAAGGAAGATCCCTAGCTTCAGGGTCTCGACGTCAATATCGACAACTTAGAGATCACCAACGGCGTTTCTCCTCACTCCAATCAGATGCAGACGTAACGTCAATAACTGACCTTAGAGTCGCAACGAAACGGAGCCATGGCAAAGTCCTTAGTTCCAAATCTCGACGGTTCACAGACAACCTAGAGACCATCTCAACATTCGTCTCGTTACAGCAGACGAGATGTCAACGACGGCGTTCCTCCGCAGTCCAGCAGGATGCAGATGCAACGTCAACAAAAGACCTCACGGTCGAAACAAAGCGGAGCGACGGCAAAATCCCAGCTTCACCTCAGCATTCGTCTCGATAAAGCAGACGAGATGTCAACAACGGCGTTCCTTCGCAGTCCAGCAGGATGCAGATGCAACATCAACAAAAGACCTCATGGTCGAAACAAAGCGGAGTGACGGCAAAATCCTAGCTCCACCTCAGCATTCGTCTCGTTACAGCAGACGCAATGTCAACAACGGCATTCCCTCGCAATCCAGCACGATGCAGATGCAACGTCAACGAAAGACCCCATGGTCGAAATAAAGCGGAGTGACGGCAAAATCCCAGCTCCACCACGACATTCGTCTTGATACAGCAGACGCAGTGCCAACAAACGAAGCGAAGGCCAAATTCCTAGCTTCAGGGTCTTGAAGGTAACTCATATAAAACCTGGAAGACTATCGAAGATCATCCCATATCAGCGCGGAGTGGTCACCACCTCGACGTTCGTCTCGATACAGCAGACGAGATGTCACTACGGCATCCTTCCTCCAACAGGATTCGGACACACCAAAGCAAACGAAGCAAAGGCCAAATACCTAGCTTCAGGGTCTTGACGGTAACTCATATAAAACCTGAAAGATTATCGGAGATCATCCCACATCAACGCGGAGTTGTCACCACCTCGACGTTCGTCTCGATACAGCAGACGAGATGTCACCCCAGTGTTCTTCCTCCAACAGGACTCAGACGCGACAATCAAACAACGGAGCCATGGCAAAATCCCTAGTTCCAAACCTCGACGGTTCACATGCAACCTAGAGACAACCGCGACATTCGTCTCGATACAGCAGACGCAGTGCCAACAAACGAAGTGGAGGCCAAATTCCTAGCTTCAGGGTCTTGACGACAACTCATATAAAACCTGAAAGACTATCGGAGATCATCCCACACCAGCGCGGAGTGGTTATGACTCATCGGGGCTCTCCAAAATGAGCCTAACCTCAAGTAAAAAGCGGCATGGCAAAATTCCTAACGCTTGCTCTTCCGACGGTCAAACTGCCTAGGAAGATTGCTTGAAGACGTCTTGTCCAGCCCCCGAAGGGATCAGAGATACGACAGTCGCAAGGCTACTCGAACAACAAGATTGCCTATCGAGGAATACATCAGCCAACGCGACGGTACGACGGACAAAATCTCAGTACCACAGACCCTAACGAACCTTTGTCGTAAAGAGCAGAGGTTAACTGTGACGTTAGGACATTCTTGCGAGAACTTCTCGATTCGTCTCAACCCCAGGAAAATCAGTGTCCTTGGCAAAACCTCGATTCAGGGAAATCAGCGTCCTTGACGAGAACATCTTGATTCGCGTCGACCCGCAAGAAAATCAGTGTCTTTGCAGGAATACATCGATTCGTCTCAACTTGCAGGGAAATTAGTGTCCCTGAGCATAAAGAAAATTCTCTTGTGGGATCCTTACGATTCTCAAGAGAAAACGCACTTAGGAGTCCTTACGACTCCTAAGGAGAAAAGACACCTACGAGATCCTCACGACTCGTAGGGAGAAAAGCCTTTGTGAGACCCTCAGGCTCATAAAGTTGGAAAGTCTTAGGCAACAGACCCTAACCCTGTTTTCTAAGTCATCGCTACCTTATAAAGAGTTCAAGATGAACTGTTATTTACCATCTATGGGCCACGCTTGCCAAAACTACATGCCACTGAAATGGAGAAGTTACTCATGAAGTATATAAACTACTTCATGCCAGAGTAAAACATAAAGAAACAGAAGGGTGCGGCTCATAGAGCTGAGGGTTTGGAACTATATCCTTTAAGAGTCGAAATTTGAGTCAATGATAAATGACGACGCTTGTGTCCGCTCGTTATCTTCTCAGATCAAGATCCTGAAGATTATATACCAACCCAAAACTGGTCATACGCTATGAATTACTCTGCACTACTTCACCCACGTATATACTTATGTGGGCAAAGTAGTGGGGGGCATTTGTTCCCGCCAAAAAAAATTTCTGCGCAAAAGAGCCCAATGTATCAAATGGCAGTGATACGTTTAAGAAAATGTGAACCAGTATTTTCCGGGCTGTATTTTCACAAACTCCCGAATGAGAAACAACTAAATTCTGATGGTATCGAAAGCGACTCGAAAAATCCTTCGATTTGTTATATTATGGGCCTCATAATTCATCCGGGATTAAAAGTTATGAGGCATCACGTGCCCACACGTGGTCGGGCATCACGTGCCCACACGTGACCATTTACAGGCAAAGCCTGTAGACACTGAATAAAATAAATAATTAAATGTGGTCATGATCAGTCGAAAATATTGCATTTTTTTACACGGCAATTTCCCTATTATTTGCACTCATCTAGAAGTGTTCGGTATTCATATAGCACATATTAGCAAATCAGTCGTAAAATATCAGATTGCATGTGTTAGACTTTAAAACCGGAACTTTAAGGGAAATTGACTGTATTTTATGGCATCGCATCATTCCTATATTGTACAACTTGTGTTTCGAAGTCTGTGCAGGAAATTTCAGAAGAACGGTCAAATTTACATCATTGAGCTGATCAAACATTACGCCAACTCAAAGGTTTAAAATCTGGTAGCAATCTAGAAGGAGTTACAATATTCAACATATCATAAAAAGGCCCAAACATCAGCCCAAATCAGCAACAGAAGACATAAGCCCTAATCCTTCAATAGAGCCGCGGATCCGCGGCAGGAGCCTACTTGCGCCGCGGATCCGCCGCAGCTCTGCCACCTCAGCTCCCCATTTTTAGTGCATTATTCTTATCTCAGGGCCCACATTCATTTAATACACGTCAAATTCCAGAGAATTCTCGAAGCTTCTGCCAGATCAGCAAGGTTGATTAATTAAGCTAATCTTGATTAAGCTCCTAACAAACTATTTCTAGAAGCTCCCTCTAACTAACTACTTCTAGAAGCCTCTCTAGCTAACAAACTTTTGGAGGGAAATTCAAAATTCAAATCCTAGATCTAGGGTTTTGGGAAGTCTATAAATAGGAGCCTAGATCTAGGGTTAAAGGGTTGTTCAATCGTTAGCTAATCAATCTTTGGTTGCTAATCTTCATCTTCCCCAATTCTTCCACCCACAAGTTTAGTGTGCCAAACCCTAACCCTAATCCAGATCTCAAATTCAAGATCCTTTGAGTTCTAGCGAGCAAGTCTTCAACCAACCTTTAGAAGCGAAGCCGGACTTCAACGGAGCATGAGATCCAAGCTGATCCACGACTCAAGGAGCCGATGCAACGCAAGATTCGACGATCAATGTTCCATCCTCTTGTAGTTCTTGAGAGTTGTAACTAATTGTTGAAATAAATAAAGGTGAAGATTCTTTAAACTTGCTTATTTTCAATTCGAGCATTATGATTCGTATTCAAATTCTTGAATGTATTCTTCGTGATGATGCTTGAATAAAACTCCGCTCGTGTAGGAATCGAAACGATTGTAGAATGATGATGTTGATGAATCTTTAAACGTTTTCTTAAGTCTTAAAACAATTGTAAATTCTTGAAAAACGATTGATCGATGATCTAGATCGATGCGAATGCGTTCTTGATTCCTTTCGCACGATCTAGAGATCAAAAATTGATCATTCGACTTTCAAGAAGCTATCTAGTGGATGTGATTCATCGAAAGGACAATGGATAGGATGAGGAACCCTAATTCTTCGCAAGATCCTTGATCCTCGATGAATCTACATCGATTTAGCATCAACTTGTTAATGGATAAGAAATCATATTCTTGAATCTTCGTCACATCTACAATCTACTCGATTCCTACGAGCCTTACATCAAATCTTGAACCCTAAATTGTTTGGAATTCTCTCGATACTTGATTCTCGATGTTTATCATTTTCTTGATTCTTGATTAGAATAGTGATACTTGAAACTCATTGATAAAAATCTTGAATCACGTTTTCTTTTCTATTAAATTTTCAATTCGAACAAATTAAAATACGAACGAATCACACAATCCCTGTGGACGATCCGCACTTACTAACGTGCTACAAACCGATACCGTTATTGATTGCGGTCAAATATTTTTTGTTGTGATTCTATTCATTTTCTAAACCGACAACAGAAAATAAGATCAATCAGGTCACGTGCCATCACGTGATAGGCTTTTGAAAACCCGTTGAAGAAAATTAAAAGTGAAATAAAACAATCATGAATACCCCAATGGGGAATCACGTGTCCACGTGACCAAAGGTCACGTACAGACACATGATGGGTTCCTAAGCTCTCTGAATTAATAGAATTAAATTCTAAACAATGGGGTCACGTGCCAACACGTGATAGGCCTCTAAACTCATTAAATAGAGTTAAAAAGTATAATAAAACAATTGGAAAAATCCCAATGGGGCATCACGTGCCCACACGTGACCAAGGGTCACGTACTGACACGTGACAATTCTTGAGTTCTTTGAAACAACGAAATTAAATTCTGGTTAAATGCTTTATCGAGGGGGTCACGTGTCAACACGTGATGGGATCCTAAAATCTCTGAAATAATAGAATTAAATTCTAATTAAGGGAAATCAAAAACCCTAACTGGAAAAATATTTCTTAAAATTTTTCCAAACAAAATGGATGGTGTTCTGTAGAATGGAACACCGTTGGAATAAAAATTCAATGGTGATTAAAAATCACCAATTTATGGAACGATTTTATACAAGGAAAGATTTCCCTAAAATTCACCAAAATAACAAAAAGAATATCTTTTGGATTAAAAATCCAATGGTGAATAAAATTCACTGAGTGATCTAAAAAATCACATTAGTTATGAAAAACAAACAAAATCTTTCAATGACAGATTTACTAAACAAATTGATTCTTTTCCTTCTCCTATAAATAGGAGCCAAGAAGAGGAGAAGAAAGAGAACTCTGGGATCTTGAAATTTCTTAAAGGCAAAAAAGCAGAGAGAAAAGAAAGGAGAATTTAATTCTCAACAAAGAAAACCCTAGGTGAGAAAAGAAAGGGAATCAAAACTTCAAACAGAAAATTTAATTCTCAAAATCTAAGAGTTTAACTCTTCTACAAAAGAACTTAGTTCTTCCTCTAGTTAAAGATCTGCAGAAGCACATCTCCCCATAGGTTGAGAATTTAATTCTTATCGGGTTGAGATCCTGCCATGCAGATCCAAAACTTAGAGAGGGAATTGAGTTTAGAGAATTTAATTCTCTCAAAACAAAACTAGGGTTTAACCCTATATGAGAATTCAATTCTCCTAAAATTACAGGAATTTAATTCCTTCAAGATGGACAGAACTAGGGTTTAACCCTAATTGAGAATTTAATTCTCTCAAATTCACAGGAATTTAATTCCTCTTAAAATGAAATTAGGGTTTCACCCTATACAAGAATTTAATTCTTTTACATATATGGGAATTTAATTTCTCTAAAAGAAATTAGGGTTTAATCCTACATAAGAATTTAATTCTTTCACAATAGGAATTTAATTCCTCCAAAATCATGATTAGGGTTTAACCCTACAGAGAATTTAATTCTCAAAATAAAATAAGGAGACTTAAAGGATCTCTGTGCATGAAAAGAACTAAGGTCACGTGTCCCCACGTTACCCCTGAAGAGATCCCCAGAAATGAGAATCAGGAAGCTTTGAGGCAACGCCTCACGTGCTCCCACGTGACTTACAAAACACAGAAAGAAAAAGCAAAGGAAATGAAGGCTTTGGGCGCTCTCACGTGTTGCCACGTGACCCCTTGGCAAACACTTTAACAGTCAGCGCATCACGTGTCAACACGTGATGCTCAAAATAAAAATATAAAAAGTGTTTAACACTTAATTGCAGAACGAAGAAAATGAATCTGGTCCCACCTTTGGGCGCCCTCACATGTTCACACGTGACCCCTTTTCCTTTAGTGTTTAACACTAATTCGAGAGCTTGGGGAGTGAACAGGGACATTCTGTAAAAAAAATTGTGCAGTGATCCCAATACTCCACCGCGATTCCGCGGCAATAGCGAGCTCCCACCGCGATTCCGCCACGTGGTGACGTCATCAATCACCCAAATTTGCTCTGTGAGTCTCTAACTTTCTTATCTTCTCCAAAATCTGCTCCAAATAACATTTTGTGCAGGTTTCTTTGCAAATAAATCGCAGCGCCGCAAAAGCAAAATAAATTGTGCGTGTTTTTGATTTTTGGTTGTTTGCATAATTAATACGGACATTAAGGGGAAAAGACCAAATCCAGATTAGGTGGGGAGTTCATTACCCTTCCTAAGCCCCGAAAATCGCAAAATTGCATCCCCATTTACCCTAATTAACTAAAAAATATCTAGAGATGACTCTAAGGACCGTCTCGCTCACTTAGGACAAGAGAAGGCCGTGGGTAATTCATTGCTTATCCATTTTCTTTTGTGGTGTCTAAGGCAAGTGTGTCGAAGGCTAGTGGTTACTTAATTAGGCCCACTACTTACGTAGTGGAGAACCTCCCACTTACCTGGCCACAGGAGAGACAAAGATGCAGTGGAGGATTGATCCCGCGATTTGTCTTTTGGCAGTTAGGAGCGGTCTAGAGCTTTGACCTAGGTGACCATTAGATTTTAGGGTTTTGCTTGTTGCATTTGTTGTGATTGCATCATTTTTTTCAAAAATCCGTATATTTTCAAAAAAAACACCGCATTCATCATTCCCCTAATTATAAGTCACGCTGCCACTTGTACTAACCCTTTTTAGTGCAAGATAGGCTGGACACGGGATTCTAATGCCCGTTAAGTCCGCGTTTCCTTTTATCGACCCCAAAAGTCGGTATTTCTACATTTACTTTTATTTACCCACCACCACACCCCATCGATGGATCCGTCTCCATCGAACTTCTTTTCCACTACTCTGCCGCCGTCCGTTGGTGCGCAGAATCCACTTCGCATCTCTCTCCAAGAGAGATGCTATCCTACACGAGGTCCCCTTTTGACCTGTCTTTCCATTCCACCAGCCAACGGGGAAAATTTTGAAATTAAACCCCAATACATCAACCTTCTACCAAAATTTCACGGTCTCGAGTCTGAAGACGCATATGCCTTTATCACCAAATTTGAAAATGTATGCGCAATGATGGGTACCTCACAGCTTTCTATGGATGCTATGCGTCTACGTCTTCTCCCATTCATCTTGTGCGATATAGCCGAGAAGTGGTTGTATAACACTACCGTACATTCCATTTCAAACTGGGAAGAATTCGTCAAAGTATTCCTTAAGAAATTCTACCCACATCATAAGACAGCTCGAGTCCGCAGCGAAATCAATCAATTCACCCAGCTTCCATATGAACCATTTTCAAAATGTCTTGAACGCTTCAAGGATCTGTTAGTCCAATGTCCACATCACGGAATCCCTAGATGGGAACTGTGCAGAATCATTTATGAGGGCATTAATCCTAACACAAGACAGACCCTTGAATCCATGTGTCAAGGCAACTTCATGACTAAAGATGATGGGGAAGCCTGGAAATTTCTAGAAGATTTCGCTGAAAAATCTTTACAGTGGGAGGGTGTGAGTCAATCGTCTAGGGATGGCAATAATATTTCCATAGGAGTTAGAGCTGACATTTCAGCTATGCAAAAGAAACTCGAGACTATGGAAAACAAATTTTTAGCCGCCCTAAGTCAAATATCACTTTCCAAAACTGTATGTGGCTGCTGTTCTGATCCTTCTCATTTGACGGAAGAATGTCCACTAAATTCTTCATTTCAAGGTCATGAGCATACCAATGCCGCATTTCAAAGACCTAGAAACGATCCATTTTCTTCCACATATAATCAGGGTTGGAGGAATCACCCAAATTTTGCTTGGAACCAATCACAATCTCAAAACACGGTTCCAACCCAAAACAATTTCCAAAGGGTCCCTCCACCACAACAGCAACCACAACTTCAATTGAGTCAGCACCCCTTCCAAGCACATAACTTTCAAAATCCGATCAACAAACCTGCACTGTCTAGTCCTTTACAGTTGACCGGGACTGATGAATCCTCTTTATTTGCACAATACATGAATTTGGTCTTAACAAATATCATGCAAGTTTCGGCTGAAATGAAGTCTTCTGTCGATAAAATTGAGAAAAACTCTGCGTCCCAAAGCGAGAGTATTAAATCGATAGAAGAAGAAATTGCACGATTAAAAGCCGAAATGAGTGCAAGAGAGAAGGGAAACTTCCAGCTCAACCTTTGCCCAATCCTGGCTATTCACATCATGTGAGTGCAATCACGTTGAGATCTGGAAGAGTGCTTGACAACCACATTGGGGAAGAGATTGATGACACTGAAAAATCTATCAATAACATCCCGGCTGAGACATTTCCTTCCACTTCTACTTCTAATTCTAATTCTGACCCCAGTTCTTCTACCCCACCACCTTCTTGCGGGTCTATTCTTCGTTTCCCACAAGGCCCGCCACCTCAGCCCATCTCTTCTAGTCTACCACCGACGATCCCCACTTCTATTTTGGAATCGGGTCCACACACACTTCCTTCTCCTATGATGGACCCAGCGCTTATTGCTAAAGCACCTTCTCCTATATCGAGTCCACATATGGAGAAGATTATGGACATGTTTAAGCAAGTTAACATCAACATCCCTCTCCTAGTTCCTCTTCTAGTCTACCACCGACAATCCCCACTTCTATTTTGGAATCGGGTCCACACACACTTCCTTCTCCTATGATGGACCCAGCGCTTATTGCTAAAGCACCTTATCCTATATCGAGTCCACATATGGAGAAGATTATGGACATGTTTAAGCAAGTTAACATCAACATCCCTCTCCTAGATGCCATCCAACAAGTTCCGTCCTATGCGAAAACTCTTAAGAACTTGTACACCAGGAAGAGGAAGACTCAAGTGCCCAAGAAGATATTCATGGAAAAGACTGTAGACACGGCTTTCCCCCAACAAGTACCGAGGAAACGTAAGGACCCTGGCTGTTTTACTATTTCCATTACTATTGGGGAAAAACACATCAACCGTGCTCTACTAGACCTTGGCGCAAGTGTTAACCTGCTTCCTTTCTCAGTCTATGAGCAATTAGGGATCGGAGAGTTGAAACCAGCCCATTGCACTCTCCAAATAGCTGACCGATCAATCACCAAACCTAGGGGTGAACTAGATGATGTGTTAATAAAAATCGGGGAATTTATATTCCCTGTGGACTTTATTGTAATTGATACACAGCCTGTAGCGAACCCACGGAATCAAATTCCGGTGATTTTAGGTCTCCCCTTTTTGTCCACTTCCAATGCTATCATCAACTGTCGTAATGGTTCTATGACCCTATCCTTCGGGAATAGGTCAATAGAGCTGAACATTTACAGGTTGGGAAGTGTACCCTCCGAACCCACTGCTCATGTCTGTTCTGTCGACTTAATGGATGTCGACAGCAGCAAATTTGATGATCCTCCTGATACCGATCTAGACTCTTTTCATATGTTATTGTTTGACCCTACTATGTATCATACACATACGGACTTTTTCACCGAGATGTCCGGGTCAACAATTAACACCGATTATGAACTGTTCTTAGAGTCTGAAGATCACCCCGCACTTTGTGATGACATTATTCATCGGGGTATAGATGGAACTTTTGAGGAAATCTTCGCTGATGAACTCGCATTTTTGAATGACACGGGTGTTGAGATGAATCATGTCCCAATCAATGAAATTGAACCTCCACCCCTTCTTCTGAATTGTAAAAAGAATGCGAGTAATCCATCACATACACTGCATCATCTCTCCAAAATGAGACGCACACACATTCTATTCCACCACTTACCCTTTCCCCACTTCTTCTTCCACCAACCAGAGCACTGCATTGATAAAATTTTTGAATGGTTGGTGTTAACCTTCGGTCTTTGCAAAGCTTGGTATCGACCAATGATTTTTTTGACCCCCTCATATGATTTTCAAAAGATTAACATTGCATAACTCAAGTTTGGGGGGGGAGCAATTTTTCTGGCTCTTGAAAAGAAATTTTTTTACAAAATGATGAACCAAAAATAAGTTTGGGGGAGGATCTTCACTTAAATATTTTGCCCCCACTAATAAATTCCTCCCAGACTTACAGGTTTTATAGATATAACGGTTGGCAACAGTGAGGACACTGTTGAATACAAGTTTGGGGGAGGTTTGTGCTTATTTTTTGCATCATTCGCATATCATTTGCATAAGCACAAAAAAATTTGAAAACCTATAAAAATTTCAAAAATTTCAAAAAAAAAATATAAAAATTTTTGTACATAAATAAGATAATAAAAGTTTAGATAGTGAAAAATTACATCCATGAGATTAGAAAAATTTAAGAAAACCAAGAAAATTAGAAGTTTTCTTATACGAACTAGTAATAAGTAGTTATGAGCCGTTGTCCCAAGGATTAGTAAGATGAAGGAAGTCACTAATCTGAGGATAAAAATAAGTCTGAAAAATAGTTTCTAATCTGGAAGCCAAACATTTTGAACGTTGATACCCTGCTAGTTGCACTTACACACGTCTTGAAGCCTGGGATAGTAGAGGATACCTTGAAATGCTCTTGTCTAAAAGCCAAAGTATGAAGGAAATAAAAATTGAATAAAATATAAAGTGGTGAGAAAAATGAACACTGGGTTTTGTTATCGCCAAGGCAGCAATAAAAAAATATAGCGAGGGTGCCTCTTCACCTAGTGCCCTAAGGCCAACTGGTCTGGGAGTCTGTTCATACCAGAATATTGCATTTTATACCGCCCATTCTTACGCTCGTGTGTTTATAGGCAGGTGCTTTTAATCAGTGTTTGCTACATAATTGCAGGATACTGGTCTCAGCTCTAAACAGTGAATATCATGGAAAAGTACGACAAATTCTGGATTACTGCCAACAACAGATAAAACACGGGTCTCCGCTCTCTATCCGTGTTTTGCCACATACCAGTTTAAGGGACAAAATGGCAAATCGATTGTCATGTTCATGCACAAAGCTCAATGTCAACACAAGATCCAAGAAATCTACGCGGAGCTCGAGGAAATCATGGCAAAAGATCCACATCACATTACCTTTTGTTCTACTGAAATTCTGGAAGAATTGTGAAGAGATTCTGAGAAAAGTCATATACCAAACAGCAGATAACTTCAAACCAGGGAACCCCACAAAATCCTATGGCCTAACTCCTCTAAAGCGTCGCGGTTCCGCGGCATTAGCGCGCTTAGGCCGCGGAACCGCGGCCATATAAGCTCTTCACTGTGTCGTTTTCTGGGGGCATTTTGGTAACTCTATGAGGAGCCAGATTCTTGCCCTAGGTTTCCAGTTCCCTGCCTATAAATACCCCAGTTCTGAGCCAAACAAAGGTGTTAACTTCTTATGCCTCTTTTGTAGGATTTAGTGTAGTTTAGTCTTCTTCTTCTTCTTCTTCTTCTTCATTCTTTCCTCCATGAAAATTGTAGTGAGAGATTTTTGAGTGGATGTTGATCAGTCGAAAATAATGTATTTTTAACACGGCAATTTCCCCATCTTTTGCATACATTTAGAAGTGTTCGGTATTCATATTTCACATATTAGCAAATGAGTCGTTAAATATCAGATTTCATGTATTAGACTTTTAAACCGACACTTTAAGGGAAATTAACCGCATTTCATGGAATCGCATCATTTCTGTATTTGCGCAACACTTGTCTTGAGTCTGTGCAGGAAATACGGAAGAAAAGCAAAAGAGCTGATCAAATATACGCCAACTAAATCATTTCAGATCTGGTAGCAATTCAGATGGAGAAATACAAATCAATACATCAAAAGAAGGCCCAACAATCATCCCAAGAGTGTACCAGAAATATCAAAGCCCAAGGCCCACAAGTAGCCGCGGATCCGCGGCAGGAGCCTGCTTGTGCCGCGGATCCGCGCCTCTTCTGCCACGTCATCGCTTCATTTTTAGTGCACAATTTGTATCTCTGGGCCCACATTCCTTTCTGATATGTCAAGTTCCAGAAAGACCTAGAAGCTACTGCCAGATCAGCAAAGATCATTAAGCAAGGCTAATCCTAATTAAGCTCCTAACTAACCTCATCTAGAAGCTTCTCCTCTAACTAACATTTAGAGGGAAATTCAAATTTCCTCAACAAACTTTAGGAGGGAAACTTAGAATTTGAAATCTTAGATCTAGGGTTTAGATGTCTATAAATAGGAACTAGACCTAGGGTTAAAGGCTAATCAATAACCATTGGTTCATTCTACACCATTTTCTTCCACAAGTCTCGTGACAAGGCTTGTGCGAAACCCTAACCCTAATTCCACTCCTAATTCAAGATCTTGAGTACCAATCAAGCGAGAAGCCCTTCAACCTTTTAGGAGCCGAGCCGATCTTCAATCGGGCAAGTGATCCAAGCCGATCCGCGATCCACGGAGACGAGCGAAGCCAAATCGACGATCAAGTTCTTCCTCTTGTAGTTCTTGAGCGAATGTAACTAAATTGTTGATATAAATAAAAGGTGAATTTCTTTAATCTTGCTTTCTTTTAATTCTTGCATCATGATTAGATCTCAATTTGTAATTGTTGTTCTTGTTGTGATGTTTGACTGAAACTCCGCTCGTAAAGGAATCGAGATGATTGTAGAATGATGATGTAACAAATCTTAATACGATTTTTAAGTCCTACGAGTTTTGTAAACCCTAGCAAGTTCAAGAATCGATGACCTAGTTTCGTAGCGATGCTTTCTTGATTGTGATCGCTCGAAATTAGGGATCTACGATCGTTTCTTGAATTTACTAGAGGCTAGAATATGAATGATATCGATGAATGAGCAAGGGATAAGATGAAACCCTAGTTTCACAAGAAATCCCTAATTCTCGTCGATCATCATCGATCTAGTATCAATTCATCGAAGGATAAGAATACGTAATTGTAAGATTACATCACATCTATAGATCCGATCGATTCCTACGAGCCTCATTTCGATTCTTGAGATTTGGTTTGGAAAAATCATCAAACTATCAATTCTTGATTCTATCATTTTCTTGTCATTAGATCTATGTTTTTCTAATTCTTGAACTTCAACTTTAAATCATGAATTGTTTGTTTTCTTTTCTTTAAAGTTTCAATTCATTTAATTCAAAAGACGAATGATTACACTTTCCCTGTGGACGATCCGCACTCATTAACAATCTACATCCGACACCGTAGTTGATTGCGGTCAAATAATTTTTTGGTTGTGATTTCTTTACAATTTTCTACATACACAACGGAAAATCATTCAATCAAATGGCGTCGTTGCCGGGGATAGTGCGCTAATTGTTCGTATTTGAAATTTGAGTTGAAAATTTTATTTCATTATAATCTTTAGATCAAAATTCGCGCAAACCCTAATACGTGTTTTGTGATTTGATTGCGAGAAAATCTGGAATCATTGGAGCTGGAGAAAAATTATTCTGAAAATTCCAGAGAGTCTTTCAAGTGAACAGAAACCTATTGTGAAAGTTTCGTGCAGAGATCACCTTGGACCGCGGCGGATCCGCGGCGTTAGCCTTCAATTGCGGCGGAAGCGCGGCTGTGGTGACTGTTCACTGCACTAATTTTGCTCAGCAACTCTCTGTACTTTCTTATCTCTTACCTCATCTACTCCAATTAACAAATTTCTGCAGGTTTCTTTGCATATAATCGCTGCGCCGCAAAAGCAATAAAAAATTTTTGTGCGTGTTTTGATTCTTTTGGTTGTTTGCATATTAATACGGAAATTTAAGGGGCACGACCAAATTCAAATTAGGTGGGGATTTCATTACCCTTCCTAGGCCCCGAAAATCGCAAAACTTGCATCCGCATTGACCCACATTAATTAAAAAATATCTAGAGATGACTCTAAGGACCGTCGCGCTCAATTAGGACAGAAGAGGGCCGTGGGTAATTCATTGCTTATCCGCGTTTTCTTGTGGTGCCTAAGGCGAGTGTGTCTAAGGCTAGTGGTTCTTAATTAGGCCCACTACTTACGTAGTGGAGTACCTTCCCACTTACCTGGCACTTATCCGGCCACAGGGGAATAAAGAGGCAGTAGAGGATTCTATCCTGCGACTTGTCTTTTGGCAGTTAGGAGCGGTCTAGAGCCAGACCTAGGTGACCACTAGATTCTAGGGTTTTGTGTGTTGCATTTATTGTGTTGCATCATTTTTTCAAAATCCGTATCAATTTTTAAAACAAACACCAATCACATTCATTCTTTCCCCTAATTATAAATTCACGCTGCCACTTGTACTAACCATTTTTAGTGCAAGATAGGCTGGACACGGGATTCTAGTGCACGTTAAGTTCGCGTTTCCCCGATCGACCCTAAAGTCGGAATTTCTACATTTACCCTTTCTTTACCCACCACCACACCCACATCGATGGATCCACCTCCATCGAACTTCTTTTCCACTACTCTGCCGCCGTCCGTTAGTGCGCAGAATCCACCTCGCATCTCTCTCCAAGAGAGGTGCTATCCAACACGAAGCCCACTTTCCACCTGTCTTTCCATTCCACCAGCCAACGGGGAAAATTTTCAAATAAAACCCCAATACATCAACCTTTTACCAAAATTTCACGGTCTCGAGTCTGAGGACGCATACGTGTTTATTACGAAATTTGAAAATGTATGCGCAATGATGGGTATTTCACAGCTTTCTGTGGATGCTTTACGTCTACGTCTTCTCCCATTCACCTTGTGCGATTTAGCCGAGAAGTGGCTATATAACACTACCGCACATTCCATTTCAAATTGGGAAGACTTCGTCAAAGCATTCCTTAAGAAATTTTACCCACATCACAAAACAGCTCGAGTCCGTAGCGAAATCTATCAATTCACCCAGCTTCTAAATGAAACATTTTCAAAGTGTCTTGAACGCTTCAAAGATCTGTTAGTCCAATGTCCACATCATGGCATCCCGAGATGGGAACTGTGCCGAATCATTTATGAGGGCATTACTCCATACATAAGACAGACCCTTGAATCCATGTGTCAAGGCAATTTTATGACCAAAGATGATTGGGAAGCCTGGAAATTTCTAGAAGATTTCGTTGAAAAATCTTTACAGTGGGAAGGTGTGAGTCAATCGTCTAGGGATGGCAATGATATTTCCATAGGAGTTAGAGCTGACATTGCAGCTATCAATAAGAAACTCGAGACTATGGAAAATAAATTTTTAGCCGCCACCCTAAATCAAATGTCACTCTCCAAAACTGTATGTGGTTGCTGTTCTGATCCGTCTCACTTGACGGAAGAATGTCCGTTTCAAGGTCATGAGCATACCAATGCCGCATTTCAAAGACCTAGAAACGATCCATCTTCCTCCACATATGATCAGGGTTGGAGGAATCACCCAAATTTTGCTTGGAACCAATCACAATTTCAAAACACGGTTCCAACCCAAAACAATTTCCAAGGGGCCCCTCCACCACAACAGCACCCACAACTTCAATTGAGTCAGCACCCCTTCCAATCACATAACTTTCAAAATCCGGCCAATACTTTTGCACCACATGAAAACTTTTTGCAATTGACCGGTACTGATAATACCTCTGCACTAGCACAAACCTTGGATACTTTCATAAAACAATCCATCCAAGGGACGGCAAGTTTGCAATCTTCCGTTGAGAATGTAATGAAGATCATTATCTCTCAAAATGAGAACATCAAATCGATGGAAGAACAAATTGCACAACTAAAATCCGAAATGAGTGCACGAGAGAAAGGGAAACTTCCAGCTCAACCTTTACCTAATCCTAGCTATTCACATCATGTGGATGAGATCATGTTGAGATCTGGAAGAGTGCTTGACCATCACGTTGGGGAAGAGTTTGATGATACTGATAAATCAATCAATAAAACCCCGGCTGAGACCTTTTCTCACACACACACTTCTAATTTTGACCCCAGTTCTTCTACCCCACCATTTTCTTCCGAGCCTATTCTTCATTTCCCAAAAGGCTCGCCACTACAGCCCACCTCTTTTACCCCTCCACGGACGATCCCTACTTCTATTCTGGGACCGGTTCCACACACACTTCCTTCTCCTATGATGGACCCAGCGCTTATTGCTAAAGCACCTTATCCTAATCGGTTAAGGGGCTAACACACCGAGTCCACATATGGAGAAGATTATGAATATTTTTAAGCAAGTAAACACCAACATCCCTCTCCTAGATGCCATCCAACAAGTTCCATCCTATGCGAAAACTCTTAAGAACTTGTGCACTAGGAAGAGGAAGACTCAAGCGCCCAAGAAGATATTCATGGAAAAGACAATAGACACGGCTTTCCCCCAACAATTACCGAGGAAACGTAAGGATCCTTGATATCCTACTATTTCCGTTTCTATTGGGGAAAAACACATCAACCGTGCTCTACTAGACCTTGGCGCTAGTGTTAACTTGCTTCCATACTCGGTATATGAGCAACTAGGGATCGGAGAGTTGAAGCCAACCAATTGCACTCTCCAGATGGCTGACCGATCAATCACCAAACCTAGGGGTGAACTGGAGGATGTGTTAATAAAAATCGGAGAATTTATATTCCCGGTAGATTTTATTGTAATTGATACACAGCCTGTAGCGAACCCACGGAATCAAATTCCGGTGATTTTAGGTCGCCCCTTTTTGGCCACTTCCAATACTATTATCAACTGTCGTAACGGTTCTATGATCCTATCCTTCGGGAATAGGTCAATAGAGCTGAACATTTACAAGTTGGGAAGTGTACCCTCCGAACCTACTGCTCAGGTCTGTTCTGTCGACTTAATGGATGTCGACAGCAGCGAATTTGATGATCCTCCTGATACTGATCTTGACTCTTTTCATATGTTGTTGTTTGACCCAACTATGTATCATACACATACGGACTCTTCCACCGAGATGTCCGGGTCAACAAATAACACTGATTATGAACTGCTTTTAGAGTCTGAAGATCACCCCGCACTTTGTGATGACATTATTCATCGGGGTATAGATGGAACTTTTGAGGAGATCTTCGCTGATGAACTCGCATTTTTGAATGACACGGGTGTTGAGATGAATCATCTCCCACTCAATGAAATTGAACCTCCACCCCTTCTTTTGAACTGTAAAAAGAATGCGAGTAATCCATCACATGCAATGCATCGTCTCTCCAATATGAGACGCACACACATTCTCTTCCACCACTTAACCTTTCCCCACTTCTTCTTCCACTAACCGGAGCACTGCATTGATAAATTTTTTGAATGGTTGGTGTTAACATTTGGTCTTTGCAAAGCTTGGCATCGACCACTAATTTTTGACCCCCACTTGTGATTTAAAAAGATTAACATTGCATAACTTAAGTTTGGGGGGGGTATAATCGGGCTCTTGAAAAGAAATTTTTACAAAATTTTGAGCCAAAAATAAGTTTGGGGGAGGATCTTCACTTAAATATTTTGACCCTACTAATAAATTCCTCCCAAGCTTACAGGTTTTCGAGATTTAGCGGAAGGCAACAGTGAGGACACTGTTGAAAACAAGTTTGGGGGAGGTTTGTGCTTATTTTCGCATCATTTGCATATCATTTGCATAAGCACAAAACATTTTTTTTTTAAAACCTATAAAAATTTAAAAAATTTCAAAAAGATAAAAATATTTTTGTACATAAATAAGATAATAAAAGTTTAGATAGTGAAAAATTACATCCATGAGATTAGAAAAATTTAAGAAAACTAAGAAAATTAGAAGTTTTCTTATACGAACTAGTAATAAGTAGTTATGAGCCGTTGTTCCAAGGGTTAGTAAGATGAAGGACGTCACTAATCTGAGGATAAAAATAAGTCTGAAAAATAGTTTCCATTCTGGAAGCCAAACATTTTGAACATTGCTACCCTGCTATTCACACTTACACACGTCTTAAAGCCTGGGATAGTAGAGGATACCTTGAAATGCTCTTGTCTTAAAGCCAAAAGTATGAAGGAAATAAAAAGAAAAAAAAATGAATGAAGAAAATATAAAGTGGTGAGAAAAATGGACACTGGTTTTGTTATCACCGAGGGAAATAAAAATGTATAGCGAGGGTGCTTCTTCACCTAGTGCCCTAAGACCAACTGGTCTGGGAGTCACTGCTATGCCTGAGGTGGTGCAAGACGAGGAAAATACACCAAGTAAGCAAGCACATGAGTAATCGGTCGGTTAGTACCTCAAGAAGTATTAACGGTCGCATGAAAGTGTGTGAGCAATCTCATCTAAATATTCATTAATTAAAAAGTACTGAGGCTGATGGGCAAGAGTATGATAGCTTGAATTGAATTCTCCGGGTGTAGGGATGTCTTTACACACACGCAGGGTTATATGATCGATGTTTGGAAAACAGATAGGAATGAAAAATAAGACGATATTTTATTGAGGGAGGACGTGATTTCTGACATCTTTTCATGACCATTAAGATAGGGCTCATGACAACCGAAAAGCTAGCTTAATTGGAAACCCTAATTTTCAAGGCTTTTCTTTTACAATTCTTTTCTTTAAATGTAATATTCATGATCTTCCTTTTATTATTGGATTTTGTGGGTGCAATCCGCTGAAAACCCTCAGGAGACAACACTCCTCCTACTAGGGACACCTAGAGGTTTAAAGGCTTGTTGCACGTGCTCAGTGCAATCGTGTTGCCTACGAAAGTGTGCTAGTTAGTTTTTCTCTTTCTTTATTTTCTCCTTCTCTTTTTAATAAAACATTCACTCGAGACGATCGAAATTAAGTTTGGGGGTATTTGATCAGTCGAAAATAATGTATTTTTAACACGGCAATTTCCCCATCTTTTGCATACATTTAGAAGTGTTCGGTATTCATATTTCACATATTAGCAAATCAGTCGTTAAATATCAGATTTCATGTATTAGACTTTTAAACCGACACTTTAAGGGAAATTAACCGCATTTCATGGCATCGCATCATTTCTGTATTTGCGCAACACTTGTCTTGAGTCTGTGCAGGAAATACGGAAGAAAAGCAAAAGAGCTGATCAAATATACGCCAACTAAATCATTTCAGATCTGGTAGCAATTCAGATGGAGAAATACAAATCAATACATCAAAAGAAGGCCCAACAATCATCCCAAGAGTGTACCAGAAATATCAAAGCCCAAGGCCCACAAGTAGCCGCGGATCCGCGGCAGGAGCCTGCTTGTGCCGCGGATCCGCGCCTCTTCTGCCACGTCATCGCTTCATTTTTAGTGCACAATTTGTATCTCTGGGCCCACATTCCTTTCTGATATGTCAAGTTCCAAAAAGACCTAGAAGCTACTGCCAGATCAGCAAAGATCATTAAGCAAGGCTAATCCTAATTAAGCTCCTAACTAACCTCATCTAGAAGCTTCTCCTCTAACTAACTTTTGGAGGGAATTCAAATTTCCTCAACAAACTTTAGGAGGGAAACTTAGAATTTGAAATCTTAGATCTAGGGTTTAGATGTCTATAAATAGGAACTAGACCTAGGGTTAAAGGCTAATCAATAACCATTGGTTCATTCTACACCATTTTCTTCCACAAGTCTCGTGACAAGGCTTGTGCGAAACTCTAACCCTAATTCCACTCCAAATTCAAGATCTTGAGTACCAATCAAGCGAGAAGCCCTTCAACCTTTTAGGAGCCGAGCCGATCTTCAATCGGGCAAGTGATCCAAGCCGATCCGCGATCCACGGAGACGAGCGAAGCCAAATCGACGATCAAGTTCTTCCTCTTGTAGTTCTTGAGCGAATGTAACTAAATTGTTGATATAAATAAAAGGTGAATTTCTTTAATCTTGCTTTCTTTTAATTCTTGCATCATGATTAGATCTCAATTTGTAATTGTTGTTCTTGTTGTGATATTTGAGTGAAACTCCGCTCGTAAAGGAGTCGAGATGATTGTAGAATGATGATGTAACAAATCTTAATACGATTTTTAAGTCCTACGAGTTTTGTAAACCCTAGCAAGTTCAAGAATCGATGACCTAGTTTCGTAGCGTTGCTTTCTTGATTGTGATCGCTCGAAATTAGGGATCTACGGTCGTTTCTTGAATTTACTAGAGGCTAGAATATGAATGATATCGATGAATGAACAAGGGATAAGATGAAACCCTAGTTTCACAAGAAATCCCTAATTCTCGTCGATCATCATCGATCTAGTATCAATTCATCGAAGGATAAGAATACGTAATTGTAAGATTACATCACATCTATAGATCCAATCGATTCCTACGAGCCTCATTTCGATTCTTGAGATTTGGTTTGGAAAAATCATCAAACTATCAATTCTTGATTCTATCATTTTCTTGTCATTAGATCTATGTTTTTCTAATTCTTGAACTTCAACTTTAAATCATGAATTGTTTGTTTTCTTTTCTTTAAAGTTTCAATTCATTTAATTCAAAAGACGAACGATTACACTTTCCCTGTGGACGATCCGCACTCATTAACAATCTACATCCGACACCGTAGTTGATTGCGGTCAAATAATTTTTTTGTTGAGATTTCTTTACAATTTTCTACATACACAACGGAAAATCATTCAATCAGATGTTAAATGAAGATGGGGGTTTTTGTATCATTCTTGTTTGTTTAGCTTCCCCTTGAGATCCTTGCTTTCTCTTGATCTTTCAACCTCTTCATTGAGCTTGAAAGTTTAAGGGTTTGTTATTGATCTCAAGGGTTGTATTTTTTTTATGGAATTAGTGCTTCATTTCGCATGAGTTCTTTACCCTTCTCTTGATCTTGCAACCTCTTGATTGAGCTTGCAAGTTTAAGGGTTGGCTATTGATCCCATGCTTGTCTTGAGTTCTAGTTTCTAGTTCTCTTTCTTGCATTTTTCATTCTTTTCTTTTATTACTTGCAATTTATTACCATGCACTTTAATTACTTGCTTGTAATCTTTTCTTTTCTTTGTTCTTTTTGTTCTCTCTTTTTTGTTCATTTTGTGAATGGTTGTAATTATTGTTGTTAAGAGTAAATACGATATTGTAAGTTAATATCTCCTTGCTCATTTCCTTTTCCCGTTATTTTCCATTGAACTCCGCCCAAACATTACGCAAGCGCTCCGTTAGGCACCCTACCCTACCAAGGTAACGGTGATTCCTAACCGCGACCGGTTACGTTCGGTTTGGCCGGAGGCAAAAGCAAGAGACAAGAACGGAAGGACAAGGGTAAATAAGCCGGATTCCATGAATACCATGCTTAAATCCCCTAATCCACGTTGTTGCCGATTGCTCTAGCTTCAATTGGTCAAGACTCGGCTCAAAGGTTTTGAGTACGGATTTCTTTAGCTTACAATTTCGTATCTTTTTCTTAACAACTTTATACTTGCAAATAAAACACATAGGTTAGACTTGAACAAACATATACTCATTCTTTATTGACTCGTCTAAGACAAGAACGGACATACAACCATCTCCTTGTGGATCGACCCATGCTCAACCGGCTAGCTGCATAGCGACACCGTCTTGATTGTGGTAATAACTTTAGAACTTTGAACATCCGACACGCCAAAAGCGTGCGATCAAATGGCGCCGTTGCCGGGGAGACGGTAACGTATTTTCTTTCTTGTTATTTAGGTTAATATTCTTTTTGTATATATTTATAAATAAAAAAAAATATAAAATCTTTTTGTTATTTTTGATAATTTTTGTGTCCAAGTGTGCAGGCTAATCTGAAGCAAGTACAGTAATCCAAAAAGAAAACAGAGAATTTTATTTTGGAGAAGAGACCAAGGGGAGTGCAGGGAACCAAGTTGAAGCCCAAACTAAGCAACTTGACAGCGGAACCGCGGTCAAAGGGGGGCTTTAGCCGCGGTTCCGCGGCCATATTGAGGCCTGAGTGCCACAATTTTTTTCCTGCCCTGTCTCTATTCTTTTATCGTCTCTGTAAATTCCACTATACTGTATTTTCTGCAGATTTTTGCGGATTTGCAAACGGCGATTGTGGGGAGCAAAGTGTACGTTCAAGGCTCAGGTGATTGCAAAGTACAGTGCCAAAGATCCGGGTAGTTTGACCCGCGCAAGCAAACTTTTCAAGCTTACCGGATTTGATTCAACGGGGGTTTCCTAACCCAAAAACTTAACGGTACGTACTTTACTAACACCTTCTTCTCAAATCCGACGCATCCAATATACTATTCTTTGCAGGATTCCTTGCAAGTTTGCTAGCAAACGCTAAAAATTGACTAACCCGTATTTGTTGCAGTGTCGTGCTTAAACTAAAAAACGATTGTTTGATTCTTTATAGAATTTTTATTGAATTGCGCATTGCATACATTAATACGGACTTAAGGGCAAGCAAACCCCACAATATACGGTAAAGGATTTCATCACCTTTTCCGTGGCCCACAAATCACGAACTTGAGCATAACGTTTACCCGCACAAATTTTAAAAGAAATTAGACTTTAAGCCTTAAGGACTTCGCGCTCACTAGGAGAAGTTGACTGTGTTTAGAACCTCGCTTAACGGTACATTGTTTACGGGGTGTCTAGGAAAGTGTTAACGGCGAAACCGCCAAAAGAGAAAGGGTTATTTAATTAAGGACCTTCGCGAAAGCGTCGGAAAACCTCCCCTTATCTCTGCACTTACCTGGCCTCGTGATCAGTGTATTTTGAGCCCGTTTCTCGACACAGTTTTATTTCGACAATCAAGTTCTGGAGCAGGTCTAGTTGACCTAGGCGAACCCTAGACCAATTAGGTGCGTGGTATTTTTGTGTCGTGATTATTTTTGTCCAGATTCTTTTTGTTTGTATTATTCATTCTTTTGTTAATATCTTACTAAAAAATAAAATCACATTCTTTTTCCCCTCCTTTTCTCTTCCTTTCTTTCTTTCTCTCTTCATATCATGGGTACTCCACCTAGAAAAACTCTCGCCGAACTTTGGTACCCACAACCAGACATTACTTCTTACGGTTCTTGCTTTGGCCGAACGTCGAACGATCCCTCCATGCCCAAAATCTCTTTGAAAGATCGGATAGACGCGTCTAGGACAAACACTTTCCCTCCGCGATCCACTTTGTATCAACCTTTTAAACCTCCCCCACCCTCTTATGTTGATACCCCTTTTGCAAGTCGTCCTTTGTCCGTCGCTGAACATATTGAACAATCATGTAGCTGATATTTCACTCCTTTCACCACTACAGCTTCTTGGGATCAACAATTCCATTCACCTTCTTATCCAAATGTTGATCCTGCTCCTGTCCAGCCATTCAATTCCTACCAGGCCTACCCGACTTTTGCACCTTCCCTAGACATTGCTTTTGAACCGCTATTTGGGAGTTTTCAGTATCCAAACAATTTTGAATCTTTTACTGAAACCCCTTCACAACCCATGTCTAGTCTGGAACAGTCTTTAGAAGACTTTAGGGTAGCGTCGTACCAACAGATGATGGGTTTGAATGCGTCCATGGCCGCCCTCATACAACCTATTGACCCGGTAGCTAGTTTTCAACTAACTCCAAATTTTCCAATGTATGATGAGGCGGTAGGACAGGCTGAGAATTTGAGTAGTGAGAGTGAGTTGTACCTCCTTCCAAATCAAACCTACTCGTACCAAATTGAATCCCACATCTCCTGTTTTGAAAGTCTATCAAGTGTCCCAAATGATTTATCAATTGAAGATAGAATGAGTAATGAGTTGTGCGACTTTGTAGTGTTTAATTTACCCGATTGTGAAGGGTCCCTTTTGAGTGAAACCACACCTAATGACCTCTACACCTCCACTCTAGAACCTGAATTGATTAATATCCATGCTTTTGTTGAGGTGTCTGAGAATATTGATTTTCACTTAATTGAGGATATTGACGCCGGGAATATTTTGGATGATGAACCTGTAGATTTGGCAGAGTTTTTCTCTCCAATTCATCATCTCGAGTCATTTACTGTTTTTCCCGAACCCCATATGCGTCTAGATTTTGATGAAATTTGCATGGATAAGCTGAATTTTGAGGATATTTTTGAGGATGAACCAGTTTTAATTGATGAGTCTGATTTTCCAATTCATCCTGTTCCTTTCATTAACTGTGTACACCCTCCTGAACCTTTAACCGATAACCTTCCTCAATCACCTACCTCCATCCTTTCCATCGTTCCGACCTTGCAAGAAACCGTCTCACTTTCATTTCATATGTCTGGTTTACCGAGTTCGGCGTACCCATGGTTTCTCACGAATCTTGAGGGATTTGACCCCATTTCTCGACAGGTTAATAGATTAGCACATTCGCTTTTTACACATCAGTCATCATAAATTGTGCTAATTTATTCGCTCCATTTCCACCCTCAAGTTTGTATTCCACTTCATTCTCCCATCCGCCATTCTTCTCATATACCGAGACCATATCCCGCTTCTATCTCCATACGGTCTCGCGTATTCTCCATCTCTTTTCTCTACGCCTTCTTTCACCAACCACTGCTTTATCACGATAAGATCTTTGAATGGTTGGTGTTAACTTTTGGCCTGTGTAAGGCCTTGTATAGCTTGATACTGTTTTCTTTCCCCCTAATCCTGAACTTCACCGCTTAAACAGTGGAAACACTGTTTCACTTAAGTTTGGGGGGGGGACACCTTTTTTGTATATATTTTTTTTTCCTTTTTTGTTGTGTATATAATTTGTTTTTAGGGAGCGCCGACAATTTTGACCCTCTTGGTGTAGCCTGACAGTGAGGGCACTGTCAAGTTTAAGTTTGGGGGTATGCTCGGTAAGCTTTCTTCCTTCGCATTCATTTGTATATTTTGCATTTGCATACCTTATTAAAAACCAACAAAAATCGAAAAAATTTCCAAAATATAAAAACTTTGTCATCAAGTTAGCTAATAGGGTAACTTAGATTTTTATTCTGAAAGTTTAGTTGATATATTAGAAATAACTAAATTCTAGGCTTAGGAATTGATAACCCTAAAAATAACCCTCATTCTGTCCAACTTTGGTAAGTATACGTTGAGTTCAGTTCTTGAGTTAAGTCAAGATGAGGGGAAAGTATTGAAGCTCTACTGAAGGATAAGTCTGAAAAATAGTTTCTTTTCTTGAGTTCAAATTTAGAAAGTATATACCCTACAACTGCACTTACACGTACCTTGAAACTTGAGATAGTAGAGGATACCTAGAAATACTCTTTCCTGAAAGCTTAGTATGAAAGAAAAAACGGTATTTAAAGCTAAACACCAAAAGAGTATCATTGAAAAATATATCCGGTCTTGAAAAATAAAAAGAAAAATAGAATAAAGTCAAGACCTGGAAACTGCTATTTACGCTTTAAGTTCACACATTCAGTAATCGGCCGTTAGTGCCTCAAGAAGCATTAATAGTCGCATGAAAGGTGTGTGAGCAAATCCGTCCATCCTTAATGAAAAGAAGTAGTATTGGGTATTAGGGCAAGGGTATTATAGCTTGAATTGAATTCTCAAGTGTAGGGGTGCAAATATACACACACGTAGGGGTATACAATCGATATTTGGATAAAAGATAGAAATAAAGAATAAGACTTGTGTTTTCTGTAAAGTTGATAAAAATCCCTGATTTGAGGCCGCACTTTAGAAGGAAAACTCAGGATATACCAATATCTTTTTAAACTTTTTTGGTACGTATATGATCTAAGGTTAAATAGATTAGAGGCGTGAAGCATTAGGGTTGGATATTTCTAACTTAGGATGATAGAGTTTCTAACGTAAAAACTAAACTGTAGGAGTAGAATCAATGTTAACTTATGACACTAGCTTGACGGGATTTTGTGGGTGTAATCCGCTGAAAACCCTCATGAGACAACACTCTTCCTACTAGGGACACCTAGAGGTTGAACGGCTTGTTGCACACGCTCAGTGCAATCGCGTTCCCTGCGAAAGTGCGGTTAGGACTTTTTTGTGAATAATCGGTTTTGCCCGAGACGAGCAAAAGTTAATTTGGGGGTATTTGTTCATACCAGAATATTGCATTTTATACCGCCCATTCTTACGCTCGTGTGTTTATAGGCAGGTGCTTTTAATCAGTGTTTGCTACATAATTGCAGGATACTGGTCTCAGCTCTAAACAGTGAATATCATGAAAAAGTACGACAAATTCTTGATTACTACCAACAACAGATAAAACACGGGTCTCCGCTCTCTATCCGTATGTTGCCACATACCAGTTTAAGGGACAAAATGGCAAATCGATTGTCATGTTCATGCACAAAGCTCAATGTCAACACAAGATCCAAGAAATCTACGCGGAGCTCGAGGAAATCATGGCAAAAGATCCACATCACATCACCTTTTGTTCTACTGAAATTCTGGAAGAATTGTGAAGAGATTCTGAGAAAAGTCATATACTAAACAGCAGACAACTTCAAACCAGGGAACCCCACAAAATCCTATGGCCTAACTCCTCTAAGGCGCCGCGGTTCCGCGGCATTAGCGCGCTTAGGCCGCGGAACCGCGGCCATATAAGCTCTTCACTGTGTCGTTTTCTGGGGGTATTTTGGTAACTCTATGAGGAGCCAGATTCTTGCCCTAGGTTTCCAGTTCCCTGCCTATAAATACCCCAGTTCTGAGCCAAACCAAGGTGTTAACTTCTTATGCCTCTTTTGTAGGATTTAGTGTAGTTTAGTCTTCTTCTTCTTCATTCTTTCCTCCATGAAAATTGTAGTGAGAGCTTTTTGAGTGGATGTTAAATGAAGATGAGGGTTTTTGTATCATTCTTGTTTGTTTAGCTTCCCCTTGAGATCCTTGCTTTCTCTTGATCTTTCAACCTCTTCATTGAGCTTGAAAGTTTAAGGGTTTGTTATTGATCTCAAGGGTTGTATTTTCTTATGGAATTAGTGCTTCATTTCACATGAGTTCTTTACCCTTCTCTTGATCTTGCAGCCTCTTGATTGAGCTTGCAAGTTTAAGGGTTGACTATTGATCCCATGTTTGTCTTGAGTTCTAGTTTCTAGTTCTCTTTCTTGCATTTTTCATTCTTGTCTTTTATTACTTACAATTTATTACCATGCACTTTAATTACTTGCTTGTAATCTTTTCTTTTCTTTGTTCTTTTTGTTCTCTCTTTTTTGTTCATTTTGTGAATGGTTGTAATTATTGTTGTTAAGAGTAAATACGATATTGTAAGTTAATATCTCCTTGCTCATTTCCTTTTCCCGTTATTTTCCATTGAACTCCGCCCAAACGTTACGCAAGCGCTCCGTTAGGCACCCTACCCTACCAAGATAACGGTGATTCCTAACCGCGACCGGTTGCGTTCGGTTTGGCCGGAGGCAAAAGCAAGAGACAAGAACGGAAGGAAAAGGGTAAATAAGCCGGATTCCACGAATACCGTGCTTAAATCCCCTAATCCACGTTGTTGCCGATTGCTCTAGCTTCAATTGGTCAAGACTCGGCTCAAAGGTTTTGAGTACGGATTTCTTTAGTTTACAATTTCGTATCTTTTTCTTAACAACTTTATACTTGCAAATAAAACACATAGGTTAGACTTGAACAAACATATACTCATTCTTTATTGACTCGTCTAAGACAAGAACGGACATACAACCATCTCCCTGTGGATCGACCCGTGCTCAACCGGCTAGCTGCATAGCGACACCGTCTTGATTGCGGTAATAACTTTAGAACTTTGAACATCCGACACGCCAAAAGCGTGCGATCAGAGTCACTGCTAAGCCTTAGGTGGTGCAAGACGAGGAAAATACACCAAATAAGCAAGCACATGAGTAATCGGTCGGTTAGTACCTCAAGAAGTATTAACGGTCGCATGAAAGTGTATGAGCAATCTCATCTAAATATTCATTAATTAAAAAGTACTTAGGCTGATGGGCAAGAGTATGATAGCTTGAATTGAATTCTCCGGGTGTAGGGATGTCTTTACACACACGCAGGGTTATATGATCGATATTTGGATGAAAGATAGGAATGAAGAATAAGACGATGTTTTATTGAGGGAGGACGTGATTTCTGACATCTTTTCATGACTATTAAGATAGGGCTCATGACAACCGAAAAGCTAGCTTAGTTGGAAACCCTATTTTTCAAAGATTTTCTTTTACAATTATTTTCTTTAAATGTAAATTTCATGATCTTCCTTTTATTATTGGATTTTGTGGGTGCAATCCGCTGAAAACCCTCAGGAGACAACACTCCTCCTACTAGGGACACCTAGAGGTTTAAAGGCTTGTTGCACGTACTCAGTGCAATCGTGTTGCCTACGAAAGTGTGCTAGTTAGTTTTTCTCTTTCTTTATTTTCTCCTTCTCTTTTTAATAAAACAATTCGCTCGAGACGATCGAAAATAAGTTTGGGGGAATTTGATCAGTCGAAAATATTGCATTTTTTTACACGGCAATTTCCCTATCATTTGCACTCATCTAGAAGTGTTCGGTGTTCATATAGCACATATTAGCAAATCAGTCGTAAAATATCAGATTGCATGTGTTAGACTATAAAACCGGAACTTTAAGGGAAATTGACTGTATTTTATGGCATCGCATCATTCCTATATTGCGCAACTTGTGTTTCGAAGTCTGTGCAGGAAATTTCAAGAGAACGGTTAAATTTACATCATTGAGCTGATCAAACATTACGCCAACTCAAAGGTTTGAAATCTGGTAGCAATCTAGAAGGAGTTACAATATTCAACATATCATAAAAAGGCCCAAACATCAGTCCAAAGCAGCAACAGAAGACACAAGCCCTAATCCTTCAATAGAGCCGCGGATCCGCGGCAGGAGCCTGCTTACGCCACGGATCCGCCGCAGCTCTGCCACCTCAGCTCCCCATTTTTAGTGCATCATTCTTAACTCAGGGCTCACATTCATTTAATACACGTCAAATTCCAGAGAATTGTCGAAGCTTCTGCCAGATCAGCAAGGTTGATTAATTAAGCTAATCTTGATTAAGATCCTAACAAACTATTTCTAGAAGCTCCCTCTAACTAACAACTTCTAGAAGCCTCTCTAGCTAACAAACTTTTGGAGGGAAATTCAAAATTCAAATTCTAGATCTAGGGTTTTGGGAAGTCTATAAATAGGAGCCTAGATCTAGGGTTAAAGGGTTGTTCAATCGTTAGCTAATCAATCTTTGGTTGCTAATCTTCATCTTCCCCAATTCCTCCACCCACAAGTTTAGTGACAAGACTTGTGCCAAACCCTAACCCTAATCCAGATCTCAAATTCAAGATCCTTTGAGTTCTAGCGAGCAAGTCTTCAACCAACCTTTAGAAGCGAAGCCGGACTTCAACGGAGCACGAGATCCAAGCCGATCCACGACTCAAGGAGCCGATACAACGCAAGATTCGACGATCAATGTTCCATCCTCTTATAGTTCTTGAGAGTTGTAACTAATTGTTGAAATAAATAAAGGTGAAGATTCTTTAAACTTGCTTATTTTCATTTCGAGCATTATGATTCGTATTCAATTCTTGAATGTATTCTTCGTGATAATGCTTGAATAAAACTCCGCTCGTGGAGGAATCAAAACGATTGTAGAATGATGATGTTGATGAATCTTTAAACGTTTTCTTAAGTCTTAAAACAATTGTAAATTCTTGAAAATCGATTGATCGATGATCTAGATCGATGCGAATGCGTTCTTAATTCCTTTCGCACGATCAAGAGATCAAAAATTGATCATTCGACTTTCAAGAAGCTATCTAGTGGATGTGATTCATCGAAAGGACAAAGGATAGGATGAGAAACCCTAATTCTTCGCAAGATCCTTGATCCTCGATGAATCTATATCGATTTAGCATCAACTTGTTAATGGATAAGAAATCGTATTCTTGAATCTTCGTCACATCTACAATCTACTCGATTCCTACGAGCCTTACTTCAAATCTTGAACCCTAAATTGATTGGAATTCTCTCGATACTTGATTCTCGATGTTTATCATTTTCTTGATTCTTGATTAGAATAGTGATACTTGAAACTCATTGATAAAAATCTTGAATCACGTTTTCTTTTCTTTTCTATTAAATTTTCAATTCGAACAAATCATAATACGAACGAATCGCACAATCCCTGAGGACGATCCGCACTTACTAACGTGTTACAAACCGACACAGTTATTGATTGCAGTCAAATATTTTTTGTTGTGATTCTATTCATTTTCTAAACCAACAACGGAAAATAAGATCAATCAGGTCACGTGCCATCACGTGATAGGCTTTTGAAAACCCGCTGAAGAAAATTGAATGTGAAATAAAACAATCATGAATACCCCAATGGGGAATCACGTGTCCACGTGACCAAAGGTCACGTACAGACATGCGATGGGTTCCCAAGCTCTCTGAATTAATATAATTAAATTCTAAACAATGGGGTCACGTGCCAACACGTGATAGGCCTCTAAACTCATTAAATAGAGTTAAAAAGTATAATAAAACAATAGGAAAAATCCCAATGGGTCATCACGTGACCACACGTGACCAAGGGTCACGTACTGACACGTGACAATTCCTGAGTTCTTTGAAACAACGGAATTAAATTCTGGTTAAATGCTTTATCGAGGGGGTCACGTGTCAACACGTGATGGGATCCTAAAATCTCTGAAATAATAGAATCAAATTCTAATTAAGGGAAATCAAAAACCCTAACTGGAAAAATATTTCTTAAAATTTTTCCAAACAAAAAGGATGGTGTTCTGTAGAATGGAACACCGTTGGATTAAAAATCCAATGGTGATTAAAAATCACCAATTTATGGAACGATTTTATACAAGGAAAGATTTCCCTAAAATTCACCAAAATAACAAAAAGAATATCTTTTGGATTAAAAATCCAATGGTGAATAAAATTCACTGAGTGATCTAAAAAATCACATTAGTTATGAAAAACAAATAAAATCTTTCAATGACAGATTTACTAAACAAATTGATTCTTTTCCTTCTCCTATAAATAGGAGCCAAGAAGAGGAGAATGAAGAGAACTCTGGTATCTTGAAATTTCCTAAAGGAAAAAAAGCGGAGAGAAAAGAAAGGAGAATTTAATTCTCAACAAAGAAAACCCTAGGTGAGAAAAGAAAGGGAATCAAAACTTCAAACAGAAAATTTAATTCTCAAAATCTAAGAGTTTAACTCTTCTGCAAAAGAACTTAGTTCTTCCTCTAGTTAAAGATCTGCAGAAGCACATCTCCCCATAGGTTGAGATTTTAATTCTCATCGGGTTGAGATCCTGCCATGCAGATCCAAAACTTAGAGGGGGAATTGAGTTTAGAGAATTTAATTCTCTCAAAACAAAACTAGGGTTTAACCCTATATGAGAATTCAATTCTCCTAAAATTACAGAAATTTAATTCCTTCAAGATGGGCAGAACTAGGGTTTAACCCTAATTGAGAATTTAATTCTCTCAAATTCACAGGAATTTAATTCCTCTTAAAATGAAATTAGGGTTTCACCCTATACAAGAATTTAATTCTTTTACATATATGGGAATTTAATTTCTCTAAAAGAAATTAAGGTTTAATCCTTCATAAGAATTTAATTCTTTCACAATAGGAATTTAATTTCTCCAAAATCATGATTAAGGTTTAACCCTACAGAGAATTTAATTCTCAAAATAAAATAAGGAGACTTAAAGGATCTCTGTGCATGAAAAGAACTAAGGTCACGTGTCCCCACGTGACCCCTGAAGAGATCCCCAGAAATGAGAAGCAGGAAACTTTGAGGCAACGCCTCACGTGCTCCCACGTGACTTACAAAATACAGAAAGAAAAAGCAAAGGAAATGAAGGCTTTGGGCGCTCTCACGTGTTGCCACGTGACCCCTTGGCAAACACTTTAACAGTCAGCGCATCACGTGTCAACACGTGATGCTCAAAATAAAAATATAAAAAGTGTTTAACACTTAATTGCAGAACGATGAAAATGAATCTGGTCCCACCTTTGGGCGCCCTCACGTGTCCACACATGACCCCTTTTTCTTTAGTGTTTAACACTAATTCGAGAGCTTTATTCCCAGTGTTTAACACTGATTATCCTTTAGTGTTTAACACTAATTTGAAAATCTTATTTCCAGTGTTTAACACTGTTATTTTCTAGTGTTTAACACTAATTTGGGATTCTATATTTCCAGTGTTTAACACTGCTGTTTTTTTAGTGTTTAATACTAATTTGAGAGTTCTGTCTCCATTGTTTAACACTGTTGTTCTTTAGTGTTTAACACTACTTTTAGCCAAATTGGCTAATTTTCCAGAGGCAAAAGTCTCTCCTCCAAATGAATCTCAAAATTGAGGAAATCAAAGATGAAAATGTTTAGCATTGCTGAATAATATGGGCTTAAACCCAGACAAATGTCTAATGGACCAACAGAGGGCCAACACTTAAAACTTAATTGGACTTAGCCCAAGTAGGCCATAAGTCCTCAATTCAGACTTAACTGAGCCCAAATGTGCTCATAATCTAATTAATTGATCTTAGTTCCAAATTGGACTACAGATCTCTTAATCCACTTTGGTTCGAGGGTACATCTCTTCACTCCTCTGATATTTGTCATTGTAATCCTTCAACGTCTTCAGAGAGGTGACGGGTCCCGATAACCATACACTTCATAGACTATGACGTCTGTAAACTGGGCTGTGGGGTCCTTAAACTCACGGACTATGATGTCCTTAACCTTGACTGTGAGGTCTTTAAACTCATGGACTATGATGTCCTTAACCTCGACCGTGATGTCTTTAAACTAACAATGGACCACTATGTCCTTAAACTGGTATTGGACCACTACGTCCTTAAACTGGTATTTGACCACTATGTCCTTAAACGGGTAATCGACCGCAATGTCCCTAAACTAAACAATAGAGTTCAAATGCTCTTTTGTTGGATCTAAATGATCATGTTAAGTTGATCTTAGACTAAAATTAGACTAACGTGTCCTTAACAAACGTTGAGTTGATCTTAGTCTAAAATTAGACTAACGTATCCTTGACGAACGTTTAAGTTGATCTTAGTCACAAATGAGACTAACATATCCTTAAACCCAAACCCCTAAATCCAAATCTAAGAAAATACGGATTTGGACTAATCCACGTCCTACGGGCGACAACATAAATTAGTCTCCGTATACAATCCACGGGCAAGCAAACACAAAACAAATACCCACGACACGAAGTGACCATCTGGAGAAGGAGAAAGTTGTTACCGCGATGCGGTAGCGTAATTAACTGCAGGGGCTTGCGCCTGCAGGGAAGAGCGTCCCCACAATCAAAAACCCCTCGACGAGGGGGAATCTGACGAAGTCTGCTACAACGGCCGCATCCGTCTAAACCTTCGATACATGGTGTCATAAATCAACATGGAATCTTCGGAGAGGTGGACGGATAGCACCAATTAGCATCTGCCCCCAGATTCAGGCAAGACGTCAGTCTTTCCCGGTTTCCGGCGGTAAACAAGGGTTTCGGTTAGGGTTTGGGTTCGCTGGGGTTTTCTTGGTGTAGGGTGAGCAGGGTCTTGTGAAGGGGAGAAGACAGAGGAGGAAGGACAGAAGAGAGAAGAGGAAGAAGATGATGATGGTGAGGGATGATTGGCGGCGAAGTAAAAGGTGGTGGTGATGATGGGTGCTGTGGTTGTCGCGGGTGTGCAGGTGAAGGCTTGGAGGGAAAAGAAAAAGAGGAAGATGGAGACGAGGAGGAGGAAAGGTTGAGGGAAGAGAGGCGATGAAAATAGGGTTAGGGTTTCGAGGAGAGAGGCTTGGCGACGGTGGGTTGGCGAGGAGGGAGATGAGCTCGGGTTTTAAAAAAAGAAGAAGGAGATATGAAGAAGGGAGGTGACGAGATTCGAGGGCGGTGATGGGATCTCGACATAGATCGCGAGATGAGAGAGAGAGTTGCGATATGAGAGAGATAGGGAGAGAGCGAGAGGAGAGAGAGAGAGAGGAGAAAGAAAATTGGCCGTATCTGTGGAGAGAGAAAAAGAGAAAAGATTATGAGGGGAGAGAGAGAGAGACTGAGCGCGAGGGAATAGAGAGAGAGAGGAAAGTGGGGCCACGAGAGCTGGGGTTAGGAGTTAGGATTTAATTTTGTTAAGAAAAATTTCAAAAGATTTAAATTGGTTTTCAAAAAATATTCTGAGCTGTTAAAATATTATAATTAAATTTAAAATTTAAATAATTGAATTTAAGCGGGATATAAAATATTTCAAAATGCGCCCGGGTCGGGTCTAACAATTTAGATTTAAAATACGAAAATTATATGCAACTTCCAAATTTTTAAACGAATGATTAGGTAACGAAAATGCATACCCCCAAGAATGGACACACGTACGTGCGCATAGCTATCCAAACCCGTCCGTTTCACTGAACGGGACGAGAACAAGATGCGCGGACGCTACCACGGGGTTAGGGTTAACATGCAGGCTATGAAATGCAATTTTACTTTATTTTACGTGATCTAAAATGTTGATAAAATGTGCGATGCCGAATAAAAGTCAATATGCAGTTTATACTAGATGCACGCGTCTAAGTAACAAGTCAGGGTAATCTATAAATATGATTCCACCAGTTCAAGCAAGCGGGTCAGGTCGAACGCAATGTAAAAAGTGAAATACCATTCGCACCCAAACACGATAAATAAAAATACCACAGATAAATGAATACGGAAACAGAAATTGGTATAACTGAACTCGGTTGTTACATTATACCCAACTACAAAAAGAATTTCGTCCTCGAAATTCCAAGAACAAGAAAGGATAAACAATTAACAAACTACAAGAATAGGTGTGGAAACTTCTGCCCGATTTCATCTTCTCGTTCCCAAGTTGATTCTCCATGTGAGCGATTACCCTAAGAAACAAGTACAAGAGGGATAACTTTGTTCTTAAGAACCTTTTCTCTTCGATCCACAATCGACATCGGTCGCTCCTCAAAAGTCAAATCTTCTCGGACAGTCAGCTCCGAATGATCCAGCACGTGTGTTTCGTCTCGAACATACTTACGGAGTTGAGATACATGAAACACGTTATGAACATTCGCCTAGGATTGCGGTAACGCCAATCGATACGCTACTTCTCCAACACGCTCCAAAATCTCAAAAGGTCCAACGAATCGAGGACTGAGCTTTCCTCGACTTCCGAAACGAATCACCCCTCTAGTCGGTGATATCTTTAAGAATACCAAATCACCAATGGCGAACTCTAGAGGTCTTCTCGATATATCTGCCCAACTCTTCTGTCGGTCTTATGCTGCTTTCATATGATTCCAGATAGTATTAACCTTCTCAACTGTCTGGACGACAAAATCTGGTCCCAACAATCTCCGTTCACCAACATCGTCCCAACAAACAGGTGAACGACACTTGCGACCATATAAAGCTTCGAATGGAGCCATCTGAATAGTCGCCTGGAAACTGTTATTGTAAGAAAACTCCACTAAATATAGATGATCCTCCCATGAACCCTTGAAATATAACATGCAAGTTCTCAACATGTCTTCAAGAGTTTGGATCGTTCTCTCCGACTGACCATCTGTCTGAGGATGATAAGCTGTGCTAAACTTCAATCGAGTCCCCAAACTTTCCTGTAAGCTCCTCCAAAAGTATGATAAGAAACGAGTGTCACGGTCGGACACGATGCTCACCGTTACTCCATGCAATCTTACTATCTCCTGCATGTACTGCTTTGCCAAAGCTTCCGTTGACTGACCAACTCGAAATGATATGAAATGAGCTGCCTTGGTCAATCGATCAACAATCACCCAAACTGCATTGTTGCCCTTTGGACTCCGCGGTAAAGCCGTCACGAAATCCACGGTTATATGTTCCTACTTCCATTGAGGAATCGGAAGTGGTTGCAATAAACCAGCAACCCGTTGATGTTCAGCCTTAACTTGCTGACACACCAAGCACTTTGTTACAAAGCGGGCAATCTCCCGTTTCATGCCTTCCCACCAGAAATGATGTCGTTTATCTCGGTACATCTTCGTGCCCCTGGATGTACGGAATATGCTGAACTGTGCGCCTGCTTCATAAGTTCTTCACGAATATCTCCCTTTGGCACACACAAACGGCTACCATATCGCAACGAACCATCTTCATGAATTAGCAAGTCCGTTCGAAGTCCAGCTTCAACCTGTTCTCGAAACTTTTGCAATCTAGGGTCCTGCAATTGCGCTGCTTTAATATTCTCGATCAACGACGACTGTACTTACAGCTGCATCAACTGTCCCGATGAATGCGGTAGCACAAACTCCAAATCAAATCTTCGAAAGTATTCAATAAGTTCCTTCTGTGCAGTCAACATCTGAATTGCTGGCAACCGACTAAGCGCATCCGGCACGACATTAACTTTTCCCGGATGGTACTTAAGATCAAGATCGTAATCAGCCATCAGCTCCAACTATCTGCGCTGCCTCATATTAAGCTCCTTCTGCGTGAACACATACTTCAAGCTTTTATGATCGGTGAATACCTCGACCTTTTCGCCCAATAAATAGTGTCTCCAAATCTTCAAAGCGAAAATCACAGCTGCTAGCTCCAAGTCATGAGTTGGGTAATTCTTCTCATGGGTTTTCAACTGTCTCGATGCGTATGCTATAACCTTCCCATGATGCATCAAAACACATCCCAATCCTTTCCCAGATGTGTCGCTGTGAATCAACAATCCTCCGGAATTGTCTAGCACGGTCAGAATAGGAGCGGTTATCAACCTTTGTTTCAACACCTCAAAAGCTGACACACACTTATCCGTCCACACAAATGGTACCTCCTTGCACGTAAGCTTGGTCAAAGGCTCCGCCAGACGAGCAAAGTTCTCCACGAACCTTCTGTAATACCCGGCAAGTCCAAGAAAGTTTCTTATCTCCCCAACATTCTTCGGAATCAGCCAATCTCGAACTGCAGCAATCTTTTCGGGATCAACGACGATTCCATCTCCAGACATGACATATCCCAAAAACTTCACTTCTTCAAGCCAAAACTCGCACTTGCTCATCTTTGCATACAATTTTTCTTGCCTCAATGTCTGCAGTGCGATCTTCAAGTGTTCTGCATGCTCTTCAATACTCTTGGAGTAGACCAGAATATCATCAATAAACTCCACTATAAACTGGTCCAAGAATGGTGAAAAGATTCGGTTCATCAAGTCCATAAATATCGCTGGTGCAATCGTTACTCCGAAGGGCATCACTAAATACTCGTAATGTCCATACCGAGTTCGGAACGCCGTCTTGCAAATATCTTTTGTTTTAACTCGGACCTGATGATATCCGGATCGCAAATCCAGCTTCGAGAATACCTTCGCGCCACTAAGCTGCTCAAATAATTCGCCAATGCGAGGGATCGGGTATTTGTTCTTAATAGTCACCCGGTTTAATTCTCGATAATCGATGCACATCCTTCTTGTGCCATCTTTCTTCTTGACTAGAAGAACTGGAGCTCCCCAAGACGAGTTACTGCTGCGAATCCAACCCTTCTCAAGTAATTCAGTAACCTGCTTCTTGACTTCTTCCAACTCCACTGATGCCATTGGATAATACGCTTTAGAAACTGGCGCTGCACCAGGAACAAGATCAATCGCGAACTCCACGTCTCGCTTCGGCGGTAAAACTGATATGTCCTCGAACACGTCCATGAAATGTCGAACAACAGCTGGCGCTTCATCTTTAGCAACCTCCATCGACGAAAGAACACCATTTGTTGGCGTAGCCCTAAACTCGACTGGCACGACAGAACTGCTCCCTCCAGTAAAGATAAACTCTGGATGTCCGAGAATCTGGAAAATTACCTTCTTTGCCCTACAATCAATGTGAGTGTGGAAAGTGCCGAGAAAATCCATTCCCAAGACGACTTCATAGCTGCCTGTATCAATCACCAAGAAATCTGCGAAAAGCTCCCGTCCGCAAACAACAACTGCACAATCCTTACATTCTCTACTAGATATGATCTTCCCATTCCCAGTGTGTATGTCCCAACAACTAGACATGGGCGTGCACGCAATCGAGTGTGTAGAAATAAACTTGGACGACATAAAACAATGTGATGCACCAGAATCGAATAACGCTAATGTGGGAAAACCATGAACAAGTAGAATACCTGAAACAACTTCTCCTGAAGCTTTAGCTTCCTCAGCCGTCAGAGTAAAAGCTCGAGCTTGATTGGGTCCCTGAGTCAGCTGCTTCTGTCCCTGAAATGGTTTCTGCGGTGGCTTCTGAACATCATCCTTCGTGCGAAGCTTCGACGGACAAGCGTTGATAGTATGATCCGCCGATCCACAAACCAAAGAGAGTCCCTGCCTCCTTCGACATTCCCTTTGCACGTGCCCAGGTAAATGGCAGTAGTCACAAATCACGGTCCTCCTTTGATCAACAACAACAGGCTTCTTCATAGGTGTTACTCCACGACGGTTCACCGGAATACCTCTGCGTCCATGCGCTTGGTTCGGTGCAAATTCCTGTTTCCGCACTGTAACTGTTGGCTGCTGTGTACTCCCAGTCATCATAGATAGGCTCTGCTGCTCTCGGGCCGCTGTAAGTACTTGTGAGAAAGTGGTCAAACCTAGGGAGACAATCTGCCTCTGGATGTCCAAATCCAAACTGCGTATGAACCTCCTTGCCCTATCAGCATCGTTGGCAACCAAAGGTCCAGCGAATCTACTGAGCCGCGTCCACTCAGCTGCATGTACATCTACAGGTGCGCCGTTCTGCTTCAAACTGATGAACTTTTCTTCCATTTCCTCCCATGCAGTCTGCAGGAAGAACTTCTCTAAGAAACTCTTTGAAAAAACCGCCCAACTAATCGGCTTGGGCAAGCGGGTCTCTTCCACAAGCCACCATTCACGGGCATAATCCACCAACTGGATGCGTACCACATCCACCCTCTTATCCTCTGGAATCTGTGCCGCAATGAGTAAATTCTCCGTATCAACCAGCCACTGCTCCGCTGGCAACGGCTCCTCCAAACTAGTAAAAACAGACGGACCCAGTCTCCTGAAATCCGCCATGGTACCCACACGTTCAACTGGTCTGGCCACCACATTGTTCACGACTGTTGAACGGTCTGCAAACCTTCCTGAAAAGCTTCAGCTTACTGCTGTTTCTGCTCGGTCTGTCGCTTTTGGTACTCCAACATCCCACGGATTACTCCAAGCATAGCGGCTTCGTCAACACGCCTTTGGTACATTTTCAGATTCTTGTCTGCCATATTCCTGAAATCAAAGCACCAAAAGGATTAGCATGATAACAGATTCAAAATATAGATCAAGGATATGAATCAAGGCTAGAACTCCAAGTTACTTAAATAGAGTACCACATTGTAACCATGCCGCGGTATCATAGCTACAATCACATAACTCTACCCAAGTCGCCTAAGTTCTAGATATAAACAAAAGGAAATCGGGTTTCGAGTCGATATGCAAAGGAGGTTTGCATATCGTAAAAGTAGGATCAGGAGGAGGTTAAGATTCAAAAATGATAAGACGGTAAGGTGGCAAGACATGTTTCCTAATCACGAGTATTCTGATTCGTGTATTGGGTCCAATACCCAACTACGAAAGATCAAACCCGATTAACCTATATCCTATGGCTCTGATACCAAACAAACCATGTCATGCTTCGCTTCCCAGAGTACGCTAAGATAGGCACGTGACATAGCCAACCATGCTACATGTGGGTAGGAAATATCCTTCCACAGTCACATTACGGCTGTAGAGATATCAAGAACAATAATAAAATATCTAACACATGTCCATAAGCCAGAATAAAACGAGTCAAGAATAAAATAATGCGGAAGCAAAAGATCCAGTACAAGAATAAACTGGAATGTACGTCCCATAATGCGGGCTCACATCAGGAATGAAAATACCGAAAGTAAAAATGAACTAACTACTAACAAGTACTCACTGCTCAGCCTGCTGACTGGAATACTCCTGCTCGGCCTGTAGCGAAGGTAAAGAATCCGGGCCATGCAAAACCCAGACGTCAGTGCGTCATAATATCAAGCAATACTATAAACAGGGGTAACAAGATATGCAGGTATGAGTATAAATGGTAAAACAGGTATAACAGAGACATAAGTGAGGACAATGAAGGTAATGTGTAGTGAGTAATCTAAACTGGTCTATTGGGTTAACTACTCTTAAGTCTTTGAAATCAGTTTGATGAATCATCGATGTAACTCAATAGTATCCCGTGCGTACCCGGGATCACGGTCTATGACTCTCGGGCTGAATCCGAGACATGCCGCAAGGCAGCAAAGGGTAGTATGTAACGATGAGTGATGTCAGCAGTATCACCCCGGGGCTGGCCTAGCCCGTAAGACTGATCAGTAAAGGTATCGAACTGTCGAGTTACAAGTCAGGTTTCATCATTGATTTCCCCATACCCCCAAGTTATATGTTTAAGTCAGGTATTAATAATCTGAAGTTAATGCTAATACAGGATCAAATAGGTACAGGTTTGTCTGGATAGACAACAGGAAATGTCCGTAGGGACAACATGTTAAGTTTGTTTGCATTAGTAACAAAATCAGATAGCAGGTAAAGCCATGGTACATCCGGTCAAGTCAGGTAGTATATAGGCATCATGTCATGTTAAGAAGTGCACGGTACCATGTTGTGTCAAGTAGTAGGTGTATCAAGTCATGTCAGGGTTGCACAACATGTCATGTGGGTGCTCATAATCAAACTAAAATAAGCATGGGTATACAAAACAAGTATGGGATACTAATGGAACAATAAAATGGAACATTGTGATGTGGCATGCAAATAGGTATAAATTAAAGCATATGGATGCACAGTTATCGATTTGGGTTAAGGTTATAGTTCCAACATTAATTAAAATACACTTTATCAAATATGGAATGTTAAAATCTCGTTATTATATATTAAATGATCTAGGAATGCAATTGTATATATAATAGGCTAAATGGATGCAAACGGGTGTCCGAAAGGTTATAAACTATTAAAATGGTATTATGGGCTATGCAACCAAGCACTATGTGATATAAATATGGACGTGGGTACAATGGATTGTAATCTAATATGCAAAATGATATGTTTCAAGTTCTAGATTTAAAATGATGTAAACGGAACATCTAAATGTTAAAATGAAACTTGTGGCGTTAGATTTAATCTACAGGTTTAATATGCATTTCAATAAGTATAAAATAAATTAAATAGCATGTAGCAAGTTTTACTTGCCTAAACGGATCAAGAAACGGGTATACAGAACGTCACACGTCGGCGGAAAAAGTCACGACGCGCGCACGGTTCACGAAACGGATCTAAACAACGCGCAAGGTGATCACATGGGTCAGCCATTCGCACCCAAACATGATAAATAAAAATACCACAGATAAATGAATAGGGAAACATAAATTGGTATAACTGAACTCGGTTGTTACAACACTGCTGCAAACAAGTTTGGGGGATGGTTTGTATATATCCACGCATCATATGTAAATATTACATTGCATAAATTTTGAAAATAAAAGTTAAAAAGTGAAAAATATATATGAAAGAATGGAAAAGATTTAAGAAATACAAGAAAATAAGATTTTTTAAAACGAAACTAGTAATAGATCGATAATCATGAGCTGTTGTCCGAAGGGTTAGTAAGATGAAGAAATTACTAATCTGCGGATAGAAATAAGTCTGAAAAATAATCCCTATTTTTGAGTCTAAACTTCTGAATGTTGATACCGTACTATACGCACTTGCACACATCTTGAAACTTGGGATAATAGAGAATACCTTGAAATACACTTGCCTGAAAACCTTAGTAGGTAAAAATATAAATCAACAAAATATAAATGACACATAAAATAAATGGTGAAGAAAAATAAACACTGGTTTTGTAATTACTTACGGCAGTATAAAAAAATATACCGAGAGTGCCTTATCACCTAGTGCCTTAGACGAACTGGTTTGGGAGTCACTGCTAAGACTTAGGTGTTGCAAGACTAGGATATTACTAATCACGCCTTAATAATTGAGCACTTTCGATAATCGAATGATTAGTACCTCAAGAAGTATTAACGGTCACATGAAAAATATGTGAGCTAATCCATTTTAAACATTACCGACTAAAAAGTACTAAGGAATATGGATAAAGGGTATGATATCTTGAATTGAATTCTCCAAGTGTAGGGGTGTGTTTTACACACACGTAGAGTTATATGATCGATATTTGGAAGAAATGTAGGGAGGAAGACTAAAGAAGATGTTTTATTGAGGGATGATGTGATTTTTGAAATATTTTCAAGACCATTAAGATATGGCTCATGACAACTTAAAAGCTAGTGTGGTTTGAAACTCTTATTTTCAAGTTTTTTTCTATTATATGCTCCTTATCTTTGGATGTAGATTTTGTCTTTTTTCTTTTATTTATGGATTTTGTGGGTGAAATCCGTTGAAAACCCTCAGGAGACAACACTCCTCCTACTAGGGATATCTAGTGGTTTAAAACCTTGTTGCACAAGCTAAGTGCAATCGTGTTGTCTACGAAAGTGTGCTAGATTTTTTAATTTTTCTTTTTAATAAATAGTTTGCTCGGAACGATCAAAAATAAGTTTTTGGGTATTTGATTAGTCAAATTTACTGCATATTTTAAGGACATTTTCCCTATTATTATTAACTACTAAAAGGTGTTAATTGTAAATAAAGAACATATGTGGGCTTATTTGTAAAATTATTATTATCATATATTTCTTTATTTATAAATAATATAATTAGGTAAATATATGCATATCATATTTAAATAAAATATTCATGAGATTATTTATTATTAAAATATACATATCAAATCAAATATTCCTAATCAATATTCTTAAGATATCATATTATATAATTGGTTGGAATAATATCTCAAATAAAACAAGTGCTACTACTAAGATGATTTTGAAATATTGTGCAGGTATTATAATAGATCAGCTCAGGTCCAAAATCTAAGTAGGAGATGCAAAACAAATCGGTTCTCTAAACCAAATCTGCCGAACATTAGGAGCAAATCGAAGAATCTCACAACGGCAGAGACTAAGAACAATATTTTAAGAATATTTTTATCAGAAAGATCCCCAAATATCAAGAAGAAAATCCACGAAAAAATTTGGAAGCCCAAATCCACCAAAAGGCGGTGGAAGCATGGTCAAAATGGGCTTTTGGCGGCGGTTCAGCGGTCATTTGGCGGTCGTGGGATCTGAAACTTCAGGGTCATGATCGTAATTTGACACGCTTCAACATGACGTCTAGGGTTTCACATTTCAGATCCTATAAAAGGACCGAGAGCTATCTATGATTCCAAATTCAATATTCATCTATCCATCGATCGATCGATCGATCGAGAGAGAGAGAGAGAGAGAGAGCAACTAGAGTTTTTTTAATTTACTTTTTCAGCGAGCAATTTGGTAATGCACTAGTTGATTAATAAAGGTAGTATTTTCTTTTAGTTTTTGTCGCATTACTTTCCACATTTATTTTCTGCACTTTAATTTCCGCATTACTCTCTGCACTTACATTCCGCAAATACTTTCTGCATTTTAATTTTTAATTATGAGTCCATTCATCTTCCATCTCTCTTTTAAATCGCTAATAACCATGAGCGAGTAAATTCTTACTTGCTAGGGTTTATAAGATATGGTAGAATAATGGATGAAAACTATAACTTAAATTCTTTTTAAAAGTTTTAATTTTTATAATTTTTTGCAAAATAAATGTTAAATCTCTTATCGAGGGTGCTATCAATTAATGATAGTCACAACTACGATTTAAGATTCGTTAATACTTATTTTGTTAAGGACTTGAGATAAATAGAGATCAATGGAAGGATAAGGGGCAGTAGAGAGAAACCCTAATTTTCTCTAAGAACCCTAATCCATATTCATCGTTATCTCTCTAGTATTAAACAATTAAAACATAAAAAGAATCATTTTTAAATCTCCATCTATTAACTACTTGGTCCTATAAACCCTAAAAGCCCCTTTCTTATAAAATTTTCAACCTTCTTAGAATAAACGATCAAAACTCCACTTTTTTCTATCAATTTGTCTAATGCAAGAAAAGTAGTTCACCATTTCCTTGCAGTTCACCGTTTTCTTGTAGACGACCCGTACTCACTATCGGTTAGCTATTGCGACACCGTTATTAATTGCGGTTATTTACAACATACATACACAGCTTTTAACGACCAATCAGTCATTCCGTAAATAAATATGCTAAGTGTATTGAAACAAAAATACACAATGCAAGAATAAATGAAGACCGAATATTTTTGAACAAATATTTTTATTTACATTCAAACTTAAAACATTTATAATACATGAGTTCAACTGAAAAGGTAATATAAGAAACAGAAATGCCTAAACAGGTAGCATATATAAACTGAAAGAAAAGATAAACTAAGCTGGTGTAGTAATCTGGTCGTAATCCTCCTCTGAGGTGTCCACTTCCTCCGTCTCAATAGTATCCGACGAGTATTCCAAGAAAGAAAAGGTGGGTGAAATTCTCGTTAGCGAACCAGCGCTCGCTAAATCCCAAAGGTAATGTAAATGCAAAAACTGGCAGGTATATCATTAAATGGAGTAATGTATAACATGAGTAAAAGTGTGTGGAAGTGAATATGGGTATATGTCCTATAGGTCTCTATATGGTAGCTATGTTAACGTTAAGTTCCAAGTATGAATGTCAACGCATCCGTAGAAGTATTCATGAGCTTAAGAGTGGGGCCTCAGAAGCAAGGAAACACATGCCCATTTTATGTGTTAGCATCAGGACTCCAAGCTGTGGAGGAGTTGACCTGACTAAGATTCGACTAAATAGAATTCGAGTAGGTTAATACGGAACTCCTGAAGTTCCGTTGGATTCACACTTGTAAGTATCCCAGGCACCCCAAGTATAATAGATTATAATTGTTACACTGACTTAGTTGATTTGATTGGTTGATTAATACATGTCTTGATTGAAACTATAGTTTGCAAAAGGGGGATAATGAAATCTAATATAATGCGAGTCATGTCAGTTGCAATCCTGAGTCGAGTCAAGTTGGTTCGAATAGATTGAGTTCAAGTTTAAGTTTAGTGTTCAAGTTTAAGATTCAAGATTAATTTCGAGTTTGGATTCGAGTTCTAGTTTATATTCAGGTTATAGTTATATCTTGTTAATAGATTTAATCTTGTAAATTTCTTGAGTTTGGAAAATATCAATAATCGCTAAACATGGACGATAGGATTTGTGTCTTTTTTAAAGGCGATTATCATTTGAAAATTTTCACCATAAACTTACGATCTATATTTAGGAAGATGCAAGTGGTGCATCATTGTCTCTGAAAATCCCGAGGTAATTAACAAGAGAAGATACACTCAAACCAATCTACAACCAAAAATATGTAATCTAGACTATTTTGATTTCTAGAGTATTTCAGTAAAAATGTCATTTAGAAATATCGAGAGTTTTTAATTCGTCCTAAACTCTCGAATAAGCTTTTAATAAAAATATGTTATTCAAAAAATTCAAGACTCTTGCATGCAAACATATTTTATATTTTATGGTATTTTAGTATAAAAATCTAGTTTTTAAAGTTTATGGTATTTTAATGAAAACTACTACTTTTGAAAACCTAAGGGTAGTTTCTTAAAGCTTTATTCTTCTCATAAAAATGGTTTTCACCATTTGTTTTCATATAAAAGTACGGATTTATAATTTATATAATTTTCCAATGATTTAATTTGTTTTAAAAGTTGTATTTCTTTAAAATCGTATTTTTATTCTTTTCGAGACCGAATTTTCCGTGAGGAGTTCTGCATCTCGCTCTACTATCTCAAGAACGTGTGATAACCCGATCCATCCATAAATAGGTCAAAGGTTTTTTTAAAATAGAAATTAAAAACGTAATTTTTTATAAAGAGAAGGTATTTTCTTGAAAAAAATCTAATTTAAAATCTTGTTTTCATTTAACTAAATACAAAAGATAAAATAATAAGTAGTAACTTAATTAAAATAATTTATCCACCTGTTCTTTTATTTTAAAGTAATAGAAATTGTTTTAAAGTTCGATTTTCCTTCCTTTCAAGACAGTGTTCCATAAAGAGCTCTGCGTCTTACTTCACTAGACTCAAGATGTGCGTTAATCCGCATTATCCGCAACAAGGTTCCCCTAAAGAAGGTTGTAGAGGCAAATTTATGCAATGGAAAATATATTAGGTAATTATATATTTCAAACAGTGTAAAGGATTTAGGTTTTGGTAGGTTACTGACACTACTACAGTAATTGCTTGCCCCTACGGATATATCTGTAGAGACATAAAATTCCTCCGTTGGTCCAAATGCCATAGGTGTAAGTCTTCGTCTTGAATATGCCACTACGGAGTAATAATTGCCCCTACGGATTACTCCGTAGGGACATTTATCCCTACGGATTACTCCGTAGGGACATAATCTTTATTTAATTTATTGGTTTATAAAATAAGAATGTATAGAACAGACACCCATTCGATTGTGCTTCATCCGTTTCGAGTAAGTTTTGGCAACACCTCCCCGCTGTTCTTCTAGTACACTATAATAGAATAGATAATTATTTCAATACTGTGAAATAACGTTGAAATGAACATCTAATCTATCTTTGTACACGGAGAACCAGCGGAAAAGTACCAACGAAATAACTCGAAACGAATGAAAGCACAAGTGAATGCAGGTGTTTGCTTTATACATTCCTAACTTGTCCACACTGGACAAATCTATAGGTTATCACACGATTGAATTTTCTCGTCACATAGACTACACGACGGTTGTTAGCACCAAACTATACTGTCCGATATTTAACAACCTTCGAATAGTTCTATGTCACGACGAATATCGAACGTATGTTAACCGATAGACGGGGACTAAGTCGCGCTTTGATTTTCACATATGAGTATCGATAAGAATATGAAAGTTTCATATTATCATCGAGTATCATATATTGGTTTTAACTTGAACATTTAACTTGAATAGATTTTAAGTTTACGTTTATGTTTCGTTTTTAAGGGTTTGAAGTTTTTAGTTTAGGGCAAAATAGAGTTGTATTCTTTGTATGTGTGTTTCAATTTATGATTTCTCTTAGGTGTAGAGTTGTTAGTGTGTATGTGCTTTGTGTGTGCGTTTGTTGTGTATTCGTATTGTATGTGTGTGTTTCAGCTATCGGGGGTAAGCTTTCTATTCTATTAAGAATGTTTAGAGAAGACATGCATTCACTTGTGCTTTTATCCGTTTCGAGTAATTTCGGCAGCGCCTTCCCGTTGTTCTCTGAGTACACTGTAATAGAATAGATAATTATTTCAATACTGTGAAACAACATTGAAATGAACATCTAATCTATATTTGTACACAGAGAACCAGCAGAAAATTATCGACGAAATAACTCAAAATGAATGAAAACACAAGTGAATGCAGGTGTTTGCTTTATACAATCCTAACTTGTCCACATAGGAAAAATCTATCGGTTATCATACAATTGAATCTTCTCGTCACATAAACTACACGACGGTTGTTAGCACCGAACTATACCGTCCGGTATTTAACAACCTTCGTATAGTTCTATGTCATGACGAACATCTAATGTATGTTAACCGATAGACGTGGACTAAGTCGTGCTTTGATTTTATCCCATTCAAAAAATAGGAAGTTCAAAACATTTTCATATATGAGTATCGATGAGAATATGAAAGTTTCATATTATCATCGATTATCGTATATTGGTTTTAACTTGAACATTTAATTTGAATAGATTTTACGTTTACATTAGGTTGGTGGGAAATTTTGGGGAACGGTGAGAAATTATTTAGCTTTATTTTTTAAAAATAATTCTTTGTTGCCCCTACAGATTAATCCATAGGAATTCATTTTGCGGTACCGTAGGACCAAATAAAAGATTACATTTTAATATTTTTAAATTTATTTATGCCCCTACGGTGGGTACCGTAGGGACAAACAATGTCCCTACGGAGTAAACTGTAGGGACAATACAAAGTTGCCCCTACGAATTTCTCTATCCGTAGAGGCAACCCCTTATTGTAGTAGTGTGAATTTATTTAACCCTAAACCAAGTAACTGAAACATGCCATATAGCAGGCATGATTGAACCCTTAGAGTCAATCTCTGTAGGTAGTAAAAACTTAAAGAGAGAGACATCACACTTTTGAAAGTAAGAAGTGAATAACATCTTATAGTAGTTTAGCTTTCAACAAATGCTTGGACAATTATAAAAAGGTAATAACCATTAACATCACTATAGAAATACCTACTAACCATTCATCACTAAATGTCTTAACAGTTCCCGTGTAGGGATGTATGTATGGATGTATGTGTGCATATAATGTGTATGTATGCATGTGGTGGTAACATCGAACACTTGAATAAATATTACAGTACAATTCAATGGAATTTTGAAAGGTTTATAAGAACACTTTTAAATCAGCAGTTTTCTGCTTTTCAGAAACCTGTAACACATAAAACAATGTAATGAGGACTTACGATATAATAAGGGCAGAAATTCCGGGCAACATGATAAGAGGAGGAGAATAAGGTGGAGTGAAGAAGTGAATGGACTTACCCGTGTTTTAGATATGGGAAAACAACGGAAGTTTTCATTGAGGCATTTCATCGAGCATCGTCTCGGGCAAAATCAAAACGTTGACGGAACGAAGATTCCGGGGCGGCGAATTGATCGTGGCATTCCCACGGTCATGGACCCGGCTATCGGTCCGTGATGACGGCACTTGGCTTGATTGGTCAAGGGGTTGGTTTCGGATAATTTAGTTGTTGTTGCGGCTTGATGGAGGCTCGGATATTGCAAGATGAGAAAAGGATACGACGTCGGCGTTGACGAGTTGGTGCGGAGGAGGAGATCGGCTCACAAATAACCGACTAATATAATCTATATCAGTTCATTGAATCAACACTTGATCCGATGACCCGGCTAAATCACCTATACCCGGCCGATATCTCATATCGCGAGAATCTAATACGGTATCACATACACGTATTGTTCTCGGTCCCGCACATATCACATATGTGCTCCTTCTCCGTTTTGCCTGAGCCAAGAAACCTCTGTATAGGACTCTAAAGAATTGTCAATACGCCGGCAGTAGGTGATGATCATATCAAACACCCACAAGCTGCAAGCGGTCAGCTAAACGTAACAACCACCCATGTATTGAGCGCTCAGAAGATCAACAAGCAAGCCCGTACATTCTCCTGTGAATCCAGTCAGTAACACTCCCGTACAGTCCGGTCTCTTCGTCTGATATGTCGCATATCTCGCCTAAGGGTGGTAAACGTCAGACCCCGGTAGCTTGATAAGTCATGTCGATATGAGGTCTATAACAGTTCGAGAAACTACTGATAACACTTACCAGTAAATCTCAGCAACCCTGGCCAGGAATTTCCAGTTATAGCCAATCGAACACAGTGCAACATCAACTCCCTATACCGGGAGAGACGAATCCCCTCCTATCGCTCATTGCCTCCATGTGATTCGGGACTGTACCCAAAAGCTACCTTTTTGCACGCCCTCTTGGACGTGGTATGATGGAAATCAAAGTATAGTGGGAATCACACAAGACTCTATGACGATCTCGGGTCTACAGACTACTCTGTACCAGTGTCACCAGAGAACTGCCATCTGATGTGAGGTATAATACCATCTGGGAGTTCTCGGCGAGTCCGTCCAGTGTACCCAGTCTCCACTGAGCACCCGTATACCTTCTCTGATGTCAAACACCAATGGATATGAGATCATCCACTACCGATCATATGGGTCAAGAAGCGCATACGCTAGTCTACTCTGGAGTATCGATGCCCTGTCTCGGTACTCCCACGACCAGGAACGTTTGAAGGATGTACTTGGTGACTAAACTGTTCTCACTAGTATGATCCGCATCATAGTCCTGGTAGTCAAGTACTCATCCTAAGGGCTTTATCAACATGTAACATAGAGACAATCAGAGTACATGTTAAGATACAGGGTAACCAGATAGCGTACTATCATGTCGAGTAAGAAAGTCCTCCCTATATATTTCCAAGCATCCACTGCAATATACATCGTATGTACAGTAATGGCCTCTAGGGCATACATATAACTAACAATCTCCCACTTGCACTAGGGCCATCTGTTGTGGTATCAAATACCCAACAATTAGCTGTGGTTGAAGTATCTTATACTCAACCATCCCATATAAATTCTCTACTGGGAAAAAGGCCTTTGTGAGTGGATCCGCGCTGTTGTCCTCTGTGTCTACTCTCCTAACCTCGGTCTCCCTGGAGATCAACCATCTCCATGATCAGGTGATACTGCCTAAGAATTATATCTGGATTTCTGATGGGACGGGGATTCCTTGGCATAAGCCACAACTCCATTGTCACACAATGGTAGGAACGAAGTTCATCTTATGAACTTATATATCCAGACTGTCTCTTTGGTAGCATCCTTGGTAACGATGTATCTTGCCTTTAATCATCTAGTAAGTCACGATATCTAGCTTGGAACTCTTCCAACATACCCTCCCTCCACTGAGGGTAAAGACAATGCCTGCGACTGACATTCATTCGTCCTTATCACCCTGAAACCTTTCCAGTGATTCTCCCCAAGATCGATTGATACCATCTTACTACAACTAGTGAGAATCCTAACATCCAATTAGATCTATCTCATAGATCCAAAAACCCAGGATTCAGGAGGTATCAATTTGATCCTATATGGAGAATCATTGTGATAAGTGGAGATTGACCGAGCGTAGCATAGGCAACTCCTTCCCTATCAAGAGTATGTCATCCACGTACTCTACGAGGATCACCACCATACTCCCTACTACATTTTTGTATATACAAGGTTCATCTACCATTTTGATGAATTCAAACTCTTTGACTACCACATCAAACCAGATGTTCCAACTTCGCGATGCCTGATTTATCACATAAAACATCTTGCACACGTTTCCGCTGCTCCCACTGTCTACGAAGCCCTCTGGCTGTGTACTTATAGACGCTCTCTTCCAAATCAACATTTAGAAAAGCAGTCATGACACCCAACCACCAGATATCGTAGTCATGGTATGTAGCCGTGACAAGTAAGATCTGGATGGACTTAAGCATAGCTTTGAAAGTCTCAACTTTTCCATGTACACCAAGTAATCTTCTCAAGATATTCTTGCTCATGATAGGGATTTAACCCTTCAGATAAAGCAACCAAAGTCCATACTTTGTTGGTGTATAAGGATTCCATCTCAGATCGCTAAGCATCCAGCCATTCTTATAGAGTCTCACTCCTGATGGCCTGCTCGAAACTAGTTGGGTCATCATCTCATGATGCAATCCTCGCTCCCACTGTTATAGAGAAACCGAAGTATCTCTCAGGTGGGTGAGGAACCCTACTAGATCAGCGGAGAGGCTGAGGTTCGTTGGAAAGTATTGAATCATTTGGTTCTACCAAATTATCAGCTGCAGTTTGTATAGCTGGAACTCTTTCTAGTTCTACCTCATGACCAATAATTTCTTCACAAGAAATTCCCTTTCACAAAGGTGGCATGCTGAGAAACAAAACATCTTTTGTTCCTCGGTTTGGTAGAAGATATTCCCTTGCGAATGCTTGGGATATCCAATAAACTTCCACAGAATTGACTTTGCCTCGAGTTTGTCCGGATTTTGCTTTTTAGACATAGGCCGGACAACCCCAAATCTTAACAAACTTCAGATATGGTTTCTTCCCATTCCATATCACATATAAAGTGGTAGGCAACAGATTTGATTGGAACCCTATTCATTAGGTATGCAGCTTCTCAAGTGCATAACTCCCAAAAGGAAATAGGAAACTCAGTAGTACTCATCATAGAGCACACCATATCACATAGGGTGTGATTGCTCCGCCCCGATACACCGACGTGCTGTGGTGTATACGGAGGAGTAATGCAGAGAGAGAATCTCATTCTCCTTTAGAATAGTCCAGGAATTCCGTGCTCAAGTATTCTCCTCCTTGATCTCATCAAAGGACATAATACTTTTACCCATTTTTGGTTCTCTATTTCTAACTTATATTCATTGAATTTCTCAAAATTTCCAGACTTGTGTTTTAACAGGAACATATGTCCGGATCTTGAAAGATAATCAGTGAATGTAATGAAGTACAAAGAACCGGTCTTGGCATGTGTAGACTGGGGACCTTACATACATCATCATGTATCAATCCCAAGAGTTCACTAACTCTTTCTCTGTTTCCAATAAACAGAGCTGTGGTCGTCATATATTTGTGACATGACTGGCAAGTTTCACAAGATGTAAATTCAAATTAATTTAAATATGCATCTAAATGTAACTTAGCTAGTCGGGTCACATTGATATGACCTAGTCTACAATGCCTCAAGAAGGATTCGTTCATTTCTGAACTCTTCCTCTTGTGTGTGTTCTGTGTACTAAGAACTGTAGTTTGATTTTGAACGTCAATGCTTTTAGATAACGTGCCTGATCCGATCAACTCTTGATATAGGAAATGTTCAAAACATTATCCAACAATACAAAATTATATCCTTCTTTACTAATAAAGAGACTGATATGATGTTGTATATCAGGTTCGGTATCTAATAACATTCGTTCAGAATCAATGTATTCTGGTAATACAGGGTAATAACTACCAACAGACTTTGCTGCATCACTTGCACCGTTTCTATCTCATGAAACTTATCACCCGTTCTCAGTTCTCTACCTATCTGTAGCCCATGTAACAGATTACATATGCGGGATCCTGATCCGGTATCACATACCCAGGACGTAAAGGATACTGAGAAACAGTTCTCGGTAATGAACACACCCGAAGAAGATGCATCAACATGTACTTTCTTCGTTTGGGCGGCACAGGAATTCTGGTAATCCCCTATTTCCTGCTCTGTCTTATAACAATTATAAGTTAGAGCGGGACCAACGTTCCTTAGTGCAGTATAACAAGCGGGTTCGGTCAATACATCCGTATTATTATCTTGATTAAGGCGTGGCATAGTCGCAACCAGGAGAGAGAGAGAAGAAAACACTCAGCGTGCGCTTTTACAAGATTAGATTGGTTATCAATTTATCTAATCAGGATAGCTCCCACTGTTTTAGTCAAATCTTCCTTCAAACCCTAAAAGGAAAGACTAGCCGGGATTAATTACACTCTACAAGTTCGCTAATATTTCAGCCAGGCCAGTGCTGGTACTTTGAGGGAGGTTCCCCGCGCTTTCGCACGGACCTAATTAAAATAAACCTCGTTTTCCCAGGGGCGTAACCCCGTTAACACCTTTCTAGACACCTACTTGATCAGCTAATTCGTAATGTGTAAAACTTTCCCAGGAGTAACTCTTACTTGCAGCGGGTATCGGGATCTAACTATCTCATAGAAGGTATGCAATCTCATTGCAAATTTCAACACTTGAAATTCCCAATAATATTTTACCCCGAGCGATCTATGACCTTGACAAGGTCAACAAACCATAGACCGCAAGTCAAGTTCAACACGTCATTTCCTGATATGAATTAAACCTACCCGCACGACCCTTGACAAGGTCAACAAAGTCGCACGACTACCCTAATCCAATCGCATCATATGCTTATACAGATAAACAGTAATCAGCTACCGCACACTACGCCTTGACAAGGTCAACAAACGCAGCACGAATACTAACTATTACTTATCTGAAATGACGGAGGGTTGCGACAGGTTTTTAAGAAAACCCTTTGCGTAATGAACTTGATATCGTCGTAGAATCGAGTGATTTTAAATGGAGTGTTTTTTAGGCTTTTCTAGTTTTGCTAAAGAGGTCACTCCCGGTGAAGGGATCGTCGGCTCTTTCCTTATTGAATAAGGTGCAGGATATTTCACAATACCGCTATGCAAAGCAAAAACTATAGAAGCAATCAAAAGACAAACCGAGTGTGTAGCATCTGCCAGTTTCGCTAAAGAGGTCACTCCCGGTGAAGGGATCTCGGCTCTTTCCTTATCGAATAAGGTGCTGGATGTTCTACAAGGAACATCGCTATGCAAAGCAAGAACTAGAGCTAGTAGATTTTAAACAAGTTTCTACAACATCGTTAGGTTTCTTTTAGTTTCATTAATCTCATTAATGAAGTCCCATTTTATTATGCTTCACAAGCATCATATTTGAAACGAAATCTGCAATATAACATATGTCTCATATATATAATATAAACATTCGCCTAAGGCAGTAATATGATCTCATCACAGAACATTGCAGCAGAAGAACATATATGAAATATTGGATATACTAGGACGTCCGTGTTTTAATACGAGCCTGTATAAAACACGGATTCCACGGTCGCGATGAATAGCCAAACCCACATCCCTAGACCCCTACAAGAGCGTCAAGCAACTCTGCCAAATCTAGGGTTAGGAGACCCGGTCTCGACTCCTCGAGATGGTCTCCCACTAGACCCTAGAACCCGGTTACCTGTGCTCCCCGCCTTGGGTCTACCTAATGAGGAAAAGTAAATAATATACAATAGTGACATCATCCTCAGCCCGGAAGTGTCCTAATAAAAGAATATTACATACAAATGAATTTTACATGAATGAAAATAAAAACCCTCATCTCACATAAAACCCCCGGCTATTCAAACACGACGATCCAATATAACATATCACAGCAACACATAATATCTCATATAATCAGCGTAAGCAAGTATGCGTATCCCGATTGTCGTTGATGTATAGTAACGAAGCCGGCGATACACCACATACTACACTTACGGTCACAGAAAAGAAAGTGTAAAACTATAATAGTTGGAATCCGCAACCTCCTTAGACATCGCATGCCTAACCAAATGAATTCCTTAGATATCGCATGCCTAACAATTATAAATCCCGCATTTTAGTCTCTTTATCGAAGACACTTTTCAATATCAAGTCGGGCAATTCAACAAGATTCCCGACATCCTGATCGAATGCTCGTCGCAAACTTTAGTAGACGGCCGCACCCCCGGATGCCGTCGACGAAGAGCACTAAGGCGGAACACCGCTGTCGCGAGCACCCGAACGGATGCTGTTGGCGATGGGGTTCTCCTACAGTTACTTGGTCGGGGCTATGGGGCGTGGCTGTCTATTAAGTTTACCCGGCGAGTATTCGCGTACGCTACGTGATTGCGACAGACTTTTTATCACATCAAAATCCCGTAGCAACCGATCATCTGAGACTAAACTGCTAGATTTATAACATTCAAATTAGTTATCTCATAAATTCTTGTGGATTCCAAATATTGTATCACATTACAGATAAATAGACAATGTTAAACTTTCCGATTGAATAATGAAACACCCAAGTTTTCCCAAATAGCTCAACACTTGAGCGGAGTTCAAAAAATTTCCATCACATGCCACAGTACCAATGGTCCAGCCGTAGAAGGGTCAAGCCAACGCCTCACATTTGGCAACGCCGTACTGCCCCAAACCCTAAGGTTTAGAGGCAGTTCAAGACGGTCACATAATCGAGTTAAGGTTTGTGTTTTTCTAGAGGGTCCACCGTGTTACTTGCATGATTTTCTGGAAGTTTCAAACTCGAGAAAAAAAATCCAACTTTTGAAAAATTTTCCGACGGGGGAAAAAGTGAGTTATTGATATCCGTTCGAACTTTTTAACAGTTTCTAAAATTACCCGGAAAAAAAAATTAAACGAAGTTAAATTGTCCGATCGAATCAACGAGTCCCCAATACAACCCAGAAAACTCAACACTTGAGTAGGATTAAAAATACCCAGAAAAATCAGGAATTACATACGGACATTACTGTGCAAACAGTGAAGCATGAAGCTACAGTATGGCCGCGGAACCGCCGCGCAAGCAATGGTACGGCCGCGGTTCCGCGGCGCTTTAAAGGTATTGGTGGCACGTGTTTCACAGTAACTCTTTTATTTCTCTGCTGATTTTTTAAAGTATTTTTAATATGAAAAAATGAACATTTTAAAAAAAATTCCAGAGAAGGGTATAAATCGGGGTTTCCGGGTTTGATCGGACTTTAAACTTCGTCTAGACATCGCCTAAAGCTCTAACTTGGCTCTGATACCACTGTAGGGTTACTAGGCACACGCACAAGGGTCTATAAGGAATCAACCATGCCCGATTTAAAATTTAGCCGTGCCGAACAACCCTAAACCAAGATCTTAGACTAGAGATTAGGCGAAACAAAGCATGTTAAACACTTTAACATCTAAGAGTTTGGGATTACAACCTTTGTAGTCCGGTCCTTCACTTCATAAGCTCCGTGTTGTGGTCTCTTCGCTGCGATCATCAAGTTCCGGACTCTCGAGAGGCTCTACGAAGAGAAAGATGCAAGCTTGCTTCCGATCTTCGAAAACAAAGATGATCTACCTTGAAGTTTCATTAACACAAGCTCTCACACACTAAATGAAGTGAACACCCTAATCTAAATGGCTAGGATAGATTAGAATGATGAAGTAGGATTTTAGCTCTCATTTATTATCTTAATCTCACTCATTTTCATCACCTCTCAAAAAGCTAGAAAGCTTTTCCATCAAGGAAGAAGAAGAAGAAGAATAGTAATCCTTTTGTGATGAATAATGAAAGTAATGATAAGGTTAGAAATGCAACCATGGTTCAAGTAACCTTTGTAGAGATTTAACTAAGGTTAAAGGTTTGGTTGGGTTAAACAAATATCTTGCAAAATATTAAAACAAATATCTTTGCACAAAACAAAAACCTTCTAGAAGGTTCTAGAAAAGATTAACCCAAATAAAACCCTAACCATGTTTAATCTTCACTAAACATGTTGCATTAATAACCCTAACATGTTACAATATTATATATCACATATACAATATTTATTGTAACAAAATAAAATAATACAATTAACATATATCGCATATATATCAATGTATTACCCGAGTGAGAAAAAGAATCTATTAGTGAGCTTATATCAGTTAATGTAATTTAATATATCAAATATATAATTATATATTAAATTATCGAATCAACACTTGATCCGATAATCCGGCTATTTCATAAATAACCGACTAATATAATCTGTATCAGTTCATCGAATCAACACTTGATCCGATGACCCGGCTATTTCACATATACCCGGCCGATATCTCATATCGCGAGAATCTAATACGGTATCACATACACGTATTGTTCTCGGTCCCACACATATCACATATGTGCGCCTACTCCGTTTTGCCTGAACCAAGAAACCTCTGTGTAGGACTCTAAAGAATCGTCAATACGCCGGCAGTAGGTGATGATCATATTAAACACCCACAAGCTACAAGCGGTCAGCTAAACGTAACAGCCACTCAGGTATTGAGCGCTCAGAAGATCAACAAGCAAGCCTATACATTCTCCTGTGAATCCAGTCAGTAACACTCCCGTACAGTCCGGTCTCTTCGTCTGATATGTCGCATATCTCGCCTAGGGGTGGTAAACGTCAGACCCCAGTAGCTTGATAAGTCGTGTCGATATGAGGTCTATAACAGTTCGAGAAACTACTGATAACACTTACCAGTAAATCTCAGCAACCCTGGCCAGGGATTTCCAGTTATAGCCAATCGAACACAATGCAACATCAACTCCCTATACCGGGAGAGACGAATCCCCTCCTATCGCTCATTGCCTCCATGTGATTCGGGACTGTACCCAAAATCCACCTTTTTGTACGCCCTCTTGGACGTGGTATGATGGAAATCAAAGTATAGTGGGAATCATACAAGACTCTATGACGATCTCGGGTCTACAGACTACTCTGAACCAGTGTCACCAGAGAACTGCCATCTGACGTGAGGTATAATACCATCTGGGAGTTCTCGGCGAGTCCGTCCAGTGTACCCAGTCTCTACTGAGCACCCGTATACCTTCTCTGATTTCAAACACCAATGGATATGAGATCATCCATCGCCCATCATATGGGTCAAGAAGCGCATACGCTAGTCTACTCTGGAGTATCGATGCCCTGTCTCGGTACTCCCACGACCAGGAACGTTTGAAGGATGTACTTGGCGACTACACTGTTCTCACTAGTATGATCCGCATCATAGTCCTGGTAGTCAAGTACTCATCCTAAGGGCTTTATCAACATGTAACATAGAGACAATCAGAGTACATGTGAAGATAAAGGGTAACCAGATAGCGTACTATCATGTCGAGCAAGAAAGTCCTCCCTATATATGTCCAAGCATCCACTACAATATACATCGTATGTACAGTAATGGCCTCTAGGGCATACATATAACTAACATGTAAATATGTGTATGTTGAGAAGGAGGGGGAGAGAAGTGGGTGATGGAGAGGAATATGAAGAGATTGAGGGGGTCACGAGAGAGTGGAAGGGTAGTCTGGGGTGGGGGGTTGTGTTTAATTGCAGGGAAGTGAATGGGTGTACGAGGAATTAAGGAAGAAGAATAGTTGGAATTTAAATTAGGAGAAAAGAACATGTGAAAGATTCAAGTCAGTACTCATATGCTCTGTATGTGAGTGCTAACATATTTCACATGTGGGTTTCATCATAAGATTCAAGTCAATACTCACATGCTTTGCATGTGAGTGCTCAAGTGTTAATACGTGGGGGTTGCCCTATATTGTTTTATAAGGGAACAACAATTTTTGAGCCAAATTTTTTGGCGGGAACAATTAATACAATAAAATACGTGGGGATAAGGGGTAGATTGGTAAGGAATGTATAACATGGCACGAGAGCCCATAAAGACACCTCTTGAGTATGCTTTTACCGTTGTTCTGTGGGGTTTGATGGTGCCTTGTACTCTCTTGAATGTTTGGTCCTCGAGGAACGACGAACCACTCTCGTATACATGCATACCTTCTTTATCAAAATACAAACAACCACGTTAAAATAGAATAACCATATTCATATACCCGTCATGCTTAAAATAGCTTAACATACTCATATCTAATTAACATTCTTACCTGTTCTCTTCTGCATTAGATTCATATTCTTCTTACATACATGTCTTTTATCGCACTTTATATTCAAATCATTTTTGGGGATTTACCGAGTGCAAGTTCGCTGACGGGAATTCCACCATGTTTTCTTTCTATTCTTGGAATGTTCGTCAAGTGACGTAGGGACAGAGAAGATCGAGCCGAGTCAGGAGGATTTCGATCAGCTTACAGCTCAGCCAGACTACTAGTTTTCCTCTCTGCAGTTATTTCTAGTATGCTACTTGTTTAGGCACCTTCTTTCATTTGTACTTTTGTTTTGAATATCTTGTAATCAGTTGAATCCTTATGGAAATGAATGTAAATAAAGCTCTTGTTGAATTTTATTCACTCTTGCTAATTCTTGCATGTTTTTATATTGCTTATAAATGCTTAGCGTATTTGTTTTGAGAAATGGCCTTTTCATAATAAATACGTTGCGGGCCTCAACACGCGCCATTACCGTCTTTTGGGAAGCGGGGCGTGATAAAAACAAAGCAGATCCATTTACCAATGCCACCCCTTAAGCGTTGTTCAAGCGATGATTTGCGATATTGGGTATGCAATACGCAAATAGCCGACCTTAGTGAAAATGGGAGATTGTTGGATATGTATACCCTAAAGTCCATTATTGTAGTGGATGCTTGGATATATGTATGTACATGACAGTCTTTCTCGATATGATAGCATGCTATCTAGTTTGTTTTTATCTTAACATATGTATATGTTTTACTTATTATTACGTATCGCTAATATATGTTGATAAAACCCGTAGGGTAGTCCATAAGCATATCCTTTAATGTTCCTAGTCGTAGGAGTATCGAGACTGTGCATTAATATTCCAGAGTAGACTAGTGTATATGTTTATTGACCCTGACCGAGGCAATGGTTGGTCCCACAACCATTGATATTTGACACCAAAGATTGTATACATGTGCTCATTGGAGAATGCGTATACCAAACGGATTCACCGAGAACTCCTAGATGGTATTGTACTAATCGTCAGATAGCAGTTCTATGGTGACATGAGTACATGGTAGTCTGTAGACCTGAGATCATCATAGTGTCTTGTGTGGTTCCCACTGTGCCTTGATTACTACCCTACCATGACTTTAAAGAGCCGTGCAAATAGGTTTAGTTGTGTACAGTTCTGAACTATATGGAGGCAGTGAGCAATCGGAAGGGATTCGTCTCTCCCGGTATAAGGAGTTGATGTCATGCTGTGCAAGATTGGTTATAAAATAAGTCCTTGGTCAAGACAGATGAGATTTACTGATAAGTGTTATCAGTAGTTTTTCAGGTGGTTATGAGCTTGACATCAGTATGACTTATCAGGTTATTGGGGGTTAGACGGATTCCACCTCCAGATTTGGTATGCGACACTCTCAAAAGAAGAGATTGGACTGTATAGAGAATGTAACTTATAGGCTCTGTAGGATACGGATGAGCTTGTTCGTCAACCGTCCTTTCGACGGATACTTGGGTTACCGTTACTGAAAGGTTTGTCTAGCACCCTATAAAGAGTTTTGAAGCATCACATGTCCAAAAGTTTAAATTTTTATGGTGCTAAACGAACATGCAAAGGAATCGATCCTAGAAAATTAGGGTTTCGTAACTTATAAGCTAATAAAGATTAGGGTTTGAAGGCTACAACCTTTGTAGCTCCCCTTTTGCTTGACTCCTTGATCTCTATGGTGTTGGAAGAAGGTCCACTTGTAGTCCTCTTTCGTCCACGACGATCCACCCGAAGTTTCCCGTCCAAGCTTGCGACTTTGGAAAAGCAAAGAGAACACTCTAATCAAGTTGGCTAGACTTGAGTAGAATGATGTTGTGGCTATGGATCTCACTTCAAAAACCTTTCTTTAATTGTGTTTAACTCACTAGAAAAAAATAGAGAGGAAAAGGTGAAGGAGGATGAAGATGGTGGCTATATTTAACTAGAGGTGAAAAATATATCCCTTAAGTGAAAAGAAATGAAATATAACCTTTTATATTTTATTCCTTCTCACTTTCAACCATGATTAAATGATGGATAGTTAATTTAACTTGGGGTTTAAATGATAAAGAGAAGGATAACCCTAGGTTAGTGGTAGTTGAACATGGTTAGGTCAAAGGAAGAATGTAGAAGCTAGAATGATTATCCTTTCCTTTTCATTTTTTTTTAAATCCAAAATCAAATAATAATCCATTATTTAATCCATGGTGTGAGTCTTATATTGCCACCATTTCCATATGTTAACAACCATGATAGATGGGTGTATGTATGTGTGTATGTATGCACATCCATATGTGCATGAAACTAGCATGAAAGAAAGAAAGAAAAGCACACATGCATGCACACATCCATCATCCAAGAAAAGGTTTTAAGTGAGAAAACTAATGGTTAAATGATAAATCAACACTTGATTTATCAATCCGGTCATATCTCATATGACCCCACCAAAAGCAGTTCACCCGATCAATGTTCGGTATCATATACGCACATTTTAATCGGGTGCTTGCGCATATCGCATACGCGCACCACAACGTTTCGCCTGGACTGGGTAACTCCTTTGTAGGACTCTAAGACTTGTCAATATGCCGGCAGAGGGTGATGATCATATCAGGTACCCCCAAGCCGCAAGCGGTCAGCTAAACGTAACGGCCACCCGGGTATGGAGCGATCAGAAGAAAACAAGCGAACCTGCTACAACTCCCGTCGAGCCATCCAGCAACACTACCGTACAGTCCGGTCTCTTCGTCAGATATGCTGCATATCGAGCCTAGGGATGGTCACGTCGACCCTAATAACTCAATAAGTCATGCCGGTGAATGGTCTATAACAGATCGAGAAACTACTGATAACACTTATCAGCAAATCTCAGCAGCCCTAGCCAGGGACTTGCTGTTATAACCAGTCGGGCACAGCACAGCATCAACTCCCAATACCGGGAGAGACGAAACCCCTCCTATCGCTCATCGTCTTCGTGTGTCTCGGGACTGTACCCAACGGCCACCTGTTTGCACGACTCAGTAGAGCCGTGGTAGGGTGGCAATCAAAGTACAGTGGGAGAACACATAAGACTCCATGACGATCTCGGGTCTACAGACTAACCTGTACCAGTGTCACCTGAGAACTGCTATCCGACGATAGATATAATTCCATATAGGAGTTCTCGGTGAATCCGTCCAGTGTACCCAGTCAGCACTGAGCACCCGTATATGATCTTGATGTCAAACATCGACGAATGTGGGAACATCCATCGTCCATCACATGGGTCTAGTATCATATACGCTAGTCTACTCTGGTATATCGATGCCCCGTCTCGATACACCTCCGACTAGGGACATTTCAGGATACGCTTATAAACTACAGATGTCCCACTAGTATGATCTCTATCATAATCACTGTAGTCAAGCCGATATCCTCAGGGCTTTATCAGCATGTATGAATGAATAAAAGCATGATCAAAACAACATGTCAGATAAAGAAGAACCAGATAGCATACTATCATGTCGAGCAAGAATGCATACTGAATATATATATACATGTATAGATACATCCACTATCACATAATGGCCTCTAGGGCAGACATATATCCAACAATCTCCCACTTGCACTAAGGCCAGTTATTGGCGTATCTCATACCCAACATCTCAAAAAGTCGCTCATGCTGTGGCTGAGGGAGGGCCTTGGTGAGTGGATCCGCGGCGTTATTCTTTGTGTCTACTCTCTTAATCTCGATCTCGCGGCGATCTACAATCTCCCGGATCAAATGAAAGCGCCTGAGGATGTGTCTGGACAGCTGATGGGACCTGGGCTCCTTGGCTAATGCCATAGCCCCATTATTATCACAATACAAGGGTATTGGATCAATAATGGTTGGAACTACTCCTAGCTCCGAGACGAACTTCTTCATCCAGACGGCTTCCTTGGCGGCATCATTTGCAGCAATGTACTCAGCTTCCATCGTAGAGTCTGCAACGGTATCTTGTTTGGAACTCTTCCAACTTACCGCCCCTCCATTGAGGGTAAACACAAACCCTGAGATAAATTTGCTGTCATCCTTATCGCTCTGGAAGCTCGAATCGGTAAAGGCCTCCATTTGGAGATCTGTATTACCATACACCAAGAACAATTCTTTAGTCCTTCGCAAGTACTTAAGAATGTTCTTCACAGCTGTCCAGTGGTTCTCCCATGGGTTGGATTG